>OU426962.1:16275000-17525000 GCA_911387765.1 Pyrgus malvae
ATGTCATCAAAAGTTATTGTTTTTATTAATAACAATAATAATATAAAAAAAATACAATAATAATAATAATTTACATATAGTGATAATAATTGCAATATTTTAATATAAATTTATAATCTAATTAGCTAACCTTTTAAGGTGTCTATTATGACAGTATTTTATGAATTCATTTGTCGAATAAAAGCAGTTTTCATTTAGCAATTTAAAAATAAAACTTTTGAACCAATTAAATGTCATGATTTTCAACTGAGATGGTATCAAAGTTTTATGCACATCATATAGATACTTATTGAATAACATGCCGTAGAAGAAAATGGTCTGTCCAATTGTCCTTGATGTCGTGTTATGAATGAAATCAAAATGAAAGGGATAGGGACTGAGATAATTAAGTATATTATTTTACTGTTGAGAAGACATAAAGGGGCTTTTATGAATTTACCTCATGAGAACAAGAGTTCTCATTGGGTTGAGTGTTGAAGACAAGAGGGGCTTCAGCATTCTCAAGTTTCTTGTACTTTATAAAAGCATAGAGGTCTTGAAGAAGAGGCTTCAATATTCTTAGAAAAGGGGCTTTTATGTTTTTACCTTGTGTGAACATGAGTTCTCATTGGGTTGAGTGTTGAAGACAAGAGGGGCTTCAATATTCTTAAGGAAGGGGCTTTTATGTTTTTACCTAGTGGGAGCAAGAGTTCTCATTGGGTTGAGTGTTGAAGACAAGAGGGGCTTCAGCATTCTCAAGTTTCTTGTACTTGATAAAAGCATAGAGGTCTTGAAGAAGAGGTTTCAATATTCTTAGAAAAGGGGCTTTTATGTTTTTACCTTGTGTGAACATGAGTTCTCATTGGGTTGAGTGTTGAAGACAAGAGGGGCTTCAATATTCTTAAGGAAGGGGCTTTTATGTTTTTACCTAGTGGGAGCAAGAGTTCTCATTGGGTTGAGTGTTGAAGACAAGAGGGGCTTCAGCATTCTCAAGTTTCTTGTACTTGATAAAAACATAGAGGTCTTGAAGAAGAGGCTTCAATATTCTTAGAAAAGGGGCTTTTATGTTTTTACCTTGTGTGAACATGAGTTCTCATTGGGTTGAGTGTTGAAGACAAGAGGGGCTTCAATATTCTTAAGGAAGGGGCTTTTATGTTTTTACCTTGTGTGAACATGAGTTCTCATTGGGTTGAGTGTTGAAGACAAGAGGGGCTTCAGCATTCTCAAGTTTCTTGTACTTGATAAAAACATAGAGGTCTTGAAGAAGAGGCTTCAATATTCCAAAGTTTATGTACCTGACAAGAACATGTAGGGGTCTTATTGGGGTGAATATTGAAAACATGTAGGGGCTTCAATATTCCAAAGTTATTTGTACCTGATCAGAACATGTAGGGGTCTTATTGGGGTGAATATTGAAAACATGTAGGGGCTTCAATATTCCAAAGTTATTTGTACCTGATCTGAGCATGAAGGAGTCTTATTGGGGTGAATATTGAAAACATGTAGGGGCTTCAATATTCCAAAGTTATTTGTACCTGATCAGAACATGAAGGAGTCTTATTGGGGTGAATATTGAAAACATGTAGGGGCTTCAATATTCCAAAGTTATTTGTACCTGATCAGAACATGAAGGAGTCTTATTGGGGTGAATATTGAAAACATGTAGGGGCTTCAATATTCCAAAGTTTTTGTACCTGATCAGAACATGAAGGAGTCTTATTGGGGTGAATATAAAAGACATGAAGGAACTTCAATATTCTCGTTAATTTCTTTTGCAATATTACTAAAGAATACACGGGACCCAAAATATATAACGGTCACCGGAATTCCTCAAAATTAAAACGGGCAACGAATTTAAAAAAGGACTTAAAACGTATGTACTGAAAAAGGCGTATTACTCAGTCATTGATGTCATAAACGATAAAACGGCATAAAGGAATTCCATAAAAACCTGGGAGGTTTTTTTTCCGCCGGCTTTTTTTCCTCTCAGTGTACAAACACCCTATGATATGGGTACCCAAAGCTGACGATCGGAACCGATCCGAAATATAAATAAATAAATATTTAAATTTAATTTATAAAAGGCGCAATATGGGACAAATTAAAATAATAAATAGTTTTTTTCTTTTATATTTTTTCATCACTATATTTGCATACCTCATGAAGGTAAATATGGCGAACTAAATATATATAAACAACTACCTATGTAAATACCCATATTTGTGCAAATAAATGTCTTTGTCTTTACATTTATGCATAACTAAAAATAACAACAATTTTATTAATCCAGAATTTATTGTTTTTTTTTTAAGCACAGTGTAAAAGTAATGTTAGATTCTCTTTACGATAACTTGTAATATTAGTAGTAAGATCTAAATGAATAACTTTGATTTATGAAATGATTTACACTGTTTATTTTTACTATATTCAGCGGTTTCACGAGACGTGAAAATGTCAGGAAAGGCCGACTGTTAGAAACTGTCTAATATTATTAATTAAATATTTGGTTTATTATTAGGTATTAAAGTATTGCATTGATCAAAGTTAAAACTTATTGTAAACAAATATGTCCGACGTTATGTAGTAGAACTTCCGGTAAAAATAGGCTTGTAATGACATATTTGACACACGGTTTTATGGAAGTCTAGTCTAGTAGATACCTTGAGGGTAACAGTTTGTAAATCTAAAAGAGAAATAAATCCTTGAAATAGTTAAAAGGTGTATTATTCCTAACAACAGTTTGTGAATCAAAAAGAGAAATAAATCCCTGAAATAGTGAAAAGTCGTATTATTGCTAACACTAGGTATCCTACAACATAAATTGGACTTACATCAGATAATACAAGCCATATGGCATAAAGTATAAAATAGGTGAAATATTTTGATAACTTATGCAAGTTTAAACGCTAATAAAAACGTCAATTGATAAGCAATTAGAGCATATATCTCGGAACGCAAATTCCAATTTTAGACTGAATTTGAATGATCTAATACTATAATATCGGATCCGTTTATTTTACTTTTTGAGCTTTAAAACAATTAAAAAAGCGTCAAAAACCGGCCTGTGCGTTGACAAAACCGTAACTAGGAATCAACTTTACATATTGTATATGTATACTACTCTCGTAAAATAAAATGTTAATATTTACTTTTATTATTGAAACGGCCGACACAAGAAATTATTTGGTAATCACTAAAATAAAAAATAAAAGGTATACCTATACAATTCTATACTAATATCATAAGTAGAAAAAAATCATTCACTGTTGGAATTCCACGTAGTCTTCACTGGTGTAATTTCTACTTATTATAAAACTAGTGGACCCCGCAGACATTGTCCTGCCTTAAAAGTATTGAAAGAGCATTAGTTTATTTTTCATATCAAAGAGTTTTTATGTTACTGTCAAATAATAAATATAAAACTATTCAGACTATGTCAAACTTCTGGACGAAGGCGCGAAGAACCAATGTATGACAGTTACTAACAGTTTATAGGTATAGGAAAATATAATTAGTTGTATTACTATTAATTTCGCAATTTTTCTATATTTTCTCACCGTTTAAACCTTTCCTGGGCATATACTAATATTTCAAGACCAAAATAAGCCACATAGGTTCGGCAGACAGACAGAAGTTTATAAATTATAAGTTATAAATTATGATAATGGACGTTAATGAAGTAATAACATGTAGTGTATTTATAACACTACACGGCGCATTTCATTCATTTCATTTGCTTCCGGTGAGAATGAGATATTTTCCCGCAGTAAAAAGTAGCCCATGTCCTTTCTCAACGTCCCTTCTATGTTTGTGCCAAATTTCATCAAAATCGGTTCAGTGATTTAAGCGTGAAAGAGTAGCAGACAGACAGACAGTTACTTTCAAATTTATAATATTAGTATGGATGAAGTCCCCCGGCCGAGTCTGTATGTCTGTTCAAACGCGCTAATCTCAAAAAGTACCGAACGGATTTTAGTACGGTTTTCACTAATAGATTTCGAACTATAATTGATTATGCTTTTTATGTGTAAATTTACTAAAATATAATCATTTTTGATGCAAAATTTACCTACTGAAGCCATTAACACAAAAATACTTTTTTCAATTCGAACCAATACTTCCGAGATTAGCGCTTTCAAACGAACAAACTCTTTAACCTATATAATACTTGCTTATATTTTTGTAATTATCTCTCTCAAAAAGTTCTAAAAAAGTGAAAGGTTGTACATGCATGACTATCTTTTAAATTTGACCTACTTTAAAATACTTTAAAATGTAGTTAATATATAATATATATATATATATATATATATATATATTAACTACATTTCCTATATAATACTTGCTTATATTTTTGTAATTATCTCTCTCAAAAAGTTCTAAAAAAGTGAAAGGTTGTACATGCATGACTATCTTTTAAATTTGACCTACTTTAAAATACTTTAAAATGTAGTTAATATATATATATTAATATATAATATATATATTAACTACATTTTAATGATATAATTTAATTTACATAATTTTTATGGCAACAAAATTTGTTCTAAAAAAACGCTGTTTTTATAAATATTTTCATAATGTTTATCGAAATAAATAATTGCTCTTTATATTCAATAAAAAAAAAATTTTATATCATTAATACTCCGCAGCCAAATAATGATCTCGATGCGATAGAGCTAGTGGCTCTACCAAATTCGAACGTTAGTCTTTTAAGTTCAAAAACTTATGATTTATAACTTATCGTTTGCCGCCACTGTTGCTAAAAACACACAAATATAATAAAGTCATTATTTTTTAAATTGTTTATAACTTTCGATATAATTACCAATAAGTGTTTTTATATCTACATATATATATCCACATAAGGTGCAAATTATATGATGCTTTTAGTGCAAATTTTGACAGTCTTAGTCTCGTACCAAATCTTACATTTTAGTCGTGTACCAGATTGAAGTTAATCAAATCAAAAACAACCAAAAACAAAATATATAACAATTTTGCGCAATTTCAGTATTAAACAGGAATTCCGGTATTGAGACTCAATATCGGAAATCACTAACTGAACTAAAAACCTTCCGATATTACATGCCATATCTTCTATATACAAAAATGAAATGCTGTTCGTTAGTCTCGCTAAAACTCTTGAGTTTAGCACTCTTCTTCTCCGTTCTTGAACGGCTGAACCGATGTGGTTAATTTTTCGGTCTTGAATTTTTAGTAGAAGTCCAGGGAAGGTTTAAACGGTGAGAAAATATGAAACATTGCGGAATATATAGTAAAACAACTTATTTTATTTTACTATATACACTGTTTAGCAGTCAAACATTGGTTCTTCGAGCCATCGTCATTTCAACAAATCATCTGTCACTATTTGTTTTATATTTTTTATTTGACAGTAACATAAAAATTATTTAAGATGAAGAAAGAAATTAATCCTTTTTCAATACTTTTAAGGCATGACTACGTCTGCGGGGTCCAGTAGTATGCAATAAAATAGCTAAGTCTTATATATATTTAAATATATTCAAATGTGTACAGTTTCTTTTTTGGAAGGAAATTAATGCATACAACTTTAGAGATAATGCAAGAACCATCTTGAAATATACTGCATTGAAAAACTACTACACAATTCCTTTTTCTGGTAAATTTATTTATTTATTTATAATTTTTTACACACATACCACACATACAATTTTATTCACACAAATACATTACATTTAATACTGCAGTACACGAAAAGACTAAATAATTTTCTAACAATTAATAAATCGTTATCGGAATATCGAAGCGCGCAGGGCTCGGCGGCTAGCGTAGAACGCAAGCGGTCTATGCAGCTAAGCCAAACGGGCGCGGTCGGGTGTGAGATGGGTGACCGCTAGTGGCAAAAAAAAATTTCCGCGCTTCGGAGGGCACGTTAAGCCGTCGCGCTTCGGTCCCGGTTGTTGTCGATAGATAACAGTCGTTAAACCTTGTCGGAGGCATTATGGGCGGTTTGAAAACATCCGACAGCGGGTTGGCCACTAACCCGCATCTTCACCAACTCGCATTGGAGCAACGTGGTGAAGTAAGCTCCAGGCCTCCCCAATAAGGGGGAGAGACCCGTGCCCAGCAGTGGGACGCAAAATGGGTTGCAGCTAGATATGAGCGCCGATGGGTGGGAGTTCGGCGGCGGCGCGCCGACTTTTTGGAGTCGGCGGCGGCGGCGTCGTCGGCGGCGTGACCTCCAAAGGATTTTTTGATGTTGGCAGATTAAAAAAAAACACGTAGTTTATCGATAAAAATATTTACATTTATTAAAACTTAAAAATAAACAAATTACGGTTCAGGAAAGTGTAACATTTTGACACTTAGCAATAAGAACAACGTAATTATACAATTTTGAATAACAATTCGCCGATATTGCAGGTCGGTGTATGACAGGATAGTTTTTTTTATATAAATAAACCGTACAAAAAGGCAGACGGGCCGCGTGGTGTTAAGCGATCACCGTCGCCTATGGACACGGGTAACCCCAGAGGAGCCACTCGAGCTTTGCCGGCTTTGGAGGAGAGCTTTTTTACAGCTTTCTTGAAGAACCCCATGTCATAGTCCACTCAAAATGTCTCAGCTGGAAGGTTGTCCCATAACTTACATGTTCGTGGTAAGAAAGAGCGTGCAAAGCGGACTGTGGAGGACCGCCACGAGTCCAGATGGTGTCGGTGAAACTTTAACCTTCGTCTGGTGGTATATTCATGAAAATATGGTGACGTAGGCATCATTTTAAAAAGTTCCTCGGAGCCCTCACCATAGTAAAGTCGATAGAATACGCAGAGCGAGCCTCTTCGCAAGCTTAGCGGTTCTAGCCTGTCTGACTGACTTGACCTTAACCTGAGCTTGGGTTGTTGATGATTCTGACTGCACGCTTTTGAACGGAGTCAAATGAGTGTAGTGGTGTAGCTGGTATTTTGGTGCTCCTGCCCTGAGATGGGAGCAGTACTTTAAGTGAGGTCTTACCTGGGCCTTATACAGCGTTAGGAGTTGCCCCGCAGTGAAGTACTGCCTCGCCCTGTTGAGGACATCAAGGTTTTTGAATTCCAATTTGACATTGTTCTCCAGGTGACTCCGATACTGCACTTTACTCGTAATGTCAACTCCAAAGATACCGACACTTTCACCAATGGTGAGTGCGGTTCCCTGGAACTTGGGCGCTATAACAAATGGGGTTTTTTCAGCGGTAACTTGTGTCTTTGTAAGTTTAAACTCAACAAGGTTAAGTCGACCCTATTACGAGAACCGCTCCAGAGAGTTCTCGACTTCAGACACAAGTTTGATTCTGCTTTCCTCCACTTGTGACCGAGAGGCATTGGCTCGACAGGTGTATAGTGCGTCCACCGTACTATCATCTGCATAGCAATGATACCGCGTGATTGGTTGCAGCATGTCATTGATATGCAGAATGAATAGTGGAGGAGACAAAACTGAGCCTTGGGGAACGCTGGTGGCGTTAAGCGCAGGCTAGATGACTTCCAGCCTCCCGAACAAGCCGGATTTCGAAAAGGCTATAGTACCATGGAACACATACACACGCTGCGACAGGTTATACAGAAGACCGAGGAGTATAATCTACCACTATGTATTGCGTATGTGGACTATAAGAAAGCCTTCGATTCTATTGGGACTTGGGTGGTGCTAGAGTCTCTCCAGCGATGCCAGATTGACTATCGGTACATCGAGGTGTTGAAGTGCTTGTACAAAGCCGCAACCATGACAGTCCGAGTCCACGACGGAAGCACTGGACCTATTCCACTGCAGCGCGGAGTACGACAAGAGGATGTCATATCCCCGAAGCTATTTACCACTGCACTGGAAGACGTGTTCAAGCTGATGGAGTGGAACGAGCTCGGTATTAACATCAATGGCGAACACCTTACACACCTTCGATTTGCCGATGATATAGTAATCTTGGCGGAGAACCTGGAAGAGCTCAGCACTATGTTAGGTGACCTCCATAGCGCCTCACAAAGGGTGGATCTTAAGATGAACATGGACAAGACGAAGATCATGTTCAACGTCCATGTCACACCACACCACTCACACCTATACCGGTTGTTGTTGATGGCACTACTCTCGAAGTTGTTGACGTGTACATAACCTGCGATCCGTAAGGGTAAGTCCAGCTTCGAGAGAGAGAGATAACTCGTAGAATCCTGCTCGGTTGGGCAGCGTTCGGGAAATTACAAAGTGTCTTCTCGTCCAGAATACCTCAGTGCCTGAAGTCGAAAGTTTTCGAGCAGTGTGTGTTGCCAGTGATGACCTACGCTGAGACGTGGTCTTTTACAGTTGGCCTTTTCCATAGGCTCAAGGTCGCACAGCGCACGATGGAGAGGGCTATGCTTGGTATTTCTCTACGCGATAAAATTTTTAACGATGAAATCCGTAGACGAACGAAAGTTACCGACATAGCTCTCAAAATTTGCAAGCTGAAGTGGCAATGGGCAGGCCATATAGTTAGAAGAACCGACAACCGATGGGGAAGAAAGATTCTCGACTGGCGACCACGTCTCGGCAAAAGGAGTACAGGCCGCCCTCCAACCAGATGGACTGATGACCTAAAGAAGACAGCGGGAAACCGCTGGATTCAGAAGGCGCAGGACCGGGAGGAGTGGCGAACGTTAGGGGAGGCCTACGTCCAGCAGTGGACTACTAAAGGCTGAAAAGAAGAAGAAGAACTGCTTAAAGCGGCCTACGACAACAACGAGCACGGTCATACTATTTGACTAGTGACCGATTCAATTATCTCTCTCGCTCACTCGGCGCGCCGTTACCTTTTCGTGGCGGCGGCGGCGCGGCGAAATCTGCGGCGGCGGCGGCGCGCCGGCGCAGCGCTCATATCTAGTTGCAGCCAATAAATCGTTGGTGTGGTTATCAAAACCAGCAAAACTTTGGTAAGAGTAAGTTTGTCAAAAATATCCTTGCCTTTTGTTTTCCTCCGGTAAACTTAAATTCTCCAAAAAGCCGTACTAACTGCCTGATTAAACGATCTGAACGTGTTACTTATTGCGTAGGCTCTTAATTAAATCAGAAATTGGGGCGGATGTAACGCCGCCGGTCTTAAAATACTACTAAACAATCGCGAACTTTAACCATAAGTGGGCCCCTCACCACGTGGCCTACCTATCTATCGACATTCATACATCAGAACAATAATCATGCCGGATACAAACGATACAGCTGATACGTTCCAACAAATATTAGAAGGTTGCGCAGCCAAACGGATCTTTTTATCAAAACGATCAACGGGCATTAAATTTGTCCTATTGCTATTTGCTTGTATTGCAAATCTATTGGAATTCTGTAACTGTTGTCAGCTACTCTTTTCGCTTTACCGACCACAAAAACTTTAACGGACACTTGGGTTCCTGAAACAATTTATAGTGTCCCAAATACTCTCCTTTTGGCTTTCTTTGATCATTCGTTGATTCGAAATGTTTTCTAAAGATGCATCAAAATTATTTTGAACCTTATTTACAATTATGTCTAGTGCATTACATATTCATAAGCTAGTTTTCAACGTGCGATCGCCTCTCTACTGGAGAAAATCCAAATCCGGCTCGGTTGGCCCTATAATGCCACAGCTTTACAATATTCTACTTTCTAGGTCACCGTGGTGCTTAGAAATAAGTACGGGTGGTAAGTATCAGATCAGTAGTATTTTATTAAATCTGTTAAGCATTGGGCTGGGACCATTTAGTAAAACGACAGTATCCAAAAATAATAATGCATTCATTCCCTTTAAAGTCGTGACAAAGAAATGGTTGCTTGGCTGTGTTTGCGATTAGATTCAAATCCGTGATCGGATGTCGTGGATAACTTGGTGAATATAAATCACTGGAACTTGCGGCAACCAAGTGAAAGTTCATATTATAATATTCGAGTTCGGACTCCGGACCTGCGACACTACGCGTCGACAGCGGATCAAGATTATCCAAGAGATATAGATTAATTAAAACATCTTCGCTACTTTCACGAGACAGAACAAAAACAACAACATTGCTGACGTAAAAGTGCAGTGCGGATGACAAATGGTCGCTATCATGCTGAGAAAAAAGTGATGGCACGCCCGATAATTGCTTGTAAATTGTATAATTGATCTTGCAAACAAACAAGCCTTTGAGAACTGTAATAAAACTCGTATTTAATACGCTTTACAAAATAACCTACATATACAAATGTAAAACAAAGAAAAATTTGAAGGCTTTTAGAATTTAAAAACCAATGGAAGAATGAGATATAAATGATGTATGAGCGTGAATGTAAATTTGAAGAAATAAAAGTTACTGTACTCTAAGATTGTACTGTAAATAATAAAAATGACCAGGTTTTATCAATGTGACCATCAATCCAATTTAGTTCACAACACTTTATTGTATGTGTGTCTTCACAATGCTATTTGCGCTTCCTCACAGTTTGGGTTTTAAATAGACACTGTGTCACAGAATACATAATGTAGCTGATAATTTTCAAAATTATCAAAAGAGATATTTTTTATGTAACGCTTTACGATAAAAGCGACTAGCCTAGGTAGGGTTAGATATTAACTGAAGTGGTAGAATGATACTTTCGTAGTGTTATTTTTCAAATGATGCTTAGAAATGAACGCACTAAAATGCAATATTATTAATAATACGCTTCACATTCATAGCCCCTCAGGAGGGTAGATATACCCTGTGTCGCGGGTGCCATGAACACACAAAGACAGAAACTCTACTCAACTCATCATTCAAATTTCTGCTTCGCCGGGAATCGAACCCGAGACTCTCCGATCAGCAGTACGGCATAGTAACCATTACCTACGCCACGCGGGTCGTCGATTTTTTGCTGTCCTTTTAAAGAATACCTTTGTGAACATAATATTTCCAATTCCATTTACAATAGTAATGAAATAATTCATTAAAACTTGACACTCATTGGACAGATTTTACAAAAAAAAAACATTTTTGAAGTGAAAACTTCTTTAGCGGCGTTGTGCACTTTTTTTGGGATGGGTAAAAAATGTTAAACTCGCGTCAACTACACGTGGCCTGATCGAAAATTCGTAAGACGGAGGGGTGACAGCTGATGACGGCTCGACTGTCTATACTTGTAAAATTCGTTTGTATCAAGTACTTATTTAAAATATGGACAATAAACAATGTGCATCTATTAATGAAAAAAGGGACGAACAAATAGTGAAAGAAAATTAATGAGTACTTTATAAAAATACTAGATAGAAATAAATACTGATAATAAAAGCAATTCGTGCTGAATTATTCCCTAACGATTCCAAGACATCGAAGATGTACAAGGTTAATGTTTTCACTTCTGCCGGCACTCCCGGGGTGCAACCCGTTGTTTTTTTTTTATACTAACTTTAGGTTTATCTATCTATCTACTCGTAATACCTTTAAACAAGCAATTCTCGTATATACCTTTATATAAATAATGTAAATCTCGGAAACGGCATCAACGAAATTCATGAAATTTAGTATGCAGGGGGTTTCGGCAGCAAATAAATCGATCTAGCTAGGTTTCATTTTAAGAAAACGTCTTTTTATTCTTGTTTTCAGCGAAAATCATCTTAAACATACACTGAAAAATATGACTGTTCCTGGTATTTTTTTGCGACAGAGGAATGGGCTAGGGGGCGGATCCATTCGGGTTCACTCTTGATTAACCTCTCATTCCTCAAAACTAGAATTAAGCTCCTGCCAAACCAGGTGCGGTCCGGGTACATTTATTGTCCTCCTTAAAATTTTACCTGCCTACCTGCACCTGCCCCAAATCACCAAGCCAATGAGTCTCTGAAGAAAATCAATCATTTGTATCCGAGCAATGCAACGTTCGGCCATCCGGATATGTACCTACAGGTACTAATTTCAGCATGGCAGAGTTTTGATTAGAGAGCCAACGACAAAAAATTGTGATACATATAATTTTCTTCAATCACACACTTATACGTTAATCGGAAATATATTAAAAGTATTTAAACTTATTGCGAATTTTAAATATATATTTGTACCCAGACGTCACATATCCAAAGTCCATTTTGTTAAAAGAAGACGATGTTAAATAAATGTTGATAACTGATTCTTGCTTCCTGTTATAGCTTTAGATATAAACAATCGGTTATCAATTTCAGTATTATTTATGCCAGCACACTAGTCCTAAGGAAATCCTAACCATCCCAATTTCGCACCAATCGTTGGAAGCGGATTGACAGTCTTGGCCGATCTAGGCTTTCGGCCATGTCCAGCAACACCAGCGGCCCCTAAACTACATACATACTGGGCAGCAGTGGTTGGGCTAGCTCTGCGCGCCCGCACCGTGCAGCCAGCCAGAATTTATCCCTTTATTTATTACTTGTCATCTTTTGTTAATATTATGTATAGTTGGCCGCCCCTAAAATCAGGCCGCGCCCTAGGCCTAGGATTGCGGGTAGTAGGCAGTGCCAGAGGCGGATCTAGGATTCTTGTTTCGTGGGCATGATTTTAGTTTGGGAGAAGGACTGGACTTAACAAAGGGGTATTTTTATCATACTGAAACAGTAGTTAGCAACAATGCGTGACTTTTGTGCGATGCGTGTGTGCGTTGAGTGCATGCAGGCGTGTAGATATAAAAAATCGCCTAGATTTGTATGAATTTGAGGTTTGACAAGGATAACCTGATTAGATTGGGGGAGAAAGGAAGGGTCTTGGGCCTCCTAGCCCTTGCCCTTAGATGAAGTGATAGTACTCAGCATTAGCTAGTCATTTTTGGATGGAGGGGCTAATTAACTTATAAAGTTTTTTTAAGTACATAAACACGAGGTTTTAACGACATAAGGACCTTACTTTCTTCCTTTGGGAAAATAATAAAACAGGCACTAGTGAGAGATATTATTATGCTCCTGTTATGTAATAATTTAATAAATCAGTAATTTGACTACTAACGTGCGTGTATGTGACACGAATAGGGAAATCTTTGTATGTTTGTACCCATGTTTTTATTACAGATTTTTTAAATTATTTTGAATTCAAAAGTATTAAGTAAGTTACCTAATGAAAATTTCGATTGCTTTTCTATATAGTTTAGACAATTTCATTCCATGGCCTGCATGGCTCTGTAAAACTCACATTAACTTTCCGTACTCAAATCGCGAAACGCACAAACTACTACACTATCTATACATCTTACCTACATACCAATATTTGATCACTGTCGACGCTAATTAGCATACCTATATGACGTTAACGAACCGGCTCTACTTCCGGGATCGTTACATCGTCCGATCGTGAATGAACATCATTACAATGCGACGTACGCGTCGTGAAACTCGCGAACATGAAAGTATCCGAGAAGAATAGACACAGGTGTTAGGAGGGATGATGGTTGTACGCGCTCACCTGGGTGTTGTCAATCGCGTACATAATAATTGTGCTAGATTGCGCGTGCGCCGCATGGCAGGCAGTAACGCGCGAGTGCGAGCGCGCCGTGTACCGCGGCAAGACTAGCCAGCGAGCAACGTGCGGCGCATACGCACACCTCCACGGGTCCGCAGAGTGAAGGGAAGCGGGGCACTGAGATCCGGGTTGCGCCCACTGCAGCAGGCGCTAAGCGGCCCCCAAACAAACCGACCACCATTGACCTCTGCCTGCCGAATACGACTGTCACGCATCCGAACATATCAATGACGGATCACATCCGGAAATTAAATAGTGCTCCTCAAATCAACAGCAGTTGCTGTTGACTTAGTTAAGTCAACCTTTTATTGCAAAGTGGTTACACATTTTATGGAGTAAAGAGAC
This sequence comes from Pyrgus malvae, assembly GCA_911387765.1. Lineage (NCBI taxonomy): Eukaryota > Metazoa > Arthropoda > Insecta > Lepidoptera > Hesperiidae > Pyrgus > Pyrgus malvae. Next base: position 16,288,785 of record OU426962.1, read on the forward strand.
TAAAGAGAAAAAAAAAGGATTTACAGAATAGTACAATAAAGCAATAGAATGATAATGCCCATGATAATTTTTCTGTTCAAGATTCATAGATAGCTGTTACAAAATGACCTTACCATATTAAGACTTACATAATGTTGAACTGAACTGTTGTACCTATTTATTTATACTGTATGTAAAACAGTATAAATAAATAGGCAACAGTGTCATGGATAATATGGCAATGATTGGATCAAATGCAAATTAGGTGCAGCAATAAGATAAAGCATTATTTAAAAAAATCTAATGTCCATTTATCAATACAACAGGATATCAATCCAATTTTCAGAAATTTCCTAAGGTTACTTTAATGGTTTTTAAAGATAATAGAAGGTGCTTGGTGAAATTGGTAGTTGTACATGATGGTCTTATCCATATTATTACTAATTGGGTCATAAATTGACAGGTTGTACCACTAGGAACAATTTTAGTTGGAATACAGAGTAGTTGGTCCATCGGGAAAAAAAAATTCAATGGTTTGACCATTTTTTTTTTTAGTGAAAATAATCATAGTTAAGACAACATCTGTTAGGTTAGCTAGTTCAACAACGTAGTAGAACAATATTTTCAATAAATTTCCAGATTTTTATTTAGAAAATATTGAACAAGAAAAATATTGTGTTATCTACATCTTTTGTGTGGTTTGTTATATTCCCTTAAAATTAATTATTGACCCATAGCCAAACTTTTATCTCTTTATATGTATTTTTTTAAAGAGTGCTGCGAGAGTTTTATTTTCCGCCAACTTTTTTCTCTCAGCTCAACGTCTAGCTCAAACAGACACCTAAAGGCAATGACTGAGAAAAAATTTAATTCATTAAGCATATATTTTGTATTCCTAATATGAAATAAATATTTTGATTCTGACTTCTAGAAAACTATTTAAAATTGAATTTTGTGCCCCATATGTACAAACTTTTGATTTTTTTTTGGCTGTACTTCTCTCTCTACTGGCTCTTTACAATATTTTATACCATGAATTGAATCAAAACCAGACATTGTTCCCACTAAAGAGATGCCCACTTAACTTCCTGTTTGCACATCACAGTTACTTCTTAAACTCCCCTTACCAATTTGATAAATTTGTGCAGAATGTCTGTGTAAAGTGGAATGAATAATGTGTTTTGCTTTTAATGTTTAGTGCCAATTTTTCAAACCAAAGTTAAAGTTATTAGTCAGTTAACATTATAACTATCTGTAACAATTATTTGATAAATACTTTTGATTAAAAAATCTGCCCTTAATCAATAAAATAAAACTTTCAAACATTAACTCATGTTTGCCTATAATTTGTGAAGTCCATGCTCCCTTATAAGCTTCACACTGCAGTAAATCACATTGGCCAACCCTGTTCTATACTTAAAACTGTTTTGTTTTTAACCAATATTGATTACCCAACCAACAATTTTGCCCTATAACAAATCCTTAGAAATTAAAAAAAGCTGGCTAAGCGATGTATAAAGGTTTTAGCGGTGACCGAAGGTTGTATAATAGCGTTCGATAAAACAGTTTAGCTCTATAAGTTTATACAGCCAAAAATACCTATTATCAAGTGATGTAAAGGCTTATATCGCACTTTATATAGCTGTTATAGGCAGATGTTATAGCAACCTCCAATGTGACCAGTATACAATGATAGAACTCTATACCAGTGTTTACTGTCGCCATAATGTGGCTGTTTTACGCTATAAAGGTTCTGAATGTACTTTAATACGTCTTTTGTTATAGTAGAGCTGAAAATTCTACAATAGGGCGATATTGTGATATTGTGGTTTTGTAGAACGCCGTTACAACACATGGCACTATAGTGAGCACAAAAACTCTGCAACAGAGCTATTTCGTGATACAGACGAGTTTCAAATTACCCTTATGTAGCTTAAATTGTCCTTTAAAGGTTTGCTAATGCCCTTTATAGTTCCAGTGTTAAAATTGTCACAAAGACACTTTTTTAGAACAGGATTGTTTTTTCGTTACTGTTATAGTCCTTCTTTTACACCACAGTGTTATAAAAGGAGTTCTTTCTCTTTTAAAACATAAATACGGTATATAAAGGTACGCTAATTACTTTTAAACGATAATTCAGTTTTATAAAGGCATTTCTATCACTCTTTAAAACTTAATCGCCATTTATATTTAGCGTAACTAATGAAACACCTTTGTTTTTTATAATTGTTATATTTTTTAAATTGAATAAAAATCTTATCGCATTTATGTATGGTACTAGAACAAGCACAAACGGATCCCTAATTTCATGTAATGGTGGCTGTGGTCTGTAATGACGAGTGCTGTGGTGGACTTCAGGACGCTAAAAGTGTATTTATGACGTTAAATTCGTAATTGTTTTAATAAAACCTCAATAATTCGAAGAGGGCATTAAAATATTCTCGTAATATCACCTATGCTTTCTCAGTAAAATAACCTTCCCACACATCATTACACACGTAAGAGTCGAATAATTTAATTACAAAATAAATTCTAACTTATCAGGATATCCTCGTATTCTTCTTTTATTATTTATTTTCTAAAAAACATTCCAGCTGTGTGAATTAACGTGTGAACGAATGAAAAACGAGTGAATGATAAATTAATGGTGTAGTAATGGAATCATAAACTCTTTTACAGTACAAAAAGGTACTTTAGAAGCGTTGTAGTGGCTTGTATATCACCAAATGGAGATTGCGTTACTGTTACATCAACCGTATAGGCCAAAATTATAATGCTTGATGCCGTTATAGTTCCACTTTAGAGCCGAATGGAGATATAATTGCGCCACTTTCTTTGTAGGTGCACCTTCTTAGGCCCTTTATTTCACCACCCATTGGTTTTAAGGAAACGTTCTATGGTCTTTTATAGAACCTTTTGCTGGTTGGGTATAATGTAAGTTTTGTTTTTCAAAACAAGGAATGGGTATGAGATATACTTAAAATTTATTATTGCTGCATTGAATTATATGAAAACCTATTTAGTACCTTTAGAGTAGATAGACCTTCAGTCAGAGACTGTTTTTAAAATAAGAATGTAGCGAAACTACATTCTCAGTATGAGCCCATAAACTCATTGACTTGGCTGCAACCCTTTTTTGTCCCACTGCAGGGCACGGGTCTCTCCCCCTTATTGGGGAGGCCTGGAGCTTACTCCACCACGCTGCTCCAATGCAAGTTGACTTATTAATGAGTATTATAGTTTTTATAAAGTATGTTAATTTTCTAAAACTCTGTTCTTTTTTATTTATGAATATTAAATGTTATGATTTGCCACAAGTTTCCTTAAATAGAATCACATACAAAATGCTTACAATTTTTGGTGAAGCCATGATTTTTTATCTTTCAAATATATTTGATTGCTGAGAAATGTACAAGGAACACAAATTTACTTATTATATGCCACTATTAGAATGTTTGGTTTTGCAAACTAGTTTCACAGCCATCTGCCCAACGAGATGTAGATTCTAAGAAGAATTTTAAACATTTTGTTTTTATAACCAAACACGTCTTACCTGTATTCGTCCTATAAGCTCCCGTGGGTTGAAATTTCCGTCAACTGGATTCAAATTAAATATCACATTGAAGTACACGTAGTCAGGATTTCCTCTTGCAGTTCCGGATTTATTCTCAGACAACGTAACATAGTAAAAAGTCTCCACTAAGTTAAGGTATTTATTGTAAAATTCATTTAAACAGGACCGAGGCACTGATATCGACAGATCTGAATCGTTTGACATTATTCGTTACGCGTCACTACTGTAATCACGCACAACAATCACAGTTTAATTGCAATTGCATAATTCGCATCAAAACACAATTTATTTTAACAATGTTCTTCCCAATTCCAACAAAATAATACTCTTTCTGAAGTTTGAAGTCTGTCTGAGTTGACTGTCTGTCTGTCTGACATTGGTCCACAGACATAAGAATAAATAATATTATTTATTCTTATGCCACAGACTAATCAAAGAATACTATACTCCACGGGGAGAGACTAATGCATTGGTCTGACAAGAGTTGACAAGAATCAAGAATGACAGGACTAATATAATAGCAATGCGGGATGGCGAGAGGCTTAATTCGATTGTTCGAACATCTCGATGGCTCTCGATTGTTTCGATCTGGACTCGAGACCGACTCATTTTTTTATAAATAAACCAATAAAACCGATCAAAAAGGTAGACGGGCCGCCTCCCCCGTTTTCGCACACGCAAGCCCCAACATTCAGGGCAGACTCCAAACTGTCCAAAATCTCAAGTCGCAGAGCAATAAACGCCCCATGGTACGTAAGAAACTACGACCTTCATCGGGACTAAGAGCTCCCAAGTCCCAACCATCCAACAAATCCTTAAAAGATTCTCTGAGACTTACCTAAAGTAGCAGATCAACACCCAATCCGTTAATAAAGGAGGCAGTGAATTTCACCGCTCCTCCCCCCATCCTGCCATCAAGTCCGGATGCCGCGGGACGTCCTCTTCGACCCCCCTGACAAACTGTTGTCTGATCTGGACTTGCTCTTGGCAGCCTAATCAGAAGAATTAGACACCCCAGATAGTGCTGATCCTTCGATGACGCAAGTCCGACAACACCTTCTGTGTTAACTTCCAAGCGGATACTCCTTAGGGAGCACCGCTATCGCCCCCCATAGTGAGGTTGTATCAAATGAAGGCTTGGAGGCCGTCAGGCCAAAACCAGCAGGTGGTGTTTAGTGAGTAAGGTTTTCATGAGTCCCACATGTCCATCGCAGCTGGCTGCGTTGGAATGCATGAGCATTTACCATCTCCTCCCGCACTTGACTTATTTTGTTAATCCAAACTAATTCTTTCAACAAGAGGTATCTAAAATAATCAATATTGTTACAGCAATAAAATGTTAGTAGGTACGAATACTTAGATAGAAGGAATCGTGATAATAAATAAAAATTTAAAGTTCTTAACTAAAATTTAAAATTAAAATTAAAATGTTTAATCATCAAGTTGTGCTATTGTTTCATTTTTTCATCTATCTACCTATTTAAATTTAAAGGTAAAATCAGTAGGACATGGGATAAAAAAATGATTGATATTAATTTAGATTTTTATGGTTCCGTTAACTCGAATTAATTGAAAACATCTCGATTGTTTTGTAGAACGGCGAGTCGATTGTTGAATATGACAATCGTTTCATTTTTTCAATATTGGCGTCGCAAACTTTAAACATATTGCCAGCGTGAAGTATAATTTTTGCATCAATCAGTAGTGATAGAAAAAATCTGTAAGTCGTCTTTAATCAGTAAGTTATAGTCATCAAATGTTCAAGTAAAGCGATGGCTACTTTACCAGAACGTGTCCGATAGTTTTGGAGGCAAGCTCTATGGAAAACGAAAAAAACATGTTTTCGCACTATTATTTTATTTTACAACACTCCTGCACTGTAATTAACCTATATCGAACTTAACTGCATCCGATATAACTCAAAAATACACCAAGAAAGTAAAAATAAAACAGGAGCACAATATGACTTTTTCGACTTCCCGCCAAAACTCCGTATGTGTACTAATTTTCATTTTCATTTTTAATGGCATCGCAAACTCTGCATGTTGCCAGCGTCATGTATAATTTTTGCATAACTTAGTAGTCAGTCAGATGTTCAAGTAAAGCGATGGCTACTTTACCAGAACGTATCCGATGGAATTTTAGAGGCAAGCAGAAAGGGTTGAGAACAGAAAAAGATTTTTTTGAGTGAGCATACCTTCATTTGAAGAGCTTTTGAGTTTTTTATTACCATGCCTACAAAAACGATCTTACAGGGGAAGTTTCGTTTCAATATCTAAAATAAAGTATGGGATTAAATTCTAAATGTCGGAAGAATAATTGAAATATGCACTATCAAAATTTAAATAAAACAACAAATAATATCATATTTATATTCCCTTTAGTCAAAACTCATCATTATACACATTAAGTTGATTATGTACATTTTATTAAACAAACTATATATACTTATCCCCGTATTCATAAAAATTACAGCAGTATATAGCACTAAACTAAACATAGCCTATTTTAACATAAATTATTTCAGTCGTGAATAACAAGATAAACCTATAAAATTAGTTTTATCTCGTTCGGTAAGTAGTTTGTAATAAAATTGTAACTGTAGTCATCTTTATGAATACCAAATGGGATTTAGATATTAGAAGGTAGTGTGCCATGATTTTAGAAGTTTTAAAAAAAGTACCTATCTAACGGAACTTATCCCACCTTATTTCTAAAAATTGTAAGGCTTGATTTAGCCTTGTCAACATAAACTACGTTTATGCTACGTCTACGCTGGCGCGGTCACAGCCTTCAATTTTGGGTCTTCAAGAAATTTAGGGGGGGGGGGGGGTCACTAAGAAATCTGGTGGGAAGAGGTGTCCCAAATTGGCTCATTCGTTTCGCCTTTCAACTACACATTACTGATATTACTTATGGATATGGGAGGGGGGTCATGTCCCCTGTGACAGCCCCCTGGGACCGCGCCTAAGTCTACGTATATTGATTTCACCCTGAGATTTCACCGCAAACAATTCTTAAATTGAACATGGTTCTTAAATGAATAAAGTTAATTATTTTTATTTATATTTAATGTATTTCTTATCTCTTCACTTAGTAGGCTCGCTCGACTGAAATTAGTGACTAGATTTTCCAAACGATACCTGGAGAAGAGTATATTGATCTGTTTTAAAAGGTACTTATTAAATCTTCCCGAGCAGTAAAAATTATTACAAACTCTGTCAATATCTTTTTAAAATTATGTCATATAAGAGATATACAATCAAATTATTTTATCAAGTTTACTCTTCTCTTATACTAACACCAATTTTTTTAAGTAGGTAGGCGTTTCAAGAAAATAAATGAGACTTTTTATCAATGTTTAGTAAAAGACAAAAGCGTGAACAATTTTATGATCAAATCAGATTGCATGGCATTCTTTTGTATTATTTTGTTTTTCTGATTTCTCCTGTCCTGATATTGTGTAAAATTACCTACCAATATACATTTCCTATCTCAATTCTTAAATTCCTGGCTCCATATCATGATATTTATTATATTGTGAAATGGATAGTTATATTAAAAACTATTTATAATAAATACGCCATAATACGCTAACCACTATATATGGTAATTCCCAGTATTATTTTTATACAATGAATATTTTCGAATAGAGGTTAATTAACTTGATGAATAAAATTCATCAGAATCTGATTCATATTTAGCTGGCGGAACATTTTCACGATTGCGCTTAGTACTGGTACGCTTCTTTTTATTTTGCTGCCGACTACGGAACATTTTGCTTTCATCTGCGCATTTGGTTGTAATACTTGTCCTGAGAAATAAGGAAATTGTTATCTTATAACTATATTAATTATGAGATTTAAGATAAAAATCCATTAATTTTAATAAAATCAAATTTTTTTTTTATAGAAGCCCGTCTTACCTAACAACGTTTTCAGGCACCCTACATCTCTCAACGACTGTTTGCACTATGTCGTTTACAAGAGATGAGTTCAACTTTTTCTTGGCTGGTTTATCAGGAAAAGCTGGAGATGGTTTGCCAGTAAGAGAGTGAGTTGCCAAAACCCTGTGAATGTAAAATAAATGTGTGTCACGCATTTACAGTAAGTAGTAAAATTAAAAACTATTATTTGTTTTTATTTTAATTTAAATTTTACATTTCATGAAACTTACTTCCGAGAAAATACTGCTGTTAATAGTTTTCTGGTAGCATTTGTATACGAAGACCAGTCCATATTTTTCATCAGTTTACAAGGAACAATTGCGTGGCCCTCTCCAATTGAAACCTAAATGAAACAAAAAGTACAATGATTAATAGATTTGTTTGAAAACTCTATAATAATATAATTATAAAAATATTTATATAAAATTAAAATAAATGGTGATTGGATGAAAAGTTACCATATCACTTTTTCTTTTGCTATTATGATTAGATTTTATATTGTTGCTGCTATTTGAATATTCTTTATCTGTTTCTTCGTAAGACAATTCAGCATAATGTGTATTATTTGCGGAAGAAGAATTGTAGTAATCACCCTGGACATAAAATTAAAAACAGATGAGTATAAAAAATGAATTATTTCAATACAACACCCATTATTCGTTACACAACTACTTACAGCATCAGTGTCGAGTGTGGATGCTCTTTTACGTTTATGAGATGGTTTTCCAGCGTTACTTAGATCAGCTCGCGAGGATTGTTCATCATATGAGTTATCAGTATTTATATCGGTCATCGAATCGATCAGTGATGACGATTCTGATTTTTTATTTTTTAAGCGATTCTCTAATGTTTCTATTTTAGAACACAAACCTCTAATGATATTTTCCATTTTCTCTATTTCCGGCATTTGGTATTCTATTTCAGTTTGCGTTGCTTTATCATGCTTTATTTTTTGTTCAATCGGTATTTTAACTCTTTTATCGTTAAAACTGTCAGACCAAACTTTTGTTATTATTGCTTCTTGCTTTGCTACTTTGCACTTTACATTACTATTATATGCACCCTGATTCTTATATTTTGCTTCTGGTGTTCTATGCACATCAAAATGCTTTCTATCATTTCTACTATCGTATGGTAGGCTCGGCTAAAATAAAGATGTACAATACAGTAAATATCATAATAATTGTGAAAGAACAAATTTTAAAGTCATTTTTATATGATTAGGGATATAAATCTGATCTTACTTTTGCTGAGTCGAAAGGCTTTGGTGTACTCGTATTGTTTGACACTGTTCCCAAAGGAGACTGTAAAAATAAGTTGTATAGGCAATAAAGAACATTATTATGAAAATAAAATGGTATTAAATAATTTATTTTAAAACTTACTCTTGCGCCAATAAGGTTGTATAAAAATGTAGCAATTGGCAATGGATTATCTTTGAACTCTTTTCCACACGATGGTTCATATTCTGTAATAAAAAAATATCAAAATAATGGTTGGGTCTTAAAATCCTATAAGTATATATATTTATTATAGTTTCATACAGCCTAGAATCTAGATTATGTCTTACTTATTTTACGGTGGTCACTTTGAAGTTCTAGTAAAGCTTCCGCCGCATCTAGCTCGGAAGGAACAGTTAGCGTTGTCATTATACCTGCAAACCATTTAAAACATACTTTAAATACTTTATACATATTATGTACTCTAAAACACGTAGTGAGTACTTGCAAAGTAAAGTACAGTTCACACACAAATATTTTTATACATACTTATGAGAGTATGTGTGTAAAATGTAAAAAACATACTGAGATCTAGTTTTCAGATGCAATTTCAGAACATATATGACCTTTGATGTTATAAGTTTTCAGGTCAGCTCGAAACTTGTTTAGGCATTAACTACAAATAAAACAAAAAACATGTAGCTATACTGTCCTATTAGAACATTAGAAAAACAAGTATAAAGTAAAATTAAAAGGGTTCAATAAATTTAATATAAATAAATTGCACTTACCAATAAAAAAGCTATCAAATTCACTATTAAAATGGTGTTTACACTGCACTAAAACAAATAAATTAATAGAGAAGTTACTTACTCAAAACACTGTACCAGACTGATCTACAATTCGCATTTGAATTTAACAAATACGCTTCCAAGTGGGACCATGCCCGAAATACCACGTTACATCAATTGTTTAGCTTCAGGTACCTAAAATCCTAGCGCAGTTATTACATCCACTAAGCCTGCTTATCTGTTGTAAGTCTTAGGAGAAATTTACCTGACCACTCGGTTTTATTGTAGTTTTACTTAATGATTTTGCCTTTCATTGTACTTCGTATTCTTATAGGATATTTTTTTTTGAGTCATAAAACTCATAAAGCAAGCACTATTTACTTGTTTCATTAACAAATGCCGCCATTCTTACTATTTCAGGAAATCAATAAAGTGGGTACCTTCTTATACCTATCTACATTTAATAATAAAATTTCCATTTAAAAAGTTTTTAACGTTTGGGTGAAACGTAAATAACTTCTGAACGTTAAATAAATAAATAAATAAAGAACGAGCTCTGTACATGAGATTATGTTGATTTTTTGGATTTTTAATCATAATATTGACTGTAAAAAATAATTATTTACTAATAATAGTACTACAAGCGTACCTACGTTAGTAATACTGACGTTTAAATACATGTTTCCATTTTACTTTGAATAAGTACCAACACATTGATGTACGAAACTATTGTTTCGTTTAGTTCGTAGAAGTAGAAGGACAACTAACGAAACATCTGCTAAGAAATTAAGTGGAGAATGAGCTTTCATTGCATTGCATTTCATTCCATTCAGGCAGGATAAGCAAATTGATCAATTGCTAGAGCATCACGTCTGAAGGGGCACCAGAGGCTCTCTTCAGTAGGTACCTAAAAAGGTACTCCTTAACTCATGCAGCTCACTCTTACGTATTTTATACCTAGGTAGGTATATTATTTCACTTACCAATAGGAATGGATTGCTTAGTTAGGGTATCAAATAGTCTTGATCCGGCATAAGATCTGAAAGATACCTATTATATTGATAGTTCTCTAATAAATAAGATATACCTAATGATAAGTTTTTTTTGTTATCCTCTGAATTTTTTTTATCCTCTTATATAATAATTCTCAAACATTTTATATAACAACATATCGTGCACGTTGGCATTGCCTGGTAGATACTCAAAATATCTTTGCCGACCCGCGTGGCGCAATGGTTACCATGCCGAACTGCCAATCGAGGGGTCCCGGGTTCGATTCCCGGTGAAACAGAAATTTGAAAGATGAGTTTAAATTTATGTTGTCGGTCTGGATGTTTGTGTTCCTGTCGTTGTATGTGTGCATGGTACCCACGACACAGGGTATTAATTACCTTACTGTGGGGCTATGAGTGTGTAACGTTTATTTATTTATTTATTATTTATCTTTAAGTTTATATCTATGAGACCACGGCTTATTTTTAATTATAACGACATCATTCTTTACAACTTATATTTAAAGAAAGGTGTCCCGTACATCACATCTTTGTTCTTGTGATATTTGAGTCTATTGTTGGTTTTGCAATAGGCGAGGGTCGACAAAGTTGGGTATCGCTTGGAGTATCGTAGGTAATGTATCTATTGTACTCCATTTTACCTGAGGGTGTAACGACATTTTGGAAGCTCTTCCTGTCCTCAGTAATAATTTAAGCTCCAAGGAGACAAGTATAAGCTAGAAATTATTACAATGCCTCGTAGATTGTGGCTCCTTGTCGAGTGGTTAGGTGATAACGACGTTTTTTCCAGCTATGGTGTAGTAAATACGGATTCTGTAATGGGCGGTGAAACGCATTTTGATATTGGGAAAATAATTTTCCTGCCGCATAATAAAGGTGCAAGCCGCGCTAAAATATTAAAGATATCTGGTAAGTCTGCTTTTATTATCCTACTTCATTTTGATTTTGTAAGCTTTTTCTGTAGACTGCAATTCAGTTCATTAAAAAATTTAAAAATACTTTTTACTGTTTTCAATTAAATTGTACAATACGTTATATAGGAAAGAGCTATAACTGTATAAAAAACATTGGATTGTGTTAAGCATATCGTCTAAGAACATTAAAGTGTACCTACATATAGGTACCTATATTCGTTTTGGTGTATATTGTGTACGTATGAAATTATTAGAATAGATGGTAGACTATAATATAGAACAGAAGAATAGAATGATTTATTTGCATAAATGTAGTGAAATGTTGTTTATACATTATTATGATAGTATCTCACATTTACCCAAATTATTTGATTATGTTTAAAATCAACTTCCGGCATTATATATCTTTTAGCATAGAGAAAGTTTGATTGTCATTTCTAAAGTAATATCCAAACATTTATAAAGATTAAATTATATTTTAAATTGTTTATGTCAAACGAATTAGGTACTTATATAGGTAACACAATAATTTTCTATTTAAATTTCTCTAATACAATACTTAGTCAAACAGTCAAACAGATTATCAGATTAGTTTAAATTTAATACATCATAAGAGTAAAGTATTTTAATGTGTAAAAACATTTCTTAGTAATCTACTCATGCATAAAAAGTAAATGTTTTTTAATTGTGAAAGTAGTAACATTTTTATTCATGTGGTAATTTACACTGCATCTAACTTATTTTATGAGTAGGTACTCGTAATTTTGGGTGCTCTTGTCCAGAAAATGAAAATATATTCACGTCACGGCAATATACTTTTACCTAGTACGGGAAAACGCAGGCTCAGGGCAAGCGAGTGTTTTATTTTAATTGTTTATTAATATTAAATCCTAAATGAAACTACCTGAATTCCACTATATTTATATTGCTTAAAATATGTTAAAATTTTTGATATGAAAGTGTTTTTTCTCTTTATTTCAGACAAAAAACATCACGTTAAAGAACTTAAAGTGCTGCTTGAAAGACAAGATGCGCAAATGAAAAATGTTCTATCTTTGTGCATGAACACATTAAAAGATTTGAAAACCAATACTATGGTATGAAATATTTAAAATTGCGCTATTCCTTTAAAATTTAGGGGGCAATGAGAAAAAGGAAAAGCGTTACCCGCAAACAAACACGTCGTGGCAGTTTACGCATCATGTTTGAGCTCTGAAAGATTTCTCATAATGTTGTCTCGTACGGGACTACCTAGCGCGTGCCTGTTGATTTGGTGGAGATACCGATTTGTAGTGAAATGACTACTATGTATTAACACTACTGTCTGTCAGCAACTGAGACGGCGGCTCAACGTGATTTCCGAAACACGGAAACGTGAATTAAACTCATTGGTGATTTCTCATATCTTAGATGTCGGTGTACTAGAAACTTCTTTTGCATCATTATGTATTATGTGGCTGCAACCCTTTTTACGTCCCACTGCTGGGCACGGGTCTCTCCCCATTATTGGGGAGGCCCGGAGCTTACTCCACCACGCTGATCCAATGCGGGTTGGTGGAGATGCGGGTTAGTGGCCAACCCGCTGTCGGATGTTTTCAAACCGCCCTTAAGGCCTCCGACAAGGTATAACGACTGTTATCTATTGACAACAACCGGGACCGACGGCTTAGCCCTCCGAACCCTCCGAAGCACGGAAACGCGCATAAAATATTTTGCCACTAGCGGTCACCTATCTCACACCCGACCACGCCCGTTTGGCTTAGATGCATAGATCGCTTGCGTACTACGCTAACGGCCGGGCCATGCGCGCTTGTATTATGTAATTTGTGTGAATGAAGTTTTCATGATTAAACTTTCAAATTAGATCATTTTTGTTTAAGTATTTAGATCCGCAGTCCAACCGAGGGGATGATACGGACTCAAGTGATGACGACGATGAGGTAAAGTACAAATATAATGCAAACGGTATTTTCGCCCAAATTTGTTGAAATATAACAGATGTCAGTGATTGTTCCAACTTATTTTTAGAATGATGAACGTAATATAAACATTAGCAAAATAACGTCAAAAAGGTCCAGCTTATCAGCAAATAGACACCACAATCTATCCGGAGTTAAGCAAACACCGTTTAATAATAAGCGTTCAATGATGAGCAGCACTCCTTTTATAGAAACGCCAAAGTTAACATTCGACCAAGGCACTCAAACTGATGAAATCTTAGATTCTGATGCTTTAAAAATAGAACATTTAGAAGCAATGTTAAAGAAGCTATATCAGCAGTTTCTTTCATTGATTGGAGAATCACCAACAAGCGCATCACAATTATCGCACACAAATGCTGTAGATTATTCCGAAACAGAGATATCTGAAATGGATAATCAATCGGAAGACGCTGTTATTAAGGAGGAAATGACAGCATCCATAAATACAAGCCATTTAGATACAAATGAAGATAAATCTAAAGAAGCTAAAAGGCTTTGCATACGAAGAGCGTCCGCGCAAACTACTAATACAGGTCTTCCTAACCCTGACCCTGATGTAAATATGGTACGATATAATCTGTTCTCATTTTAAACTTTAAACAAGCTTTAAACATTGCTTTTTTATTTTGCTGGAGTAGCAGAATGCGGCTAATGGACTTCTATCTACACACAACATCTTGTCTGTGGTCGTATGCTGTTGCGCTACTACTCCGAAGGCTGATGGTCTCCTCATGTAAGTCTAGCAGGCGACTATTTTTCCACCAAAACACGGTACAGTCACAATACAAGGAGCGCCTGCGTACAGTTGCTTCATGGCAAAAGTGAGTGCAGCGGTGGTACTAAACCACCGCTGCACTTTTGCCGTTCGAACCACCTCCAAAATTTTAAATTTTACTTTTCTATAAGTGGTAAATATTTTTCATTTCGACCGGGGAACAGTTCTATTGAGTTTTGGTGGAAAGGCGTGGTTGCGGACTAGAGTAACAATACGTAACCAACCGTTTTCAACTGCACATGAGTTCATATACATAAGACACAGATTTGGGCTGCAGCGAGCACTAAACATCACGTGGATAGCATACTCGTCTGCTTTTGCAATAAAATAAAAAATGTATGAAATAAGTAAACATTTTTTATCATTTATTTCTTTCAGATACCTATTGGTGCCGGTGCTACCAAGTTACCCGTAACAGTTATAAATGCCATCGATTGGAGCTCTTACTCGACTGCTACGAGACAGCTGCTTCAAGCTGTATTCCCCCGGAAGTAATATTTTTATCTTACTTTTATTACTTTGTCTTAAATATTATATTTATCGTGAGTACTTACTAGTATTAAAAATGAAATATCATAAATTGCTTCTTGTTTATCGTTCAGTTAAGTATAGTTGCGTAAAATGTTGAAAAATAATCCCGACTTCAAAATTTCAAATTAATTGTTCGAGTCATGATCTCCAACTGAGAGTTTTGGGACTAGACGATTTAATCTGTCGTTTTCCAGGTAATTTAAGTATGTAATTAAATTATATATTTTTTCAGGGTTCTAGCAACGCACTCTCTTACCGGAAAACAGTCGCCAGCTTTTGCTAATAAGCCACCGAAAAAAGCTCTCGATTCAAATATTGTGAACGACATAGTCGATACTGTGTCTGATGTGTGTGGCGTCTCAAAGCGAATAGTAAGGTAATAATTATCAAAAGTTTCAAGTAGGTACTTTTCTCCCAAGACAACATTGATCGTTGAAGAATAAAATTAACAATTTTAATTTATTATTTCAGGTCCTGCATAACGACTAAGTGTACCGATGAAGCCAAGTTATACCGCAATCGTCAACAATATAAATCTAATAATGAATCCAGGGACAATCAAGAAAATTCATTAGCAACGTCACCATCATCAAATGAAATAAATACGAAAAAGGAATAAACTTCTTTTTGTTTGAAAATAATTAGCTGATTGGGGTTCTTAATAGAATAATAAATATTTCAATAATCAGGTTTATAGTTCATGTAAATCAAGTTCAATAAAATATGGATGGGCAGCAGTGTGTTTTCTTTCTCTGCTCTGTGGTTTGACGCTCTATGCCTGCTCTATGCGTATTAGTTTGACACCCAGGCCATAAGTGGAGTATAGTATTCTTTGCATAAGAATAAATCCCAAGCCTAGAGACACCACAGAGTACACTCCATCCATACATACAAAGTTGTTTCAAAGTATTCTCCAACCTCTCACTAAAAATTTACATTACATTCGTCGAAGAGATAGAAAGAGTGATGCGTGATGTTTAAAACTGTCGCGTAATGCGTGATGTTTAAAACTGTCGCGTAATGCGTGATGTTGCATCACGTCACTGAGTAATATCACTTGTGTGATAAATAGTGATAAATAATACTGATAGTACATACATTATATACCTATTTACTCATGTCTATGGCACAGCCCGGCACAGGGCACAGACTGACAGATAGTGGAGCGGCCTATCCCTAAACTGCGTTAGATTAGGGTGTTAGACCAGAAATAAAAGAACTGTGGACTGTATAGGTACTGGTTATATTAGCACGGAAAGCGAAATAAGGCGACGTGCGCGTGCGCTGGAAGTAATAGCAGCACTGCTCGGTGTCCGGCCGACGAATGGTGCTCTGCCCCCGCTAGGTGAGGCGCGGGACGAGGTGAAGCGCGCGCTAGCCCCGCGGCGCGCGTAAGCCCGTCCATACTCCCCGGCTTGAAGTATCTTCAACATGATGTAGGGAGTGGGCATATCAATGGATACGCCCTGCGGATGACACCCTTACGAGTGCGAATGTCAGCAACTCGTGCGACTCCGTCGGCTCCCGGCAGCAATCTCGTTATACGCCCTAGAAGCCACTGTAGTGGAGGCGTGTTCTTCTCCTTAACGACGACCAGGGCACCCGGCTGCAACTCGCCACTTGATTTTGGCCACTTCTGTCTCTGCTGAAGCCATAAAACATAATCGTTTGAGAAGCGAGCCCAAAAGTGCTGTTTAAGATGCTCGATGCGCTGGAACCTCTGAAGGCTCGAGATGTTCTGCCTCGACACATCTTGGTGTGGCAACGCAACAAGAGATCGTCCGATAAGGAAATGCGATGGCGTTAGCGGGGTTAAATCGGACGGGTCGTCGGAAAGAGGGGTGAGAGGTCTCGAATTCAAAATGGACTCAATTTGGATAAGACATGTAGCCATCTCTTCAAAAGTCAAGTGGGTTTGAGATAATATTCGCCTTAAATGGAATTTTACTGAACGAACAGAATTTTCCCAACAAGTACCGAAATGTGGAGTGTAGGCTGGTATAAATGAAAAATTGATACCCATATCCAGAAACTTTCCGGAAAAATCCTGTGAGAGCAGCTGTTTGAGCTCGTTAAAGGCTCCGACAAACGTTGTCCCATTATCGGAGAAGATGCAGCGAGGTTTGCCCCGTCGAGCCACGAAGCGACCGAGAGCAGCTAGAAATGCCTCCTTTGTTAAATCTGACACAAGCTCAAGGTGTACAGCTCGAGTGGCTAAACAGACAAAGACACAGATGAAAGATTTAATTAAACTGCAACCTCTACCTTTACGACTAGCTATCATGACCGGCCCGGCATAGTCTACACCGGTGTCTAAAAATGGAAATTCGAGGTGTAGTCGTTCCTTGGGCAGGTTACCCATGATCGGTTGTATGGTTTCCCCTTTAATCCGGCAGCATTTAACACAAGAACGCGTAACCTTTCTTGCCAAAGACCTACCACCTAATACCCAATAATCATTTCTGACAGTTGCAAGCAGCAGCTGCGGACCTGCATGACAAAGCCTTTTATGATACATGTCAAAAATAAGCTCACTTAAACGATGCTTCCTACAAAGTAAGATAGGATGCTTAACATTGTATTCATAAAAGGAGTTGCTAAGTCTGCCACCCACACGAACAATGTCATTAGCGTCTAAGAATGGTGATAGGCATAGAAGTCTATTTTTATTACGAAGTGATTTTCGTTCTTTAAGAATGGGATATTCCTCTGCAAAGGAATGTTTTTGAGCTGCTCTAATAAGAACGTTAGTAGCATTATTAAATTCAGATAACGTTATGGAATTTGATGTTATATTATTTTTTCGACAATTTTGAATAAATCGCAACATGTACGCAATTATACGTTGTAGTTTAGAAAAAGAAGAATATTTATTAATGAGAAAATGAAATAAGTCGTCTTCAGATACAGTAATAAACGTCTGACATAACTCTGGAAGGTTTTCAGTTTTCATAGTCTGAGGAAAGGTAGGCCAATGGCCTGAATCTAACTTTAAATATTTAGGACCTGACCACCACAAAATAGACTCTCCTATTCGGTCAGGACTAAGTCCGCGTGAGGCGAGGTCAGCTGGGTTGTCCTGGGAAGGTACGTAGCGCCACGTATTATTACCAAAATCTTCCCGAACTTCCGCAACACGATGACGCACAAACGGTTTTAATTGCGTAGGACTTGTATCCAGCCACCCTAAAACAATGGTGGAATCGCACCAAAATATGCAATCATTGATTTTTACCGTTAGCGATTTCATTGCTTTTAAACACAAGCGCGCTCCTAACAATGCACCGCACAATTCTAGCCTAGGCAAAGTAGTAGGCTTTATCGGTGCTACCTTGCTTTTAGCGGCCAGTAGGCGAACAGTGACTGCTCCGTTATTATCTACCGAGCGTACGTAAACACAGGCACCATACGCCTTTTCGGATGCATCTGAGAAAGTATGCAACTGAACATCAACCGGCATGTCACAGATAACGCATCTAGGTATTTGTAAGTTATTAAGAAGAGGCAATGTATGTTGAAATTTATACCATGTTTTTTGTATGGAGTCTGGTACACACTGGTCCCATGAGCATTTATTTATCCACAATTGTTGCATGATAATTTTTGCTTCCACTATGCATGGAACCACCAGCCCTAAAGGATCAAAAATTTGTGCTATTGTAGATAATATGTTACGTTTAGTTATTTTATCGTTAGAAGTAAGATGTATAGTGTAATAAAAAATGTCCTCGAAACATTTCCAATTTAAGCCTAAGGTTTTGGATAATTCATCATAAGTCATGTCTACAGAATCGTTATCATATGTGTCACTAGAAATTACTTTTAAAATATCTTTAGAATTAGAGTGCCATTTTCTTAAATTAAATTGTGCTGACTTTAACACCGACTTTACTCCTTGACATAACTTAAGTGTGCTTTCAATTGATGAACTGCCAGACAGATAGTCGTCGACATAAAAATCATGTAATATTGACTGTTTTATGTCGTGATCCAAGCAGTCATTACCTAGCTGGACTATGCATCTAGTTGCTAAATAAGGCGCTATAGCACTACCATAGCTCAAAGTGTTAAGCATGTATGTTTGTAGATTCTGTGTAGCGTCAGGCCGCCACAAAATTAATTGCAAGCGTCTCTGATCTTCATCTACCCAAATGTATCTATACATTTTTTCAATATCGGCCGTCACCACGTATTTGTGCTGACGAAACCGTAGTAATATGGTAAATAAGTCATCCTGAACCGTGGGACCGATCATCTGGATGTCATTAAAAGACTTGCCTGAAGTGGTGGCAGTGGAGCCGTCGAAAACCGCTCTTAATTTCGTTGTGGTACTAGAAGCTTTTAAAATACCATGATGACAAAAATAATAATGTGGATGAGGCACAGGTGTCTTTATGGGTGTCATGTGACCGAGCCTTAAGTATTCGTCCATAAACTTTACATATAAAGATTTAAATTCTGCATCCTTTTCAAAACGGCGCTCTAAAGACAAAAACCTACATTTAGCCATTTCAAAAGAATTACCAAGAACATCTGGTGACTCTTTCAAAGGTAACTTTACAAGAAACTGACCATTCGAGCAACGTTTAGTATTTTTTATGAAACTATTCTCGCATGCACGTTCCTCTGACGTAAGTTCGTGCTTTGCAGGTATAATGTCTAGCTCCCAAAACCGCGATAAATCTGTATTTGAATTTTCATTCTGAGCTAACATACATACAGGTGAATAATCATTATTGCTACACTGTACGACACCAGATATAAGCCAACCTAACTTAGATTCGATTAAAGTTGGTTTATTTTTGCCAAGTTGAATTTTATTTGCGCCTACAATTCCCCAAAATATTTCCGCTCCAACTAAAATGTCAATGGACGACGGTAAATTAAAAGTAGGGTCGGCAAGACAAATACCGTCAGGCAAGGTAATGTTGTGTGTGTTTATGAGTGTGTTAGGTATAGAAGAAGTTATCTCAGGTAAAATGAGGCAATCAATGGTCATCCTATAGCCACTAAAAGAAGACTCAAATGTAATAGAGCAAGCTTGTGTACTACTGGATGCTAGATTATTAATGCCTATCACCTTTGACGCAATTGTATGAGTAGGTAGGTTTAATTTATATAAAAAGTCCTTAGCTACGTAGTTCGCCGTGCTGCCGTTATCGAGTAGGATTCTGGCGCTGTGCGGCTCCCCGGTAGCGTCGAACACTTTCACCATCGCTGTGGAAAGTAAAACAATTTTTGATTTAATAGAGTGATTAGCAGACAAAGCAATATTTTGAGCTTGTGCCACTGCAGGCTCTTTGTCAACATGCAGCAGCGTATTATGCTTCAACTTGCAATATTTGCAATGACTAAGCCGGCATGAAGATGGCTTATGCCCTGGACGCAGGCAATTCATGCAAACATTCCAAGCACTAGCCCTTTGAATGCGCTCATTAGCAGGCAATTTTCGAAACTCAAGACACGTAAATAAATGATGTCCTTGTTTGCACATAGGACAGGTTAACGATTGTGAACCCTTGGCTGTAGTGACAATGAAAGCCTTTGATTTATTCTGAAGTGTGTCTATTTTAGGTTTCGAATGAGATTCCTCAAGACTTTCCAACAGATCTGCGCGATTGCTAAGAAAAGTTAAAAAAAATTCAAGCTTTGGTGAATCTGTCAAAGTATTTTTCTTTTCTTCCCACTGGCGCTTGGTATTGTTGTCTAGTTTATCTGACATTATATGAATTATTAAACTATCAACGAGCCAATGATCTATTGTTTCAGATCGCAAAGTACCTAAGGCCCGTAGATTCTTTTTTGTAACATCAATAATATGCCTTAAAGATTTACTTGACTCCTTTTGTACAGACTCAACTAAGAACAAGGCTTGTATATGATTATTAATTAACAAGCGCTTGTTGTCATATCTTTGACATAACAACTGCCATGCAACTGTGTAGTTATCAGCTGTAAAGTCTAAATTATCAATTATATGTAAGGCATTATCCTTGAGAGAAGCTCGTAAATAATGGAGTTTATCAATATTCTCCATTTCCTCGTCGTTGTGCACCAAGGATATGAAAATATTTTTAAACTCAAGCCAGTGCTGATAGCTGCCTGAAAAGGTAGGTATTTGAACTAAAGGTAACTGTACCCGCTTTCTGTGTCCCTGATTGTCCCCGCCACGCGAGCTCACCACAGAAGAATTTAGTGCCGTGACTCCGCTGCTGCTAGGCGCGACCAGACAGCGTGCGCGGGCCACCAGCTCGTAGAACTGGCTTTCGAACTGCTCACGCTCGGCGTACTGCTCATTGGGATCCTCCAGCAAACCCTCGATGTCGGTCTGTAACGCATCATATTTAGCGTATAAGTTATTGAATTTATTAAGACGAATATCAAGTTCGGCAAGTTGACATGGGCTCAATTTTTCACAGCTCTCAAGAATTGAAATATATGAAGAAAATTGCGTGACTTTAGCCTTCATAGATGCACGCTTTCTCGCCATATCTACAGGTACTTTGCCTTCTGAAGACATTTTAAGGCTTTTGCAATGGGCAAGGCAAAGCACAAAAAAAAATTAAAGTGGCTTAAGAAAGAGAACTGATTGAGGGAAGAAAAATTTAAAAATAAATAATTGAAATGAAAAAAGAAATATCGCAGAGTTGGCAAAATGCTTTAGAAAAAGTAAACTAATCTTAAAGTGTACAGGATACGTGACACCGACGTGACACCAGCGTGACACCACGTGGCTCGACGCACGCCTGTGGACAAAAAATATATTTTAGCCTCACGTAATAAAATAAAAATACTGGCGAACAATGAGCGATGGCTAAGAAGAAAGTTAAGAAATAGGAAATATGAAAGAAGAATAATGAAATAATGAATATGTACAATGATTATGGTATGAGAAAATTTTCAGTAGGTATATTCCTACATAAAATGGATTGTAATGTAAATGTTAGGCGAAATCAAATTTTAAGATGACTAAGAATGATATGATAATGAAATTCGAAATGAGTGCGCACTATATTTTGAAAAAATATGGATGTGATGGATGAAGAAAGGATGAAATGTATATGAAGGATGAATAGAGGAAGTAATAAAATCGGAACGATCTCACGAATACGATGCGCTGTGTCGATGCGCGATGACGTGGTCGCTCAGCTTCACCCGATGTCGAAGAAAAAATTCGCCTCCGTTGACTGCGCCGACTTGAAGTTCGTAGCGGCGGCCGCGGCTCGATGTCCGTTACGATTGTAGTGTCAGCGGTCTCAAACGACGAATTTAAAATTTTGAAACTTCCCGCGCGTAATAGATGCCGAAGACGGTAAAGAAAGACCAAATGGAGCGGCCTATCCCTAAACTGCGTTAGATTAGGGTGTTAGACCAGAAATAAAAGAACTGTGGACTGTATAGGTACTGGTTATATTAGCACGGAAAGCGAAATAAGGCGACGTGCGCGTGCGCTGGAAGTAATAGCAGCACTGCTCGGTGTCCGGCCGACGAATGGTGCTCTGCCCCCGCTAGGTGAGGCGCGGGACGAGGTGAAGCGCGCGCTAGCCCCGCGGCGCGCGTAAGCCCGTCCAGATAGAAATAGAAGAAATTACTTATTGTTAGTCTGTTAGGCGAGCGAGGAACTGCTGCATATGAAAAGAAAATAATGAATGGCTGCAAGGATTCTGTCCAATGCCGTAAAACGATATTTAAAAAAAAAGGAACTGCTGCCACTGCCATAGGAATAAAATAATTACTGCTGCTGCTGATGAGGAGTTTTGGCGGGAAGTCGAAAAAGACATATAGTGCTCCTGTTTTATATTCATTTTCTTGGTGTATTTTTGAGTTATATCGGATAAAGTTGATGGTATTTGATAAAGGTTAATTACAGTGCACGAGTGTTTGTGAAATAGAATAACAGTGCTAAAATAATAATATGTTTTTTCGGCTTGCCTCCAAAATTCCATCGGACACGTTTAGCCATCGCTTTACTTGAATGTTGGACTGACTGATTAATGACGACTTACTTACTGACAATACTGACTTTGTTATTACTTCGTCCAGTTTCATTGAAACTGGCAAAAACTTGATGCAAAAGTTATACTTGACGCTGGCAGTATGCACAGAGTTTGCGATGCCATAATTGAAAAAAAAAACTGCTGTTGATTTGGACATGAATAATTAGGCGTACAATGTAGATTTGGACTACGATTTGGACTTAAGAATTTGGTCCATTCATTTGGTTGTAGGGATGGCGATTCTTTCCGAATTTTTTTTTTAAATCGATTCGAATCGTGACATAATGAATCGATTCACAAAAAAATCGTGGTCTAAAAGATCGATTTCCAAAAAATCGATCTTTTTTTAAGATTACTTTTTTAATGTAACATAAAGCCATTTTTTTTAAATATGATAAATATTGTAATTTAAGGATATCTTATTAGTAAAATCAGGGAATTCGATAGTAAAAATTATTTCTATTACCATATCAAAGTATCAGATCAGGTATAAAACAAGACATTTATGTTCTAAATATGTTGCTTACAAAAAAATAAGAAAATAGATGATAAAATATGGCTTATTGTTCCAAATGCTTAATGTGTAAGCTTTTTAAAAACAACAGTCTGTCAAGCCTGCTGGGATCCAACACAACACTTGCGATATTTCCGGCAATTTAAAAAAGTAGCTCACAAGGAACAGATATACCCACGATACTCGTATATAAACGTAACGTTTTTTCTATCAAACAGAGGCAAAGGAAACTAAACACATAGCCATCTAGCGAGTATTTGAGTAACTAACTCTTTTATCGGAAACACTGTTATAATACGGGTACGTTTAATTAATCTATACTAATATTATAAAGAGGATAGATTTGTATTTTTGTATGTTTGTAATGAATAAACTCAAAAACTACTGTTCCGATTTCAAAAATTCTTATATCATTAGAAAGCTACATTCACCCTGAGTAACATAGGTTACGTTTTACCGCGGGAAAATGCCTCATTCCTACGTGAAGACGGGTAATAGGGTCAACACGGTTGAACCAACTGGCTAAACGCCTATGATTTTAATATAGCAATAAGGCCTAGAATAGCACATAGGCTATTTTTTATCCTATGGGGACCCATTAAGCGGGTCCACGCGGGCAAAGCCGCTGGCGGAAGGCTAGTTGTAAATAATTTTATGGTTTACACCAGCAGAAAATATCGAATGTCGATTTCCAAGGGTGAAATATCGATTCAGTACTACATATCGATTTAAAGAAAAATCGATTCTTCGTTTAATCGATCTCAGATCGCCATCCCTATTTCATTTCACCTATTTGCCAAGGAAAAAAAAAATATTTTTTTTGGTTGGATTCTTGGA
The DNA here is from genome assembly GCA_911387765.1 of Pyrgus malvae. Classification (NCBI taxonomy): domain Eukaryota; kingdom Metazoa; phylum Arthropoda; class Insecta; order Lepidoptera; family Hesperiidae; genus Pyrgus; species Pyrgus malvae. The sequence goes on from OU426962.1 coordinate 16,312,858, forward strand.
TTTCGTACGTTTTTCAGTTAGAGGTTAGGAGCTTCAAATAAATAATTAATAAGTTTTGATCATGGAGGATAACGAAGATTTGGATTTCGTCGCAGCAGAACATGACCGACTAATATGTGCAGTTACGAAATTGGACAAAACACAGCATATTAAGGCACCTACGAGGAACGAACCGACTAATTTAAACACAGAATTTAATTTGATAAAGAGTTCTAAGAAGCTAAATCTGTTAAACGCCGTTAAGTTGCTAGAAGATACTGCCCATCACGTACAGATAAGTAAAAAGTTGAAAGCCACTCAAAACAAGTCACAAGTACTTCCGAAGCCCTTAGAAAAACCACAAGCAGAACGTATAAAAAGAGAGACTGGTTACGTTGAGGCGAAGAAAAAGATAGGTAGGTGGGATGCTGTGGTAGCTAGAAGTCGCACTGTAGATTTTGTATCGTATCCTTTAAAAAGTTTACCAACAAAACATAACGATCCACCCACTAAAGACTTTTTATCTAAGTTAAAGTTGAAGTCTCAGTTAGAGAAAGAACTTGAAGAGGTGGATCCTCCAGTTTTAGCTGAAGAGGAAGAGGATGACGAGAAATCCTACCCAATGACCTATCAGGAGATGTTGGAACATAGGCAGCACTTAGCTAAACTAAGAGCAAAAGAATCATACAAAGCAGCAAAAGCCAAGAGACAAAGTAAAATCAAGAGCAAGAAATACCATCGGTGAGTCAATTTACTACTTGGTTTCTGTTTTTTTAGTGACAAATGTTAGGGGAGGCCTATATCCAGTAGTGCACTATGAAAGGCTGGATGCATGATGGTTTAATATGATCTTCATATTTTTGTTTATTTCAAAATGTATACCAGATTAGATTAAAGGGTGGATCCCACTATTTCCATTGATGGAAATGCTGGGATACAAAAAACGCTGCATCACTTTCTACGATGGCTTGCACATAGAAACTACATATTTATTTATTTCCTAAAGGAAGAAAAGGGGGATTTCGTCATGACTTGCTATTGTCATGTCATGTCATGTTATGTTGGCGCATGACCTTTTTTGAGAAAAAAAACCTTCGATCACTTTGCATTGGTTTTATGGAATTGATTGTGTTTTTATAGATCAGGGGAAGGGGGGTTTCGGGGGGCCTTGCCCCCCCGTATAGGCAGAGGTGGGGGGCCCCCCGCCGAAAAAATATACAAAAAAGACTCGTCATTTAAAATGAATGGTATCGGTTAGGTTAGGTTTGACTTTTTTAAATCAAGACATAAAAAGGAAGGAGTTCCGTCGACGTGGTACCATTAGTTTTCTTTCGCCGGAACCGCCCCCCTTTTTTGTAGGTTATATTGGTGGCTTTTTTTAAATCATGCTCTGCCCGAGCGAAAGAAAATTAATGGTACCACGTCGACAGAATGGAAATAACGGGATATTTTTTTTTTAAACGTTGGTTCCACTATATCCATTTTGTATTTCCATGGAAATTGTGGGATCCACTCAGATTAAACATTCAATATTGACTTTTTTTAACATGTATCTTTATAATCTAAATGTCTTTTGTCTAGTCTCTGAACTAATTTATATGTCTTTCCTTAATACATTATCGAAAATAATAAGTTTTACACTACAACATGTATAGATCTCTTGTGTCATTACTATGTTATCAATTTTTTTCAGCATACTTAAAAAAGAAAGGCTAAAGCAGCAATTGAAGGAATTTGAAGAGCTACAGGTCAAGAATCCAGAAGAAGCTTTGAAGAAGTTGGAAGAGCTTGAAAAAGTTAGAGCTCTAGAAAGGCACACACTCAGACATAAAAATACTGGAAAATGGGCAAAGAGTAAATTAGTAAGGGCTAAATATGATAGGGAGGTGAGCATTTTATACTTTTATATATTTTGGTGTTGTTGCTCCTTCATTTGGACGGCATGGTGGAGTTGTAAAAAAATATATATTGAAATAATGTAGTTCAGCAATTCAAGACATGGTGCCACAGGTATTCTGAATCATGTTATCAAAGTTTTCTGAATGTGGAAGTTTCAAACAGAGTCAGTGGGAGGGTGGGACCTTGCCCAGCGGAAGATCGCCCCTTGCCAAACTGGTCTTGATGAGGTCAGGTAAGGTCAGGTCGCAGCCTTCAATTTTGGGGTCACGAAGATATTTTGGGTGGGGGCTCACTAAAAATTTGGGGGAAGAGGTGTCTAAAATTGGCTTGTTTCGCCTTCCATCTACGCATGTCTGATGGATTTGGGGGGGGGGGGGGGGGGGTGACCGCGCCTGGGTAAGGTATGCCACAAAGTAAACTCCAGGCCTCAGACTAATGTTGTAAATGAGATATGGAAACTGAGATGCAGAAAGTGGATGTTATTAGTGAGGGGAAAGGGGCCCAATAGGGAGTGTGACTAATCATTGGTTATAATTACTAATAATTAACAAATAATAATATATCATCCAGTCCATTTTTAAGGCATATGTTACTCAACTGAGTTGGGAAGTACTGAAACTTACCCAATTATGTTCAGCCAATTTTACTGAAATTGACATTGCATAGTTGTATAGTTCATTTGCATTTTTGTTGTTGAGAAATAATAAACTGAATTTCAAATTGTTTTAGGTAAGACAACAATTAGCAGAGCAGTTAGCAGTAAGCCGAAGTTTGACACACAAAACACAGGACACAGTAAGTACAGATGATGAAGCAGATGACAAGGAAGCTATTCCTGACCTTAACTTAGCACAAGATCCCTCAAATCCCTGGATGATGAAGAGATCAGATAAATCAAATATTGATGAGGAGTTTAATTTTGGGTACAAGAAATATTTGAAAGAGAAAATGTATAAACGTAAAGAAATGAGTGATTCAGAATCTGATGAAGAGGATTCCACAAAGAATGTTAAGGTTGATGGAAGTGATAATCACTTAGATACATTTAAAAATAATATAAGTAAAAAAGATGCTTCAGCCACAGAAGCTACACATCTGGCTGTACAACCTAATAAAATTGATGTTAAAAGTACCAAGAAACAGAATAAAAAACAAAAGAACAGTCAGCCTGTTGCTACTTCAACATGGATTGTTGACAGTGTAACTGATGTAAAAAGTAATGTAAAAACAAACGATGATATATCTGAGGCATTTGAATCCTTCGAGAATAAAGTTACCAAACAGGTTGAAGTGAAGTTAAATAAACTGAGGAAGGATATTAATAATCTAGAAAAAATTTCCAGAGTCTCAGCCAGAAAAACTTCTAGAAAACCAGAAGCACCAACGGATAACTTGGACTACTTAAAGTTGAGAAATCAAAAAGTGAAGGCAATTATTGATGAACCATTGATTGAAACTAATAATTCTGAAGATAAGCAAAACGAGCCAATTTCAGTTGATAAAGTACAAGATTTACAAACAGTTCCAGCTGGAAATGAGCAAGAGAAAACTAGTACTGACATAGATCCCAATAGATTCATTGAGGTAAAACCTAAATATTTAAATACAGCACTATCTAAAGGCCAGAATGATTTAGATCAGTTAGATGATGATGAACAAGTAGTGCCTAAAGTGGATATTGAAGAAGTGTTTGAAGAAGATGATGTTGTGGCCAGTTTTAGACAAGAAAAAGAAGATGAGATTAATGCAGATAAATCGGAAGAAATCAATTTGGCTCTACCTGGATGGGGCACTTGGGGTGGCAAGGGTGTAAAAGCACCTAAACGTAAAAGAAACCGGTTTATAGCAAAACCAGTACCTAAAATACCAAGGCGTGATGAAAACAAGGGCGATGTAATTATTATGGAGACAAAAGATCCTAAGTTGTCATTACATAAAATAACAGATGTGCCATTTCCATTCAATAGTGTCAAAGATTATGAAGCTTCAATCAGAGCACCTTTGGGTAATACATTCATACCTGAGAGCGCTCATAAAAAGCTCATTAAACCAAGCGTTATTACTAAAGCTGGTGCCATCATTGAACCAATGGATGAGGAGGAGCTGCTTATGCCAAGAAATAAATCCTTTAATAATGAATCTGTAATTAAATTATTGGCTAAGAAATAAAAACATTTATTGCTTATATTATAAAGTTTATTATTCTAAGTACCCTTATTCTAAACACCAACACGCACTGGAGGTGATACTAAAATAACACCATCACCTCTTACAAATAACATAGGTATGTTTCTTTTTGTTGTTCGGTATACTTCTTCATAAGTTTCTTCATCAATTTCAACAGTTGTTATTGTTTCTTCAGCATCTCCCAAAACCATGTTCAGATGTTGATCATAAGCCTGAAAATTTTTTGAGGATGAAATTTTTAACTTGGGAATGCTTTTGGCAGACTACAATTAGGATGATTGAAAGAATACATATACATTCATTATAATATGTATTTAAGGAATGCTTTGCCTGTTTTCATAATAACACACACTAACTTAGTGTTAATTAAGTAAGAATTCCTTTAAAGCATAAATTTTCCCATTTATTTTTACCATGCTACAGCATCACCTTTTTTATTGTATTGGGGGGGGGGGGGGAACCTTAAAAAGGTACCTGGCATCTTAGAAGAGAATACTGGATTATGTGGGATTTGCCAGCACTAAAACCTCTCAGTCTCTGCCTCAGCAATTGAGGGAGGACTTTGGGATCTCCAGTGGAATGCAGCAGTGTTCTCCACACGCAATGACCCAGAACGGGCCCATCTTTGGGAGAGCAGATGAGCTCTCCTGCAGCTTGGCGGCATGCGCCCACTCACACACACCACCACCGGGGCTGCTGGCTGGACTGATCGAGCTCCCTCTCACCGCCCACAACCCCCGGAAGCCCTCTTTTAGTCACCTATTACAATCAGGCAGGGGATACTGTAGCTCTATTCATAATCCTGGATTCTTTTTTTAATATATTTGTGCATATAGATAGATAATTATGATCCAAAGGCAAACTTATTTTTTGTAATAGTATCTAAATATCTTCAAAAATTTATTATTTTGAATTTATTGATTACATTGAAATTCGTCGTTTCGTCGCCGCGTGGCATAATGGTTACCGTGCCGGACTGCAGAACGGAGGGTCCCGGGTTCGATTCCCGGCGAAACAGAAATTTGAATATGAGTTTAAACTTTTTATCTCAGATTATAATTAAATTTTCTCCTAAAGATACAAATCAGATGATAAAATATATTGTAAGCTTTAAGCAGTATTGTGATAAAAATTCGAACCTGAAAATGACCTCAATTTTGTAGGTATGTACATATTTATCAATTTTTATGAAGGTTTAATTTTTTTAAAGTAGGTCCTACTTGTCTTGCATGAATGAAAATACTTATAAATTTTGATATATAATAGGTATGTATGTAGTTTAAATACTTACATGCAACTTGCCGCGTAATTCACGCTCATTTCGCATTTTAACATAAATTCTTTCATCTAAGCTGAGTCTTATTAGGTCCAATGGCTCCTTTACTGTCATAACAGCCAACTAAAACAAATTGTGTATCGTAAATTAACCTAACCGAGGGATCTGGGATACATGAACTTCAAAAATCACTTACGTTTTCGGCATCGTCCGCCATCGTAATATATTGATTTCTAGCTAGATTTAGAACTACTAGAAGATAATTTTGAAACTGAGAGATACCGCAACTGACCAACTGTTGTAAAACTTAGATACTAAAGAAAATAAGAATTATATTTATAAATTCTAATTTAAAAATTCTGAAGAAGGCCGAACAGAAGCGGCTGAAGCGATTTGGCATATTTGGCAAATAATGTCATGTCAGTAGAATCATGTCACTTCAATTTTTTTTCTTCAATTATGGCATCGCAAAATCTATTATATATTGCCAGCGTCAAGTATAATTTTTGCATCACGTTTTTGCCAGTTTCGGTGAAACTGGACGAGACTCTCACACGCGGTTACGCGGTGGCTTTATCTATTGGTTTCTCTTTCTACGTTTTTATGTCACATTGTACCAATGAGTAACGATTTAACAGACTGCTCAATTTTCAGTTGACAGCAAGGAACTAAAATGTATGTAAGTTTCTTGGTTGACAGACTGGCTGGACCACAGAACATATTAAAAGACCATAGAATGGAAATGTGGGCGGGTCAGACGTGCCAATGTTTTGAGCATACGCTCAAAACTCTACAGAAACACGCGATCGCGCTGTTTAGTGACTCTCGATCTCCAACGGAAGTAAGTACTGCGAAACGCTGCAACAAAATTTTTTGAAAATGCCTTCATGTGCGATAATTACTTGCCGTGCAAGAAGCCAAGTTTCTAACGTAAACAAAGGAATAGTTTCTTATCATCGGTTAGTAAAGAAACTACGATATTTTTGTTTAAATCTTTCAAAATGTCCTTCAAATAATTCTTTTCCCAGTAGTGCGTTTCGACATGTTGCGACCTATGGTTGCGACGCGGTATTAGCTCTAGTGCTGCACGTAGTAAAAGATGATATCGATAATTTCTAGTAATGTTATAATTAAAATAACTTTCTTAAATTATTTGAAAATATGGCCACATATAATTAATATTTTATGCATTGAAATATACATAGTTTGAAAGAACATTGACGTATATCACACGTAGTAACACTGTTCAATCATATTTTTCAGTTAGGTTTTATATTTGTTGATATATCATTTCATCAAATTGGTGAATTCCCAACATCTAATCATGTAACCGATTTATGCAAAGTCGATATTGAGAAATATTTAGACATCCGAATACATTTTTTACTAAAAAATACATTGGAAAAACAAACCAAGCGACAACTTTGCAATAAATACATTTTGTTCCAAGGCCAATAAAATTTATAAAAGTTATAAAATTATCATCGATAAATATAAACTATAGAGGAAAAACCATAAGCTAAACTGAAACAACAATTTTTTTAAGTTCATACATAGATCACAAATTAACATGGAGAACACAGTCATATTGCGTACGTATGTAAAAACTGAGTAAATTTTCTTTCGCTCTCTATAAATTATCAAAAGTAGTAAATATATCAGCGGTATTAAGCGCCTATCATGCGTATGTTGGCGCAACCTAAGATACGGACTTATATTTTAGGGTAATGCAACGGAAATACAAACAGTTTTTAAAGCGCAAAAGAAATGCATACGGTCAATCTGTCAACTACGGCAGATAAATACATGTAAACCACACTTTCAAAATCTTAATATTATTATAATGACACTCCCTTCGCTATATATCTATGAAATATCTGTAATGGTCAAATGCGAAGACACAACAATAAGTTGTGCTCAATACCTTCCAAAACTAAACAATATAATGGTGGGTGCCCAAAGCTGATGACGGTCAACCACGTAAGGTTCAAATAAAATAAAATAACATGATTATTTACTTCCGGCACTACTCACGTGCATAATTGATGATGCTCAACTAGTTTCGGACCTGAACGAGGTCCTTCCTCATGAGCCGTCGCGGGCGGTCGCTAGGAGGTGCGCGCGGAGACTGCGGGCGGCGGCGCGTGCGGCCCGGCGAGATGGTTCGGCAGTCATCGGATCTCCTCGTGAGTCGTCGTCTACCGCGTCCGCGCTAAAGGTGGTACTAGACGGGGCGCATACCACGCTAACTGTGTCGCTCTCCAAGTTGTCAATATTACCAGACGTAGTGCGAAGTACTGGTTTCCAGGCTGAGGGCACAGTCCAACCACTATCTCTGTTGTAATTAGGGTGACGGTTTATCTCAATCGCTTCACGCACTTTCCGGGGTACTAGAAATTTTTCCTCGCCAGAACTGCTACCTTATCGAAGCGAATGAAATGCGCCGTCCCTGAATTATGGGCATGTTCCGCGACTGCGGACCCTTTGCTGTCCATGTTCTTCACACTACGTATATGCTCAGACACCCTGGTAGCGATGTTGCGTCGAGTTTCGCCAATGTAACTCTTGCCACAGTCGCAAGGTATCTTGTATACACCCGGTACGCTCAGCGGATCCCTGTCTTTTGGTGAGCGTAGAAACTCCCGTATCTGTGCTGGAGAACGGAAAATCGTCCTTATGCCATATTTCGAGCGCAAATGGTATCCGATTTTACCGACGACTCACGAGGAGATCCGATGACTGCCGAACCATCTCGCCGGGCCGCACGCGCCGCCGCCCGCAGTCTCCGCGCGCACCTCCTAGCGACCGCCCGCGACGGCTCATGAGGAAGGACCTCGTTCAGGTCCGAAACTAGTTGAGCATCATCAATTATGCACGTGAGTAGTGCCGGAAGTAAATAATCATGTTAAGTTACACTCACGATTCGTTATATAATAAAAAAAATAAAATAAATTTGTACAAAAAGCACATTGGATTGGATTAAATTTAATTTGAGTAGGTAAAGTGATAATAATGTAGAATTATTTAAGTCTACTGTACTTTAGTGCGTGCGTGTGTATTTTAGTGTATATTGTAAAGAAAATAAGTAATTAGGTTATAATTTAAATATAAGTTTAACTTGTAATTATATGTAAGTATAACTTTTACAATAAAATTTGTACACCCTAAAGGGTAAATATGGCGATCTAAATATTTTTGTAAAACCTTTTTGCTACCTATATTTGTGCAAATAAAATATTTTCTTTTTTTGTTTTATTTTCTATCTTTGGTTTTACTTTCATGTAAGACTGGGACACTGGAAGCGATAAAAAAAAAAAATATATAATTGTATTGCTTTTCTTTCTGGGCGTAGGGGTTTGAGGGCTTTTATGTATTGTATGTAACTTAGGCAGCTCACGACCTGCACTCCACTACAACAGTATTATTCTTTTGTAACGCTATTTTTTATAATCACTCTCAGCAATCGTCTGATGACGATTTTCAGTACTTAACTACATATAACGCTATATCGATAACAGTTTATCGATACAGTCAAGCACTAGTGTAGTTACTACTCAAACTTAGTGAGTGTGAACTTAAGCTATAAAAATGCACATTGGTATGCGTGCTTGGGTGTGATTCGTTCATTTGAAATCGCGTGATTGTTCGGCGCCATGATTGGCTAGATTTGAAATTGCAAATATGTGCGTAAGCTTCATATTTATTTAAGTACAGATGTAGTGGAGGTGAAAGGCGGGGCTGGATCGGCGACAACGGTTTTCATACGAACGGCGCATTATAGCCATTCTACCTTTTTTAATAGTGTTCTGTGGGCTGGACCATCATAACCTTTGATGATGACTCCTATGGACTATGGATTCGAAATAGTTGTCTTTAAAAAGCATACGCCTCTATTATGCCTCTATGCTCTGAGATGACATATCGATACATCGATATTTAGAAAACATCGATGTTTCGTTCACAGACATCGATGTTAACATCGATGTTTTTAAAAACGATGTATCCACCTCATACGTACATTATTCTTAGTCTAAGATCCACCTAGCTATAGTAAGTCTGTGGTGGATACCACAGACTTACTAGTTATAGTAAATCTGTGGATTGACCACTGACATGACACTGAACATAACCGAAGTAAGCTATAGGTATGCTATAGGCATAAGAATAGATAATACTACATAAGAGTACGACGTACGATACAACACAAGATAAGAGTAGGTAGATTAGATTTTGATGATGTATTTTTGTATTTGAAAATATTCTCGATGTGCTGATGTGTTAGCATAAAACATGAATATATTAATGTGTTAATTGTATTGTTTTGTTACAAGAATTTGTGTGTTAAAAACATAAAACATCGATTGTGTTAAAAACATAAAACATGGTTAGAAGCGGGTGAGTGTGCAGTGTTAATGTTGTTTGTTTAAATATATATTTGTGGGGATTGTCATCCGTAAATTTTTATGTATTCTAGTCGTGATCGTGATAGAGACCGTGATCGGAGACGATCTCACAGTCGATCAGCCTCGCCAGACCGCAAACGAAGAAGATCTAGGTCGCGCAGCAGAGACAGAAACTCCAAATCATCAAAGAGGAAGCGTAGCCGTAGCAGAGAACGTGAGTCCAAGAGAGATCGCAGCAGAGATCGACAAGACAGGGACAGGGACCGTGACAGAGACAGAGATAGTCACAGAGACCGGGAAAGAGACAGAAAAAGGTATGTTTACTCAGTTTACTTACACTGGCACAGTTTGCAGGAGCCAGTTATGTTTTGCTCAAAGATCCTCCTCCCAATCCGCATTTAAGGCGGGTTAGCCCCCAATCAAGCAAAGCATTTAGTGTAGGGAGCTACACTAAATGCTTTGCCCCCTAAAGTATGGTTCTTCCTCAACACCATCTGAAATAGCACCCAATAAAAAATACTTTCAAAGAGAATATTAAAAAAACAGATATTCATCGTTGTGGTTTCAACCTGGTTCTCTACCTCTGCAGTCAACCTACATATTCTGCCAAAGAAGCTTTGATTCAATTTCAAATCAATATTGTCATTTGTCTGAACTGCGGATGATGTTTGATCGCGTTCTATGCCACAATATTATTAATACTCTCCATAGATGTCATGAAGAGTCATATTTTTACAGACTTCCAAAAGGAAGAGGTACTGTATTCAGCTGTATGTATTTTTTTTATATATGTTCACCGTTTACTCTGCCTTTTGTGGACAGATTTTCAAAATTCTTTTTTTGTTTGTATGCTTATACTCCCGAGGTGGTCCCATTGTCACCAAATCAGGATCTGATGATGGGATCCCAGGGAAATCGAGGGGAACTCTCAAATTTTATAGGCACATACATTGATTTTTTTATACTTTCTGTAGCATTAAAGATATTTGTCCATAGTAATCATCATCTCATGTTGCTGAGTTGATGATGAAAGGTACTGCAATAGTTAGGAGTTGAAAGCAAATTCTTTTAATAAATAGTTTTTATTCCAAATCTTACATTCCTGAGGTGATCCAACTGTTACCAAGTCAAAGTCTGATAAGGGGATCCCAGAGAAATCGAAGGGAACTTTCAAATTTTATAGCACAACAAATGATTTTCATATTTTTACTAAAGCAAAACAGGCATTTTGTATAATTATCATCATATCATGTTGCTGAGCTGATGATGGAAGGTACTACGAAGGTTAGGAGTTGAGTGCAAATTCTTTTAATAAATGATTTTTTGTTCGATATCTTACATTCCTGAGGTGGTCCAACTGTCACCAAGTCAAAGTCTGATGATGGTATCCCAGAGAAATTGAAGGGAACATTCAAATTTTATAGCACAACAAATGATTTTCATATTTTTACTAAAGCAAAACAGGTATTTCTTATAATTATCATCATATCATGTTGCTGAGCTGATGATGGAAGGTACTATGACAGTTAGGTGTTGAGAGCAAATTCTTTCAATAAATGGTTTTTTGTTGGAAATCTTACATTCCTGAGGTGGTCCAACTGTCACCATAGCAAAATCTGATAATATGATACTAGGGAAATCGAGGGTTGAAATTTAGTATTCGGTCGCAGGGGGAGGGGATTCGGGGGGGGGGGATGGGGGGAGGGGGTTTCATTCTGATTACAACGATACTACTCTCGACTCTCGGCGACACACCGTTTTCGAGAAAATTGTTCCTTTTTTCTGGGTAAATTAAAATGTTCCAACCTAACCTAACCGAACATGTTGTTTTTGATATACATGTCCTATTTTTATTGACATATTATAACAGGGGATCTGAAAGCAGGGACTATGTGGTACTAGTTTAGATGGTTTCTCGATTATTATAATTATTCCTATTTTTTATTTTATGAATAAACTATCTTTATGAAAAAAATTCTTGATGATACGCCACTGTGATTCACCATCTATGCGTGCGTACCGTCTATTGACAGTGATATTTTGTTACGTTATGACAGTTATTACTTCAGTTTTGACACTTGTTAGCTCAGTTTTGACAGCTCCAGTGTTAAGAGGCCGTATACGAAATTTTGCCGATTTCGCTGATTTCCCTGATTTTACACATGAGATTTTGCGGTTAAAATACAACATATCCATAAGTTTTATTGCACAATATGACTGGTCATTTCAATAATAAGCTATTACATTAGCCACATTTTTATTTTTATTCCTTTGTTGTGCTTATTAGACCTGAAGACGATGACAGTTTTGTGAATTTTTGCTGTAATGGGTACAGAATGTTACATATTTCTAGATCATTATGAAACCTCAGTGGATTGAAAAAAATGCTGTGTATTGCTGTAAGGATCGCCTATAAAATGTGTGTGTCACATTTTACCACTCTCATACAAAAAACTAGTAAAAAAATATTGAAATTAGTCAATTTTAAGAGAAAATGGGCCAGACATTGCATTTAATTTCGGCCAATTGGAACAGTCATTCATAAAATTTAATAGACACAAATAAACTTCAGTTCATATACAATCCGTTTTCTGAAAAACATAATCAAATTGTGAATAAAAATTTGGCATTAATAATCTTTTAAAGTAACCTAAAACTCGCATTATAATACTCGACGCAAGCTACGAGTCAGGCAGACCGCGCCAAGCGCTTACAGAGAGTGGACATGTCGCTCTGCGCCACGCGGCGCCCTGGACGTCGCACAAGTTCGTAGCAATGTTAGTTCGATGCTCCCACTACAGAGCGGCGTGACTACAGCGCGCAGCGTGTGCTTGACACTTTGAATAGCTAATAATTTTAAATATGTTGTGATGATTGACCATCTTCTTAATACAACAAGTGATAGGGTAGTAAAAATTCCATTGTTAATTGTTGTGTATCTCATGTAGAAAAGTATGTTTACAAGCATTTATAGCTTGCCGTGTTAGTAAGGTTGTTAGTGTTAGGGCCTCTTTCACCACCTTCAAATAAAGTGACAAGTACGCTAATTGTCGGTTAAAGTCACCTGTAACTTCAATTTCCATTTCACAATGTTCGAGTAGCACTAATCATATGATAAACTGACCCGTACTCATAGCTTTAACTTGCCAATTAACTTTACTTGGGACATAACTAATCAACACTTGAAGATGGTAAACGAGGCCCTTAGTTAAATATTGCAAGCTAAATTTGAACCACTTTCGAGAGTCTGATTGAGCTGAAGTTTGAAATACACTTTTATTTTAAATGACAATATAATTATTAGTAACATTTTCGTTAATTCAATATGGCCGCTGCAGCAAAATGGTGGATCACATATTTTTTGCACAAAAAGCCACACAATATGGGTATCAAATAAAAGGGATTAATTTGTAGAATAAAATACATTATAAAAAACTAATCCAAGATGGCCGCTATCCCAAAATGGCGGATAACATTTATTTGTGCAACCCTATGATATGGGTATTAAATAGGAGGGCCTAAGTTGTATAATACAAAACAGCAGAAAACTATTCTGTTTATGTAACTCAGTATCATATAATTTATCCTAATTAAACTTAAAAACTACTGTTCCGATTTCAAAAATTCTTTCACCATTAGAAAGCCACATTTACCTTGAGTAACATAGGCTACTTTTTGCCGCGAGAAAATGCTTCATTCCTACGTGAAAACGGGTAATAATGTCAACGCTGTTGAAGCAACTGGCTAAACACCTTTGATTTTAATATAGCAATGAAGCCTTGAAAAGAATTACAATCAGTCTGTGAGTAATTATTATAGCTATCTATAATATAAAAATGAATCGCAAAATGTGTTGGTAAGCGCATAACTCAACAACGCCTAGACCAATTTGGCCAATTGTTTTTTTTTTAATGTTCGTTGAAGTTCAAGGATGGTTTTTACGGCGAGAAAAATTCGAATAATTGCCGGAAAAACCATAAAAACAGCCCTTTTCTTTTTCCCATACAAATGTTTTCTAACTAAAACGTAGTCAATTTGAGCTTTATTGCTATTGTATAAAGTTCATATTAAATTACAAGCACTCACTGTTGTCTAAGCAATGTAGGTGTGTTCCTAACGTCAAAGATCATATCTATCAAAACAGTGTGCGTGTGTGCGTTGGAGCACAGAATACATCGTTGGAGGAGTTTAATGTCGCATAGCATGATGTTATAATAGCTTATAGCCTTCCCTAATAACTGGACTATTCAACACAAAAATAATTTTTCAATTCGAACCAGTAGTTTCTGAGATTAGCGTGTTCAAACAATCAAACATCCACGCGGACGAAGTCGTGGGCGGCCGCTATCCCTAATAATATTATAAATTCGAAAGTAACTCTGTCTGTCTGTCTGTTACGCTTTCTCGCTTAAACTAATGAACCAATTTTAATGAAATTTGGAACACAGATAGAGTGGACCTTGGGAAAGGACATAGGATGGTTTTTATCCTACGGGAACCTATAAAACGGGTCCACGCGGGCGAAGCCGCTGGCGGAAGGCTAGTTTGAAATAAAAATGATTAAGTGTTACATTGAGTGTTATCTAATCTACTTAAAATGAAAATGTAATAACAAAATTATTACTTATACAATATTAATTAAAACAACTCGTCATAACGTGTCTCAATTAGGCTCCGTCCCTATCCGATACTATCCGAAACTATTATTTCGGATTCGGTTACGATTACGAATAATTTTTATATCGGATATCCGATAGTTTCGGTTACGGTTACGGAGCTCCCTAACATCCCTGATAATTATAAAAGAAACAAAAACCTCGACTGTGGAGTAAAAACTAAAAAGAAAGAAACAAGCTTTGTAAGCTATATATCATAAATTATTTTTGAAAATAGAAAAATTAACAACCAGTATCCATTTAAATTTTACTTAGCTTCTTGGAAAAAATCCATTGATTGAAGAATGGGTCCCGCCCGACTGTAAATTCTTGACTCCAAAAATAATAATAATTGTACTGACATTATATTATTATCGTAAACACAGATCGTACCTACATATTGATGAGTAGAAAATGTAAGTCTACTATTCTAAATCTAATTGTATAAGAATAAGCAATTATTTTTTCTTTTTAGTGCAATTTCATTTGTTTTGGAATAGTTTTCTTTTGTAGTCGGTTTTTTTTTGTTAAAATTTTTGTTTATTTATTGCATTTTAGTAAAATTGATGTATACTAACGTAAAAAGACGTGCTGCTCATTTAAGACAGCGCCGTTTAAATGGAACAGTTAACAGTTCTACCTCAGATTTCAACCTTACTGTAAGCTGTTAAGGAGTTTCATTGATCATCAAATTCAATTACGACAATTACTAGTCTATAAAAGATTCGATCGAGTATCATTAATTTACTCCTACGAATTGAAGAGTCCCGTTATTTTGTCATGGATCCCTTAGTCGGAACCTAACCAAACTCTTATTAAACTACCCTTGAAGAAAAAAAATCCAATAAAAAAAGAATCATCATAATCGGTTGGCGTGATATTGAGTTATTAGTCCATTTGTAGAGCAGCTACTTAATGCAAATATGGTTTTCGCATGGATACCATTGTCAGAACTGGACCAAATTAAAATGGGACCACACGGGAAGTATCAGCTTTGAAATAAAAAAAGAATCATCAAAATCTGTTCATCCAGTCGAAAGTTCTGAGGTAACAAACATAAAAAATATACAGACGAATTGATAACCTCCTCCTTTTTGATTGAAGTCAGTTAAAATAAAAAAGTTTCACAGACACACAGGCAAGTTCTTCAAAAACTACCAATTCCGTATTTTTCCTTTTATAATTATAATGACTATTAAAATGGTTTTTCTCAAAACAAAGCAATATCATTTTGTGTATGTTATACTGAAAGTATTTATGTATTTTATGTATTAAGTAGATATGATTTTTTTGCGATATAGGTATTTAATGAACTATTCTTTATTTATATTTTCTTCTTCTACCTTCACAATACCATTCTGTTTAATGCACCTTCCACAGCTCCACACCAACGCCACGGGTTGGCTGGCAGATAATACCATTAGGCATTTAGTCCGCCCTTTGTGCTTATTTTATAGTGTAATAAAGAATAATTAAATTACTTGTACTACACTAATAAATGCTTAGTTGTGTACTATCAGACTTTTTATTCTAATTGACAAAAAACAACTGAGGAAAAGACACCGAAGAAAGTACAAAGTATCAAAACCGTTTAATCGTCGTACCAGCCTTCGACGATTCCGGACTCACACAAACCCGCGACCAAATGCTCCCGCTTACGCCGTGTGCCTTTCAATACCTAATCTGGCCCGTTTCGATTTCGTATAGGGCCTCTTAAAATTACGTTAAAGTGTGGATTTAAGGTTAGGATAGTTTTTCCCAATTTTCTCGAAAACGGTGCGTCGCCGAGAGTCGGGAGTAGTATCGTTGTAATCAGCTAAACAAACTCTAATAATCCCAATCATTTTCAAGTGCAAACTCCTGCGACCGGATACTCAACCCGTGCCAAATCGAGGGAAACACTGAAACATTCTTTTAGTCATATTTTTTAACATTATACAAATATTTATGTCCGGTAATTATCACCTCATGTTGCTAAGCTGATGATTGAAGGTACAACTCCTCAACGGTTAGGAGCTGAGAGCAAATTCTTTCATTAATTTATACGTTCAGGTGGACTGATAGTAGTATTCTTTCAGACTATAAGATGGCTATTAGATAAACATGATTATAAAAGGTATCACTTTAACGTTTAGAAGTTAAGTGAAAAAAAACGGCAAATTGTTTGTAAAGTAGGTTTACGATCGAGATGTTTACGTGATAACGTCCGCACGAGAAAATCTCCATTCGTTTGTATGCCGCTAGAGTGAGAGAGACGTAAGATCGGTCCACTCACTCGAACGCTATGCCAGCCTCCGCTCGTGAGGATTCCGCGTGACAAGTTTCACGGAATGACTGGCAGCGCTCGAGATGAGACGGGAGATCGGTCCGTCTCTCTCTCGTTATACCTGCGATCGCGCTCGTGAGGTTTTGGTGTGACACAAGTTTCTGAACATGTCACCCGACTAAAACGATTTTAAAGACGTTATCACGTCAAAAAATCCAATTATAACAGTAGTATTCTTTCAGACTATAAGATGGCTATTAGATAAACATGATTATAAAAGGTATCACTTTAACGTTTAGAAGTTAAGTGAAAAAAAATCCAATTATAACATATGTGCAGAATTATTAAAATTACTAAAAAAAGTGAAATAAATTAAGTTTTTAACAAAAAAATAGAACCGACTTCAAACGGTAAAAATTAAAATTGTTCAGTACCTACTTCTTCTTGCTTACGGTAATGAAATGACTCTTAAAACTATTTTTGGAGTCGGGCCCTTAGTAAAATGTCCTGTCTTAGTAAATATAGTATACCTTTCGTTCTGAATGGGCACCGACTCCAATAGTTTTAACATTCATTAGCATTACCATAAGCAAGAGGAAGTAGGTACTGTCCCACTGTCTGTACTGTCGGTGCCCATTTAGAACGAATGGTACGACATTTTAGTAAGGGCCCGACTCCAAAAATAGTTTTAAGAGTAATTTCATTACCGTAAGCAAGAAGAAGTAGGTACTGAACAATTTTAATTTTTACCGTTTGAAGTCGGTTCTATTTTTTTGTTAAAAACTTAATTTTTCTGTTTTTTGTTTAAGTTGATTATCACTGAAAATATGGATAGAATGAAAATTTATAAAAATGAAACCTAGCTTATAGCCCCCGAAATGCCCTGCACACTAAATTTCATGAAAATCATTGGAGTGTTTCTGAGAGTAATACTCTAAATATTTTTTACTTGGGGCTACTTAAGTAGATGGCTTTGTTACATTAATTGGACGTAGTTACACGAAAAGGATCCAATCCACATCAAGTCATTTTCGAGATATTGACATTTGAAGTTTATGACGTATTTCTTCATAGGTATTCATTATAAAATAGTTTGTCAGTATGTTGTTAACGTGTATTATTATTATTATTTTTATTGTTTATAGTCCAATCATACACAATATTGTATTTTAGGAGATATTTGTAAAAATATGCATTTGGATCCTTTTCGCTAAATAACAGTTTATATTGTGCACGGTCAAGACTTATTTCACTAAAAAGACCCATGTAAAAAAATATTTAATAATTACAATATTTTTTCAATAAAATGTCAATTTATTATTATTATAACTTTAATTTTATAAAAAAAACGATCAAACATTCTACACGCCATTCTGAAAATTTAAATAAAAAATGCACTTTTATGCAACAATATAAATCTTCATATAGTCTGTTTCTTTTAAATTGACTTAAAATTAAAAATAATTGCGTTTATTATTCGAAAATTAATCGCATTTCGATAAATTTGAACAATCGGCAGTACCAGTATGCACTCTTTCCTACTTGCAAAACACAAAACATATGAATTATTTTAAGAATTATTGAAGTAACGTGTATCTACCAAACCAATGCATTTCTTCCATCTGTTTTGCAAAGCTTCTATTCCGGATTTAAAAAATGATTCTTTTAGGTCTGCAAAATACTGGTTCACTGCGGCTTCAACCACTTCATTTGATGAAAATCACTGGCCACCACAGTGTTTTTTTAAATTGGGAAACAGATGAAAGTCAGATGGTGTCAAATCAGCAAGCCGGATGGGGTAGCAGTTCAAAACCACAGTCACGAATTTGAACCATGCTTTCAACAGAAGTGTGAACGCATGCGTTATCCTGATGAAACAACACTTTCTTTCGCAGTAATCCCGGACGTTTTTCTTTAGTTTCTTCACGCAAACGACACAATAGGGTGAACTAGTAAGCAGAGTTTATTGTTTGGCCCTTTGAAAGAGAGTCCACCATTATGACTCCACAAGCATCCCAAAGAACCGATGCCAGCCGATAAAATTGCTTTTGCTTTCTTTGGGGTTGGTTCATCAGATTTTTTCCACTGCTTGGACTTAGTTGGACTTGGGCGTATAGTGATGGACCCAGGTTTCGTCCATAGTAACAAAACGATCCAAAAAGTCCTGCGGATCAGCCTCAAACATCTCCAAGCAGTTGCGAGAAATTGTTAAATTAATTCCTTTTTGTTCAACTGAAAGCAGTCTAGGGACCCACCTGGCTGATACCTTAGAAAGACAGAGTTCATTGATAATGATGTTTTGTGTTCGCTCATACGAAATGCCTATAGCGTCTGTAATCTCCCTTATAGTTAATCTTCGGTTTTCCAATATGAGATCACACACTTTGTGGATGTTTTCTTCCGTCATAGCGTAGACGTGGTAGGCCAGCCGGAGCGAAGGTTATCTTCAATGCTCTCTCGTCCACGTTTAAATTCTGCCACACATTTTTTATAGTGGTATATGATGGCCCAAATTACCCTAATGTTTTTGTTATATCATCATAGATTTCTTTCGGTGTTAATCCCTTTATAAATAGATATTTGATCACCGCACGTTGTTCAATTATGTCCATTTTCAAAAAACTGATTATAAGGTCTGTTTAGCACAGTCCCTGTAGCTTCGGGATTAATAATAGAGCTACGGTATCCCCTGCCTGACCGTAAGAGGAGACTAAAAGGGGCTAACGTGGCTGCGGGCGGTGAGAGTGGGAGCTCGACCCGTCCAGCCAGCAGCCCCGGGAAGGACGGCGGTGTGTGCGTGGCTGCATACCGCCGTAAGCATCGGAGAGTGCAGGAGAGCACATCTGCTCTTCAGAGGATGGGCCCGTTCTGGGGCGCCGCGCGTGGAGGACACCGGTGCATTCCACTGGAGATCCCGGATTCGTCCCCAACCCAAGTGCAGAGGTATGCCACCGAGGGGGTTTTAGTGCGGTAACAAATGCCACATAACCCTGTAACACATCTCCCAAGGTGCCGGATACATTTTGAAGGTTCCCCCCCGAGACCAAAAAAAGGTTTCTTTAGCACGCTATAACTTAAAAACCACAAATACTACTGCATCAAAATTTTGTACTGTGAAAATTGAATAATGAGGGTAGTATTGTAAAAATAAAATAAACGTTTATATGTCAGGCTGCGAACTTTTCGATCGTCTCTCGTATTTTTTGCTTATAAAGTAAGAGATAAAAAGAGAAGTCACTTTATGCTAATGATCCTCTCTAACGCGGGTACAACCGCGGGGCACAGCTTGTTTTGAATAAAATATAATCAGTAAGTAAATACCAACAACTATAGATGGTTGTCGTTGACAGATTTATTAGAATAATACGTAAAAATGTATTTATTGAAAACGATCCAAGCTTTCTGGATAGTATTATTTATTTAATTATAATGTACCTAAGCAATTCAGCAAAAAGTCCCAAGCAGAGTGGATCGTTTTCGCGAATTTATTGTAGTGTAGGTGATGTTGGTATTAAAATTACGCAAAAAGGATCCAACCTCTTTGGTTCGTTTTACTGATTTAGTTTCTAATACTTGGTAAGAACCACGACAGTTGGATCGTTTTTGGTGAATAAATATACATGAGCTGCTATACATGTGGGTTGGTTCCGATGTTCAAATTCAATGGAAAACAGCTATTTTGACGTGGGTCTTTTTTACTGACCGATAATATCGATATTAAGCATCAGTTTGGTACACTTATGTCATTTTTGACAATATTGTGGATTGGATCCTTTTCGTGTAACTACGTCCAATTGTTTTCATCCCAGCAAGGCTTGGTCATCCATGTACTTGTTATTTATGTAAACAACATATTCCTAATATGAATAAAATTGTGTTATTTTTTATTATAGTGATAAACGAGATGACAAAAAGAATGGCTCTAAATCATCAAGGAAGAAGTCTCCAGACAGAGAGAAGGAAAGGGAAAGAGAGGGGAGATCTAAGTCAAAGGAAAAGATGAGCAAAACTGACTCTGGTGAATATGACCCTGGGTCTGTTGACAAGGTAGGCATACATTTAAAATTTTTACAACCCTTATTATGTCCCACTGCTGTATTTCACCATGTGGGCCTAGTGCACATTGGTGGACTTCATTTGAAAAATTATGAGTAACTCTCAGGCATGCACAGTAATGAAAAACATTGTAATTAATCAAACACAATTTTTTCCCTTCCCCTGGATTAGGAATGAATTCACACCTAACCAGTTTAACAACTGTCCCCCGAATGCATGCATAATAAGCACTAGCAATAGAATATTAAGTGGTGGTTCTATGGTCCACAGTCCATATGCACAGGGCTTAAAAGTATTTGAATTATGTTTAATGAAAATATGTAATTGAAATACAACTTTTTTGTGTGATAATTTTAGGAAGAAGAGCAAAGTCGATTGGAAGCTGAAATGCAGAAGCGTCGAGAACGTATTGAACGTTGGCGTGCAGAGCGCAAAAGGAAAGAAATAGAAACAGCCAAGAAGGATGTACAAAAAGGAACAGTTGTTACAGCTATTCAGTTGCCAATCTCAAAGAAATGGTCACTAGAAGATGACTCTGCTGATGAAGGTATGTAGAATATAAGATGATGTCAAATAAATAAGCATAGCCCCTAGGATTCCCTAGAATTCCCTTTGTTGTGAGTAATATGGACACGCACAAAGACAGAAACACAAACACTCAGACCTTTTTTTGAGAAGATACGGGGTTATGTGCGATTTGTACCTCACTAAAACCCCCTTGGTGGCATGCCTCTGTGCTTGGGGAAGACTCTGGGATCTCCACTGGAACATACCAGTTTCCTCCGCGCGCGGCGCCCATTACGGGCCCATCTTCGGGAGAGCAAATGACTCTTCTGGACCTTCAGATACTTACGGCGGCATGCGGATACGCACACACCGCCGTCCTTGTCGGGGCCGCTGGTTGTACAGATCGAGCTCCCACTCTCACCGCCCGCAACCCCGGAAGCTCCCTTTAAGTCGCCTCTTACGATCGACGAGAAATTTAAACTCATTAAAGTTTCTGCTTTGCTGGGAATCAGACTCTTTCATCGACAGTTCAGCATGATAACCATAGCGCCACACGGGTTGGCAATGCAATGTATTTGTAAACTTTTTTATTAAATATTTTATACTTTTTATTTTTGCAGCCAAGTCAGCTCCATTTTAGCATCATTGATGCGATTTGCGTGTGCATCGATGCTGCATTTAGATCAACCGCTGGACGCGGCATCGGTATCGCGCGTTTCGGATGCTGAATCGCTGCGTTAAGCGACTAAATCGCCGGTTCTAATAGTAGCTAGTCTGGCTTGGCTCATAATAAGCTTTTATGTGTATCTGATCTGTAATCAAACATACTTAATGCAGGTGAAGATGGAGAATCCAAAGATAAGAGTGCGTCTGAAGATAAAAAGGAGAAGGAGCCAGAGGAAGAAGAAGTAGATCCTTTGGATGCTTATATGCAAGAAGTGCAACAGGTAAACCTTCTTTGCATCTGCGTTTTAAGTATCAGTTTAGGTTATATTAGATTCTTACATATGAAATTTAAACTCATCATAAATACTCGCGCGCGTGAAGCCCATGAAAACCATCCACATTCACGTTCACGCCGGTTCATGTATGTTCATGTAATGGCTGCAACCCTTTTTGCATCCCACTGCTGGGCACGGGTCTCTCCCCATTATTGGGGAGGCCTGGAGCTTACTCCACCTCGCTGCTCCAATGCGGGTTGGTGGAGATGCGGGTTAGTGGCCAACCCGCTGCCGGATGTTTTCAAACCGCCCATAAGGCCTCCGACAAGGTTTAACGACTGTTATCTATCGACAACACGCGGGACCGACGGCTTAACGTGCCCTCCGAAGAACGGAAAACTTCGATCCACGTTCTAAGAACTTTCAATAGTAAACTCTTTAGAATATGGATCAATCAATGATTCAATTAAACATTATTTTACAAACTTCTAAAAAATATAGGTATTGACAGTAAAAAGATATGAGATGACAATTCTGACACAGAAGATAGCAAAGCAAACAAAAAGATAAAAAATAAAGTTGAAAAAGTGTTTATTGATCAGAGGCCGCAACACTATTTATTGAAAGTTCTTTGAGGAACAATTTTTGCTGAATGTTCATGTAACATGTACCTAACTATTATAAAATTGAAAATAACCAAAAATGTTCCCCAAAGAACTTTCAATAGTAATATTAGCTTACTATGGATGTCATCAACCATAGAATCTTCTTCTCCAAGGCTTCTGATTTTCTTATTTTGAAAGTACAAATAGTTATTTGCTGCCACAGTAAACAAAGTAATTGCAGCAGCAGCGTCCACGTCCATTTCGCGGTACGTTTCAGTGACGTGAATTTTAGCCGTGAATTCACGGCTATAATGTTGAGTCGTCGTTACGTTATCTTGTTAATGTCGAAATGTCAAACACTACAGCACCACTTTTGCTGTGAAAAAACTCATTTGTGTTCTTGTAGAACGGTATAGTGTTGCACACATACATAGTAAAGTCAATAAGAATATTTACTTTGTAAGTTTATTAATTTCCATATTGTTGCAGGAAGTACGCAAAGTAAACCAAATAGATCAAGCCAGGGGTATCATGGGTGTTCCTTCAACTGATGAAACAGGAGTGGTTATACTCACTGGGACTGCCAAGAAACCTGTCACTGAACAGAAGAATAAAGGTATGTTTATATTATGCTACTTTCAGCTATTACAGGGAGCTTTTAATAAACAAATTATTATATTTCACTAAGGTCCTGCTCTCAATCTCTTTCAATATCTTTCAATCTCCAGAAAAAGAAAAGTATTTCTTGTTTAAATGATAGCTTTTTACATTTATTCTTATGTTTTTACTCTTATGAATATGAAAAGGATAGTGATAATTTGAACTGACTAATAACTTTATCTCATTTAATCAATCTAATCTAAGAGCAGTTTAGACTAGCATAATTTTCTGCTTGTTGACAGTGTTTTTGACATACACTCTTACAAGCGCACTTATGTTTACGCTACAAAAGGCATACTCGCGTACATAGGCGTAGGGCCTCTTTCAACCACCACCTTCAAGTAAAGTGACGAGTACGCTAATTGTCGGTTAAAGTCACCCGTAACTTTATAGAGATATTAATTTCAATTTCACGATGTTCGAGTGGCACTAATCATATGATAAACTGACCCGTACTCATAGCTTTTACTTGCCAATTAACTTTACTTGGGACGTAACTAATCAACACTCTTGGAGATGGTGAACGAGGTTTGAGGCGAGGCGTTTTCGTTGAAATCGTAAGGTAGGCTAGGCTTTATAAGAGTTTTTAGCAAAGTCCTAATATCATCCTGATCATCCTGATATCACAATAATCCTAGAAGTTATATGTGGCAAAAGGCTCTCCATTCCCTTTAAAATAAAACTTACTACAGTTACCCTGTATGCTTTGAAAACGTATTTATGTTTTTCACATGAATTAGGTGAGCTGATTGAACAGAATCAAGACGGTTTGGAGTACTCATCTGAAGAAGAAACAGAGGACATTAAAGATGCTGCTGCCAATCTCGCCTCAAAACAAAGAAAAGACCTTGCTAAGGTGGACCATGCAAGCTTGCAGTACATGCCATTCAGAAAGGCATTCTATACAGAGGTATGACTATTTTTTTGTTAATATTCCAATTTCTAATAAATGTATTTTGCTTCTACTTATTAGGAATACTGAAAAGGTAGAGTTCGCATCCAAATTGTTGTCACGATCAGCTGTCAGTTTAGTAATGGTGGGACGGGGATGGATACTTTACGAGACGCCAAGCAGTACACACCTCTAACACAATACTGTCAGTTTGCTTAGTGCTTGAATAACAATTTCGTAATTTAAAGTGAAGTGATAAAATAATGTAGTTTAAAAAACTAAAAAACACGCTTTTGTGAAAATACGAACTAAAATAAGAAAATGTATTTTACTGTAAAAAAAAAAGCGTGGGGTGCATGGTGTCAATAGTATCTTTAAAAAAAAAAAGAATCTTAAATAACCCCAAGCTTTTTTTTACAGTAAAATACATTTTCTTATTTTTTACTTTTTAGTTTTAACTACATTATTTATTTTTAATTTCTTAGTTGGATTTTTATTCTCATATTATTGATATTGGCCCTTGACCCCTGTCCAAATTTTCAAGTTAATCAGACACTTAGACGTGTTAAAAATATAAAACTTTATATTTGTTTCATTAAGTACCTTAGGCCGCGAACTTATCAGCCGTCCCTCGTATATTTTATTTTAAAGTTATGAGATTATTATATTGTCATCGGCCCTTGACCCCTGTGCAAATTTTCAAGTTAATCAGACTTCTAGAAGTAAGTGAAAATGAAGTTTATTTATTTATTTAATTTAATAAGCTTTAAATATTCCGTTACATACATACATACATACAGATCAAGCTAATAAAAGCATGTTAATAGTGTATATTAAAGCTTACGTTAGCAGTAAATGAAGATAACGGCACCGCTCAGCCATACCCTATGCCATCATATATTTTAACTGTTTGTTGTTTTAATCAGTTTAAAGATTTTGTTGATTCTGAAAATATTTTTTTATTCTTAATCTTAATTCTCACATAAAAGTTGAATCTCATTGTATTGGAGCAAGTCCCAAGTTCCAAGTAAGATAGATCACTTGTCACACTGAATAAAACTTTTTGATATGTCTATTTTAAAACTAACACTTATGTAGTGTAACTCCACTGAAGTTAAATAGAAATAAAATAACGCTTCACATTTATAGTCCCATAGTAGGGTAAATATACCCTGTGTCGTGGGTGCCATGGACACACACGAAGACAGAAACACAAACACCCAGACCAAGAACATACATTTTAAAACTCATCATTAAAATTTCTGCTTCGCCGGGAATCGAACTCGGGACCCTCCGATCGGCAGTCCGGCATGGTAACCATTACGCCACGCGGGTCGTCAAGGATCGCGTTAGGAGAGAATTAAACTAATGTTCTTTGTTATAGGTGAATGAACTAGCTAGGATGACACCAGAGGAAGTGGAAGCTTATAGGACAGAGTTGGAAGGTATCCGAGTTAAGGGAAAGGGTTGTCCAAAGCCAATAAAGAATTGGGCTCATTGTGGCATCAGTAAAAAGGAATTGGACATACTGAAGAAGCTAAACTTTGAGAAACCAACACCCATACAGGCTCAAGCTATACCAGCTATAATGTCTGGAAGGTAATTTAATTTGCTGATATCATTGAGAAAATACAAGGCATTATTATTTACAAAAAACCACGTCCACATTAACAAAATGTAATAATACAAATTCTGGAAACAATTGTCTCATCATATTTATACAGGATTCTGTACTGCAAAGTTTAAAGTAAATTGGTGGATCTTAAAAAAAATCATTCCTTTATCCTCTTAGTTATCAATTTTGATGACACCCACTCATTCTTCATTCTAATTGATATCTATAATAATTGCAGTTTTTTTTATATGAATGGAGTAGCAGATGAGCATGCAGGCCAAGTGGTGTTAAGTGGTTGCTGCAGCCCATGGACATCTACATACAACCTCAAGCAAGCATAGGTAAGTCTTGTCTGAGGTCGTATGCAGTTGCGCTGCTACTCCGGAGGCTGGTGGTCGCCTCATGTAAGTGTGGCCGGCATCTGCACCTTTCCACTGAAACAATAGAATTGGTTCACGGCAGAAGTGGGCGCAGCGGTGGTACTTCCCCGGGCGAACCATAATAGTTCTACCACCTACAAGTTACGTTTTGTTTGCGCTGGGCTTGTGTTTTTGTTTTCAACTTATAAGCATTGATCTTTTTAAATGAAAAAAAACGGCAAATTGTTTGTAAAGTAGGTTTACGATCGAGATGTTTACGTGATAACGTCCGCACGAGAAAATCTCCATTCGTTTGTATGCCGCTAGAGTGAGAGAGACGGAAGATCGGTCCACTCACTCGAACGCTATGCCAGCCTCCGCTCGTTTGGATTCCGCGTGACAAGTTTCACGGAATGACTGGCAGCGCTCGAGATGAGACGGGAGATCGGTCCGTCTCTCTCTCGTTATACCTGCGATCGCGCTCGTGAGGTTTTGGTGTGACACAAGTTTCTGAACATGTCACCCGACTAAAACGATTTTAAAGACGTTATCACGTCAAAAAAAATTAGTACTATGTACCTACTGAAAATAATATTTTATTTCACTATGAGGCAGATAAGTATTTATTTTGTGTTTATCTGTCAATATCAAAAGTTACTTACCCATCCATCACTTAACAAACATATTAAATATTTTTAGGGATCTAATAGGAATTGCAAAGACTGGTTCAGGAAAAACCCTTGCATTCATACTACCAATGTTCCGGCACATTCTGGACCAGCCCCCTTTAGACGACACCGACGGGCCCATATCCCTCATCATGACGCCCACTAGAGAGCTGTGCATGCAAATTGGCAAGGACATCAAGAAGTTTGCTAAGTCCCTTGGACTGAGAGTTGTTTGTGTCTATGGTGGCACTGGGATTTCTGAACAGGTCAGTACATTGCTCGTAAATGCATTGGTGAGAAATTTAGATGTGAAACATAAACAGTTTAAAGTTGGCACTAGTTAAGGTCTGCTACAGCCAATATTATATTAAATGAATATCTTCTTGAAATGAACATCTTCATGAATGGTTGTGAGACCTATCTGAAGTTAGGTATGTTGATGTATGTTTATAGAAATAATACCCAGTATCGACACCAAATCACTTGCAAATTGCATGCACCGTGTACAATGCCTGCCAATCAACACATGGCTAGCTAGCACAGTGGAATAAATTTCAAGTCATTCTTAATTCTGAGTATCTGTGATCACCAGAAGGAAATTAAAACATTAAATAAAGCGTTTATCACAAACCACAGACGAACATTATTTGAAGTCTATTTATTTATTACAGATAGCAGAACTAAAGAGGGGCGCGGAAATCATAGTATGCACGCCGGGCCGCATGATCGACATGTTGGCGGCCAACTCCGGCCGGGTGACCAACCTGCGCCGCGTCACCTACATCGTGCTGGACGAGGCGGACCGCATGTTCGACATGGGCTTTGAACCCCAGGTGACCAATTATTTCACAATATGCTTTTCCGAGGACATTTCAAGATGTTGCCCAACGGGTGCAAAGCAGTAGACTTTTTTTTTAATGGAGTAGCAGACGAGCATGCAGACCACGTGGTGTTAAGTGGTCGCTGAAGCCCATGGACATCTACATACAACCTCAAGCAAGCATAGGTAAGTCTTGTCTGAGGTCGCATGCAGTTGCTCTCCGGAGGCTGGTGGTCGCCTCATGTAAGTGTGACCCGCAACTACACCTTTCCACCGAAACACAATAGAATTGGTTCACGGCAGAAGTGGGTGCAGCGGTGGTACTTCCCCGGGCGAACCATAATAGTTCTACCACCTATAGAATATTAGTCTATTAGTTTTCGATATTGTTTTCAATATAGATGCGATTACACTTACAACATGCTGGACAAGGCCGATCGGATGTACGACATTAGGTTGGAATCCCAGTGAGAACATTTTTCCCACAATTATTTTTAAATGTGCTATCCTAAAGACTTTTCTAGATATTGCTGGCAATGTGTAAGAATAGATAACAATATAGTATTCAATATTGTACATGATGTTAGAATGCATTTTTTGCCTGATTTTCAGTTAGTTATTCTAGTAAAGTGACAGTTACTTTTCCAGAATTGTGCAATGGATTTTCGGTGTTTTCACTGTTCCATTCCATTATATTACCTAGTATTCTTTACAAGTATTGTAATTCTATTTTATAATAATTTTATTGATTTAATTTCAAATGTAAAACACATTAGGCCAGCAAGTGAATTAAGTTCTAGACCACCCCCATTATGCGGAGAAATAGGGATACAAAAAGTGCTGCAGTAAATTTTAAATACACCAAGATAATAAAAATAAAACGAGACTATGACATTCCCATTTTACACAGCACCATTACAATCAGGCCAACTAGCTACTTTTAGCTTCGACGCTTAAAGCATCAAGGCACTCACCCGTCAGTGGAAAGGGCATTGCACCTCGCTTCGATACATAATTTTTGTGCCAAATCTGGTGTGGGGGGAAGAATGCACACATTTTAATTTTGTCACACATTCACAAATATTCTTTCATCGCTACAGACGCATACATTTCTAAATATGTCAATTTCAATTAACAACGTCATTTTCTATGCACCGACAACACTGACACCGACACACACTACACTAGTTGTATATACATAACTAGAAGGCACATTGTGCATGCACGTTGGGACGAATGGTTCGCCCGTAAAGGCCACTCCTCTGACGGGTGTAATTAATACCTGTCAGTACCTGTGATGCTTTAAGGCATCGATGTTACATCGTGTTTTGTTTATTGTGCACTTGGACGCGGCATATGAATCGCGCGTTTCGGATGCTGAATCGCGTCGTTTAGCGACTAAATCGTTTATAGTCAGGCCAACGAGACGAGATAAAGAATGTAAACAAACGGACCGTTACCAAGTTACTATTGCGAGAACGAGCAATTATTATCTCTGTTCTTATTATTCATACGCAGTAATGGCGTCAGTTATTCGATGACAGCTGTTTCGTGGTACAGGAAAGCAGTCAGTACCGCAGTTGTCAACATTTGGTCGAGTTTTGACGGGAAGTCGAAAAAGACAATATGTTGTGCTCTTGCTTTATTTTCATGTTCTTGGTATATCTTTGAGTAATTGTAATTGGAATTTAGAAGACGCAGTAGTATAAAGCCACGTACTCATAAACATACAACTAATCAATTCATTCGAGCAGTGATTGTGGAGCGGTTAAGACCGCGGTTTCCGACACGGAAATACCGAGTTCAAACCCTCGGCGAGCACCTTTGGCAAAATAGTTTGTTATGTGCGTATTTTCCGCTGCTCCAAAAATATGATTTTTAGAATTGCGGTGTCACTTTCTCAAGTAGGTATTTGGAAGAAGTGTTATAATAAATCACTACATATTTTAAAACAAATTCGCTTCCCACCGCTTTCCCGCGTCCCAATGTATGCTTAAATCTTTAAAACTACCCAACGGATTTTGTAGCGGTTTTTTTTAAATAGATAAAGTAATTTCTGAGGAAGGTTTAGGTGTATAATTGATTATGCTTTTATGTAACTAGACAAAAACATAACGATTTTTGTCAACAATCTTGCCTACTGGGAGAGTTATATTCTCTTGCGCCGCGTTAACCAGCGGAAAAACATTAAAGTGATATTTTAGAGAATTGGAGATAGATAAATTTGCTATACAAAAGTCCGCATTAGTGTACTCTATCTCTTACGGTTGACTTACAATAACTACTTTTATGTGTAAAATGTTATTGAAAAATATCACGTTATCTCGAAGCTGTTTTATTCTGTTAAGTATTAATCCTAATCTAAATAAAAACGTTAATTAGCTTCGTCAATTAAGATTAAAATTGTACAAAATGTAATCAAATGAATACTTTAGAGATGATATTTTGTTTTACCAAAAATCATCACATCCCCCGGCGCGCATTCTCATCGCGCGTCTTTTTTTTTGCCTTTAGTACTTAAATGGGTTTTTGTAAAGTAGATTTTAATGTATACCTATGGCTCGAGCGAAGCTGGGCCGGGTCGCTAGTATATGCTTTGTATAAAATTTATTCAAATAAAAATGTTTTGAACTCCTGAACCTTTGTTTACATTTTTTATCTCGTCTCCTTGGCCTTACTATAGATCTACTAATCGTTTCTAGATTCCTTGCGTTCAGATTTCCTAAAGTAGATACTATTATCCATCTATATGGATAATTTTCTGTTAAACGTGAATGATTTCGTCATCAGGTAATGAAGATTATAGACAACGTGAGGCCAGACCGGCAGACTGTGATGTTCAGTGCGACGTTCCCGCGGCAGATGGAGGCACTGGCGCGGCGCATACTACAGAAACCCATTGAAATTCAGGTAAAAGTTATATCTTTTTACTGGTTCTTTCATGTCGGCAAAGTGTTTTTAGAAGAAGCTGTGCTGCTTCCTTTCTATTATTTTACAGTATATCTAATCTAATAGGTACCTTTTTACTTTTCATACATTTTGTATGGAATCATATTTTTATATGTTAATTTTACAATGGAACTAACAGTATTAGACAGTACGTACCAGTATAGTAATTCTATACCTACTAAGATTTAATTTTGTTGTATAGGCTTTATGAAAATTTACTTGCTATTAGATGTCAAATGCTGTGTTTTATTATTTTAAATAATGTTGGTTAGTAATCTTCTTTCCTTCTTCATAGATATTTTTGAAAAAGTAAGTCTTTTTTTATTTCAGAATAAAATAGCCATTCAATACTAATTG
The DNA here is from genome assembly GCA_911387765.1 of Pyrgus malvae. Taxonomy (NCBI): domain Eukaryota; kingdom Metazoa; phylum Arthropoda; class Insecta; order Lepidoptera; family Hesperiidae; genus Pyrgus; species Pyrgus malvae. The sequence goes on from OU426962.1 coordinate 16,343,952, forward strand.
TTTCACAAAAATCGCTATCACAGGGTATCTTTGTCCTTCTGAAGCGAGGTGCAATAAAGACTACGCATGTACTACTGCGCGGAAAATTGTTTTTATTGGTTTATATCTTAGAACAATTACATTATAGAAACGAAGTTCGCGCGCCCAAATTGAAGCGTGTTGATTGGCACCAAACGCGGGGCCGCTCCGTAAGACTTAAGGTTAAATTTTATCACAACACTTTTAAAAACAAAAGAAGTCTAATAAAATAACTTTTCACAGTGTTTTCAATATTTTGTAGTATTTTATAGTTAATTTGGTCAAAATAAAAATATTTTGTTTGTCAGATGTGACAGCTGTAGGAATCTCTTTAGTGCTTCAATTTTGACAGCGCGCTTGTATGAAGACACTCATTCTATACGTATTTATTCTAAGGTTTATATCAATTTTGGGTACTGCGCAGCTACTTGCAGCCAACTTCAGAGAGACAAGGATCTGTTGTGACAACTGCGTATTGATATCTGTTTGCTTGAGTAGGTCGGCGGTCGCAGCGTAGTGTGCAAGGATGTCGAGCAACACGTGGCCATCCTCGAGGAAGACGCGAAGTTCTTCAAGCTGCTGGAGCTTCTGGGGCTGTACAGCCAGATGGGCAGCATCATCGTGTTCGTGGACAAGCAGGAGAACGCCGACAGCCTGCTCAAGGACCTCATGAAGGCCTCTTACTCCTGTATGAGCTTGCATGGAGGTGAGATCGAATTATGTGTATTGATATTGTGATGTGGATTGATTGATTTGGTTGTGTTGCCTAAAACATTTATTACATTAATGTGGTAGATATAGGTTTTATTTATTTATGGAGTTAAATGTTGCTTTTAGCCCATAGACATCACCACACTCTTACTAGAGGCGACTATCAGCGCTTTTAGATTGCCAATTTATTCTATATAATATAAGTAGGTCTGGTGCAAGTGAACTTTCTGATGTAGAAGTGTTGGTTGTCACATTTTAAATTATTTTAATTGGTTATGATATAACTACACAGTCCTTTTCTCTTACAAATGCTGCCTTACTGTAGTCGTACTGCCTGTATGCTGTAGTGCCACGTCAGCTTGTAGTACTATAAAACTATATTTTTTTAATAAATAAACGGAACTAAAAGTCAGATGGGCCGCGTGGTGTATAGCGATCACCGTCGCCTACCGGGTATCTAGTCCTGTTGCTTGTAGCTCACATTGGGTTGGTAACCATAATAATTGATTATAAACTTTATAATATCTATAATGAATAATGATTAACATGAAAAATAGGTTAGTATTTCAATTCATGTTATTTTATTTGTACCCTTACAGGCGCGGTCCCAGGGGGGAGGGGTCACAGGGGACATGACAAAATGCATCATTCATGCCTAGATGGAAGGCGAAATAAGCCAATTTGGGGCACCTCTTCCCCAAACCTCTTAGTGACCCCCCCAAAATTTCTTGCCGACCTTCTCCAAAATTGAAAGCTGCGACCGCGCCTGTACCCTTAATCCGTCCTTAGTGTTGTTTCATAGTTAGTGGATAATTTTAGTGGGTAGAAAAAAATCTTGCGGGTTTCCATTATTTTAATTTATGGGTTTCATATATGAAATGTAATGCGCAACAATGCCCATATTATTTGACTAAAAATTGACTTACTTCTTAATGATTAAAATCAAAATATTACTTAATTAATATACATATTTCTACCACAAGTTACTAATAAATCATTTTCCTTTCAGCTTCATCATCATTTTGGGAGGATTATTTATCACCGATTTCCATTTTCTCTAACTAAATTTAAATTTCAAAAACGAAATTTCGACATAACATTATGAACAAGGAATAATTGGAATTTTATAATAATTATTTTCCACATTCTATTTTTAGTGACACAAGAAAATTGCTAATATTTGTCTTCTTTCAATACATTAGCAATAAGGTTTTGATATAAATGGAGATGTTCTACATATTTACATATGTCTCTAGTCTAATGTTAAATTTCTAGACCTCCGCGGCCAATATTAGTTTTTATCTTAGTTCTGTAGTTCCCAAATTGTCGTAATTTTCGAGAGGTCCATATAAAGATTCTTATTTAAAATCCCTTTATATATTTTATTACTACATTCTACCTTTGTCTCTTTAATTGAGTGTATAATTATAAGTTTTAAGCAAGAGAGAAAAGGTTAATTTGAATTATGTAATATATCTCTTTTATCGTCAACAATAGGTACTTGTTTGTAGATTTTTATTATGTATTAGACATTTAATTCTTTGAAAACACTGAAAAATAGGATACATACTAGTAATAATCATAAATTAGATTATATAAAATGTAAGTTTGGAAAACGTTGCCGAATAATATAATAAGAAAAACCTATTATCCAAATGACATCATTAACGATGGCCTGTTACAGGTATTGATCAATTCGACAGGGACTCCACCATCGTGGACTTCAAGTCGGGCAAGGTGAAGCTGCTGGTGGCGACCAGCGTGGCGGCGCGTGGGTTGGACGTCAAGCAACTTGTGCTGGTGGTCAACTACGACTGTCCCAACCACTACGAGGACTATGTGCACAGGTAATACGAATGATGAGTTGATGGTCACTACAAGTCGAGCAAGGTGAAGCTGCTGGTGGCGACCAGTGTGGCGGCGCGTGGGTTGGTCGTCAAGCAACTTGTGCTGGTGGTCAACTACGACTATCCCAACTACTACGAGGACTATGTGCACAGGTAATAGGACTGATGAGTTGATGGTCACTACAAGTCGGGCAAGGTGAAGCTGCTGGTGGCGACCATTGTGGTGGCGCGTGGGTTGGTCACGATCAATAAGTAGGAATATAGGCATCATTTTTATTAATAGTTCTATTGGTTGAACTTTGATCCTGTTACTGTTTGTATGGTTTTCTGTGTGTTATTTGATTTATAAGTTCCTGTGGTTTAAAATAGTTACCCTGGTAGGTACTATTGATCAGTCTTGAACTGGCTGGTTGGGGTACAAACAAAAAACAACTGTAGGGCCACGGAAAAGAAACAAATAATTCTGTAATTAATAGATCGAATATCGATCACTAATCAAATACTTCTCCTAATGAACAAGTAAGAAATTGTAAAAACCCCGTAGATGCGGTCGCACGGGTCGCGCCGGCAACAAGGGGTACGCGTGGACGTTCCTGACGCCGGAGCAGGGCCGGTACGCGGGCGACGTCCTGCGCGCCTTCGAGCTGGCGGGGGCCAACGCTCCGCCCGAGCTTAGGGCTCTGTGGGACAAGTATAAAGAAGCACAAGAGAAAGAAGGGAAGAAGGTTCATACTGGTGGTGGATTTAGTGGGAAGGGTAAGTTATTAGCAGGCATTAGTAGGTTATATTTTCCTGTCTACTTTATTTGTCATCATCACCCAGGGTTTACTGGTAGATTAGAATTACACATGAATTACAAACGATACATTAATATATGGATGTGGAAAACATTCCATTCCTATGTCACTGTAGTTAAGTGCAGTTTATTTGGTGGCTTTACATTTCCCAACGTGATCTAAGTTTCTTGTAAAACTGTGGTTCGAAATAATAAGGCAATGTTCAGTTAACTGATGATGTGGGTTTGTGTGGAGTGTAGGGATTTGTTGAGAAGGCTGTGCTACGCATGTTCATGTGATTACATATATCTAAGCTGTATAGGCTGCGATTGTGTAATATGAAGGGGAGGTACACGGGTAGGGAAGTAGGGAAATATTATACTATGTATGCTATCGCTATGTATATATATATAATTTATATGTTTGTATTGGAATATAGATAAAATTGTTCTTCCTTCTAAACGGTTATCACGTCATAATAATACTCGTATGTGTATTTGGAGACATAAATTAAAGTAAACGTTATACAAAATACTATTATTTTCGTTATTATTTTTATTATTTTAAGGTTTCAAATTCGACGAATCGGAGGCACAAGCGGCGAGCGAGAAGAAAAAGTATCAGAAGGCAGCACTGGGCCTGCAGGACTCGGACGACGAGGACGTGGAGGGCGACCTGGACCAGCAGATCGAGACCATGCTCGCCGCCAAGAAGATCGTCAAGGAGATCAAGGTATTGTGACAACAAACTAAAAGACAATTTGCAAAGTTAATTTTTTTTTAAATTAGGTATGCCGTTGTATGATTAGTGCATTTTGCAAGAGTTAAAATTAATACTTAAAACCTGTCAGGCAGATAGAGGTGACTTAGTTAATCTTAAATCAGTTATTTTTTAGGTAAATGTCTACTATTTTACATTTTAAATGATACGGGCATTATAGTTAAAGCACTTGTAGCGAATAAAATTCCATCACCTTTATTCAACCCATGGGGTTTAGATGTCTACTGCACATAGGCTTATAAGCTTATATAACATTCGTTAATATAACTCAAAAATGCACCAAGAAAATTAAAAAGAAATGAAAAGGAAATGTGTGTGTGTGTGTGTAAGAGTGTGTAAGAGAGTGTGTGATAGAATGTGTGTGAGAGTGTGTGTGAGAGTGTGTGTAAAAGCAGGGTTGATTTAAATCAACGATTTAAATAAAGTAATTTTTTTATTAAAATAAATGATTTAAATCAAATTTGATTTTTTCATAAAATATCAATGCATACTTTAGTTAAATCAATATGTTTGTTAAGTGTGACAAAAATAAAGGAGACTGGCGGTTACTGTGAAAGTTCGGCCTGGTCACCTACATGGATACTTTTCATGTTTACTCGTAGGATATTTTAATAGGAACTAAAACATGCATTTTATTTCTTCAAAAAACTTGTCTTTATAACTGAAATAAGTAGTTGAAGTTAACTTTTGACAACAACGCATCCGTTCCATTATGGAAAAATCCAAATCGTCAAGAATATCAAGGTCCAATCAAACTCGCCAGGTCAACGTTTTTGCAGAGTCCACAGTCCGAAATTCAAAAGTCAAAGTAACAATTCACGGGAAAACACGATAAAACAAAAATGCAACAATGGAATGAAATGAAAACTTGTCACGACAGATGTCAAACCATCGATGACGCATCGATTCATTGATCGATCATTTGTTCATCCACTCATCGTCTTAATATAATAAAAGAATTTTGATTGGTTAGTAGTGGGAAATAATATGTCATTTTAACGAGTATTTAAAGTGTGAATCGATCTGTACGTATATTAAAGATACCGTGATTTTATTGTGAAATGTAAATCGATATATGTAAACCGGTAAATCGATTCACAAAAAATATCGATTTGTTAAATATAAAATAGATGTTTTCTCTAGTTGGACAAGTTCTACAAAAACGCTGATAAGACAATCTAAACTAGAAAAAAATTACGTATTTTACCCATATGACTCACTCTTGGAGGGCTTCAGGCCGAAAGCCGCCAGTCTCCTTTAGGTAATTAATAAAATGAATTAGTGCAGTTTTTAGTAAATTTAATAATATTAAAATAACTAATGCTAAATAAATGCTATTTGTTTGTTTATTATAATATGTATTTATACAGGAATACCAATTTAGCTGCCTTTTCATTTCCCAATCTGTGGCGGAGTTTTGATTGGACGAGACCAAATGTGGAAAATACTCTTTCAACTAAAGCAGAGGAAGCTACAACTGTGAACAGCTGGTGAAAAATAGGTTTCAGGTGACATTGCTCATCAAGGCTGCCTAACTGAGACTTCCACCATTGCAATGGTGTTACATTTTTTAAGATTTCCTCTGCGAACATTATTTGTTTGAAGGAATCAGTTCTTGCTAAACTGTAAATATTTTGCATACCTTCCCAGGTGGAATATAGAGAGACAATATTGTAAAAACTTTTTGTGAAAAATGTAACCTATATTCTGGCAAATAAAAATATTGATTGATTGATTGCTTTCAATTTTACTATTAAAGGCAGTAGGCCTGTCCCCGGGTACTCGTTTTGTGCATAGTCAAAAGCTTTTGTTTCCTATTCTTCTGTTAATTGCAATTTTACTAAAAGTGTGTAAAACTACTTTTTTAGTGGTAAAAACCAGGCATAATTTAAAAAAAATGATTTATTCGATTTAAAAAAAAAACAAAAAACGCTGTCAGAAATAAAAAAAAATATGATTTTTATCAACCCTGTGTAAAAGTGGTTGTGAGAGAGTGTGTGTGTGAGAGAGAGTGTGTGTGTGTGTGAGAGAATGTGTGTGAGTGTGTGTGTGTGTGTGTGTGTGAGAGAGAGTGTGTGTGAGAGAGTGTGTGTGTGAGAGAGAGTGTGTGAGAGAGTGTGTGTGTGAGAGAGAGAGTGTGAGAGTGTGTGTGTGAGAGTGTGTGTGTGAGAGAGTGTGTGTAAGAGTGTGTGTGAGAGAGTATGTAAGAAAGTGAGTTTGTGATTGTGTGTGTGTGTGAGTCAGTGTGAGTGTGTGTGAGAGTGTGTGATAAAATGTGTGTGAGAGTGTGAGTGAGAGTGTGAGTGAGTGTGTGAGAGAGAAAGTGTGTGAGTGTGTGAGAGAGAGAGTGTGTGAAAAAGTGTGTGTGAGAGTGTTTGTGAGAGTGTGTATGAGTGAGTGAGTGTGTTAGAGAGTTAGAGTGTAAATAAATAAAGCTGAAGATAAATTAGAAAGCAGTCAAACAACCTGTCAGGCGCGGTCGCAGCCTTTAATTTTGGGGGGTCCCCTGTGACCCTGGGACCGCGCCTGTAGCCTATTCATCTATCGAATACTGTCCGTGAATAATAGTGAATATGAATGTTAATTTAAGTACTGTCCACAGCCGGGCGCCGCCCCCGGGGCGCCGGGCGCGGCGGCGGCGGCGGCGGCGGGCGCGCTGGACGGCAAGCTGGAGCTGGCGCGGCGCCTGGCCTCGCGCATCAACCTGGCCAAGGGGCTGGGCGTCGAGCACAAGGGCGCCACGCAGCAGGCCGCCGAGGCCATCCTCAAGGGGGCGCCCAACACGCACACTCTCATCACGGTACGTCTTTATCTAGTCACTATCCTGAATTATGGACTGCTTCGAGGAGCTGTATAATGATGACCTCATCACCATTTCTTCGTTATACCACTTTGTGTCGTGTCGGGACGTATCGTGTCGTTGCCGTGTCGTGGCCGTGTAGCAGTCGTGTCGCGGCCGTGTCGTGGCCTGGCCTGGCCTGGCCAAGGGGCTGAGCGTCAAGCACATGGGTGCCACGCAGCAGGCCGCCGAGGCCATCCTCAAGGGGGGCGCAACACGCACACTCTCATCACGGTACGTCTTTATCTAGTCACTATCTTGAATTATGGATTGCTTCGAGGAGCTGTATAATGATGACCTCGTCACCATTTCTCCGTTATACCACTTCATGTCGTGTCGTGTCGGGTCGTTTCGTATCGTGGCGGTGTCGTGGCCATGTCGTATTTGGTTTTAATTTGTTTTATTTTATTTTCCATTCCGAAGGTTGATATTCCACTGGTCTCGTAACAGTGTTGCCAAGGTCCTATGACAATTAAAAAAGGAGCCGAAAAATTATTATCTACTAATCTGGCAATGCTCAGATGATCTCCCTGGAATTGGTCATGTCCATTATGTAAACTACAAAAATATTACATCAACCTTGGCAAGAAACATTATTAAATTGTGTAGTTTAGGCAAACATTTGCATCGTTACCTTTTCATGAAAACAATGAATCATTACTACGTTATTACACTTCTAGACACATCTATTGGCCCACCTTGCATTTTCAGTTTCGTTTAGTCCTAGCTAAAAATTTATATTAGGTCGAGCAAAAAGTTTTTATGCAGTTTTGAACCAGGCACATTCATAATTTTATTCGATATTCTTTTTTTAAATTTCGAACACAGAATTTAAAGAAACAAAAGACAATTTGGAGCCTGTTCGTTGATATCAAACAATCGAATACTAAGAAAACTTGATTTTATTGGTTTACTTGGATTTAATTCTTTAAAGTGTGAATTTTCTCTTTGGTTTTGCAACAAACATTACCTATTCTAAACATTAAGGTGAGGTTCTATCAATAATCTATGGATACTTCGCCTGAAGTCGCCGCCCAAGCTGTGGCACTTATCCAGGCCGGACACAGCCAAAGAAATGTGAGTGCTCAGCTTAATTTAAGTCGATCTGCGGTCCGAAATGTTTATCGGAGGTACCTAGAGACTGGCGGCTTTGTTCGTCGCCAAGGAAGGCCACGATCTCGGGTCACAACTGAAAGGCAGGATCGATTCATCGTGATGACCAGTTTGAGAAATCGTCACCTTACCTCCATTGAGATACAAAATCAACTTGGCGACTTCCACGGATTATCTGTGAGTGCTCGAACTGTTCGGAGAAAGTTAAAAGAACGCGATATGGTACCACAAAAGCCCGCTAATGGCCTCAAACTAACGCGAGCCCACCGAACAGCGCGTCTTCATTTCGCGCGCACTCATTTAAATTGGACTCAGCAGCATTGGAGCCGTGTACTCTTTTCTGATGAGTCTAAAATTGCGTTACATGGCAATGATGGAAGGAAGAAGGTCTACCGACGTAAGGGCAAGCGTTTTGCACAATGCTGCTTTGAAGAGAGGGTTGCTTATGGCGGTGGCTCATGGACTATCTGGGGCGGTATATCCGCGAGTGGCAAAACTCAACTTGAGGTTATTACGGGACCACGGCTGCCAACATTAAATGCTGATCGGTACATTCGTGAGTGCTTAGAACCTCACGTGATGCCATACGTGGACCATGTGGGCCCAAATTTCCTTTTTATGCATGATAATGCAAGAGCCCATACGGCCGGCATCGTCAGAGAATATGTTCGGGATGTGAACATCACAGTTATAGACTGGCCAGCCAGAAGCCCAGCCAATTGAATTGAGCCAATTGAGCACATGTGGGACTAGCTAAAAAGACGTGTTAGGGCTCGTCAGCCAGTTGCCCAGACGATGCAGGAGTTGAAAACTGCCATAGAAGAGGAATGGGAGATGATCCCTCAAAATTTCATAGAGCGGTTGATAAACTCTATGCCTAATCGTATGAGAGCTGTCGTAGATGTCTATGGACACACGCGTTATTAAATTAAACCTTTATTTGATAAAACATGTTTTTTATTCAAAAATCAACTGCCTTCATCGAGGCGCATACCCGACTTGTTAGGCGTAGCTCCATGTCGTGTGGTATTCTGAATTCAAATTTAAAACAATACGATCGAAAAAGATGGTAAAATGTATCAGGTTTAAAACTGCATCAATAGTTTTTGTTCAATCTAGCAATCATATTTAAGTAGGGACCATTGAAACCTAAACTCTAAGGTGGGCCAATAGATGTGTCCAGAAGTTTATATTAAAGATTTTGTGCGCTTAGCGCCAACTTTACCAATTTTTTATTTTGGGTATGTTTTTTTGGACATAGTGCTATTTATTTTCTTGATTTAGTACACATAAATAAAGAACAAATTTTTTATTGCTACAGATAAATAACTCCAAAAATCAATACTAAAGTATTAGGAGATAAAATCAGCGAGCGAACAAAAAAGGAACGTAGTAAAAATATTTGTTAGAATAAACCATTTAATTCTTGCTTGGTTGCAATAATAATTGCAATTGCTCAAATGTGATTATTCATTTGATATGTGCAATTCCAGGCTAAAACAGTAGCAGAACAACTGGCAGCCAAGCTGAACACTCGGCTGAACTACCAGCCGCGCGACGAGAGCGCCTCGGAGCCGGCTGAGGAAGTGTTCAGGAAGTACGAGACCGAGCTGGAGATCAACGACTTCCCGCAGCAGGCCCGCTGGAGGGTCACCAGCAAAGTGAGTAGATATGGCGATGGCGGATTGCACGACTTTTGTCAAATCTGATATTCGTCAAAACGGCAATGGGGCAAATTTGATATTAGTCAAAGCTGTAGTTCGTCAAGTCGTTGGCGTTGGTCTGGGCTGGGCCAACGCAGTTATGAAATGTGCCGAATTGAATGAAATTTTGGCATTGAATGAATGAATGAAAATTTGGCATATAAAATATTTAAAAGTGACCTAAACCTCGCATTATACATGTATAATTCCTGACGAAAGTTAAAACAGTGGCTAATGTATTAGATTGTTATTGAAATGATCAAGTTATATTGTGCAATAAAACTTATTGTAATACTGTATTTTAACTGCAAAATCTCATAATTATGTAAAATCAGCTAAATCAGCGGAATCGGTGAAATTTTGTATACGGCCTCTTAAGGCAGCGGTCTCCGACACGGGGTCCTCAGTTCAAATTCAAATCTTTCCTGGGGCGCAATTCTGTAAAAAAATTGTTGTGCACATATATGTAAGACAAAACATTACATATTCCAATATCACAAGGAATAGGTAAAAATATTTTTTATATGAGTTTTTTTTGCTATCACGTAATACTTATTTCCGTTTTATAATCATATCGCTTGATACCTGTTGGAACTCAAAATCAATAGTAACAAACTTGACTTTTGATAGAAATCTCTGTTATCATTTATATTTTAACTAGCTGACCCCGTGAACTCCGTACCGCATTTAAATGTTTGGGGTGGGCCACCCTTATCACTTAAGGGGATGAAAAATAGATGTTGTCCGATTCGCAGACCTAACCGACATGCCCACAAAATTTCACGAAAATCGGTCGAGCCCTTTCGGAGGAGTTTGTTTACAAATACCGTGACACGAGAATTTTATATATAAGATTCTTAAACAAATATCTTCATTGTCTTTATGTAAGTTTACATCAACATGTAACACAAGCATTGTATAGGTATATTTTTTCTCTATAACATGGTATTTATTACATAATAATTTAGTAATTACAATGTTATCTGTTATCTAAGTCCAAATAATGCAGGAAACAAATAAATCATTTATTATAGTTAAACAATAACTGGTTTACGTCGGCTTCATCAGAATATTTGTATCTCATATCTTGTATAAGTAGGAAGCTGCAAAGATGTTTGTTCTTAAATATTATGGTATTTATTCAAGGTTCATAAATAGATATTACTAGCGGCCGCCCGCGACTTCGTCCGCGTGAACTTTGGTATGAAATTTTTTCTGAATTTTCTTTACTATAAACCTCACGCAGCCCGAGACCTTTCCAACGAATGCAAAACCGTGGAAATCGGTTCGTGCGTTCTGGAGTTATAGCGTCAGAAAGGAAAACCCGACTTATTTTTATATAGTAGATTACGTTCGGTGTTGTAAATCGAATTAGTATAGTATGAACTGAAATAAAAAAAAATCGTCCATAGATGTGTTGTATAATTCGAATGGAAAGTCCCACCGCTGCACTAATTTCTGCCGTAAAACGTGTGTGACAATCCGTCTTAAGTGTATAGATGTACCAGGGCTGAAGCAATCACCTAATACTACGTATCCTTGTCCACTACTTTATTAATTTTAAAAGACTGAGGTCGTGTACGAAATTTTGCCGATATTGCTGATTTATCTGATTTAACACATGAAAGTTTGCAGTTAAAATACAGTATTTCCATAAATTTTATTGCACAATATAACTGTTTATTTCAATGATAATCTAATACATTAGTCACCTTTTTAGCTTGCGTCAAGAATTATAATGCGAGTTTTAGGTTACTACTTAAAAAGTTTTTGACGTGATAACGTCTTTAAAATCGTTTTAGTCGGGTGACATTTTCAGAAACTTGTGTCACACCAAAACCTCACGAGCGCGATCGCAGGTATAACGAGAGAGAGACGGACCGATCTCCCGTCTCATCTCGAGCGCTGCCAGTCATTCCGTGAAACTTGTCACGCGGAATCCTCACGAGCGGAGGCTGGCATAGCGTTCGAGTGAGTGGACCGATCTTCCGTCTCTCTCACTCTAGCGGCATACAAACGAATGGAGATTTTCTCGTGCGGACGTTATCACGTAAACATCTCGATCGTAAACCTACTTTACAAACAATTTTTTAATGCCAAATTTTCATAAATAATTTGTTTTTTTTCAGACAACGGATTGATTACGAACTTCCAATTTGCCGAAATAAAATGCAATTTCTGGCCCTTTTTCTCCCAAAATTGATGAAGTTCAATGTTTTTTTACTTATATTTTTTGTATGAGAGTAGCAAAAAGTTACTCATTTTCTATGTATGCGATTTTTACAGCAATATATTGCATATTTTTTCGATCTGTTTAGATTTTAAAATGATCCGGAAATATGTAATATTCTATACCTATTACAGTAGAATCACCGTCTTCAGGTCTAATTAGCAAAACAACGTAATAAAAATGAAAAAGTGGCTCATTTAATAGTTTATTATTGAAATGATCAGTCATATTGTGCAATAAAACTTAAGGATACTGTATTTTAACTGCAAAATTTCCTATGTAAAATCAGCTAAATCAGCGAAATCGGCAGCACATGAGCATAAGACAATAAGTTTTGACCCTTATTTGTGTTTGTATATAGATGTACCAGGGCTGCAGCGATCACCTAATACCACGTAACCTTGCCCGCTCCTTTATTAATTTAAAGACTTAAGGTTAATAAAGATTTAGGGTTAATATAATAACGTTTAAATTTTATTAATAGTCTTTAATTATCACTAAAGGACTATTAATAACAGTTATTATTGATTGTGGTATTTGTGTCCGTCATGAAGCGCGAACGAAGATGTTTTTGATACTAAAAAGGTGTTTGCATTATCGAATGACGTGAATTTTTGAACAAACAAAGTAGTCGGTTACAAAGTTGATTTTATTGCGTAAATATTGTACCAGTAAACAAATTTGAACTAGATAAACAAGTTATTTTGGTGTAAACATTGCAACATATTTGATATGCATAGAAAAATATGTTTACATTATCCTAATACATTTTTATTCCGCCGTTAAAGTAAATTGCGTAGTTAGAGTTAATGTTTGTTTTCTTGAGGTCATTTTTATTGTTGTTATTGTCTTTCTCGGAGTTTAATTTCTTTATAGACACATTGACCTGAGGTCGCATTGTCCTCGAGAGATAACCCTTGCATATTTATCCACTGTGGGCTCTTCAGCCGTTCAGTGTATGTCCTAGTGTCCAAGTAGTCAAGATGTTGCTAAAGTTAGCTCTTCTCGGTGCTCTAATATTCTTTTGTGCTAAGCTCTTAAAAGGACGAAGGTGCTTCTATTGTAACTAGTCGTTTTTAAAGGTAATTTTGCGTATTTTTCTAGACATTAGGATACAGCAAACTTTCAATCCCTTTGTTTTTTAACATATTAGTCACACAATTGTTTACTGAAACTACAATAAAGTTTATTTATATTTTATACACTGAATTAGATCAGCGCCATCAATAAGAAAATTATTTTTTATCAAATCTAATGCCCGTCGCATTGTCCCAACATACTAATTTATGCTTCCAATACTCTTGTTCATGTTCAATTCTTTATTCACAGGAGGCGTTGGCTCTCATCAGCGAGTATTCTGAGGCTGGAATCACCGTGCGAGGTACATACGTGCCTCCCGGCAAGGCTCCGCCCGAAGGCGAAAGGAAACTGTACTTGGCCATCGAGAGCTCCCAAGAGCTGGCCGTGGCCAAGGCCAAGTCGGAAATCACGCGCCTCATCAAGGAAGAACTTCTTAAGTTGCAGACCTCCGCCCATCACATGATTAACAAAGCTAGATATAAGGTCATATAAATGTATTGACAGTAATGAAATGACATATAAGTTGATGGAATTTAATTTGTTGTTTCTTTTTTTATCTCCTACTAGCCTTCCGCCAGCGGCTTCGCCCGCGCGGACCCGTTTAATGGGTCCACATAGGATAAAAAATAGCCTATGTGCTATTCTAGGCTTCATTGCAATATTAAAATCATAGGCATTTAGCCAGTTACTTCAACCACGTTGACCCTATTACCCGTTTTCACGTAGGAATGAAGCATTTTCCCGCGGTAAAAAGTAGCCTATCTTATTCAGGGTGAATGTAGCTTTCTAATGGTGAAAGAATATTTGAAATCGGAATAGTACTTTTTGGGTTAATTCATCACAAACATACAAAAATACAAATCTTTCCTCAATATTAGTATAGAAGTAAAGATAATCAGTAAAAACAAATGCTACTTTGGTTCTGGGAATGGCCGTAAAGTCATTCCTAGAATGAACTTCGTTTTGTTACCAAAAGCAACGTTATTGAAGAATTAAATTAACTGAGACAACTAAATAAGGAAAATAACTGAAAATAATTTAATACCTATGTATTAAATATCAAGCGGTTAGCGTAGAACGCAAACGATCTATGCAACTAAGCCAAACGCAAAAAAATTCATGCGCGTTTCCGTGCTTCGGAGGGCACGTTAAGCCGTCGGTCCCGGTTGTTGTCGATAGATAACAGTCGTTAAACCTTGTCGGAGGCCTTATGGGCGGTTTGAAAACATCCGACAGCAGGTTGGCCACTAACCCGCATCTCCACCAACCTGCATTGGAGCAGCGTGGTCGAGTAAGCTCCAGGCCTCCCCAATAATGGGGAGAGACCCGTGCCCAACAGTGGGACGCAAAAAGGGTTGCAGCCAAATATCAAGACGACAGCCATATTCATCTACTACGAAAGTTTGTTTAATGAAATTTGAAATAATTTTCATAGCTATTTTTTACCCCTGTTTAGTCTACCTTTACCATTTCATTTGCTGACGATCGAAAAGTGTATTAAAATAGTAACAATAAATAAGATTGCACGTAATGATTGGGTTGCACTTGACAGAATGCCTGAATGGAAAAGTAAACAAGTGTGAGTCGGACTCACGCACGAAGGGTTCCGTACCAATATCTATAAAAAATCACGTTTATAATATGGGAGTTGTAAATATTAATTTTATTCTATTTTTAATATTTGTTATAGCGGCAACAGATTATCAATGAAAATTTCTAATGTCTAGTTATCACCACAGTTCATGAGATACAGCCCGATGACAGACACACGGACAGTGGAGGCTTGGTATTCTGTCCCGTCCCGTAGTATATGGTCCCGTTGGTACCTTTCGGTTACTGAACCCTAAACCAACCCTATTAGTCTGTAGTAATTAATTAGTCTTTATGTAACGTTTCACATGGTAACATTGCTGATCTAACGGACATGTAATGTACTCAATTTTATCGTTAATTTATCTTAGTAACAACAAGCAAGATGAGTTTCTTATCTGACTGCTGAAAATAGAACTCATAAAATTGGCATGTATACGACTGTTTCCATGCTTTTTGAAGCCGACTCCGAATGTCACAAAAATCAAGTTATTTAAATTTGTTCACACAAAATAACTGAAGAGCCACTGAAGAGCATTACTTGTGTATATTGAGGCTTTTCAATTAGAAAAAATAAAGATGGCTCCCTTAAAACAACCTGTCACGTGTAGGGTTGCCAGGTCGCCAAACCTAATAGCCGGACAGACCTGGCTAGTTTGGTCGGACATTTGGGTAGAAAGGCCGGACACCTTACATCATAGAGGATTTTGTGTCTCAGTATTAATAGGTACGAGAAAAAACTGCCTGCCTGTCGACAGTCGCCTGCCATAGAGAAATTAAACACTACGTTCGCCTGCGATCGGCCACGCTCGGCGCTCGCTCGTTTGCGAAATGTAAAAAGCCTAACGAAAGCCGGACAAGCCGGACACCGTTTATTTTGGCCGGACACGCAATCAAAAAGCCTACCTATGTCCGGCTTTATCCGGACGCCTGACAACGCTAGTCACGTGAGAGTCTGGTTGGATATTATGTTTTTGAAATGAAATGAAATGAAAATACTTTATTGTTGACTGTTTACATACATAAAATAACATGTTAAAAATTTCTTTGGAAGGTTAAATACTAAAATTTAATATACCTACTGGTTCATTACTTTTATGTTGTGTAGGTAATTATTACATTACTCCTGTATCGTATGTAAACATTACATTACAGGCTGCGTTCTCTCCCCTAGATATACCTTATACAATACATACCTACATATGTAACTATATGGGTACATGTTAGCTTGAAACTCAACATGTATCTTCTTGTATCTTGGTATTGCTGTAGCTGAGGCCGAATGTATTATCGTTGCTACCTCTGAGGAGAAAATTATTTTATGATTAAATTAGTTAGCTTTACGCATTGAGTCAATTGCTGTCACTTAACAGAACATATCGATAACACATCCTCACTAACGACTCGCATCGGGACCGCGATAATGCACTGCGGGGGTCAACAGTTGCGGAGTGGAAAGTTATGCCGCTGACTCAATCCATCTCGGCTATCGGAGTAGCACAACAAACAAGACTTGTTTATGGCGATTGCTCCCTGAATGGAGAATTCCGAGTGATAGTGTCAGTGGCACGTGTTCCGAGAGATAGTCCGTGTCAATAATAATCCTATCCTGATTAAAAATAGCTGTGAGAACAGTCTCGTGCCTGATAGCGGGGTTATCATACCGCGGGAAGATTCCACGGCAAACAACCGTCGACAGTGCAGGCGTCAAATAAATCAGTTGTTAATGAATTTACACTTAAATGCTGATAATTTTTTATTGACTGCAAGATACTAGAGTTACGAGGTCGTCAGGAATTTCTAGGAAAATATAGATGCGCTCATTCGTTAAGATTGTGGAGTTGTTGGAGTTTGTAAAGTATTTTAGAGCCTATTCTGAATCAGTAACTGGTTTTTTCAAACCATTTTTATGTAACACTGCTAGGCATGGGTCTCCTCTCGAAAGGCCCTATGGCTACGGTATCTTGGCTAGCGTGGTGAAATATTCCACCACACTAGCCAAGTGCGGATTGGGTGATTTAAACAGGCTTGGGTATAAATTTATGCACAAGATTTTTTATGATGTCTACAGCAATCTGTGAATCTATTTTTAGAACAAAACCAACATAAAAGAGATACATATCATATGGTCCTTGGTCACACCCCACATACATACATATTATTTTTATTATGTATTTAGTGCCAAAGTTCTGATATTGTGCCCGCAAACCCTCTGGCATCCTGCTGATATTAATTATCTGTTTTTATTTTTTCACATATTCAATTGTGATTCAATTACAGATTTTCTATTTTAATAATACGAGTATATATTTTACCAGTTTGACTACTAATATTGTTTTCTGATTATCTGTGCCTTCAAGGAGGAACTACATCACAATAGGACCTATCTAGCTATTCGATAGTAAGAAAAAGAACAGATTCGTGCCTGTAAAGGAAATGGTAACAGGGTAGCGGTCAGTACATAATAACATGGCGTTAATGTATAAATTACGTCATTATCGTATATTGTTACCATATCACCATGCCGCCTCTGACCCTGGTATCACTTTAATAATTCAATGGATTAGGTATTACAGTCAATAAAGAAACGGTACGTCGCACGACTTTTCTGGAAAGATAAGCATGGTTCGTGACGCACTTAGCAACAATTGACGTATAGATTAGAACTTATATAACGGATGAATTAGGTTTTATTTTAAAACTAAGGACGATAAATAGCTGGTGTTCACGACGTCGTCCGCGTGGACAGAGTCTTATACATACCTATATCAGCGACTTTAATACCCTCAAACCTTTCTGCATAAATTAACTATCCAAAAAATATTTTTTCAATTGGAGCAAATAGTTCCTGAGATTAGCGGTTTCAAACATAGAAACTCTTCAGCTACTTATATAATATCACAGTATAGGAATCTGTATCATTGACGTTCCTGTGGACAAATAACACGGTGTAGGTAGGTCCTTTATAAAATAAGTATTGTCTAGATACATTTTCTATATTTTGGTAAAGATCTCCACAGTATTGGTAACGTCTGCTGGGATATCTACACAATTTTGTTACTCTATTACTTGCTAACGCCGAAGGACTAACAATTTACAACAAAAGCAAGTGGACTGGACCTACGTAAGTGTGAGTACCTATATAGCAGAATTCATTCTTATATTATAAACTACTATTGCTACTACTATTATAAAATATTTGACGTCCCGTGTGGCGCAATGGTTACCATGCCGGACAACAGCCAATCGGAGGGTCCCGAGTTCGATTCCAGGCGAAACAGAAATTTGAATGATGAGTTTAAATTTCTGTTCTCGGTCTTTGTGATGTTTGTGATTTTAAATTTTTATTGTATAATCTTGGTGTACAATAAAGAATATTTGTATTTGTTTCTGTTTTCCATCTTCGGTGTTTGTGTTTCTGTCTTTGTACGTGTCCATGGTACCCACAACACAGTGTATATTTACCCTACTGTGGGGCTATGAGTGTGAAACGTTATTTTATTTTGTGCGTATGTTTGCTACATTTTCACGCCTAAACCAATAAACAAATTTTAATGAATTTTGGTACAAAGATAAAATCCTTGGTACATATGTACAATAGTGTTTATTCTTGGGAAATGTTCTGTTCACGCGGGGTAAATTATAATTAAGGTTCAAACTCTGCTTTCAACTTGCTGTTTTTAAAAGCCTATTGTAAATACAATCTAAAACGTCTAAATGGACGCTCAATAATCTATAAATAGAAATATAGTATATTTATTCGTCCAAGTACCAATCCGCACTTGGCCAGCGTGGTGGACTATGGCCTATATCCCTCTAACTTGTGAAAGGAGACCCGTGCTGGTGCCAGTGGGACATAAAAAAAAGGTTGAAAAAAAATATTTATTCATATTTATATTTCTTACTTTGTTTCTACTTAATACTACTACTTCTTACTTTCTACTTAACATTTTTCTGCCTACCGTAAACTCTAATCATCACCCAGTGTTGACTGGCAGAGAATGCCATTAGGCATTAAGTCTTACCCTGTAACCCTTAGTTTAAGATGTTACAAATGATAAATAAATAAATAAAAGAAATAGAGACTAATAAAATAAAAGTAGGTACTTCCCATTCAGTTTCTAAAATATGTTTCGAATAGTTTTACTTCTGATGCCTTGTAATGCTTTAATCTGTTGATCTTTGTCTTTTTAAAATCTAGTCTGAGAGATTTTTTAAATTGCAACTGTAACAACCTGCAGGAGCGTCAGTAGAGCAACGATTGCCGCTACGAACTACGAGCTTTTGCTACGAATCGTATGTTGACTCTATTTTTTATCCTGCCAGTGACAGTACGCATTTAACCCATTTATTATTCTTTCTTGAGCAATAACGTTACTTTACAAAATGACTTAAAAATACCGCTTATTTTGCTTTCATAATAAAGGGTAGTGCCTACAGCATGCATGTCATTTATACCTATCATCAAGATATCTTATAGTGGTTGAAAGATGGATAAGATAAAAAGCAGTTACATACATAGTTCGATTTATACAATCATTTGATCACAGCTGCTCAGTATATTGGTACCTACTCATTGCAAATTTTGTGAATGTCACTACTATCAAGAATAATATAATCTCCATAATCATAGGACGAAAATAACCTGATACTGTGACACTTGATACTGTGTATTTTTTAAAAAACATATTTCTTTTAATACGTTATCTCTAGTGCCACTTGTGGCTGAAAATAAAACGAATGCGTCAAATAGTACTTATGTACTTATTTGTTTTCTTAAAATAATATTGTCAGAGGTCAATTCATTAGTGCCGGGAAAGAGAATATTTTTTATTCGTGTCATTACTTTAAAAATAGATTGTTTCGTTTTTTAATCATGTACCTACATATCTGTTTATATTATAGAGTAGGTAGGGTACCATTCTACAGCTTTCATAAATTGTCACATAACTTATATCAATTTGATTTGTTTAACTCCCGGACAAAGGATTTGATTTTAATGCTTTCTTTTATGCATATTTGATCGCAAAAAACACTAACTATATGTAAGGTACGACAATGAAAGACCGCGGTCGGTTGCTAACTAACTTTATTATAGTTAAGAGTACCCACTATATACTGTACACTCCATACCTCTCCCCTATACAAAAGAGCCAAAGTACATTTTTTTTTTAATTCATAAATTTCTCTAAGTTATTTTAAAAAACAACAAAAAGTAGGTACCAACTATCCCTCAACAAAAATTAATAAATAATAAGTTGTAAAGTAAATTGATAAGTTACCTTTTACAGTCAAACACATGAATACAAATTAAACCTCTCTCAGCCACCCAAAACCTAACACCTTTTACCCAATTGAAACACTTATAAATAAAAAAAACAATATTCCTTACTTATTTCCAACTGCACCCATCCCTTTCCTTTCATCTCTAAGTAAAGCTCTTCTAGTCCTTCCTGAAAGTCCTAGTGGTGGTCCTGGCTGGGCGTTCGCCGGTACTTCGACTTGGCGACCCCCGCCGGTGTTTCCGGGTTCCACCGACGTGTCGCGCTCCCCCTCTCGATGCGATTTGGCGCCAAGCTCGCCCTCTGTCTCGCCCTCTGACCAATGCTCTTCCCGGTATTTCCTACCTCTAGGCTCTTTGTTAACAAATTGATCGCCCATGCTACCTCTTGTCTCGCTATCCGGTTCTGGTTCCGAGCTTTCCCACGAGAACAGGCTATTCTTTAGAGGCAAAATTTGATCCAAATGCCGACGACAGACGTCACCATTCTTTAATGCCACTTTATATGATACCGGCCCTGTTTTGTCCACTATGTGACCTCTGACCCATTTGTTGCGGCTCGCCGTATAGTCTCTAGCTAAAATAGCATCCCCAACACCAAAATCGCGATCGGTGCCGCCTTTCCTCTCCATTTGCTTTCTCTGCGACTCCGCCACAATACCTGATGTGCTCGGCCGCATCGCGTCTAGTCTGTTGCGCAAGCGATGTCCCAATAAGGCTACCGCCGGGGCTACGCCCGTCTTAGCATGTGGACAGTTACGATATTGAAACAGAAATCGACTTAAGCTAGTGTGGATATCCACTCCCTCCAAAACTGCTCTTTTAATTGTCTTTTTGATTATTTTAACCGAGTTTTCTGCTGCTCCATTTCCTTGTGGTCTGTACGGGGATGAGGTAATATGTCTTATTATGTTTTTGTCGCAAAAATCTCGAAATTCTGTACTCTGGAACGGAGGACCATTGTCAGTTACTAATTGCTCGGGCAACCCGAATTTCGCAAAGAGACCTCGGAAAATTTTTATAGTCTGTAAAGCCGAAATACTTTTTATTTCCTCCGCTTCTAGCCATTTACTATGTGCATCTACTACCACAATATAATATTTGCCATATATTTGCCCGAAGTCAGCATGAAGGCGCACCCACGGGCGCGTGGGAAACTCCCAAGGGTGCAGCGTGGCCCTGGGGGGCGCATCGCGCACGCTTCGGCACGCCTCACAACGTTGTCCAATTGCTTCTATATCTTTGTCTAACGCCGGCCAAAAAACATAATTCCGAGCCATCGACTTCATTTTCACTACCCCTAAGTGTCCCGAATGAATTTCTAATAAAACTTTTTCTTGTAACTTCTGTGGAATTATTAATCTATACTTATACGAATGCAACCATGATCAATAAACAACTCCGAGCGCCTAACATAAAAGGGTTTTTCTTCATCTGTAACCTTTTCTGGCCAACCGAACATTACATATCCGTAGATCCTACTTAATAATTTATCTTTAGCTGTTTCCGCGGCTATTTCTTTATGAGTCACCGGTAAGGTTTCATCTACGTACATTAAATAGTGATGCGGCGCGGGGCGCATGGAGCGGGGAGGCGCCGCCGCTGGCGCGCCCCGCTGCTCCAGCGGCAAGCGCGACAGTGCGTCCGCGTTGCTGTTACAAGATGACTTTACGTAACAAATGTCAAAATCATATGCGGCCAATTTAGCCGCCCATCTCTGAAGGCGACTCGCCGCCGTCTGCGGAATTCCACATTTAGGTCCCAAAATATGCACCAACGGCTTGTGGTCCGTCTTTAATGTAAAACGTCTCCCAAATAGGTATTGGTGATGCTTTTGCACGCCGTACATGATCGCTAGAGCCTCCTTGTCTAATTGACTGTAATTCCTTTCGGCGTCCCCTAGTGTCCGAGAGGCACAGCTAATAGGACGCTCCGAGCCGTCGGGGAAAGCGTGCGCGAGCACTGCGCCCACTCCGTACGCGCTGCTGTCCACGGCCAGCACGAGGGGAAGCTCGGGGTCGTAGTGACACAAAACCTTATCGCTAGCTAAAACTTTTTTTATGTGTTCGAAAGCCTCTTGACAGTGTCCAGTCCAATTCCACGCTTGGTCCTTTTTTAGAAGGGCGTATAAGGGATGGATCAGTGAACTTAAGTTCGGGACGAATTTACCATAATAATTAATTAAACCCAAAAAAGCTTTCAATTGAGTAACGTTCGTGGGCTTTGGGGCTTTAACAATGGCTTCTACTTTTGAACTGTCAGGATGTAACCCTTCCTTATCGATAACGAAGCCTAAGTATGACACACTAGGTTGTAAAAATTTACATTTTTTTATTTTCACCGTAAGACCCATCCTCGCCAACCTTTCGATTACAGCTCTCAGATTATTTTTATGCGTTTCTCTGTCTACTCCTGTAACACAAATATCATCTAAAAAAACAACAGTATGAGGGAGACCCCGTAGCGTCTCCTCCATGATTTTTTGAAACTTCTGAGGGATGCAACATAACCCATACGGGGTCCGCCGAAAAGCAAAGGTACCCACATGTGTCGAAATGGCCGTGCATGCTTGTGAGTCCGGGTGAAGAGGTACCTGCATATACGCGGTCGTGAGATCGATTTTAGAAAATTCTTGACCTCCACTTAATGCTGCAAACAATTCCTCAATGCGCGGTAGTGGGTAATGATCCATTTTTAATTTAGAATTAATTGTGGCCTTATAGTCCCCACATATACGTATTTCCCCCGATGATTTAATAACTGGAACTATAGGTGTACCATAATCTGAATGTTCTACCGGATAAATGGACCCCTCCGCCTCGAGACGCTTTAATTCTTTCTCGACAGGCGCTCGTAATGCTAACGGCACGGGCCGCGCGCGAACAAAAACCGGCTTGCTATCTGTGAGCTGCAATCGAATGTGTTGTTTACATTCCCCGAGCTTATCCGTAAACACTGCTGGAAACTCACGCTCCAACTCGCGAATGAACCGATCTCGATAATCATCTACCATCGATAAATTACTCTGTGAGGACTGTAATAAGTTGTTAATGCACAATTCATTAATATTAAATTTTTGAATCCAACTTCTACCGATCAACGGCCGACTACCATTTTTAATCACGTATAATTGTAAGTTTTCCTGAAAGTTATTTTCAATGGATGCGTTAACTACTATAAAGCCTACCGGTTCTATTCGAGAGCCCGAGTATGAACATAACTTAATACTATCCGCGAACAATGGATACTTCGAAAACCTAGATCTGTAACAACTTTCACTTATAGCCGAAATTTTACTTCCCGTATCTAATTCACAGTTTAGGACTTGATCTCCGATTTTAACTTCTACGAAAAACGGTTTATCCCCACTAGAAAATGCGCGTATATTAAACATCTCGTTCTCAGAATCGTCACTAATGTAATTATGTCTTTTCCCTACACTCTTATTATTGCCTGCCTTGCACATGGCTTTTAAATGGCCTTTCACATTACACCTATCACAATTATATTGCTTAAAACGACACTTATCTGCTCGATGTGGTTTACCACATCTCCAACATTGCACGGCGGGCGCGGACCCCGACGCCGCCGTCCCGCCGCGCGCGCCGCGCAGCGCGTGCAGCGCCTCGCCCGCCGCCCCGCCGCCGCCGGCTCCGTCCCGGTCTCCGAAGCCCTCGGAGCGAGCACCACCCATGCTCATGCGGCCGCTCACTCTCTCCACGTGCTTCTCCGCCGCTTCCAAACCGAGAGCTAGCTCCACCGCCTTTTTATAGGTCAACTTCGTATCAAACAACAGTCTGGATTTAATCTCGGCGCTTCTTAGCCCGGTCACAAATTGCTCGCAAAGATTCTCTTCGAGGTTTTGGCCGAAATTACATGTTGCAGCTAAGTGTTTCAATTGTTGCAGAAATTCCAAAATACCTTCGCCTGGCATTTGTCTACGTTGTCGAAATATTTCTCGTTCGGCATAATCGGACCTCTGAGGCTCCAAATGCTTCCTTACGATCTCGATCAATTCCGCAAACGTTTTATTCTCCGGCTTATTTGGTGCACACAAATCACACATTAAATTGTATGTCCGCTCACCCACTAGCGTTACCAAGGTGGCCACTTTATGAGTGTCCTTGATGTCATTTAAGAAAATGAATTGTTCGACTCGTCGTATATAAAGTGACCACTGGCCGGTAAACGGGTCAAAAGGTTCGATTTTTCCAAAAGGCATTTTTCAAATCACTCAATATTGCACTGCACACACGCGTTGCGAATTTAAAACCCGCCTCGTCGCCAATGTAAGGTACGACAATGAAAGACCGCGGTCGGTTGCTAACTAACTTTATTATAGTTAAGAGTACCCACTATATACTGTACACTCCACTATAAATACCTACGTATATCTATAAAATTAGTGTTTTTAAGTTTTTGACTTTAACAAATGAACAATCCTTAAATATAAAAGTAAAACAACAATAAGGACCGCCAAACATTGTCATTTCTAGTAGTCTTGAGCGCCCTTAGCAAGATTTTGAATTTTGCAAATCAAATGACGACAAATAGCTGTGAGTATTTGCCTGCACTTTGAGGCAGGCAAATAGCTGAGATGATGACTACCTACCATTAAATATTTAAATTATGTGTTATGTAATTATGTCAGAAAATTATGAAAAACAATGTAACATAAGGTAACATACAATTTTTAAGCGTTTCCCTCATTACCATATCATCATAAGCTTAGATTAGAATTGTAAAAATTACATCGTCCAAGTTAGCATAAATGCTCATAAAACTAAATTAACTGGGCCAAAGTAAGTTCATTTTCCAATCCGCACGAGGCTAGTGTAGTGGACTATGCCTTAAATCTCTCTCACTTGTGAGGAGACCTGTGCCCAGCACTGAGACATAAAAAGGTTGAAAAAAAAAACACAAAGGCAGCGCGTATGGCCCTGGAGCGAGCATAGAACGAAAGCTATCTACGCAGCTAGGGCTTACTGTACGCATCCGTTCGTAAGTTCCAACATTACAGAATGAATTTAAAAGATTAGCGTAGTCATTGATGAAAATTCACGAAGGTTCCGGTGGATGCTTACGGAGTAAGCCCATAGGCCTGGTGGGTGTAAAAGGAGCGTTTTTGCTTTTAAATTAAAAAAAATATCGCCTTTTCGTGCTTCAAGAGGTATGTTATGCCGTCGACCCCAGTTATTTTAGAAAGATAGATCGTTAAGTCCAGTTAGAGACTCTACGGGCGGTTTAATTATTCGAAATCCGTTCGAACATACAGCAGCGAGCCACGAACCCTACAGAATAATGTCCTCCGAGGTTTCGAAACATTGAAATGTGCGGGAAGTCGCTTAAGTTATTTAAATTATAGTAGGATAATGTGTGTGAGCCATAATTTGCCGGTTTCAACAGTTCTTTATAAAATTATTTTCCGTTAAATAAATTTTACTTGTCTAGTATCAGTTTGAGGAAAATGGGTTATTTACCTATTTGTTTCAACTCTAAAAACCTGCGGTAATTTTATAGGCAGACATTAACTGGCACGTGTGGACTTTGTAATAAATACTTAAATATTTTATGTTAGAAAAATGTGTCAATTGTAGCACGAAGGACAGAAAATATCTTCATAGATATGTATTCTATTTCTTAGCATAGACTTAATCAGTAGTAATCAGTCCCTGTAGCTTCGGGATTAAGAATAGGGCTGCGGTATCCCCTGCCTGAACGTAAGAGGCGACTAATAGGGGACTTCCGGGGTTGTGGGCGGTGTGAGTGGGAGCTCGATCCGCCTAGCCAGCAGCCCTGGGAAGGACGGCGGGGCCGCATGCCGCTGTAAGCATTGGAAGGTGCAGGAAACATCTGCTCTCCGAAGATGGGCCCATTCTGGGCGCCGCGCGTGAAGGACACCGGTGCGTTCCACTGGAGATCCCGGAGTCCTCCACAAGTGCAGAGGCAGGCCACCGAGGCGGTTTTAATGTGGTCAAGTCCCATATAACCCGGTATCCTCTACCAAGGTGCCGGGTACCTTTTGATTGGTTCCCCCGATACAAAAAAGGCCGGGGAATTATCATCGCTGTACACACAGAAGAACTTTGTGATGTGAAACAATTTTACTGTATATACATAGATGGAAACATGCAATGTGAATGGCCTTTATACTGGAGACAACCATCAGCTTCCAATGCAGCAGTGCAATTCCATACATTTTCAAACAATATTCAAACTTGCAGATAACTTGCAGAAAACTGCAATAGTCAAAATAATGGTAAAAATGCTTCAATTTTTTACAATTATTTAGTGGTGCCACAACGCTTTCACAAGTCTTTGGAGCTTCCATCGACATCATGGAAACGCGCATAAAAGTCTCTATCAAACCCATCTTGCTCTCGACCGCGCCCGTTTTAGTTTTTTATGTAGATTGCTCGCGGTCTTAATATCGGGGACAAATAATGGTAATTAAAGTGATATAATAAGTTTCCACTACGCAATGATAAGAGTCACATGTCGAGCACGAGTCTTGAATATTTAGGTGTTTCTGATAACGCGCTGACGTGAACCAATAGACCTGTAAAGTGACGTTCAACTTGTATTTGTTATGAAATAAATAGCAGAATAACAACTTCCAATTATCTAGGATGAAACTATCCTATTGTCTAAGTCCACTGCTGGACATAGGCCTCCCCTAATAGACTCCTGTCTACTTTGAAATCAACAAATACTCGTTGTCTTCTTCAGGTAGTCAGTACTTTTAGGGTTCCGTACCTTGAAAGGAAAAAATGGAACCCTTATGGCTTATAGGATCACTTAGTTGTCCATCCGTCTGTCTGTCAAGACCCTTTTTCTCAGGAACGCGTGGAGTGGTCTTTTTCGCCTCCCGATTTGCGTGATTATGTCGTTTAGAGAAATTTTAGGTATCAAGCATAGCCCTGTTAAAAGCAAAAATCACTTCTAATCACAGATAGAGAATAACAAAGGCACCTTTTATCTATCAAATGTTTTAAAATTACATAGTCATCCTTAGATGGCATAAGTTAGTAGGTACTTACTTAAGTCCCTGTAGCTTCGGGATTAAGACTAGAGCTACGGTATCACCTGCCTGATCGTAAGAGGCGACTAAAAGGGGGCTTACAGGGTTGCGGGCGGTGAGAGTGGGAGCTCGATCCGTTTAGCCAGCAGCCCCGAGAAGGATTGCGGTGCGCGTGACCGCATGCCGCCGCAAGCATCAGAAGGTGCAGGAGAGCACATCTGCTTTCCCGAGGATGGGCCCGTTCTAGGGCGCCGCGCGTGGAGGACACCAGTGCGTTCCACTGGAGATCCCGGAGTTTTCCCCAAGCGCAGAGGTAGGCCACCGAGGGGGTTTTAGTGCGGTACAAATTCCACATAACCCGGTATCCTCTCCCAAGGCGCCGGGTACCTTTTGAAGATTTCCCGCTCCCGCCGATGCCAAAAAAAAAAACAATAAAAAATTACTTAATATACCTTATATTACTTAATATACACATATAATACCTTTTAGTGACAGTGTTATTAACTTAGGCCTTAACATCGACAGTTGCATGAACTGGCGCAAACAAGTCACAGCAATATGCCGCAAGGTCAACGGAACGCTTCAGTCCCTTTATCGTTTCAAAAACTTCTTACCCTACAGGACTAAGCTGATGTTGATCTACACTCTCGTGCTACCCATCATCGACTATGGTGACGTATGCTACCCAGACCTAAACGAAGAACTTTTAAATAAGCTAGAGCGCCTTCTCAACAACTGTATCCGTTTTATTTTCAATCTACGTAAGTATGATCATATTTCCAGTTATCGAAGTCAGCTTAAATGGCTTACTATTCGTCAGAGGCGTAACTCTAGAATTCTTTTGGTTCTGTATTCAATCTTACATGATCCAACTTCTCCAACATATCTGAAGGAAAATTTTCAGTACCTGTGTTCAGTTCATGACAAAGGTCTTCGTTCCACTAATAACCTTTTGCTTTGTATACCTCCACACAACAGTGATTTTTTCCGATACTCATTTAATGTTCAGGCTATACTGCTCTGGAACGCCCTGCCCGAAAGTATCAGAAAGGCGCGAACAAAATCTACATTTAAGGAGTTGATACGTAAACATCTGTTAGCAAGTAACTAATGAGTCATTATAAGTTGGCATCATGTCTGTCACCTTTTTGACATTAATAGTTGTATATTTATGTACGCTTTGTGTGTATGTATATATTTATATATGTATGTATGTATGTATATATATTTTATGTATGTATTATGTATGTATATAACTATATTTTTTCTTTTCATTATTTTATACCAATAACTTTTTAATTATACATTTTCCTGCCTACCGTAAGTTCTCACCATCACCCAGGGTTGACTGGCAGAGAATGCCATTAGGCATTAAGTCTTACCCTGTAACCCTTATTTTAAGGTGATACAAATAAATAAATAAAAATAAATAAATAAATAAATACCTACTTATAGGTACAAAAGTGTTCGTCATAATACACAATAAAAAAAACCGTCTGAAAACTATGTAAGTAGATAAGGGAAAAAAAGATATAATTAATTAGCAGCAAGGTGGGATGACTTTAGCTTTAATGGCTGTAAAAATATAAGTATGGACACGCACACACACACAAAGAAATCAAAAACAAAGAAAAATCTACCTATTTTCCATATTCTGCAATAGCCTTAAACAGGATGTGTAATCGTTGACGGTGATTGTCATGAGTTCGGCGGGAGAGAAACTCAGCAATATAACCGCTATACACATTGAATTGGGGAAGGGGGTTTCGGGGGGCCAAGCCGTAGCAGTAGTGATAATTGTAAGGAACTGGAAGCATAATTTTCGAAAATTCGAGTATCTAAAAATTAGTTTTTTACTTTATCCCCACGGACGAGTAAAAAAAGGTTATATCCCATAGAATTTTTTATGTGTCCCCCCACTAATTATGATTATTGGAGATGCCTATTATGTGATAAAATAATAATATAAAATAAATAAAAACTCCATTTCTGGGAAAAGCCCCACTTCTGTATATTTACCGTGTATATCTTATCTTATCTTATCACCTTACAGTGGGGCTATGAGTGTGAAACTTTTATTTATTATTTATAAACTAATTTGTAGTTGTCAATTAATTTTACTCATATTTGGTACTAGCGGCCGCCCTCGACTTCATCCGCGTGGACTTTGGTATTAGTTATAGCATATTAGGTACTTTCCCCAATAAATGGGCTATTCAACACAAAAAAAAATCAATTCGAACCGTTATATTTAACGCTTTATATATGTTTTGTATGAGTAAAGTAGGTATAGATTAGTATTTTACAATACCTAACTAATTAACTACCTACTTTAAGAGGGCAAAACACGGAAACTATAAAACTTTCCTACGCGCACGTTATTTATCATGACTCGAGTATTTTCCGTAAGATAATGAAAATTCCGTTGAATTCATGCCGGTAAAACAAATTAATTATTATTTAGTTCATATTTCGTAATCAACAGTGAAATATTGTTCCATCTTGATCCAATTTGATAAAGACATTATTATTATACAATACATAGAAATGACAGGCGGATTATAACAACGAGAGACACATAATGACTTTGCACCGTATCTAATTAAAATATCTCAGCCTCGAAATTTGAAAGTGGCTACTGGAAGATAAATTGACTTATCTGAAAGCCAAGTGACAGAATCCGATGGAGACAGAATTGAGGTGAGAATATTCAGATAATTAGATTAAATTCGCGATATTGTTGTGCAAATATCATTATAGAATTGCTAGTTGCAGTCAAAAACTTAGCTGAATTTATCTATACTAATATTATAAAGAGGAAAGATTTGTATTTTTGTATTTTTATATGTTTGTAATGAATAATCTCAAAAACTACTGTTCCGATTTCAAAAATTCTTTCACCATTAGAAAGCTACATTCACACTGAGTAACATAGGCAGTAGCCTATGTTACTCAGGTTACTAATGTAAAAAGTATTTTACCTCGGGTAAATGTTTCATTCATACATGAAAACGGGTAATAGGGTCCACGCGGTTGAAACAACTGGCTAAACGCCTATGATTTTAATATAGCAATGAAGCCTGGAATAGCACATAGACTATTTTTTATCCTACGGGGACCCACGCGGGCGAAGCCGCTGGCGGAAGGCTAGTCATAAATAAAAGGATAAATGAAAGAAAACAACTTAGTGGGACTTTTTTTAAACTCTGTTGTATTTAAAGTTTCTTAAGGTATACTTATGCCCATAGATTTTTTTATACTTCGTTGGTAGCCAAAGTCATAATAAATATATGT
The DNA here is from genome assembly GCA_911387765.1 of Pyrgus malvae. NCBI lineage: Eukaryota > Metazoa > Arthropoda > Insecta > Lepidoptera > Hesperiidae > Pyrgus > Pyrgus malvae. The sequence goes on from OU426962.1 coordinate 16,374,235, forward strand.
TTATATACCACAGATAGATTTATTTTTTATTTTTGTTACACTTTTGCTCCCATCCTATTTCCCAGTTGCAAACAACCGTAAGTACCATTAAAACTATCAGTGGAAACTCATAATTGGCCTTAACAACTTATAATTTTAAATGTATGTACAATACCTAGCTTTCCTAGTTTCCCAAAAATGTAAAAATAAATAAATAAAAAAATCTAGTGGTCACATTTCAAAGTGGAGTGGATTGTCTCAAATTTATTGCCATCTTTAAAGTGATAGATAATGATTTGATATACGCATCTCAACATAGAATAAGAATACAGCACATGACATAATTGTGCAAATACGTGAGGTTCCCAGGTTGTTTGTTGTGAAGTAGAGCCGCGATAACACGCTATATTTAGCTCAACGTCAATAAGACTATAAGTGACACGTTTCAATGGAAAGTTTATTCTGCAGATTACAGAAGACAGTTAAGTGAAATGTCCTTTGTAATTAAATCAATGAATAGTAATAATAAGAGCATACAGCTACATGAGAGAGCTACACCTACAAATATAACTAATTAAAATGAAATTATTATATTAGGTGTAATATTGTAGGCCGGCAAAGTGAAACATGTTTCGACGCAACCAAGGACCATATTTTTTACCAGCGGCCGCCCGCGACTTCATCCGCGTAGACCATAGTATTAAAAAAACTGAACTAAAAGTAGTCTAAGTTAGTCCTTATTACATCAGCTATCTGGCAGTGAAAGTCCTGCAAAAATCGGTCCAGCCGTTTCAGAGAGAGAGAGCTGGAGCAAACAGATAGACAGACAGACACACAGACCGACAGACAGACAGACAAAAATTGTAAAAAAAACGTTATTTTGGTATGTACCGTATATACTCACATTCATATGAATGTAGTAAAAAGCGGTTATCTTAATATTACAAACAGACATTCCAATTTTATTTATTTGTAGGTATATAGATAATAAAATGAGGAATCTAGATGATTATGCAAACAAACCACGTGGTCATCGCTGCAGCACATGCACAAGATGTTCGAATCGGTCTAAGGTTATTGTGTTGCCGCTGTGTAAGCGAATGGTCTACTCATGTAAGTATTACCGGTAAACACACCTTTCAACCAAATCCAACGAATTATTTCATTTTAGAATTTTTAATTTTAATTTTACGACATTGACAATCCGCGTGGCGCACAGTTTACCATGTCGGACTGCCGATCGGAGAGTCCCGGGTTCGATTCCCGGCGAGTCAGCAATTTGGATGATGAGTTTAAATTTCTGTTCTCGGGCTGGGTGTTGGCAACGTGCTTCTGTCTTTGTATGTGTCTATGGCACCCACGACACAGGGTATACCTACCCTACTGTAGGCCTATGAGTGTGAAACGTTAATGAGTGTGAAACGTTAATTTTTGTTTCATTTTTGTTGTTGTCATTAATAAAAAAATGTTATTTTACAATTATTATGACTCGATAGTGGTACTCATAAGACCTTTACTTATCGAAAACATCATTATTCTTATCAATATTTTAAAGGGAAATGATGAAATAATATCAACGGCTTTCTCAATCACCAAATGAAGTTGATTCGTGCCCTTATACAATAATTATACTCATTATCTGTGGATTACAATGTAGCTATAATAACTATTTACGTCAATTAATAAAATGTGTAACGCATTTGTAGTAATTCTTGAAAACACAATTGTATTTGATAGGAGTTGATAGTTCTATAATAGTTATAGCTACATACTTTTTCTAAGTACATATTTAAAATATGGACAATGAACAAAGTGCATCTAATAATGAAGAAAGTGACGAAGAAATAGTGAAAGAAAATGAGTGAGTACCTACTTTATAAAAATACTAGATGAAAACCTACTGAAAACACTAGATAAAAAATAATACAGATAATAAAAGCAATTCGTACGAAATTATTCCTTAACCGTTCCAAAATATCAAAAATGCACAACGTTAATGTACAAGTTTTCAGTTCTGCTGGCACTACCGGAGTGCAACAGTTTTTTTTTATTTGAATGGAGTATCAGACGAGCATGCAGGCCACGTGGTATTAAGTGTTCGCTGCAGCCCATGGACATCTACATACAAACTCAAGCAAGCATTTGTCTGAGGCCGTATGCAGTTGCGCTGCTATTCCGGAGGCTGGTGGTCGCCTCATGTAAGTGTGGCCGGCAACTCCACCTTTCCACCGAAACACAATGGAATTGGTTCACGGCAGAAGTGGGTGCAGCGGTGGTACTTCCCCGGGCGAACGATAATAGTTCTATTACCTACAACATGTATGGAGAAATATCATCATCATTTTATAATTATCTAATCAGCAGCAAAAGTTGTTCATATATTTTTCTATTTAGTTCGCCGTAACAGTACAGAATCATGGTTTTTCGGTTTGCCTCCAAAGTCTCAAATATTCTGATAAAGTAGCAGTAACTACAACCAACCCGCATTGGAGCAGCGTGGTGGAGTAAGCTCCAGGCCTCCTCAATAATAGGAAGAGACACGTGCCCATAGTGGGACTCAAAAAGGGTTGCAGCCAGATAGAGTTATGGTAACCGACTTCAAAAAAGGATTCAGTATTTTTTCCAGTTAGCTATTAGCGTTTGGGGATGTACTTTTTAGTATGATGTTCGTGACTTTGGACTATTTTTCCCGTTTCTGTTATTTTTTTTAGTTTTTATTTTTTCCTTCAAAGCTCTCAGATTGCAGAAGTCTCGCGAGTTCTCTAGCCCTGTTTAAGAAATAATCAGTTCCGTCGTCAAGCAAAAATTTTATTTTCGACGTATTGATAGTACCTAAGCCCAACTAGCCTGTTCTGGAATGTTACATAGTATGTAATTTTTATAAGTTAGATAAATCGAGATCTATTATTATACTTATCTAGTTTGATTAATTGATATTACCTCATTGCAGTACATATACTGCAGTATATGCGTTAATACACTAACCATATCATGCTCGATAATAATTATAATCACGGGCCAATAAAATTGTAATATGCCCTTTAATTCACTACCAGAAAAACTATCGTATTCTGCCTGGCTTCAAGTAAAAGGCACGGCAAATGTAGAGACTAGCACAAAGTTTTTCGAGAAGGAATGCAAAGACGGCACTGGAGATTTAGAATCTTTTATTTATTTAATCCTTGGAGGTGGTAATTTCACTGACGCCATCTGAATGCGTGGCGGCCTTCCAGAGTCCGCTTTGCCAGCTCCTTTTTGCCACGAACGTGGCACCTACCAGTTTGGGAGCACCTACCAGCTAAAGCGTTTCCAGTGGACTAGAGCTATGACGTGGTGATTTTCAAGAAAAAGAGAAGATAAGCGACTTTGTTGCAAATATCTAGTTTCTAAAGTAACGAAACTTCAGAGCTACAGACTTTTACTCAGATGTAGAGCTGGTAGAGTTGGGCGTGTAGATTCAGGATCTTGTTTTTACATGAGATTTGATATCTTTTCTTACCCTATGAAAAGATATCAGATCTCTAAGTAACTCACTCACTCAGGGTTAGGCACTCGTCGCCGCGTCGTGGCAATATTAAAATTTACGATGAGATTGTATTTATTGGCACAAGTTAAAATTAAAATTCTATGAATATTATTTCCCTCTACCACACTTAAGTAACTATGTATATAGGTCTTAACAATAATTTGAGTGTTCAGTAACGAAGAGCGGAAGTTCTGGTAGTTAATCAAATTACTTACGAATTGGAGAAAACCGATAACTGAACAAATTATATTCTTATTTATTTACGCGGCACGTTATCGTAGCGAGTACATGTGGCGAAATAATGCACGTGTAATTACAGCCAAGGACGGCTTACCCGGAATTTGTATATTCAAGTAATTAAGTAACGTATTCTTTCGACGATATTGTTCAAGTGGTATTGCATATATTGAGTAGGTACAACAAAATTGTATAAGATATTGTTTGTTTAGTTCTACCAGGGAAATTACTTTTTCTGCATCTATTTCTTCTATGAAGCAATCATGGTGCGCTTCGAAGAAAAGATGCTATATGAGACATCTATTAGTGTGGTTTTATGCCAGAGTCTTTTGACGCACGGTCGTTTCTGAAAACGCGCTTACACGCGCTGCAAAAAGACGCGCGAACGTGCCGAAAAATACGATGATGTGAAACCGCACAGACCGCACTTGGCCTCTGACTAAAGTTCGACTATGTGAATATGCGAAAAAAAACACTTGTAAGTTTTTAACAAAAAAATCAAACCAAGTTTAAATGGTTAAAATTAAATTGATTCTTGTCATATGATAATTTTTCTTGCTAATGGTAAGCTAATTAATGAGTCTTAAAACTATTTTGAAGCCGGGCCCTCAGTAAGATGGCGTAACTTGAACAGTTGGATATCGTTACTTTCACAGAACGCGATTTTTTTTCAGGTTAACGTGACTTACATTTGCGCACGGTTATATATTTATACTTATACTTAAGTAACTCAAAAATACACAAAGAAAATCAAAATATAACAGGATTACGAAACACCTCTTTAATGTTCCTTATTATACTAATAAAATAAAATTTTTATGGAATAATTTTTTAGGTCAAGAAATTTCCTTTACCTCGCTCTGTTTAAGCTTTTCTTGCACTATTTTTACTACTTATATTATAACAGGTACAAAACAAAGTAATATTGTGTGGAACAAAGTCCATTTACAATAACAATGCATTGTTATGCTTGTTTTTATTTAAATTATAATTTTGTTTACATTGCGCGAGGGCAATAAACTTTTTACTAATAATGAATAACCCTTAAAAACATTTTCCAGTGCCCTCTATTAATTTTGATACATCATTTGCCAATAATTTTAATGTTTACTTTTTACAAAGCTTTTATTATAAGAATAGTTATAATAAGTTGCTAAAAACTAAAAATACCTATAAAGTAAATTACTCCTTTCTACATGCATACTATTTTAATAGATATCTGTGTAATAAATAATGCAAAATGTGATGAATCGAAACAAAACTTTACTTTCTGTACGTCTATTTTTGATGGTAAAGTACGTAAGTAGGTACTTACCTCTACCTCTATTAATTACAATTTAGAATAGGTAGGTACCTTGGTAGGCACTGTAAAAATTTACTTTGTAAGCTCGCTCACTCAGATTTGATTCCGTAGTTTACGCAATAGTACTGGAGCTTTCCATTAGATGGCGTAAAAATCCACAGACCGTGTCTTTAACACTCCAGAAGCTTTTTAATAGCTTTCGTTTACGATGTGGAAAAATAGATGGCGCAACTTGTTTCGTTTCATCCATCAAACGATTTTATTTCATGTTTTTACTGATGGTGGTTTGCTGATAGCATAATAAAATTGATTGGCACAAAAAATTACATTATAAGAATAGTTATAAACAAGGTTGCTAAAAACATAAAATAAAATACTCCTATCTACATATACATACCTACTATTATATTAAATACCTGTATAATATATAATGCAAAATTTGATGAATCGAAACAAAATTTAGCTTTTTGTACGTCATTTTTTTATGGTAAAGTAGGTACCTACCTCCATTAATTAAAATTTAGTATAGGTAGGTAGGTAATTTAGTATAGGTAGGTAGGTAGGTAGGTACTGTAAAAATTTACTTTGAAAGCTCGCTCACTTAGCTTTGATCCAGTAGTTTACGAAATTCCACTAGATGGCGTAAAAATCCACAGAACGTGTCTTTCACGCTCCAGAAGCTTTTTGAAAGCTTTCGTTTACGATGTGGAAAAATAGATGGCGCAACTTGTTTCGTTTCATCCATGAAATGATTCTAACATTTTATTTTATACTTTTACTGATAGTGGTTGGCCGGTAGCATAATTGATAATTGATTGACACAAAAACTGTTTATAGGGCGATTATTAATATCATGCAATTTTAATTGGCAGTATAAATAAATTAGGGGATAACGCTCTATGTCTCTTAGTTTTTAATAAATATTTTTATATCCTTAAAGTGTGAAGTACAAGTGTAAATAGTATAATATGTTAAACTCACAAATTATATCGATTTCTATTAATAAAGCAAATTATGAAGTAAAGAATACTTTAACTTCCCGCCTAAACTAGAATATTCATCGCATAATAATATGTTTTTGACAATCGAACATCGTCTCGTAAGTTACACATTCAAAAAAGGAAAATAATTTTTAAGCCTGCACTTACACTCTAGCAAGAACTGTAGGCGACTACATTTTTTTACTCTGCGAAATAAGAAGTCTTCTGACATGTTACTACATACTAAATTATTGTACCTAGACACTTTCTCATTCCTCGTAGGTACGACATACACATCCCTCATGCAGTGGACATGCGTTATCTTGACAAGAATGGGGCAGTATGCGCAGTCTTCGTGCATCTAAATATTCCACACAGTAATGGGCGACGTCCGCGTTAGGCCAAATCTCGTCAACTATTGTAGTATAGGACGTCGTAATTTTTTTTTCAACCTTTTTTTGTCCCACTGCTGGGCACAGGTCTTCTCTCACAAGTGAGAGTGATTTAGGCCATAGTCCACGACGCTGGCCAAGTGCGGATTGGTGGACGTCATGCTTTCGATAAATTCGAAAACATCGTAATCAATTAAATATCACGATATTTTCCATCACCGTGAAGCAACGATAAATGCGCATATTACAAAATATTCTGTGTCAGAGGTGCGCGCTGAGGAATTGAACCCGTGATCGGTCGCGTCGAAGACCGCGGCTTTTTACCACTCGACATTTGCTGCTCAATGTCGTCGTAGTACTTAGCTAGAGTAATCTAGCATAAATAAATAAATAAATGAATTACAAGCAGTATTGTAAAACCTCTCCACCAACCCGCATTGGAGCAGCGTGGCGGAGTAAGCTCCAGGCTTCTTATGGGGAGAGACTCGTGTAAAACCAAACACCGTAGTGTCGTTGTGGAAAATCACCTAATGAATGATAACGTTGACATCAAAGTGTAAGAATACGTTCATTGTCATTAATTACGAGTATGTTGTAAGAATACGTTTATTGTCAATAATCATGTTCAACATTTTTGACTATCTACCTATAAATTATTTTGCGTCATTGATACGCTTGATATTTTAGTCACATTGTATTGAAATAAAATGTGAATGATAAATACTAGTAGGGAGTGGTATTAAGTCTTTGAATAAATTTATAGTCAAATTCTATCTGTAGTGCTTATGTAAGTAAAATCGGCGTCGAGTAAACTTGATTGCCGCGCGTCTTGCAAAGTGTACTATTAATTAGGTTTATTATTCTGAATGTCGATGCAGGAAACAGTACCGTTGTTTACAGTAATGTTAATTAAGTATTATTGTCTTAATATAGGTATTATTGTGTTGAAAGAAATTTCATTTAAATTCAACAATGCAACGTGGCTCTACAACGATGTGCGCTGAGCAAAAACGTTAATTATAACGCGAATTAAGCAAGTTTAGAATATGATAAGTGATAAGGATGACGTGCGACGGCGCGTTGTAACGTCTGGTAAACAGGAAAGTTACCGGCACGCGCGGAGTCAGGGGTCGCGCCCTTCACCCTTTCAATATTTATTGCGGCTCTACAATGTGCACTGGCGCTTTCCTTCATTATAGCGCATCTTTAGACTGATATGAAACTACTAATTTACTTGCTAATGGCTAATTAAAACGGAGGAAATTTTATGTTTTCTATAGTGAATGCGTATAGTTAAAATTAAATTATTTTTGTGATCAACAACTTAATTATGTAATGCTTAAATAATAAAATGTGTCATGGGTATTGGGAATAAAATGCAGAAATAGATAAGAAATATTTTTTTATTAACTTACTTTCTTGTTATTGTTCACAAGCTGTGAAATCTTTTCAACGATAATAAAAATAACAATCCGAACCCACTCTAAGTCGGCAAGGCTCGATACAACTCTTTTTTTACAATAATATTACTCTTTAATATCACAAATATACTTATCAACTACTTTGATTAAAGCTTTCAAGTTGACCTTACGAACTATAATTTTTAACTTATTGTAGTTAACTGTGAGATCTAAAGTTCTTTTACACGTATAACACTAAACTGATCGGGGCGGACACTTAAGGAGCGTGCGGCTCCGAGCGGTGCTGGAACAGATGTGACCGTGGAGCCGGGTCCGCGCGACCTGGCGCCTGTGGTCTACCAGGGCCTCCAAACCGCGGGGCTCTTGGTGTAGCTGCTCGTGGTGCAGTCCAGGGGCACGGCTGTGTGCACTGGGACGGGCGAAGCCGGCGGAGAGGGGGTCACGTATCCAGAGGAGGAAGACACTGTTGAGAGAGCGGGGCTCGGAGGGCTGGCCGGGGGTGTGTCGGCACCTGCGGCCGCGCGCTGCATGTCATTCAGTCTGTGTCCAAGGTGGGTCATCAGTTGGGTTCCCAGCCTCACATCCACGCCGGGGATCGACGCCAGACAACGGGAGACTTCATTGGCGGCGTGAGTGAATCCAGCTCTGAAGCGGTCGGCATCAACTGTCGGGTTCAGCGACAGCCTGCGCTGGCGCCTCAGCTTGTGAAGATGACGAACAGTCAATTCCAGGATGTCGGCTTTCTCCAGCTTGGCGACGTTCTCGCCCTCTGACTGGAGAGCGCTGACCATCAGCTCCTTGAGTTCGTCGAGGCAACGGTTGATGCGAGCGCGCCTCTTGCGCTCGAGCATCGGTTTCATCACTTTGCGGTACTGATAAGTTCGCGAAACGGGCTGCGGGCCGTCGTCGGCGAGCGAATACGCGATCTCGTAAGACATGTTGGACATTTGTGTGCAAGTTGATAGCGTGCGTTAGCGCTGAGCGTTGAACGCGGAATGCGGTTAGGCGGCCGGGCGGGGGTTTATATAGGGAGCGGAGGGCGCGCGATCGTGGGAACGCAGAGAACCGTCGAGTTCCCACACGCGCCACCTGTGCGAGCAGCTGCCGCGGGGGGCGCGGGGGGACACGCGCCGCGTCGCGCGTGCGCGCCGTAAACAATCGCCGGCGCGGGCGCACGCCGCGACGCCTCGCGCCTGTAATTGTTGGTGTCGCGGACTTAGATGGTGTATGATCTGCGTTCGCCACTTACCTAACTTTAACTAGTGCTTACGTTGCCATTTAGAGATTTGTTATGCGCGTCCCAAGACAACTACCTTATACCTTGCCCATCGATGGCACTGGGCACGTCACGCGTCGTAAAGCCCGGAAGCGGATCTTTTGTGAATTGATAAACAACTTAATATGTAATTGTGTGTAAATTTGAAAACATTGCAATTCGATTAAAAATTTCATGGCTAAAAATTGTAAGACGATGACTCTACCTAGAGACTTGTCAAACATTTCTACAATATAAAAATTTAATAATTGTAGAACAAGTTTTTTAAACGTAACTCTCGTTTTAATTTAAGAAGAACTTTCAAAAGTCCCGAGTGTGCAATTTTTTTTAATAAAAAAAAAACAAAAAAACACAAACAAAATACAATACCAGAGACAAAATGAGAGATCAGGCAGCCAGTAAAAAGAGTGAATACATCTTAGCTCCCTGAAGTGTAGTTATTGCTAGTTATCTCAGCAATACTTTCAATTCATTGCATTTCATAGACAACGCGTGCGCTAGACGGATCAAAGGGCAGCGGCAGTTGTCTCAATTGCAAGCGGTTACGCCTTGACAATTAATATATTGTCAGAGCTTCTGTTGCGCAAGTTTTCTAATTAAACCCACATCTAATTATTGCGATTTATGTCGCAAGTACTGACGCTACAACGGCCGAACATAAAGCTATCATTGCATGGCCCGGTGGCTAGAGTAGAACGCAAGCAATCTACGCAGCTAAGCCAAAAAGGCGCGGTCAAGTGGGTGACCACTAGTGGCAAAAATTTCATGAACGTTTTCGTCATTTTCGTGCTTCAGAGGGCACGTTAAGCCGTCGTTCCTGGTTTTTGTCGATAGATAACAGTCATTAAACCTTGTCTGAGGCCTTATGGGCGGTTTGAAAACATCCGACAGCGGGTTGGCCACTAACCCTATATCTTTACAAACCCGCAGCAGCGTGGTGGTGTAAGGTCCAGGCTTCCCCAATTATGGTAAGGGTTTCTGAGATCACTGCCCAGTAGTGGTACGCAATTAGGGTTGCAGCTAATACATTGTCAAGGCTTCTGTTGCGTAAGTTTTTTAATTAAACTCACATCTAATTATTGCAATTCATGTCGCAAGTACATGAGTCAAGCGATTGACTGGCGCTACAATGGCCGCGTATAACGGCTACCGTTGACGGGTTGACGGTCATCAATCAAGGATTACGCGCAATAATTATTGACGGATAGAATTACAGCGGCGGAGCGGACCGCCTTTATATGGAGGATTGTTCGGTATTCGATTGTTTGAATTAAGAATGCGTTTTGTAACGGTGCTGTAGTAATTGTGAATGACTCTACATTTTTTATTAATGTTTGATAGTGTTGTATTCATATTGAAACTTATAATAGAATACGTAATTTATGTTTGTTAAGTATAAATATTTTTTGACATTTAGTTGATATATTTTGGTGTTTTGTTATGTGTTGTAAATAAATAAACGCTACACACTCATAGCCCCACACTAGGATTCCCTGTGTGGTGTCGTGGGTACCATGGACACACACAAAAACAGAAACACAAACACCCAGACCGAGAACAGATATTTAAACTAACCATTCAAATTTGTGCCTAGCCGGGAATCGAACCCGGGACCCTCCGATCGGCAGTCCGGCATAGTAACCATTGCTTGTTTTGTCTCTGTGTGTGTACATGGCACCCACGACATAGGGTATAACTGTGGGGCTATGAGTGTGAAACATTATTTATTTATTTATAAACGGGTCGTCTATTATTCTTTGCAATATAAAAGCTTAAAGTAGCTAGTGGTATATATTTTGATACCATTCTAACTTTTTACATTAAACAATTAATAAATTTATTAGCTAATACAACACAGTATGATTGGAAAGTGCAGGAGAGCACACCTGCTCTCCCGAAAATGGGCCCATTCTGGGGCGTCGCGCGTGGAGGACACCGGTGCGTTCCACTGGAGATCCCGGAGTCCTCGCCAACCATAGAGGCAAGCCACCGAGGGGATTTTAGTGCGGTACAAATCCCACTTAACCAGGTATCCTCTCCCAAGGTGCCGGGTACCTTTTGAAGGTTTCCCTGCTAATACAAAAAATTTGTTAAAGTGTGGTAAGACTAATCGGCCTTCGAAGGCTTGGTTGAGGTTGTTTCTAGATATCAGAGGACTACAGCAACCACTTAACTTCTTATAAGCATCCATGTTCGCCTGCTAGAAATTGAATAGAAAAAAAAGTTGAAAGTAACTTTTAAAATCCGACTGCAAACAATTGAGGAATGCTTTTTAGCGGGTTACTGTGTGCACAATAATTTGAACCTGTAAATGATATCATTTGGGAGTGTGAGTGCGGCGCCGGTAGCCGGGCCATTATTCATTCACGCACAACAGTGGGCGGGCGCCCACGCTTCGCCCACGGTTCTCCACGATCACACCGGCCCCTCCTACGTCCATCTTAACACATACTTTCTCCAAAACACCGAATGACTTTATTGACGACACATCTATGTTGACAAGTCTTAAACGCAAATTAGGCTGACGTAATTTAAAAGAATTTTTTTTTATCGCAAATGATCTAACGAAATAGGTAGTTTGGTTTTTACTGGGCTTGGTTATGAAATTTGAAAGTTTTATCTATCTTCTAGAATAAACCTCACAATAAACGTCTTGATAACAGTACCTATCGATGATTGTGGGGCGTATTGTGAGTGTGACGTCATAAAAAGTTGTAAACAAAATGTGTTTGTTTTTGTGAAATGTTACACGTAATCTGATAAGAATATAGTAATTTCAGGCCTGGGTATTCCTCTGAGATATGAGCGTGAATTTTGAAATTAGATGTGCCCTAAAGATTAGATTAGATTTGTAAGTACTAAGGTATGAATGTTTCACAACTTGCTTTTTTTGAGAAAATTCAGAACTTCATTCTTTTTAGTGGCTATAAACAATTATGATTCATAATTATACGTAGTTTACCTTAAAGGGCTCGTTTGAATTCATTTTGACAATAAAACTACTACTCGCTTTACAAAACCTGTAATTTCTTGGGCCATTTATATTAAGATAAGATAAATAAATAAAAAACTCTACTAAAATTGCAGTCTTAGAAGTTGAAAAGAAGAAAATTTGCTCTAAAGCTAATGATTGTTAAAATGTACTATTAATTTAAAGTGAAGAATACGTAGACAGGTTATAATTGTATGTATGAAATTTTCTTTCAATAACTTTTAATCGAAGACCCAACACTCATAAGGGAGTTTTGGCGGGAAGTCGGAAAAGACATCATGTGCTCTTGTTTTATTTCCTTTTTCTTGGTGTATTTTTTAGTAATATCAGATAAAGTCTATGGCAATTTGTTCGACATAGATTAATTACAGTACAAGAGTGATGTAAAATAAAATAAGAGTGGGGAATCTTTTTTTAGCTTGCCACCAAAATTCCATCCGACATGTTATGGTAAAATAGCGCTTGACGACTTTATGATTTTATCGTTGACTGCTTCCTCCAGTTTCGACGAAATAGGCCTAAAAGTGACGCAAAAGTTATACTGGACGCTGGTAATATGCACGGAGTTAGCGATGCGATTGAAAAAAAAAATAACCATAAGTACTGATCAGTGAAAATCATAATCCTCCTTTTTGATTCACCGAAGTCGGGCATAAAACTTAACGTTGAAGAATGTCATCATACCAAAAACTCGATTGCATACAAGTTCCAGCGATATGTAATGATAAAACGACCATCATTATCATTAGCCTTAGTACGCAATTTGCAATGATAGCCATTAACACGTGTATTATGAATAACCTGTTCCTGTTATTAAATAATTATAATATTATGCCCCTGACTCATGGTAATAAAAATACATCGTATTCATCTAGACTCATGCAAAAGTATGTGTTTGTCTGCACACTGAAGACATTTTTAATTGCTGTTTCGCACAGAGGCTTTATTGTAAAGGATGATGGTAAAAAGGATGTTTATTTTTTGGTTTCTGAATCACTAAAACGGATATAAAAGAATGTGTATTTGCTTGTAACTTTTCTGAGAATCAAGCAAGAAAAGTCGCTGAATCACCAACGTGAGGGCAATTTAAGTATTTTTAAAACGTATACTTAATGGCGACACATCACAGGTAGAAACAAATGTTCTACATAGGGAAAGTACACCATATTTTGTAGACACTGTTTGACCATGCATCTACATTATTATACAAGATTTGCTTTATCTTGGATGCCGGCCATTAAATAGATGCAAAGTTTTAATTTTACATAGTTTTCTATTCATTATATATTGCGTAATTTTACTAAAATTTCAAAGATAATAATTGTTGAACTAAAAAAAAATGATAAATAATTGGGTCAGTATATCACAATATATCATTATCGGGTAAACTTTTTTTCATCGCACGCGAGATGTTTTACACGATGCACGGTGAGGTTATCTCTGACAAGATAATTACTATTCTTCAGGTAACCTCAGACGAAGGTTGTGGTTTCAACATCCCGAGGGTCGGTTCTACTTAGAACGTGATACTAAACGTCATAAAAAACAGGCATTAATAAGAATATTAATAGTTTACGGCTCTAGGAAAATTACCTGATTTTGACAATTAAGACAATTTAATAAGATGTTTAAATGTGAGTCATCACTATAATATGTTACAGTTTGTGGTGTTCCTAAGGGAATTCTTCTTCTTTTAAAGATTTAGTAAAAATAATTGAAGGACCATAGAGTTTAATCGGTAATACGAATTATGCCAATGAATGAAGCTGATCCTTTGCCTTCCATCCGACGAAAAAAAATTAAAATATTAGATAAGCTTTAGTTTCATTGGTTTGTTGACTAACGTTCATAGGTTTTAGCAAAATACAAACTGTCTTATGTTTTCTTTTCTTTTGCATAAATTGCATCTTTTTGATAAAAATCATGTTGTCTGTACATAAATAACATTAATAAGATTTTTTGCGGGATAAAAACTTGGGAGGTTATTTTTCCGCCATCTTTTTTTCCTCTCAGCGTACAAAAACCCATCACGGTGGGTGCCCAAAGCTGATGATGGTGAACCACGTACGGTACAAAAATAAAATAATTTAGACAAAAACTAAAATGATAATAATGTAGAATTATTTAAGTCTACTGTATTTTAGTGCATGCGTGCGTATTTTAGAGTTTATTGTAATAATTAGTTTATAATTTAAATTTGATTTAAAACTTACAATTTTAAATTTAAAAAAATATTTTTAAACTAAATTTGTACACCCTAAAGGATAAATATGGCGATCTAAATGTTTTTGTAAAACCTTTCTTGTTACCCATATTTGTGCAAATAAAATATATGTATTCTTTTCTTTTCTTAAACAAAGAAATAATATAAACAAATAAATATTATATTACCTAACAACTATACTTATTTAATGATTTGGTGGTGTATACGAGTTTCCCTCTATCCTCCAACTCCGTTTTTAAGAACCGTTGAGCCGTAGAGCCGTACTTTAGAGCAAAGAACAAGAGCGTATGGTGAACTATTAAAAAAATATGTACTTCTTACTTTGAATTGCATGTCCAGCATGGGACCTAAACATCGTTGTTGATGATATATTTAACATAAACATGAACATGGAAGGTAGTTTAACTATGGGACGGATTTGTGAGATCTCTTGGAATTTCCATAGAGTATCTATCACACGTTCAACCCGGAACACGCCGTAAAATCATCATAAAATCATAAGTTCTGTGAAAGTACGGTGACTCACGCTCTTGTGAGGAATACGGAAATACACGTTAGAGTAGGTACATACTACGGTATCAAACATGATTATTATTGTGTATATGACGCATTAATGTAAGATAGCTAATTTATACATAAATAAAAGGTTGTGCAAATCGAAAACAATACAGTTATTTTAACTTTGAAGATAATAATAATTATAGGTAGCAAGCAATCTATTCCATACTTAGTGTAGCGGCGAGCGGTAACGGCGATATTTTTAAGTGGACTGCAGTATCTTATGCGGCGGTGACGAAATTTGCTAAATTAATAATGTGCTTCCTAACTTGGCTGATACACGTGCCACAGGAAACCTGGTCTGAAGCGGAAAAGGAAAAGAAAGAATTAGACCAGGAATAAGTAAAGGAAAGCAAGTACCTGGTGTGCTGGCACGGTGAGGGCGTGGTGATGGTCTTCTGAACGCCAAGAAGAAGCACGCGACGGCGGATTCAGCGGCGGCGGGAGTTGCGTCCACTTAGGTCTATAAATAAATTAGTACCACATTCTTCTTGGAAATATTTGTTACTACCAGTAGCACAAGGCATCGGGTTATGTGGCTAACGTATTCGTAGCCCATTCAAAATTTGGACCAATCTCAAAATAAATTGGTCTTGGCGAAAACCGCATGCACTTACGCTGCTCGGTCGCGGTTAACTCATCTATGTGTGGTCACTAACCACACCTTTGGAGTCACAAAAGAATTTGTTATTGACAGAAACTGATGCAGTCGTAGTTTTTCTTAGTCAATTGTATGGTCGGTATAATTGTATGTATAATAGTATTATATATATATCTTAAGTCCTCAGCAAATCATACACAAATCTAGAGACCTTATTCACTACTGTAAAGGACTTCACGGACTAATTCATACCAAAAGATAATATCATCAACATTTCTACAACGAATAAGTTAAGCTATTAGGAACCAACCCAACTAACACAAGTTATTTGATGACAAAAAAATGCCAAAAGAATCTCTTTGTCTCAATTCTGACTTGTCTCCTCATTTGCTAATGACAATAGGCGACCTTTATATTTAAAGTCATTATAAATATTCCGTTATTGGCTAATCACAATGGAAAATATCATTTTGATAGTAATTACGTCACTGATAAGAGATCAGCACGAGTTAATATTTAATAATTGATTTGAGGTCAAGTACCTACGTATAGTACCTACCTTTGTATAGCCAGAAGAAGATCAATAGTTCGAGATCGGAACTTTCGCGAATAATCATAAAGATCCGTGGTTTTATGATCTTAATTTTTATATCTAAATTCTTGCTGAAATAGGGTTTTTACGTTGGCCATGTGGTTTTTACGAATGACAGAATTTATATTTACTTCTGTTTGAGAGGTATAACTTTTTTTTATTGCATGTCATGTCCAATAATCCGCACTTTTCCAGCGTTGTGGACTAAGGCTCCCTCGCAATTTCGACAGGAGAACTGAGAAGACTAACAGTGGGACATAAAACCTGTTGAAAAATCCCCGTAGCCTTTTCATTTCTTACAACACGGATCATGATAACTACACTACGTACTAAGGAATTAAGGAAATATACACTAACATATAAAGCTGAAGAGTGTTTATTTGAATACGCTAATTTCAGGAACTACTGGTTCGAATTGAAAAATTCTTTTTGTGTTGCATAGTCAATTTATTGGGGAAGGCTTATAGGCTATACAACATCATGCTATGACTAATACTAAAGTCCACACGGACGAAGTCGCAGGCGACCGCTAATATTGTACATATAAATAGGTAAGGTAAACGTCTATAATGTCGTCAGCGTACTATACCCGTCATTCTATAGAAACTGACGATAATACGGACTTTTACCTTATATCCTAATATGCCTAGCACATCCGAGCAAACGTTGACTCCGAATTCAATTTGGATAAAAAAACATTTCCACTTATCGCTGGGAAAATTTATAATTAAGGCATAAAAGTTTTGCTAAATTTTCCTGGCCTTGTTAATCGATATATCGATTTAAACTCGATTTGCGACATCGATATATCAATAATGTATTCGGGTTAACGACTAGAGTCATGTCCTATTCACTGTACTCGAGTAATAATAGGAATTTTCCTATTTATAATTAGAATGGTTGTTTGTTGTGTACTAATGAATTCACGACAGCCACGAGCAGTAATCGCTTGTTTCTATTTGAGTACTCGTAGTATCTGATAAGGAAAATAACCTGACTCTGTTGTATCGGTTCATCGTAATAATCTTAATAAAATTTGTGTAGTGATAGCAAGACGTCATGCTTATTAATTAATTTGATCACCCACCTAAGAAAAAAATGCAACAAACTCATATTTAGGCTGCAATAAGGATGCAATCAGTTTTGTGTCCCACTAATAGGCATGGTTCTTTTTTAGTAACCAGAGAAAGCCTGGAGCTTCTGCTCATGACACTCCAACAATAAGCATTGGAGAACGAAGGTTCTTATTTATCGCATAGGTACTGTAAATATTGATGATTTTATTTTCCTTAAGATGACTCGCCTATTTATGTCAGAGTAGTATCAAACGTGGCTCCCGTCACGTGCTGTAACTTTACGAACTATAAATATAAAATGGAGGGTAATATTTTAATGTTTTTCCCTGGCGAATTTATTTATTTTGATTAAGATCCTTAGAAAGTTAGCAGTGCAGAAGCATACGACCTCAGGCATGATTGTCCAGAAGAGGTGCTCATACGGTGGAGTGATCACTTCATACCACGAGACCTGTTACCTGTTACGTCAATTAGAAATAAAAACCACGGGTTGCACTACTGGTAGTATAAACGAATTTTACAAGTATAGACAGACGAGCCGTCATCAGCTGTCACCTCTCCGTCGTACGAATAGTCGATCAGGCCACGTGTCCTGAAGCGAGTTTAACATTTTTTACCCATCCCAAAAAAAGTGCACACCGCCGCAGAAAGAAGTTTTCACTTTGAAAATCTTTTAGGATGGACAGAGACTGTATTCCAGAATCAAGCGAAGGAAGGATTCCAGTCAAGATCAAAAACATAAATTCACTAATATTAATATTACAACTACAACTTAAAAGTATTTCGGTAACCATTGATATTAATAGCGGCCTGCTTCTGATAGCGGCTTACCTTGCTCGATAATTTTGATATTATACCGTGGGAAGTCGGACCGGGTGTCTGTTTTAATACAACAGAATGAATAGATTGTATCAATCTCTACATAACTGTTCGGTAGAGGCGTCGTGTGTGGCGTCTGTTAATTTTTCTCAGATATAAGATACGTCGCTATTTTATTTATGGACGTGTATGTTGGTTGTCACTTACTTTGTTGTTGATCGTTGCACACAGGCTGACACGGAGTTCTAGGGCGAATAGATCATTATCTCTGTATATTAATTTATACTACGCATAAATTGTCGTGAAATGTTTCTTCTTTCTTCTTGTTGACAGCCTCCGTGGCGTAGTGGGTGATGAGCCGACTGCGAAGCGTGAGGTCGTGGGTTCGATTCCAACCCAGGACAAATACTTGTGTGATGAACATGACTATTTGTTCTGTGTCTGGGTGAATTATATATGTATGTTTATCAGCTTTCTGATTACCATAGTACAAGCTCTGCTTAGTTTGGAATCAGATGGTGTTGTGTAAATTGTCCAAAAATATTTATTTTATTTATTTATTATTATTCTTGTTTCGGTCACAATTGTTCGCAAGGATTTTTATGTACAGTCTTTACAGCCCACACAGTATATGCGCAATGATGTGTTAATGTGTACTTGTTATGTATTTAGCCCGTGTCAAAGACTGTAAAATAAATAACGCTACACACTCGTTCTCTGTGTCGTAAGTACCATGGAAACACACAATGCCAAAAACGCAAATATCCATACCTAGAACAGAAATTTAAAATGATCATTCAAATTTCTGCCTCGCCAGGAATCAGGATTGGCAGTCCGGTATGGTCACCATTGCGTCACACGGACATCGCTCACCCGTGCTGTTCTATATGCAAAAAAATAATTTCCTTTTAGACAGATTTGATTGAAGACTTCTGTTGGATACATAAATTAATTGGTGATAGATAAGTTATAATGAAATCCACGAACATTCTTTATAATAACTTACGATATTTGGGAGATGAAATCACTGCTATTTATATTAAGGGGCCGTAGGTATACGAAATTTTGCCGATTTTGCTTATTTACCCGATTTAACACATGAGATTTTGCAAATAAATTACAGTACTTCTACAAGTATCATTGCACGATATAACTTTTCATTTCATTAATAATCGAATTCATTAGACACTTTTATAGCTTGCGTCAAGAATTATAATGCGAGATTTAGGTTAATTTACAAGATGTTTAATGACGAATCATCATTATTAATAAGATTTTTTTTCAGGAAACGGATTGATTATAAACTGAAGAGTATTTATGTCAAATAAATTTTACGAAAGATTATTCCATTTTGCCGAAATCAAATGCAAAATCTGGCCCATTTTCTCTCAAAATTGACTAAGTTCAATGTTTTTTTACTAATATTTTTTGTATGAGAGTGGTAAAAAGTGGATCATACACTATGTATGTGATTTTTACAGCAATACGTGGCATTTTTTCGATCTGTTTAGACTTTAAAATGATCCAGAAATATGTGATATTCTATATCTATTACAGTATTATTTACAAAACTATCACCGGCTTCAGGTCTATTAAGCAAAATAACGAAATAAAAATTAAAAAGTGGCTCATTTAATAGTTTATTATTGAAATGATCAGTCATATTGTGCAATAAAACTTATAGAAATACTGTATTTTAACCGCAAAATCTCCTGTATAAAATGAGCTAAATCAGTGAAATCGGCAAAATTTCGTATACGGCCTCTTAATGTAGACATAAGAGATAACTTGTTATATTTCAGTGTTGAAATTGGTGTCTTCCAAGAAATTCCCGCACAGATTGTGTTAAAATCGGTGGAGATTCATGAGGAAATTCGAATACAAAACTACCCATTAATTTAGGACGGCAACTGACTACGGGAATGTCGCAAACTATTGTAATATATTAAGCAATTAAAGTATTTCGTCATAATTTGTACATTTTTATCACTCAATTGCAGTGACTAAAAACGATGACAAACATACAATGACTTTGTCCAGTTGAGTTTTGATGTTTAAATAGAGTTTGTAGATAAGTGTCGATAATTTTTGAGACCATAAAAATTATAATAGGATGAAACCCATTGGAAAAGTTAGAGAATATAACAAAAATGAAAAGAAGAAAAATTATGGGCGATCTGATATCGGGAAAGGGGAGGGGATGAGAAAGTAAATAACGCTTATTTCGCGCATAAACCGTTATTTACCCTTAGAAACTCACCCCCTCCCCAGTTGGAAAATTATCGACCCTGGTCTATTACTTTTCTTTGAATTATAAACACTACGTATAGTATTTTCGTCTGGCCTGGATATAAGATCTTTTCTGAACAGTGTACCTTTATTTAGAAAAACGTAACATACAAACAAACATTAACCAAATCTCACATGCGCTTATCTAGAGCATCGCTGACCGGGCAGAAGTAAACGAAGCAAGTGCTTCACAGTCTTTTTTTATTAATTTCAAACATTCGTTGTGCTGTTTATAATGATAATTTAATTTACATGATTCTTCTGCCCATAGCTACTCTGTAAGAAAGCTAATTATTGTATACCTCATACTTTAAAACAGGGCTGAAGTTTTTCTCCGTCTGCTCTTTTCTTCAGCTCAGCATTAAACTGCCTAAGCGCACCCAGAGCAGACAGAACAAAAAAAAAATAACGTTCACTAAGAGTTTGTAAGTGAACCGTACAGTGAATAAAGAATATTTCATTTCATTTCATTACGTCTTTTATGTATAATATTATGTAAGAATAGATGCAATTAACCTAGGACCCATTCCCAGTACAAAATTGTACTGTAAGCACAAAAGTGTATATTGCAATTTGTTTGTCTCTCGTACATTTTATGACGTTGTTTTGCTGCTCTTACATAGTTGCCGATGGCCTCTTGACGAACCTATGACGCCGCGTGGCTTTGTTTACTTAATACAATCAATTCTTGAGTACTTGTCACGTTTTTATCAGTTTTGATATGGTATTACATTGAAGTGTGATAAGTTAAGTGTGTTTTAATATGTACCAAACATCTCACAATAATATGTATGTCGCCACAACTCGAAGTCACCTTTACCTTGCACACAGCAATTGCCGTTGCCGTTCTATCTGGGTATTATATTTATCTTTATCTATCTTAATCCAATTAATCATTATATTGTTAGGAATCAACGTCGGTAGTTGAATAAAAAATATGACGATGTAGGGGAAAACGCCCATAAAAGCGAGGCCTCCTCTAAGGAGCGACAATGGGCATGATGACAGATTTTTAAATACCTTTCCTTATTATAGGTACACGTCTCCTAGTTTCGAAAAAAAAGTTTATTTCAGCAATAAACTCAATTTTTAACGTAAATTAATGTATTTTCTGCTATGTAATTTGAATTAAGCTCGAAAACGCTCGTAGGTGTCATGGCGTCGGCTTGCTCGTCAAACTTCAAGCAGCACGATGACAATAACTGAGACGTGACGTCATTCCTTTTGATTGGCGTTTCAGATAACATGGTCGATTGCTGTATTTAATACTTTTATTTTATTGAAAATCTTATTATTCTTAATGTTTATATTAAAACGGGATCATATTTTAGAACTTTTTTAGCATATATTTTTATGTAAAACCGTTTATTCTCTGATTCTTTAATAGTGTCATCATGCCTATTATTAGTCTAAAAGTTGTAGGGGCAGTTACTCTGCCAGTTTGCGTACTGAAATTCTGTATTTGTGCTTACCTATAATTTATAGTTGTAGTTGTATAAGGAAATGTTAATTAGAAACTTCAAATCGTTCGAATAAGACTTTGTGTATTAAATAATATTCCGCTTCTGGTTTTTCATTTCTAAAAATATAATATAAAATGGTAATGGTATAAAAACTAATAGCAATAATAAAAAACCTGTTAATACTTATAACAATAATTGTATTTTTCATAACTAAACTGCCTTGTTTATTTCGGTTATAACTATATCAAAAATTAATGTATATTTTATTGTTAAATTCCTATACTTAATTAAAGATTTAATAAAGTACTAAGTACGTTACGTACATAAAGTACTAAGGAGCAGCGATCGCCGAGTGGTAAAAAACAGCGGTCTTCGACGCGACCGATCCCCGATTCGAATCCTCGGCGCGCACCTCTGACAAAGAAATTTGTAATGTGCGCATTTATCGCTGCTCCACGGTGATGGGAAATATCGTGATATTTAATTGATTACGATGTTCTCCATCGCCGTGCATGCCTGACAGAAATTCATAATTTCTCGAAAGCATGACGTCCACCAATCCGCACTTGGCCAGCGTGATGGACTATGGCCTAAAACCCTCTCACTTGTGAGAAGGAGACCTGTGCCCAGCAGTGGGACATAAAAAGGTTGAAATTTTTTTTATTCTTAGTCATACCTAAAGTTCACCCGCTGTTTACCGAACTACACGACAGGCTGCACTGAAAATCAGTGTTGTAGTCATTGGTTGCAGAAGGCTGAGTGCAGTCCTTTTTCTTCAAATAGACTACAACAATACCAATTTTTTATGTTTGTGACCCTAATTGATATTTTTTATTTGTGCATACTTACATAAATACATTTTGTATAATCTTAGGCGGGCACCTCCGCTGACAAAGAAATTTGTGATGTGCGTATTTGTGACTGCTTCACGGCGATGAAAAATATTGTGATATTTAATTAGTTACGACGTTTTCCATCACCGTGAACTCGAAGACATGATGTCCACCAATCCGGACTTAGCCAGTATGGTGGACTATGTCCTAAAACCTCGTGGGTCATAAAAAATTACATCGATAGTTCTTCCTATAACTGTCGCCAGCTCAATTATTGCAACCATGGTGTATGTTTGTTTACTCACGTACGCCATATAATTCTAGCGCAACTTCATAAACAAGGATAACTCGTGACGACAATCCATCAAAGGTTCTCCAAATAACACCGCAAATACGCGGTTTTTCTCGAACCGACGCTCAGTCACGTATGTAGCTAAAGTGTAAAGCAAACAGAACGCACTGGCTTCAGTGTACGTGATTCTGCCGTGCCACGCGACAACCGCGCATGAGTCACCACATTGATGTTGATGTTGATTTTAGAAATAAAACACATAAGTGTAGGTAATTTTATGGGAAATACTGCCACTATTTATAAAATAAAGCAGCAGACGAGCAGGACTGTATTTTTAAGAGAAAGTTGCAACACATGGACAACTTCGCACAACCTCCAGTAAGGTACGAATCATGTCGTAGGTTGTATGCAGTTCGTATTACTCCGGAGGTTAATGGTCGTCTCATGTAAATGTAACTGCGGCTGGCTTAGTGTGCCGTACAAAACAAAAAAGAAATCTATGTATAACTTAACATGGCACTTCTAAAGCTGAAATAGACCCTACTTAGTCTTACATTTACGGGCTGGAATGTAACCTTGATCTCTGGTCTGACAGTGCCGATTCGTAATCAGTTTTAGCGCATTATGGTGATGGTTTATTTTAACTGCTGCTCACAGCAGACGGTTTGAGGAAACAAGAAAGACATCGGAACTGTTTAGTTTACAAGGTACACGACTGGATAGATAAGGCCTGGTGGATGAAAATACGAGTACTTAAAAGTTGTAATAGCTTAGTGCTTAAGGTTTTCGTTACCTCGGATTGCATTATTAATTGAAACCCAGTGAAATCAAATATAAACAGAAACCGCCGATTGTGCAACCGTATCCCGTGTCATTATTTCCGAGTGTTGTCATTGTGGCGTGAGTCATACGACCTCAACGCGTGCGCGGCCGCGCCAGCTATGCGCCATACCTACTACACCATCCGCAGATTAAACAGAAAGAAATATACCAAGAAGGAAAAAGATAGGAAAAAAACAGGTAACAGACACGTGAAGCCGTCGGTGTCTGTTTTGTGGCAGTATTACAAAGAAACACTGCGGGAAACCGTTAGATTCAGAAAGCTAATCTATGTGTTTATGAAATTCTAAAAGCTTCTGGTACCACATATTAGCAGTGATAGCTTAAGAAGTATTAATAATTGAACTGTTACATTTAATATAAACAGAAACCGCAGGATTGTGCAACCGAATCCCGTGTTGTTATTTCCGAGTGCTGTCATTGCGGCGTGAGTCATACGACCTCAACGCGTGCGCGGCCGTGCTAGCTATGCGCCATACCTACTGCACAATCCACAGATTAAACAGAAGGAAACATGAAAGGATATTAGTTTAGCAGACGTAGCCCGCGTTACACAGCCCTGAGACCGCCGTAGAACGAAAACCACAAAGATAGAATTTATAATCTTTATTGATTCGTGGTTGTAAACTGGATGGGTTGCCTTTAGAAGCAAATAATTTTATTCTTGATGCCATATTTAAGTTTCGGTAACTGTTCGATGACAATAATGGATGTTGTATGAGTCCAAAGCCTGCGTGTCTGAGAGATGCCCATATATTTTTTTACTTAACTTATATCTTTCCTTTATTTTTGAGTTACATCATTGCGTAATCCTTCCTTCTTTTTAGGGTTCCGTAGCCAAATGGCAAAAAAAGGAACCCTTATAAATTCGTGATGTCTGTCTGTCTGTCCGTCCGTATGTCACAGTCACTTTTTTCCGAAACTATAAGAATTCAACAGTATTGAAACTCGATACGTAGATGTATTCTGTGAACCACATTAAGATTTTCACACAAAAAACTTAGAACTGAAAATAAAAATAATTTTTTTTCATCAAACCCATACCATACCATACCATACGTGTGGGGTGTCTACGGATAGGTCTTCAAAAATGATATTGAGGTTTCTAGTACAATTTTTTTCTAAACTGAATATTTTGCGCTAGAGACACTTCCAAAGTGGTAAAATGTGTGTCCACCCCCTGTAACTTCTAAAATAAGAGAATGGTAAAACTAAAAAAAAAATGTGATGTACATTACGATGCAAACTTCCACCGAAAATTAGTTTGAACGAGATCTAGTCAGTAGTTTTTTTAATACGTCATAAATCTTAAACCACAATTTGCATTTCATTCAATCTTAATGCAATGATTTCTATGGATTATCAAAGGCAATGATGTATTTCTGTTGCCGCTATTGTTATACAAATACAAAAAATATAATAAAATAAAATAAATATTTAAGACGGGCTCCCATACAATAAACGTGATTTTTATAGATAATGGTACGGAACTCTTCGTGTGTGAGTCTGACTCGCACTTGGCCGGATTTTATTTCGTTTTGGACAACTTTGTCAACCTCTGTTTCAACCGTTATTCTATGAAAAGTACAGCCTAAGCGCTGTCGTATATTTATCTTCGTGCCATGTAAACTGCGGAAATACCACACGTTGTGGTAGCGAAGGTATTTTGCGAGAAGTTTCAATTAGGAATTTTAATGTACCAGCACCTCCGGTTATGCCTTATACCATCTCTTACGTGTGAGATGACACATAGAATGGAGTGGTGGAAGCTTAGTAATATTTATCGTATATAATGGAAATAGAAGTTCGGTTGCTTTAAGGGTTACCCAAGTGCTTATGGCTGTAACCCTTTTTGCGTCCCACTGCTAGGCACGGGTCTCTCCCCCTTATTGGGGAGGCCTGGAGCTTACTCAATCACGCTGCTCCATTGCAGGTTGGTGGAGATGCGGGTTAGTAGCTAACCCGCTGGCGGATGTTTTCGAACCGCCCACAAGGCCTCCGACAAGGTTTAACGACTGTTATCTATCGACGACAACCGGGACGGCTTAACGTGCTCTCCAAAGCACGGAACCGCGCATGAAATTTATGCCACTAGCGGTCACCCATCTCACACCTGACCGCGCCCGTTTGGCTTAGTTGCATAGATCGTTTGCGTTCTACGCTAACCGCTGGGCCATGTGCGCTTACAAATACATTTTTTGAAAAGAAATATCAATCCCAGTATCTCGGCGAAGGTAATTTTCTGTAAAGCGGTAAGTACATATAATCGTAAACAGGTAATCAGATTCTCAGATTTAACCGACAATGATCTCAGTTCAACGTTATTTCACTACCGGTCTCTTTATGACGGTGTGAAAACTTTAAGGAGCTGTGAACCGTACATCTCGTGAGATCTTCCACAAAGATTGCATCTTGAAGTAAGTGTAGATATTTTTAGTAGATATTTTTGTGCACTTTCATTTTGAAGCGTATTTTTGGAAGATGTTTACAAGACTTTAGGTGTCAATATAGAAATAAATAAATTTAACGAAAATATAGGAGAAAGTATGATTGCTAAGTTAAGATATGTAGGCTGACGAATAGGGACTTATTTGTCCTTTATTTGATGCTAGCCCTCCGCCAGCGGCTTCGCCTGCGTGGATCCGTTTTAAAGGTTCCCGTAGGAAAAGAACCATCCTATGTCCTTTCCCAAGGTCCACTCTATTTGTGTTCCTTTCATTAAAATTGGTTCAGTAGTTTACGCGGGAAAGCGTAGCAGATAGACAGACAGAGTTACTTTCGAATTTATAATATTAGTAGGGATTGCTAGTTTATTAAAGATGAGGTGCTCTTAATTGAAATGTTAAAAATCTTATTTATGAAATCACAAAAGTATTTATCTCATCACATAAGGAGAAATTCATTCAGGTAGGTCTTAGGCCGGTACCGCGGCGGTCAAGACAATTGGTGGTTCCAGGAATTGTATCTGTAAATATAGTAAAATTTACTGCGAACTTATTAATTAAAACCGTCCCTATAGTAAACGAATAACAACTAACATAAAGAATATATTAATACCTAAGTTTAATATTTCCTTGTAAGAACTGCTTTTTCGTTAGATTAGCGCAGATATAGTAAAAAACTGATGAGCGAACTACGTAAAATCTATACCGGATCTTACCATGATATTAAAAAAAACAATGAATTAAATAGTTACCCTTTTCCTCTATCGGCGCTGACGTCATGAAGACAGTTCAAAGACTTATGACGTGATTAGTGGGAATGACGTAGGTCCCTTAGACGTCATTCCCGTTTTAACTTTTATGTATTACGTACAGTTCGGGTAACTTTGAACATTTTTTACGTTATTTTTATTATTAAAACTGATTTCTATTTATGACACCTTTATTTTATTGAATGAATAGTGTCCTTTTGAGTTGGTTTTTCTGTCTAACAAAATATATTTGCGGAAGAAACAACAGAACTACCCATAATTTCCCCTAAAACTCGAATTTTCATCAATCATGAATTTTGGGTAACTTTGAATAATTTTTTTTAGAATTTTAAAACCTTAATATTTTAAGGTTTAGGTAAAACAAAAAGAAGGTATTATTAAATTTAAAAACCTTATCTATAAAAATAACATCTATACTGACGTAAAAAATTAACAAATAGCTTGGTTTTGCCATATGAATCAAAGTGGACTAGTTTACGATTATAAATCAGCGCTCAAAAACTTCCAGCAACTTAACCACGGAAAAGGCGGGAATTTTCAGAATTATGGCATTGATAGTTTATTTCTTTAATTCTCATTTGGTACAAAAATATTTTGGCAATCCATTTAACACATTTATTATATTGAAATATCAAAAAGTTTCGATGTAATAAATTGTTAAATCTTTTTCCAACTTTGTTCAAAGTTAAACGTCAATTCAAAGTTACCCGTAATGTGTATGAAAACTATTATAAAATATTTATTGCTACAGTTTGTCAAATATTAAAATCATGAATACTGTCACGTACTACTGCAACTTCTACTACTATAATTATTGCTCCTAGATAGTAATATAGTACCTACCTCCTAGTGGTAAAACCTCGCACCAGGTTTAAGGCTTGGAAACATTCCGGCACCTTTGACATCTTAGTCAAAGGTGCCGGTTTTTAAAGTTATAAGAATTAAGTAGTTAGTACTAGTCTCCACCAACCCGCATTGGAGCAGCGTGGTGGAGTAAGCTCCAGGCCTCCCCAATAATGCGGAGAGACCCGTGTCCAGCAGTGGGACGCAAAACGGGTTGCAGCCAGCCAGCAGCCAGTACTAGTTAGTAGGGTTCAAGACGGTCTCACAATTTAATAAGTGGACCATTACGAAATTCTCATTTTGTTTGATGGAAATGCTTACTTTAAAAGAGTTTGCTTAATTATGAAAGTCGATGTTCGTCTATGATTCAATAGGTATATGATTATAAGCCGGATCTGAGTAAAAAGTCAAAAGGATTGTGTACCAGTTTTCTAACGTCATCGTGTCACCGTGCAGACGGTCACGCGAAGTCCTTTACGTGTCGTCAATAGCTAGCCGATTTGTATTGACGCGGAGAGCTTTGACGTCATTCAGCACAATGACTAACGCCAATTAGGTATCCCGTGTTTGCGGTTTTTGAGAACACGAAAATTGCGTCGGAAATTCAAATATTTTTGCATCAATTTTATTTGCATACGTATACATGGTAGATATACCTACATAAGTCCGTCTCATGGAAAATGGGGACTGTTTCTACTTTATTATTTACTTAACTTATTATGAGTAGCCTTAGAGCATTTACCTATCCTTGGTTAAGTGAGTAGCAGATAAAACTGAAAATCTGTGGCAGGCACAATGAATTTTTTAATAGTATAACAGTAAATGCCTATCAACAATAGAATAATTGGAGTTTAATACAAGATTAGCATATGATTGATAATATCCGCCGAACCCTTGGCATTTACTTTAGCCTAATTTTGATTTATTACCCATTTTAGGTTAAGACAACAACACTTGGGAAGAACCGTATTTTTTCTAGGAATCGAGGTTTTACTGAAGTGCTTAGAGGTGATAAGATAAAAGTGATGTAGGTCTGTTAGGTGACGTAGGTAAGGGAAAGTGATGTCACTGAGAAGATGTGTGTTGTTTTTTGATAAAAAAATAATTTCGATTGTTCGATAAAGATAGGGTAAGTTAAATAACATATGCGAGTAACTTTGATTTGATCGAAATAACTACACAAGAATAGTGAGTTTATATAATGTTTTATTAACAAGTCTTTAACTCCCATAGAATTAACGGCTTTAACACATTTACGCTCAACACTCTTAGATTTACCGAAAATATTCGCAATAATATACCTACTTAAGTACGAGAAATATTGAAAACTGTTTCTAATCTACTTATCCATTTCCTGTCGCCAAAAATATTTTCTGATAACGATTTCCTTTACATCGATATCCTATAACCGCAGTGTTATCAAGCTATCTATATCTAGCTACATATTAATAGAATCATTACCTCATCTTGTTCCAACGCATTAGCGTAATCAACGAGCACGGTGTCCATAAAAGTTTTTCCCATGGATTTCATGTTGTTTTTCTAACGAGTTATGCGAATATAGCAGCTGTTGCTTTTCTAACCCGTTACAAGATTGCCACCTAATCCCACGGTCATTTGTGTTCATTTGGCGATTCTTACGATATTATTTTAGCTGCCGTTAAGTTGCCGGTGTCGGCTCTTAAAAGCGTTTCAGAGGCTGGCGCCAGATTTGCGAGCCCCACCAAATATTTGCGACCGACTGTCCTGACTACTTCTGACTAATGATTAACATGTGCCGAACATTTTTTGCGCACTTTCAAGAAATGTTGTCGTAATGTGTGTCGCACATTTTTGTTTTGTTTCTATTTGCTGACGACTTTAAGGCTAGGATTCTCGGATTTTAATAAGGAAATTAAACAAAATGTGTTAAAAAATGGTTAAGTAACACTTTTCTCTACATATTTCTGCGATGCTCACAAAACTATGTTTCAGAACGTAGAATTTTTAACCTAGATGGTTTATCTAAGTAACGGTACCATGTTATGATAGGCAATAAAAGAACAGTAAAGCTAAGGGTTCCACGACCTTAACCATTAAGTAATGCTAACCTTACATTACGTCTAATAAACAAGCCATTGTTAGCTATTAGCGTTATCGGCGCGGCATCATCAAGACACTCGAGTACAATAGAACAAAACAAAAAAAAAAAAACAATGCCAGCTTCACTTGACACGTGGATAATTTTTCTTAGAAAATACACAGATAATGCAGATTGACAGATCGTAAAAGGAAGTGCCTACAGAGTTTAGGCGCGATCATAAGTGTGTCTGGTCGTAGTTTTATTTAATATTTATTTTCTATTATCGTTGTTTTTAGCCTATATATACTCGTAAATTTAATATAATGGTATTTTAATTCAACATAGCATATTAAATTCTAATTAAACGACTCGTGTATTGTAAATATTTTCACAACAATAATACGCTTTTTGGAGTTGAATCCAAAACATTAGGTATTCATACCAGATCATCATCAAATTCGGCTATAGTAACCAACGCTTTACACGAATAACTGTTTTTGACATTAATTGATCACTACGTTTCTCGTTAAAATTAAATCAAGTATTATTACTTGAAGTTATCTTCATACTTACAAATAATTTTGAATGACATTGGTAAAACCTGTCATGCTATTATTTTAAAAAAAACCATGTACAGTGCAGGAGCAAGTGCCGACTTTTTGTCCTTTCTGTAAACAAAGGGCTGTTCTGAAACAGTTACTACCCGGGGCGAGATAACAATTTGGCGCCAATTTTTTGCTTCACTTCAGGGATTACATTAGACAGTCGTCGTTGAGAGGTGTCGGTACAAACGAACGTCTGGTTCTAGCTGACAAGTGGCAGCATGACGGGTACAGATACTTCAACTCAGTTGTGCGCGCGGCGCTATGTGTGCGTGGGCTAGTAATTATGCAGTTTTAATTTGTGTGACAGTGACGCGGCCGTGATCGTCCGAGCAACTTCACTGTACCTTTTGTCACGCACACAAAGTCACTGTGTATATACAGGTTTACCCACACATAGCGCCGCGCGCACAACTGAGTTGAAGTATCTTTACTTGATGATTAGTGATTGCTAATAACATCAGCCTAAAATAACCGTGAGAGGGCTTTCAAAGTTGTGGAAAAGGCGGGGTAATTTGGCTTAATGAAGCTTTTAAGGGCTTCGCATTTATTAATGCTACATTAAATTTCGACGTTAATCGTTTAAGAAGCTCTACCTGTACCTACTTGCTTTCCAATAATACATTAAGTCGTTTTTATAATATTTACGTCAATTTTAAGTTTTATTCTCTTGTGTGAATAACCATATATGAAAATTGATGCAAAAAAATAATGTTCTATTTATTTAAAAGTTTGAGTGTTTTGCTATAAGTAGTTTTTTATAATTTATTGTTGCTCGAGTAAATTCTGCGTAAGACCCACTTTAACCTGTAAGGATTGTTTGTTATTATGTACTAACGTACATAAGTATAAGTAGTATACATATACCTCAATGGTTTAAGCCCAACAGTTTTGAGTTATTGTATATAAAATTTAATGTATAAATAAGGAATAAATATTTAAATTCTTATATTTTGTGGTCATTTTAAATCTTACCTGAGATTCAACTACGGATGTACACAAGATATACATACATATATAATAGCTCTAATAACAGGGAAGCCCTTAGAAAGATTAAAGGTTGGCGGTAATATCTTTCTTAATTTATAGCATGCGCTTCGGTTTTCCCTGTAATTCCTTTGTGAATAAAGCAGTCGTGTAACATGAAATGTATGTTATTCATTCATGGAATGCATTGATTTATTAACCGACTACCGGATTTACATCAGTCTGGCTTATTGTAATTATAATTATCTACAGAAGCATGAATTTTCAAAGTATGTTATTACAAATTCTTTTCTAAACCAACTAAGCTTTTGTGCGAATTATGTGGCTTTAATAGAATAACACAAGACTAAATAAGGCATGGATATTTGAATTCAAAGACAAATTTTTCTGTTGTAACTGTTTTTGAATTCCAGGTAAAGTAAGCAAACCCCTTTTCGAGCCGCGTTTAATTTAACTTAACACCCACGTGCTATTATGGTCCTGTGACTCGGCGTTACCTTTGATTCTAAGTATTCTAAAGGACCCGCTAGAAACCATAAAATGACTTAAAAGAAACTTGAAAAGAACCGCTAGAACCTCTCTAAGCTGAAAGGCTAATGATCTGCAATTTCAAGTCATTCATATTTTATTGTATTCGGAATACATTTTATGACCGTTCTTCAAATTTTTTTGTTTTCGAGGCGCGTAATAATATTTGGGATCTTAGATTTTCTTTGTTATGTCGCGATTTTATGGTCAGGTACATAATTATCTGAAATGGATGCGGTGTGAATGCCCTTTATTTAAACCTTTAGCGGCAAATTTGATTTTAAGTGCCGTTTATATGAAAACAGGTCGTTTGTTATGCGGCTGGTTCCTTTATGGGACGTTTAATATTTTGTTAATTAGCGATTTGGGCTTTCGACAATTTGTAAAGTCATTAAATTTGATATACACTGATTTTACACATTAAAAACTACGAAGAAGGTGTTTAAATGCCAAGTTAAGATATGTATAGTTTTTTTTCTTCAATGGCATCGCAAACTCTGCATAGTCAAGTATAATTTTTGCATCACGTTTTTGCCAGTTTCGGTGAAACTGGATGAGTAATAATAGGTAAAGTCAGTAAGTCATTAGTAATCAGTCAGTCAAGTCAACGTGAGCAATGGAATTTTGGAGGCAAGCCGAAAAAACATATATACGCACTGTTATTTTAATTCAGAACACTCGTGCACTGTAATTAACCTATATCGAATAGAATGCCATCAAATTTATCTGATATAACTCAAAAATACACCAAGGAAATGAAAATAAAACAAGAGCACAATATGTCTTTTCCGACTTCCCGCCAAAACTCATATGTATAGTTTAATGGTTGTATGTTTTATTCCTATTTAAAACACTTGTAGGTAGGTATGAAATGCATGTACGTACATATGTATATGTATGTGTGGAGATTAAAATCAAGTTTCGTACACTGATGCGAAGCTCTGTTAATTACGATAAGGCCCGCCGTATCATTAAAGATTCCTCCGAAGTTAACAATCTTAAGGCGTATGATTATCAGATCCGCCCGCGGGCACACAGTAGCGTATTTCGTGATAGAATGGTGTTTAGTTACGGATTTTATCTCAGCACTACTGGTTTACCGCTTATGGAAGGGAAGTCTTAGGAAACTTACTTATGAGTAGTAATTATGCGATGTTGTCGATAGTTTGCTGTAATTACTTTAATAAGATGTCGGTAATGTCAATATTTGCGCATGCATACTAATTGAGCGTTTAGCAACTTCGAGTTTTCAGACCTTCCAACGTCTTAGACTTTCATAACGATGTAAATTCTTATAACAAATCATAAACTGACTTGTGCATTTATCGTATTACACGTGTATGTGTCATTAATACTTTAGGTAGTTGTGATAAACTTACTAAGTAATTATAGTTTTGATACATCCTGACGATGGCGTAAACAATATTGAACTTGGCTTGACATACTGCCGCGTTTCTAGATTCCTCAAGGTTGATCCACGATAAGATTTCAATTTTGAAGAAGCCGAACTTTATTTCTAATGAGCTGTTTGCTATTTGACTGGTGGTCATCTGTTTAGGGAGGAGCATAGACACCGAAGCTCCTTTGATTTCTCCACCCAGACATAAAGACAATAACGTAAAGTAAAGTAAGTAAAGAAGACATAAACCATGATCCGGGTCGACTCAGCGTCTGTCCTTAGTGTCCAGGAATAAAGCAGAGGTAAATTCTGGAGAATTTACCACTGCTTTATTGATGATGGATCACCTCCTCCAAACCGACGACCCATACCACGCCGGTTGTTACCACGGTGTTACGCACGGTGTTTACCACGCCGGACTGTCGATCGCCGATCTTTTAATGATTAAATGATGAGTTTCAATTTTTGTTCTCGGTCTGGGTGCTTCTGTCTTGGTCTGTCTTTGTATGTGTCCATGGAATCCTAGTGTGGACCTATCAGTGCGTAGCGTTAAAAAACCTCAGCTTGGTGGAGTAAGGTACAGTCCAACCCAATAATGGGCAGAGACCCGTGCCCAGCAAAAATTCGCAAACTGGGGTTGCATTGTTAAATTCTCCTTTATGTTCTCATAGAAAAGTCAAAGAAACTACTACTGGTTGCCCAAAAACTGAGTAAAGAACTATATTCTGCGCGAATCCGTTGTCAAGCGGAAAGTGTGTAATCAAGTACCTATCTATATTTAAGATAAAAGTATTAAAATTATATGTGACGTCAGATAGACAGGGACTTCCTAGTACTACGGTAATGCAGGATATCATTGATAAATACATGTAGTACACGCCACACAGCGCGATTAATTCTGTTAATAAGTAAAAAGGCTTAACTCTTCACGTGCTCTTCACCTTTATTACACGATTATAGTAATAAACACGTGCCACGTGATTTATTCAGTTATTCATTGATAAGAATTGTTATCTCAATTAAATTTAATGTTATTAAATCCACATTGATATTTTTTCATGGATTTTTTTTCTTAAAATCTAAACTTTTCTGATTTGTGTTTTTTTTGTAATTATCTAGAGATATTTTGATTTAAATTTTAATTTAATGAAATTCGCTATAGAGATACTCTATAATTTTTGTCACTAATTTGTTGACAAAAGAAAAAGGTATTTTAGTATTCTAGTGGGATCATACAGGCTCGCGACCAATTAAGAATCGGGGAAATACATTTTAAACTTAGGTACTCGTGGTATTTATTAATTAGGAAGGCTATCATATATGTAGTATAATGCCTGTATTATATAGGTGCAAAATATGATGAATGAAAAGTTTCACTATCAACTTACCTTACTAGTTTTTTTAAATGAATTGAATAGTAGACGAACATACAGGCCACGTAGTTGTAAGTGGTCGCGGCAGCTCGTGGAATCTACATACAACCTCAAGCAAGACTTACCTTTTTTGGTATCGGGGGAAAACCTTCAAAAAGTACCCGGTACCTTGGAAGAGGATACCGGGTTATGTAAATAAATAATAAATAAATAAATAACGCTTCACACTCATAGCCCCACAGTAAGGTAGATATACCCTGTGTCGTGGGTACCATGGACACACACAAAGACAGAAACACAAACACCCAGACCGAGAACAGAAATTTAAACTCATCATTCAAATTTCTATTTCGCCGGGAATCGAACCCGGGACCCTTCGATTGGCAGTCCGGCATGGTAACCATTACGCCACGCAGGTCGTCTCTGTGGGGTTTGACCTCAC
Organism: Pyrgus malvae; assembly: GCA_911387765.1. Classification (NCBI taxonomy): domain Eukaryota; kingdom Metazoa; phylum Arthropoda; class Insecta; order Lepidoptera; family Hesperiidae; genus Pyrgus; species Pyrgus malvae. The sequence goes on from OU426962.1 coordinate 16,409,378, forward strand.
TAAAACCCCCTCGGTAGCCTGCCTCTACGCTTAGGGAGGACTCCGGGATCTCCAGTGGAACGCACTGGTGTCCTCCACGCGCGGCGCCCCAGAGCGGGTCCATCTTAGGGAGAGCAGATGTGCTCTCGAATGGTGCATTCGATGCTTACGGCGGCATGCGACCACGCACACCGCCGTCCTTCCCGGGGCTGCTGGCTGGTCGGATCGAGCTCCCACTGTCCCCGCCCGCAACTCCGAAAGCCCCCTTTTAGTAGCCTCTTACGATCAGGCAGGGGATACCGTAGCTCTATTCTTAATTCTTCTGAATTCTTCTGAAGCTACAGGGACTAAGCACTAAGCAAGACTTAGGTACCTAAGTCTTGTATTAGGTCGTATGCAGTTGCGCTGCTATTCCGGGTGCTGATGGTCGCCTCATGTAAGTCTGGCCTGCAACTACACTATTTCACTGGTACTCAATAAAATTTGTTCACGGCTGAAGTGGGTGTAGTGGTGCTACTTCCCCGGAAGAACCATAAAAGTTCTACCACCTACTGTCAAATAATACGTGTATAGTTTCGTTTAGTTTAATTAAATTAAGAAGTGCCAGATAAAGTTGCAGTTTATGAGGTACTAAAATGTATACCTTAAAAAGGTGGCAATAAACTACACTTGGAAAGCAGAATAATTGTTTATTTTTATACATTATTTTTAAATCAATAAAAATTTTGGCAATTACCTATAAATGAGTTGTGACGTCACAAATCATTTTCTCATATGAAATATATAAGGATGTCACGTTTTGACAGCTCATTAAAAGTATATCAATTAATTTGGTAGTCCAGGACCGGATTGATCACTGCAGCTCATAGAAATGTACAAAGTACTATTTATTTATTTATTTATTTATTTATTACAGTCAACCATATGTTTACAGTTTATAACCAAACACATATGCGAAATGAAGTTAAGTGCTAAAATTAGTTGCTTAGATATAATTGCCACAATAAGAGTACTATGAGTCCTGCTTGCAGTCATTTATAGGCTGCTGCTACTCTAGAAGTTGATGGTCCCGTTATGTCAATTGTTTCCATGTTCCACGTTACCTTTCTACCCAAACAAGGTAAGGTAAGTACTTCACGGTAGAAGTGGGTGATGCGGTTTTCACTCTCCGGCAGTCTCCAGTAGAACCATAACAGTTATAATCACCTGAAACGCTGCTGTGAGGACTAGAACAAAAATTAGATAGGTTATTCTATTACTAATAACTAATAACTGATGTAGAAATAAATGTTTTATTACGTAAGCTTTTATTGATCTCAGTAGAGCTACTGTTATTTCTCGAACAACAACCCATTCGGAGCTATCCTGATCATATCAAAGCCGGTTATCTGACGTATTTACGAGTTGGTATTAATTCTCTGTAATGGTCTAAGATCCGAATCAGACACAAATGTTATCAATCTATGTAATGAATGAATATATTTATTTCAATTTTAAAAATAAAAGAGTTACGCTCAATTAAAACCAAAGTTTTTCAATTGCTCATTTGGTAATTGGTTAAAATGGCGTAGTACGAATATGAAAGTATAAGATGCTTTAGCTTTTTCACAGACTTTAGCTTAACTTTATCTTTACAGATTAAAAAATAGCTGTAAAAATATTTTTTAATACAGTTGCTCAAAAAGTGGCGTATGGAAGGGACGTATAACGTTCGGGAAGTGGGCTATTATTATAAGTACACTCGTGCTTTTTTTACCTTTTCCGAACTCGTGCGTTCTCTTTCCCAACTGTCAAAATAATGTCTATTAAAAAAACCAACCACGAAGTTTTAGAAGTTTTTATGATTCATGCAAATATTTCCAAAAAGAAGCTATTTGTTTCAATATCAGATTTAATGATTTGATTCAATGAGTTAGGTTAGGTTTCATTTCATTTCATCTCATTAAAATTTTCATTTAATATCAATAAAAAAATTCTACTGAAGACTTGGCTCTATGGGCATAGTTGCCTTTGCCTACCCAGAATGGGTGAAGAAAACAAAAAAAAAATAATCTCTGCATATAGGTATTCTTTTACGCGCCATTTTTCAAAAATGTTCTTTGCGAGTTTTTATTATTTTATTAAATTGCTTCATTTTTTCGCAACTGTATTAAAAATAGTTGTTCAGTACACGTGCGGAACCGTCATTGGAAGGAGTTCCGACTGTCAACCCTCACCTTCGGCTTGTCGGAACTCCTTGCAATGACAGCCTTTCCGCACTTGTAATGAAATGTACGAGTACTATTACAGCTATTTCAATTATTTTAAAATTAAATATACTTTTAATATAACGAGTATAACATATTAAACGGATGGGTGCAGGTCGTTTCTCACGCGTATCTCCTACTAAGCCTAATCATCGTACTGGTAGCTACCGCTCGCCCGCGGCTTCACCAAACACCTATCTTTAAATCTCTAATGATCGTTTGTCTTGGTTTTGTTTTTGAGCCGAGATTTAGAAAGATTGTGTGCATTCATATCGTCTTGATCTATTACTTTCTGATTGCTAGGGGCCAGTCATTTCTTTTGCTCTTATCATCTCGGTACCTACGTATACTATTTCAAGTCTTTAATGTTGGTCGTAGAATTTGTTCGATTCATGCAGAGAATCATAATCACTTAAGCGTTTTTTCGAATATTACTAGTTAATATAGTTAAGAAACGCTGCAGTACCACAAGATGGAATAGGACCGCACTTAGTCTGTGTCGCGGAGGAGTCGCGGTATAAACCACGACTAATGGTTTTCAGTAAAATTCACGTGTAAATCAAAGATCTTCTGAGTATTCATCATATTGACGTGAAAACTCAGTAAAACTAATTTTACTCCCATGTATTAGGTAGATACCTACGGCATGCTTATTTAAATATGGTTCTTGATTAAATTAAGCTTAACCAGGTTTTAGTATTTTCTCACATAAATTTATTATTTAATTTTTTCTAGAAGGCTTATTTTTATCTATTTTGGTTGTTATTTAACATTCAAGTTATACAGGAATCTTCAAGGTTGAAATCTATTAGATTGTTCTATCTTAAAAACCTCTTTAAAATAGTAAAAAATAGCATATATAAGTTTATCATAAGTTACAACATGCATGTTAAATATAGGTTTTGAATATGTTAAGTTTAATCAGGCTATCGATTTTTCCAACATAAAATTATCATTTGATTATAGCTGAATGCATATTTTCTATTTTAAATAAATAAATAATAAACGTTATGCACTCTTAGCCCCACATTACGGCAGTTAATCCCCTGTGTCGTGGGTACCATGGACACATACAAAGACAGAAACACAAACCCAGACCGAGAACATAAATTTAAACTCATTATTCAAATTTCTGTTTCGCCGGGAATCAAACCCGGGACCCCTCGATTGGCAATCCGGCATGGTAACCATTGCGCCACGCGGGTCGTCACGTCGTATATTGTTCGTTATTCAACAATTCCATAAAAGGTTTCGTTCCAGGGACACATTGAATAAGTAATATTGGTGTTATGTATGTAAAAAATAAGTCTAAATAACATTATGAAATTTTTAAAACTAAATAAAGTCCTTAGGTCGTAAGGTCAGGGTGACCTATCACAGAAAGTTCCTTTTTGACAAATTACTAAAATATTTAGACGTCTTACACTTTGTCGTGTTACAACATACATATTAAGAAAGATCTTGAATTGATCAAATTATCTAAATTTAACTTAGTGAATGATATTTCCCACATAAATTTTGTTACGATTACACCTGAGATCATTTTGATCGTTATTTAATATTCAACAAATCCATTAGTGACTTAACAGCATTTGAAAACATATAATAATACTAGTCTTCCGCCAGCGGCTTTGTCCGCGTGACCAGTTTTATAGGTTCCCGTAGGATAAAAACCGTCCTATGTGTAACAGTCATTAAAATAGGTTTAATGGTTTAAGCGGGAAAGCGTAGCAGACAGACAGACAGACAGACAGAGTTACTTTCGAATTTATAATATTAGTAGGGATTAAGTTTGTGCATGTAATAACATGATAATTGTGTTGATATTTATTTATTTCAAATTATTCGTATATTTTTTTAATGACTTTTTAAAAAGATATATAGGTATAAAATATTATTAAAATACCGAATATTTGCATACTAATTTTAATTTCAACCATTTCTTACCCATTTTGTAAATTGACATCAGATGAAAATTCATTTCCATTTCATCCTTTTAAAAAATGTAGATGATCAGTTCCAGCCAGCATTATATTTCGTTACAATAATTTATTTTTAATTGCAGGAAATCTTCTTCTACATAACACTCTTGTCAAAGTGGGTGTGACCGTTTTTTTATTATTTGAATGAAGTAGCTGACGAGCATGCAGGCCACGTGGTGTTAAGTGGTCGCTGCAGCCCTTGGACATCTACATACAACCTCAAGCAAGCATAGGTAAGTCTTGTCTGAGGTCGTATGCAGTTGTGCTGCTACACCGGAGGCTGGTGGTCGCCTCATGTAAGCGTGGCCGGCAACTGCACATTTCCACCGAAACACAACACAGTTGGTTCACGGCAACTAATAGTTCTACCACCTACCGTCATGCAGCATCATCGCTACTCGTTTTGTGTGGTAGTTAGTTTGGTGCTCGTGTAAATGACGTCCAGCAGCGACTTCACTTGGTCAGTCTTATACTGACTTGGTATCTTGCCTAGAACGTCAAGTCGTCTAAGTAGTCATTCCCTCATTGCAAGACGTGTCAAAATATTATATAGTTTAAAATGCAAATAATATTGAATTGTACACAATGTGAACCAGATCTGTAAAGAAATAAATGGGTGCGAAATTCGGTCCATGATTTTTTGAGTATGTGTCATAAATGCCAATTCTACAGATCATCTACCTACGAGTATCTTCTTTTTTCAACATCATGAAATATGAGGAAATATAATATGGGAAAAAGAAACTTCTGTAGGTACGAGCCGGATCTACTTGGCTCCGGGATATAATTGCAGGTAATTGCTGTATAACAAACAATACGTTGGTAAGTATTATAATTATACATACGTTTACGTTTTAATACCATATCATAGTCCCATATTTACTTAAGAGTCACTATTGCAATTAAAACTCTATGGTTATTTACTGCACCTTTAATTAACTTTAACAAATTCTCTTATCCTCTGTTATTATCAAGAACCATAAAGTGAAATAGAAAATGAAAATATAATTTATTATTTTATTTATTTTATTTATATGCTTTATTGCACACCATAACAGTAAGATGATCACATACAGTTGTTTTACATTTTAATAGATACTTTTAGTGAACAAAAGGCGGCCTTATCGCTTCTAGCGATCTCTTCCAGACTACCTTTAATTAAAAAGTATTAATCATTTGCACATCTAGTAAAATACAAACATTATTAATAAGATTGAAATAAAAAGCTAATTATATGGGTCTCTAAAAGGGTTATCAGTCTTTTTTAATGCTAAAGGGTAAAAACTGCACTCTTTTTCTAAGCCGTTGTGTCTGTCTATCCTACTATTCGTCTGTCCGTCATAGATCTATCTCTTGAAACGTATTTGGTAGACTCTTAATTTTTATATTTTTATATAACGTGCACTCTGTGTGTAAATCACTATTCATGTACTGCAATGATATCACAATAAAAATGTAGAAAAATAATTTGTCCCCGAATACTTTTAGGTGATTTAATTTAAGGTTTGTAAGAAGGTCTATAACAACAATTGTATAATTAATTAGTGATTCAGCCCGGCTTCTCTCAGGTGATTTGATTTTTCCGGGATTAAAGTTAAAAGTAGCCTATGATGATCGATTATAATGTATCCCTCTACCAAATTTCATCAAAACATACCTACATCCAAAAGTTTCCATTCATAATATTAGTATAGACAGCGGTACGGAATCCTCCGAGTTCAAATTCAACTCCCACTGACTGGCTTTTTTTAAACAGCATCTAAATACAAGGTTCATCTTCAGTCATAGCGTATTTATAAGTCATCAGCATTTACGACAAAAAACAACATCGACTCACTGAGAGCTATTGCTTGCGATAATACAGCAGCTTTGATTGGTTATTATTTTTCTCATTTCCTCTCACTGAGATAGAAAAATTAATGTGCTAAGACCATTTAAGATAATAAGACCTGTGATGTCTCTAGGTAATTATAGAGAACCTACTATTACTTACGACTTACCTATACTTACCCTTAATAGCAAAATAAAAGATATTTAAACTTGGATTGTGAGTATTATGTTTTACTCTTTTTTTATAATTTGAGTCGTTCAAATACTTTAATTAGAATGAAACTTATGAGAAGTCTTGTTTTTCCTATCTTCCTGTACGGTGCAAAGATGTCACCTACACCCCAGAGACGCGTAGATGATCTTTCTCGCTCATGTGTTCACAGTGGTCTAGATACTTGAGGCCTCAAATTTTAAGTTAATTGAATTGCCAATTTGGATGCAAGATACAAGAAGACAGCTACTCCGAATTCCCTGGCCTGCAGTTCAGGGTCAGGTAGAAGGAAAAATGTCACCTGGGTAGATCTGCTACACGCGAAATAGATCTTATAAAGCCAATGACAGTGTTTTATTGTTCAATGTTGCTGCAACAAAAACCGGTGGCAAGGGATCACAAGACCTGCGCTCTGGAAAGTTGTGACGACTGACCAGTTGTCATCATATTGCTATGATCACTTTGTCATTACTACAGAGACAGTAAATTTCTTTATTGTGTAAAACACGAATGTTTATGCAATTTTCCAGGTGAGGGTTTTCAAAATGCATAATATTCCAGTCCAATGGTGGTGATATAAGACCATATCAGTAAATCAATGCCTTATATTGTAAATTTTATTTTACGGCTTATGCGGGAAATGTTGAAAAACGAACATACGAGTTTCTCTTGGGAACTAATTTTAGGTGGTTTCTGTTACCATTTATTTTATTCATTTACTTATGTGCTGCATTGTACACATTAAAAGTTAAATCAACACATAGCAGTTTTTACAATTTATACTTTATAGTGAACAAAAGGCAGTCTGATCGCTTCTAGAAACTTTTCTCTTCAGACTACCATTACTAACCGTTGCAATCATTTTTATTTTCCAATTTACAGTTGTATTTTTCAAGAAGGAATGTTATATTTACACTCAAAGAAATTTACACAAATACTACCTACTTTCAATGTTTTTTCTTAGCCGGGTTTCGTTACCCGAAAAACATTAATTACCTTAATAATAAGGATTTTAAGTAAGTTACTGAGTTTTAATTTCTGTTCTCTGTCTGTTTGTATTTAATTATGATGTCCTCTTAGAATTAATATTGTTTTAAATCCAATGAACCTAAATCCCTCTTGATGTTTATATCGATGGAAGACCTGTACCGAGCAAGAGCTTTAACATTAAAAGAGTTAAAAAAACATACATAGTTAATGCGTGTATCAATAATTCATTCCAATCTGCAATAAAATTACCTGCTTAATTTCATTTCATAGCAATGTCACCATAGAATTTCGATCAGATAAAGTCAGTATAGTATTTCATTGTTATTTTGAGATACACGACTATCGATAATGAAAATAAAACATCATAAATAATGCTCCAAACTCCATTTATCTACAATGTACACAAAATTAATTAATGCACGCACTACACAATTAATAAAAGTAGTGTATAAGTACATCTGGTGAATAAAATACATATTCTCGTTGCGTGCGGTCCACGTTACACATTGGTTTTTATAAAAATAGTAAAACCAATGAATTATTGCCTGTTCTCGATATTTATAATTTGTCATAAATTATTTTCGTAGTGCAACAGTCGAACTGTATTTTATTGATATAAAATTAAGTCTGTATAAATATCAATATATCAAGTTGTTTTAATAGCAACTTGCAGGCAAATTAAAAGAATAGTTTTCTTGATATTTTCAAACGAAACCGGTACAGTTCTTGAAATCAGCAAGGAAATTGTATTTATACAAGAAAATAGTAGCGTTATTTAGATAGATATTAAATATATATATAAATAACGTTTCACGCTCATAGTAAGGTAGATATATTATTATGTCTTATGGCACCCATGACACAGGGTATCGTCGCCATGGACACACACAAAGACAGAAACTCAAACACCCAGACCGAGAATAGAAACTTAAACTCATCATTCAAATTTCTGCTTCGCCAGGAATCGAACCCATGATCCTCCGTTCAGCAGTCCGACATGGTAACCATAACGCCACACGGGTCGTCAAATGATATTGTTTTGAGACGACATTGATTATGATAAGGATATTTTAACGTCTAGACAAGAACGGCGTTGATTTGCCCTCAAAAGATTAAATCTTATCCTACGAAGTACGTAATATAAAATTTTCTGTTTTCCTTTACTAGTGCCGTTGGCATTGATACTTCCAAGCAAAGATGGAAGATGTCTTTGCTTTCAAGATTGGCCCGTTTTGGGCCCGTCTATACGCGATAGAGGACTCCGGTGCAATTCGCTGGAGATTCGCCTCCCACATAACCTGGTTACAAGGCGGCTGTTACCATTGTAAGATTTGTACCTAAGGTTTTTCCTCCGATAGCAAAATAAATGTAATTATCTAAGGTTAGAGACGAAAGCTCCTCCTTAACACAATTAAAAGGAATGCAGACTTCCGTTCTTGATAATAATTTAATCTTAATCATGATATTTCCATGCATATCTAAAAAAAGAGTTTTGAAAGACAAATAAAGAAACAATCTAAATAAATAAAACGAAAGAGTCTTGAAAATACAAAATATGTTTCAGCAAAGCGCAATGATGGTATGAAGTAGTAATTGATGATTAATTTGACATTTTCTCTGATTAAATTCACTCCAAAGTAACTTATGCTAAACTAAGTACCCACTATAAAAATAACACTTGGCTGCAATCTTTTTTACGTCCTACTGAGCATGGGTTTCTCCAATATTGGGGAGGACCGGGAGTTGGCTAGCCCGCTGTCGGATGTTTTCAAACCGCCCATAAGACCTCCGACAAAGTTTAACAACTGTTATCTAACGACAACAACCGGGACCGACGGCTTAACGTGCCCTCCGAAGCACGGTAACGCGCATGAATTTTTTACCACTAGTGGTCACCCATCACACACCCGACTGCGCCTGTTTGACTTTGTCGCATAGATCGCTTGCATTCTACGTTAACCGCCGGGCTATGCGCGCTTCACCTACACTTACTTAACCTGATTAAAAGTACTCGTATAATCAACTTAAGTCGTCAACAAACGTTACAAACTGAATTTCATTGCCCGCATTTCTTGACCATCCGACCAATGGGCATCGGTTCCTCATTAAAGCATTGGGCAACTTGTGAATGGATGCAGGAGTGACTGGCCGGCGGATGTTACCATCTCATTGACTGTCGTAAACCACTTCCCAGAGGCGCCACTCAAGTCGTTACCATGGCTATCAATTTGGATAATAACATGTAAAACCGTTAATATTTCTTTTCATAGACAGATAGTTTAACAGTTTATTGAATACAATTTAAATTTTTATCTCCAAACAAAATAATTTATGAATGTCATTGAAAGATATGCTATAACTAGTTAATCCAACTACAATATGCTGATAAACTTAAATCTTTAATGAAAATTTTGAATTTAAAAATCATAATTAGCTTAATACATACTAAATAAAACACTGGCATATAGATACGTCAAAGTATTAAAGCACTTATCCCATCATTAGTGGTAGTCGGCATCTAAAAGTAATTTAGCTATCGAAACCCAAAAAGTATCCTAAAACAATTAACTAAACTTAATCCCATGTTAAATCCGTGACGCGGGGCCGCCCACACGAAACGCATTAAAAAACTAAAACGTCCACTATCTCATAAGACACGCACACAAAACAAAATCCGAACGCACACACGCGCACGTCACCCATTAGTATGTGTTAGCTGCGCGTGCTCGCCACTCGCTCCACGGCTTCTTATTATTATTATTTATTGTTGAATAATGTGAATGGTAATGCGTGGTTGTTCACGATCCCGCATAACACCTGCCGTCTTTTCCCACAGTCGAAGCTGACGGGCTGGAGGCGCGCGCGCAGGAAGTGCGAGAGGGACGCATGATGCGCGTGCACTGCACGCGTGAGACGGTGCCGGCTATACGCGCTCGAGCGAGACAAAAGGAATAGATAGCGCCGATATCGTAGCGCGTAGCGTCGTAGCACTGAAAAAAAAACGCAACACTGACTTTAGAAAATGGAATTAATGACGCCGCCGGTCCTCGATGTTTTGAGTTAATTGAAAGTACCGAGTAAATTATCCGGCGAGACGACCGACTCGTCATGTATTGTAGGTTTCGGCGTTGAATTGCAAATGCACCTCAATTTACTATGGCTTTTTATGGAAATTCGATAATTTATCTGTTGATAGATAAACATAATGGAATTTATGGCGTTATCGAGCGAGAGGTGATCTCGGATGCGTTTAGTTGTTTATTCGTGAGCATTAATTTGAATGAAGTGATGTTTAAGCATGCAGATAGCAGGTAAAAGCCTAAGTGATTTTTATTTTATTGTTTTACAGTTCAGTCGGGTTGTTGTGATAAGTGGCTATTATGGTTTCTATTAAATTATTTATACTATCCAGAAGTCTGCAACGTCAAGAAGTATGATTGTAATAGTAAGTCAAACGAAATGTTGGGACAAAATATTGTTTTTCATCATAACATGCCAGTACATAAAAGGTAGCAAATAAAGGTGGTTAATAAAGCCTTTTACAGGAAGGTTGCGTCAAGGTTACAACAATAAACATGGTGAGATACCAAGACATCAGAGATCGCCATATAATTTATTATGCAAATTAACAATTTTTTTAATAACCCATTCGGGAGCCTGGGGCAGTGAAAGGTTTATAAATGTAAATTTTTGGTTCCTGTTAAGGTAACATGATTGCTTCATTTGGGATTGGCAGGTACTTCACCTAAATATTCGAGAGTGACATCATGAAATCGCAAGAAACAATTTTGACGTTTTCAATTTTGGGTTATTGTACACCACTTGACTTCTAAAATTAAAAGGGTTTGATTTAAAAAAAAATTGGTAATGGTATGGTAACAATAAGACGAGGTAAGAAGATTACGTTACTGATAAAAATAATAAGCTATACTTTAAGATGACGCATTTAATTTTAGACGATGATTAAGTTGAGTCAATAAAACTTTACCTGCTATCATTACATTTAATGACAAATTACAGGCAGTTACAATTAGAGACAGTAGTAAGGTATCAAATGACAAACGACGATTTCAAAGTATCATGTTACCTGCGAGTCTATAACAGACAATCACTTGCCAAATTACCTTATGCAAAAGTAGAGTTGTAGAGTCGGCAAAAAAAGATCTTCAGTTTTCAAACAAGAGGATAGGAACAGATAATGCATTGTGGAGTAGACAACTAGCCACCATGTGAATAGGCACCCCGGATGTGCACAATTTAGTTTCGTCCGACTCAATGAGTACTTCCATAGTTAAATTAACAATAAAAATTGCTCATCCCGTCTCCTCTCCTCTACAGTTTCTACTAACCACATTGATTTTCCGTCGATATCACCCTTATGGCAGGATAATAGGACTCGTTATTGCGTGTTAGAGTTGCAGTTTTATTTTGAGTTTGACAGAGATTGTCCACCATGGAGGTCAGTCTATTAAATCGGGTTGGGACCGGATGCTGCGATCATGTTTCAGAGATTTTTACAAAAACACCTCTTACGTTACATCATCGCGACGAGGGTGGCTTCGTTAACATTACCAGTATAACGAATATTTATGAGGGAAGATAATTTGTTTTGGCCATGTAGGTATGAATGTAGGGTCTGATTAATTTATATGAATAATTTGGGTGTTGTGGTGTAATTTAAGAATTACATTACAAGACTTTAGAAGATGACTTTTGGGTTTTATGCGTTTGAAAATATACCAAGTGAAATCTGTTAATTGTTGTTTGATGGACACCTTGACACAAAGATATTAAATTTTACGGCTTGAAATGTGAATCGAATCTGATTGACAGATAAATAACTTTAAAGATGCTTTTATTTTATCGTCGTAGTAGACTTTTTTCTCTACAAAAAAGGCATTCGTAGAAACTATGAACTGTTATTTAATTAGGTGATTATTAAATGTATAGATTTATTTTAAGCAAAAGTTTAATTATAAGCTTTGCCAACTTTTATGTATTTAGATGACTTAAACATGAACACATTCTTAATATCAAGTTCTACGTAAAACTTATTATTCATAATCTTAATACACATAAATTACGTATCACGTTGTTTGTCTGTGATGGACTCTTAAACTACTTAATCGATTTTAATAAAATTTGCACACCGTGTGCAGTTTGATCCAACTTGAGAGATAGGATAGCTTACATCTCAATTTATAGTCGCAACATTATTTTATTTCTGATTCGTTAAGACAGGACAACGTCTGCTAGGTTCCCTAGTTAGGATATAAAACAGTCAACCTAATATAGGCAAAATATAATAATTAAGTTGATGTTTCTTAAAAATGTACACTTCGATTTTATCTGAGTTTACCGACAAGATTTATTCTTGCAGTACGTACCTACATAATTTAAGTTTCAAAATATTCGTAATAAACGGTTACGTCAGTTGGTCAGCACAATCTGGTAGTACGATGGGCACGTCATGAATCACAGCACAAGTTAGGGACTTCTATGTCGTTGGGTTCACGACTCAATAGGCACATGCCCTGAATGGCGGGCTTTTTGCGCCATTTGGCTGCCTGCGGGGTCAGCTTGGCCGCCAAATGTGACCATTTGCTAAGTAACCCGAACTGTGAAAAACGATACTTCGAGCCGAGATTCACGCACATGTCTAACTTAAGACCCTGAGGAGGTATTTTTTATACCCTTCTTTGTTTACGACGCGATAACTCATCCATAAGCCGCCATAATTCGAAACATCGACAAGCACGCGTTTTAAATTCCTCGAAGAGGTGTCATTAAGACGCATCAATAATCCCAACGGCAATTTATTACAATGTAATCGCATCTCGGCCGCTCGCGATTGCAAAATAAGAAGTGGCTCTTAAATTAATACGGTAGCAACGACTCAGTCGTTACTACCTCGGTTATAAATCAACATCTCCATTACAATTTTAATCTTACTTTCGAATAAAGAACTATCCGTTCAGTTCCTTTCACGGTCCGTGCAACCGAAAGATTCGAATTCGAATTTCGAACGCTCACAAATTATTGTTGGTTCTTGTTATTTTATTGTCGTATTATTTTTTGCTTTCGCGCTGCAGTGCGTCCCTTTCGTGGCGGAGGTGAATGTATGTTTTGTCTCACTCGCTCTTGCGTTGGCAGTAGTAGCGTCTCGAGCACGTGCGACACGTTAAAGGCAGAGCGTTCCCACGGTCGCGGGCTCGAGCCAGACGCCCCCCGCGCGCTTGCCCCGCGCGTGATTCCACTCCGGACACTCGTGCCAATGAAATAAAGTGCCCGCACAGCACGTTCCAATTGCAAAATGCTGCTTGAAGACTTGCTTCGACGAAAGTACGGAAATGGTTACTCTTACTCGGGTTGAGAAACTTTGAATGCGTTGCGTTATGCTGATATTAAATTAGGAGGAAAAAGTTATTTTTGGATACGATAGTTCATTTACTTTCAGATCTATAGGTAAAAAATTTACCCTCTTACCGCTAAGTTCCGTTTTACGCCTTTAGAATATCCTCTATCTGCATTCTGGACTCTATATGCCCCATGTGTTGGCTGGATTTCTTAAGACTGTTGGTCTAAAGAAGGTTTCAATGTAAGGTAGGTACTTAAGTTTTAAATGTTATAAAAGTTTCATCCACACCTTCTCCCGCAGGCGGATACAAGTTCAATTTAATGTAATGGAAATCCGAAAATCTTAAAATTGTATGACATACCTAATTGAAAAATGATTGATACGGATTGTTACAAAACTTGATAAGTAGAGACAAATAGTGTTTTTATTATGTTTCTTACCGGTTCCACCCACGCCCACTCACTATAATTTTATTGGTGTTGGTTTAAGTACTCGTGACAGACAATATAAACGCTTAGTAATCGTTGTTATCGAAATGTCAGCCACTTTAATCTGTGGTAAAAAAACAACAAATACAGCTTCAAGCGCAAAAAATCTTCAAGACATTACAGGATGGGCCAATGTTTCATTATTTTGTAACATTAAAACATATTATTATTTGTATAGCTCTTTAATCAAATCCAAAAGGTATCCACCTATTTGAATACTAAGGTGAAAATATGTAGGTATTTACTGACTAAAATAACTATGCTGCTAATGTTGTAATACACTTAGATAAACCTACACTGTAATAAAAATTACACTTTAGGTACAGCCTATTAGCCTATTAAAGCACGCATGGCCCGGCGGTTAGCGTAAAGCGCAAACCATCTATGCAACTAAGCCAAACGGGCGCGGTCGGGTGTTAGATGGGTGACCGCTAGTGTCAAAAAAAAATCATGCGCGTTTCCGTGTTACACACGGAACGTTTTGGCACGTTAAGCCATTGGTCCCAGTTCTTGTCGATAGATAACAGTCATTAAACCTTGTTGGAGGCCTTATGGGCCGTTTGAAAACATCCGACAGCGGGTTAGCCACTAACCAGCATCTCCACCAACCCGCATTGGAGCAGCGTGGTGGAGTAAGCTTCAGGCCTTTCCAATAATAGGGAGTGACCCGCACCCAGCAGTGGGACGCAAAAAGGGTTGCAGCCACAGCCTATTAACAAATACGTACTTTTTGTTGGTACATCTCATGATTATAATTTAATCTGCAATAAGTAGACTCTATGCTCTATGGTAATTTTTTCATTAACTTAGTAAAAAGTCACAAGACAAAACTTTGAAGCTTTGTTATTTATCCACTACGTACATTAAGTAGTCTCTAGCTGAATGGCATATAATAATTTAAAAAAAAGTTTCACACTAATAGCCCCACAGTAAGCTAGATATGTATAGCCATGGGCACACACAAAGACAGAAATACAAACACCCAGACCGAGAACAGAAATTTTAAACTCATCATTCTTTCTGCTTCGCAGCAAATCGAACCCGGGACCCTCCGATCAGCAGTCCGGTATGGTAGCCATTGCGCCACACGTCGTCATATGTTTTTTTTTATTTTTCAGAGTCAAATGATAAAATATTTGGTGCAGTGGAAAGTTATCAAGATTTTGAAGCTCGAAGATTACGCTGTTTAATAACTTTTGGGTACCTACTTTATTAAGCAAGTAGGTACAGATGTTACAACGGATCTCTATGCAACTGTAATCAGATGTGACGAACGACTGTGCAGCTACTTCTCGTCTGTGGAGAAGTATTTTGATTGGTTTAAATTAAAACAATACCAAATCAATAAATTGAGATACTTTTAATGAGCTGTCAAAACGTGACATCACCATACATTTTGTAACGAGAAAAGGGTTTATGACACGGAGTAGGACAACCACGTGGTTGTATGCTCCTTGGTTTATGACGTCACCAACCTTTGACTAAATTTTAATTGATTTAAGCGATATTTTATCCTGCTTTCCAAGCGTAGTTTTGTGCAACTTTTTTATGGTATGCACAACGTATCACAAACACAACATGCACAACAATGCACAACATCACAAAGAAAACCATTTTTTTTGTGAATAGTGTCTAAGTCCCTATTTGGAGTTCGTAGCTACTTGCAGCATACTTCAAAGAAACAAAGATCCGTTTGTAAGTACCGTAGTCATTTAGGTAAATCTATTGTATTTGGCGTGAACATCCCATTGCAAGCTAGCAATGACGAGATATTGTACTCGTTTAACATAAACGAGGCCAAGTGGACCCCAGTTACTGCCAGCAGCACGCGTCAAATTGATTGTTACAACTTTATGAGAGTTAAATCAGATTTCAGATTGTTGAATACTATTCAGTTTAAATTAATAGTACCTGGACCACCGCGCGTTGTTCGGATAAAACAATTTATTTTCTTGGTTTAATTTCAAATGAAACACTCATTTGCTAAGTGTTACTTAACAACGCCATCTGAAATAGCTCCCATTAAAAAATATTTTCACTCACTCATTTTCTTTTAGTATTTCTTCGTCACTTTTTCATTTATAGAAACACTTTGTTCAATTTCCACATTTTAAACACTTGATTACACGAATTTTACAAGTATACAGACAGTCGAGCCATCAGCTGTCACCATCCGCGTCTTACGAATATTCGATCAGGTGTCGTGTCCTGACGCGAGTTGAACATTTTTATCCATCCCAAAAAAAGTGCACAACGCCGAGAAGTTTTCACTTCAAAAGTAAAATTAAAAAGTGAAAACTTGAGTAGTAAGTAGTAAACAGTTTCCGTTTTCAATCAATTGTGTTTGATGTCAGCATCCCACTGTAAGTGAACAATATCATGACAAGCTATTGTACTATTATTTAACTTAACGAGGTCACGTGGACCTCTGTACGCGCTTGCGCTGCGCACGCGTTGGTAGATTGTTGCGATCTAGTACTACGTACTTTAAATTAATATTTGTTCGGTTGATATAGTGAACAGATGCCCGATTTTTACTTTTTTGTGTAAAATAAAACTATTTTTGCCTCTGGATTTTTGCTTGACATTCTATTGTTATTTCCGCCATATACACTAAGATTAATATTAATTTGTAAAAGTCCCTTAAATGACTACTGAACTTGCGAAATTTATAATACATATAAATTATCATAACAACAATATCACTGTTTTTGTAAAAGATTTGTTGTAATAATATTTTTAGATATTATATTTCATTATATTTCGTAATAATCACTGTCACCTTCATAAACATAGGTGCTTCTGCTCACAACATTCGCAAGGACTCAAAACAGCACAGACGATTGTCCTTCTCAGTGTCGTTAGCCTATCGCATATCTTGGGAATTTTTTTCGTATATAAATAAAAATATTCTACGTTTATAGATAAATATTTAGACATAGACAACCTCTTATCAATATTGACTATAAACTATTGATCTTTTATAATTTTAACATATTTTGCATGAATTTGCAGCAATGTGGCTTAATTCATGATATTATGCAGTTCCATTCGATGATGTCAATGTTTATTTTATAATTTTGTACGCAACAATAAGGTCGCGTGATACCGTTTAACGGCGACGCGTGCAGGACACAGGGCCATAGGCCTTGACAATGTCGTCATTCGACATAGCATGTAAGGCTAAATTGTTTCAAAGATTAGGAATGCGTCGGAAGCTACAGGGACTATGGGACATGTCTACCTTTAGAAATGAGTAGGTAGCACGTAATTAAATACGACGTATGAAATACAGCTTATGTTAATGACGGAGATTTGGCGCCGAAGATTTGTTTCAAGTATCTTAACATGAAGTCACATTGAATAAATTATATCTCACTGGCGCCATATAACGGTTATAATCAATAAATATTCTACCTTCCATGTATCGTAGAAAGAAAACAACATATACAAAAGAAACAAGTTTTGCTTATTGAAAGGCGTAACTGTATTTTTATTGCAGAATTCTCAAGCCCAAGATTCTGTTATATCTGAAAATGACTATTTTGGAGCATAAAAAATATATTCTGTTTAAGACGAAAGATGTGGTATTACAAACATACAAACAAACGCGCAGACGGACATCGAAGGGACTTTTACCTTTGTGTTTACGTGTGTGTAAGTAAAATAAACTGTCAAATCCTTTTTTCGGAAAGTCTGGATCATTCAAGATTTTTTTTAACGTTTCACACTCATAGCAGGAATACCCTGTGTCGTGGGTACCATGGACACATACAAAGACAGGGCCATAAACACCCAGACCGAAAATTAAATCTCATCATTAAAATTCCTGCCTCGCCAGGAATCAAACCCGGAACTCTCCGATCGGCAGTTCAGCATGGTAACCATTGTGCCACACGGATCGTCATGGATGGATGTATAGTTTGGAAAGTAAGTCAAATCACAGATCTTCTTGCAATACTTTAAATCTGAGAAAAATCAAACTTGTGAATCAGTGCAATGGCTAGCTGCTGTATCGTCACAAAATTCAATTCAATACCTTAAAACATCAAAGTACTTTCCCTTGTAAGAAACAAAGTCTAAACAGTTATAACGTTACTAAAAATAAAAATTAGAAAACCGTAAATTAGTTTTATTGGTTAATAAATGCAGAGATCGCAAAATAAAACAATTTTTTAGTGTTTTTTGGTCTATTCTGAAAATACCTATATATTTCATACCTAGTTGTACGGAAGCCTTAGTACGTAAATTTTTCAATAGTTGTACTATTTTTTTTAATTTGAAATAATTTCATAATTGGCAATCATCACACGCTCAGAGATAATGTATGAGCGATCGGGCGGCCGGTGTGCGAGCCGTGGGAACCGCGACAGTTGCGAGCGCCATCGCGCCACCTGCCCCCGCTGTAAAACACTACTCGAAAATTCAAATTGGAACCATTTGACCTTCATTTCTTGCTTTTTATTTTTGCTTTTGGTTTCTGTAACTCAGAAGAAAAATATTACAAGTACATAATTAATTTCGTGAAATAGGTTAATCAAAGTGTTTATTGTTTGTATTGTACTCTCTATTAATACAATGTATGCCCATCTGTGGAGGGAATATGTAGGACTGCAAAATATTGTTACACCTAATATTTTACTCATATTCCACAATAAATTTGATTTGATTTGATTTATTTCTACTAGATCTAGATCATTCTGGATGATTTTAAAAAAAAGATCAGGTTTCAGGTTGAAATTAACCTATTTCACATAATCTGATCGTCTCGTGAGTCTCTTAAATATTATTATATTATGTAAAATGCAGATGAGTGGAGCAATGAAGGCGAAATTAACAAAATATTTATATATTATATATCAAATGAATTATAATATAATATAATAAATTATAATAATATCAAGTCGACAGTTCCTATGAATGAGTTCAGAAAAAATATGAATCTTTATGGACCCTTGTACATTATGTGTAAATATTAATTAATTTATTAATTTTATTAATAATTTTTAAATTGCTAATATATATAAGTCAGATTTGCCGGTTTTTAAAGTCACAGAAGTACCTAAAGTAGAAGTTTTTTGCAAACAATAATCGGCCGCACTTATTTTTATCGTAAAGCATTTTATTTTCTGCCAGTGGAAAGATTTACTTGCCAGCTAACTTTAAATAAATCGGCCTCGTGCCTCTACGTAGGAATAGCAAAGCGAAGTTTGGCTGTAAGCCCATGGTCAGCAACAATCAGATCTCCATGTCGATTGCACCGTTTATAAAAGTTAACTTAATAAAAACAATATTTTATAAGAGAAAATTTTACTCAGGGCCCAATGCGGTCATTTCGTGATTGCGTCATCGGTTTTTGGTTACGCGATTGCGGTGAAGTTGTTAAAATCGACGCCTTGTGCGAAATTATATCGATATCGCGTGCGTACAAGCATAATAATACCTATATTTAGTCAAAAAACTTGGACAGGATTGTAGAGTCAATATTATCTATTCATCAGAATTTGTAATTTTAGTATTTTAAAAGTTTCTTTTTTCACCGACGTGTCGAAAACATAACTTCTGGGAGGTTTTCTAGTACATTATAAGTATTATAACCATCCGATTCACAAAAAAATGCTCTAAAGCTATCCTATCTAAACTTTGCAGCTAAATCCGCAGCCGCGAAAGCTGTCTATCTCTAAGTAACAAACAACATAATCTGTACGAAAGCGAAGACATTCATTACGTATGCAGTTTCTTATCTATATTCAGGGACGCACGGTCCTTAGATGGTTTTCTGTATTAATAATGTGTATAACATAATTACCCAATTCACAAAAAAAGCTATAAAGGCGTCTAAAGTTTGCAGTTAAAACCTTCCGCGAAAGCTCTCTATCTCAAACTTACAAACAACGTTATCTGTACGAAAAGAATAACCTCCATTATACAGTTGATTATCTGTATTCAGAATAGAACGGTTTCTAAATGGTTTTCAGTAAGTAAGCTCTCTGTCTCAAACTAACAAATAACATTATCTGTACGAAAATGAATACTAATTATACAGTTGTTTATTCAGGTTAGAGCGGTCCTTAGATGGTTTTGGATGGATGGTTTTTAGTATATTACTTAATTATCCAATTCACACGAAAATTCTCTAAAGTGCTCTAAAGTCGTTTAAACTTTGCAGCAAAAGCTCTCAATCTCGAACTAATAAACAGTATTATCTGTACGAAAGCGAAGACGTCCATTATACAGTTGGTTATCTGTATTCAGAGTAGCACGGTCCCTAGATCCGCTAAGTCCGGGTTTTTTGTCCACGCGTCATCGTGAGTGCACCGCGCGCGCCATGTGTCACGAGATCGTGGGAACGACGATGCGTTCACGCAATGTGCTCCCTTTTCAATGTCAACGATGGTCTCTAACCGCCTTTACGATTTTCGATTCTACATCCCTACAATAAGAACCAATTTCCAAAAACTCACGTACCCATACAAAGTTTGAATATCAATCCAAAATAAACTCTATGACATTGAAGTACGGTTCCTAAGACGACGCATTCAGCCGGTCTCATCTCGTGCACATGCCCCTATTGATCGCGTATATTATGATTACTTAGGCGAAGTACGCGTGAAAACACTGCTTAGACATGTAATAAAGTGTTTTCTTTACTAAAAGCTTGCGTCTGAATAACTGAAAGGATAAGTCTATTCTCAAAAAATAAAAGTTGAGGTTGAAAAACGCAATTCTTATAAAGAAACGTCTACAATGACTGTGTGCAAAACAGTAGCAAACAAAAAGCTAAAAACACAAAAAGTGTACTCAATATCTACTTGATAAATTATCGAAGCCATCTAGATAATTATTACACGAGTCGTTTGAAAATAAGAATAAAATGGCAAGAAAAGAATACGAGTAAAAAATACGGGGGAACGCAACTGGCGCGAGCGAGCGTGGGAAACCGACCAGTTGTAAATAGGTGAAGAGCGAGGAAAGGTGCGATTCTCGTTTTTTTTGGATGGCTGCTTTTTGTCTCTAACGGCTGCGGAATAACATTAATGTGGATACTGATTTATGTATGGCTTGGCTAGTGTTTTGATTTGGTATGTATTAGGCAACATTATAGGTTTTGCAAGATTATAATTTTAAGAGAGGTTTCGGTTAAATAAAAGTCCTATTAGGGATTATAAGTACTTACGCGCCCAGATAACAGAAAATAATCTGGGGTTTAATTATTGTAATTGGCCAAAAGTAGCTAGAGGCATTGTAGTGGAATGAGCAATGTTTTTATACAAGACTCGTGTTACCCTATTAATCCAGTATGTTATCAATTAATGAGAATTTTTCTCTGTAAATTCTATAATGATATACTTAACCTGAGTATAAATTAATGCATTTGTGCTATCCATCGAACTTTTTTATCATTAAAATCACTTTTATAAAAACTAAATTGACACAGCTAAATTACAATACCGGTAAAAAAAAAACCCTCCAATAAGACCCACATCGTGTCAATCAATCCATTTTGTCCAACTATTCCGCGCTTAACCCTAGATTCGTGCATCTGCCGTTACAAAAGAAACCCTCGCATTATGGTAGCACGTATTTTTTCTTGACCTCGATCGAGCAAGGGGCAAGCCGTGGGAACGATCTTGCACAATCCTCCGTTTCCTTGGCCATATGCGACAGAAAAAAGTGCAATTATTTATTCCCCCTCGAAGAAAAGGGGAGTTGTGAGAACGTGACCTAACAATGTGCTTCCTGGCTTTCGATACACAATCTCACTTCGGCTCCAAAATGTAATTTTAGCCCTTAGTACGCTGTTTAGAGATGCCACTATCCGATAACCTGCGCCTGGCATTCGATGTTTTACAAATAATCTTAAATAGTAGTATTACGTGGCAATTAAAACCTTAAATTAAAGAAAGTAAAGTTTCTTTTCGCTTGCTATGACGTAGCGTGCGATGTTTTGTGTGATACAAATGGATAGTTTCTTTAATATTGAATAATGCACGCTGAATGGCATTACGCGTGACCTTTAGACGATTGTATGAAAATAATAATCGATTGCGCTCCGTTACACGTGAGATTCTATTGAGAATTTCTCGTGCGTACGGACATTGAAAGCATTTATTCGATTGTGAATAATTCTTAATTGCTACTGTGTGTGTATTTGTAACACGCTCCTCTCCTTAAAAATCTAATGACCATTTCATTGTACGTTAATTAAGGTTAATGCAACTAGAATTTTATCTGGAACTTACGTAAGATAATGCCTTTTAGCCCCATGTGGCACAGATAGGGTTAATTTTCGAAGTTTTCTTAGATGCGTAGAGCCGACATTGTTTTTTATATGGTAGACGGAAACCATACTAATTATGATCGCAGTTAATTAAACATTGACAGCCCAAGTTTCAAGACAAGTCCTTTCTCAATTTCTCGTAAGAGGAATTTGGGTCATAATCATAAGACACCATGCGGCGCAAGTTCGACTGAGGTCACCTTAATTTTACAACTACACAGCAATATAAAATAATATCTACGTTCATATAGAGAGTGTAATTTTCATCTATAATATTTCATGTTACTTACCTACCTACTTGATAATACCTAGCTGCTTTAAAAGGTTGTTGTTTACGTAAATTAAGTAAAAATGAATATCAAAACTTATTTTCCTTAAATTTTGCTTATCAATAAATGTATTTTACGCAGAAACGGTAAACTCTTAGCAGTAAAATCTTTGATCGGTGCTTACGGCAATAAACCATAGAGCTTTCCTTGTATTAATTAAATCGAACACCACAAGAGATAAGTCGGCCGGCCGTATCGCGATGGAATGCGACACTATCGACCATAGTGGCCGTACACTCTAGTGTTTGGCTTCAAGACGTAAACAGACCGTATCTACCGAAACTTATGTAAACTGCCGCTTTCTGAGATCACAGATTAGGCTAGATATTTATTCAGTGTCTGTTATATCGCGGAAATACTTACGAAGTAAACGTATCAGTATCTCTATAGATCGTGGAGAAAGCAAGGTGTCGATAAATATTTAGCAAATAAAATAATTGACAAAGCTAAATAAGATGCAAGCTACAACTTTCCTGGTTGATTTTTCCAAATTGACTCGTTATTTTTATTCGCATCTCGTTTCTCCACTTTATTGTCATTGGCGATACCAATAACGATGCCAGTAGAAGAAAAAAAAAGATGCAAGAAATCGCGAAATTAATCTGACACTGAGGAGTTTTGGCGGGAAGTCGAAAAAGACATATTATTCAGTTTATTATCAGTCAGTCTAGTCAGTCAGATGTTCAAGTTAAGCGATAGCTACTTTACCAAAACGTGTCCGATGGAGTTTTGGAGGCAAGCCGAAAACACACGTTTTCGCACTGTTATTTTATTTGACAACACTCGTGCACTGTCATTAAACTATATCGAACAAAATGCCATCAACTTTATTCGATATTACTAAAAATACATCAAGAAAATGAAAATAAAACAAGAGTACAATAATATGTCCTTTCAGATTTCCCGCCAAAACTCCCTCATGGGTATTACAGAATGTGACAATTGTGAGCCAGAGTTTTAGCGAGAACTTGAAATTAGAAAGTGATGTGATGCGCATTTTTCTTGAAGTATTTTTGGCTTATATTTTGATAAACTTATTTGCGTTTTGTTTTACCAATGCCCCTGTAATGTTAAATGCAATAATAATGCGAAAACACGAAGTTTTGACGATTCGAAATGACTAACATTAGCCCAATGCTAGTGGCATTTAAGAGTAGGCTACAGTGGTTTTATAAAAAATTTAATATTCTATTACATTTTTCTAATGACGAATGACAGATGATAATGACTAATATGAAAAAAAATTATAATAACCTTGTTTTTGTAATTGTAATATTGTTTGCGTGAAGCGAGCCACGTGCCGTGGTGTGTCACGCATGCGCTATACATAAATTATTAAATTTAATATTAAAGTACAATAGGTAGTACAACAATTTACATATTTAATTTTCAGAAAATTTAGCGAGGTACATCTATAGGTATCTATATCTATACATATAATATAATAATATCTATACATACCTATAATATATCTGTAACAAGTCGGTTTCTGTACATTGAAGATAAATATCTTTCTCAAATGAGAAAAAGTGTCACTAGTGCTATTTATTAGCGTAATATAACCCAAAACAATGATTTTTAGAATTATTGTCTGTTTGTTTGTCTGTATATCTGTTTGTCTGTTCGTTTGTGCGCGCTAATCTCAGGAACGGCTTAACGTAGAAGGATGCGGTTTTCACTGATGTACTGGTATTTTTTTGGATTAACATTTAGTGTCTGTTTTATTTAAATCGGTTCACAAATGAAAAAGTTACGTCCATTTCAAGAATTTATCGATCAGTATCGTTGATGATTTATCGAAAACTTCAGTTAATGTATCGAAGTTTATAATTTACAGTCCCTTAAATGATAACATGAAACTTATAAATGAAAAGAAAAATAGATAATACATAGAAAAAAAAAACAACATAGATGTGCTGGCAATAATATGGTAAACTGTACGAAATAGGGTTCACGCTTTTTCGTACAGTTCCCACACGTCGACAATAATTAATCAATATTTTAATCTATACATAAAGCATATGAAGAGTGTGTTCGTTCCTAAGTTTGTTGAAACGCACTAATCTCATGAACTACATATTCCAATTGAAAAAAACTTTTTTGTGTTGGATAGTCCATTTATCGGGGAAGGCTTTTTTTTATAAATAAACCGAACAAAAAGGCAGACAGGCCGCGTGGTGTTAAGCGATCACCGTCGCCTATGGACACGGGAAACCCCAGGGGAGCCACCCGAAGGCTTTAATTTATATAACATCATGTTATGACTAATACCGAAGTCCACGCGGACGAAGTCGCGGGCAGCCACTAGTTATAACTAATATTACCCACTATAGGGATGGAACGGTAGGGTAGGTACCTACTCTACTAAGGAATCATGATGAAGATTTTAGAGTAAAGAAATATTGTTTTATGGATTACATTATTTTATATTCTTACTCGGCACTTACGTGAAAACCTTTTTATGCAGTTTCTTGTCACTTTAATCTTGTTTCTTTAAAATAAATCCCGAAATCTCTTAAACGCACTCTGTGTATGGCAGTGTACTCTAAGTACATCTCTTTAACCAGTCATCCATTATTAATATTTTGTTTTCAGAAGTAATTATTATTTTTCAATCTTTTTTAATATTCCGCTACTAATCAGACTATTTTTAAAGGATACCTATAAATACATAATAACTTGATGCAGAATAGGTACAAATATAACGCAATATCTCGGTTAACCTCTTGTGCGGAAATGTTCATTATCTCGCAGATACGGGCCGTAAATAATAATATATCTTATTATAACATTAAGGCTTACTCTGGCTTACACATGTTTTATTATACCTAATACGATATAAGATATTATTTAGGTAATTAAATACAGGTAGTGTCTGTTTTATTTAAATCGGTTCACAAATGAAAAAGTTACGTCCATTTCAAGAATTTATCGATCAGTATCGTTGATGATTTATCGAAAACTTCAGTTAATGTATCGAAGTTTATAATTTACAGTCCCTTAAATGATAACATGAAACTTATAAATGAAAAGAAAAATAGATAATACATAGAAAAAAAAAACAACATAGATGTGCTGGCAATAATATGGTAAACTGTACGAAATAGGGTTCACGCTTTTTCGTACAGTTCCCACACGTCGACAATAATTAATCAATATTTTAATCTATACATAAAGCATATGAAGAGTGTGTTCGTTCCTAAGTTTGTTGAAACGCACTAATCTCATGAACTACATATTCCAATTGAAAAAAACTTTTTTGTGTTGGATAGTCCATTTATCGGGGAAGGCTTTTTTTTATAAATAAACCGAACAAAAAGGCAGACAGGCCGCGTGGTGTTAAGCGATCACCGTCGCCTATGGACACGGGAAACCCCAGGGGAGCCACCCGAAGGCTTTAATTTATATAACATCATGTTATGACTAATACCGAAGTCCACGCGGACGAAGTCGCGGGCAGCCACTAGTTATAACTAATATTACCCACTATAGGGATGGAACGGTAGGGTAGGTACCTACTCTACTAAGGAATCATGATGAAGATTTTAGAGTAAAGAAATATTGTTTTATGGATTACATTATTTTATATTCTTACTCGGCACTTACGTGAAAACCTTTTTATGCAGTTTCTTGTCACTTTAATCTTGTTTCTTTAAAATAAATCCCGAAATCTCTTAAACGCACTCTGTGTATGGCAGTGTACTCTAAGTACATCTCTTTAACCAGTCATCCATTATTAATATTTTGTTTTCAGAAGTAATTATTATTTTTCAATCTTTTTTAATATTCCGCTACTAATCAGACTATTTTTAAAGGATACCTATAAATACATAATAACTTGATGCAGAATAGGTACAAATATAACGCAATATCTCGGTTAACCTCTTGTGCGGAAATGTTCATTATCTCGCAGATACGGGCCGTAAATAATAATATATCTTATTATAACATTAAGGCTTACTCTGGCTTACACATGTTTTATTATACCTAATACGATATAAGATATTATTTAGGTAATTAAATACAGGTAGTTTGGTGTGATATTTAAATATTCTTTGATTTACCGTTCATCATTCTTATTTTCAGGTAGATAATAAATATAGTTATTTTATAGTCACTCAAAACTAAAGCTAGACAATCTTTGTTTAAAACATATATGTTTTACTTATTAAGTATACAATATACTTTTTACTTAGTTAAAAATGAAAATTTTTAGATGGCGAATTCTACATCAATATTACTTTATGTGGTATCTCATAGAAATAACAAACATAAGTATCACGAAACTGAAGAAAAGCTGTTATGATTATTAGCAAAATATCAATTTAAAAAAATAATATAAAAAGAACATACCTACCTACTAAAACCATAAAACGATTATCGCGCAAACACTTTCGCGAAACTAAAGCCATCTAGCGGTCACTTGCAGAACTATAAGGACGACGCTTCCTTGTAAAGACAGGGGGCGCGAAGAATTTGCAAGACAATGATTTTGCAGACAATAACTTGAAAGGTCAAAGTGTATTGTGCCATCCCGTGAGAAAGGTAATCGCACAGATTTCGCATGTATTTTATTAGGGGGATACCGGTATATATTTTGAACGGTACTTCCCAATGTTCAGTTATGTTTAAGATCGCAACCAGGAAGTAACGGTACCTTTAAGGAAGAAGTCTTATAGTGCAGATTGAGTGACGTTTGTAGTTAAAGTTCCTACTTTTTTACCTCTTTGAGTGTCAGTGTAAGTCAGTGAGCTAGTAAAGGCGACGGTTTTAGGAGTGTTTATGTGAAAGTGTGAAGTGCACAAAAAAGTGTGTTAGCTATATAAACGCGATAGTGCAGTTAAAAAGTTTAGATTCTGTATTATTTTAAAAGTTGAGCATTCAGAAAGTGTTGTGTAGTGAAATAAAAGGGGCATTATAAAAGTGATAGAAGTGAAAGTGTTCTTAAGTATTATGTATATTATAGTTTACATAATGTGCCAATTGTTGAAATTGTGTGAAAGAAAATTTGTGTTACATGAAGTTTGTTTTTATAACTGATATATACCTAATGATAATAATAAGAAATAGTATAACTATTACTTTACTTTAACCTGCTTTTAGATAGCTCTACAAAATGTAGAGTCTTTTCATGTTCTACGTAACCATGACGATATTAAAAAATATATTTATTGCACATTACGTAAAAATGTTCTTGAGTAATAAACAAAATAGTAGGGTAAGTTATTATTTTAATGTTTTCGTAGTAACTTAATATAATAATAAAAAATATATAAGTCAAAAAGCATCGAATATAATAATCTATAGATATCTTTAATATGATATATGTTTACATTAGTCCTGCGGTTAGCGCAGAACATATCATGCGATCTATGTCATCTATGCATATAAGCGTAGTGGGCGCAGTCAGGTTTAAGATAGGGGACCTCAAGTAACAAACAGGCGCGTTTTTGTGCTCAAACGAAGACGTCAAGCTGTTGGACCTGCTTGTTTCTTAATCGATGGCAGACGTTTATCCTTGTCGGAGACCTTATGATTAACTTGAAAACATCTGACACTGGGTTGACCACTACCCCACATTTCCACCAAATCGCACGGGGCAGCATGGTAGATAAGTTTAAGAATAAACCCCGTACCCAATAGGATAAAAATTCGGGCCCATAACGGGGCTTCAGAAGTGTTGCAGACATTATTTATTTATCAAGTTGTTACAGAAATAATTTTATTTATGCCATATTTTATCGCAAATGATTGTATCAATATCTTTAACGGAATTATACCACACGTGATAGATAAAGACATAACGCGGGTTAGAAGGTTAAGATAAGCTTTGTTTATATGGAGAATGTCATGTATGTTGTCATGGATAACCACTTTAGGTGGGAAAATTTCTGTTATCTCTTAATAGAAATATCCATGTAATACATAATACTCAATACATATTTTGTTGGCTAAGGTTAAAATTTCTTAACTTAGTCACTTCTCTAGAAGATTAGAGGCAAAAAAGAGTAATTTTCAAGTTTCTTCTTTAGTGATATGAAACATATTATTATATTCTTAACGACTGTTATTGACTGAAATCCAAAGACAAAGACAAAGACAAAGACATTTATTTGCACAATAATGGGTGTTTATAATGTTGTTTATATATATTTAGTTCGCCATATTTACCTTCTTAAGGTATGCAAATATACAATGATAAAAATATAAAAGGAAAAAACTAAACTATAATATAATTACGAAATGTACATTAACATCTATTTTACTATTATTTTTATTTGTCCCATATTGCGCCTTTTATAAATAAAAATAAAAATATTTATTTATTTATATTTCGGATCGGTTCCGATCGTCAGCTTTGGGTACCCATCCTTTATGCGTTTCACAGTTGGACTGACGTTTCTGTGCATAGGAGGGTTCAGGCTGCTGAAATGCGTAGCCAACCCTGTGTCGGAGATGTTTTTTTAACAAGAGCTCCGCTAAAACTTAACGATTGCTATTTATCAACAACTGAAACCGATGCTTAACTTCCCCTTAAAACATAAATGCGCATTAAGTATTCGCCATTCGTAGTCGCCTTGTTTTTCTATTTCTATGGTGGTCACCCACTTTACACCCGATCGCGCACGTGTCGCTTAGTTGCGTAAATCGTTTGCTTTCTACGCAGGGCCATACGAACTCTATATATGTATATATACTTATAAAGTATTGTTTTCTGTAAGATTAATATTAGCTATTTAATATTGCCAGATAACGCTAAAAATGCGTTATTTAATTTATAAAAATGAGGAGACCGTTGACCAATTATTGACACCAAATTTAAACTAAACACTATTATTGCTAAGCTTAAGTATTGCTGTGATAAAAGATTTTAATCTTAAAAGATCTCAATAAAATACTAATTTGTATTAGTAACAAATTTTAATATATAAATATTAAAAACTTTTAACGTACAAAAATAGTATGCCAAAGGCATGCATATTATTAATTCTTACTACTGTTACTAAAACCATAAAAAAATCAAGTATTATATTTAAATACGCAAAAACATTTTTATTATTGCTTTTAAATAACTATAATATTGAAAATAATTTGTTTATTAAATGGATGAAGACAGAATATTTTACAAAAAGAAAATCTCTTTTAGACAAGACTTTTTTATTGCATGTTAGCTATTGAAGAGCTTCGGTGTTATGAACTAAAACGGGAAAAATATTCGTAAGACCATATTATAAAGGATTATTCCCGTGTTGTATTTTTCTATGTTTAATTCCAACCTCTAAGAATACTCATGATATTTTGAGTTTGAGTTGAGATTGAATTTATAAGAGTTTTTTTAATACTGCAGTTTTCTAGCTTTAAAAGGTTCCCAATCTACGAGTACATATTCGTACATATATACCTGATTGAAATAATTTAGTTGAAATAAAAATATTCGAGACTAACGGTAAACAGAGTGTGTCATCTGAAGAATTTTTATTTTTGTTGATTTTCTGTATATAAATTTTATCACTTGTGTAACGAGTCGTCGTCAGCACACTCCGGGTGACTCACATTTTTATTTGGTTTAATTAAGGAGAAACATTTTTAGTACTTACTTAGCCGGATGACTTAAAAGATGATTATCTCTTAATCTTTTTCGATTCGGTTATCTTTTGCTTCACGACATTATTTTTATGTTTTTGTAATGATGCGTATATGAATCATAGAATGTGAGAGTTTGTTAGATATTTTTATTGATTTGTTATTGCTATTTTGATGTTTTACGTCATTTGGAGCCGACCTTCTTCTTCTGGATTAATACTATCATGTAAATGTATGTAGGTAGTTGTATCTATTATGTGTAAGTATTTTAGTGTTATTTGGTAAACTAATTCTGTTTTATGTTTTTGTAATGATGCGTATCTGAATCATAGAATGTGAGAGTTTGTTAGATATTTTTATTGATTTGTTATTGCTATTTTGATGTTTTACGTCATTTGGAGCCGACCTTCTTCTTCTGGATTAATACTATCATGTAAATGTATGTAGGTAGTTGTATCTATTATGTGTAAGTATTTTAGTGTTATTTGGTAAACTAATTCTGTTTTATGTTTTTGTAATGATGCGTATCTGAATCATAGAATGTGAGAGTTTGTTAGATATTTTTATTGATTTGTTATTGCTATTTTGATGTTTTACGTCATTTGGAGCCGACCTTCTTCTTCTGGATTAATACTATCATGTAAATATATGTAGTTGTATCTATTATGTGTAAGTATTTTAGTGTTATTTTGGTAAACTAATTCTGAAATTCCAATGAACGATGCGACGGAAATGCCAAAATGCAATGATATTAAATGTAAAATGCCATATATATTTCTGTTTATAACATTTTATTTGATTGAGTTATTTTTATTTATTATGAAAGTAATAACATTTTTTTATGAAACGTAATAGTATGATAAATTTTGCAATATTTCTTTATTATTTTTTGAAAAAATCTTTTTAATTTTCATGGCACTAAAGATTGCTTGGACCTTTCAGTCATTTTCAGTAAATAAATAACGCTTTACACTCATAGCCCCACAGTAGGGTAGATATACCCTGTGTCGTGGGTACCATGGACACATACAAACACAGAAACACAAACCGAACTAGATATAACCCAGACCCAAAACAGATATTTAAACTCTTCATTCAAATTTCTGTTCCGCCGGGAATCGAACTCGGGACCCTTTGATTGGCAGTCCGGCATAGTAACCATTGCGTCACGCAGGTCGTCTTGACTCTTTTTCAAGCATACTAATTGTCGCATGTTTGAATGCAATAAGAAGAATATATATTTTAATCTGTTTAAGAGTAATTACGATTTATATTAACGCAATAACCATTATTATTGCATGCTATTTTAAATAAATTGTATAATTTGTTCTCAGATATTTGCGCTTATTAATGAATGTATATGATCTTTAATCTTGATTAACAGAATACTTTAGACTTTGGAAGGAGAGTGGAATATGATTTACAAATGTGATAGCTATGTAATCATTTCAGTATAATTGTAGTAAGTAGTAGTGTAGTTATCAATTTAATTACTAACAGTAGGTACTATTATAGAGTTGTTGAAATTTGCTGAATATTAATATGTACATATTGATTGCGTTGTTTATATTAGTATGTAGAAGTAGTAGCGTTTATTTAGATGCTTGTGGGTTGGAAATAAAGCGAAGCTTTATAATTTTGACGAGTGAGACGAAGCTTTCTTGGAAAACGCACTCAAAATAAGTTTTGCTAGAGAATGTCTAACCTTTTGATTGATTTAAGGCCTCGTTCACCATCTCCAAGTAAAGTGTTGATTAGTTAAGTCCCAAGTAAAATTAATTGGCAAGTAAAAGCTATGAGAACGGGTCAGTTTATCATATGATTAGTGCTACTCGGACATCGTGAAATTGAAGTTACGGGTGACTTTAACCAACAGTTAGCGTACTTGTCACTTTACTTGAAGGTGGTGAAAGAGGCCCTTAGTAGATAGTAACAATGACATGTTCTTTTGCAGGCAACTAATGCTAAGCAAACTGCTAACTGTTTTGATAGCGCTCAACAATATACTAAGCATCTTGGGATGAGGTTAAGATTGGGATTGGTAATCAATAAAAGAGGCCTGGCCTTAACAATCCGGTGCCAGCTCACCGCTGACGCTGACGCAGGCCGATCACGCGCCGTCATCTGAGCAAACACGATGATCTCACCTCTGCGTGTACAGGTGTTAGTGTCTGTTTGTGTCGAATGAGCCTATATTGCTTTTCTATTAATTACAATAAATAGGTTTAAGAAGACAATAATGTTTTCTACTTTGATTTGCTAAAACTTAAAGATTTTGCAAAGTTAAAGGAATTACTTCTGCTTAAGTCCCAAATAAATGCGAAATAGATTTTCGTATTGTAAGTCGATGTATTTACAATTGGCCTCAAATACTTCGGTAGGTATTTGTGGCCAATCTTAACAAACATGTACCAACTATAATCTAAACATAATTGATATTCTTAAATCTTTTATCAACCTACATTTGTAAAAACGAATGTTAAGAAAATGTAAGACAAAATGTAGAGTCGCCTTTAAAGTTTTGTAATCTAATGTTACAATCTAATCTTAGATATAGAATCTAACATTCCATATTTTTATATTTAAATTCCTAATAAAATTGTTATTTTATGACAATAACTCTTATTTAATTGAACTAGGCAGGTTATTAAAATAAAGGTGTGATCTATATTTATTTGAATTTTTATGTGTTTTTTATGTTTTTACCTGGAAACAAAAACACTTTTTTCACTATTTTAGTTCATATTTTTCTTTAAATATGCACTTTATTTAATTTTTATACATATTTCAATAAAGGCACTATTACAAAATATAAATCAAACTACATCACAGGTGTTAAAGCTTTACTAAAGTCGTATAATCTGAAGCTTCCATTGACTCCTCGACACCGTTTCCTTTCCATGTAGCTCTAATTGCTTTTATCGTTTATATCGCTGCCGGCTCTTAATAGCAATTTAATTGTAATTGGAAACTAATTAACGGCGGCTCCGGACAATCTTCAATTACCACTATCTATACGAGTACATAATGTATATCGCCACAACACCCGCTACAATTAAATCGAACGCTTTAACCGGACTACGCAACACAATGTAATTATATCTGCACGTGTGGCCGGCTTCCCTGATTGAAACATTTCTGTACATTCCAATCCAACAATAGCCTTGCACGTGTATAGAGAATGGACCTCTGAAATTAGATTCGAAAAAAAATTAACCCAAATTTCGCAAGAGTTGCGGAATTGAGAATAAGGGGTTGCAAAAAATCCTTTCTAACCCGAGCGTCCGACGCATTGAACACGTGCATCGGGCGCGATAACAATGCGCCGATGACTCACGAGCGATGCTCAAAACTCAAAACGTCGTCGATGCGGCCGACTCCGCGTATTATTAAACTGGTAAGAAAAAAAGATAAGTCTCGCCGTACCGCATCAAGGAATTGTACATCTGCCGAAATTTCTCACGGATCCGTCGTGAGCGCCGGACGGTATTATTATCGGACCAGTCCGCTATCTACCCACGTAGCTATTATAGATCGTGTGTTGGTGATTATGACAAGCGCCTAGCGGTATCGCTTGGCGACTACTTTTTAATCAATAGCGTACGATTTGCATATCTGGTTTCGCCGTATATCTTGTAGGAGTAGTTGTTTGTTTGAGTTCGATAATTAATTTCTCACGCACGTTTTCCGACTGCGAATTGCCAAAAGCTTGTTACAATACGAGGAGAAAGCTTTTTGTTAAACACGTGCACGCAATAATTTAAAGGCTTTGATTGTCACAGACATTGTCATGCGCGGCATTCACTTGCACAATACTTATTTTTTACGGCCTATTTAGATAAAGTTTACAAGTTCAGACTTGTCGGAGGCTCGACGTATTAACAGGTTGAGACATGTTGCTCGGGGTAGTTTTCTTGCACGATTTGCATGCGTTAACGGGATTCATTAATAACGTTGCTGCAGCCTTTAATGTATTGGCTATTTATAATAAGGACTTGTTTACTGCTGAGATGATTTTCAATGCCTTGTTTTCTTTCTTTAGGACGATCGTGTTATTTCTAGAACATTTTTCATTACATTGCATGGAATTATATTTTAGTCTTAGGGCCTCGTTCATCATCTCCAAGTAAAGTGTTGATTAGTTACGTCCCAAGTAAAGTTAAATGGCAAGTAAAAGCTATGAGTACGGGTCAGTTTATCATAATAATATGATAAGTGCTACTCGAACATCGTGAAATTAAAATTGAAATTAAAGTTACGGCTTTAACCGACAATTAGCGTACTTGTCACTTTACTTGAAGGTGGTGAAAGAGGCCCTTAGTAAGTAATTAGATGATAGGTAAGTAGATACTTAGTTGTTGTGCATAATACTACTAATACTAATAATAATAAATATTTTCAATTTTGGTTATTTATTATATTAATTAACACATTTTTATGAAATTTTGAGACTAGTTAACTAATTCATTACTATAAAATGAATAAGTTAAGTAGTCTCAAAATTCCAAATAACGATACTGTTTTATGACATTGGTCGTATTACTACAAATATTGGCTATAATTATATCGAACTCCGAGGCTTAGTTTGAAAATGTCCAAACCCAGGGCCGCCGTAAGCGGGCGTGCAAAGCGTGCATCGCACGCGGGCGGCACGCCCAGGGGGGCGGCAAATTGAGCGACGAGAAGTCGCTCAATTTGCCGCACCCCTGGGACATACGTGCTTACCTTAATCAAGATATGCCAAGTTTTTTTACTGCAGACCATGCTTCAACAAAGTTCACAGTAAATAAAAAAGCACGTAGAGTAGTATAAGCATGAATAAATAAATAAAAAGGCTGATTATTATCAAAGTAAAAAGGCTGATTATTATCACAAAATAAATAAAAACGTGAAAAAAATGGGGAATGTAGTGTGTATCATTTCATATACACTTGGCCCCTGAGACCGAATTTCCCAGAAGTCAGTCGCAGGGGCCAGTGTATGTTATATGATACACTTTAAAAAAACGGTTAGGACAAAGCGTAAATAAAAAAAATCAAATTCGCATAGCATTTTAGGACTAGGAGGTGCCATTTATGCAAAAAAAAAATTGCGATTCCCACAACATTTGCTTCAGAGGTGCAGACGTGCGGTGGCGCTGAACGTGTTAAGCAAAAAATGTAAGAACATTCACAAATAATTTTAGGAACCGCCGAAAAGGAAAAAACTTTCGGGAGCGCAATTCCGACATCAAAAACGAGAAAAAGAAGTACACAAAGAAAAAATGGCGGGTTCTTTACTAAAATTTTTTGGCAAGCCAGATAATAAGGAAACGGAATGCCACGAAGATATCGAGGAAGCTTGCAGTAGCACAACCTTAAATTAAAGACCTGTGGACGTAACTGAAGAGAAAGATATATGTTCATCGGAAGAAGCGTCAAGTAAAACAAGAGAAGGTACAACTGAAGAACCTGTTAGCAGTTTATCTTGTTCAGTATCATGCAGCACTTTAGATTGTGGTGATGATCCCGGTTTGTGGCCTGCAAGTATGAGTAATGATCTTGTTCATATTTTGGTTAATCGTGGTCCCGTACAGGTGACCAACTGCAACTTTCCTATAAATGAACACGGAAGAAAATTTACAGAGAGTTATTATTATAGAAATCTTCCCAATGGCGAAAAAATTAACAGAGAATGGCTTGTTTACTCTATTTCGAAAGATTCAGTTTATTGTTTTTGTTGTAAAATATTTGGTAAATCTGCTAGTAATTTGTCTGCTTTGAACGGTTTTTCTGATTGGCAACATTTGTCATTAACATTGAAAAGTCATGAAACAAGTTTAGTGTTTCCCATAACGAAAATGTGAAAACGTGGGTACAACTAAATAATATGTTGAAAAATAAAACCACTGTAAATCAGATGCAACTGAGACTATTAGAATCGGAAAAAAAACAATGGTGTGATGTATTAGAAAGAATAATAAGTGTAATAAAGTATTTATCTCATCAATGTCTGGCATTCAGGGGGTCGTCAAAAACATTATATGATCATGATAATGGTAATTTTTTAAAAGCAATCGAAATGATAGCATCCTTTGATTCAGTCATGCGGGAACATATTCACAGAATTAAATCTTCGAAATCAGATTCAAGTCGTATGACTCACTATTTAGGAGATCAAATTCAGAATGAAATAATTGAGTTGCTCGGCAAGACCATAAAAACAAATATACTGGACAAAGTTAGAACATCAAAATATTTTTCCATTATTTTGGATTGCACACCAGATGTTAGTCACACAGATCAAATTACAGTTGTACTTAGGCATGTAATTTTAAATAACGAAACAAAAAATGTTGAGATTCGTGAAAATTTCATTGGTTTCTGTCCTATCTCCAGCACCACAGGTGAAGGTTTATTAAATTTCTATTTATCTACAAAAAAGTACTATTTCTATAAAAAATGTTAGATTAATTTTTTTACATCAGTAAACAAAAAATAACTAGTTAATTTAATTGTTTTTTTTAAATAAATGGTTTCGCAAATTTAAAGGCAAGAAGAGTACTTTTTTGTAGATAAATTTCTATTTAACTACACAAAATTTACTATTTCTATTAAAAAATTAAGATTCAAATTTTTCGCATCAGTAAACAAAAATTACAAGTTAAATTAATTAATTATTTGAAATAAATGTTTTATCTTCTTTCAGTGGCTTTTATTTTCCCCGCCATAATAAAAAAAATATATAAGAAAGAATTACTATCCTTTTTTTGACACAACTCTTACAGTAGGGCGGCATAATCGGTATTGCACGCAGGCGACGAAACAGCTAGCGGCGGGCCTGTCCAAACCTATCTGCTGTTTACATATTAAACGGATAAATGTGTCCCTAATTAATTATTCAAGTCTTCTATTCTCAAATTAGCACAAGACGATAAACGTTGCAATATATGAATGATAAATTAGTTACTAGAATCTATACTAATATGACATGTATATAATGTTGAACAAACGCTAATCTCAGGAAGTACTGGTTCGAATTGAATAATTAATTTTGTGTTGAATACCTTCATGTACTGTAATCATTCTGTTGTTACTGTGCCACTATTGTTTCGATCATAATAACTTTAGAATGTAATTTTTTAGCTATGCTAAGCGGTGAATTTGTAACATAAGTATTTCTAGTTTTCTCAATAAGTGATATTGTAATGTCTTTAGAGAAATAAAGTCTTAAACCGTAAACCGAATTTGTTTGCTTAAACAAATTCTTCAACAAACGCTAATCTCAGGAAGTACTGGTTCGAATTGAATAATTAATTTTGTGTTGAATAGTCCATTTATTGCGGAAGGCTATAGGATATAGGCTAAGGCTAAAACCAAAGTCTACATTTTCGAAGTCGCGGGCGGCAGTTTCTTATATGTTAAAAAATAATATTTTTCTTATACGTACATAGGGTACACGTATTGTATACATTGTACATTGTTTACCTGTCGTGAGTCGTAAGTAATTTATTTAATTTGAAAAGCACATTTGTATAGATTTGTACAAAAACATTTTTGCATATTAGTTTAAGTTATCATTAAAAATCTCATAGATACTAGTTAGGCCCACAACAGCAACAGTCGTTCTGTAATTTCGTGACAATTACGGAATGACTGTTGAATATAATATTATGCAAAATTTGCAATAAACTGTAGTGTCATTTTATTGCTAATTTCATATCATTATTACACATAGGTATTTCACGATTATAAATACTTAATAGGAAGATGTAATACGATATAAGAATGATAAATATTCGAAAAATTTAACGTTTAATTAACCGATGAATTACCTAAACTACCAATTTACTTAAAAATCTCTACAATGTATAAAAAGCTATCATTTTAACACTCCTATGCGTTTATTAACTTTAATATGATTGTATAAAAAAGTATCAATTAATTATTTATAGGCACAGCAATAAAAGGTGTTAACGTTGTTAATATTGTTTAAATAGACTTCCTGAAGTAAAATGTTACTTTAATAAAGTTTCATTAATTACGATTACGGTGGTTACAGTATTTACGGTTAACGTCAACGAGTGCTTTATACTGAATACTTTGTAACCCATGTTTGTAACATTACAAACCACACCAACTGACATATCACCAACATTAATTGAAATATACGCAACGTATAATTTAGGGTTATCATCGTAATGATTGCTAAAGAAAAAGCGCGGCAAGTTGAAAAAGAGCATTAAAAGTCCAGTAGCGGACTTCGTCGTGGCCTGCACGTGCGCAGTGGCCTGGCAACTGAGGCAAGTCGACTATACTAGTACTCGTATGGTTAGGTTGGCTCGCGCCGCTCAAACCTCGTCCGACAACTTTGGACTACAGATTCCTGAATAAGATTCCAACTTTTATGGCGGTTAAACACCCACGCCTTATTAGTAAAATAGCTGTACTCGTGTTACTTTTATACATATGTCTGTAGGTGTAGTGTTTATTGGGTTTGTGTGCTTAAATTAATAGGAATAAAAGTAAAAGATAGCAAATTAATTCAACTCATATTTTATTTCAACTCATTTTGTCAAACATAGTAAAAGTCTCAATATTAAATAAATTACTATCCCTAAAACAATTAAAGCTCATTTCAGAAGGATCACAATTATAGATCACGACGCCTAACCTTACTTTTATACAATACAATAAAAATATCACAACACTAAAATCGAAATACAATTAAAGCTTTTCAGGAGTTATCACGATTATTGAGCGATTTCTAATCCTAACCTAACTTCCTATATGGCACCGAAGAACTATTTAATTAAAGCTAACATCACAGACGGTTGAAGAAACCAACGGAGCGGTCACTGGTTTCACGGAAGACACTGATTGCTGAAGCCGAGGAGGGTCTAGGCTTGGACCCAGCGGTCCTGGATCGGGTACTGTTGCTCGGCGGTTTGGCATTCGGTGTAGCAGTGGGCCGTCGCGAAGTCAGCTTCAGTTTTGGAGACGGTGGTCCAGAAGAAGGTGCCGGCGTCGGTGCGGGCGAAGTGGACCGGGATGTAGAAGTCGTCGCGGGACACTGGCACGAGGTCGTAGGTGTCGTCCTTGTTGCAGACGAGGAACGCCGCGGACTGGCACGAGTCCATCTCCTCGTAGATCTTGCGCTCGAGCATCTCGTTGCTCGCATTTTGGTCGGCCTCGTAGCACGTGTCGACTGTTTTGGCGGGAGCGCGCTTCGTCGTCTTCTTGATCATCCTCATTAGAGGCTTCAGTAGCGCCTTGAAACCACTGTTCTTCATCTTTTCACTGTTGTACTTGTTCTCGTTCATCGAGTTGTTAGTCGCGATGATGTATTCGTTATTAGCGTAGTAAGACATGTTGTAAAAGTAGAGAGCGTGTGTTGCGAGTGAGTTCACAAGCGGGAATGTGGGGCTGTTCGACCGGCCGAGCTTATATAGTCGCCGCGCCGCCCCCGACATAAAAGCTACGTTCGTGAAAAGCTTGTGTCGTGTGCATGTGTGTGTGATTTGAGTACTTTATTTTATGCTCCACGACGATTTTCGTGAACGATACGACACCATTATTCATATGGTTAGGGTTAATGCGGCATTGTAATCGTGGGTCGTGTAAACAAGCTAAGTGCGTTGTGATGTCTACGTTTGTTTTAGTTAGTTGCTACGACGTAGCACTCGCTTTGTGGAGAGGTTTGTGGTATTGTATTGTTTATAGCCGGTCATTAGGGGCTATTGTTTGCTCGAAGAAAATTTACAGAACAAATATTTTCATTTTGTAATGTTCTGAAAGAACACTTGTGAATGCGCGTAGTTACTTGGTTGGAAATTTTAATAGTAGACTGTTTTGAACATTAGTGCATGTACGAGTAAGAAATATCTTTATAGTTAAATGAGTCTGTTATTGTTGTTTTTAGTAAAGAATTGTTTGATGATAGCTTTTGCAAATTAATTGAATAGTAATAGTAATCTTTATAAAGTTTTTTAAAATTATATGCATTTTAAACAAAGATTCGAGTCTTCATTGATGAATGTTTATTATAAATTTGTATTTACAGTACTGTATCTATGTGTACAGAGGATTAGTTGAACAACTGGATTTCTCTACTGACCCCGTCCACGTGCTAGCCTCGCGTCCGTGGGTAAATATCACATATGGTTCATTAATAGAGTGGCGTGAGCCTGGGACAATGCGATTGTGATCGGCAGGAAGGGGTCACTAAGTCAGAGGGGTGACTGCGACCCCCCGTTCTCGTGCGAGACGCGTGACGACCACACTCATCAAATCAAGGCTAAGTGTGGTTATGTTTATGAAGCTTTCTAGGTCATATTTTTGTAAAAAGTGTGGAATTGGTAAGCTGATATGCGCTTAAGAATAGTTATGATTGTTACGACAAGGGTTATACGCAAGAGATTGAAGCTCATCCCTAATCGGATTCTCCAACTATCTAGGAGAGTCTATTAACATTTTGTTTACAAAAAGTCAGATTAAATTTAATGCCACCTACGCACAAAATCTCAAGCTCGTACCGGTCCAAACATGTAAGGTTTTTTCGATGTATGTCCGAAGAGTATTATAAAAAAAAATTGTTTAAAAGAAATCAGTGTAGCGGTGATAGTGAGATCTCCTCCAATGGGGTGCGCGCGCGCCGGCAGGTGCTGCGATCGAGCCTCTCGCACACATACGACGTCGGTTTAAATATACGATCTTTGAACACGTGCATTCGAAGGGGATGAATATACGCGATTCGCAGACGTTCGAGAGAGAGCGTTGATATTTTTTATCGACATGAATAGATTCACGACTCCTCCATATCCGAAATAGGGTAACGCAAGGGCTAATTTGGTTATTGAAAATTGAGGGGTTGTTCGTGGGAACGCTCTCCGCTTCTAGGTTCCCAGGGTTGGTCGCACATTGAGCTTTTTTTCGGCGATGCGAGATTCGGAACGACGACAGATGGCAAGCGTGGATCCCGTTCTGTGTTGTTATAATAAATCGTATGGGTATTGGAATTAAACATTCCATTTTGATGCCTCATCGCGCTCGAGGGTGGTGAGGGGATGAAGATGTAAACAAGTGTAAAGGGGTCAGTGGAACTCGGCCGGGGTTGTAATTAAATGTCTATTAGGGGCATTTTAAGATTATTAGGAGATATTATGTAGGGTAGGAATGCCTATTTGGGGCGCTTTTTTGATAATTGCACCAATTAAGGGATGCATGGGTTTTAGAAGCATCAGGCATCAGCATCACAGTTTCGTTAATTGGGAAATGACTTCAGAAAAAGATACTACAAATCTTTGCTGCTAATTTATACTTGGAAATCCCGTCTTAAATATCTAATGCTAACGTTTTTGTTTGTGCAGGACCATTATACGTCCAGATTAATTCCCACGGCTGAAGATGATGCAAAAACCTGGACAATGGGATGTCAGGGGTTGGAGCAAAGCCCCTTGCGTCATATTTAAAAAGTGGCTAAGGAGAGTGACTTATTGTCCCCCATGGCGTGACAAGTGTGGGATTGCGGGGAGGCTTACCTCAGGGGTGCAGCATCCCTGCTCTATTATGCTCTTTGTTTGTGATGCACTTGCCAGAGACAAGTTTACTTTTTGTGGTTAGAAAGGTAAATTATGAAGAGTCATAAGTCTGAAGTAAAATTATCTATTATTAACATAAGAATCTATGAAAAAATGGTTCGAATAGGATTTGTTAAATTACCTCTAAGTTCATTATGACATTTAATTTTGTTAATTCAACTGAATTATTTCGGTAAATTTTCAAATATTGTATTTTGTTTTATTTTTTTCAAATACTTATACAAGTAAATATTAAGTTATCATGGTTCATCTTGCAGATAATACAATCACATATTCAAAAATGTTTTTATAAGTTTAATGTACTCCAAATGTTTTGAGAAATTTATGGCATTTATTTACTTTTTTTTCAATAACATTATAATGTATTTAGTTATCATGATTCGTCCTGCATCTAAATACAATCGTATTTCCGGTTTTGTGTAATATAATGTTAAGAACAGTACAGCTTCAATGATAACTGGTTTTCTTCAATAACTATATTGTTCAAATATTCTGAAGAACATAGCAAAGTGTACCTGTTAAAAGAATTAAACTTGTATCTGATAGTTATTGATAATGTTGTCTATTATATTCACGTAGGGCTGACAAGTGGAGGATTGCGCGAGGGTGCGCACCCCAGCTCCCCTTAAGCTCATTGTTTGATTTCACTTGTCACATGTGAAGGGTGCTAGGGTCAATTTTAGCGTTAAGGCTGTGATTATCTATGGGAAAGGCTTCTTGGATTTTTTACATAACTTAAGATTTTCTCTTTTATTCAGTAAAAAAGAAGATTTTATTTTCAACTAATATTAATTAATTTATATCAAGAAATACATAATTATGAAAATATTAGTAAGTAGTACATTATAAATCGAGTCCTTACAACT
The DNA here is from genome assembly GCA_911387765.1 of Pyrgus malvae. Classification (NCBI taxonomy): domain Eukaryota; kingdom Metazoa; phylum Arthropoda; class Insecta; order Lepidoptera; family Hesperiidae; genus Pyrgus; species Pyrgus malvae. Next base: position 16,452,100 of record OU426962.1, read on the forward strand.
TGACATATTGTTATTTAACAGTCAAGTCTAATTAAGAATAAACAATTCATTGCATAACACTAATTTCACATAAAATTGCACGTATAAACGTAAAACCTAATTTAGAATACAAAACTTTAAACTTAACTTAAATTAATTTCTTTAAACTTTACGTTTACACTTAGAATTCTAGGTGAAAATAGTGTCATGAAATTAATGCGTACGAACACGAATTTAAGTGATCTTTAAATGTTCTTAGAAAAAAAAAGTAAAGCGCTTCCGACATTGTAGCACAGTAGAGTCTTATGATGTCTTAAGATATATGTTTATTTTGTAAACTGATGAAAGATCCACAACAAATAATCTATTCTCTTTTTAAACAGACTCTAGATATTAGTTTTCTCATAAGGCTGTAAGAGGTTTAATTTTTTTTAATTGTTCAAATTCCTTAAACCTTGTTCCTAAGGCTTCGTTCTCACGACTAAGGTCCTTCCGTGTTCCCATGGTTCTTAGATATGTACTTCCTTCCGTCTTTTAGGCAGTCTTCCACTTTATTGAATCCAATTAGAATACCTTGAAAAGTCAACAAAAATATCAATGAATGAACCATAGTTTTTAGTAATATTTAAAATGTTTATGTAATGTATGTTAGTGTTTTATTTCAGAATTTTATTGATTTATGATTTTATTAGATTTTAAGTCATTTTTAAAATGTATTTCGGCATTTTATTTTTGTTATTGCTTATTTCTTAATATGTGCCAATATATGATATATTAAAATAAATGAATTTATAAAGACGACTTTTTGCAGTATATTTTTTTCATTACAAATAATTAGAATTTCCTATAACTCTCTTTAAAATAAAAAAGCGGTATTATATGGCTTTGTTTATACTGATTTATGTAAGTTCTTTTTGATAATTATTTTAACATTTATGAGTAGTTGAAAACAATCAAACTTTACGTACCTAAATATGTATGGCGAGGGCAGTTTTTATTTAACAGAAAAGAAATACATTGGGCACTTGGGCAGTAACCCACTGCAGAAAAGGCGGTTAAAAATAAGAAAAAAATCTATTGTATTCTGTGTGGGAATTTCAGTTACGTGATTTAATGAAATAAAATCGAGGGTGGAAAATAAAGGCCATGTATAAATCACCCCTAATCGTTTCTTTTTTGTCGTACACTTGTTGCATCACTCACTTCGTAGGAGATTTCAGACATAGTTATACGATACTGTTAGTAAAGTCGTAGGTTTAATAATATGAGCTTTATGATTCAGATGATAGAAGTGATATTAAACTTGCTCTTACTGACAGAGATGCTCATATAAAATGGTAGATAAAATACGGGGGTGGAGAATTTTAGGGGTTGTTGAACAATTAACTTAGTCGCAGGTAAACTCATTTCGTATGGTGAAAAAAAAAAGGTCAGATGATTTTGCATTTGTATAAAGTCACTATGTAATTCGATTGTAAATAATATTTTTATTGAAATTTGATACCTACGGCTTGTAAATGTTTGACATGGTACTCGGTTTTATTTATTTGTTGTTAACTTACGAATGTCACGGATTAAAATTATTGTAATTAATAAATGTATTTTTAGTAATTGGTTTTTTATTTAACCCAATATTTCTTATTATACATGCATGTATTTTAATGGCTCTTTGGCTGATGTAGAGCGTAAGTAAAACGGAATCAGTTGGTAGTCAGAAGGGCAACCGTGGCAAATTTTTGCAAGTTATCGTGCTTTGGAGGGTACATTAAAAAACCTATTCAGATGCTTTATGGGAGATTTCTATATCTGACAGACTCTACCTTGTATTTCCACCAGTCCTTATGGAGTAAGCTTTAGACTCAAAGTTACTCATGCTGAGCTGCAAAAAGCAGGTATATCTGTACAATTTCGGAAAGCTCATTTTCTGATGCGTTGATTTATTATAAATAAAAAAGCCCATACAAGTAACGCTAACTACTCAAGAGCTTTTTATCGAGTATAAAAAGCTGAGACTAATGAGCACCTCCATTAAAAAACGGAGGGCGATAATCACCCCGATTCTGTACCTCTCGTTAAACTCCTCGTTTTTGAATACCCTACGTGATGAGTTTTGGGAGTTACGTGTCAAAAAAGATCAGAAATAAAGCTTCTATTTTTATAAAAGTAGAAATGTAGCTTGATGGTAGAACTTTAGTGGCAGAAACGTCTTATAAACATAATTTATTAGGATTAAGAATAAGAGAGGTATCGTACATTACTATGAAGATTAAAAGTATGTTCTAAGATTTGTTTTCATAATATTATTGCTAATGAAATTGCTCTTGGCTGCAATAAGACCTAATTCTAATCTAAAGAAAGGATACGGTAAAAGCATTTCATTGAATTTCAGCAGAAAATAGTTCAATACGGTAAGGGATATACAAAATGGCGAGCTTGTTAAATGCATTCAGTCAAAATCTTCCTAAGGTCTTTCTCCTTGACGCACATGCTGATTTACGTCGTACTACGACATGACTACGAAACAACTACGACACGACTAAGGAACGAAGTAGGTGTTGGTGATGTATGACTACGACGATTACGACTGCGATGGTATGAAGTACTTATTACCTAATGCGATACATTGTACATATTTTGATATAATCATATGTACTCATTTGTTTATGCCTTTAAATTTCGTTTTTAGCACTTTTTGAACGTTTAACACGTTTAGCACTTTTCGAAGTGCGCATGGCTCGGCGGATAGCGTAGAACGCAAGCGGTCTAGCAGCTAAGCCAAACGGGCGCGATCGGGTGTGAGATGGGAGACCGCTAGTGGCAAAAAATGTCATGCGCGTTTCCTTGCTTCGGAGGGCACGTTAAGCCGTCGGTCCCGGTTGTTGATAGATAGATAACAGTCGTTTAACAATGTCGGAGGCCTTATGGGCGGTTTGAAAACATCCGACAGCGGGTTGGCCACTAAACCGCATCTCCACCAAATATTATTGAAACAGCGTGGTGGAGTAAGCTCCAGGCCTCTCCAATAAGGGGGAGAGACCCGTGCCCAGTAGTGGGTTGCAGCCAGTCAAGAAGGGTTGCAGCCAGCCAAGCACTTTAACCATTAAGTACATTATTTATGGGCAACATGCTCTAAAATGTACGTTTGGACGAATAGGTACTTTAATACCTTTTTTAATAAACATTAATGTCTGATCAAAAACTATTTTGTGGAATAAATAAAAGGACCGTGATCCTATGCTTCATATACAACATAGTTTTAATCCCTATAAAGAAGTGATTCTGATTACTCCAGAGATTTTAATTAAGGATTTGATACGCTCTGTTTGAGCGGCCCAATAAAATTCTAATAGCTTTGCTGCGTGATGGGATTTCTTTAGTTTTATTTTATATTCAGAAATAAGGGTACACGCTGTGAAATATAATATTAATTTTGAATTCGATTGATTTTGTTTTAAGATCTTATCTTGATAGAAATATTTCTACATAATAGGTCCTTATATTGTTAGTTTAAAAGAAATATCAAATGATTCTCTTCTCTTCGTTATATTTTTTGTGTTATTATTCGATTGTGTATTCTGCTTTCTCTGTGTTTATTAGAAGTGTTGTATAGTCAAGGGTTAAGTAACTTTGGATAACAAAAGAAAATAATGTACTTGACATATTGAAACTACATATCCCTACTTTATCCCTACTTTATAATATTATAAATTCGAAAGTAACTCTGTCTGTCTGTCTGCTACGCTTTCCCGCTTAAACTATTGAACCTATTTTAATGAAATTTGGAAAACAGATAGAGTGGACCTTGGGTAAGGACATAGGATGGTTTTTATCCTACGGGAACCTATAAAACGGATCCACGCGGGCGAAGCCTCTGGCGGAAGGCTAGTATATGTAAGGTATATGTGTATGCCCCCGAAATCGAGCAGCAACTATTATCTATTGGAATACAGTGGTAGACTTTGAGGCCTCACCAATAATAGCAAAAAGCGGTGCAGCTAGCAAATATATTAAATAAACATCAGATATTATTTATCTTTGTAATACTACTGTATTTTTTGTAATTTTAGAACTTTATGAATATAATTCTGTTAACCTATTTCATTTACTTATTTAATTATGTTAAAAACACGATTATAAACTTTTCTTTTGAATGCGACTTTGTAGTTAGTCTTCAACAGTAAGTTAAGTGTAAGCACGAATTAATTTTGTCTTCATAACAGTGTAATTATTGTGATTAATTGTTTGCGTCATACAACTTGAGTGGCCCATTAGGGCCCCGACAGGCGAGGAGTGCATCAACTCAATTGTAAGTGACCCTTAATTTAAGCAATTTGTCGAGGCGGACTCATTTCAGAGGCGTCCATTAAAATTACTACCGGTCATTTGCTACCGATCGCAATATATGCCACAATTAATCAAGAAATATTATAAATTGTTTTAAGTTATTCTAGTAGTATATTGTCATAGTAGAGAGCTAGTGTTAAAAATACGCGGTTCTGTGTTTCAGAGGGCACGTTAAGACGATTATCTATCGATTACTTCTGTCTCAGTTTAATCGATAGATAACAATCGTTTAACTTGGTCGTAGACTGTATGTGCAATTGTAAACAGTATTGGAGCAACATGGAGGAGATTCGTACCTACAAGTGAGACGCAAAAAAGTTGCTGCCATAAGGAAGACACTATTAAGCGGTATAGGATTTGAATGGGTGGGCCAGATAAGTTGCAACTCTGTGCCCATTTCTGTCGTGAAGCAATTATGTATTCAGAGTAGCCACTGCGTACGACTTTAGCAACCCTTGAGGCTAGATGAGAGAAATTCGCTTGAGGTTGGGTGTAAATACCAATCGCCAGCGGTGACTGCGAGGCCTGTATGTCCGTCATCTCTTTGAGTTTTAAATAAAAATGGAGTTAAAACTTTTCTGTAGTGTTTTTTATTTTTCAAATGCTAAAATAGAAATTAAAGAGACATTATCGAACAAAAAGAATGTTTTTTGGCAACATACACAACCACTTTTAGCTGTTACGAAGCGTTTCAATAAACAATGCAACTAAAAAGAGGTTTATAGCACGTTAAACACGCTTCCCTTTAATTATCCGGTAGCTCTCAGGATAGCCGGGGAGATAAACTAGCAATCAGTGACTAGTTTTTGCGCTAAGCGCATACGTACGCGTAGACCGGTCGCACGCGCACCCAATCAATGTGATGAGTGTAGAGCGCTTTACAAGCACTGTAATCAGTGTAGGGCTTTGACTTCGACAGGTGGTAGAAATAGCAGGCTTTGGCCTTAAGTGTTACTATTGTGTCTATTTCTAATTCTATTGTGTTTCGATAGAATGGTGCGGTTGCTGGTCAGACTTATATGAGGTAAATTAGTTTGAGAGTTATATATTTATTTATTTATGTATCATATCTAAGTAAACCTTACAGACTAACTAATGCGTGTTCTTAGTTCTATTTTGCACATAAATACAAACTGCTTTGCGAAAATCTGCAGGTGACGAGTAAAATATGTCCAAATGTGGATTCGAGGATAGTGCACCATTAAGCAATGTCAGTGCCCGAACTAATGGTGACTGCCGCATCAACACTAATCTGCAACACGGAACTGTTATGGTGCAACTACAAACGATTTCTTCTCTTAATAATTCTTAGATCAACCTAATATCGAAAGAATATAAGTATCGGCACAAGTCAAAGAAGTACAAGAGAACATCGGTATCGGCCTGTATCTACGCATAATTTAAGATAATTTCATTTAAACTCCTAACCGTTATAGAGTTGTACTTGCCATCATTTGCTCATCCACATGATTATCAGATGCAAATACTTGAGGAGCTTTATAAAATAAACGAAAAACGAGTACGTTGTAGGATGGAATAAGTGCCTATAAACTTTTAGAGTTGCCCTTTATTTCCCTGAGAACTCATCATCAGATCCTCACTCAAAAGTAAAACTCTACACAGCTGATAAAAAAATTCGGTGAACATACATAAAAATATACAGTAGATGTTAAATTGTGTGGTGGATATTAAAAAGAATGTAATTTGTTTTTAATTTTACAAAGCTGGTAATTTATTAGAAATATCATGCCATTGCATACTACTACAATACCAATCATTTTTTTTCCAATAGTGGCATCGCAATGTGCATGTTGCCAGCGTCAAGTAGGGGAGACCGAGGAGAGTTGTGACAGAGGAGAGTTGTGACACAGTCGATTTCTCGGAACTGACAACTGCCAGCGAGCTCGCAGCAGCGTACGTTTGTTTTTTTTGAGACTCACTATGTGACCCAGTACGCGAAAACGGTTCACGGGAAGCAGCTTTGAGTGTACAACATTCGTACACAAAAAAGTGCAAAAAGTAAATTTATTATCAAAATTTTGATTGCATATATATCATTACGTATTATGTTTGCATTGTTATGATATTTTTTCTAACATGCTTTGGTCTTTCAAGTTTCTAGTCCAGTATCATTATTTTAGTATTGACATCTTATTTTGGAATTAAAAATTATTATTGTAACCTACTCACGATTTTTTACACCTAGGCGAGTTGTGACAGCATGTCACAACTCTCCTACTATTGTTAGTATTTGTAGCAAGGTTATGTTATTCGCTCATATTGCATAGTAAATTGTTATTGTTTTCGTTTCAGAATGCCAAATAAATACAAACGAAAGACTGATAGGGGTATGAGTAGTGCCGAAATTTATGCATTTGCGTTTGAAGAAGTCATATTGAGAGGTAAAAGTTTTTGAGATGCCGCATCTTCTTACAATCTCAACTATATGTCCTTGCAAAGATATGGCTGGCTGCAACCCTTTTTGCGTCCCACTGCTGGGCACGGGTCTCTCCCCATTAATGGGGAGGCCTGGAGCTTACTCCACCACGCTGCTCCAATGCGGGTTGGTGGAGATGCGGGTTAGTGGCCAACCCGCTGTCGGATGTTTTCAAACCGCCCATAAGGCCTCCGACAAGGTTTAACGACTGTTATCTATCGACAACAACCGGGACCGACGGCTTAACGTGCCCTCCGAAGCACGGAAACGCGCATGAAATTTTTTGCCACTAGCGGTCACCCATCTCACACCCAACCGCGCCCGTTTGGCTTAGTTGCATAGATCGTTTGCGTTCTACGCTAACCGCCGGGCCATGCGCGCTTCGAAAGATATATTATGCAAAGATATATTAATTAATTATTTAAGATATATTTAATTATGTTCCTCAATATTGCACCCACAAGTTACAACCAATGGATCGTGCTATCTTTGGGCCTCTAAAGAAAGCTATAAAATACTGCTTGTGATAATTGGATGCGCTCAAATGCTAGGAAAGTTATGAGCATTTATGATACTCCATCTATAACTAAATCAGCATTTGACGTGGCGAACACTGCAAAAAATATTAGTGCTGGTTTGTTAATAGATACAAATATCTTGGAGAAGGTGATTTTCTGCCTAGTCAAGTCACTGATCATATTTTGCCCAATCCAGGAAACGGAGCAATCATCAAGTATTCTACAAATCACAGGAGGCTCAGAAGAAAGAACTTTTAACCCAACTATCGGTACAGCTAAAAACGAAGGCATTGCTATCAGTGAATATAATACACACGTAAGGACCGTTGCTCCAAATTTCTCTACAGATCAAAACATGATATCTTCCAGCAGATCGTGTTTTATCAGCAGTAACGTCGAAGAGCCCGTTGCCTCCACATCTACAGCTCGTAGTCCTCTTGCCACTACTTTTAACGTATTTTCACCATAGTCACTTAGGCCGCTGCCCAAAACTCCACCAAGAAAAAAAACCCAACCGAATTGACGCAAGATCAAATCTGATGTGCCAACTGACACACCAACCAAGGACGAAATTGCTGCCATAGAAGCGAGTAAAAAGATCAAAAATGTAAAAAACGTGATCTTAGCGAAAAAAAGAAGAAGCCTAAAACATTGAAGAAGACTAATAAACAGAGTAAAATTGATGATGAAGAGGATGAAATCGAAGAAGATGCGGAAAATGATTGTAATTGTTTTTGTTGCCTTGAAACCTTTTCCAGTAGCAAATCCAAAGAAAAGTGGGTTCAGTGCCTTGAATGCAAAGGCTGAGCTCACGAAGCTTGCACTGCGGGCGAGCTTCAGTACGACAGCCATAATTGTTTATCAAATTAAATTTTATTTTTATGACTAAGTAATTATAATGTTTTTTTAATACGTCCAAGTATGCCAAATAATAATTATAGTGTTTTGTGCGAAAGGAATGAGTTATTTATTCATATATAAGATAATAGAATTATTTTTTACCACCAAATAGTTTAAATACATGGATGTCACAACTTACCTCGGTGTCTGTCACAACTTACCTCGGTATTAGGAGAGTTGTGACACGGGAAGTAGTCTCAATTTTTTTTAATTTTCTTAGAAACCTTAATACTTTCATTAATTTTGATTTTTATTTCTAAAAGAGCATGGATTGAGCTACATTAAGTCATACAACTGATAGACTTATAATGTTTCTTGACTGAGATATAACAATTAAAGTAAAAATTGTCACAACTCTCCTCGCCTATAATTTTTGCATAACTTTGTAGTAATAGAAAAAATCAGTCAGTCTAGTCAGTCAGATGTTCAAGTAAAGCGATGGCTACTTCACTTGAACGTGTCCTATGGAGTTTTGGAGGCAAGCTGAAAAAATATGTTTTCGCACTGTTATTTTATTTCACAACACTCGTGCATTATAATTAACAAACAAACTTTATCCGATATAACTAAAAATACACCAAGTAAATTAAAATAAAACAAGAGCACCATGTGTTTTCCTCTTACCCGCCAAAACCCCAAATCAAATATAAAAATATTATAAATTCGAAAGTAACTTTGTCTGTCTGTCTGTCTGCTACGCTATCCCGCTTAAACTATTGAACCAATTTTAATGAAATTTGGAACACAGATAGAGTGAACCTTGGGAAAGGACATAGGATGGTTTTTATCTTACGAGAACTTTTAAAACGGGTCCACGCGGGCGAAGCCGCTAGCGGAAGGCTAGTCAAATATAACTTAGAGAAATCTAAATAATGACATTTATGGTAAAAGTTAGGATTTAAAGTCTTGCTAGAAATAAGTTTACAACAAGCTGTTTGAAATTCTACGAAGTATGACGTACACTCCATACGCTGTTCATTGCTATCAATTACTATAAAATTGATGGTCGCGACGAACGAGCGGCTAGATTAGAACACGCAACTCCTTTGATTAACGTCCACTGGTAGGTTAATGCTCTCACTGTGTAGCCGGCCATAACTACTTTTAATATTATTAGTCCTAACGTTAAGTATTTTCATGATCTTCATCATTACTAAAATAAAATAAAAAAACTTATCACACTCATAGCCCCACAGTAGCGTAGATATACCCTGTGTCGTGTTTACCACGGACACACGAAAGAGATAAACACAAACACCCAGACCTAGAACAGAAAATAGAACTCATCATTACAATCTCTTTTTCGCTTGGTATCGAACTCGGGACCCCCGATTAGCAGTTCGGTATGGTAGCCCTTGCGCCACACGGGTCGTAATTCTTAATACACATTTTTAAAGTATGGCTAACTGTAATCGTTTTGGATTTTGAATAGGTTTACAGACAGCAAATCCAGCAGCTGTGGAATAATCCATAAGCAAATTTAGCAATAGCTTAGGGCATCAAGTCCTACCAAGGCACCAGAATAGTACTTTCCAGTTTCTGTCTTTCGGTACTTACTTCACGTATCGCTCCACGTATATCGTATCTATGTTTGCCATACATATTGCTTAGTTCGTTGTCATGTTTTGAAACACTGAACTGACTGTAAAAACCATTATTTATTAGCGTTCCAAAAGCTGAAGATAGTACTAAAAACAGAACCTTAATGTTTAATTTCCATTCCTTATTAAGCAATACATTTAACATACTTTCCTTGTGTTGATAAAATGTGTCCGCTAAGACAAGACCCTTTTTCCTCCAGCATGCCTCGCCATTATCATGCTCAGTTGTCGGTGTCGAGTTTTTCTTCAGATAGCTTTCAATAAATTAGAAATAATGGCTGTTTGAAAAAGGACTGCAGATTTATAAGGGTTTTTGTATAGATTTAATGTCACGAAGCGCTGATTCAGTAGTTGCTTTTAGCTTGTTTTTAGTCGGATTTCACGTTCATATTAGAAACGCATGCAACAATATACATATTTATGTAATTGTCATACATATATAAATTATTTTTCAGCATAATTTTTATTTTTTCATTTTCAGTGTAGCGACCTTCCGCTACTCATTAAGAGATGGCACCACGGGTATTCCTGAATCACGCTATCGAAGTTTTCGGAATATCCTACCATATATACAAGCTCCAAATTGAGTCACATGGAGCGCGGCCGCTCCCCGGGCATGACCACCTCGCCCGCCGGGAGATCTCCCTTTGCCAAACTGGTGACCCCGGACAAGAATACGTCCCTTCTGACCTTCATCAGTCGCACCTTCACTCCCTGGATGGACTGCAGCATCACTTCACCAGCTCGTCAGGTTCATCGCAGCGCACCATGTACACGCTTCCTGTTCCTGACACAGCTGCCTCCTGCGACATCGTGGACGGCTCGAGTACCCACTCTACTCGCCTCCACATTCCAACCTACCCTCACATATCGACTCACCGTGGATAGAGGGCATCTCCACTCTTCGCTTCACCCTCACATCCCGACTCACCGAGGACGGAGGGCTACACAAGGTCTGCACCCTCACATCTCGACTCACCGCAGATAGAGGGCATTCCAGGCGCTTGTAAGCGAAGACTACACTTGGATTACTGAAGTCATCGACCTCCGGCCTGAGCAGGGGGTGATGTAGCGACCTTCCGCTATCCGCTTCCTGAACCACGCTATCGAAGTTTTCGGAATATCCTACCATACATACAAGCTCCGAATTGAGTCAGTTGGAGCGCGGCCGGTCCCCGGGCATGACCACGTCGCCCGGCGGGAGATCTCCCTTTGCCAAATTCAGCAAGCTTTTTGTATACATTTTAGATTTGTTTGATTAAGAAAAAAAAATTGAAAAATTTACGTTGAAAATTGTGCAAAACTATGCATTTGAGCAGTCTTCCATTCAACTATCGGAAGACGCTACGATTAAACAATTTTTCGAAATTTGGGGAAACGTACCAACTTAACTTCCCATATAAGTATTAAAACTACATTTATCATTTTGGCATACTTTTGTAGGTATGCCAAAATGATAAATGTAGTTTTAACATTAAATTAAACAGTTTTTCACAATCTGAAGCTAGCACCAAAAACCCAGATTGTTATTTAGGTTTAAAGAATCTTTATTTTCTCATACAAAACATAAGGTTTCACTTATAATGAGAACATAATAACATTTTAATAAAGCAACAAGTTGAGCCTCTGGGGCTTTGTTGCATTTAATTAAATTACAAATTATTAATAACATGCTCTTTAAGTTTCTTTTTAAATTGTTTAATAATATTAGGCAACCTATTAAAGATTTCCACTCCTTATTAAGCAATACATTTAACATACTTTCCTTCGGTGTTGATTAAATGTGTCCGCTGAGACAACCTTTTTCCTCCAGCATGCCTCGCCATTATCATGCTCAGTTGTCGGCGCCGAGTTTTTCCTCAGATAGCTTCCAATAAATTAGAAATAATGGCCATCATTACGTCCTTACACTGGGACTGTAGTTTTATAAGGGTTTTTGTACGGATTTAATTAGATTAGTGATCATTATTGCCTTTGAAAATGGCGTCAGGAAGCGCTAATTTATAAATTGGTTTTAGCTTGTTTTTAGTCGGATTTATCGTTCACATTATACACGCATGCGACTGTATAGAATATAATAAGAATACCATTTTGTTGGTTTGGCAAGCTTTTTATGTTGATATTATTATATAATTATAAGATAATTATTAACTATTTTTTATCCTACGAGGACCCATTAAACGGGTCCACGCGAGCGAAGCCGCTGGCGGAAGGCTAGTGAATTTAATAAAAATAAATGTTTTTAATAAAACTATACAAGATTGACTTGCATTCAGAAATGGGATGTAAAAGGTTACGGCCCTTTTGTTAATTACACACGTGATTAATTTGGCTCTTTTATTACACAAAATTTAGCTATCCTAAATTTGGTTTACGAGACTATAAGGTCTTTAAGTTAATTGGAAAATAAACGAATTTCGCTCTCAAAACCCTTTGAGACTATAATAAGATCTGTACGATGTAATTTATAACGAAATTAACACGTCAGAAACCACCCCTGGTTTCGTAAAATAACCCTTTTGTTGTGACGGCCAATATAACCCTTCAATTTAACCCTTCTTGATCGACTTAACCCGCAATCAATCAGTTGGAAAGAGTTACTGGTTATTAAGATTAACGACTACTGAAGTTAGGAAGTCGTCTTACAATCAAAGATGTATTTACGAGCAAGTTAAAAAAGTTTTGGCATCTTGTACGTGCACCCGACGATACTCCAGATGCAAACGCAAACTCGAACATTTATGAATAAGGTAACAACTGATGGAATAGTCAAAATAAATTTAATAATAATTATGCTGCCACGAAAATGGCTTACAAACATGCAATTTGGTGATGTTTGTAATTTTGCATAACACGACACAGGAACATTTCTACAGTTGAGCACTATTGAGAAGCGTGGTTGAATATCACGCTTTACTAGTTTTTCTCATAGGAATTTGATATTTTTACCAGATATAAAATAGCCTATGTTACTCCTCAACCCCCAGACTACCTCTATACAAATATCTGATCAATCCGTAGCACTGTTGCGACGTGAGAGAAGGACAAACAAACAAACATACTTTCACATGTAATATTAAAGTATGGATGATTGCCGTTTACAAGAAGAGATTCGATCTTGCCAATAGGTCATTAACGGAGATTATGATGACAATGATTTGCAGGTCATGATGCAAAGACGACTTTTTCGTACATGCATGTTCGTGTAAGAACAATACTATTCTAAATGCGAAATTAGCTCTGTCTGTGTGTGTGTGTTTGATTGTATTTATAACGTTTTCATACCTAAACCACGGAAACAATTTAAATGAAATTAAGTGCATAGATAGAGTGAAACTTAGGAAAGAATATAGGATAGTTTTACCTCGAAAAATAGTCTTAAAGGAGTTGAAATAAGGGAAAATTTGTATGTTAGAAGTGAATAAATAATTGTACTAGAGTTTTTGACGTTTCGACGCCCCTGGAGAAGAAATAGGAGACAAAAGTTCGTTTGGAATGATCACCGATATCGTCGTGGGCGAAGCCGGAGGTGTAAAGATAGTTTACCATAAAATACAAATCAATTTTCCCCTATTAGACAGACAAGCGCGCTTGTCAGTACACATCACTATTACAACCAAAACCGATCAGACTTCGTGAAATAGAATATCTATAGCCAAAGTCCATGTGGGCGCAGCCGCGGGTAGAATGCTAGTTTACCATAAAATACGAGTCAATTTCTCGCATAAGCCACTTCTGGCGCTGGCTACACGTTGGTGAAGCGGACAGGTTCCGTATACGGAAAGTGGGTAGTTATAATAATTACACTGATTCGCGTAACGTGGAGGAAGGAGAAGCACTCATTAAACCGCCTTTGCTGATGGTTGGGCTTTTTTCGTGTATTTTTCAAAAAAGGAAGTGAATTTCAAATATTTAGTACCTATAGTTTATCCTGTACTTTTTTAAATTACTGTTATAGTGAGAGTATGAAGTGTAAGTAAAATAATTATGCTGTCGTAGCAATGTAGGTATGTGATTTTAGTTTTGGCGTAGTAGGTGGTCAAAAAATATAGAGTCTGATAAAATAGAAAATAGGAACGAATACGGTAGTGCTGTTGGACATTTATCATAGATAAGTCTATTTTTTTGACGACCTGCGTAGCGCAATGGTTACCGTGCCGGACTGCCAATCGAAGGGTCCCGGGTTCGATTCCCGGCGAAACAGAAATTTGAATGATGAGTTTAAATTTCTGTTCTCGGTTTGGGTGTTTGTGTTTCTGTCTTTATGTGTGTCCATGGTACCCACGACACAGGGTTTATCTACCCTACTGTGGGGCTATGCGTGTGAATCATTATTGTTATTATTATTTTTATATGTTTTTGCACTAGTCTCCAAAGTTCAAGTGTATTTATTCTATTTCTGAACACACAGAACAGCGTGCTGCATGACGCTACGCCTGTTATCATAATTGCCGTCTCTATGCTGAAAAGGAAAGTAATGCCTAATTATCATTACGAAACTAGTTGCAAAAATATTTTCCTGAATCTAATTTTATCTAGAATTTAACGTATAAACTTAAAGTTTCATAATAAGGACATCATAATATCAATGAAATATCAATGAAAATGCTCCATCAACCCGCAATGGAGCAGCGTGGAGTAAGCTCCAGCCTAGGCCTCCCCAATAATGGGGAGAGACCCATACCCAGCAGTGGGACGCAAAAAGGGTTGCAGCCAATATCAATGAAAAAGTTTACACGGCAATCCCAGGTGAAATTAGTGTCATGAAATTTATTTCATGCAACCAGTTCCGTAATTTAAATAAGTCGTAATGAATTTTCTGCTTTGTGTTTTTTAAACAAAATTGCTGGTGTTTAAACCAATAAAATTTTATTCAAATAAAACGGATCAATGAATAATACACAACATTAAGATCCCACTTTTAATACTCTTTAGCACAACTTTGTACTAAAGACGATTCAGCAGTAAATGTCTGTTGATTATAAATTTACAATAATTAAAAATAAGTTATACGCTTTATATCAAAGAGAATTTAGGTTTAAACTCATATTATTAATAGCCGTGTTAAGTATTTTTGGGTTCTTTAGCTTCTTGGGTTGGGCTTTACTTAGCTTCAAGTGGAAATAATGAGACCTTCAAATCTTGCTTCTTCTACTCTACCACAACTATCAAAATAACTTCTTCAAAGGCTAAAGTTAGTAAAATGTATTATTAAAACAGATTTTTACTCGGCACGTGTCTCTCTCCATTATAGGGGGAGTAATTATACGGGAAAGTAGTCAACCTGCTGTCGGATGTTTTAAAACCGCCCATAATTTTAAGGCCTTCGATATTATTTAGCAACCTATCGATAACGAACAGGCCCGACGGCTTAACATACCTTCCGAAGCGCGAAACGCGCATAAAATTATTGCTACTAGCGTTCACCCATCTCACACCCGACCGCGCCCATTTGGTCTAACTGTATAGTTAGCTAGTGATCTACGATAGCCGCCTTCAAATTTAAATTCAAGTGTGAGTTTACTAAGCTTCTCCCTACCTCATTATATTTCATAAGTATACGGAACCTCCCATCTTTTTTGCGGCAAGTTTCCGAAAAGCTGTGATAAAAACCTCTGCATTTATCACGCTATTAAACGTCAAAATTCATATTAAATGCGTTCGTTGCCGTTGTAAAATTATACCAAAAACGTTTCCGAGTGCAAATTATACGTTTAATGACCATATGAGGTTTTAATGTCCAGGAGAGCGCAAGAGATGGTAACACCTTTTTGCGTTAATGTGAGTTCAACATCTGATTATCCATGATTGGAGTCATTGGAGTTGATTTGTGTTAATGGCTGCAAATGAGGGTAGGCCCGTGCGGTCATAGCTATTATGTTCGTTTGTGGGGAACTCTCCCTCGTTATTTCACTACTAGCTCCGCTTCATGTCTTCATCCGTATGAGAAATTAAATAAAATCTGTCGAGAAATTAGATAAAATCTATCATGGCCTATGTTTTAATAGAGCTTCAATAGCATATTTTCTGATTTTCTTTACATTTTTGGAACGAAGGACTTCTTACAGGATTATTGATGATATAAGTAGGTTTTTGAAGCTATTAATTGCTTAGAATAATTACAAAAAATGTTTTTTGCTACATACATCATTTGCCTGTTTTTTAACCTATTATGTTGCCTGGATATACGTATCAATGAAGACTTCTTCCGAATTATTTTACTAATATCAATAATTCAGGCAGGACAATACAAGTAAGACAGTAATAAATATTCTCCTTAAGACTTCTCAATGAGTATTAAAAAAATTGTATTAAAAATATTGTTTAGCTTTATATTTTTAAAATAATCTAAACAGCTCAACGATAGGTGGTTTCAGAGATTCTGAGAGAGAGAGAGAGAGAGTTTGTTTGTTTGTTGTAGAGAGCTTCTACAACAAACAAACAAACAAACTGGTCGACTTACGTCTGTTAGTATCAATAAATTAACGGCGATTTCTCGTTTGAAAACTGCAGGTAATTGGAGCTAAACGGTGTCGTAAACAGGTCGTTGATAAATATCTCATTATTGTACCTTACGTAATCATGCCCAATTATAGCTGGGGTATGTGCTCGATGATGCAATCAATCAGCGAACGAGCTACTAGGTAGCTAGAAATGATTCTAAAGGCGGAAACACATTATTAAAACGCGACGCGACGCAACGTGTCGACACCTGATATGCACCGTGCACATTACCAACACGCGACGCCACGACAACGTAGCAATTTCTGAATATAGTTAGCTAACATCAGTGGAACTGTATGGTTATATACTCTGGCAATCAGTCAGTCTGGCTGACAGTTCTCGAACGACTGACGCGTGGCGTTGGGTGTTGTCTAGAAACATACAGCGCGCGTCGCGTTGGATATCATGTTTACCCCACCATAGGCCAGGCGCGGTCCATCTACGCATGACTGATGGATTTTGGGGGTATCATGTCCCCTTAAACTCCTTCCCCCCCTGGGACCGCGCCTGCCATAGGCAACACGCCGACCTGGCACGTCTGGATTGGGTGGCAAGTGCGCGCATAGCGTCGCGGGATGTTCATAATGTGATTCTGGTATATAGAAAACAATACATTTGATTCGGCTCAAAAAGCATCGCGTTTGATCGGGTGCGTCGCGTTTTAATAATCTGTTTCCACCTTAAGGTTATAATCATAAACCATCCACGATTGTATCTCTGCCACTTATGCGCATATAATATTTAAGTTTTCTGAGAATTTTAGTACTTACAATACTCACTTTGAAAAATGTTTTTAAAAGAGTTACTTGCAAAAATGGTTTTAAGATGAATTACAAATAATGGAAAAGAGAAAATAATGAGCAAGTAAAAAAAATACCGATTATTTTGTAGGTAAATGATTGCTGATCAACATTAAAACTTATTGCCTAGGACATTAGGTTTAAGTAGAAAAGATAATTGATTTAAATTTTTATGTTTATCTAGGCGTGGTTCTTGTGGCAGCAGCATCGCAGAAATAAAAGTAATCTCCAAGGCTTAACATTGCTTCGATCACAGTAAGTAACGCTAAAACATTAATTTTAGCGTAAGCATAGCAAATTAATTTTATTCAAACCCTGTAGGTATAAAAAAATTGTATAAGCAGCTTAAAAGCTCACACATATCTAACTTTACATTTTCTTATTAAACATCCGCCTAATCCAATCAGGGACTTAATAAACGCTAATGTAAAAATGGGGAGGTTTTAGCTTTTTATCGTAACCCTAAATAATAGTGATAAAGTGCCGAATAAAAAGATTCCGAAAGATAAATATGGCGTGGTGGCGTGGAGGGTATTTTTATCGTTTTGATAATAAAATATCGCTTAGCACCACAATAAAACTGGCAGTGTTATCTCGCTTCGAGGGAGGCCTTGCCGCGGTCCTTAAGAGGTCCTGACCCAACATTTTGCTGATAAAATTCCTAAATTTGGGATTTTATTCGGGTTACGCTTTCGTATCCACCAATGATATACGATTAGAATGACAATCTTTTTTCAAAAGCTTTTTATAACCTTTTGTACCGGATACGATTGATTTCACTTTGATACGATTTCAAAATGGTGCTATAAACGAACGTCCACACACTTTAAGACATTATAAACAAATTCTTTCGGTGTGTCGTTTCTGTAAATAAATTAAAATATTATACTAACAATATGCACACTATGACATTACAGAAAATTTTCGATTTAGAAATTACATTGTTTATAAGTTATGTGTTTCATTATCATGTAAAAGTCAGAAAAAAAGTGGTTCCCGTTTCCAGATGAAATGAAACAGAATATAAAAACTTTGGAAATTTAATCCCAAAAAGCTTTAGTCTGAAAGTCAAAATATCGGGAGATAATACGAGTATTACAAATCTTTAGATACTATCTATAATAAGCATACAACCCTTAAAATAAATTGGAACTTAACATCCCTATCAAAGCGCAGGCCGTAACAGAATGAATAGCAAGGCAACCTATAATTTTTTACAGTCATTCCAAATCGATTAAGTTCATTTATTCAAACATCCGCTATTCGATGCGTCATAATCTTATAAAAACAACACGGGACCAATCTGAGAAAACAAAGAGTCATGATCAATCACGCCGGACCGTTGGGGCAGCGGCGACGGTAAACCAAAACCGTGCTACGATATTACGGGCCTAAGAAAACAAGAAAAAATCTCCCGAAGATTTATTTAAGGGAGCGTAAAGATCTGTTTATGGTATGCGTCGGTAATTAAGGGGCGGCTTGAACACGTGCGCACGCGCAAAAACGAACAAGAAAAAAGCTATACCTGTTCCCTTCTCGAGAACGACAGGTCCGCTGACGCGCTGCTTGAGCTTGCAGCTTCTCAAAGTTTACATTCGAAAAAGCTTCAGTAGTATTGCTACAATTTAAGCTATAGTAATGTATTCATAAGTAATAGATCTATAATTTATACCCTTATAGAATTTACATTTGTTTTCATTTATGAAATTTTACAATTGAAGCGTTGTAATACGTAATACGTTTCTGTCAATTATGTATGTGTATGTACCCCAAGAGACAAGCATAACTTTACATTAAATTTTTGTCAAATAGCGATTTTAAGATAGTTATAGAAAGATTTCTAAACAAAACGTAGTTAAACAAAAAAAAACGAGAAATGATTACACGTTACTCGTACTTAAATATGTCTTATAGTTCTGAAAATTACTGTCTTCAAAACTATGCAAATCTGAAATTAGTGAAGTTGATTTTTGGACGGAGTATTTCTTTAAATTATTTAGGTATTATGTCTTCTGTTTTTCCTTTTATTACAGGGCAACTATAACGGCTATTTACGAAAAGGAATAGAAGGCTGGAAGGGAAGAAAATCTTTGACCAAAAAGATTTTCTAATCTGAAATCACCTTTAGTTTTATTTTAATATTGTTGCCAATGTAAGGCAGCATTCTTTGGAGCTTTGAGAAGCGCTGCCACTGTCCTTCCTTAATGTTATCTTATTATGGCTAAAATGACTTCAGTGTTCAAAGATAATGGCGATCCGGGGTTGTGCCACTATTTTTTACCCCATCGACCGCGGAGAGATAATGCGCCCTTCAGATTCTACGTGTTAGGCGTTTTGATTTCAAGATCGTAGATATTTTGAACAAGCTCCCTTGGTCTTTGACAAGTTAAGTATTTTATATGATAACGATGGAGATTTTATTGACGGTGAAGAAAAAGTGAGAGTTTTTGTTTTGGTGGGGTCGAGTTTTTTGAATGTTTTTAATAAGGATCACAGGCTCTCTCAAGCATCTCATTATTAGTCTTTATTAGGTAGGTACTAATGTTCATAACACTGTTGCTTAAAACTTAACTGACCCTGAATTTGGGCACCTATTAATTGAAAGTTTTTTTCTCTCAGTAAACATTTGGATCGAGCAGCGATGGCCGAGTGGTGAAAAACCGCGGTCTTCGACGCGACCGATCCCCGGTTCAAATCCTCGGCGCGCACCTCTGACAAAGAAATTTGTAATGTGCGCATTTATCGCTGCTCCACGGTGATGGAAAATATCGTAATATTTAATTGATTATGATGTTCTCCATGCATTCACTCCGTCCGTCCACCAACCCGCACTTGGCCAGCGTGGTGGACTATGGCCTAAATCCCCTTGTGAGAAGGAGACCTGTGCCCAGCAGTGGGACATAAAATAGGTTAAAAAAATTTAATTAAATGTTTGTCTATTTTTTGAGATTGAGCATTTTAGTAATAAGTCAGTCAAGTCTGTAAGATAATTAAGTAAAGTGATTTCCTTACCAGAACGTGTAAGATCGAGTTTTGGAAGCAAGCTGAAACTGTAATAAATAACATACGAGTATTTTCGCACAGTTATATTAATTCTAAACGCTCATGCTCTGTAACGAACCTAATATTGTAACAAAATACCATCAACTTTATCCGACATAATTCAAAAACACACCAAGAATGAAAATAAAAAAGAAAGCAATGCAATATGTCTTTTCCAACCTTTCGCCAAAACTCTCACATTGCAAGTTCCAGCCAAAGTTATAGATTTCTTTTATTTATGTAGCCTATAAATTAATATTTTACTCACTTCATGTAGCATATAGCATTTTATATTTAGAACTTCAAAAGTTAAAGGTAAACTCTGAACATAGATTAATTTATTATTCTCTTAACCAAGGAACACAAACCAAGGAAATGTTCCTCCGGGAACTCTACAATGTTATCTGGCCATCGGCACGTGTGGAGTAGTCATTTGTTTTTGTTCCCGGACGCCACAGGCACGCATTTAATGTTTGCTAGTTCGGGCGTTTGGTTTTACTTGCCAGAGCGTTGTATTTTAATGTAGTTTGAATTGTTACGATTTTCTTGTTGCATTAACTTAAGTTAAAGCTCAGTCTTATGTCTTAAGGTTGTTTATATATGTAGGTCAACAATCGAATATTGAAAGATGGCGGCCGATAAAATTAAATGTATTGTCATATTGCGAAGGCGAAGACGACACTGGAAATGCTATACACATCTGAAATTGACCTAAAAAATGTGGCTTATTCAGCCTTATTCTGAGTCAAAGCCCAATAAGTTAATATAGTGGTAATATGTGTCACAATAAAAAAGGTTAGTACTTACCATAGTCTATGTACATAGAATTTAATTGAAGAAGTCACGTGCCACGACACGAAAGTATTTGAAGATTGTAATTAATTGTAAAATCTTAGAATATTAGCAACTTTTTGTATGTACGGTAGACGGCTCTAAAAATGTTTATGTAGAGACGAGACTAGTGTAAGCCTCATTACGTATGCAAGAATCCTTTTGTATAAACAATGCAATGGGTTTTATTGACACGATCGACGGGATATGATAGCTACATGCTTAAAATATGTTCTTTTAGATGATTTAATATTAATTATTCAAAATGGATTCAACTAGGGAACTTTAGAATCTGAATTTTTTTTTAGTATAACGTCAAAGTACAAGAGTTATTTATTATAATTATAATATATAAATAAATAAATAAAAGTTGCACACTCATAGCCCCACAGTAAGGTAATTAATACCCTGTGTCGTGGGTACCATCGACACATACATAGACAAGTTCACAAACACCCAGACCGAGGACAGAAATTTAAACTCATCATTCAAATTTCTGTTTCGCCGGGAATCGAACCCGGGCAGTTCGGCATGATAACCATTGCGCCACGCGGGTCGTATAATATAAACTATGCATGTATGACTAGATAATTTTGTTTTGAACTTCTCCGTGCTAAGCATTTTAATAGATTTAGATTTTACGAGCAACTATACACATCTTAAATATAAAAATTTGATATAAAATACCCATTGTTCAAAAATATATGCTACTTAACGTTTAAACATTAAAGGCATGACATAAATTATGAATAAACAATAATTAATAAGATGAGCAGTCCATTTATAATAATTTTCGTACCTTTATAAATTTAAAGTGAGCAAAAAATAATTTCAACATATTGTTTGATAAATGATCCTGTTACTACGATGACATTGTCTGATTTATGTATGTTAATGAGAATCTTACTGTCATTAATTTTCGAAATGGGTCACTTAAATTTGGCGCATCAAATATATGTATAGCCATATAATAACGTTATTTTTTATAGGTTTGGGGGCGCAAAGCTGGAGTACCAATCGGTAGGTCCCGACTATTCCTGTCGAAGCAGAGATTGAAATGATCAGTTTCAATTTATGTTCTCGGTCTATTTGTGCTCATGTTTATGTGTGCCCCTGGTATCATGGTATCACGACACAGGGTATATCTACTCTACCGTGGAGTTATGAGAGTATAACTTTATGTGTAAAACGTCAAAAGGAATTTATGTGGTTGGAAGAATATTTTTGTGAAGGTGTGATTGCCAACGATACTTACATTCATAGGTTGCAGCATTTTTTCATGCCAAGTTGTCTGTATGCTCTCCCGATACTTTAGACAATTAAAAGACCATCATTATACAATAAAGCACATAAAATTAGCATTTCGTGCTTTTAACAAGCACCACACTCAAGAATTGCTTGTAATTGCATACATAACGGTACTAATTATTGATCGCGAGGTTTCCGGGTTAAACCAGGCCGTTGTAAAGACTTATGCGGTAATTTATCAGTAGGGTAACCATTTTAAAAGCTTCAGCCTCAAAAGCATTTAATGACTGGTGAGATGTATGAACCAAATTGATTAATAATTTTATGATTGAATTTGTCAATGGAGTGTTCACCCAATAAGTCTTTATTTAAATATTTACAATTCAGTGGCTTCAAGCTACATTTTGGCGTGAATCACTTATATTAATGCGGTTGCCGGCCAGACTAACATCAGCAAGAAAAGATAATACTTTATTGTTGACTGTTTACATACATATAATTGGATGTTTAAAATTATTATAAGAGTTTAAACACTCTACCATGTTCTGGCATACAATATTATATTGCTAATTAAAATTAAAGTAACTAGAATAGTTTTATAGTTTTATTTTAAGATCCGCTAAGAATATTCTTAACGGATTAAAACAATTACAACCGAAAACAATTAGCTTGCAGCAGTGGAGTAACAACTGTTAGCTACGTCTAAGGTCGTATAACTTAGACTACAATGATATTAAATGTTAGTATCGTATCGTATTTATAGTGAGTTTATAAGTTAGACTAGGTTAGAGCCTTTCTTAAGTGTTTTGCGTAGATTTCCATGGGTTGCAGTGACTATATTGACCAGCATCACGGGACCTGCATGCTCTACTCTACTCTAGCCTAGTTAATTGCTGGATACGACATTTTATGTCTCGAAACTTTGGGCCTCTTTCACCACCTTCAAGTAAAGTGACAAGTACGCTAATCGTCGGTTAAAGTCACCCGTAACTTCAATTTCAATTTCACAATGTTCGAGTAGCACTAATCATATGATAAACTGAACAGTACTCATAGATTTTACTTGCCAATTAACTTTACTTGGGACGTAATTAATCAACACTTTACTTGGAGATGGTGAACCCCTTAAACTAGTAAACTCTACCATGGTGTCCGTATTACAATAATATATGGCTATTCGCTGAAGCAATACGTCATCCGCCGCAGGGGATCGAACACGCTGCGACGACAGATACATTCGAGTTAAACTTTAATTTAATTACCAAATCCCTCAGGGAAATAGTTTTTCATCATGTCTGTCAAACAGATTGTGAACCGTTTTCGCTGTCATTTGTTTTTCTATGTTCTTGCACGTTGACGCGGCATGATAAATTATGGATAGTTAAGTAATGGTTACCGATGGACTCATTAAATTTAATTTAGCTTCGTTTTAATAGTTCTGTGCTTACGGTGTTTTAATAAATAAACATTGTGTTTAAGTAGCTTTCAGCCAAAATTAATGCAAATATTTGGGTTAAGAGGCAACCATTAGTCGATATTAAAATCAGTTTGAAAGCAAAGTATTGTCGTTCCGTTACAATTTCACTCACTAAGAGCTACATTCAATATCGTCCGATTACATTCCACATACTTTGAGTAAATATCATCGAGATACTGATAAAGCAATGGTCTAATTTCACATCTTAATACGCCTTAAGTAACTTTGGTCTCATTTCTTAATCACGTGTGCATAGCTCCGTTAACTGTTATATTTTGAATAAGTGTTATCTCGTTGAATATCGTCTATATTTTGTTGTTATTACGGGATTAATTTACTTCACTAACAGCTTGATTACAGACCACGAGAGACACTCTCTATTAACACCTTATAACCGAGGTTTTATTTTAATCATTAGCATTTTTACGAGCCATATCTCTTACTAATTGTGCGCTCAATATTATAAATACGGATTTAACACTTAACACGTATTATTTCGATCTTAGAACATAGCGACCGCTGGATCTATGAAGGGGCCACAGCATCGTGGACAGGCAATCTGGGTGCAGCCGATCATTTGCGTAAAGAATATAAAATATTTTTTCCGAATGAGAATACATAATATGTATTCTCATTTTATTGCATAATTATAATATATTTTTCAAACTGTAGTTTTAAGAATCGTCTAATATTTAGAGCAGACAATCAAATATTTGCGGATAAAATATTGTACAATAAGGGCAGATTTTTAATTTTCAGATAACGTTATAAGTCAGTTAATGTCGTGCTTTTCATGTGTCATATGAGAGACGTTGATATCACTACTAGCATTTATTCGATAACTATGTTATTTTATCCGTAAATGAAAAAATCGACCTTAAATCGATGCAAGTAAATTACAAAAATGGTTGCGAATAAATAAATATAACATGTATGCCAAAATTGTAGTGTGGTCAAACATATACATACATACATATACATATATATCCAAGTCTATGGCAGATGGAATTTTTATTAATATAATGTTAATGTAATCAGTTATTTTACTAACATTAGTTATAAGGTAAATTATAAATTACTAACATAATTATGGAAAGGGAATCTGAAATAAAGATTTTAATAATTATTATTGTGGTTCAAACACCGTAATAGGAGTGACCTCTTTGAATATTTCAGATTTCATTGTCTGCGTTGCTCCATGATTTCATCCGAACAGTATCGTAATTGTTGCTCCAAATCCCATAATATAGTTAAGAACATCTACTTTTTTCCGTTATCTTGATCTGGTGTTGGTTACATTGGTAGAAGGCAATAGATGGGATCGTTGATGGCTATCCCTTATCTGATCTGCAGTTGGTTTGTCGACAACTTATAGTCCGGACCG
Organism: Pyrgus malvae; assembly: GCA_911387765.1. NCBI lineage: Eukaryota > Metazoa > Arthropoda > Insecta > Lepidoptera > Hesperiidae > Pyrgus > Pyrgus malvae. The sequence goes on from OU426962.1 coordinate 16,477,165, forward strand.
CTTATCTCGTATCAATCAACCTGTGAGTCCAGCATTGAGTCGTGAATTGCTCGCTTTAATCGCCTTTAAACTGTTTCTTACAGCTCTTAATTATTCATGTCTTAGAGCAAGACTTACTTGAAGCTTACATGATGTGTTTCGTAATTTTTATATACCAGTATAAGAATCGGGTCTGTAATATAAAATTTATAAGTTAAGTAGATAACAAGGCATGGGCGTACCCAGGTTCTTGGTCGGGTTTTGGGTATTTCTTTTTCTTACTGGTTACCGCGTGTATATTTGCCTTCACATTACACGCAGACACACACATAAAATATTAAATATACAAAGAAAAGAGCAGGAGGTAGCTTATGTAGCTTTTTTATAGGTTTCTTTTTTCGTATGGGAGATCTTTTCTAATTCATGAATCCCTCAATCTAAACCTTGATCCAGGTCTATGGCTGCAACCCTTTTTGCATCCCACTGCTGGACACGGGTCTCTTCCCATTATTGGGGAGGCCTGGAGCTTAGTGGAGTAAGCTCCAGCACGCTGCTCCAATGCGGGTTGGTGGAGATGCGGGTTAGTGGCCAACCCGCTGTCGGATGTTTTCAAACAGCCCATAAGGCATCCGACAATGTTTAACGACTGTTATCTATCTACAACAACCGGGACCGACGGCTTCACGTGCCCGCCGTAGCACGGAAACGCGCATGAATTTTTTTGCCACTAGCGGTCACCCATCTTACACCCGACCGCACCCGTTTGGCTTAACTGCATAGACTGCTTGCGTTCTACGCTAGCCCCGAGCCATGCACGCTTCAACTAGTCTATAACAAAGAGAAATTATAGACTAAAAGTTTGGTGAAATAGGTCTATATAGAAGTTTGCCAACAAATGTTTCAAACATATACATAAATAAAGATTACGGTGCACATATTTGCACAATATAATAATCTCGTCACGCTACACTTGACACCAATATGGCAGACCATTCTCCCAGGATTACCACTGATTCTTATCGACTCCTTGCAAATATTTAGCCGAGAATGTGTATCAAACATCTTGCGATTCTTGCGTGACAATGACGACATAATATTTGTATTGTACCCGAGATCACAGACAAAATCTTTGCTTTGTACAATTTTATTATGTAATGCAAATATTTTTGTAAAAGCTCAAGCTTAACAAAGTTTATTGTGCTCGCAAGATGATTAAGTCTGACTACACTTTGTATAGATTTGCATCTTAACTTGGCAGAAAATTAATCTAATTAAATAACGCGTCTTCTTACTGCTTTCACCAGAATGAAAATACATGTTGGAGTTTTGCTATTTTTGTTATTTCAAAATAATTTGGTAGAATGTTGGATTAGGTTCTATACCTACTCCATTATCTATTACTTTGTGACTCTCTACGTTCCTTTCTTTGGTAACGATAAGGACTTACTTAAAATTGAATTTCTTTGCAAGACCCTGTGGCTAACGACCCACGAAGCTTAGCGAAATCGGTGCAGTCGGGTGTAAGATGGGTGACCGCTTATGCCAAATACATAGTGCCTCGGGAAGAGCCATCGGTCCCGACTGTTATCAATAGACAGCAGTAGGTAAAACTTATCGGAGTCCCTGTAGCTTCGGGATTAAGAAAAGAGCTACGGTATCCCTTGCCTGATTGTAAGAGGCGACTAAAAGGGGGCTTCCGGGGTTGTGGACGGTGTGAGTGGGACCTTCATCCGCCCAGCCTGCAACCCCGGGAATGATGTGGTGTGTGCGTGGCCGCATGCCGCCGTAAACATCGGAAGGTGCAGGAGAGCATATTTGCTCTCCCGAAGATGGGCCCATTGTGGGCGCCGCGCGTGGAGGTCACCGGTGCGTTCCACTGGAGATCCCTGAGTCCTCCCCAAGTGCAGAGGCAGGCCACCGAGGGTATTTTATGCGGTCAAATCCCACATAACCCGGTATCCTCTCTTCCAAGGTGCCGGGTACCTTTTGAAGGTTTCCACCCAAAAAAAGGTAAACCTTATCGGAGGCCCTATAGAAGGTTTAAAATCACCCGACAGCGGGAACGGCACTAAGTCGCATTGAAACAGCGTGGTGGAGTAAGCTCCAGACCTCCCCAAATTAAGGAAAACAACTTGAGTCCAGCAATAGGACTCCAAAAAGGTTGCGGCCATTAAATTTCCCAGCCAGACTTCATTTTCCCTCACTAAAGCTGTTGGCAAATCTTTCGTTTAGTAACCTTCTTGTTTCAATAGATGATATTAAATTATTTACACAAAGAAGTAAGTATCATCACCTTCCCATTTCACCAAAAGCATCTACATTATTACAAGGAAGCGAATTCCGCAGTATTTCTTTTCAATGTCTATAAACATTTATACCGTGTCCGGGAAAATAATGCCCAATAATAGCAGGATCTGAATGCTGGTCCAAAGGTCCCTAAATCCTTCCTTATCGCATAGACACGATCTACGGTGGTGTCGAGTTACAATGAGACAAACTACCAAGAAAGAGATTGTATGTAAACCTTAACAATCCCTGTTCCATTTGACCCTAAAATGTAAAATTTACGCCTGAATTAATTTTCTTTGAGGTAACTCTGCAAAATTGAATTCTCCGTTTTTTTTGCCACAGATTAAAAAATCTTCGGACAGACGATGCCGATGTGATCGTGATGCTGCACATTTTAGGAAGCTTTATTGAAACATGTGTTGTTTTGTGATTGAGCTATATCTTTAATACATTTATCTATATACTCATATATAAAGTTGAAGAGTTTGTTTTTTTGAACGCGCTAATCACAAGAACTACCTACTAGTACGAATTGAAAAATTATTTTTGTGTTGGATAGTCCATTTATTAGGGAAGGCTATATAACATATTGATATGACAAATACCATAGCGCGGACGAAGTCGCGGGCGGCCGCTAGTATTTCTATAACATCATAAAAATTAATGAATCCTGCACCAAAAAATATTTTTTTAAAACTATGAACAGACTTCAGTAGTCGTACTGACTGTTGATTTTATGATTTTTTTTATCCGAACGTCAAGATATGTCTACGAAGTTATTCGGCGAATTCCCGCGTAGCGCGCCCGCCCTGAGGCTGTCGCGCGGCTTCATTTACAAATATTATGGAAATAATATTTCTCTAAGTTGTCGGCGTTTTATCTACCGCTTCTTTCCGTTTAGTTGCCTATTGCATCCACGTTTCTATCTTTCAAAATACGTCATAACATAACTTCATTTTTAGCTGTTAAATAAAACTGAACTCTAATCTATTCTTCTGAAGGCTTAGATTTCAAACGATAAAAAGGCTATTACGTCTATTTGGAGCATTATAATTGATTATCTAAGAGCAAAATCTTCACGAAAAACTAAAAATGGATGCGCGCAAAAAATGCGAACCCAGTTAAGGGATAGATAGGGCTGCCGCATAAATCTCAATTTATTAGCAATTGATTACTATTTATGATAGGTTATGATAAATACTTTATAAAATATTGGCCATTTAAATTAAATTATGATAGGAAAGTTCTTTCTTTTTTGTTGTAATTTTAGGTTTTTTTATGTGTTATTTAAGTTAGTAAGCTATAAATAACAGAAAATATGTTTACATGTTATTATTATATATTCTCTTCGATTCTTATTATTCGATTGCGTAGGCTTTAAAAAATGATAGTAGCTTATTTTTTTTCAACCTTTTTTATATCCCACTGCTGGGCACAGGTCTCCTTCTCACAAGTGAGATGGATTTAGGCCATAGTCCACGCTGGCCAAGTGCGGATTGGTGGACGTCGTGCTTTCGAGAAACTATGGATTTTTCTCAGGCATGCACGGTGATGGATAACATCGTAATCAATTAAATACCACAATATTTTCCATCACCGTGGAGCAGCGATAAATGCGCTTATTATATACAAATCTATTATACCTATTTAATTTACGTTTTAAAAAGTTTAATTGCAGGTGTATCATTAAATATATCATTGTATCTAATTTTTTATATTAAATTTTATACACCTTACTATTTCTTTGTTTGTCTTCTGATAATATAATAATATGTAGTAGATTAGTAGCTAAACGTACTTTGAAAATCACCAACCCCAAGTTTTTATTATCTTCTTATAAAACAAGTGTTGCATCAACCCTGACGTTTATCTTCCATCTCGTGCCACGTAATTTGACACTTTTCGCTGACAAAGCCCACATTTACTCGACGTAGAATACAAAAAATTATGAGTCTATGACACAGACCTATGAACCGTCACGCAAAAACCTACCGCCGTACAAAAAGCAATTAGTATTTTTTGCATCCCTATTTCGTTCAGAATTAATATTTACAGGAATTTGTAGCGAAAAAACTGAACTTAGCACGTGTTAAGCTAACATGTGAACTGCAAAGTATGTCTTATTTTTCATAATTAGGCTCCGTAGCTTTAAAGAAACCCTTGGATTTAAGGGTGGTCGAATGTCGCGTATTTCCGGTCTGGTGGTGACATATTTGGCCAATATGTTTTTGCAGAAGTGTCTTATTTGGCTGACAAATACATCCTATGAGTACAATCATAATATGTATATGAGTGGTACTTTTTGTATCTTTTCCTGTTTTGGTATGAGGTAACAGAAATAGGTAGGTAACACAGATAATAAATAAAAATCGATTAATGCAAATCCCTACGAAACGGGGAATCCTAGTGTGGGGCTATAAGTATGAAAGAGTTTTTTTATCTTTGAAATATATTTTTAGTGGTTTTCTTACTGTATTTTTGAGTTATATTGATGAATTTCTGTACGATATAGCTTAATATAGACATTACAGTATCCAAATGTTGTGGAATAAAACGTATCTGATTGACTGACCGATTACTGAAGACTAACTTATTTTGACAAAAAATACATTCAAAGATTTTTACTTGTCACTGGTAAAGTTTTTTCTTCAGTTATGGCATCGCAAACACTGCATATTGCCAGCGTCAAGTATATGTTTTGCATAACGTTTTTGCCAGTTTAAGTGAAACTGGACGAATAATAATAAGTAAAGTCAGTAAGTCGTCAGTAATCAGTCAGTCAAGTCAGTCAGACATTCAAGTAAAGCGATGGCTTCTTTACCACAACGTGACCATTGGAATTTTGGAGGCAAGCCGAAAAGACATATTTTCGCACTGATATTTTAATTCACAACACTTGTGCACTAATTAACCTATATCGAACAAAATGCCATCAAATTTATCCGATATAACTCAAAAATACACCAAGAAAGTAAAAATAAAACAAGAGCACACTATGCCTTTTTCGTCTTCCCGACAAAACTCCAAAAAAAAACGAGATACGCAGTCTTGTCATCGGCGAGTACTTTCACGTGCAATATATGAATCTCACGAATCACAATATTGTATCATTTATCGCGATGACAATCGACGATCTCGCACAAAACATGGAAGCATCATCAATCAAACAATGAACACTTGCGAATGCGAACAAATCGAATAATAAAACGGTATGTCCCGAGGCGATACCAGATCCGTATCTCATAATCCGAACAGGAAACTCATTGTGGACGACCAGATGCGAAATTCCTGAAACCGTTGAACTCATCGTAATTGTAATAGTGCACTTGTGGGCGTGGCTGTACATTCCGATTTTTGGGCGTCTAATATTTCCTCCGAACCGTTTGTTCTTTAGAAACGGAACAAAATATTGTGAGATATGGACGTTGCCTTTTATTTTGCCGTGCGTTTTGTTGTGCAAAATGGGCTATCTTATTTTTTGTTCCTTGACGGAACGTAAAAAATACCTCGAGATTGAACAAATTATTCGCAGTTAGTATATTTGACCGTTTGACCTATCTCGGTAGAATATAAATTCACAAAGCAGTGATAGCCAAGTGGATGAGATTCAAGGTTTCATGCCTAAGAGCTCTGATTCAAATGTAACTAAGACAGAGTATCTCTCTCCTCTGAAATTTATTTGTTACTCCTAATATTTCAAACACTTTCAAAGTCAAAGACAAAGACTTTTATTTGCACAAATATGGGTGCACAAAAGGTGTTTTTATACATTTGGTTCGCCATATTTACCTTCATGAGGTATGGAAATATTACAATAATTAAAAACTCAACTAAACAAATTTTAAAATGTACATTGAAATAGTGTTATTTATTTTATTATTTTTATCATTATTACGACACTTTATTATTACGATTACTTACGATCATTATGTATTCGGTTATAAGTATGTCACAAATTCGTACTTGGCCAGCGTAGAGGATTGTGGGTCCTATCCACTGAGGTACTACTACATAGTTCAATGGTCCGATCCTTCTCATTTATGACAAGAGGCCCTGGCCAGTAGCAGGATAAAATAAATGTAGTTATGTAAATGTAAATAATTTCAATTGAAGGTACAAGATACTAAAGGTAAAAAGATGAAGATTTATATTAAGTTTAATTAAAAAAACATCCGAAGATATTTACGCTTCAGTAATTTAATGGTATTCCATATTATTTTGATGTTCAACTAAAAGGCGACGAAACACCTTTATATCGAAACAAAAAATGTTTTGTAACATGATTCGATTTAAAAAAGGGCGAAACGGAATTATTCGGGCGGCAAATTGGTATCGAAAAAGGATTTTCTACTGTTTTGAAAATACGCCTTGCGAATGGGTGCCGAAAAGGATTAAATTCGCGAACATCGATCTTTTGTGTGGATTGTTTTTACAGCTTAGCTCTTTGTCGGTTTTGCGGAATTACGGCATCTCGAGGAACGCCATAATGGTGGTCGGCATCGTAATGTTAAACTCAAAGACCCATTTTACGGTTCTTGAATGGGTGCATGGGTTCTTAGTATCCTTTGACGCAGACTACGTGGCTGTGAATAGGGCTGTTTCTGTTTCATGGTCCGGCTCTTCAATAGCTAACGAGCACGCTTTGAGATTGTTAGTCGCGCTACTTTGCTTCCTGTAGATTACAGCGCAATTCTTTACAAAGATTGGTTGCGTGCTTGGGTTACGGCTGTTAAAGGCCTTGGTTAGGATATAGGATGAATGCATATCAGGCATTGTCTTTTGAGGCTTTACGGCGCCAGATTAAAGGAAGCTTTTTTAATGATAGTATATTATCTAAGTGTATCTAAGCAATAAACATTTCTATTAATGCTAATTTCTAGTAACGACCCTACGTCGTTCACTTCGTTTTCTTTAAATCTTTTTACAAGTACCTCAGCAGTTAATGAATGCAGTAATGCAGTTCACATAAGAAAATGGCACTTTTTCTCAGTCAGAGGTGAAGAAAATTCGTAAATAATCGCGGACCTATTAAAATGTTCACAGCGCTGTTATTTATATTATAATGCTCTCTGTAAAGTTGTCTTACTATACGGCTATAAACGGCTTACATTGTTGCCTTAACTCTCTTGCTACCTGACTAAAACTATAAGCTTCTTTTTTGTATTTACATAAATATGACGAACTATCGAATTTTGTATCGAAAAGTTTTAACTACCTGTGAATATTCTTGTGTATGCAATATTTTTCGGAAGGAATTTAGCAATTAGCGTACATTTATTATTTGCAGTGGCCCTAAGAATTTAGCACAGATATAATATATGGCCTAAAGCCTTCCTCGATAAATTGACAATCCAACACAAAAATATTTTTTCAATTTGAACCAGTAGTTCCTAAGATTAGCGCGTTCAAACAAACAACCTCTTCAGCTTTATGGTAGTAGTAGTCTGCTCTTTTAGTTTTAGATGATACATAATGTTTAGTTATAGTATATAGTAAATATTAGCTACATTTTATTGTTTAAACTTGACAAAAATGTATTGTTGTATGTAACATAGTCTTGAGTCTTTGAATGTTACAAGCCTTGTAACCTTGTAATATAAGACGGTTTAACTCGTGTGGTTTTTCGGGTAACCTTGTAACCTTAAGGATACTCAACATTAATTTCAGACAGCTGTAATCCTAAAATACAAAAGAATCTTTTAGGACATCATTCTTCATAATCTGTTTGTGAAACCTCGGTCCAAGGAGAGCTTATGGTCATTTCGAAGGATGTCATATATTAAGATTATAGCTATCAATCCTATACCGTTTCGAATTCAACTTGCAAGGTGTGTCATTTCTTTAGAACGGACTATTTATCATAAGTTTTATGTATATTGTGTTTCTGAAAAAAGGGTCTTCTTTTAGCATTTTTTAGCATAACCCACTCGAAATAGCCGGAAGCACATATGGCACAAATATTTAAAAAGTGGTTTGCCTACGGACAATTTTTTTGGATTCCTTTTTTGCCTATCCTTCAAATTTATTTAATGGTTACTAAGTATAAAAATCGGACCTTTTTTGAGTCACAAAGAATATCATAGCCCCAGAAAGATTAGCGTCACCATTGTCAGCCATTTTTTCGTACCAAAAAGCCTTTTTTGTCATATTCGTGACAACGACATTAATAAATAACAAATAGTCTAATAAGAAGGTTGTATAAGTGATTCTGTTTTCATATTTTATAGAATGTTCTCGTTTTTTTAATGTAAAATAGGGTTTTGTAAAATATTGGTATGTATAAAACAAATTTCCTTTTCTTTATGACTTTAAGACTATGTTATGTTAAGTGGTGTAGAAACACAACATACCGGTAGTTTAGTTTTCTTCTTTTGTAGGACTATGGCTCACTTTTGGAGAAGGTTTTCAATAAATATCTAAGAAGTAGCCGCGAAATAAACCCAACCTAATCTATTGTACGCCCTAGCATTGAGTAAACCCTCATCTACACTCCGAACAATATTGCAGTTCAATTGTGATGAAATAAATTCTTCTGATTGATGATCCGCCAGCAACAGTACGCTGAATTCTTTGCCTTCCTCTACACAACAATACAGCCCCAAATATGCCTTCCAAGTGTGTCCTATAAATAATACATTATACACCTCTTTGTCAAGAAACTCAATGCAAAGCTTTAAGGGTGGATGATCTCTTAAAATAACAAGTGTTTGCTTCAATGATTATCAACAATACGTATACCTTTAGCTGCCTTATAAAAGCCTCCTAACTTGTAAGGAACGAAAGGTATCTTATACTGTTTCTTTCATACAAAATACGTTGCTATTTCTCTTCAAATAAGTCCTTGTTTCCTATAAATACGATTACAAACTGCAAGCTTTTCGTATCAAGCAAAATTAAACTTTGTTTTTACAACTTAAGGTCCAGTTTCAATTGCTCCAAAACTTCTCCGATATTTGTCAAATTGGGCTTAGAATAAAATGTGCGTGAAACATCACGGCCAAGTTGGTTCACCATAACATAAGAAACATTCATCTATTGATACTTCGCTATTTAAATGGTTTTACACATTTATAATATGAGTTACGATAAATAGGAGCTTTTGTGTTGGTAGTTTTTATTTTGTTCCGAGCTTATTGTATGAAACTAATGCTTTTAATTCAATTTCAATATTTGGTAGATCAGCTTGAGGATGCTTCAGATTTAATGTACCTACTTATGGTGAAGGTAATAATTATTTTGTATGCGCCTATGAATAGATTATTGGCGTATTCAGAAAGGATTTTCCAACAAAACTGTGGCTTAAAAGCGTAGATATCAGATAAACTGATGTCCCGTATCGTACAGAGGTCTCCTCGATGTTGTGTCACGCAAGTGGTCCTAAATTCGATTTCCAGCGGGTCTGGTCTGGTTGTTTGAGACCTTGTTTTTTGTGTATCCATCCACGTCGCTTAGACTAAAAGTGTGAAACGTTATTTAAAAAAAATTTGGTAACTTATATTTCCAATCTATTGTTTACTAAACTAGCAATTTGGAAGCTGCAATTTATACAACTTCCAAAATGAAACCAATTAACGAAATTCAATTTACACATTGTTAGTTTCAGCTGCATCTATTTGGTCACGCCCTTCAGGGATTAATAAGAACCCATTAAGGCCGTTTCACCTGCTCATTCGAAAGTGAAGCATTGAAGTCAATTAATGGACGGGCAAAACGATATCCGCCCATCGTGGTTCTCCGCCCTAAGTTCGTTTCGCGGTAATGGGATAGTGGTGAAATATGTTCAGCGTTACGTCTATTAATTAGTATCTGTTGTTAGTATTAGTATCTATTAGTATTGTTAGTATCTATAGCGCGATAATGATCGGTATTTCCTTTTACGAAGCACCCGATAAAAAAGGTAGGTATGCTTTGATAGCTTCTTGTTTAGACTTAATATCTTTTTCTAAACTAATTCTTTAAAAGATAATCTAGACTAATGATAAATATTAATAATGTTATTTATGAAATGTCACATCTACATTTGCTCTCATCTTAAGCGGGAAGTCCTCTTTGATGTTGCATGCGTGTATACGGAGAATGATTATTAGAACAAAATTACTTTGCGGCAGAAATGGCTGTATTAGTAGCACCACTGATCTAAAAGCTAAATGTCTTAAGTTCAAGTTCAAAAAGTTTCATCAAGCACATAGGTAAGTTACAGCGAAACAACGAATGATTCTCAATTATTCTTGAAGGATTGGTGCCATAAAATGGACGCAAAAAGGCAATCTGTTAACATTTCTTTATATCCCAAATACAATAAGGGATATTCTACGTACGAGTACCTATGTAAGTTATACTTTGTTTTCTACTCCTGCTCCAATAGTGTTTTGACCAGTACCGTAATTTAATGCCAACGTAAAAAAATTAAGAGAATCACTGTCATATGAGAGAACCCGTTGTTTTTATTAAATGATTAATTAAGCACCAGGCATAAGAGTAACCATCTGGCCTTATAGTGGAAACTTAAGTGTTTCGACAATGACTTACAGATTTTAAGAAATTCCACCTCGACACACTAAGTGTATGTAATTAATCTGTACAAATTGGTGGTATTTTCGGCGCTATTCTCGGGATAGCATTGAGAGCCCCCGCCCTAGCATCGCCCGCCCCGCCCCGTCACGCTTCGGGTGTTGTAGGCGTAGTACTGAATTGTTTGGTCAAGATGTGTTATTTGTTGGCCGTTCAAAAAATATTGCAAGATTGGGTACATACTTTAAAAAAATTGCGTCTTTCTGCTTGGCACGGTTTCTCCTTAAACATGAGTTTACTTCACCACGCTGCATCAATGGGTGTTGGATATTGGTGGAGAGGCCTCGCTGACGGATGTTTTCACACTTCACTTTCACACACTATCGTATACTTGACCACGTTAATTTCTTTTAGCTGTTTTGATCATTTGTGACCTAATCACTTGTCACGTCATCACGTGCTTCATGCGAACTTTTTGGAGATTTGTACAATCTTTAGTTGCATCATCATAATGAATCTTCAGATGTCTAGCTGAACTACGTCTTCACTAGTCTTTGCTCCTCATTTTTTAGTAAATGAGTATGCAGGTTATTTGGTATTTAGATGGTGCTGCAGCCCAAAACCACAGGTAAGGTTCGACTCTTATCCGAGGTAGACAAGTGTAGCTTACTAACCTATATTGGTAACAAAAAAATGTTCCGATAATGACTATGCAGATTTTAGGAAATTCCGTTTTAACACTCGAAATGTCCGCCCTATGTAATTAATCTGTACAAATTGGCGGTATTCTCGTGACAGCGTGAGGCGCCCGCCCTATCATGCTTCGGGAGATGTAGGCGTAGTACTGAATTATTTGGTCAAGATCGGAAGAAGGTACGGATGGAGTACATTATACCTCAATGGTCAAGATGCGTTATTAGTTTGCAGTAGTTCCGTTTGTTTTCTTGAAAATTGTTGCAGGGTTATTTCTAATAGTCGAGTATTAGTCCGAGGGGGCATACAATTACGCTGCTACTCCGGAGGCTGATGGTTGCTTCAAGTAGATAAGAGTGACTGGAAACTCCACCTTCACACCGAAACACAATAAACTTATTTCATGGCACAAATGGGTGTAATTGTAGTACTTCCCCTGTTCTTGTAATTTCTAACGTATTTTTTATAATGATTTCAAGTTCAATTTTTATGGTAAGCGGCAATAACATTTACTGAAAGGCAATGTGTTTAAAACTACATGTAATTGTTGGTCTGAGGTAATTGTTAATTTTGTAGGCAAAAGCAGTGCCCCGCCCGAAAACGCATGGCGCATCCGTAGGCGTTACAAATAAATTGTTTGGTCAAGACCACTTTTCTTTGTTATACAAAGATTCGTTTAACTTCTCAGAAGTACATCCCACTTTGAAGAGTACCGAAAGTGTGATAGAAATGAAAAAATTACAGATGCTACTATGTAATGGCCATTTTAGGTGTTTAAATGATTTGTGGAATTATAACAAAGTTGAGTAAAGGTATTTCAGAATTTGTTATTGACTTTATAACAAATAACTAGTACATTTTTACTAAATTCTGCATTTGTTTTCGATTTTGAAACAACCGTGTGGTTTCGACACTAGATCCTCATGAACTGGGCTTAAGTTCAAATCTTGCGTGTATTTTTGTTTTGTTTAGTATTTAATTTTGTTGTAAAAATATGTTAAAAATGGTTTCTGATTCATTTTCATGACATTTATGCATTGAGGTATTATTTTATTTATTTATTTATTTATTTAATAAGCTTAACGCTAACATTACAGTATGAGTACCAATGCGTTAGCGTAGTCATATATTTATGTCATTCATTACATTATTACACAAAATAAAAATAAAATAAATCACATTTGAATTCATGCTTTAGTCATCTAAAAATAATATTCTTAACTTAATTTAATTTACTAAATTCAAAAATATAATCATTCTAATTATGTCAATTTAAATTTTCAAAAAAAAAAAATAGAATAAAACGAGTAAAATAAAAATAATAAAATATAAAATTGTATCGTCATGTCATAATGCAAATTAATTACATATGATATGTACTAGACTAACGTTTATTAAAGTTACGTTTAACGTTAGTACATAATACCTCAATGCATTTATGTAACATAAGATCTTTTAAATTTATCTGATACAAGATTGCAGGAAACAACAGCATAGTCTTGTCTCGTACCTAATTCTTCCCTATTTTAACTTTACTCATATACGTACCGTGTTAAAGAGTGTCAATTTTATGGCGGATTGCTAGTAGGTAGGTATATTTTCAGTGGTACATAGTATTAGGTACTAGTGTAGCCCCTTCAGTTTCTGAATATAGCCTGACAATGTTTTTTTATATTTTAAACATCATGGCTATTCATGACTCAGCAGTTTTATAACGGCGCTAAAGTGCATTTTTGTCACAGGAGCCAGTGTACACTTTTTGTTGACAGTATGACCATGGTCACCGTTAGTTGCAAAAACTGAATGACTGACACAAATACATTAAAGACTTCTTGCAAACAGCACTCAATTTTCCCGTATTGGTTCGTCAAGTCCTACTAGACAATGGTCGTTCAGTTCTTATCTTGGCCATCTCTGTAGTATGAAAGAGATGTTATCGGGGTCGATCTTGAGACCGTAGGGCCTAATCCCATACGGGCGCGAACAATGCGAATAACACGACACGTGTACCGCTATTCACACGGGGCAAATTGGGCATTATGACCATGCACCCTATTATTTTGAATTGTTATTTGTTATTTTTATTATCAATTTTAGGTAAGACATGTTCACATCTACTTAGGGAATAATTAATACAGGGTGAAAAACGAGATTCCTTTTTGTGGCGGCGAGAACTACGATAATTACTACCTAATTTAATATGTACTTCGATTAGGTAATGTAATGACCATAAAGAAAATCATAAACGATAATAAGAAGGTATTTTGTATTCCCAGAGTAAATATTTAATGTTTGTCTTTATCATTTTTTCCTATAAGATACAGCAATTTAGAATATTCAGACGATTTAGAGATTTAAAACCGAGCTTTATCAGCTTTATGCAAAAGGCCGGCCTAAGCAGCATTCTCTTATTACTGCTTTCACAGCACTCGACAATCAGTATGAAAGTTTATCAATAACTAGCGGCCGCCCGCGACTTCGTTCGCGTGGACTTTGGTGTTAGTCATAGCATGATGTTATATACCCTAAAACCTTCCCCGATAAATGGACTACCTATCCAACATGAAAATAATTTTTCAATTCGAACCATTAGTTCCTGAAATAGCGCGTTCAAACAAACAAACCCTTCAGCTTTATTTATTAGTATAAATTTTCCCCGTTTTTGCAACATTTTTCACTAATGCTTCGCTCCTATTGGTTGCAGCGTAATATTATATAGCCTTCCTCGATAAATGAACCATCCAACACAAATCATTTTTTCAATTTGAATTAGTAGTTCCTGAGAATAGCGCGTTCAAACAAACACACAAACAAACTCTTCAGCTTTATAATAATAGTATAGATTAATTATACTCTAGCCCATATCATAATAACTGACATCAAAATTCGCCATTCTAACTGTCCTCTTGGTAATCAAACCGAGAACTCCTTGAACAGCGAACCGAGGAGGTGACCACTCCTTCGTACTGCATCGTCATAGCAGATACCTATTTACTTTGAGGACAACATTCAAATTTTCAAATTTAGCAGATATTGATATGGACTTTTTTTCTTTTATCAAGTTCGACGTTAAGTGGCTTAAGCATTTTAAGTGGCTATTAGTGTTTCAACGCGGTGGTTATTATTTCCGTTAGACATTTCTTTCAGTTTAAGTTGCATATCTCTCGTCAATTGATATTTCCTTTTTGAGTTGCTTTAAAATCAAGTTTTTTGAAAAAAATGTCTAAAGATTATAGGATCAAAGTTTAACAAACTAGTTTTAAAAAACCAGTGATAAATATAATGATGTTTTTATCACTGATTACTTGTTCATTGATACTTTGACGTAAAGATGAAAAGAAAAGTTTTGGTTGTTTTTCGGGGCTATGGAAAGATTCCCATCATCTTCTTAGGTATTTACTGTAATTCTTCAAGTAAATTAATTGTTTCTGAATGAATTCAATAAATTTGCCTTTTGCAGATGTTCAGTGAATATTTGCTATTATACTCATTCTTTGAGTATCAGTTAAGAAACTTATTCATAAAGCAATGAAAATCGTTTATGAACGATAAAGCCAATACAATTGGTTGACTTTTAATAGGTGTCTTTGTAATATTTCAAGGTGTTCTTCTTCAATATGAAGTCATTATCTGTTAATAGGAATACGTTTAGAGACAAATTCACGCCAAATATTGGACGAAAAGGATTCGCCGGAGCGAAAACAAGTCGATTGTGTCTATAGATGTCCATAGATGATTATCGCAGTTATTGATGTTATTAGGTCCTTTGTTGCTGCACAGTTGTTTAATATTTTTAAATCGACTTTATGATACATTATGTTTCTTTTTAATAATATGTAAGCAATACTATTCAAGTACTAAAAAAAAATCAAGCATGGAAATATGCTTCAACGTTATTAGGTATGTAAAACGTAAAGTTTGAAAAAAAAAACAATTATTCCACGTAAGTGCCTAGTTTAATTTTTATTTATATGTACCTATGGATAAAAATATCGAGTGTAACTAAAAAGATTAAATGTTATAAA
Source organism: Pyrgus malvae (assembly GCA_911387765.1). Classification (NCBI taxonomy): domain Eukaryota; kingdom Metazoa; phylum Arthropoda; class Insecta; order Lepidoptera; family Hesperiidae; genus Pyrgus; species Pyrgus malvae. Next base: position 16,492,662 of record OU426962.1, read on the forward strand.
GCGATTGTAACCATTAATTAATAAATCTTAAATTTATTTGTATAATTCTAAGATTAGCTTAACATCTATTGCTTAAAAGGTACAAAAGAAGGTCATCGAGAAGAAACTTACTTTATAGATAATTAAGTTTACACGGCTTTTATTTTTTGCCCCGTCCGTTATACCTAGTACTAATTTTAAAAGTTAGAAACTAAATTGCAATACTTATATCAACCTGTATAGTATATCACGTGTGTATCGTCAACAACAAATCAAATGGGGACAAAGGACCATTTAATGGTCCTCATAGCATTCAAAATGGAGACAAATTCGCTTTAAAAGGCAATTTTAACGCATTTGTGATCTCAACCGAAACGTCCTTTTGTTAAATTATGAGTTAAGCTCTGTTCTTAGCTTTGTCTGTGACTGTGATAATGGAAATCGATATAATCGGTTTAAAATCAAAACATTTTCTTTATTGATAATGGTTCTTGAAAGATAAATTCGAGACGTGTAGATAAGCAATATTACTGCAAACCTAGACAACAGTTTTCTTTCAAAGAGATAATTCATTCCAGTGACTTAACTACTGAAACTAGACAGATGAATTTTTGGTACTGATTTTCGTTTCACTGATTATATTTGTTACTAGACATCCACCAGCGGCTTCGCCCGCGTGGAATCCTTTTTATACGTTCCCGTAGAATAAAAACCATCCTATGTCCTTTCCCAAGGTCCACTCTATCTGCATTCCAAATTTCATTAAAATTGGTTCATTAGTTTAAGCGGGAAAGCGTAGCAGAGAGACAGACAGAGTTACTTTCGAGTTTATAATATTAGTAGGGATTATTTTTAAATTAAGTAGAATACCTATTGCTTATTAACTTTAGTGTTAATGTGGACTTAAGATGAGAGAGTAGGGTTTTATCTAACTATGGATATATAATATGGATATTATAATGTCATTTATATTGTAAGCGACCACTTTATAAATAACCACGTTAATAAAGAAACAATAAAGCTTGTTTTTCAACCAGGTTGTATGAAAAATTACGAGTAAGTACATTATTTTTTCTAAGCATTTTTACCATTTAAAATTGGTTCAATATTAGACAACTTTCAATGCTGGCTTTAGATCTGATGCCGCCCTAGGCCCGGATTGATAAGTCGCTCTTTTTTTCTAAGTTGTGAGGGTATGATAATAGACATTTCAAATTAAACAATTTTGTTTTCTTCCTGTACTTAGTTCTCACATTTTTTTTTAAATTTTTAATTTATTAATATATATTTTTAAGTTCAGAAAAACTTTGAGTTTTTTTGTCATTAAAACTTTGACGTCCCTAAAATTTTGCTGCCTCTAAAATTATGCCACGCAAGACCCCATGAGGCGTCATCATAAATGCGCCACTGACAACATTTATAGCATTACTGAAATGTAGGTAAAAATAATAATCTCTCTATCCTTTATAACATGTATGTATTGTACAATACTTCGTTTAATAATTGTATCCTATACAGTTATGAAGCGAAGTATGTGTAATACAATCAAAATGCTTGTTTTTAGCAGCTGCTTATAAGCTGAGAAAACATTCTTTGACATCATTTTACGTCAAAACCTTCTACGTTCCGCCTAATATCTTCCAAGGTATGGATTCCATTGATATAATTATTGTCAAATGCCGTGTACCGATACTATTCTTGTGCGCATGAATGATTCTGTGCACAAAATATAAAAATTATTCACGCTTAAGAAACTAAACTGAATGGGATGCCCTGTACGTGATCGTCCTTTAAAGGCGAAATTCCGTCACAATGACGACGGGATAAAGCATCATATTTATTTCATAATAAATGACAATTATCGTAAATTGATTTCCGAGTCGACAATACCGTGCAGCTAACCAAACATTGGCCAAAAGGTTCGTTCTGTCATTGTTGAGATTTAAACTGGATAAAGGCAAAGAAAAGAATATCCTTCTTGTTATCATGAGTCAAGAATGACAAGAGGTTTGTATATATTGTAGGTAAGGCAACAAATATGTATGAATTTAATTTTGAACGGTAAATACGTATAGCGTTATTTAAATAAATAACTCAAGCACAATAAGTATCGTTTGCAGGGTATTTGCAAATTAAAAAATCGTACTTTTGTAAACATTTATATAAGTGTCTAAGGAATAAATCTAAATAATTTGGGTATCTTGTCTTGGGTATCTTATTTGACAGCCTCCGTGGCGTAGTGGGTGATGAGCCGACTGCGAAACGTGAGGTCGTGGGTTCGATTCCCACCCAGGAAAAATATTTGTGTGATGAATATGACTACTTGTTCTGTGTCTGGGTGTTAATAATTTGTCTATTTAAGTATGTATTTAGAATTATATAAGCATGTTTATCAGCTTTCTGATTACCATAGCACAAGCTCTGCTTAGTTTTGAATCAGATGGTATTGTGTGTAGTGTCCAAAGATATTTATTTATATTATTTATCTTAATATAGTCACCATTTTCAACTCAAATCCCAAAGTATGTTGTTTACTAAAAATATACCTATAATTATTTCTATCGTCATCCATCTTTTTAGTTTTCTTAAATTTATGTAACCCTCAGATACCTGGAAACTCTTGTCCCTGGGCTACCGTAACGGGCAGCAGTAAGGACTACTATCTCTATAGGTTTGTGATGAATCTAAGAGAGCAGTATTAACTTAAATAACATGTAATAATTCCCTTAAAGAAAGAAGATTTACGTGAGCAGCAATATTATTATAACTAATGCAGTAGGTACATATTAATAGAAGTAGGATTTCTACAAAAATGGTAAATTTATTGACAAAAGGAATAAAAAAGCCTGAAATCATGGAAATTCTCCATGACAGTCAAGATTTACCAAAATTTCCATGGTATACGATGTCCCTGCTTAAACACTACGTGTCACCCTATTCTTAATAACAAACCAAAGAGTCGGAAATGAATAATTCAAGAATTTTTGAACTTAAATTGACTTGATCATTTCTACCATCTGCTAACTAGTAGAACCTTGGATTCTATACAATTTAGCTACTAAATAACATCAGTAATAAATCCAACATAGCGCATTTGACGTTCAAACTTAACAAGTTTACCAACATGAACACAAAGGAATAATCAAACGAAGCTGGCAAAAAAATCTACTCAATTGCTCGATTTTCCGAATTTACGATATTGCCAATCTCGTGCTGAGTCGACTTATTTAGTATGAATAATATTTAAGTGTGGAACATAACTTATTTACAGAGAATGGGCGAGTGGGGCACAATGGGCCGCGGTGGTCGAGCCTCCCGCAGCGACGTCGCGAACGTGAAAACATGGTCGCCCGTGCTCGCTAAATCCTTTTAAAGTGCACTTTCAACAACGCGTTTTTAATGTTAGAAATCATTTTTAGCACAGCCAAATTTCTTTGGGATTTCTTTGGAAACGTATTAAATGTCGAATAAAATATAATACTATAAAAACTAAATACAGACAAGTGTTGGTGAAATTGCGTATAAATCCAATGCTGCATTAAGAAAGGAATAATGTAAATTTTTAAAATAGCAGTATATTTTTTTGTAATATTTTGCACGCTAGGAAATAAATTACATTTTGGATTTTGGAATCCAAAGTTGATTGATAATTGAATCATAACTTTACAACAGTTTAGTAAAAAACTTGATACCTAAAAATAAAACAAAAGCTTGTAAAAGATGATTTAATTAGTGTTTACATAACATAAAGTTAAAATTATTTATTAATTTATTTTATAATATTTATATGCTAAAATCTTAATGCAGGCTTAACTTGAACTTAAAATGTGTATATCTATAGACCCTTCTTACGAAACAAAATCGATTTGCTAGTTCCACGGAAGCACCCCTTATTTTTGAGTCCGTGCCTTGCAAGGAAACGCTAACTGTCCCCGAGCATTGTTTCCTTCATTCGAAAGGCAAATATTGAGCCAGGCCCATTCAGTCGCTTGCAAACATACCCTACTGGGTGGCGACCAACAATGTGCTTCTCAGAACCGTGACACCACTCCAAATACAGTGATTATACTCTAATTGTCTCCCCACACCTGGGCTTGACTTATTTAGTTTTTAACACGAACGACATCTTTAGGAAGTGGTTAGAATAGAGCTGTCATTGTCTAATATCGATGGCCACTCACTATGTTTGTATTACAAGTTGAAAACGTTTCAAAGAAAGTTGGTCAATAAAATTTTGCAGGTGTAAACACAGATTCTTTAGTAAATCAGATACACTCGTTTTTAAGGACTTCTTACTAGCTAATAATTGCAATGCCTAATATATTTACATGCTATACCCGAAGCGGGGATACCTTCTCGGGAATAGTTTGTAACCAGAACTCGTGTTAAGGTATCCACTATCTTTTTTTTGGTATCGGGGGGAAACCTTCAAAAGGTACCCGGCAGCTTGGGAGAGGGTACCGGGTTATGTGGGATTTGATCGCACTAAAACCCCATCGGTGGCTGCCTCTGCGCTTGGAGAGGACTCCGGGATCTCCAGCGGAACGCACCGGTGTCCTCCATACGCGACGCCCTGGCACGGGCCCATCTTTGGGAGAGCAGATGTGCTCTCCTGCACCTTCCGATGCTTACGGCGACATGCGGCCACGCACACATCGCCGTCCTTCCCGGGGCTGCTGGTTAGACGGATCGTGCTCCCACTCACACCGTCCACAACCCCGAAAGCCCCCTTTTAGTCGCCTCTTACGATCAGGCAGGGGATACCATAGCTTTCTTAATCCCGAAGCTACAGGGACTAAGGCATCCACTACCTACGAGTATCATTAGAGGTGGTGAGAGAGGGCAGTCAAACCTTCCAGTAGTGATACCGGAGTTTTTTTATGAAAACATTCAGAAGATTTCCGTAAGGAATTAATCCAACATAACCCTACCGAATGACCCACTACATTGGAAGTGATACCTCTTCATCTTTTGGGCATTTCTTTACAGTACCAAAAAGATGAAGTATAGATACTAATGTGAATCTTAAAAAAATACCTATTATGCTTTCAAATGAATTCCAATTTGATCAAACCTGTAAATTTTAGATATTTGTAATATATTTACTGTGATTATAAAATCTATAAATAATAGTATTTATTTATTTTGTAACCACCTTAAACTAAGGGCTACAGGGTAAACTTTATGCCTAATGGCATTCTCCACCAATCAACCCTGGGTGATGGATAGAACTTAAGGTAGGCAGACGGAAAACAATGATTAAAAAATAACTATTATATTTATTTATTAAATTCTTTATTGTTCACCTTAAACTAGGTTCACAATTGGCGGACTTAATGCCTAATGGCATTTTCTCCCAGTCAACCCATTATATATTGCGTAATTATACCTTGTCAATATGAAATATAATATAATATTAATGAAATATAGTTATATACAACATATGGTATATATAAATATATATACCATACATACATTTATACATACACATACATATATTATTAATACATAAATAAATACATAATCTACATATTTTGTGATGATAACTCGAATGCTTGTAGGGATCGATTAATTGCTTGCTATTAAATGTTTACGCAGCCATTTTCTGAATGTGCACTTGGTTGAAGCCTTCCGGATATTTTCGGGTAGGGCGTTCGAGAGTAGTATAGCTTGAACATTAAATGAATAACGGAAGAAATCACTATTGTGTGGAGGTGTAAAAAGTTTAAGATTACTAGTTGATCGGAGTCCCCTGTTATGAGATGAACAGAGGTACTGAAAATTTTATATCATGTAAAATTGAATACAAGACCAAGAGAATTCTAGAGTGACGCCTCTGACAAATAGTAAGCCACTTCAGCCACTAATTTAGTCTTTATTTATTGTACGAGACAGCAAATTTAATACGCTACGCAAGGAACGTGGGCGCTGGACTACGCTCGTAGCGTGTGTAGTTATTGCCACTACCTCCACTTGTTATAATATTTTGCACACCCATTAGGGTAGAACTCCGTAGAACATAAGAACTATGTATGTAAGTGTATTAAGATCTCTATTGTTAAACTATGTTCTTGGGAATAAATTAATTGAATTGAATTGAATTGATTTCATAGTGCAATCGGAAGATTCACCGGTGTTATTAAAATTTGAATGTATATAATATGAAACATCCGTATTTCATAGTAAGTTTATTTGACTTTAAATATTTTGCCTGGCTTTTAAAAAAGTTTTATATCGTTTTTTGTTTCAGAATTTGCGATTTAAGCTATCGTTAAAGTTATCATATCTTATATTCAGCTCTTTAGATCAACATATTTGATGTAGAAAATAAAATAAAAGAGAATTAATAATCCTCGTAATAGGCATCGTGATAATATCCTTAAAGCGTAAACTAATTTGTTTTCTTTAAAGTTTTAAAACGTAATTATGTCTACACTAGAAAAAAATAAGGAGATGCACACATCTTAACACCTTAAAAGGCTTCACCAAAGTACAAAACGGTGTAATCAAAGCGGGTAAGAAAGGCCAAGCAATAACCTCATACGGTGCTATTATACGCGTCCTTACAAGCCGTCACACCTAAGCTCAATACTTTGACACCATTGAAGCTTTTCTCTCGGGGTATCGGCGACCCGCAGCGTTGTCAGGTTAGCCTCAGCTATTGTAGGCACACGTGCACGATCAATGGGCCCTCAGAAGAATTTCGGACTGACAACCCTATTTATGTTCGCTCCTAATTGAATTATGGGGTCGTTCTGACCCCGGATGTTATAATGATCGGATTATATTGTTACGGTGTTTGTGTTTTATGAGTGTTTGCGTAATCTGATTCTTTGAATAATATAACTATATTTGAAAGTTTCTACACGGATATTCTTCGGACGCTTGGCCACCTGCGATTTCGTCCGCATATCGTGATTTTATTATAGCCTTTCGAAATAAATTGACTATTCAACACAAAAATAATTATTCAATTCGAAGCATTAGTTCCTGAGATTAGCGCGTTCACACAAACAAACTCTTCAGCTTTTTATTATTAGTATGTATAGATAAGTGTTATAGATACTTCAACTCAGTTGTGCGCGCGGCGCTATGTGTGGGTAAACCTGTATATACACAGTGACTTTGTGTGCGTGACAAGAGGTACAGTGAAGTTGCTCGGACGATCACGGCCGCGTCACTGTCACACAAATTAAAGCTGCATAATTACTAGCCCACGCACACATAGCGCCGCGCGCACAACTGATTTGAAGTATCTGTACATGAGTGTACTTATATGCCACAACACAACATGGCTAATTTCGTGCACATCTCTGAGCTGTGACTGGCACGCTAAGCTGTCGGTACTGGTTGTTTATTTATTTATTTATTGATTTGTACTACAGTTACCTGTACTATTATGTATTCTATGCTACAGTACAGTATATAGCAGTTGTTAAACCTTGTTTCGCCAACAGTTTGTTGACTGACCTCCTGTATTTCCATCCACCCACATTGTATCAACACAAGTATCTAAAGAATAGGCTTCTTCATTATGCGGGGATCCATTACTAGCAGTGGATGCAAAAAAAAGCTTGCAGTCATGTCCAGACAGGCGCGGATCTAGCCCTCAATTAGTCTTGTGGGCACAGCCACCCAAATATCGGTCAAGTGCGAGTCGGAGTACAAACTCGTTAATGAACAATCATAGACATACCTGAGCGATTTTTTCGCATACACCATTTTATATCAAATAATTTTTGTCAATAAATTTGAAAATAATTGTTTGAGCGTAAGTGTAATTTAAAATTGTTTTAAGCTTATTTCAAAAAATATTTTTAACTTTTTATTTTGATGTGTTTTTTATTCTTTTTAAAGTAAGTATATATTTATATTTCACTTTTTAGTTTCATATGCTATGAATGCTATTAGTCCAAATGAGAGTTACAAACAAGCTCATAAACTAGCAACATGTCCCGGCTAAACACGAGTGGACCTTTATTTTTACACAGGGTAAATCTACCTTATTATGATGGACAGGACGGATGGATAATGGACTATGGGACTATGAGTGTGAAACGTTACTTAGGTATTTATATTTTTTTATTTCCAGGAGGCATATTGTTTCTTTGGGTAGCTTAAAGATTGAATTTGTAATTTGTAAAATGATAATGGGAATTGTAGAGCATATAAAATATGAAATAAATTGTTTTTGCTTCCTTATATCCACTAGTTCAGCATAAAAAAATCATATAAATAGGCCACGATTTCCGGAAGGTACATTCATTTGAATAAGTACAGTCGGAGAGTAAACATCAAAATGGAGAATAACGAAATCAGAGCTGTCATAAAGTACCTCTGCTTGAAAAAAATGTCTACCAAAAACATACACAGCGATCTAGTGGAAAAATTGGAGGGCTCTGCTCCTCCATATTCCACAGTTGCGTGCTGGGCAAGCTAGGTAGAACATCCACAGAAGATGAACATCGCGAGTGACGCCCATCCACGTCCCTCAATGCGGAAAACGTTAAAAAAGTCGAAGATGTCGTATTGGCAGATCAAAGAGTGACCATAAGACATGTAGCTGAGGTCACAGGGATCTCATACGGCAGTGTTCAAAGAATTTTTGCGAACGAACTGCATATGAAAAAGGTCTCTGTGTGTTGGGTCCCGAGAATGTTAACCGACGAGCAAAAGAAAAATCGAGTCGATATTTCGAGGGCAAATCTCGAAAAGTTCCAGACGGATCAAGCTTTTTTGTCTCGTTTCGTGACCATGGATCCATCTTTTTGATCCGGAAACCAAACAACAGTCAATGACTTGGAAACTAGCAAGTTGAAGGAAAGGTTATGGCGTCCGTTTTTTGGGACGCTGAAGGAATTGGACCGAATTTCGCACTAACGTCTCTATTCTTCAAGAACTAGGCATCAAGCAACGCCTCTCAACTTTGGTTCAAAAACGCATACTACATTTTTCGGCCATGTCTCGAGGCGAGGGAATGACTCCATTGAACGGCTTGTCGTCCAGGGCAGGGTAGAAGGTACCAGGTCACGCGGAAGGTCACCAATGCGCTGGACTGACCAAGTGAAGACAATCGTTGGTGGTCATTTACACGAATGTACCAGGCTTACTACCAACCGAGAACATTGGCGATTGCTCGTGAGGCGTATAACGTCTGCCCGCAGCAACGATACTACATGACGACAACGACCGCTCTGTCAAGAGCGTTACGAAATAGAAGAAAAGGAATTATAATGGTGGAATACTTTGAAAAAGGAGCCACTATTACAGGCTCCTACTACGCAGACCAAATAAGAAAATTGCGGGAGGCCAAAGCAAAAAGACGAGGCAAACTTCGAGCTGGAGTCACCGAGACAACGCACCGTCTCACAAAGCCGCCGTTGCGATTGCTGCCATTCAAGAAACGGGATTCGAATTGCTCGAATACCCACCCTATTCGCCAGACCTGGCTCCCAGTGACTTTTACCTCTTTCCTCGGCTCAAGGAATACCTCCAAGGCAAAAAAATTTACGATGATAGCAAGGTGATGACTGCTGTAGAAGCGGTTTTGGAAAGTCAAGACAAAGATTTTTTTTTCAAAGGGAATTATGGGTTTAGAAAAAAGATGGACTAAATGTAAGCAAGTCATTGCTAGGAGAATATGTAGAGAAATAGTTATTTTTTAAGTTAAAATATCCTTATTTCATATTGATTATCATTACTTTTGAATCACCCCTATAGTAAAGGTACATTCTTAAAGCAATCTAAAAATCTAAAATCAAGCATTATATAAAGATTCTCATAAATATAATATGCTAGTTCTCATAAATTTTATATAATAGAAGGAACCTGGATGACCGAGCTTTGCTCGGAAATAAAAACAATTGATTATCTTGGTCTAACCTCAAACTTAGAACATAATATTTACTTAGATACGAATAATAGTTTTTCTCATAAAAAGGAACTTGAAAAAAAGGGGGAAAAAATTGAATCAAAGACACCTGGACTCGCACCGGGTTCCTTTTGGTTTTGAGACTACGCGTTTTCCCTCCTGAGCTATTATAACTTTGTAGATGGTGGCGATATTTACCTTCCTATTCTGATGATATTGTACTTAGCAGCTTTTCATTGCCTGATAACACCGATAAAACAATGTTTTCTAAAAATGAAACCTAGCTAGATCGATTTATCTCCCCCAAAAATATAACGTGAAATACCGTCATCGGCGCGCCCACAAACAGGCTTTCTTTGCTTTAGTTATTTTTCTGAGCTCTCAACGACGCGCCAGTAGCGCCATGACAACAAGTGGCGGCGACTTGGAATTTTTAGTGGCTGCGAACTAGACTAGCCTTAAAAATCATGCAATATTTAGAACGGCTGCTTTCCAAATAACGCATGGTTTTTAAAGCCTAGTCAGATGTAGCATTTTTATATAATACATCAGTCTATCGATCCCAATAGACCCTGAAAGTGAGACTTTTCCAGTTACAACTAGTGAATTAGTGTTGTGGGCATGCCCATAGTGCCCATATGGGTGGATCCGCGCATGTGTCCAGATCAGATAGTTTGTCCAGGACGTAGAACTCTATGTACGTTATTAGTATACAGTTTTCAATAGTACAGAATCCACTTTTTTTCAACCTTTTATGCCCCACTGCTGGGCACAGGTCTCCTCTAACAAGTGAGAGAATTACGATTTTTCTCAGGTATGCACGGCGATGAAAAACATCGTAATCAATTAAATATCACAGTATTTTCCATCATCGTGGACCAGCGATGAAAATGCGCACATTACAAATTTATTTTGTAAGTGGTGCGCGCCGAGGCTTTGAACCGGGTATCTCCCGCGTCGGAGAACGCGGTCCTTACCAGTACCACTCGCTCATCGCTGCTCTAGAATCTACTTAAAATCTAAATTAAGCTTTAATATTGTGCCTTACTTTACCTATCTTTATAATGGATTCAATTTGTACAGTACAAAAACTAATATTTATTTCTTGATAGCCAAGTAACAAACAGCTCTTAACCAAATTTGATATCTCATTAAAAGCTATTCCAGCCTCCTTTTTACCTCGTCCGTTCCGGAGCATGATAAAAGCGAGCTAGTGTAGGCAGGGGTACAGTAATCTAAACAAGTCTGTCGTCCTTGAGAGCTGAGCACATATTTGTTTTGGTTAAAGCTTTTGGGATTGACTTCGTGTTATCTCTACAAACACGAACGGGGGCTGTTTGTTATTGGGCAGAAAATGGCGGCTTACTCAAATAACCGACGATTTTGAGGTGTTTAGTTAAGATTTGTCGGATTTTAGAGTATCATAAATAAATAGCGACTGTTATTCAGGCCAATGCGTCAGTTTTATTGCAGTTTTTTTTGCATTAGGATAAATTGTGAATTGTATTCAAATTGGGTTCGTTTTCGTGAAGAAGCCTTGGGCGGGAACAAATATTGAAGGTGTATGTATTCATGAACAGTGCGAATATTAAACATCAACGGCGATAGAGGATAAATATGTAGCTACAAAAAATATTATATTTTTGTATCTTTTTTTATTTGAATGGAGTAGCTTCATGCAGGCCACGTGGTGTTAAGTGGTCGCTGCAGCCCATATATCCTCAGGCAAGCATAAGTTAGTCTTTTCTGAGGTCGTATGCAGTTGTGATGCTACTGGCTGGTGGTCGCCTCATGTAAGTGTGGCCGGCAAGTGCACCTTTCCACCGAAACACAATAGAATTGGTTCACGGCAGAAGTGGGCGTATCGGTGGTACTTCCCCGGGCGAACGATGTTAGTTCTACCACCAACAAATATCATTAAAAATAACAGCCACAGACGTACTACATGTTATGTGTTGTGAGTGTGCAGGTTATAGACATACAGTTATGAGTCACTTACGCTAGTGAACCAAGTTCAAATTCTCATTTATACACACCTCTGCTTATCACTTCAGCATCTACGTGTATCTAAGCTTTACTTGCTTCAATGTAAAACAAATTATTGTAATAGTTCACCGTTCATGCTTCAATGTTTTATAAAATATCTGCAATGCATATCACGTATGCCAATCCGGCGTGGTACTGCTTGGCTAGTGTGGTAGATAGTGTAGTGTAGTAGTGGTAGCCTAAATCCTTCGAGGACACCCGTGCCTTTTCGATTACTTTCTGATATTTTTAAACGCGGGTGAAATTCACTGCTAGCACTCTAGTAAGTAAAATACGTTTTTACGTCAAATTTTAAATTCTTCTCCATACTATTCATACTTTCAATGATACTTGCCGGTAGCCATTTGACACTAGAAATACAAAAATATTCACATAAATTCTCTAACTGAATGAAAGATAACAATATAATGAATGAACTTTAAATGCTGTAACAAGAACTTTTAATAGCTTTACTCGAAGTGCAACAACAATAGATTTTACTCCAAAAGTACAAAAACGCACTCAATTCATATCAGTTAGATGCGCGTATCAAATCGTTAAGAAAAGTTGGCATTCACAGAACTTCATTTTTACTCTTACGGATACAAAAGATTGTACAAAGTAGATAATAAGGAAATACGAATTATTCGCTTGGATACAATGAAATCGGCCAAGCGTGAGTCCGGCACACGTAAAGGGTCTGAGCAATCGGCAAGTATCATTATAATATTCTCAAGCAATATTGCAATAAGATGTTTATGATTTTTTACTTTCGAATAGTTCTGTAACATAAAAAATGAAATTATATTTGCGTGTCTTTATCCTTTTTTTCGTATCGGAGGAGTGGGGGGATCTTCAAAAGTTACTCGGCACCTTGAGAGAACATACCTGGTTATGTGGGTTATGACCGCACTAAAACCCTCTCGGTGGACTGCCTCTGCGCTTGGGGAGGACTCCGGGATCTCCAGCGGAACCCACCGGTGTCCTCTCCACGCGCGGCGCCCAGAATGGGCCCATCTTAGGGACAGCATATGTGCTCTCCTGCACGTTCCTATGCTTACGGCAGCATGCGGCCACTCACACACCGCCGTCCTTCCCGGGGCCGCTGGCTGGATGGATCTAGCTCACAACCTCACCGCTTGCAACCCCGGAAGCTCCCTTTTAGTCACCTCTTACGATCAGTTAATTTATCCCAAAGCTACAGGGGACGCGTGTCTTTATCCTATCCGAAATAAGGTCGTCGCATCGGAGAGTCATAGTGGTGTTAGCTCCAGGTCTCCTCAAATATGAGATGAGATTCGTGTCTCACATTGGAACAGAGTTGTAGCCCGATGAAGTCAAGGAAGTTTAAGGGTGCAAGGTAAGTCTAAGAAGATCGGCAATTTCTTTACGGCTGCTTTGAAGGTCGATGGTGCTGTTGTTGTCTTCACATATCATTTTTCACCTAATATCTTGAATACGGTCATGTCGTTAATATAACTGATGGATTCTACATGATTGACAAACGCGGATAAGATTGTGTCACTACGCGAACGCGATGTTCTTGTTTTTCATAGATTGAATAATGTTTAAATGTAGGTACAATAAATACTTCTGTATTAGGTACCTACTATTCTTTTAGTTTTTGGTTGAAATGAAATGAAATATTTATTTGCATAAAACACGGTACATTTTACGATAAAAATCTTACAATATTGTTCAAGCGTGTTTTACCGACCTAGTCCGTGGGCAAATATTTATAAATTAATATGCTAAAAAGTCATCGTGTCTTTATTTAAAACAGTTGTTAAGTGTCTATTCCCAGTAATTATTCTTTCAAATATTTAATGGATTGAGTACCTGTTACGGCAATGTACCTCTGCCGTACAAGAACTCCACTTTACGGTTCGCTGGCTCACTTTCACGGAACCTTGAAAACGTAAAAAGGGTGGTTGAAATGATTTTGCATGCCTGTAACAGAAACCCTAAAGTCCATTCACAAGAAGGGTGCTTGAGTAATCGATTGCGCTCTGCCGCCCATTCACGAGTTTGGTCAAGCAAAATTCCTTGAGGGTTTTATCGCGGAAGTTTCGGGTTGATTTTTTTGGAAATCATTCACATTATGTTGAGTGTTTCGATCTTCTTCTACATTCCAAATTCCAGAATGCGTTTACGAAACCTGGTACCTGTAATAAAATTAATGGCATAATAGGTAACATAGAGTATAACGTATAATATAATACAGTCCCATCGTGCTGTGTGCCTACCACTCGGATCCGAAAAATGAGTTTTTTTTATTGAAATAATAATAATAATAACAATATACATTTACCCATATTTTCAAACATTCTTATGTACTTAATCAAAATTCGCCTTAAAAAATTTGGCTCCCAGCTATTTTTTTAAAATTTTTTGTGAACTGTGAATGGGTTAATTACGTACAAAATAAATTTAAAGAACAGACATTAATACTAATGGTCACAAATAATAATCCAACGTAAAGCCATCGCTTGACTTTGACGGAGTATTTTTCAATATAAATATTCTGAATTCTTCACATGACTAACTTCATAAGTAAGAAAAAAACATCAAAATTTTCGGAAAGCCATTACAAGTGGTTGAGAACAGGTTATCCACTCACACGGCGGATGCTTAAAGAGCTTGAGCATTCGCTCAATTTACTCAAATTGTTTCTCTACATCTAATTATTGCAGCTATAGGTCCTATAGAAGTAAAAAATAACTATGAAAACCCGCGTGGCGTGGGTTACCATGCCGGAATGCCAATCGAGGAGTCCCGGGTTCGATTCCCGGCGAAACAGAAATTTAAATGATAAGTTTAAATTTCTGTTCTCAGTCTGGATGTTTGTGTTCCTGTCTTTGTATGTGTCCATGGTACCCACGACACTGGGTATACAATATAAACCCCACTGTTGGACTATGAGTTTGAAGCGTTATTTATTTATTTATTATTGCGTTTCAGCTGCAGCGCCTTCGATCCAGTGACAACGCCATCCTAAAGGTAATTGTGGCCAGACCCGATTGCTCCATCCAGCATCACTGGGAGGAGGTAGCATTAGGGCTGCAATAAGTTTAATTTTATCCACCCTATTTACAAACAATACTAACTTAGAATAAGATAATTGTAACTAACATACTAACAAACTATAGATGTACATGAATGATCCGAAATAAACATATAGTGTACACATATTGTATTCATGCAATAATTAATTTGAATTTGAATTTGAATATTATTATTATTATTTAGACTTTACATGCTGGAATATATATATATATATATATATATATATATATATATATATATATATATATACTAATACAACCTACGACCATCACAAGACTGAATCTGTTTTTAATATATCCGCTAATAATTGCTCGCATGACTTACTTATGAGTAAAAAAGCTCTTCAACGGTTTTAGATAGCCGTTATAAGTGGCTAAGAAGCCCTATCCGTTCACAGGGGCGTTTCACGAGCTCGAGCGAATATCCTCAACATCTAATCACGGAAATTACGCTGCGGTGTAACGGCGGCTTATAGGGCTTCGCGAAAATCTTTGAAAGATGGCTTCATTACTTATGCCTGCCATAAATGCTAGGGTATGCATGACGATTAAAACCTTACAGGCATAATGTGATATTAAAAAACGCCATGCTATATAGTATAGCATTAGGCCCTTCTTTGCTATACTATAATATAGCACAATAGTATAGTGTAGTCTGAAATGAGACCTTATTTAATTGGCTATATCTATATAGCTCAATCTAAAGTCAATCATGAAATCGAAGCATACCTATCTATAATAACATCATAATAATATCCTCCTACATTGTAAAATTACGCCGCGGGAAAAAATGTAAAATTATAGCGAGGATAATGAGCCCCTATGCACAGCGGGGTCCGAAATTCAATCAATGGGATTTATTGCCCAGATTCGCAAGGGCCACGCTTCTTTTGAGATTTCGATTATCAGGGCGGAACCTTTTCTCGAATTTCAGGGTTAGTCATCAATGTTGATGAAATGCCAAATTTAAAATAAGTATATTAAGAAAGTAACTAACTTTTGCGATATGAATATGTGCAATGGTTTTTAAAAGTATACTCATAATTTTTTTGTCAGATATTAACGTTTAGCTTTGAATATTTATATCATCACAAAAATATTTTAATTTAGTTGAGTTACGCAAGGCACATTTGGCGGTGATACATTGGATGCTGAATTTCAATTTCTGGTATTCACGTCGCTGTACTCACAATATTATATAGAGGTCCTAATTCTAGCATGGTGCTTTGAGTGTATAGCGTTTTTCTACTTTTTTACATTATAAAGAAAGTAACAAACCTCGGATCACCATAGTTTTATTTATTTATTTATTTATTTATTCATATCCACATTACAACTAACATTACAGGTGACCTAATCCGTTAGTGTAGTTTACATTATTATTATCCCATAACATGCATTAGGTTGAAAAAATACATTTTTATTTTCCTTACTAAACATCTACATAATATATAAAAGTAGGAAACATTAAAAATTACAATATAATGAATAATTAAATGTCAAATTTTTCGGCAAATTATAAAATAGTCATATACATACTTATTACAGTTAGTTCTGAAAATAAAAATAGATTAATCTATACTAATATATAAAGCTACAAAGTTTGTTTGTTTGAACGTGCTAATTTGAGGAACACTGGTTCGCATTGAAAAAATATTTTTGTGTTGAATAGCCCATTTATTGGGGAAGGCTATAGGCTATTATATAACATCATGCTATGACTAATACCAAAGTCCAGGCGGACGAAAGCGCGAGCGGCCGCTAGTTTAAAGAAAAAAAAAACACAAATATTGGGTATACTTACCCAAGTAATACCTACCCAAGAGTACAGAACCGAGTGATAAATGTTGGTTCTGGCTTGCTTGTTATTTTTTCGTAGATAATAAAGCTGGCGCGAGCGAGCCGCCGCCTATTGTCCGTCCTATAGAAATGACAGTCAAAGTAACGCCCACTTTTTAAATTCTTTGTGTCCGCTGCCTCAAAAGTTTTTAAAGATTAAAGAATAAGGTATGCGAAGGGTACCTTCATGTTATTAGATGTGTACATAAGGCCAATAAGGATGTACATAAAATCAGGACAAAACTTCTAACGATGTCAGTCGAAAATTAAATATGGTTGGCCTATTCTCTACAAAAGCGGTTTTATTTTTCCGTCCCGTCTGGGAGGAATAGTTTTACTTATTCAAAACAGATTCTCGTACCTATACTAAAGATTATTACGAGATTACGACGTAGTACAAGTCCAACTCATTGAATTTGTGAAACTTTTGATAAAAGTTTTTAGTTACTAAATTATCAAGTCCAACTCATTGAATTTGTGAAACGTTTGATAAAAGTTTTTAGTTACTAAATTATGTACATTTCGGATTTAAAATTTTCCGAGATTTTATTTTGTCATAAAAACATATTTGCGGTGCACTAAAAAAGGTACACAGCAATGAACTAAACCATAAGTAAAGAGTAGACATTGTATGTCAAGTAAAAAGAAATTACACAAAGTAAGAAGGCAAAAATTAAACAGCATTTCCCGCCTTGGGGTAGACATTATCATAGATTCCCGTAAACAAGCTTGAATAGCCTTCTAGTGGCCGTCAAACACGTGTTCATACTATATGGTTACAGGTTCAGTTTACTCATGGAAAGTCTTAACCACCAAAAATGTTTAATGTGATTTTGCTCTTAATATATTCATCTAAGGTAACTTTTTAATCGCTACGACATTGCTCTTAAATATAAAGCGCAACGACTCATCAACGATAAGCCATCGGAAATTGGACTTACAAGTGAATTTCTTAAGGTTCAAATAAACATTAACTTAATTGTAGATAAAATCTAGTTTACACGGACACAAATTGTTGAATATCACTTCAATTTTTGAGAGGGCACTTTAAGGCTTAGATCTGTCGTGGCGAATGATTGTGTTACGGCGATCCATCAAATCGAAGACATTTCAGAGGCCTCTATTCAACTTTTTGCCGACACCATTTCCTGTGGCCCCGGGCTACGGCTAAATTCGGCAAGGATACAATTAAATTTTTTAGAAACCTTTTTCATTTCTTTTTTAATTTCGGTCAGTGGGTATTATGTTACGGGCTATTGTTAAACGCAAAGATTTTTTAAGATAGATAACGTTCTACTGAATACGGTCTCGCTCGCCCTTCGGCATCTTTTGGATCTATTGGCGAATTTTTTGTTTCATAAATTCACTAGGATAGACACTGACCGCGTTTGGTAAAAAAATGGCGGTTGAGATTGCTGAACATTTATAATTTTGGGTTTTTTGCTAAAGCGGTTTTAATTGTTAAAAATTAGCTGAGCATGAAAAATAAATAGCCCCAAAAAGAACATACGGTTTTAATATATACCTACTACTTTTTATTAATGTATAAGATTCAACTAAATACATAATATAAACCTTAAATATGCAATGTAACATACCTATACTCAATGATATTGAATGTGACGGTAGCTCACTGCCTATACTCGTATATAGACCTCAAAAAATTCAAAACATAAAATGTCTAAAATCGTTTTTGAAAATCTCTGAGGACATATTATTTTGGCAACCAAAACTGTCAAATTCATCCGTCCTTTTAGCGGTCGTACAAAAATCCGCAATTTCCGGTAAAAAAGGAATGCGTTGTAATTTAAAACCGCACAAAATTGCCGTTGCTACACGTGCAGATGTATTTTTCCACTTGTAACTAAGTTTTGAAAAAAAGCAATCGGCATTCTGAAGATTTTAGTTTTATCTGTAGCGCGTTTATTTTTTATCTGTGCCTTAGTTGTCACGTGTTAGTGATTTGTGCGGGCTCTAATGGGCTCGTGTTGGCGCTTCCTTTCCCTGATTGCGTTAAATATTGCGACTAAAAAGCGCCTTTTAAGTGGTTCGTCCCTAGTTTTTAATTTAGCGATAATTTTTGTTTATTGCTTTTAAGATAAAAATAATTTTACTAGCTTCGGCTACCTAAAAGTTGAAATTTGAGGTCGTTAAAACTCTGTTTTGATTTTTGTTTTAATTTTGGATCTACAATATTAAAAATTATAATACCAATATTAAAGAGTGAATGTACTAAGGTTGAAAAAATTTCGAGTGTTACACATTTTTGTACCGTTTTATTTTTGACAATTCGCCCAAATGAAGTTATGAAGCCAAAATATGTACATAGTTATAACCATCCACCATCCACTCTACAGTGTCTCCGTAAAATATAGACAATGTTGTATTTGCCCTGTTACCTGTCTTAATCAGAACGGATTATTTTAATAGGAATCCATTCGGGCCGTTGTATTAACTGTTGTCGGAGGAAATTTTCATAATACACTTTCTATGCAGGTTTCGCTTTTTCATCTGTTCGAACTTAGAATCGGAAGTGGCAAAGAATCACACGTCACTAATGACCGACTATTTTGTCGTCGATAGCCACTCCAGTCAACAGCCACCCGCACTTTAATGCCATTTCTGTGTTAAGTGAAGTTCAGAACAATGCTAAGGGCCGTGGTCATTTCGTTAGGAAAGTGTTTTTTGTTTGAAGAGAGCTTAAAGCGGAAACTGGGTAATAAGGCAATAAAATCTCAAACCTGAACTATGTAGTAAATGTTATTTTTTTACATTATAGATACGACAGAAAAAGTGCATAGGTAGGTATATAAAACTTTACCATAAGCTTTTCAGAATGAAGATCAAAGTCTTCTCTTATTAACAAATAAAAATAAAGACGATATAATATGACACCTAAATATCTTTTACCAAAAGATAAAGATATTCGAGTATGTAAGTATTTTTACTTTGTGTTTATTTATATACCTATTTACTCGTTGGTATTTTTGGATAGGCTTACTCTAAATATTATCAATATTAAATAGCACCGCAATCAAATTCCTCTGTAACTTTTATTTTATCTCTTATCTGTATTATAAAACAGACAAGGTGTAATAAGAATTGGCTTTCAATAAACAGCTACAAAACAAAACGCTACCTACTATTGTTTCTAATCTTTGTTTGTTTTGAAGTTTTGAGGCGATAGAAAGAGCTCTTAGTGATAAAGATAATGGTCACTTGATTTGAAGAAGGCTTAAAAGACAATAGTGCTTCAACAATGGAGTGTTAATTTTCAAACCTTTTTCGGATATTTCTCTCGCCAGCCAGTTTAAAATTGAAAAGGCTTTTTACAACTTTAAAAAAGAATTAACATCGATTCCTTCTATACTTTTATATTATTATCATGGTTTGTAGTAAAATTAATACACTATTCGATTTTCAATTTCCAAGCTTTTATTTTTAAGTTCTGAATTCCAGTGCTAACTACACGTCATAAAAACGATAAGAAAGATAATTGTATATTTCTTACAACATCCATGTTATATTTAGCTCGTAGATGAACGCGTGCGAAGAAATCATTAGTGGGCAAAAAGTAAAATTGTCTACGCGTCCAGATAATAATAGATTGTCAGCGAAGGACGGCTCATCTAGAAAATCAAAGATGTTATTCTTGTCAAACTGGTGTAATTTGATGGGTTGTAATCAGGACGCACGACACATTTTTGTAGCTACCATGTAGTTAATGAATGTCCTGCGGTTATGAAGTATCCAGAGTATGAGAATATTAAATTGTTTTGTATTATTTTTACGTAGATCATTCGTAATTAGCATATCGTATCAAGAGCAGGTATAGAGTTGCATCCTAAAAAATAATTGAAGAGAAGATTGTAGCTTGATTAACTTGTATCTAACTATAGATTTCATAGTTACGATATTAAAAGTAAAATTGGTCCTATTTTGAATTCTGGTAGAGCGATGTGTCTTTAAAGAATATGTCGTTACGTAGCTTACTGACCTTACTGTAGTAACAAAAATATCGGATCACATACTACAAAAGTTTCCATTAAATTTGTCATATAATGTATTAAAATTGCTTACTTGATCTGATATTGTGTTCTATACCAACTATCCAAACACTATATTATCGAAAAAAATAAAGGTTTTTTGCCAACTACAAAAAAAGATCATACAAATTCCACACATACCTATGTGTGATATTTATCTATGATATATATATGATACATATATGATATGATATTTAGCTAATATATGTAATATTTATCTATCTTTACCCCCGTTACTATTATACAATGCTTAAAACAAAGTGTTAATTGCTATTCTGACGCGATGTAATGTTACCGATAAGCATCTGGTAAATCATATTACGGTAAGCTCACATTAATCCCAAACAGACCGATGGTTTTAAATAAATTATTACAGCATCTGACTCTTTTGTGAAATTTCACGCCGCCTAAAACTTTCGTGGACAAAATTAACATCTTATTTTTTCGGCGTTCTTTTTTGTGAGGCTGCATCGTGACTGAACTCATTCGCACCCTCAAAAACCATTTCCGTTGTAGCCATCTAAAGAAACTGTTAATCGCAGCACTTTGCGATCGCCTCTTGTCGACGAAATATCGAAGCGTGAACTCCTTCACTCTACACAAGGTTACGTTTTCTGCTAAATTTTACGAAACAAGCTACAATATATTCTACGTTGAAGAGATAAGGTAGAGGTTAAGAATGTTTAGTTGTTGTTTAAAGGTTGCGTTGTCGAAGTTTTACCAACAACATAATCTGAATTTCACGCGAGAAGTGTTTGTTTCACGGGCCCGTTGTTTCGCACAAAGCAAAGTTGTGAATTTTAACAAGGCATGGCACGTTCTGTTGGTTTTCACAGATTCCTGAGCTTTAACTAAGGATCGGAGTTCGGTTTGATGAAACCGCTCTTAATGCGACCTTGCATTTGTTGCGATATGGTAGCATGTTGCACGTAGAGTCAGTATAATAACCAACAATGTTAGATTTCGTTTTTCATGTCTCTATAATCCATCGTCGATATCAAGAACACATATGAAAAAGGTCAAAGTTTATCTTTTTTCATTGGTTCTCATATCAGGTTGCTTATAATACAACTAGAGCTTGGGGGTTTTGGCGGGAAGTTGAAAAAAAAATGTTGTGCTTTTGTTTTATTATAATCTTGGTGTGTATTTCTTAGTTTTTTACTAGATAAAGTTAATGGCACATAGGTTATTCACATAGGTTTAATTTTTAGTGCGCGAATTTAATAGTGCGCGAATGCTGTGAAATAAAACAAAAGCGCTGAACGTGTTTCTTACAGTTGTCTCCAAAACTCTATTGGACACGTTCTAGTAAAGTAGCCATCGCTTTACTTGGATATCTGACTGACTCTACATGAGCCGAAGTCCCTGTAGCTTCGGGATTAAGAATAGAGCTACGGTATTCCCTGCCTGATCATAAGAGGTGACTAAAACCGGGGTAGTGGTTGGTGAGAGTGGCAGTTCGATCCGTCCAGCCAGCAGCCCCGGGATAGACGGCAGTGTCAGCGTGGCCGCATGCCTCTGTTAACATTGTAAGGTGTAGGAGAACACATCTGCTCACCCGAGGATGGGCTCCTTCTGGGGCACCGCGCGTGGAGGACACCGGTGCGTTCCACTGGAGATCCCGGAGTCCTCCCCAAGCGTGGAAGCAGGTCACCGAGGGGATATTAGTGCGGTACAAATCCCACATAATTTGGTATCCTCTGCCATCCATCTGGTATCCAAGGTGCCGGGTACCTTTTGAAGGATACCAAAAAAAGGTATATGAGCCGAAAATCCTGAGTCTTTGCTTTGTAAGTTATCTCTGTTTTTATACTTACAAGTGCCTGATGTTGTGTCAGTGTACTAGAAGACGTGATAATTATAAGATATTATAAGAAATTACATAAAATATCAGGATAATTAAGAAAATGTCCTCGGTATTTATATTTTAATTTAAATATATTTAGAATTTATTGAAGTACCTATGCATAAAACATTAATGCACGGCTGTTTCGGTAAGTACCTGCACCGGATTGGACGGGAGACAACTACCAAGTGTAACGAGTGTGATGCGCCGCTGGATACAGCACAGCACACCCTCATGAGCTGCCCTGCCTGGGAGCCCCTGCGTCAAGATCTCGCATCTATATTAGGGGAGGACCTCTCGCTGCCGAGCGTCATTACCGCCATGCTCGACAGCGCGAGGTGTTGGTCGGCCATGGTTTCCTTTTGCGAGACAGTAATGTTAGCAAAAGAGGCGGCAGAAAGGCAGCGTGAAGCTGATGCGCTCGCGGACCCTATCCGCCGTAGACATCCAGGGGGAAGGAGACTGCGCTATGCGCAGCTCCTCCCTCTGCCATAGAGGTGGGGTTTCCATGTATTCCCCCACCCACTGAGACTTGGGAGTACCGAATCTGTACCCGGGGCACTCCCAAATCTGATGGATATCGCCGAGACTCTATGGTAGCATACGCAAGCGATCCCATATTGTCTCAACCAATGGCGCTGAGGGTACCGCTGGGTTTTAGTGGGTATTATGGCACTATGCCATCGAGTCCCACACGCCTCTCGAATTCCTTGGGAACATCGAGAGGTGTGCGTAAAAGCATTTCCCAGCGTCAAAAAAAAAAAAAATTTGCAAAAGTAAACCTTTATTTGTTTTCTGACTGTATAATAGGACTCTACAAAAGGCGGTCAGAAAGGTAAAGCTAAACTAGACTCGTAAAGCACACTTAAATGCTTTAAGTTGAATTGTTTTGCCGACGCTACAGTAATCTTTACAAATCAGTTAAAGTAGCCCACATAGCATTTGACAAATGCAGCCAAAGGTGCCGGCAGGGAGGCGGCGTATCACAAACAAACTATTATAACAGAGGAGCCCACGATGCCAAATATGGATTTACTAGAGCATCGTCAGGACTTAGTATATTTTATATGTAGTACATATTTTTATCTTTCTAAACCGAAAATATCGTTATAACCAAAAGGTTATTTTTTAATGTTTCGCATGGGAAAAGCGCCTATAACTTTTCAAATAAATTGTAAAAAAGGGAGGAGTAAAATATTGAGCTCGGTAACTTTCGGTTCAATTTATTTCATCAAGAGGTTAGGTGGGTCACCAAACTGCAAAGTAAAAAAAAAACCATTTCGGCACTCTCGGACGAGTTCAAATTATTCTCCTTTTTAATAAACAAATAATAATAATAATAAAAAATAATAATATATAAATAATGTCTAGCGAAATCGGAATACGGTGCAACAAGGTTAGTTTGGTCTAAAATTAGTTATAAAGAAATAAAGAAAATAGTTTTATTCAGCCATATTAGTGGGAACGTTATATAAAGGTTTTGGGTTGACAAAGTATTCACACTTTTTTGATAGTTGAAAATTCTTCAAAAAAGGTTGTTCGCAATGTAAAGGAACATTTTACATTGAATCTTATGGACGATTCAAGGGGATTAAAAAACGATTGTTAAATCGAGGAACTCGTTATATTAGGAACGTTATATTAAGGTTGCACTGTGTTCTAATAAGCCCATTTAGAAAACCGGACGCAAAAGAAAATATCCAGAAATTTCTGCGTTCCTCCATAAAGGGCTTTTTTCAATTTTGTGCAAGGTATACTCCATACAATGTTATGACGCACTTGAGGAAATCCAAAAATCTCCTCTTGTGGTCCCCTACTATTATACCACACGTGCACTTATCTCCTTGCCTTTGAAAAGCTACTTTACAACATACGTGTTAAATAAAAAGCTCTGTAGCTAAAGCCTTATTTGTATATGGCGCGTACTACTGTAGTCGGACTTAACAGTAAACATACTTAGACATGTAATTAGTTTGATATATGTTAAGTATACGTTTTGTGGTTTCTTGGTCATTTTATAAAAAACACTACTCTTGTAGGTGCTGTAGGTACTCTACTGTATATGGTAGGTATCTATATACCTACTGGAATGTCTGTAAATTTTGTCAAGTACGAGCAATTAGAAATAAAATTATGAGCAGGGTAATTAATCAAATTAAGTACAGAAAATTTACATGACGCAATTGAAATAGCGATACAGTGTTATAGTAAGAGCAGTGGTGCACATTTATTATACAAGAAAATAATACATTCAAATAAATTAATAAATAATAGTAATAAATAAATATCTTTAGACAATTCACACAACACCATCCACCATGATTCCAAACTAAGCAGAGCTTGTACTAGTAATTAGAAAGGTAATTAGAAAGCTGATAAACATACTTATATAATTCAAAATACATACTTAAATAGATAAATTAACACCCAGACACGGAACAAATAGTCATGTTCATCACACAAATAGGGCATATATTTGTGTGATGAACATGTGGTGGGAATCGAACCCTCGACCAAAAGAGTGCTGGGAGTTTTTTTCCGCCGCCTTTTTTCTCTCAGCTCAACATCTAGCCCAAACGGGCACTTAAAAGCGATGACCGGAAAAAAATGACATTCATTAAGCGAATATTTTGTATTCCTAATATGAAATAAATATTTTTTCTTTCTTTCTTTCTTCGCATTCGGCTCATCACCCACTACGCCACGGAGGCTGTTATACATTGAAATGATTAAGACATGTGACAAGCAGTGGCGGATCTAAGATTTCAGTTTGGGGAGGGGGGGGGGGCTTGATTTAAATTACAGGTGGAGGGGCTTGACTTTAGTTTTGGGGCTTGACTTGACTAAGAGGTATTTTCATCAACTTGAAACACTGGGGCATCAGTGTGCGATTTGTGTGCTATCCGTATGTGCTTTGAACGCATCCGGATGGGACGTTTCAAAAATTAGTTACGATACGTATAATTTGAGGTTTGTCAAGGGTGAACCCGGATGGTTTGAGCCCCTAGCCCCTAGATCCGCTAGTGGTGACAAGTATGCTTAGATTTAAATATAATGGTAAAAGGTGACCCATGTGGCGCAATGGTTACCATGCCGGACTGCCAATCGGAGGGTCCCGGGTTCGATTCCCGGCGAAACAGAAATTTGAATGATGAGTTTAAATTTCTGTTCTCGGTCTGGGTGTTTGTGTTTCTATCTTTGTATGTGTCTATGGTACCCACGACGCAGGGTATATCTACCCTACTATGGGGTTATGAGTGTGAAACGTTATTTTATTTTATTTTAATGGTTGAATTTCCACAGACCGGATTTTCGGATTGTACGTATTGAATTTTCAACCCTTTTTGATGTCCCTGGGCAATCGTGGACACAGCTCTCCTCTTGGAATTGAGCGATTTAGTTCACTGAGCCTATATGTATACAATTTGTTGAGTGTTCACATTTTTATACCTTTGTATTTATAAAGTTGTTAGAATATAACGGTAGTTACGGTACCTATTATATAGCTACCAATATTGTCAGTGAGCATATAACATAAATTTGAATAGGTACATTAATATGTCCCAGAATATTACGTCGCACATTATACGAAAAGATTTATGATATATATAGCACATGACAATGAAACAATCTTTGTGCTTATTGTAGAAAACACTAAGATCATTCCAAGAAATATCTATTTTCCTGTGACATTTCATAAAATTAATAACAAGCAGCTGTGACGGAAGGTAAGTCAACATCAATGTAACGCGTCGCCAGCCGTGAAATCTGTCGCGAAATCGAAAAGCCGTTGCAGATCTCTGAATGCAGAACTAGGCTAAATCAAAGAGCATGTGTTTGTAAAGCTGACACCCGTTCAGCGCGACGAATCGGCGAAGAAAGCCCGTACAAATCCCTAAGAAATAACCGAAAAACCGAAATTTTTCTGCGATTCGACACAGCGCCGCGATTTCACGGTGCCCTGTTACGATATCCTTAGCACGGCGCAACTAGCTTTGTGTTTCACGTGAGCGAGGTGTCGCCGTGTCGCTCACTTTTGTGTCGTCCGATATCGCGGAATCGGAACGAATCGCGTTTAGAAATTCAGCCGATTTATCATTCTTAAACGTTTGCCCAGACTGCATTATACCCCTTAAACGGACATCCACTACTTTTGTAGAATGTCACGTATCTTATACTATTTCTTGACACGTAGCATCGATAGCCATTATTTTTTTATTTATGATGGGTTATCAGAAGCATTGTAGCAGCAAACCGTCGGTCTGTCCTCGACGCCGTAGTCCTTAAGGTCGAAAACGAAGAACTTTTGTACCATAAGGAATTAAATGTATAGCCGTCCAATAAATTGAAAGTAAGTCCCTGTCTATCTTATCAAAATTCCAAAAGGATTCTCCTCTTTTTATATAATTTATTTGAATGGTATCCAATTTGAATACGATTTTGTTTTTAAGCCGAAACTAAATTTACTTTTATCTGTGAGATGGACCCTATCAGTTTGGGGTAAAGAGTTTTACTTTTTTCGGACTATACATACGAGGATTCATTTAAAGTAAATTGTTAACTTATATATTTTCTCATTCGTTTTTTGTTACAACTTAGATGCAGACAAGAGATAAAGTATGATGTCGGCAATAAGAGAATGGGTTTTTATTTCCAGGTGCCTACTTAAGTACCACAACTTTTTTTTAAACATTACGCAAAGTAGTCTTATTAATTATTCATGTCATTATTATTAATCATTGCTGTCCTTGTGGCACTCAAGTTGACTGTCTGGGTTACCACGGTCTATCATGTAGACGCAGTGCTGGTCGTCAATCGCGCCATGCTGCTTTGAATGATGTCATCCGGAGGGCCTTAGCCACTGTCAACGTACCGGCTCAATTAGAGCCGAATGGTATCGTACGTGACGATGGTAAGAGGCCCGATGGTTTGACATTAGTACCTTGGAAAAATGGGAGGTGCCTTGTGTGGGATGCCACTTGTGTGGACACTTTGGCACCTTCCCATATTCACTTATCCTCCAGATCGGCTGGTGTGGTGGCGACTGATGCTGAAATCCGGAAGCTGCAGAAATATGTAGCTCTTAACCGGGACTACATATTTCTTCCTTTCGGAGTCGAAACGATGGGACCGTGGGGTCCTGATGCAAAGGTATTTTACAAGCATTTATCCAGACGGTTAATTGAGTGTACCCATGACCCGCGAGCTGGCTCTTACCTCGGTCAAAGAATAAGTTTAGCTATCCAGCGGGGTAATGTAGCCAGCGTCCTGGGTACACTGCCCAAGGACAGTAATTTGGATGCTGCCTTTTATATTTAATGTGTAAATTTTCATTTTTTTGTTGTTTTTTTTTTGTTTTTAACATATATTTTTTTTTTCACAATGTAAATTTAGGTATGGTTTAATTTTAATTTAATAATTAGTGTCTTTTGTATATTTTAGTTATGCATTGAATCTATAAATATAATTGGGAAAGAAAATGCACGAGTTCGGAAAAGGTAAAGAAAAAGCACGTGTGTGTAATAGCCCACTTCCCGAACGCTATACGTCCCTGCAATACGTCACTTTTTGAGCAACTGTATTAAAAAATACTTTTCTTTGTCAATTTATACAAAAAATTTAATAATATTATTACTAACTATTAATACATAAATCATTTCATTACACGCTTTTTATTAGCTTCACCTGTATGTTTGTATGTTTGTAACCGACTTCTTTGGGCGCGATTTTGACCCACTTTAAACGGCCAGATTTCGTTCAAACTTTGTAGATTTATTGAGGATCGATGACAATACACTAATTTGATAAAATTATTCCATTTTTCAATTTGCAAAATATGATTTTTGTTAATTTATATAATTTTCTGGTTAACTTGAAAATTTGCATAGGGGTCAAGGGCCGATGACAATGCAATAATATGAGAATAAAAATCCAACTAAAAAATTAAAAATAAATAATGTAGTTTAAAAAACTAAAAAACACGCTTTTGAGAAAATACGAACTAAAAACTAAAAAAATAAAAAGAAAATGTATATTACTGTAAATAAAGCGTGGGGTGGTTTTTAAGATACTATTGACACCATGCACCCCACGCTTTATTTACAGTAATATACATTTTCTTCTTATTTATTTGTAACTTTTTCATGCCTAAAGAACTGAACCGATTTAAAAGTAATAGATACCTTATATCCGAACTTCGGAGGGCACGCTTAGCCTTTGGTCCCGGTTATCATCAGTATATGGTCGTTAAACCTCGTTGGAGGCTTGAAAACATCCGACAACGGGTTGGCCACTAATCCGCATCTCCACCAACTTGCATTGGAGCTGCGTGGTGGAGTAAGTATCGTAAGTACCTTAAGTTATTAAGAGGCCTCCAGGGCTCTCCAATTAGGTAAGGCCGTCACAAAACTTATTTATTAGGAATCACAATAGGCTTTTCAAAAATATATTATTAAAATTGCAAAAATAAATCACAAAAAAACCAAAATTAAGCTTTGTAATATTAAATACCAATTATTTACTTGAGGTGAAAAAACTATTGCGATACAAAACTTATGTGTTACATTATTAAAGTTTTTATTATTACGTACCTATAGAATATATTAAAAAAATCCCTAGTAGAAAGGCGCGTGAATTCGAATTAAAAAAAGATATTGATACCTATATTTGAATAAACAGATAGGATCAACAAACGGTCTCTTTATATTATTACCTACTTTATTTTACTCATTCATTACTTTTATACTTATACAATAATATTTTATTATAACTAAGCACTTAATTTTATCACACTACTCGTATGTAGGTAACCATTTCAACTGCCAAAGTAGCCAGCAACGTTGATTGCAATATAAAATTACCAGCTGACCCCGCGAAATCTGTACCGCGTTTAAATGTTTGGGTGGGCCACCCTTATCACTAGGGGGATGAAAAATAGATAGTAGCCGATTCTCTGACCTACTGAATATGCATATAAAATTTCATTAAAATCGGTCAAGCCGTTTCGGAGGAGTATGGTAACTAACATTGTGACGCGAGAATTTATAGGTTTAAGATTGTAAATTTGAATAGTATCTGTCACAGATATTCAAATAGATTACGTGTTTCCTAGTACGTTTGTATTACTTCAATTTACAATTTGCCGCAACCCTTTTTGCATCCCACTGCTGGGCACGGGTCTCTCCCCATTATTGGACTGGAGCTTACTCCACCACGCTGCTCCAATACGGGTTGGTGGAGATACGGGTTGGTGGCCAACCCGCTGTCGGATGTTTTCAAACCGCCCATAAGGCCTCCGACAAGGTTTAACGACTGTTATCTATCGACAACAACCGGAACCGACGGCTTAACGTGCCCTCCGAAAATAATTTGACAATAACACCCTAACTTTGTCTGTTGTAATTGTAAGTGTTTGACTCAAATGTTTAAGAAGTAGGAAAATACAAATTTCCAGTGTTTATCATTCTACGCATTGTAGGTACCAGAAAATACGAGTATCCCACCTTTTTTGTATAATATAGCATTGGCTGCAACTCTTTTTGCGTCCCACTGCTGGGCACGGGAGAGCCCAATTAATGGGGAGGCCTGGAGCTTACTCCACCACGCTGCTCCAATACTGGTTAATCTAGCTTTAGCATTCCTAATACTCGCCATGTTTCGATAAGACGAAATATTAAAAATATAGTCTCCAAGTGTAATGTCATAATAAGCAATTATGAAATGTTTTGTCGTTTACTAAGCTCACATTATATTTTTTTAAAGTACTTTTACTAAAGACTTTTTGGTTACAAGAACTGTTTTTATTGTTTTTAACTCCATAATTTAATCTAACTACTTATAACAATTGAGTTCTGAGTTGAGGAGTAATTAAGAGCCGTTCTGTGTATAATTTTATATGGTAAAATACCTTATATATTATGATTAATTTGATATCACTTATATTGGTTAAGGACGATTTGTTTCCAATCTTAGGTTGCTTCATCAAACTATAGGTTCAAACAAATCTTAACGCGAAACTAGTCTTAGGTACCTATTGGTCTCATCAAGGAAGTATAGAAAGAATTTACAAATTTAATATAAAGCAAAAAGTTGAATTTCATATTTATTGTGTATTATTTGTCACTTTTTATACAAAAAATATGAAAATATCTGTAAAGCCACGAAAATGGCACCTTTCCAGTGTGGTAGTGTCTGACTGATCTATAATCTTCAATCTGTATTTGTAATTGTTCGAGAAACGCTCGTAGTATGCTCGTAGTATAATATTGGTTTTTGTAGCAAGCAATCAAATATTATGCTGCCATCAAATGATATACTACTTTATGTCATTTAACTTGTATCTAAATGTTTCTGGTAAATTAAGAGCTGGATTAAGGATTCAGAATAAAAGTACAAATTTAAGTTTGAGTATCTTTATTTAATGAGAGATCAAACGAAAGTCTTGAAACTTCTTAAACATCAGTCTACAAAAATGGTTTACATGCTATTCTTAATGCTAAACTAAGGCTAACTAAACTTATTCTAAAATTGACACAATAGGGAGAAAAATATTCTTATACTAAACATTATCCATACCTCAGCCTTAAATTAAAAATTAAAGCTAAATTAAAGCAATGAGAACAACTTAGGACTAAATTAAAAATAACATTGGCACGCTCGGCCCACTTCTGCGAAAGAAAACTAATATCCAATTAAAATACAAGTAAAATTTTTGAGAACACATGCAATATTTACTTACTAGGTATGAGCTAAACTTAAAACTATTAAAGCTCTTGAACAAAATACATCTACAAACATAAGTATTATATCTCTAATGTTATAAAGGTGTCATTGAACTCGATGGGACTATTTGCATTTAATGCAATAGGCAAGTACAACTATTTGAATTAAATACTGTAAGATAATGGAAGAAATTACAGTTAAAATTCAAGTAGATCAATTTTTATTCCATCGACTTCAGCGACAGAAGCTATATTTCAATAAACGATCTGTTATATGATTTGTCTATAATTTGTTCCTAACCTAATTAAAGCTTCGATTGCTAACATCTGATATCACAGACAATAAAACTCTCTTACAACTAATGGAAGACACTGGATACAGATTTAAAAAGATACTTAAGCAGAATTACGTTATGAAGAAGAAAACAATGAATTCGGAAGTTGGTGCATTTGTAATTACAGTGCAGTTGACATTAAAGCTGTCTACCAAAACTTGATGTGACAATTTAACCTGTTAAATTACACCAAAACTAACACGAGGACTAATTTTGCAACGTATTCACTCTCGGTTGTTAATTAAAGCTAAAAGCACAGAGAAAATGAACTTAAATCACATAAGAAAACAACCCGAGTGAAGGCATTGCAAAAATATTCCACATCACTAATCTATTATTCTAATGGAAGACGTGGTTGCGTTCGAAAACAGAACGCTCACTAAATCTAAACTTGGAAGACACGATTTTGTTTTCACTGCATTTAGAACCGAAATTTAAACTGATTAAAGAAGTTACTGGAAGACGTAGGATAACTTTTAAGTTGACCGTTAATAGCAAAGTTTACATACGAAACAGCTAGTCTTGGTCGCCGAATAGCAGATTTCTCGTACCTCGTTGGCCATATTCTCACTGATTTCTAAATCTTCTGAGATTAGCTGGAAGCGATTGGAGTTTAGAATGTTCTGGTTCTCGGCGTTATCGTTATCTTCTACAGGAACTGGTTTGACCGGGTCCACAGGGTAGAAGTACTCGGAGAACGGTACTAGCAATGGTTCTTCGGGATAGGCAGTCTTATGCGATGGCAGGTCAGTGCGTGGTGACGAATTGGAGATCAGTTCCCCAAGTTTCGACCAGCACTTGTTCAGATTAACTCGAGCGGAGTTCGTCACCTTCCTCGGAAGTCTTGGTTTTGAGCTCTATAATAGAAGAGAAAACACTTATGAGTCACGGCACAACAACAAGGGATATGAATCGAAATTGTTACACACTGATATTAATTGCATTTCACTCAAAATCACTGTAATTTATTAAATATTACATTGTAACACAAGGAAAGCAAGTTAAGATCCTTACCTGTCGGTTCAAGAGCTTCATCCAAGGCGATCGAGGCGAGACGGCCTCTTTTTTTGGGGAAGGTGATTCTCCGTTGGCGAGACACATTTTGCTACGTGCTACGAACTAACGCTACGTATCTAACGTCTACGTATTTACAGACTACGTCTACGTATTTACAAGTTGGTGTTGGAGCGACGCGAGTACGCGACATGCACACGCGGAGCACCAGAAGGGAATGATGAATCAGGAAGGGCGGCCTGGTTTATATACGGGTGCGCGCGTGCGTCCCGCGGGGCGGCGTGCGCGCAGCACGCGAGCAGTAGCGCGCGCCTACGGACTGGTTTTTACTTACACTTCTACGAACACTTTGACGTGCCGCGACTTAGAATTGTCGAGATTACATTAGTTTTTGATGTTTAGTAATTGGATTTGTTTAAACTTAGATATCTTTCGAGTTTTTAATAATAATTCTAAGCACACATCATGTATACAAACAGCCTTACGGTTAGTACGAAATATAAGTGATTTTTATGGCTAAACCAAGTTTCCCCCCCGAAAACCTTTCCTTGCTTTGTAGGGCAATTTAAGACGTCAATGCCTTATCAAAGATCCTTTTGGTACCGAATTTGAAAAAACCCGCCAACCAGTATATTGAAGTAAACACTACTCTACTACTACTCTAGTTACAAGAAAAACAGTTTCCAGCAACAAGACTTGAAAAGGTTGCAGTATAAGAATATTCTAGATATAATCCCTATAGCCAAAGTACCCTTATCAGGTCCACATGCTTCCGTCGCTACAAAACGCGGCGTATATTTGCCACTGAAAATATAGTGATAGAAATAGTGCTAAAAGTTCTTTTAGTTACACCTAAATTATACCTTGTCAGAGATCTTATTGATACCTAACTTGAAAACATCCGCTGGTTAGTATATTCAAGTTTACGCTTATCTAGAACGATGTTTAAGAAAGATGTTTCATATGTGTATGTATGTGTATGATGAGCCAACCATAGTGGCCAAATTAATAGCTAGTTTTTTTGCAATTTTCATATTTTTCTGGGATATATTTGGCCCAAAATTCTTAGATGGCTACCGTTTTATACATTTACAAAGATACCTTCTTGAAAGTCAATACAAATCAGTCGCAAGAGCGCCGCTGTAGTAAGGTAAGTACGCGGAGCGCTGTAAAATGCTCCCTTACATATTTCTGTAAATATAATTTGCAATTCAATCTACGTATAACAGGTTAACATATATTTAGCGGTCCACGGTTCAGCCTTTCGCGGTCCGCAAATGGACCGCGGTCCGCCTGTTGCTGACCGTTGCTCTAGACTTCTCTAGCCACGGGAAAGACAACATCCCAGCAACAAGAATCGAAAAGGTTGCAGCAAACGCACATTTTCGACATAATAATAGCTGAAGTGCCATTATCATGTCCACATGCTTCCGTCGCCAGAGAACGTGACGCATATTTTTGCATGGCAGAACAGGGTTTTCTTTGCGCTACACCGCAGGCGATTCTAACAGAATAAACATGCCCATCGCAGCATTATGAATCACGGCTAGGAGCGGGCAGCTGGCCGGTGGATAGATAAGTTCCGCTGCAGTTTGATCATGTCGTTTCCTGCGATTAAATCGGTAGGTGCTAGTGATGTAGCGAATGTATAAGTAGCAGAACTTGCACGGTTCGATCGATACGTTGCAACCATTTCTGCCACCAATTTTCGCTTTTCAAACAAATTATCAACGTTGTATACCGAACTGACACCAATGTAATCATATCTGTCTGTGTAGTATTTGTTTTGGATTTTGTGGGAAAGTTAATTATTCATAATGACTAAATTTATACGAGAAGACCATCCGCCTCTGGAAAGGCAGCGCAAACTTAGAGAATCCCTAATAATTATTCGCGAATACTATATGCTCGTATCTTACTTTAATTATTAAAAAATACCAGTATTCCGCCATGGGCGGAAATAGGCGGAATATTGATAATCTGGTGCCAATATTTCTAAATGATTAGGAATACGAATATTGTTTTAAAATAGATGCTACATATTTATCTTCTGTTTCAATTTGATAACCTGTTTATCACACGTTCATCGTAGTTGCAATTTCTTACGTGAAATCCTGAAAAAAAATTGCTGTAACTTTCTGCTTATCAAGTAATTTCAATATCGAAATATACGACTTACGTTTAGTGCTATTAAAAGATTTTTGAGATGAGATTAAACTTACTGTAAGATTAAACTTTTGCGACATTAACCTATTCGTATATTCCGTATCAAATCAAACGAATATACACATCAAGAAATTACAATAATTATAATAATAAACATTAAAGTGTCTCAAAGGGGCCTCTACGTGTTGGACCTATGTCCCGACGCAAGCCTTCTAAATGACCGGGTCAAATAACATCTTCGACTCGTGGAGATATAAATATGTAATAATAAAATTAAAATGCAGACCAAATAGTCCATAAAAATATTAGTAGGTAGATAAGTTACAAATATTTCTTAATGCTATGTTATTATTGTTGTAATAACTGCTTAAAATTAACACTGCGTAAAACTAACTTTTGTATTAAAGCTCACTCCACCATACAGCACCGATGCGTATGGATATTCAATTCAAGAAAACAAATCCGAATCGTTACATCACTAATCAGTGTTGCGGCGCGGTCGCAAATCACGTAAGTTGCACTGATAAATCATTTCCTCCGGTTACTCGTGAGGCAACGATGAATTATGTTTATTGGTATCTAATACCCTTGATGTGATACCGTAAAACGCTTTATTGATGATCGTTAGTTTTCTCGACATCCGGTCTAAAAGTGCTCCTAACTATTTGTTTCCTGTGATTTTGTAGATGGCAGCGAAAGAACTACCTATTTTTATAAAAAAGTTGTGTAGATATATATAACACAGTTAATGGATAGAAAAATATATTTAAAATTCTAACAATTACCTAATATTTCAATATTATGTCATTAGGTGGCCGTTATTTAACCTTTTTTCTGTTAATACGACAAGCGCTCATAAAAGTTTATCGAGATTTATGTAGAAAAATAAAATACCAAGTCCCTGCAAATGCATAATTTTCTACTTACGTAGCGATTACCGAAGCATTATATAGGAAACTTAACTATTTTATCGATATTGGCAGGCTATGTAGCAACTATACTCAATTATTGCAAGGATATTATTTTTTAGAGCAAAACAAAGCAGCGCTTTACTCTTATTTAAGTTCTCTCATTTATGCTCATAAATACTCTTCCATATATAATTTTATTTTATGGGAATAGCAAATGTTAAAGGCCGTTATATTTATGGAACGTTATGTAGTACAATGAAATATTGAAATGAAATGAAATATTCTTTATTCACTGTACGGTTCCTTTACAAACTCTTAGTGAACGTTATTTTTTGTTCTGTCTGCTCTGGGTGCGCTTAGGCAATGCTGAGCTGAAGAAAAGAGCAGACGGAGAAAAACTTCAGCCCTGTTTTAAAATATGGGGTATACAATAGCTAACTTTCTTACAGAGTAGCTATGGGCCGATAAGGAACATACGTGACAGCTACCGCATGTGTCAATGTCGTCCCACAGCCATCTGCTAACATGGCAATTTAATTCATTTAAGTCTATTACATCAGTTATAGAAACAGCCTTGTGGGACTACACCTCAATCCCAAGCTTTTTTATCAATTAAATAGTCCTTAAGATCGTAAAAAGCCTTGCGGTACAGGACTTGTTTGACTTTTTTTTTAAATCTGTGAAAAGGAAGGGATTGAACATTTTCCGGGATTGTATTGTATATTCTGATCGACATCCCGATAAAAGAGTGGCTCTTTTTGCGGAGCCTACACTTGGGGAATGCAAGTTTGTGGCCATTCCTTGTCGAAACACAGTTCGAACTATGTAGATCCAAAAAGGTCATAAATTCGTGTTTGTTTTTACGAACATACATTATATTTTCATAAATATATTGCGATGCAAATGTTAGTATATTAGTCTCCTTAAATTTTTCTCTCAGTGATTCTCTAGAATTTAATTTATATATTGCGCGAATAGCCTTCTTCTGCAAAATAAATATTGTGTCGACATTAGCTGCATTTCCCCACAGTAAAATACCATACGACATTATACTATGGAAATAACTAAAATAGACCAATCTGGCTGTATCGACATCTGTAAGTGATCTTATTTTTTTAATCGAAAAGATGGCAGAACTTAGTCTATTCGCTAACCGAGAGATATGGGGTCCCCATTGAAGCCTAGAATCAACAGTTAATCCAAGAAATACAGCTTCATCAACAAAGCTCATTTCCTCGCCATTCAATTGAGGTTTTACAACATTTTCTTTAACATTAGGTGGTGAAAACTTAATACAATTGGTCTTTTTGTTATTGAGTACTAAGTTATTTACATTAAACCAATTTACCACCCCAGAGAGAGCATTGTTCACATCGTCATAATCATCAGTTTGTCTATTAGTTTTGAAAATTAAGGAAGTATCATCTGCAAACAATACTATCTCGTGATTATTCTCCACCATATATGGCAGATCGTTAATATATATTAAAAATAGGAACGGGCCGAGGATTGAGCCCTGTGGGACCCCCAAATGAACTACAGACCCGTTTGACCTTTTACCGTTCACTTCAACCCTCTGGATCCTACCACTCAAATAAGACTCCAGAAGCTTGAGCGCGGTTTCTTTGATGCCATAGTGATTGAGTTTCCT
This sequence comes from Pyrgus malvae, assembly GCA_911387765.1. NCBI lineage: Eukaryota > Metazoa > Arthropoda > Insecta > Lepidoptera > Hesperiidae > Pyrgus > Pyrgus malvae. Next base: position 16,530,130 of record OU426962.1, read on the forward strand.
GATTAATGTTTCATGGTGCACACAATCAAATGCCTTAGATAGGTCACAAAAGACACCTAAAGCATCCCGTGACCCCTCCCAAGCATCTACTATGGTCTTAAAAAGCTCTACTCCGGCATCTGTGGTTGAGCGACCCCTCGTAAAACCGAATTGATTTTTATGAATAAGTCTATTATTTGTAAAGTGTTTTAGAAGTTGTTCTAAAATTATTTTCTCAAAGATTTTACTAATGGAGGGCAGAATTGAAATTGGTCTAAAGTTGGAGGGATCTGAAGTATTGCCCGACTTAAATAAAGGTATCACTTTACTATGTTTCATTAGATCAGGAAAGTCACCACTCTTAATACAGTTATTGAATATTATAGCTAAGTGGGGTGCTATTAAGTCAATTATTGAACTAAGTATTTTTACAGAGATACCCCAAAGATCAGTAGTGTTCTTAATTTCTAAGGTCTTAAATATCTTTACAATGTGTTTAGCGTCTTACAATCTATGTAATTACAGACGAGAAAAAACTTAACACCATAATCAACTTTCGTTTTAACGGCTTTAATACGATTAAGAAATATACAATGGGTATAGGTATGGGGTGAGGCTAAATTTTTTTTTAATTTGTTGGAAAGCATCACCTATGTTCGGGGTTGGATCAATCAATTATTTGAAAAATTCAGAGGTATTTTTTCCCAAAAAAATTTTGCTATATAGCCTAAACTATCCGTAAAATTACGAATGTTAGTCGTAGGCAAAACCGTCGGGCATACATTGTTCAATGAATACCGTTATAAAATAAAATCACTTCTCGAATAAAAATATATATTACAACATAATTTTATGACATGCTTACCATGGAAAGCGCTCTACTGCTATTAAGTCATTTTAGCCGGATGTAAATGTAATTGGCGTGCATTTGATTTTAGTTAATCTTATAAGCCAATTAAGTCATATAAATTATAATATTTCAATTGGTGCCTTCGTTTGTCTTATAAGATTGTAAATTGATTTTACCGGTTTTATTTAAAAATAGCTCTCTCTTTTCGGGTGTTCTGTATTCTACATAAAAATCGTACATAAAAAAGTGTTCTATCGTATAGGATGTTATATCTGAATATCTATATGACCGTATTCAGCTTTTACGTTTAAAAAATCAAATAAGACCGTTCTTATAATAGGTAATATTTAGTGTGTGTACTCATAGGTTCCTTATTTAACTTAGAAGTTTAAAATTTAAAGACTCGTGGAGAATTTACTAATTAATTATGCCCCTTATTGATTTACTAGAATAAAAAAACCTGTTGAGATTAAGATATTTAAGTACCTCCTTAGTTGACTATATCTTTAGCCTAATACCGTTCATAAATTTTTATAATCGTATTTAATATAGCACCTGTCCTCCTTCGAGTTTAGATGTAGACCATTTAAATACAAACGACATTATAAAACGCTTTAAATGATTCCAGAAAATTGCTCTTTAGTTGGAACGTTATTTGCTCATTTGACGAAGATTTTATGTTTTTTGATGTAGTTAGTTGTGGTCCAAATTAAAAGACTTCGTAAGATAAGAACTGTTTAAATATTATGAACATATTAGTTCAAATTGCGTGTGTTTCTTGTTTGTTTTAGCTTGCGATTAGTTGCTCCGAACGGCGGCTATAAAATATAAATTTGCTTTGAAATAATATGAAATAAAACTTATTCTGTTTCTTTTATTTTCATTCTCCATATTTAAAAAAACCCATACTCAAATGAATATACCTACCTGCAATTTTTATAGATACATACATACTTATGCAATTTTTTTTAAAAAAAGTACTTTATGTAAGTGTTGATAATTTTATTACAGACACAGGTAAAATATATGTTCAATTACATATTTCTTCTTTATAAAGATAATTTCAAGTTCCTTTCCATGAATAGAGTCTGTGAATAAGGCTGAGTTTTTGGCGGGAAGTTGGTAGAGTCATGCAGTACATTGGCAACTTAATGACCGATATGCTATTAATAAAGAAGAAGAAGGGGTAATTATGTTCATAAAGAAATTTATCCTCAGTTTGGTCAATGATAAAATCAATCTATTAGGGCCTCGTTCACCATCTCCAAGTGTTGATTAGTTACGTTCAAGTAAAGTTGTTTGGCAAGTAAAAGCTATGAGTACGGGTTAGTTTACCATAATTATTATGATTAGTGCTACTCGAAAATCGTGAAATTGAAATTAAAGTTACGGCTTTAACCGACAATTAGCGTACTTGTCACTTTACTTGAAGGTGGTGAAAGAGACCCTTACTCTTATTGGACGCCAAAAAAACGTTTACGAATTCCAATAAAACCAAAACAGACCAGCATTCGGCATCACTCAATGTAATGAATACCTTTATAGCCTATCAAGAATATTGTCATGTTCAATTGTATCCAGTAATTCACAATTACGACACAGCTCATTAGTCCAACTTTGGTTACACGATATGCGCCGTCACCGAAAGCTGTAGTAACCGATCCGCCGCTCTCTCGAGAATTTTACACATCATAATACTTTCGTAAAAAGAAAAAAAGGCTAGACCACAGCCCGACCACGTGCAGCCTTTACTTTATAAAAAGAAAATAAGATCTTGTCTTTTTTGCCGCCTCCCCACAGTGGATAGGGTTACAACAAATGGAACTTTGTATTCGGAACGTATCAAACTATACTTTGTGCTATACAATAAGGTTTTGGTTGTGTATAAAAGATCGTAGTGTGTGTGGAGCGTGCAGTACACACGTCGACCGTTTACTTATTTGACTTTGGTCTAGGGTCCAGACCCTTTATGGGCTATTGTGTGCAGGGGCATTGTGTTTTGAGGACAATCGCAAGTGGCAATGGGTTCATTGTTGTAGGATAATTAGTTTGCAGTGTTTGCATCCACTTCATTATGTCCTTCAACTACAAAAATATAATTGTGATCTGTGTGATAAATAAATAACGTCTCACACTCATAGCCCCACAGTAGAGTAGATGTACCCTGTGTCGTGGGTGCCGGACACACACACAGAAACACAAATACCCAGACCGAGAACAGAAATTTAAACTCATCATTTAAATTTCTGCTTCGCCGGGAATCGAACCCGGGACCCTTCGATTGGCAGTCCAGCATGGTAACTATTACGCCACGCGGTCGTCATTTACTTTTAATGTATTTAATCTGTAACATCTCCTACTTGTTATCTAATGCGGAATGTAGCGTTGCTGTTTTTTTCGTTGTTGGTTTCCGAATACTATGCTAAACATGAAATTCTGTGTGACGAAGTCAGGCAACAAATGAATAGGCATGATGACAGATTTTTAAATACCTTTCCTTATTGTAGGTACACGTCTCCTAGTTTCGAAAAAAAGTTTATTTCATCAATAAACTTAAGTTTTAACGTAAATCAATGTATTTTCTGCTATGTAATTTGAACTAAGCGCGAAAACGCTCGTAGGTAGGTATCATGGCGTCGGCTTGTTCGTCAAACTTCAAGCAACACGATGACTTTTACTGAGACTGGAGATTGGCGTTTAAGATAACATGGGCGATTGCTGTACTTTTTTTTTATTTTTATTTTTTTTCTTATTGGCTGCAACCCTTTTTGCGTCCCACTGCTGGGCACGGGTCTCTCCCCTTTATTGGGGAGGCCTGGAGCTTACTCCACCACGCTGCTCCAATGCGGGTTGGTGGAGATGCGGGTTAGTGACCAACCCGCTATTTATTTCTTAATTATTATTATATTTATATATTATTATTATTATGCTTATTTCTTATTAAATCTTATAAATTTTAATGTTTATATTAAAACGGGATCATATTTTAGAACTTTTTTAGCATATAGGTATAATACTGTAAAACCATTTATTCTCTGATTCTTTAATAGTGTCATCATGCCTATTACTGCTTTTATTTATTTGTATTTTTACAAAAATAATTCCCGTACCTACATTCATAGTAGTCGTCGACCACAATTAGGTACCTTAAGTCAATGATACTCGTATTATATGTTATTAGTATTTATAAGCTCATTGCCTTACGTGGTTATTTACAAACTGCTACAATCAAAGTTGCTGATAACTTTGCGTTGAATAACAATTCAATTTATCTTTATGTTTAAATATATATTGTATTATATTATTAAAATATAATGCCATTTTAACACAAAACGCTTGTTTTATAAGAAAAATAAAAGAAAAGAACAATAAAAGAAATAAAAACAAGATTAGGAAACCTAAAGTCACGTATAAGAACTTTTATACTTCAGAAACAGTTCAGCATTATAAAATCAAAATATTTAATTCATTTTTGAGATAAAAATATTCCCATAAATGTCAATATTTTAATGGTAACTGCCTAAATATTCGGAATAACTAAACATAATTGAAATAAATCAGCAGCACCCTATTCTACCCCTAACTCATCAACTCAATAAATCCCATACATTCCCCCTACGACCGCCATCATTGATAAAACAATCACGTGCGTAGATAAGTGCGCGTACGCACGCCACGCGTCGCCACGGCATTCCGACACACCATGCGGGCGTCGTAAATAATATGGTTATATTATAATACCGCTTCTCTGAACTATTATTTGAATAAATGTTATGGATGGAAAGAAGTAGTAGCAATAATAAGAAAGTGTTGATAAACATTCGAAGGCCGAAGGTAATAAAGTGAATGTTAATCATTTGAGACTTCATTATTTATTTGTACACACTGTTTAAGGGCGACATTACAAAAATATACATCACAGTCAGAAAAGATAAATAGTTCCATTTATAATTTACGTAGTCAATTATATAAAATTGAATGTTTCTCTGTATGTCCTTTATAGAATCGTAAACTATGCATTTGATCATACCATGATCTTCAGCAAGATGTGCATGAGCACACAAAGGTTTCTGAGTTAGTGTCTGTTCGTCTGTCCGTTCCGGCTAATCTCAGAAACGGGTGGACCGATTTCGACGGGACTTTCACTGGCAGGTAGCTGATGTACTTAGGGTACTTTTATTTCAGAAAAATTCTAAAACTAAAGTCCACGCGGACCAAGTCGATAGTTTACTCATAAAATTTACGTTACACACTTATGAAATGTAATTATAATTATAATTAATAATTAATACTAATTAATTATTGTATTAATTATAATTATTATTATTAATTATAATAATTATTAATTAAAACTATAATTATTATTATTATAATTATTATGTAATGCACTAATATGCAATAATAAAAACAGTTGCTATATCTGATAATATTACCAGTGTCACGTGAACAGTTTTTTCACAAGTCAAATGAGTCGTCAGTAATCAGTCAGTCAAGTCAGTTAGACATTCAAGTAAAGTGATGGCTACTTTACCAGAACGTGACCGTGAATTTTGGAGGCAAGCTGAAAAACATTGTGTTATACGTACTGTTATTTTATTTCACATGACTCGTGCCATTATCCTTACATTGTAGCCCTATGTCTGGAAAGGCGCTCTTTGTATTGTGCCTATGTACAATCCACCTTACATTGTTCCTACATACCTGTCAAACGTTTGTATTTCATGCCGTTTCGTTCTAAGTTGTTCTAAGTTCTAATTTGTTTGACAGTAACTGTAATGGACTGAACTGAACAAAATAACAACAAAAATACTGAAAAAACAAACCAACGGGTTGCACTCCGGTAGTGCCGGCAGAAGTGAAAACTTGAACATTAACGTTGTGCACTTTTGATATTTTGGAATGGTTAGGGAACAATTTCGCACGAATTGCTTTTATTAGTATTATTTTTCATCTAGTATTTTCAGTAGGTTTCATCCAGTATTTTATAAAGTACTCACTCATTTTTTTCATTATTTCTTCGTCACTTTTTTCATTAATAGATGCACTTTGTTTTTTTTCTTCAATTATGGCATCGCAAACTTTGCATATTGCCAGTGTCAAGTATAATTTTTCATCACGTTTTTGCCAGTTTCGGTGAAACTGAACGAGTAATAGTAGGTAAAGTCAATAAGTCGTCAGTAATCAGTCAGTCAAGTCAGTCAAACATTGAAGTAAAGCGATGACTTCTTTAGAATTACAGTAAATTTCACAAAACTATCACCGTCTTCAGGTCTATAAGCAAAACAACGTAATAGAAATGAAAAAGTGGATCATTAAATAGTTTATTATAGAAATGATCAGTCATATTGTGCAATAAATCTATTGAAAATACTGTGTTTTAACTGCAAAATCTCATATGTACAATCAGGTAAATCACCGAAATCGGCAAAATTTTGTATACGGCCTCTTAATGTTGTGATGACGAAATAAATGTTTTTTTCTTCTTCTTCTTCAAATCAAATAATGAACATTGACTCTTCTATAAGACCAAGTAATAATGACCGGTATCTTTAACAGAGTCAACTCCATATTCTTTCATCTCTGTCCTTTCAAAGTGATGACATTTAAAATTTAATATAGAGACGACAATGTAAGTTGCATTACTGGATGGCGTACACCTTTAAATTATTCAAAAATAATTTCTGACACTTGTATCTTAAACCTGTACCTAGTTAACCTTTTCAATCCCAAAATTGGGTTTTACAGGTGGTACTCATTGAAATGGTCATGTCGAAATTACTTCGAGCTCATCAATAATTTCGACTTACGTAACCGCCGTGACTGCAAACTGCAACACTGCAGTTTTTATTAAAAACATTACATTACCCAATGCATAATATTGACACCTTTTCTACATTTTCGGTAGAACTCAATCCAATTATAAAATTGTACGCTTGCAGGTGGATTTATTTTATTGTTATAATAAAGTGATAGTAATTGACTCGTATTTACATTTACAGGAAGATAATTGTCGTTATGTCAAACAGAAATTAAAATATTACCTTTGATTTGTTTCGTTCACAGAATGTATACAGATATAAATATTCGTGAACCAATTAGTGTCGCATCAATTTATTGTTATTACGTTTTTATTTACATTTCATTTTCATAAAATAATTTAATTTTTTTAGTACCTACAGTAATTTTAAAATTATTCTTAGGCATGGAATATATTAGCCAGAATACATAGGTACAGAAGGAATGCCACGGAGTAGTTAGAGGTATACATACGAATTAATAAAAAACAATTTTACTACAACTTGATACTACAACTTGATTGTTACTATCGTACTAACGATATATGGATGTAATTTATGTCTGAAATAAATGTTTATTATTATTATTTACACTCGCAGGTATGTTGGTTGCAACCCCTTTTGCGTCCCACTGCTGAGCACGGGTAGCTCTCCCCATTATTGGGGAGGCCTGGAGCTTACTGAACCACGCTGCTCTAATGCGGGTTGGTGGAGATGCGGGTTAGTAGCAAATCCGCTGTCGGATGTTTTTAAACCGCCCATAAGGCATCCGACAAGGATTAACGACTGTTATCTATCGACAACAACCGGGACCGACGGCTTAACGTGCCCTCTGACGCACAGAAACACGCATGAATTTTTTTGCCACTAGCTGTCACCCACCTCACACCCGACCGCGCCCGTTTGGCTTAGTTGCATAGATCGTTTGCGTTCTACGCTGACCGCCGGGCCATTCGTGCTTCTAGGTAGTTATCTTACCTATATTAATTCAGGTGTACAGCAAAATTCACTACAATTAGCGGCTCGATGATACTGTCGCAGGACCACGTGATTTGGTCCACTTTGGGGCAGATCTATGAACAGTGGTACGATGCTGAAATCATGATGATGTGTTCCTACAAATTTAATGTAGCATACTTCTGTTTGGTATAAATAAATTTCCTGTGCTAATGGTTTTATTTGAGGGGTGACCACATAGGCGATGGTGACCGCCACGCGATGCTCATTTCTATCGCCTATTAAATAAACAGTGACGTGCGCCACTCATTGGTATGGATGCCAGTGGAGGACAACCTAAAGCGTTTTCCGATTATCAGATTCTTGTAATATTATCGCAGTGGTTTCAAAAGGTTTCATTTGCATTATTAAGTAATTTTATTCATAATAGATTGTTTAATTCTTCCAAGAAAAGTAACTAAAATAAGCAGTAGAATAGAGCTACGGTATCCCCTGCCTGATCGTAAGAGGTGACTAAAAGGAGGCTTCCGGGGAAGTGGGTGGTGAGACTGGGAGCTCATTTTGTCCAGCCAGCAGCCCCGGTAAGGACGGCGGTGTGTGCGTGGCCGCATACCACGTAAGCAACGGAAGGTGCAGGAGAGCACATCTGCTCTCCCAAAGACGTCCCGTTCCAGGACGCCGCGCGTGGAGGACATCGGTGCATTCCACTGGAGATCCCGGAGTCCTCCTCAAACACAGAGGCAGGCCACCTAGGCGGTTTTAGTGCGGTCAAATCTCACATAACCCGGTATCATCTCCCAAGGTGTCAGGTACGTTTTGAAGGTTTCCCCCCGATACAAGAAAAGGTAACATATTTTCGATAGCGAGGACGAATGGTTGATAATTTATCATTTCGAAATTTTGAAAGCTTATTTTGGAACTGGATCAAGTCTTTAGGAACTACTCGTAATACTAAATTTTTTTGGTGATAGTATTAAGTATGTAGTAAAAACCTTGATGCTACTTTGACAGAAATAAGAACTTAAAAGCAATTGTGAAAACGGAAATAAGTATTAATATTCAAGTCTTGTATTAGTCTTGGCTGCAACCCATTTTGCGTCTCATTGCTGGGCACAGATCTCTCCCCATTATTGAGGAGGCTTGGAGCTTACTCCACCACGCTGCTCCAATGCGAGTTGGTGGAGATGCGGATTAGTAGGCGACTGTTGAATGTTTTCAAATCGCTCATAAGGCCTCCGACTAGGTTTGACGACTATTATCTTTCGACAACAACCGGAACCAACGGCTTAACGTGCCCTCCGAAGCACGGAAACGCGAAAGACATTTTTGGCTTAGCAGTGTACATCGCGGCGAGCGTAGAACTCTACGCTCGCCGCCGGGCCATATTTTATCTATTTATATGTATTTAAATCATATTTATTTCTTTACATCTCATTTTTATATTTAAAATTGCAACAAAAGGTCTTCGTTTGTCAAAAAGGTTGAGAAACGCTGCCCTAATATTATTTTATGTCAGCGACGCCACGCGTTTATATTGTGCTGTCAATTTTAGTGGCCGGCGCGGTTCGAATGTTGATTGCCGCGGGCGGATCATGCGAAATGTTGACATATTTCCATAGGCCCTACACTGCGTCGTAACAGCTACGTTGTCCATATTTTATCTCACTGCGCACCACAATTTTATGCTCCAGTTTACATCTCACGTCCGATATAATTAGTGCTTCTTGAATTATAAGATCCATGTCTGAACATTAAGGTACGCGATGCAAAAAACCGTAGGTGTATATTAATGCACATAACACAAATTTGCATAGATTATTGTCAGACGTGAGCTATCAATTTTATCGTTGCGCATATCTCTCCGCTTATCCTTATAATTATTAGACATAATACGACTTAAAAGCTTGATTAATGTTAATTAATTATGGACTTTATCGCTATAAAAAAGCGAGCTTAAAAAGATTATAGGTATCGCTCACGAGTAAAAAAGATGAGGTTGGATAAATCAAAAGGAACGCACACAGTCTTGCGCCAGCGTAGAGTAACGTAAACAGCCCTTATGCGGAGCTTTGGTTAAGTAAATCGTGTAACTAGATCCGCAGTGCATACACAAACAAAGGCGCACACAAGCGCATTGCGCGCGTGAAACGCACGCGCATTGGTTCGTGCGAGGCGCGAGCAAGCCGAACACACACACGCGCTTCTAATCGGCGCTTTCCTTCGCGTGGCGGTCGTGTGTGTAGCATCCCCGTTAAGGGGCGCAGGTGGGACGAAGTGAATGACGCAGTCGTGGGAACCCACCTCAACCCCGAGTTCCCATGATCGCCGCCACCTGCCACCTGCCGTACTACGCATAATTCGCGTTCGTAAATGAACGGTAGTGACCACGTGTGCCCACTTTTTTCATCTCGACGGGGACGCGGAAGACCGGTGGAGCCCAATTAATATTATCTTAATGATACCGGAGCGACTCGTCAGAGGGTTGATGGAAGTTTCTGGTTATCGATTATGTAGATTATTGTAGATAATGCTACAACAAAATCCGGTTATAATCATCTTTGGATTATAGATCTTCCGATGTCTAGACTATTACTTATTATGTATTTAATTCTGAAAGATAAAGAAGTTATAAATGTTAATTGAGATCCAATTTGCGATATGTCCGACAACATTATTAATTTCCAAGTACTCCCGAGAGTGTCGGTAAAAACTTAATTTAATTATTAAGGAAAACGCAAGAGAAACAAAAGGTCGCTTGGTTGATTTTGGTAAGTTCCAGAGAGGTATGTATATAATAGTATACTACCATTCATTTGTATAGTGAAACAACTTTGTTTGATTGAATGGTATGGCTTACAAGGATTAAGCAGCAGTCTCAGAAGTTAACGTAACTATTTGCGCTGCTGCTGCCGCATGAATTAATTGATGATATTGATATCCATGAGTAGGTACTGTTCGTTTATCGTCCCTAAGACTGCATAGTAGTTTATCTCTTAATAAATTCTTCTACTTCTATTGTTATAAGTAGAAGAAAAAAGTAAAGATTACTAATGAAAGGCGACGTTCGCCTCTCTCTACTAAGTATTCACGTTCACTCCTCTAAAAAAACCAATGACAAAATAATACAAAAGTTGAAATATTTAGCCTTTGACTAGTCCATCGCTCATCTATTGCCGATTGGGGTCAATAAAAACTATGTTACTTTTTATAAAATTAATCAGGTGACTTAAGCCAATAAGACATTCTACATACGAGTCTATTCTGTGACTTGTCAAAAAATACGGAAGAAATCTTCATTATGTTTAATTAGAATACATACACTAATGTACTTACCTATTTCTAAGATCAACGCTTTTTCCTCATAAGAAAAAAAATGCCGAATTTAATATGAGCTGACAATTTAACTTTTTTTTTCTTCAATTATGGCATCTCAAACTCTGCATATTGCCAGCGTCAAGCATTATTTTTGCATCACGTTTTTGCCAGTTTCGGTGAAACTGAACGAGTAATAATAGGTAAAGTCAGTAAGTCGTCAGTAATCAGTCATTCAAGTCCGTCAGACATTCAAGTAAAGCGATGGCTTCTTTACCAGAACGTGACCAATGGAATTTTGGAGGCAAGCGGAAAAAACTATTTTTGCATTGTTATTTTAATTCACAACACTCGTGCACTATAATTAACCTATATCGAACAAAATGCCATCAAATTTATCCGATATAACTCAAAAATACACCAAGAAAGTAAAAATTACGGGTTGCACTCCGGGAGTGCCGGCAGAAGTAAAAACTTGAACATTAACGTTGTGCATTTTTGATTTCTTGGAATAGTTAGGGAATAATTTTGAACGAATTGCTTTTATTATCAAAATAAAAGTACCTACTATTATTTATGTAGTAGAATACAATATTTATTTATTGCGCTATCGTACAGAAACATTACAATTTATATTTCATTTTATAATTCTTTTAAAAATTTTTTCATACTTTGAAAAAAAATTTTTTTAACCCATTTATTATGAAAATAGATTTAAAAAAAATAGATTTTTTTTATTAATCGAAACCCTTACAATCGATTAAAAAATAAACAATCTATTGTTCGATTAATCGATTTCGATGTTACAACACTACTCTCCAACCGTCTTACGGTTTTTCGATCAGCACACGTGACCTGACGCGAGTTTCACAGTTTTTACCCATCCCACAAAAGTGCTCAACGCCGCTAAAGAAGTTTTCACTTCAATAAAACAAGAGCACAATATGTCTTTTTCGACTTCCTGTCAAAATTCGACAATTTTACTTAATGTTACGCGCTTGTTACGAGTAACCTCTTTCATTTTATACTAACGTACAAACACGCCTTTTTTCCATGGTAACCATTTAAACATATACAACAAAAAGTTTTATTAAATATCAATTAAATAAGTTTCTTTGGATATATCGGGCAGGTAAAAAATTGGAAGAACTGTTAATGACAAAGGGTAGAAATTAACCTTAGGCGTGTATCACTTGTTTTAGGAATGAAAACCAGAAGCAGAATATTTAGATCACCATTTAATTCACAAAGCCTTTGATACAATTTACAGGTAACGATTTAAGGTTTCTAATTAACATTTCCTTATACAACAACAATTAAATAATAAGTAAGCACAGACACAGAATTTCAGTACGCAATCGGGCAGAGTTACAGCCGTTATCAAGATTAAAGCACTAATAATCCTCCCTTAGAGGAGGCCTCGCTTTTATAGGCGTTTTCTCATACTTCGTCATATTTTTTATTCAACTACCGACGTTGATTCCTAACACGGCCTCTCCTGACATCCTGGCGTCCCCGCCAGGCGGTGAAGGTTCTTCAATGCCATACACTTAAGTAGCAGTGCACTGAAGCTCTTGAGCGCCCGGTGCCACGTAGAAGCACACGAGAGCGCCACGTACCGTACAGTGGCGGAGGCAGCAGCCTTCAAACGCATGATGACATCTCAAGGATTAGCTTCTGCAAATGAGAACAAATCAAACTAAATACCAAACTTAAAGATCGGCCTGTTACATCTCAAGGATTAGCTTCTGCAAATGAGAACAAATCAAACTAAATACCAAACTTAAAGATCGGCCTGTTGTCTGCAGCACTTTTTGAAATTTAAAGTTTTTTTTTGTAATAAATCTAGCAATTAGGTTTTGAATCATAAAGCATGAGATGTTCTAGTGACTTAACTGCAATTTATAAAAAGCGCTTCTAGATAAGAATTAAGCTTATGAGATATTTCATTAAAGTTTTGGAACAGTCATTAAAACTAAGCTTCAGAATTAAAACAAAAATAGTAATGGAACTTTGAAGCGAAAGGTAAAAGAACACAGTAAAATAAATAAAATAAATGGCTATAAATAGAATAATAATTAACAGGTTGTTGCTTTTTCTAAATGAATTTACTCGTAGCGCCATCTAGTTCAAAAGTTTAACATAACAACTGAGCTCCATTTTAACGATAACATCCGGCCGTCCTGTTTACACGTTCGTCCTCGATCGTGTGGGTCTGATTCAAGAACTGCAAAATGAAACAAGTCCTGTTAAAACCTTATATTTTTCTTAAATTTTTATGACTTCTTACAATACCGGCTTGCATGTGAACTTGAGTAGCCCAAACTTAAACACGGCTTGACCTAGGTGATGTTCGTACAATATTACACTAGTCGTGTATCACCGCATTGCAATCTGTAACAACAGTGTTCATCACGGATCTCTGTTAACAATAACACGGCTTCAACTAGATGTTTATATAGGATCCCACTAGTCTTGTATCACCGCATTGCAATCTGTAACAACAGTGTTCATCACGGATTTCTGTTAACAATAACACGGCTTCAACTAGATGTTTATATAGGATCACACTAGTCTTGTATCACCGCATTTCAATCTGTAAAAACAGTGTTCATCGTAGATTTCTGTTGTACATATGTTGTTCACAGGCACTCTTTATAGGTAACATTAAATGCGCAGCCAATATTGCAGAGAATGTATTAGACTTATTAATTGTTCGAAAGGCAATCGTTTAGAACACTTAACTATATCAAAAAAAGAAATATGAATCAGGTTTCATTTTATGGTAACAGTTTCAAAAATGACATGTTAAGAAAATTAATATATTTGTGCATAAATTAGGAACAACGTAGGTCCAATAAAACTAACAAAAATTTACCAATATAGAAAAAAAAAACTTGGGTCAGATAGGATGTAAAATATAAAAATGAAGTCACCAGTAAAGCCCCCGGGGTTACAGAGCCCGCGGGTTGTATGCTAGCATTTTTCTTAATATTTTCATCTTGCTGTCAATAGTACACAGTGTGTTACACTTTGTTACAAATGTTTATAGCACCATGGTAAAAGCGTGCTTAAACCAGTAGAATGTTTTATTACAAGTTCAGCCAATATCGTCACGCTGTCATCACTAGTAATACCCAGGCATTACACAGTACTGTCATTTACCAAAAATAAAAATTCGATAGCAGACATAATGACAAGTTTAGTATCACGCGAAAAAAAAACTTATTTGCACATTGAAACACAAGCGTAACATTAAGAAAATGAAATTTTATGAACAAACTTTTAAAGGAAAAGTAATTTGTTATTATGAAAGATTTATGTAACTCACTGCCGGTTCACTATTGCTACCAGCTAGAATAACAGTGTGCACAGTTAGAACTGACCAAATCACATGTCCTCGTGTTCTCCCGTAGTAAAGGTACACAGGTTGAAGCTCGGCCTACCTGACATTACTCTGCTACAACTTACAAAACCGTTTCTGATATCTTTACTAATCGCAGTCAGTAACAAATATTCAAATTGGTCAGCGGTAAAGGTTTATAGGTAGTCGAAAAAAAAAACTCCCTGTACCTATTTCATCTGAAAATGGTTTAGCAATTTGTGCGTTAACAAAATGTCAAAAAAGAACAATAGTATCCAGTATAAACCTTGTCTGTAAATGCACTGGACATCAATTAAATCTGACAAACAAAACTGTTTATATCACATTATACCGTTGGTTTATAATTGAGCTTGCTTAATGTCACTTATTTACCTTAAAAAATCATTAACCATAAAAAGTAAGTAATAGGTAAAGAGAGCAACTTTCTTTTTAGTACTGTTATTCTTGGTTGTCAACACTACTTCAACCACTGATCTAGAGTGTCATATTTAAGCTTCCAGCACCCATTCTCAACTTGCTTCCTTCATTAGAGGAGAGTCTGAAAACTCAAGAAAAATCTCAAGGTTTTGTCCCATGTTACTTGAATAAAAATTGATAGATACTCGTAACTCTCAGCCAACAACTTTGATAGTTAATTATACGAATACTCATAGCATATGCAATCTATAAAATATCAACTGTCACTTTTAACTTTAAGATTGTATTCGGTTATGCAAGTTTGCCAAAATTTACTTTTGGTACAGTACAGACCAACCAATTCAATTTTTGAAGTAAAGATTAAACGTCTTTGTTTAATGCTTACATTTGTAGGTATTCAGAAAAATATCAGATACCAAGTTTATAAATTGACTTCTTGCTTTGAAATGACTACAAATATTCAAAAACACTGTTTCACGGAAATAATTGCGTGCACTCTCGATTCGGAAATATTTAACAAAAATGTTGCCATTACTTACTCCCCAGTGACGGTACTGTACTCGTTGGGTACAAATAAATACTTTTGAAAAGGTAAAAGTAACCGACTGTAAGAACTAGGTACTCATTTTCTTCATACATAAACTTATCTCAAAAGCAAAGGATAAGCAGAGTATTTTTAAAGTAACAAAAAAAAATGCTTTTTCACTTGGATTCGCAAAACTAATAAGTAACAAATGTAGCATTAAAATTTTATCATGGATAGACGTATCCATCGTCGAATCTTAGATACAGAATACTACTCTGGGGAAACTACAGATTTCAATAAAGCGTTTATAGCACAAAAGAGATGTATTCGCGCTATAGCTAATACCACTCCATTAACAAGCTGCGAGCCTCTCTTTAAAAGGTTTAAAATATTAAGTGTGCCCTGTCTGTACATATATGAAGCCCGTTTAATTGTAAAGACACAACTTTTTATTTACAAGGAAAGATGAATACTGTAAATTTTTTAACTTGTTTTCCTGATAAGACTATTGGTGCCTGTCAATAACCTAGTCAGCTATAAGGTCAAAAAATTGCTACCACATGTGCGTCAAAATTAACAATAAATTACCGACAAATATTTAAAACTTCACTATGGTAAAATTTAACATAAAACTATACCACATTCGAGCAAATAAATATTTTCTTAAAATAATTATTTTTTACTTACGGGTTCTGACCTTACCCAACGTTTTCAAATCACTGAGAGTTATCACTGAACTGGTACAGATTGTTTAATCGATACACGAAAAATGTAAAAAAAAACGTGCGTACTGATTTCTGCATTTGTTCAGGATGAAACTTTAAATGTGGGGCGCGCGTCTATCCCACTTCTGATTTTAGGAATGAAAACCAGAAGCAGAATATTTAGATCACCATTTAATTCACAAAGCCTTTGATACAATTTACAGGTAACGATTTAAGGTTTCTAATTAACATTTCCTTATACAACAACAATTAAATAATAAGTAAGCACAGACACAGAATTTCAGTACGCAATCGGGCAGAGTTACAGCCGTTATCAAGATTAAAGCACTAATAATCCTCCCTTAGAGGAGGCCTCGCTTTTATAGGCGTTTTCTCATACTTCGTCATATTTTTTATTCAACTACCGACGTTGATTCCTAACACTTGTTCCGCTGTGACAGGTAGGGATACCTGTGCCATAGTTTTCCGCACCGATGCACTTAATACTTTTACTGTCTGTACGTTATGCTCATTCATAAAATAGTCTAGAATTAAATTCTATGCTCATTATTTTGGATGTCCTTAAAATTGAATTGCTTTTTACTATCAAAAAGTGATTTTTACTATCAGTACGTTATGGTCATTCATAAAATTATATTTTTGGATGTTCTTAAAAAATACATAAAATCACACCCACAAAATACACAGAATTTTTTTCACTGGAGTTTTAGTCTACAAGAGGTTATAAGCACTTTAATCCACTACATTTTGAAGGAATACATTAAAATTTTTGCGTGTCCTGTCCTGATGAGAATATCCATAGTGGATTTCTCTATTTCGGTTATTTTAATAGTTCTATTTATATCATTCCTACTTAAAATAAATTAGCAGTGATGTCTAATTTGAAAACCTAATGTGCTAATAGCGTAGTCAAATAAAAAAAATCAAAAATATTTATTTCATATTAGGAATACAAAATATTCGCTTAATGAATGACATTTTTTCCCGGTCATCGCCTTTAGGTGCCCGCAAATCCAAGCCAATCGCCAAACGAACTTGGAAACATACCTTAATACAAATAACCCAGGATATTACATTAATCATAAATTGTTTGTTTCGTTGTATCGTCCTTGATGGTTCCGGAATCCGGTGTGCGTTCCGGTTCCGCCGAAACCCTTCGATGTTTTTGTGTACATGACCGTTGACCGACGGAAGTGTTTCCGATGTCGATCGACGTTTCTTAATTATTTTATAGAAAGAACGAAAGACAGGAAACACTTTATTGTTGACTGTTTACATACATGAGATGTTTAAAATTATTATTAGAGTTTTAAACAGTCTACCATATTCTGCATACAATTTTATTAATTAAAATTTTCTTAAAGTATTTTGTTTTAAAATCCGTTGAGAATATTCTTTTCGGATCATCGGCTATCATCATAAAATATAGGTTCGTATTACAGAAAATTTCAATTATTTTGGCTTTTTCGTAAAAGTAATCCAATGCGGGTTGGTGGAGATGCGGGTTAGTGGCCAATCCGCTGTCGGATGTTTTCAAACCGCGAAATAAATTAAGGATTTATTGTAATTAGTACCCAGTAATTAATACGTTATTATGCGTGTACATGATATACACTCGTATGTATACGAACCTCCAATCACAATGTTGTTTGTTTGAAGCGTCATTTTTGTACAAAAATAACCAATAATCCATTTTCTTCAAATCTTAATGTCAAAAAGAAAATGTTACTTTTTCCAAGGTCTGTCAAAAATAAAAAATAAAACTGAAATTTTAATTACACAATTATACTACAATTCCATCTGTAACAAAAAAAGTTGCTTCGACAAATCTAAAGGAAAAAATGAACTACCACAACATTTAACCTGTTGACGACAGGGGGTGAACGAGGGGTTGAAGTGACCTTTCGATCTAACGACCTGTTCCGGTGTGCGCCTGCCTACCTGCTAACTTTGTTCCGGTCCGTTACTGGCGTGTGCTCTATGACCGTTGGTGATTTGACGGTTAGTCGTTATGATAATCAGATAGACGCTTGCCGCGAAATTACAGTTTTTTTCAATAAAGTTATGGTTGTGACATATCGTACATAAGCGTAATTTTTTGTTCTTTTACGACTCTACACTCATGCACTGTAATTTATGCACTTTGAAATAAAATAACAGTGCGAAAACATTTTTCAGTAACAAGTAAACAGTAGCCATCGTTTTACTTGGTTATCTAACTGTCTTGATTTAACGGTCCTGACTGATTTCTGACGGGTGATTTGACTTCTGATTATATATGTATTATGTATATTGCCTTGTTTTTATAAACAAGAAGAAGAATAATTAGGACTTTTATACTAAGCGCTCTTTACATGAACCCTTTTGATATCTTTATTTACATTTTTACAACTAAAATAAAACGTCTGTTCTGTTTTAGTTAGAATAAAACCTTAAAGCTTATAAAATAAAACCAAGCGAGCAGAGCAGAACAAAACAGAACAGAACAGAACAGAACAGAACAGAACAAAACAAAACAAAACAAAACAAAACAAAACAAAGAAAACAAAACAAAACAATATTAAATAATGTAAAATAAAATATATTTGATTGATGACAATATTGGCAAATTGATTTTTGATAGTAAAAGAAGAAGTACAAAAATTATAGTTTTTCAATATCATAGGAGTGCAAGCAGTTGGTAGAGCAACAGAAAATAGCATAGCGCAAAATAGCATATAGATCTTATTGCAGCAGTAATGACATATAAAGTTTAATCAACGAAGTAGGTACTAGGTATACCTTTTATTTACGATGTTATGTTAATTTTACCGTATTATTATTACCGTATTATAAATTAAATTAAATTAAAATGAACGATAAGAAACGAAATAAATAAAATAAAATAAATAGCCTTTATTGGTTGAAGTAGAAGACAAAATAAAATACAACTTGACACAAAACTAAAATACATTTACCTACTACCACCTTGTAAATCGAAAATTGTAACAGTGTTTCTAATAAATTTGAAAGAAAAGAAAAGAAAAGAAAAATGATTTATTTGCGCAAATATGGGTATTACAGAAGTTGTTTTATATATTTAAAGTCCGCCATATTTACCTCAGTAAGGTATGCAAATATTTTTAAAGAAAAAAAAAGAAAAAAAAAGAAAAAAAGAAGAAGAATAAATAAAATAAAAAAAAATACTAAAAAGGGTTTTAATATATTTCAGTTGGATTTAACTTAAAGATATTGCTCTACTGTTGAAAATAAAAAAAGTTTTCTATTTATGTAGTTATCAAAGAATATCTCTGACTTCAACGTTCCTTTTGGCAAAGGCCTCTGAATTATACCGACACTTTCAGCAACGGTGAGTGCGGTGCCCTGGAACTATAACATATGGGGTTTTTTTTAGCGATAAACGCGCAAATTTGTGTCTTTGTAAGGTTAAACTCAACAAGGTTCAGTCGACCCCAATGCAAGACTCGCTCCAGAGAGTTCTCGACTTCAGATACAAGTATGATTCTGCATTCCTCCACTTTTAACCGAGAGCCATTATTGGCTCGACAGGTGTAAATTGCGTCCACCGTACTATCATCTGCAAAGCAATGTATACCGCGTGATTGTTGCACCATGTCATTGATATGCAGAATGAATAGTGTAGGAGACAGCACTGAGCCTTGGGGAACACCGGCGTTAATGGGCTTAATCTGCCGCTCAGGCAGAAAGCTTGCTACCCAGTTGCCTATATAGCCTCACGGCAAGACCGTAAGATGGAAGCTTCGTGAGAAGGGTCCTGTGCCAGACCCGGTCAAAGGCCTTTGCGATATCCAGGCTGGCTGCCAGAGCCTCCTCATTGCCTCACGGCTTCAGCCCAGCGGTGTATGAGATCAAGCAACACCAAGAGATCAGCTTAATTTTGTACAAAAAAAAATTAGTATAGATTAATTTGGTCTTCATTGATAATTAATAAAAACCCAACAATTTTGAACTTTGCAAATCAAATGATAGGACATCTTGCTGAAATATAAGATCATAAATAAAAGGTATAGTACCTACTTCGTTGATTAAACTTAATATGTCATTACCTACTGCTGCAATAAGATATATTGCTATGCTATTTTCATGTTGCTCTACCACCTGCTTGCACTCGTATGATATTGAAAAACTATAATTTTTGCACTTCTTTTAGTATCAAAAATCAATTTGCCAATATATTGTCATCAATCAAAATCAAAAAATTAATCAGTAATCAGTATGAGTATTCAATTACTGGCCTTTTCAAAATACTAAAAGTGACCCTGTCCTGTAGTCTATAAAGTCAGCCCTTTTACGATGTATGTGCAAAATCAATTAAGGTCTACGGTCTACGAACATCTATGTTAATAGAGAAGTACTGAAGAGGGTAGCTTACATTACAAGGCAGCGTTAAAGTATCTCGAAAACTTAGGGTATGATCTATGTAAATATTATCTTATCACACATTTCACTGTTTCATTTGAAAGTGAAGGAATGTATTTTGATCTTGGATACCACTAAGACGCATGCATCGATCGGGAAACTTTGATATTAAATTAATAAGAAACTTATTAAGCCAATCGTCAAAACGTCGGATACCAAGTTTATAGACAAGTGAAAATAAGGTTACCTGTCTATAAACTTCGTATTCGACGTTAATAAATACAAAAAGTTCGAGTGAACTCCGAGGGTCTCGTACCCTGAGTGCAATAATAAAATCTATGAAACTTATAAAGGAATTTGCTCTTCTACAGTTTTTCTGTTCTTTTTATCCAAACAATCGGTCTTTATTAAATAATCGATAGTTTTTTTAGACATAAGCACAGGCACTGGCATAAGTGAATTTGCAGCATTAAATGCTTTAGATTCATTTATATTTAAAGATTTAAACATTCTTCTAGAACTATATTTATGGCTCTTTTAATAAACTGCATACAGTAGGCATATCATCTTGAGATTTCATTAGTGTAGGTGCTGATTACTTCCCAGGACAAGATAATCGGGTATTTGTTTCTCTACCCGCATTGGTGCAGCGTGGTGGAGTAAGCTCCAGGCCTCCCCACTAAGGGCGAGAGACCCGTGCCCAGCAGTGGGACGCAAAAAAAGGGTTGCAGCCATTCCGTGGCACAAACTGAACCCTAAAAGTTGAAAGGTTGGGCTGCTTCGATAATAAATGAGCTTATGCACTAGTATGACCATGCCATTAAGAATTTATATTTTTTATCGGTTATTGAATATTAAAATTCGTAAGTGATGAAATAATTTATTTTTTGAACCACCAACGGTAGCAAGTACATGATGATTATGGTGTTCAGATCTCACGCCCACTGGCAATTATATTTAACAGAATGCGTCCGAGTAATTACGAGGCAGAAGAAAATACATTTGCTCCGGGGTTATTTTTGACTGCTGATTGAGAACTAGGGATTTGACTTGGTTTTGCTTATGTTAAGGATGAAAACCTTTTTAGTACCTAGTTATTCGATTTCATGTTTTGTATATAGAATTTTCGATGTTAGACGTTGTCAAATAAAACGTACCAAACTACGTACGTACGTACCAAAATACGTTGTTTTATTACTAATCAGTAATTTTATTCACAATACAAGAAAAACGATACACACAGAAAGAAATAATACGTTATACATCATACGCTCATTTACAGCTTATGCTTATCGATTTTAAGATTGTAGTGATTAAGGACGCATTTCCGAATTGTCGCGCTTCTATTCTAGGTATTGAGACTTACTACTACACGTGCACGGCTCACACACACAGCGACTTGTGCGAAGCGGCGAAATTATGAGTGAACTGACACGGCTGGATACTTGAGCCAAGTTTTATTATTTCTTTTTTGCTGTGTATTTTTGATTTGATGATTTGGATGAAATTTTGTGTGTATATTTCAATAGGTTCCTGGAAGGTTTGAAAATACAATTGGACTCGGTAGGTGGCGCTGTTGTTGGTATGTCACTGACTTCTCCTAAAACGGCTGGGCCGATTTGGATGATATTTTGTGAGTATATTTCAATGGGTTTCTGGATTGTTTGAAAACACAATTAGACCCGGTAGGTGGCGCTGCTGTCGGTATGTCAACGACTTCTCCTAAATGGCAGAGACGATTGAATATTTCAATGGGTTTCTTGATGGTTTAAATTGGATCTGGTATGTGGCGCTGCTGCCGGTATGTCACCGACTACTCCTAAAACGGCTGGGTCGATTTAGATGATATTTTGTGTGTATATTTCAACGAGTTTCTGGATGGCTTGAAAACACAATTAGACTTGATAGGTGGCGCTGCTGTCGGTATATCACTGACCTCCTAAAACGGCTGGGCTGATTTAGATGATATTTTGTGTTTATATTTCAATGGGTTTCTGGATCGATTGATATCACAATTGGACCCGTTAGGTGGGGCTGCTTTCCCGGGCAAGACGAAGTTTGCAGGCTCCACTAGTTTCTTATAATTTTGTTATGGGTATCAAATGCAAGTTCTCGAAAATTAGCAGACCACATTACTAATATATAGATATTCATTACGTACACCATACAAAATGTCAAAGAAAAACTCTTTATTATGTACACCATACAAACGTCAAAGAAAAACATTTCACATAGCGTGCGTGACACAATAGATGGTCTTATCGCTAAAAGCAATATTTATAAGACAACCTATGGATGGATTAGAGGAAGAGGGAGAAATAATACTGAGAGACATATCTAAACAATATTCATTGCTTCATAATTGTTTAAAAATTCATTTTTACGACAGCAAAAACTGTTGAACTGTCGAATTGGAACGGATTGTCATTTCTAGTGTGTTACTACGCAATTAGGATGCCGTACCATGTCAGTCCAGGAGCTAGTAAAATATGCTAATGTTGAATTTTTTTTTTCAACCTTTTTTTATGTCCCACTGCTGGGCACAGGTCTCCTTCTCACAAGTGAGAGGGATTTAGGCTATAGTCCACCACGCTGGCCAAGTGCGGATTGGTGGACGTCATGCTTTCGAGAAATAATGAATTTCTCTCAGGCATGCACGGCGATGGAGAACATCGTAATCAAATCACGATATTTTCCATCACCGTGGAGCAGCGATTAATGCGCACATTACAAGTTTCTTTGTCAGAGGTGCGCGCCGAGGATTTGAACCCGGGTTCGGTCGCGTAGAAGACCGCGGCTTTTACCACTCGGCCATCGCTGGACAAACGAGTAGAGCTAGCTAATAAAAATGTATTTAGTTTATATCTCTTATAATTGTTGTTTTAGATGCCAAGGCTTATGACGTTTGGGAAAAGCTCCCGTAAGAAACTTCATGCCACTAGACATAATGTAGAAAAGGTAAGACGGTTAGTAGGTTCCTATACGAATAATTAAAAATATATATATTTTAGTGAACATTGATTACCATACCATCCTTTTTTCGCAGGCAAAAGGACGGAGACACTTTTTTTTCCAAAGTTGAATAAAACTAACAAAAAATAATTAATCATTCTTAGTTGTCATTATATTACTATGACTATGTGAAGAATGTTCTCGTACTTCCATATTTCTTTTGAATCTTGGATCGATCAATTCTGGAAGGAGGAAGTTCTTGTATTGTGTTTTCATATTCTCCTTCCAGAATTGATCGTCTTTGGCTATAAATTCATATTTAATTTTTCCTGGGCCCATCCAAATAGCAAAAACAAACGTGTTTTCCCCTGTAATTCTTAGCTGACCCCGAATAGGATACTCGTATCACGACTACCTCCGTCCTTTTACTAAACTAAACTTTGAACTAAATATATATAAACAACTTTGTAAACACCCATATTTGTGCAAATAAATGTCTTTGTCTTTGTCTTTGTCCTTTTGCCTGCGAAAAAAGGATGGTATGGTAATCAATGGTCACTAAAATATATGTATTTTTAATTATTCATATAGGAACCTACTAACCGTCTTGCCTTTTCTACATTATGTCTAGTGGCATGAAGTTTCTTACCGGAGCTTTTCCCAAACGTCATAAGCCTTGGCATCTAAAACAACAATTATAAGAGATATAAACTAAATACATTTTTATTAGCTAGCTCTACTCTTTTATTAGTTCCAGAAGCAGTCATTGAGGTATACCTTCAGGTCACTTCATCAAGTCCGGAGGTAAGATCTCAACGTAACTAACAAAACGAGCCCAAACTCGGCACACCTAGCTCTACACGTTTATTAGTACCAGTAGCAGTCATCGAGGTATACCTTCAGGTCACTCTATCTAGTCCGGAGGTAAGATCTCAACGTAACTAACAAAATGAGTCCAAACTCGGCACACCTAGCTCTACTCGTTTATTAGTTCCAGTAGCAGTCATCGAGGTATACCTTCAGGTCACTCCATCTAGTTCGGAGGTAAGATCTCAACGTAACTAACAAAACGAGCAAAAACTCGGCAAACCTAGCTCTACTCGTTTATTAGTTCCAGTAGCAGTCATCGAGATATACCTTCAGGTCACTCCATCAAGTCCGGAGGTAAGATCTCAACGTAACTAACAAAACGAGCCCAAACTCGGCACACCTAGCTCTGCTCGTTTATTAGTTCCAGTAGAAGTCATCGAAGTATACCTTCAGGTCACTCCATCAAGTCCGGAGGTAAGATCTCAACGTAACTAACAAAATGAGTCCAAACTCGGCACACCTAGCTCTACTCGTTTATTAGTTCCAGTAGCAGTCATCGAGGTATACCTTCAGGTCACTCCATCAAGTCCGGAGGTAAGATCTCAACGTAACTAACAAAACGAGCAAAAACTCGGCAAACCTAGCTCTACTCGTTTATTAGTTCCAGTAGCAGTCATCGAGATATACCTTCAGGTCACTCCATCAAGTCCGGAGGTAAGATCTCAACGTAACTAACAAAATGAGTCCAAACTCGGCACACCTAGCTCTACTCGTTTATTAGTTCCAGTAGCAGTCATCGAGGTATACCTTCAGGTCACTCCATCAAGTCCGGAGGTAAGATCTCAACGTAACTAACAAAACGAGCAAAAACTCGGCAAACCTAGCTCTACTCGTTTATTAGTTCCAGTAGCAGTCATCGAGATATACCTTCAGGTCACTCCATCAAGTCCGGAGGTAAGATCTCAACGTAACTAACAAAACGAGCCCAAACTCGGCACACCTAGCTCTGCTCGTTTATTAGTTCCACTAGAAGTCATCGAAGTATACCTTCAGGTCACTCCATCAAGTCCGGAGGTAAGATCTCAATGTAACTAATAAAATGAGCCCAAACTCGGCACACCTAGCTCTACTCGTTTATTAGTTCCAGTAGCAGTCATCGAAGTATACCTTCAGGTCACTCCATCAAGTCCGAAACGAAATGTAAATAATCCAATTTTAGCAAAAATAAACTGGGAAAATAAAAGCAAAAATAAACTGGGAAAACAAAACATTGATATTGTTTTGTTTTAGTATCAAGTATCAAGTTTGGTATGTCAAATATGTTGTATTCGTACAGCGATCTTTTTCAACACGAGCTCCTGCTTACAAGCGACACAGTGTCCACTCACGACGGCGGCCGAGCGCAGACTAATATTTCATTGCAAATATTTTGTGCTATAAATCAAGACAGTGACAAGTAAAATAACCCTTATATTCAAGCCATTATGATTCATGCGTTATAGCAAAATTTGTGGAAAAACTAGACGTGATTTTATTTTTTTTCTGAGACTTTTTGTACCATTTTGGTAGTTTTTTTTAACACCTTTTTGAGTTTAACATGTCTATTTACATAAAATATTTTTTAATACATAAATTTATGTTATTAAATAGAAGTGAAATGTTTCTAAACTCAACACGATATCGTTAATTTTGCGTTGAGAGGCACCGGAAATTATTTTTTACAATTTAATTGACCAATATTTGCGAATAAAAGTTAAGACCATTTGTAGATGAAGAAGTAATCTATCTGTGGTAATTATTAGTTACATTTGGTTTACTTTCATTTTGCCGGAAAATATACCGACAAACTGCTTATTTTTGAAAGTTTTCGTGTGATTTGGAAACGCGTCCTTAAACTAATTGAATATTCCTAAAAATGCAAGAAATATGTTTTTCAGCAAGAATACACAATTGTACAGAGAAAACACAAATGGTCAGAAACAGTACGTAATACTATTGAGTAACAAAACAGCTTCACATTCAGTATTTAACATAAAAATAGCTAACACCACCGTCAATGATTGAAGTATTAATGAATAATAACGATAAATAAATAACGATTCACACTCATAGTCCCACAGTAAGGTACATATTATTATACCCGGTGTCGTGGATACTATGGACACACACAAAGACAGAAACACAAACACCCAGACCGAGAACAGATATTTAAACTCATCATTCATATTTCTGTTTCGCCGGGAATCGAACCCGGGACCCTTCGACTGGCAGTCCAGCGCCACACAGGTTGTCAAATAAAGACGAATCGAATCGAATATTTAAAGACTTTAACAACTAGAAGATATGGTCAGTTTTATTTATTTATTTATTTATTTTTGCAAACACCTTAAGCTAGGGGTTACAAAGGGCTTATCTTGGGGGACCTAACGTAAGCAGTCGCCTCCTGTATACGGGTGTAGTGCGGTCTATGGCTCTTTATGGGGCTCCTGTTTGGGTGAAGGCCCTAAGAGCAAAAACCCTCGCCCTCTTACGAAGACCTCAGAGGGCGATGGCCATTGGCGTCATACGCGGATATCGCACCATCTCGTGTGAGGCGGCTTGCGTTCTTGCGGGGTCTGTTCCCTGGGATCTGGAGGCGGAGATTCATGCATCCATATACGAATGGCGTTCGGACCTGCGTCTCAGGAATGTGGAGCTCCCACCAAGTGAAAGGGAAGCGCGGAGGTCTGAGGCTCGTGCATCAATTATTTCGAGGTGGAAGGAGCGGCTGGCCTATCCCAGGGCTGGCGCCAGGACAGTCGAGGCTATCCGCCCTGTCCTTGATGATTGGATGGAGAGGCGGCATGGGTCACTGACGTTCCGGCTGGCACAGGTGCTTTCCGGGCATGGTTGCTTCGGCAAGTACCTGTGCCAAATAGCCAGAAGAGAACCGACCACAACGTGTCACCATTGCAGCTGCGTCGAGGACATGGCGCAACATACTCTAGAGGAGTGTCCTGCATGGGCCAGGGAGCGCAGTGATCTCATTGCAGCTGTCGGAACTGACCTCTCACTACCGGCTTTAGTGAAAGCCATGGTTGGTTGCGAGGAATCGTGGAGTGCGGGGGTTTTCTTCTGCGAGCAAGTGATGTCGCAGAAGGAAGCTGCGGAGCGGGAGAGGGAAATAACAACGGACCTTCCTATCCGCAGCAGGAGAGCAGGGCGTCGGAGGAGGATCTACCACGCCCTCCTCCAACCCCCATGATTGAGGTCAAGACGGTGGACGCGGGGGCGTCCATCGTCTTACATGAAGACCTCGAGGTGATGCGCGCACTTTTCATTTGTGCGCCCCCTCAAAGTTGACGGATGGCTCCTTAAGACTTACGCTGATGAGGTCACGGAAGAATGCGAGAGCGTACCCGTGAACCTTACAAAAAAGTGTGCTGAGGAAACCGTGGGGTTTTAGCCGGTTGGAGTCCGGCATAACCTCTCTGTTGCCCTCGTAACAGAGGGGTATCCATGATGGATTTCCCCACGAGAAAAAAAAAAAAAAAAGGGGTTACAAAGGGCTTAACCTAATGCCTTTTGCCATTTTCTTCCAGTCAACCCTGGGTGAAGGTGAAAATGTGTGGTAGGCTTTGTTTTTGAGAAATAAAGGAAAAGCTAAGAAATTGTTTAGAAAGAGAAAAAGAAAAAAAAAGACATAGAGAAAGAAAAACAAAAGAAATAGTATAATAATATGTACACATATACAACTTATACATACATATACACTGATATACATATTCTCATTATATACACATATACATAAATATACACACTATACTTATGTAATAATTAATTATAAACAATTTACGAGCTCGGCATAAGAAATTTCGTGCAAATAGGATCACCGTTAGATACTTATAGCGCTTAAGTATTAAGTAAGTACCTAAATAATTAAAATATGCACATATCGAGTATCTTAGACATAAGTATAACAACATTTCAGCCGAAAACTATTAACCACCTATACATCTATTTATTTAATACACATATAGCCCCTTGGATAAAAAAACTACATGTAATAACAAATTTAACATTAACTTTGCTACGCACGGTTATCAATTTTAATGTACCTAATTAAGATTATTATAATAATTTTAAAGATTCAGTACTAGTATACATTTTTGATGTATTAATAATTATCTCACCAAAATAAAGTAGATAAACAGACAGACAATATATATAACAAACACATAATGAACAACGGTAAGTAAATGTGTTCATCTGGATTTTTCCGGAGTTAAACGAGTTTCATTTGTAAGAACGAATTATCCATTTGGTTTTTGAGACATGTAATTTCGAAATTTTAAGCTCTCATTTGCGATACAGGAAGTGATTCAACTTATTTTTAATACGCTTCTCTTATATTTAACTGTGCTTTAATTTTTTTTAAACCTTTAAAGACTTTTTTGACGTAAAGTCAAGAGAAAACGTGCAGTACATTACGTACATGCCTTGAGCAATTAGTCATAAGTACTAGGTACCTGAATAACCGAGCTTTACTCGGATAAAAAAATGATTTTATGGGTCTAATCTCAAAAAGAAACTTGAATGAGGCCTAATGGACGGTTTGAAAATATCCAACAGCGGGTTGGCCACTAACCCGCAACTCCACCAACCCGAATTGGAGCAGCGTGGTGGAGTAAGCTCCAGGCCTTCCCAATAATGGGGAGAGACCGGTGCCTAGCAGTGGGACGCAAAAAGGGTTGCAGCCAACTATTGACATATTCCGAAAATTTTAAACAATAAAGCACTTCGAGAAAACGTAGGTAGTACCCTTGCGCTTCGTATGGCTCGTCTTGGTGATACATTATAATATCCAACTCATTCCAGTAATTCTTATTGTTGTTTTATTTCCCTTAATTAATGAACTCAGTCGCACACCCAACACTACAGTTCTGACAAGACTTGTAAAACAATTCTCATTTTTCATTTCCATTCCTGGAGTAAATTGCAACACGAGTACTTTTTCTTTCTTTT
The DNA here is from genome assembly GCA_911387765.1 of Pyrgus malvae. Taxonomy (NCBI): domain Eukaryota; kingdom Metazoa; phylum Arthropoda; class Insecta; order Lepidoptera; family Hesperiidae; genus Pyrgus; species Pyrgus malvae. The sequence goes on from OU426962.1 coordinate 16,559,222, forward strand.
CCTACTAAATGGTGTTCTCGGTGTAAGCGTGTTGGTGTCTGTAATTTAAAAGAACCATTATATTTTATTGGGTACCCGTAATAGATCCAAAGGTGGTGATTACGAGGCGTTTTAAAAATCTGACATTTGTGTTGTTTCCAGCTTATTGATCTACTCGTCGCACGAATGATTGCGTAGTCTTGGAGAAGGGAGGTGTGGATCATTCGACTGATGATCGTGCAATCAAAAGTGGAGGTTTATTTCTGGGCTTATGAAATTTGTTTTGTTTGCTTGTATGGTTAAGGAAAATTTAATGAACACTGCATGCTCTAAAATTTGTTCCAAAAAATTTCTAAACGATATTTTCAAAACTTTTTAGGACACCATGCTGCCTAAGTGTATTATGATATGATAAATAAAACACGCCCTTGAAAAAATTCGGACACGTCTATGGTATAGCAGTTTCATCGAGATGTTTTAAAAACCAATGAATTTTCCGTTAAAACATTTCTTTTTCAGAGCTTCATCAGATTTCATATCAATATCGCCATTGCCATTACCATATCTTCTGTTGTTTTGTTCAGTACGTACATAATCATATTATTTACTGTCAAAATAGCTACCCTGAACATAGCGAATGAATTGTAAAGTAAGATAGAGTTAATTCGGTTGTAACGCGTTATCATCGCAAGGGACACCTGGGACTGTAATGAGTAGTTGTACTGACGTTATTGTCTCAATTTTAATCCAGACAGATTATTGTGTTACATTGTAACATCCATCAGGAGTATTCTTAGATATTGAAGCAAATGAAGAGTTTCTCCTAAGCACAGTGAACTAACACTTACGATGTTGTTAAACGGTGGTAATACGTAATCATTACAAGGAACACCTGGGAGACAAATGACCAGTTGTACCGATGTTATTGTTTCACTTTTGTTTCAAATAGGTTGTTGTGTTACTTTGTAACAGTCAACTGGAATATTATTAAAGACTAGGTTCCCGCCCGCGAACACGAATTTTCAATTCCTTTTTCTTTCCTATGTAGGTTGAAATATAATTAATAAATAACGTTTCACACTCATAGCCCCACACTAGGGTAGATTTATATCCTGTTTATATCCAAAAACTATTCTTTGTGATTTACAAAAGTCCACTTATATCTACGAGTAGGTATGTACTGAATTTCATTAAAAGTGGATCAGTAGTTTAGGCGTCAAAACGTTACGAACGCACACATACACAGACAGAGTTACTATCGCATTTATAAAAAATATTTACAGTAACAAAGTAAGTATTATTGCCTGGATAGAATCGATTCAAACAAAAACTAGGTATTGTAATAAATAGTGGTACCGATGTTATTGTCCTAATTTTAAATCCGGATAGATTATTTCTGCTTTGTAGAAATCTGGAATATTCTAATGCCATTAAACTAACAGAGACGGTGAATTTGTCGAGTCTGTTCGTCGGTCGCGATCGCGACGTGCAGGCACAGTGCGTGTGTCACCCGGATGTGTCCGACTACAAATGAAGTTCGGCCCCGACGCTCTCCGGATGCCTTCTAAACTAGGACAAATCCGGGGAAACCCAGACGGATGGCAACCCTACTTCTAGGGTATGAATTAATCCTCCATGCGTTTTTTTAACCCATCTTTACCCATCGTTGCGCTAGCGCAACATATCATATGTGTTTTTTTTTTGTTTTCAAAATAAAGAATTAACTCAATGAAATGTAAGCCAGTCTCGAGAAGAAGAACTAAGAGATGGAATCAGATTTTTTTTAAATGGTTTTTTAAAGACAATTACATATTAGTTTCAATATTAAAAAACTACTAATTGAGTCATCTCAAGGTCGACAGATTCATCCAATCATAAAAAATATTAATTGAAATAAAGCTATACTTTTTACACTATACAAAGCTTAAGCAATATTTTATTTATGATATAAACCCTTTTGTTGGACAAAACTGTTTAAATGTATTGTTAATTTTAGACTTCCAGGAAATGTTGCGTATGCGCAACTTTGGGAGAAATAATAGTCAGTTGTTATTGTTCACAGCTTGTCATTGAAGTTTGAAATTTATTGTAAACAATGGGTTCTCGGTATTCAAAGAGTACAAGCACTTTTGTTTTATTAGTTAGTCGGTCATAGAAGACAAACTAACTGTGTCACATGGTAATTCTTAGAAAATAATCTTTTAAGTTCATCAGTTTGATTACTAAAATATTGTAGGAATACGTATCTTTTTTGCGGCAAACAAAAAGTGACGTCAAAAAACTATAAGTGAGGGTATACAAATCAGTAAATAAAAAGTTGAAAAATCATGGCGTGGCAACGAGTATTATCTTCTCAAGAAATTATGAGTATATTAGAAGAGGAAGAGGATGAGGATTTAGAAGATGCCAATCAAATCGATGCCGCATACATCCTCTCGACGGTTGACAATCTTACAGACGAGGAAGACCTAGATTATGACTCGCTAGGAAATTATGACAATAATGTGCCCACTGATATCACTGGAACGTATGAAATCCACACCGATTTACCCGCAGAGCCTGAAAATACGCAAGGTGAGCCCGGTGTTTCAACTTCGAAAAAGCCAAGACTGCCGAAAAAGTCACCAAAATGTGTTCCAGACTGGAAAAAAGAACATCCAACTTATACACATTTACCTACAAGTGACGAAACAGCAATAACTAAGAATATTCAAGAACGTGTAGGTGGAAAAACACCTTTTGAAGTATTTTCTCAATTTTTTAGATGAAGTTTGGGAACAGATTGTAGGTTTTTTAAAAAATATGCTTGTGACCATAACAGTCATTTATTTACCCTCACAGTAGCAGCACTCAAAAGATTTTTTGGTATATTATTATATTATAACTGACTGGGTATCATTCATTGCCTGTTGCGAAAACTAAAAGTTCAGTAATCCCAACGTTCCTTAGACGCAACATTTTGCGGAATGTAAAATAATTAACCAATATTTTTTTTACTATAATTTTCTCTTTTTGGATGTATTTACAAACATAATAATCAATAAAACCAATAAATATGCCTTTATTTTTACCCTTGGGAATTAATGGGTTAAATAGTTTCTCCATAACACAGCGAACAAATAGCATAGTACATACGAGTACGCTACAGGTAAATGGTCATAATGCGTTATCATTACAAGGAACACCTGGGAGCATAATAACTGACTGTACCAATGTTATTGTCTCAATTTCAATCCAGAAATAATATTGGAACTTGGAATCTTCTACAAATAAAACAAGAAAGGGTAATAATGTATTCTGTAGTTCGTGTGGTAGTTTAAGCTGAATTGAATAGAAATGAAGTGAAATGAAAATTATTTTTTAGTACAGTTCCTCAAAAAGTGGCGTATTGCAGGGACAGGGACGTATAGCGTTCGGGAAGTGGGCTATTACACACTCGTGCTTTTTCTTTACCTTTTCCGAACTCGTGCTATTTCTTTCCCAACTGTCAAAATAATGTATATTAAAAAGAAAAAAAAAAACCAACCACGAAGTTTTAGAAGTTATTATGATTCATGCAAATATTTCTAAAAAGAAGCTACTAATTTGTTTCAATATCAGATTTAATGATTTGATTCAATGAGTTAGGTTAGGTTTCATTTCATTTCATCTCATTAACATTTTCATTTCATATCAATAAAAAAATTCTACTGAAGACTTGGTTGTATGGGCATACATCCCTTTGCCTACCCAGAATGGCGTAGCTTATGCGGAACCGTCATTGCTAAGAGTTCCGACTGTCAACCCTCACCTACTACTACGGCTACGCCTCCGCTCGGGTAGACATTTGTCGGAACTCATTGCAATGACAGCCTTTCCGCACTTGTAATGAAATATACTATTATTACATTTCATTTTTAAATTAAATTAAAAAAGGGTTAATTTGCAGAACCCAATAGTCGAATAAGAAGTAGGCACGTACCTACTATTGACCATCTATTGACTATTCATGAGAAAAGGAGGCATAAAGGGGTCGCTAGTTTTGCCACCATTGCGGTACATATTAGTTTAATTTATTAAATATACCTTATTTGTAATGGTACAACTAGATTTGATACAATAATACTGAGTATACCAATAAATATGTCTATTATTATGATATATGCCTTTCTTTCCGACCTTTTTATGTCCCACTGCTGGGCACAGGTCTACCAAGAAAAGTGAGAGGGATTTCAGCCAAAGTCCACCACGTGAGCCTAGTGCGGATTGGAGGACATCATACTCGTACCTTCGAGAAATTATGAGTTTCTCTCATGTATGCACGGTGATGGAAAACATCGTAGTCAATAAATATCACAATATTTTCCATCACCGTGAAGCAGCGATGAAATGCGCATATTACAAATTTCTTTTGTCAGAGGTGCGCGCCGAGGATTTGAACCCGGTATCTCCCGCGTTGGAGACCGCGGTTCTTACAAGCACTCGTCCATCGCAGCTCGATATACATATAGACCGATAACCATTTGCTGTTAGATCGAAAATTCAGTTTAAACAATTAATTTCCTTTTATACATTATATAAAAAAATAATACAAGTATTAGAGATATTAAAATGTAAATTAAAACAAAACCGAACCAAGAAACAATAGTAAACCAAATATATTAGAACAAATTTTAGTTAGGTAGGTTATAAAATGTAAATAACGTTACATACATACATACAGGTCAAGCTAATATAAGCGTGTTAAAAATATAAAACTTTATATTTGTTTCATTAAGTACCTTAGGCCGTGAACTAATCAGCTGCCCCTCGTATATATTGCACGCCTCATAACGCGAAGCGTTAGAGGTAGTGCACTACTCTCAACTAGCTAGAAAATGTGCTTTTCTTGAACTTTGATTGCCTCTTATCTATGTATTTTGCACCGATTCTTTCATATGAGCACACCGATATGCAGATGAACTATTTAATTTAACATTAGTAAACTAATAAATGAACATTTATTGTGTTTTATATAATTAAAAAACTGATTGAAAAAAATCTTCTATGGACGTCCGTGTTTCTGTGCGTATGGATCCCGTATGTGGCAGCGATAACGTCCGTAATACTGCACACATCGAGTTTTTTTTCCATTCAGAATTGTTTCCCCTGATCTGGTATTGAAAACGGCAGTTTAATTTAGTATTGTTTAATTAATATTGATGAATAAAAAATTCCAAATTTTTTAATTTCTCTTACGCTTCGTTATACTTAGGAATAGACAGAACCCTTTCACTTTTCCCCTTTTCACAAAAACTAATATCAACTGTTCTTCATAGTTTTAGTATATCTATATATTAATGAATTTAATTTTGAAGGATGAGATTATGAGGCGTGCACTTTTGGATTTTCCAAACAATTTTTTTATCCTGATGATCCTAGTTAGGACTTTAATATAAAGTTATGAGATTATTGTATTGTCATCGGTCCTTGACCCCTCTGATAATTTTCAAGTCAATCAGACTCCTAGAAGTAAGTGAAAATGAAGTTAAAAGATTCCGTTACATACATAAATACATACATACATACATACAGGTCAAGCTAATAAAAGCGTGTTAAAAGTGAAATGTAAAGAATGAAAAAGTGATGTAAATAAATAAATAACGTTTTCACACTCATAGCCCCACAGTAGGGTAGATATACCCTTTGTCGTGGGTACCATGGACACATACAAAGACCGAAACACAAACACCCAGACCGAGAACAGAAATTTAAACTCATCATTCAAATTTCTGCCTCGCCGGTAATCAAACCCGGGATCCCCCGATCGGCAGTCCGGCGTGGTAACCATTGCGCTATACGGGTTGTCAAGTTAAGATGAAAGAATGTTTCTCTAATAAAATAAAGTTTGTATTATTCCCAAAAATGCAAACTTAATGCGTCCGTTTCAATACCTAGGTATTCACCTATTTTTTGGTATCAGGGGAAACCTTCAAAAGGTACTCGGTACCTTGGCAGAGGATACCAGATTATGTGGGATTTTTATCGCAGATTTTTACTCCCTCGGTGGCCTACCTCTGCGCTTGGGGAGAACTCCAGGATTTCCAGTGTAACGCACCGGTGTCCTCCACGCGCGGCACGGGGCCATCTTCGGGAGAGCAGATGTGGTCTTTTGCACCTTCAGATGCTAACGACGACATGCGGCCACGCACATACCGCCGTCCTTCCCGGGGCTGCTGACTGGACGGTTCGAGCTCTCACACAGCCCGCAACTCCGGAAGACCCTTTTTAGTCAACTCTTAAGATCAGGCAAGGGATACCGTACATCTATTCTCAATCCCGAAGCTACAGGGACTATCTAGGCACCTAGACACCTGCCTTCCGCATTCCCATTGAAACAGCGTGGTGGATTCATCGAGATCGAGAGACGGTCTCGTGCTCAACACAGTTATCTTTATTTACCTTTTTTATTTCCCAAATTTACTAAATAGTAATAGTAATTTGCCAAAGGATACTTAAATTACTTTCCAACCATAAATGGTGTAAAACATCCTCGTGCGTATAACCTACACATTTCACCCTGTACATATATTACACACCTATACGCAATATTTATTCGCATTCATTAAATGTGTTATATGTAAATGAAAGCAAAACTTAACAAGCGAGAAGGCGGAAAAGGTCACGCATCGATCTTTACGACCGTGCTTCATTTAAGCGTACCAATTAAGGGTGACTTAATAAATTCAAAACAAAAATAAAACACGCTACGTTTAGTCCTTCAAAAGCGTCGCAAAAAAGCCTGTCGTCTGATAACCGAGCCGCACCAAAAAAGTAAGCAGTATCATTAAGCACACAAAATATGTTTTCCATTTACACAGACGCTTCGAGGCGGTTATAATTTTGTATACGCTGAGTGTTTACTCAGTAAGAAGTGCTTCGGATCGGTAACACCTGCCGCGTTTTCCCACGGCCGCGTTCGGCCGTCTTCGGCCTCGATCGGGGACGGTCGGGTGCGCGCACAGTCTACTTGCATACAAATTACGTACAAAGTGATAGATAGGTGGTATTGTATTGGTGCGTGCTTATCTCGCCCGTCACGCGTCAACGGCGATGTGGCACGACCCTAATGCTTTTGTGTACGTGCCTTTGCATTTCTATTGTAGATATTACATACCAATAATGTATCAATATAATGTATTTATTGTTTCTATACTTAGGTATTATGCATAATAGTCCCTTTAGCTTCAGGATTAAGAATAGAGCTACGGTATCCCCTGATTATAAGAGGCGACTAAAAGAGGGCTTCCGGGGTTGTGGGCGGTGATAGTGGGAGCTCGATCCGTCCAGCCAGCAGCCTCGGGAAGGGCGGCAGTGCGTGCGTGGCTCATGCCGCCGTAAGCATCGGAAGGTGCGGGAAAGCACATCTGCTCTCCCGAAGATGGGCCCGTTCTGGGGCATCGCGCGTGGAGGGCACCGGTGCGTTCCACTGGAGATCCCGAAGTCTTCCCCAAGCGCAAGGAAACCACCGAGGGGGTTTTAGTGCGGTCAAATTCTACATAATCCGGTATCCTCTCCCAAGGTGCCGGGTACCTTTTGAAGGTTTCCCCCCGATACCAAAAAAAAGTATTTTGTATAATAAACCATAAGTTACTTGCAAGGTCCAATTTTGTAAATCTGTATCCCGCTAGCTAAGTAGGTCCTCTTTTTCAAATTCGTAATTATTATTAATTATCTAGGTGGTCTGTTTCAAAGAACTACTTGTTAAAACCTTTGATACTGTAGTTTCCTGCGTGTTTTGTTGAAATGCTTCTAAACATAGAACTGAAAAACACATAAACAAGCACAAAAATAGAACCTACTACTGACCCGGTGATATCATTACCTTAAATGAAACGCAATTATCATACGAATACGTTCAAAGTTGTCAATGCAACAACGGGATCCGATAAAAAGTGCGTCGTACTGTTTATAGACCGCGCCGTTATACCAAGCAAAAAGAATTGGTCACACATTTACGCAAGGCAAAATAGTAAAAATAGTACTTATAGAATAAAGTATAATTGGCTCGAACAGGACTGGACTGGCTTATATTAGCAGACCGAGAATATATTGCAACTGTGTTATTTACCGTTATGGGTACCGGTAAGACAATACTGACAAATCGATCGCTTTTAAACCTAGCGTGTTTTGTTCGGACATGTTTTATTAATTGTAATTAAGGAGATGTGATGATAGCTGTTTTTTGGTTGTCTTTCTCGAAGCTTCGAAGTCGAACACATGGTAGCAATTGAAAAGTACATAAGTAGTACAAATAAGTACCATATTAAACAATATAGTAATAAACATTGGCAACAAATCTGTACTGTTTAGGTATACATTAAAATACTTACCAGTAATACTTACTAGTATAGGTACTTACCTATAATTGCACATTAACAATAAAAATAATTACTCTAATAGTTTTGTAAAGGTAAGTAGTAATTATAAAATCTGTAATATTATATTATGCATGTAATATTTTTTACTATACCGAATTCTTATTATCAATGGATATATTACTTTCCTTAGAATACAATTTATCTTTTCTGTCTTCTTATCAGTTTTTTTTCTTTAGTCACAAATAGGAGTTAAAATTTAAAATAGAAGTTAAAGTTAAAATTTAATTTAAAGTTTAAGTTAAAATTTATTTTAAATTTCAAATTCTTCAGACATTAAAATGTCTATTATTTCATAGTAATTCAAAAACCTTCGTAGAGTCTTTATTTATACGAATTCGAAGGTATACCTATTAACTTATTTGCTACTCCATGGTAATATTAAATAAATGTGTTAATCAATAACAACATCGTTGTACATAAAAAAATACTGTAGTTTTGGTTTGATGGGTTTCGAAGACGATAACATAACTTAATTACCCACTTATGTCAATATAGCACTATCCTGCTTTAGTAATAAAAATACACAATTAAAGAAAAATAAATATCCATCACACCACATGTTATGTCCTACATGCAAATAAAGGTATAATTAAAATTTATAATTGATTTTATTGAATAAAATTCTTTTTGTTGGAATGGCTATCTGATAAGTATCATTCGTGTCCAACAACAGTTGAAGCTCCATAATCTTTTTGTAATTTACTTCAACGTGTGTTAATTAAATATCAATATGACCGCAAAAACTGTACGATATCGAATACGGTACAGTCGTGATTAAAAGAAGTACATTTCTATGTTTTGCCAGATTGATTTATGTTTCGTGAAAGATTGCGATTCAATAAGAAATATGTAAAACATGGCCTTTAATGTATTGTCAACTAGGTATTTCCTTAAATACCTTAATGAGTAGGTAAACCTTCAAAACGCGTATGGCCAACCTAATGATTAATAATCACTTTCATTATTGTAATGGCGTATGCGTACCTATATATGCGTAGGTGAGGGTGTAGACGTAACTAACCAAAAATATTAATGGACCTATTTATTAATAACTTATTGGTTAAAAATATTACAGTAGATGGAGCATTATATTTTTACAGTAATACATATTTTTTTTGACTTATCCACCAAACTATCGACAGCATCTTACATCTTACTTAGTTTTATCGATTGTTTATCAGATATAGATTCTGTCAAAAGTACATTACTATCCTACTAATATTATAAATGCGAAAGTAAGTTTGTTTGTTACTCTTTTACGCGTAAACTACTCAACCGATCATCATGAAATTTTGTACATATGTATATTCTTGGAGTTATCAGAAGTAAAATAGGATACATTAAAAAAAATTAAAACCGCAGGACACGGGTATGCTGTAGTAAGTAGGTACTCCATAATCCATATTAAAAAAATAGAACACACGTTTCCATTTAAATTTCTATATTTTCCAAGACCGTAAAAAAGAAACCATCACGCCATCCTAACACTAATGAGAGAACCTTAAGCACCTAGCGAAAAATAAGACGTTGTTTTTGCAAAACGATATCTTTTTAGACACGAGTGTACGTTTCCCGCTATCGAGCGCACCTGCTCGATTCTCCCACGGTGTGACTGGGCGTTTGCACTTTTTTGCATTTATGCCCCTTCTTTTACATTTAAAGCGGCCACTTTTCTTCCAATTTCGTAATTTTTTGACAAGCGCACCTCGTTCCTCATTCTTGGCCGCGCTTGACATTTTTGTTTTTAAGATACTCGTACATAGGTAGTTCAAAACTTATGTTTATGCGTACCTTGATTCTTGATTGTCGCGACTTGAAGGCCTTGTACCTTCGCGTGTTTTGGGTTAATTTGAGTGATTTGAGTTTTTAATTGTATTATGAGGTTAGTTTAGAATTATCCAAGCTTGTAGGTGGTAGAACTATGATGGTTCGCCCGGGGAAGTACCACCGCTGCACCTACTTCTGAGGTGAACCAATTCTATTGTGTTTCGGTGGAAAGGTGCAGTTGCCGGCCACACTTACATGAGGCGACCACCAGCCTCCGGAGTAGCAGCGCAACTGCATACCTCAGACAAGACTTACCTATGCTTGCATGAGGTTAACCCCTACCCGTAAAGGCCACTCCTCTCTGACGGGTGTCATACCTTGATACTCTAAGGTCTAAATACTTAAGCGTACCAAATTTCAAATCGATCGGAGGTATGTTCTTAACGGAAGTACACCCAAGGATTCTTTTAATTCGCTTTAGATTTTCTACTTTGGGTTAAATTTAGGTATTATTATTATTTGTGCAAGCATTTAGGTTATATGTGACTGCAGATTAAAGAAACAAGACACCCATCTTCGGAGTAAGTATGGCCGGTATAACCGTATTTTTATACCAAAACGACAGCATTGCTACGGACATTAGCTAGGATTGTATAAATCAGTGAGCTTTACGATAGTAACATCTAATATAATTTGTATACATAGACATAAAGCACCTTGCTCGCTAAGCTTAGGTAGGGGTTGTCACTTGTCAGTACCTAAAAAATGAGTATTATTTCAAAATTATACAGCAACTTGGCCAAAAAACTGACGTGTAAGGGGCGAAATTCAGTGCACAAAAAATAAGCCCACAGGTGTCTTATTGTTATTGTTCAAATATGCATGGGTTTGCCATTGTGTCGCAAAGGGGCATTAGGGCAAGGCCCAATTTCGGATTTGGCCACATGTTTTTTCTTTCGGGTCGAAAATATGTAAAAAATTAAATTGTTACGCGGCTGATAAAAGATGTGATTTATCAAGATTAGTGATTTATCGTGATCGTAGACTTTGAAATGCTATGGAGTAGAAAGGTAAATAGATAGGTACGTTATTTTTTGTAACTTGTTGTTTTTGTCGAATATAGGAGACTTTTTGACGTGATAACGTTAAATAATTCGATGAACGCTGGCTACACACACGAAAAAGGTTGACTCATTGTAACGTTACGCTCATTGTAACGTTACGCTGATGATTGTAAAGTTACATTGATGCTTGAGCGTTCGGCTTGCGCCGATGCTCGACTGTTTATAAAATGAAGTGAAAAGTTAATGTGGTGTGTAGGTATATTTAATATTTTATGTGTGTGTCTGCATGTAGCGTGGAAGACAAATATAAGCGCGTTGAAACCCCCCCCCCTCCTCTTGACCAAGAACCTGGGTATGCCATGGCTCCAGGTACCTATATAAAATTTAACTTCTAAAACCATACAAACGACGAAATCAAAAGTCTTATAAGCACTTAAATCTATCTCGTAGTAGTCTACTCCTAGTAGTATACTAGTAGTAGTACTATCTCTCATTAAATCAATGCATACTCCGTAATAATTAGAGTAATTGGACGCTGTGTAATAAAACCCTCTCGTATCAAAAACATTTACTCGCTGCAAATAAAATTATCTTTATTTAATAACACTATAATACAAACCCAAAGCATAAGCCAACAGCATCAGTTGCATTCATCAATGATTTTCCCTAACAAATGGTTCGGAAAAGCTCTGCACGCCTAGCGGTGTCTCGCCCCGTGATTGGTGCGACGATGGCCAATAGAAACGCGCCATATCGCGTGCACGCCTACCTAACTTCTATTTTCAAATTTGAATCGAGGCGTTCTAAATTCGGCTATTGTTCTTGCTGTTTGCATGTCGAATGAGTGGAATAAATGAATTAATGTGTTTTGCTATATTGTTCTTTTTCACCGTGAATGGCAACTTTAAAATCTAATCACACGCCAAAATAGAATTGACATGCAATCTTATTTTACTATGCTGGGTTAGTTTAATTTATTGTTGTTCACCATTGAAATGTTAAATAAATAAATAGGTAAATAAAAGGTACCTAAATAACGTTTCACACTCATAGCACAGTACGGTAGTTATACCCTGTGTCGTAGGTGCCATGGAAACACACAAAGACAGAAACACAAATATCCAGACCGAGAACAGAAATTTAAACTCATCATTCTTTCTGCTTCGCCGGGAATCGAACCCAAGACCCGGCAGCATCGGCAGTCCGGCATGGGAACCATTACGCCACGCGGGTCATCAACAATACCTATTATTTTGAAAATATATAAATACAATAAATATTATTTTAGTATTTATTTATTTATTATTAAAGCTGTCACCAACATCCTGCTTAGTTATGGTTATAAACCAAACACAAGAGTGAATTAATTTAATTTAATTAATTAAGGGCCTCTTTGACCACCTTCAAGTAAAGTGAGAAGTACGCTAATCGTTGGTTAAAGTCACCCGTAACTTCAATTTCAAATTCACGATGTTTGAGTAGCACTAATCATATGATAAACTGACCCGTACTCATAGCTTTTACTTGCCAATTAACTTTACTTGGGACGTAACCAATCAACATTTTACTTGGAGATTTTGAATTAAAACTAAACTAATTCTAACTATTTACTTATAATACTGCAGCCAACAGTGAGACCCTTAAGATAATGTGCCGCAGCTTTGCGTAGTTGGTAAAAATATCCAAGTGCATATCTGCATCCTCCCTTTATACTTATTTCACTAAGGAGTCGTAACGCCCTTGGGAGTGGAGCCTACCGGTGTAACGCGATACGCGACTGAGGTAGTGTTAGTAACACATTGCGGCGGGCGCAACTTATACCTACTTGTATACTTAATTACAATATTGTAATTAGGTAAGTAATTATATGTATTAAGAACTCTTACCTATATGTTTACCCGACCCCAGTTTTTTTAACGAGAAAAGTACTTACCCAAAAGATCATGACCAACAAGGTTATTACTTACCTAAATAAAATGAAACATAAGATGGTGCAGACCACAAATATGTAATTAAAAACACAATGATCGTTTACCAGTCCTATCCTGTCAAAATCGATTTCCGCTTCGAAATGCCAGTCTTGGCCAGTTACTGACGCTAATTGCGCGAAATGCCAAGACATTTTGTGGAGAAACTCATAAATTACCTCAAATGGGCCCAGTGTCGTACCCGCTTGATTGAACCACTGATGAGATGTCAATCGAATAGCGTGAAACGTCAATATTTATCATTCTCGTAGTGTACGGACGTGTATTCTTAATTGAATAAAGTTGTTTATACTAGACACTGTAAATCAATCGTTTTCTTTGCGATGCCTCCCTTCCTCCGTATCTGTGAAGCTTTATGATTATTCCAACATGCTACTTCAATAAATAAATAAATAAATAAAAACCACCACAAAATTTTCCGCCGGGTTTTTTCCCTCGCAGTGTATAAAAACCCAGTGAATTGCCCAAAGCCGATGATGCGGGTAAAATGCCATACCTATAAATAAATATCAAAACGCTAAATATGGGATAAATATAAATCAGTAGCACAGAATACATAATAGTTCAGTCAATAGTAAATTTAATACTTAAATAAATTAGTTACTTAGATTTTTTATATTATATATTTTTTACAGTAATTTTATTTCTATTAACAATATTTGCATACAATTAAATACAATACAATACACATTATCGTTATTTTACACCAATGTAATTGAAGTTTACAATTTAAATATAATAATACAAAACATGTACGAGTACCGGTGTCATCGTTAAAATAGCAATCTCTTCGAGACAACCATACCTTACTGAGGTTAATATGGCGAACTATGACATGTAAGTATAAAATAACTTTTTTAATACCCATATTTGCGAAAATAAATAATTTTGCCTGTGTCTTTACAAGTTGTATCGTAGGTACCGTGGACAATGCTGCTTATGGAGATATTTATTAGCTAACATACCTATTATTGCATATTTTCAGATCAACCTAAAGCGTCCGACTAGATCTAACGACTACCTATCTATCGATATCAACATGGACTGATGGTGTAACGAGTCTTCCAAAGCGCGGACTCATGTATAAAATTATTTGGCACTTCATAGCTACACCCATCTTCTTTCTTGGTTGCAACCCATTTTGCGTCTCACTACTGGGCATGGGTCTCTCCCCATTATTGGGAGACCTGGAGCTTACTCCACCACGCTGCTCCAATGCGGGTTGGTGGAGATGCGGGTTAGTGGACAACTCGCTGTCGGATGTTTTCAAGCCGCCCATAAGGCCTCCGATAAGTTTTAACGACTGTTATATATCGACAACAACCGGAACCGACGGCTTAACGTGCCCTCCGAAGCTTTATTTATTGGTCTCTAATGCTTTTTTTTTACTTATTTTCTTTCACCTAATAATGACAGATTTTGATATATTCAACTTTTTGCTGAACCCCTTTTTAGGGATAGATGCCTACCTATATGGATAGATGCCTCACCCCAAAAAACCCAAGAAGGATAGACGCCGTATACCTACATAAACACAAACACCCAGAGCGAGAACAGAAATTTTAAACTCATTCTAATTTCTGCTTCGCCGGGAATCAAACCCGTGACCCACCGATCGGTAGTCTGGCATGGTAACCATTACGCTACACCGGTCGTTATATTAGTAACATAACAATACATTTTTTACGCGAGAAAAGACAATAGCATTTTTTAAAACCGAAAATAGATGTAGCTCTTTCGTAGAAGCTTTTATCGTTACGCTACGAGCTACGCCACGTAGTAGGTAAACTTAACATGTTTGCTACGATCTCAATATATTTTTGTTACTTAGTACAAAATTAATAGGCAAAAATATTCATTTTCTTTTCTTCATGCACGTGCAAGGAAGCATTTAGTTCATTTTACCACGCCATTCAAGTGCGGGTTGGTGGAAGTGGCATGGTTGGTTGGCTTATTGGCTGCAACCATTTTTGCCTCCCACTACTGGACCTGAGTCTCTCTCCATTACTGGAGAAGCCGGAGCTAACCCTATCACGCTGCCCCAATGCGGGTTCATGGAGATGCGGGTTACTGGCCAATTCGCTGTCGGATGTTTTTAAACCGCCCATAGTGCCTCCGGTTCTTCACCCATCTCATACCCGACCGCGCCCGTTTGGCTTAGCTGCGCAGATCACTTGCTCTCATGCATGCTTGCTGAGATGGCATACGTTTGATGAAATGTTAAAGTGCGATTTAGAGTTTTTTATGTAAGTGCTAACTACTTAAGGCTCCCAGTAAAGGGTTCCTGATTCAAAGGCTTTGGATAAGAACTTTGTGATGTGCTTTATTGCAAATTTTTCCATCATCACGCATTCCTTAGTTACACAAAATTTTCTCAAGGTCATTCCTTGGTAGATACCTACCTCAAGAAATTTTCGTCCGCATGACCAACGTGGTGGTCTATGACCTAAGTCCTTGTCAATTCCGAGAGGATACCTATGCCCAACAAGCCGCATAACCAATTAAAACATATTTTTTCCGCTCTCCGTTCTCAAGTAGTCATCTAATTGGAAGATAGAACGATAATTTATTTTGATTTCAAATCGTGATGCACTGATAAGGAACCGGATAAAGAGGAAACAGTAATTACTCAAGCTTACTGGTAACGCCGTTTCAAATGTTAGGGCTAGTTCAGACACGGCGATTACCGCGCGATTGATAATATCGTGCGGTTTGAACCACAAAAATGTCGAATGTTCAAACATCGGCGGTTAGTTGGTGATTAGCGATCAGTTTCAAGATGGAAGTTGAAGAGGAATTAGCATGTCTGTAGATGCTCCAGAAAAACCGCGCGGGCGCCGCACGATTATATTTTCTAGCGCTTGAGTGGCGGTAACCGAGCGATTATGTCTGAATGATTTAATAATATATCTGCGTAAATAAGACTCAAGCTGTTCCCGCGCGATTTTAAAACCGCGTGGTTCCCGCCGTGTCCGAACTAGCACTTAATGAACTTGTAAAGCCTCACTTAATATTATGTTAATGCCTTCAATTAATAACTCAAATTAATCAATCCAATTCTCACGCTTTAACTCGAGATAGAATAGAGATAGAATTTTACATTTTTTTTCTGACACGAAGAATTTTCTATCCAGGCAGGTTTTGGAGCAATTATAATAAAATATTTTGCATAATATGAAATTAACTGATCTGATAAGACACAAAAACGAACTAAACAACATTTATTTTTTTTATAAACATCGATTCGTTATTAATGTTATTATAAGTCTGATGTCTCTAACGCCATCTAGTCCGTCGGGTGCAAACTAAAATAGTTCGTTTATCAGCCGCCAGCGCTAGTGTCGCAATGTTTTTAAAAATATGTAGAGCTTAGCTAGACCAACTTATTTTCAATTTTATAACTTATTATTTTATTAATAAACGTTGTATGTATTTAGATTATTTGTCTTCATTGCTTTACTTTAAACAGATAACTTATTAATAAGCACGGTTTAGAAATTAAAAAATATATAATTTTCTAACATAGCAAGTATAAGTAGTTTAAAACTTGAATCACTTTCGAAGTAGGTACCTAAACTACCTAAGTACCTACCTACCTATTTACCATACTTTTTATTGTAATTTCATTTATATTAATTTCATAGAGTTCATTTTCGATAAAAACCTACGTAGGTATGCAAAGAGTAAGTTAAAATTTCTGAAGCTTTCCTGAAATCCGTAAAGCGCCCTCTTTTGTCAGCGTGTTGGAAAATCGTGGCTCGTGTGTTTCAACTGCCACGAGCCAAAGCTATCGCTCATCCCTTTACTCTTAACTAAATGGATATGCGCATCTCTTTCTAATGAAATGATTGTGTATTGCTCGTGGCACGCCGTGCGTCTCTCTCTTATCGCATCGATCATTGATCTTTGAAATTCGTCGGTGACTCGAGCGGCGCGCGCAGTCCTTCGGCGGCCGATGTCTATCTCTCTCACACACGCGCTCCTCTGTTACCGTTGTCTCGTGTTTCTTTTATTGCCGTTTTATTATTTCTTGTAGATGATCACGCGATTGTAAGCTGTCGCTTGGCGCGCACACGTCACGTCTGCTGTCCTTGTTCATCGTTGGGTCGGACGGATGTTTTCTCTCGTTTCGACCGGCGCACGTCGGACTCGCTGCCGTGCGTCGATGTTTTGGGAAGTGCACCCGCCCGGCGTTCCCACGGTTCACCTTCGGCCGACTTCCTTACGAAAAAAACAAACAAGAGCACTTTGTTGAAGAAAATCGACGTCTGCCGGTCGCGTTCAATGATTAATACAATTATGAACGCGCACGCCGCTACCTACTCGACTTGACGGTAATAATAGATCTTTGGAAAGGACACGTGGGTTTAACTGGACCCGCTCCTTTGGCGACTTGTTTTCGGGTTTACTTGTATCCGAAAAATGCATATTGAAGAGTAAATTCGTAATAGCCCGAATAATGACCGTTAATTTATTGGAACATACAATGTTTCTTTTAAATTTTTTTTACATTCATATTCGGGACATTTGGAAATGTTTCTTGTTGAAACATTTAGGGATTTCAGTAAAAAAATGGTTTATTAAAAACTTAGTAATTCCTTTGATAACAGTTAATTAAAGATTTAGTTCAAAAACAGATTTCCATGTAAGATAGCATAGCAAAATGAAGAATTGAATTAAATGTTGATGTTGAGTAGGTACGAAGAAAGATTATGTATAGTATGTTTGCAGATAAATTTATTATTTCGCTCATTTCTTTGAACAGAATCAAAATATCGTTCTGAAGATAAATAGTACCGACTTGCACATTTTGTGTTATCAATAGATACTTAAGTAAAAATATCACTGAATAGGATCAAAAATAATTTTATCTGTTAGGTACTCCAAAAATAATAGAATTATCCGTACTTAGCTGGATCAATCGCATTTTGTATTAAGTACAACTTTTAAGCATATATAGTAAAATACTCTTTTTTTCTTTACCGTCAGTCTTATTTTAATGCTGAAACTAAAAAAAAAAACTTGCACAATCTTTTGTCAGAAGTGTATAAGTAATGAAAAAACGAAGTACCTACCTGTAAAACCACTATAATAAAATGAGTTTTAAAAAGTGACTCATATAGATAAGTAAATCTACTTGTTAAAATATTTAACACGGTTAGTTCGTTCAGAGAAGAGCGTAATAAAAACTAACTTTATGGGAACATAAAATCGGATCTTTTAAAACATGGCGTGACATTATAAACTGTGGAATTATCTGTTTAACTGGCCAGTGTTTACACATTAAAAATAAATTATTCAAGGCCTTCATAAGTACATGGTTCCATTTTAGGTCTTGACCATTTTACGAGCGATTAAAAATATAGCTCCAATTTGTTTGAATATGTATTTTAATGTTTATACAATACCTTTAACTAATTTTATTTTAAGTTTAATTTTCACAGGAGTTCTAAAGTAAACCATAAATAGGTTTTCAATACATACATTTATAAGTTTAAACGAAGGTTAGAACTTACTATAAAATTTTACTGCCGAATTTTGATTTTTAGGCAAACACTGTAGGAAATGTAACTAGGTACCTATAACAAATATAACAATATATTGAAATTTTAATAACATTTACAGATTGTTATGTACCGAACTGAAAAACATCAAGCTCAAGGTTGTTCTGTCTATGACTGCAAAGGACGCAGACATAAGTCAAATAAATTAGGTATGTATAATTAGAAATTAATAAATATCAAACAATGAATGTGACATCCATAGAGCTGTGAGTAAAACAAGTTTCTAAGTGCCAGCTAGAGTTATGAAATTTCTTATGAAGAAATACACACTGTATAATTAATGGGATTGAAAACAGTGAATTTGTAAATACATACTTAATAGCGGCCGCGTGGACTTTAGTTTTACAATTTTTCTAAAATAAAAGCTAAATGAATCAAGCGCTATCGGCCGAAGCGCCGAATATTCGGCCGCCGAACATTCGGCATATATAGTGAGAGGTTGTTTTCGGAAGCTGGTATCATTTACGATGAAAAGCGTAATCGTTTGCTACCATTAAATGCTGAAAAGCTTGTTTTTATCCATCACAGCTTACCGCTGATTAATTTTACTTATTAAAATATTGTAATTTGGTAATAAATACAAATCTTGACTAATACTTATGATGTGTCTTTTTTGTCCACGTTTTGGTATTCGGTATTTGGCCGAATAATAAGTACTATTCGGCCGAATACCGAATACTAAAAAAAGTGGCCGAATAGGCCGAATACAAAATAGTAGCCGAATATTCGTGGCATCTCTTGTATATATACTTATAGATAATAGGTTCACAAAAACAAAATAGTTCAAAAAATATTTTTTCGTCTTTTTTCGCTACGTTTTAGCGTAAAATATTCACTATTGATCACGGAGGACCTTCCTCTGTATGCAATTTTAAATAACTTTTAGTTGGTTTTTCTTAGTTCTTGTTTTTTTGTTAGGCCAATTAAACCTTGCGTTTTGAAAGCGTTGGAATATTCCTTTCAACCCATCATCTTCAATTACCTGCCACTCATGTATTAAATAATATATCTCGACTTTTTCATGGATTATGAGTACTATCTATACTGGTATTATAAAGCTGTTTGTTCTAAATCGGGAGCGCTATGATTCCGTGTTATTAGAGCGCGCGGCAGATGGCGAATCTTCCTTTATGCGAGACGCGTATTCAATCCAACGGGAGCTACGAAAGAAACGTAGGGATATTCTTAAACAATGTTTTTCTTGTTAGGTATATTTTGAATTTTATAAAGTGATAGTTAAAATCCTGATATATATTTTTTAACATCACCATAAAGATTTCGAAATTTATCTGTATTTTATTCTTTGCCTTTATTTCTTTCTAAATTAACTGTTGGTGAAAAGTAAAAATCTGTTCAGTAGTTCTTTTATTTATCGTAAATTCAATGGACGGATGCAACGCGAGTTATTTTTTTATATTGTGCAAGCTTGGTTTTTAATATGGAAACAAAATGATCATGACAGAAGTAGTTCATAGGCTCAAACCAATTAATTTGCATGTTATGGCCCGGAAGGCGTACAACGATGAATGTAACACCTTAGACTAGATCGTAGGAGGTGCAGAATCTCACAAAAGTTTCACAGTAACCCGTTAACTAACTGTATTACACCTAACATTTATGGTAGGTTTCAATAATACTTTAACGATTCTATACAGCACAGGATGATTGTGATACAATACAACGGTATTAGCACTGAGCTGTTACTTTCCCATAACATTAAATCCTAAGTTATGTTGATAGGAATTTATATATTGCCTTTAACGGCGGTAAAATAGTTTTTTATATTATTAAATAAACTCTTTCACCACCTTCAAGTAAAGTGATAAGTACGCTAATTGTCGGTTAAAGTCACCCGTAACTTCAATTTCAATTTCACGATGTTCGAGTAGCACTAATCATATGATAAACTGACCCGTACTCATAGCTTTTACTTGTCAATTAACTTTACTTGGGACGTTCTGATCAACACTTTACTTGGAGATGGTGAACGAGGCCATTACTCTAATTTGCTAACATTAACATCAGATACAATTCACTTTTTTTTCGGTTTTGGCTTACACCCATGAATTGATTTTTAAATTAAATATGAAGCGTTCTTGTAGGCCTAACTAAGAGATTAAGGTACATAATACCTGCTTAGACAACCAGCCCACTAGTTTTATCTGACTATAGCAGTAGAAATAACAAAACTAATTTGAGAACATTTGGCTCAAGAGGTCTTGTTTCAAGTCATTAAGCCAAATGTTGCCAAAATATTCTCAATATCATAAGCATCCAATATAGGTATATTTAAGTACAAAACATTTAAAATGTCATTGCATTTGTTATATTTTTACAGTTTAGGTACATGTAGTTCGATCGTATAATATTTTACTATTTTTAGTAATTAATAAATAAAATATTTTTAAGACTCTTAGTTAGGATTATTATTTTTAAGTAACATCCACACTACGCGGCTGAGAGCCGGCATGTGCTCAAGAAACAATATCTGACGCGAGTCCCGTCCCGAGGGAGCGTCGTTCCCACGCTCGCTTACACGTGTATCAATCGACGTCTTGAGTAATTACTGAGCTCGTAAAGGAAAACAGTTAGCTACTGAAAGTGTTATGTTTACATACTTTAAGTTTTACATACTTTTAGCTAAAGGTACATATCTTTTTTCTAACCGAGTTCACAAAAGGAGGAGGTTCTCAATTCGACTGTATTTTTTATGTTTCTTACCTCAGAACTTTCGGCTCCGTGAACCGATTTTGATGATTGTTTTCTTATTTGAAAGCTAGTGCTTCTCGTGTGGTCCGTTTATGAGTACGATTTTCATTAATTACACAGACTCCCGAAAACTTCAATTGGAGTCGGTGTTCATTTCAAAATTACGAATGCGGGCACAGGTTTTTGGGAGTCTGTGTAATTAAGCCTTAAAAATATTTTATTTTTAAAATACAATAAATGCATTATACATTTAAATGTTTTGTACTTAAATATATTATTATATCGTACATATGCTCATGATTTCGAGAATATTTTGTCGACATTTGAATCAAAAATTGACTTGAAACTAGACCTCTTGAGCCAAACGTTCTCAAATTAGTTTGGTTATTTCTACTGCTTTAGTCAGAAATTGTATAAAAGTCTAATGCTGGTTGTCTAAGCATTTAGGCCTTAGGTAGACAAACTGCTCGAAGTCTCTTCTTTGACCTATAAGGTTGCTTAAAATTTAATTTAAATCAATTAATGGTTGTAAGCTAAAATCCAAAAAAACTAAATTGTATCCGATGTTAATAATGATCAATGTTAGCAAATTAGAGTTAGAGTTTAGTTTATAATATAAAAATAATGTCATTGCATCTGCGCGTATGGCTAATATCAAGTGAACCTTTTTTTTCAGTTTTTGCCGACGGCGGCTTAACGTGCCCTCCGAAGCACGGACACGCGCATGAAGTTTTTTGCCACTAGCGGTCACCCATCTCACACCCGACTGCGCCCGTTTGGCTTAGTTGCATAGATCGTTTACGTTCTACGCTAACCGCCGGGCCATGCGCGCTTCTATTCTCCAATTCTTCTATCTTCATTTAAAAAATTAAATTGTTATAATTAAGCTTTTTAACGTTTTCTAACAATTGCAAAATACACGAAGTCGATCTGGGCCATGATTCGAGTCTCACAGGAAACCACCGGTACAGTCGCTGTCGAGTTGGGAAAACATAACGAGCTGGAGTTTTCCCGCCGCGAGCCGGGATCACTTCCTCGTCTACGTTCCTCTTTTTTTGCCTTTCTAGTTTGTCACCGAAACCAGGTAAAGCTGAGCCCTAGTAGGGTAAACAGAATACAGTGCATTATTAAAAAAATAAAACTTGTTGTAAATAACCGTGTGCGTCTTTAACAGCACAAGCGCTAATTAGGTACACTGAGATAATTAAATCTGATGATGATTCGTAGTACAATTGAATGACTACCATATAACGGTTTATTATAACCATATTAAACCATCTATCATGGCGTGACGTCAAGCGGTTGCAGATCGCGGTACTCGTGGGAGCCAAGGGTCGGGGGAGGAAATGAAGACAGACAGCAGGAAAATGGACAGTCTTCGTAATGCTATTAAATTATAGTGAAATTCTATAGGTATGCTATTCGTTTTTTTTATTTACTGATTCATTTAAATGAAGTAGTACAAAAATATACAAGCCACGTGGTTATTGGTCGCTGCAAAAATAAGGACGTATCCTAACCAGTACTTTTTTTGGTGTCGGGGGGGAAACCTTCAAAAGGTACCCGGCACCTAGGGAGAGGATACCGGGTTATGTGAAATTTGACCGCACTAATCTTCGGAGAGTAGATGTGCTCTCCTGCACCTTCCGATGTTTACGGCGGCATGCGGCCAAGCACACACCGCCGTCCTTCCTGGGGCTGCTGGCTGGATGGATCGAGCTCCAACTCTCCCCGTCCGCAACCCCGGAAGTCCCCTTTTAGTCGCCTCTTACGATAAGACAGGGGATACCGTAGCTCTATTCTTAATCCCGAAGCTACAGGGACTACCCTAACCTACTGTTTAGGACAAAAGACGCACACTAGGTACTCCTAGTGTGCGTCTTTTGTCAAGTGTTAATTGGGTACCTACCTAAATTGAGATAATAATCTTAAATCTGATGATTTATACTTTAATTGAATAACTACCATGCGTAACCATAGACCACAGACCTCTGTGCCATAGACAAACGTTTATCATAGAGTGACGTTACTGATATTTGAAGCATAGACTAAGGATATACTACCGTATATTATATCCTACTATGATTTGAAGATTACGTTTCTTGCACTCTATTCTATTTGAAAAATTCTTTCAGTGGTCTCCAAGAATGTTCGATTATCTTAGAATAATGTCTTCATACAAGCGCACTGTCAAAATTGAAGCACTTAATAGATTAACACAGATGTCACATCTGACTAACAAAATATTTTTTTACCGACTTCCAAAAGAAGGAGGTACTGTATTCGGCTGTATGTATTTTTTTTTTTTTTATATATGTTCACCGATTACTCCGCCGTTTGTGGACCGATTTTCAAAATTCTTTTTTTGTTCGTATGCTTATACTCCCGAGGTGGTCCCATTGTCACCAAATCAGGATCTGATGATGGGATCCCAGGGAAATCGAGGGGAACTCTCAAATTTTATAGGCACACACATTGATTTTCTTATAGTTTCTGAAGCATAAGAGATATTTACGCATAGAAATCATCATCTCATGTTGCTGAGCTGATGATGGAAGGTACTGCGACAGTGAGGAGTTGAGAGCAAATTCTTTCAATAAATAGTTTTTTATTCGAAATCTTACATTCCCGAGATGGTCCAACTGTCACGAAGTCAAAGTCTGATGAGGGGATCCCAGAGAAATCGAAGGGAACATTCAAATTTTATAGCACAACAAATGATTTTCATATTTTTACAAAGCAAAACAAACATTTGTGTATAATTATCGTCATATCATGTTGCTGAACTGATGATGGAAGGTACTACGACGGTTAGGAGTTGAGAGCAAATTCTTTCAATAAATGGTTTTTTGTTCGAAATTATACATTCCTGAGGTGGTCCAACTGTCACCATGTCAAAATCTGATGATGTGATATTAGGGAAATCGAGGGAAACCCTAAAACTTAATAGGCACACACATGCTTTTAGTCATATTTTTAACATAATACAAATATTTATGTCTGGTAATTATCACCTGCTGTTGCTTAACTGATGATTGAAGGTACAACTCCTCAACGGTTAGGAGCTGAGAGCAAATTCTTTCTTTAATTTAAACGTTCAGGTGGACTGATAGTATGTCTTTCAGACTTTTAGATGGCTATTAGATAAACATGATTATAAAAGGTAAATCTGTTTAAAGTTTAGAAGTTAAGTGATTTTTTTTCCAATTATGCTAATACATACAGAATTATTAAAATTACTAAAAAGAGTGAAATAAATTAAGTTTTTAACAAAAAAATAGAACCGACTTCAAACGGTAAAAAATAAAATTGTTCAGTACCTACTTCTTCTTGCTTATGGTAATGACTCTTAAAACTATTTTTGAAGTCGGGCCCTTAGTGAAATGTCCTGTCTTAGTAAATATAGTGTACCTTTCGTTCTGAATGGGCACCGACTCCAATATAGTTTTAACAGTCATTACCATAAGCAAGAAGAAGTAGGTACTGTCCCACTGTCTGTACTGTCGGTGCCAATTTAGAACGAATGGTACACTATATTTACTAAGACAGGACATTTCACTAAGGGCCCGACTTCAAAAATAGTTTTAAGAGTCATTACCATAAGCAAGAAGAAGTAGGTACTGAACAATTTTATTTTTTACCGTTTGAAGTCGGTTCTATTTTTTTGTTAAAAACTTAATTTATTTTCACCAAATTAACTATAAAATAGGTACTACAAAATATTGAAAACTTCACTGTGAAAAGTTATATTATTAGATTTCTTTTGTTTTTCAAAAGTGTTGTGATAGATATTTTAACCTTGAATAGGTACTACGAAGCGGCTGGCGGCCCGGCGTTTGGTTGGTTATTGGCACCAATTAAAATGCTTCAATTTGGGCGCGCGAACTTGGTTTCTATATTATTCTAAGTCGATTATATTTATTGTGTATACCTGTGGTTAATACCTTCAAAAAATCCAACTACATATTTATTTCCCAAACAATCAACCATCATTTTCTCGCAGTTATTTGGCTTGACGTAACCCGATCCATCTTTTTTACATAGTTCGGGCAGATTTCATCGTAGCCCCCATGGAAGCGGTTTAGAGTTTAGACGATCATACATTTTGTGAGGTTTCATGGACGCACAAAAAGTCTTAATGGCCGCTATCGACTTCTGAATTGATTGTATCGCTCGTTCAAATTGATGTACAGACATTTCAATACTGTTTTATGACTGTATTGGTACCGCGTTGCACTTAGCCTTTCATTTGAGGCGACGGTGTTTTTCAAGGGAATCACGACTTACGTGGGAGACCTGCTACATTCGACAATCTACTTTACATCTTTAATCTTACGGTTCAATTTAAGTTTTTGCTATTATAATAATTATATCCTTGGAGGCATTTCTCGAACAGATAAGTGACAACACCTGTCCACTTTTCCCACAAGCCAACAACGTAACGGATGTCGCATGTCAGGCTATCTGAAAACATAAAACGGGTACTACAGGAACACCTACACGATAGTGACGAGGCGTTCAATTTATTTTCTCTTTTTTCCTTATCAACCCTTCTTGGTCTCAATGCTGGGCACGGGTCTCATGTCTAAGTGAGTGATATTCCAATAATCTAGCCAAATGCGGGTTGATGTAACTCACATGCCCTTTAACGAAATTTTGAGTAAATCTCAAGTAAACAGCGGTCATTGCGTTGTATTCGTGCATTTAGATAGATTGATAGGTTTAGGTATATTGGAAACTAGTGATGCAGTCCGGCTTCGTTCGGTGATTTGAGTTTATATGAATTTAGTAATTTATCCCACAGGAACAGTACATTTTTCTAGGATAAATAGTACATTATGTGATTCCAGAATATAATTTATCTCAGTGCTAAATTTTATCCCAAAGTGTTTAGCCGTTCTTGCGTAATTGAGCAAAAACATCCATCCAAAATTTTGCATTTATAATATTAGCAGAGTTAGCAAATGTCAGATTCTACCGCTGTATTTAACCAGTGTCTCGGAGTTTTGGCGGGAAGTCCGAAAAGACATAATGTGCTCTTGTTTTATTTTCATTTTCTTGGTGTATTTTTGAGTTATATCGGATAAAGTTGATGGCGTTTTGTTCGATACAGTTACAGTGTACGAGTTTTTGTGAAATAGAGTAACAGAGCTGAAATATGTTTTTTCTGCTTGCCACCAAAACTCCATCGAATACGTTCTGGTAAAGTACTTGAAGCTTGACTTGAATCCTTGACTGACATGATTAACTGCTTACTAACGACTTACTGACTATCTATTATTATTTGGTCCAGTTTCATTGAAACTGGCAAAAAATTAATGCAAGATTATACTTTGCTGGCAATATGCAGAGTTTGCGATGCCATAATTGATGCAATAAACGATTACTGATTACTGAAGAAAAAAAAACCAGAGTCTCTGGAAGTTTTTTTTAATTTATCACAGACATTTAATTTAATAAAATGTACTATGAGGATAACAGTATAATTTCTGTCAGGACGACGCGTACGACAATTCGTAGAGAGATGTTACGTTTAGAAAACTTCGTTGAAACATTTGGCTTGCTATTTCTACGAATTTCCGAGTCGTAAATTGTACGAGATCTAGGTTAAATGGCACAATTTCTATTATAAAAAAATAGTGCCAATAATCAAGAATAATGCAAATTTACCAATCACATATGGTACAGGCAATTTTTAATACTAATTTTTTTTTTATTTGAATGGAGTAGCAGACGAGCATGCAGGCCACGTGGTGTTAAGTGGTCGCTGCAGCCCATGGACATCTACATACAACCTCAAGCAAGCATAGGTAAGTCTTATCTGAGGTCGTATGCAGTTGCGCTGCTACTCCGGAGGCTGGTGGTCGCCTCATGTAAGTGTGGCCGGCAACTGCACCTTTCCACCGAAACACAATAGAATTGGTTCACGGCAGAGTGGGTGCAGTGGTGGTACTTCCCCGGTCGAACGATAATAGTTCTACCACCTATAAAACTACATTACAGCAATAATGGTGCTATATGCTATATGCTATATATATCTCACAAACTACTAGCTGCTCGACAAATCTGAATCAAGCTTAAAATTAAATGGGACATAAGAAGAAATAAAGAAACATCAAAATTGTTTCACATTTTTCTATAAAAACCTATAAGGTTACCTCCGTATTTATAGACAAGTCTAATACTTAAGTAATTACTTAGCCAATTTGATCTCATATAGTATGCTTATATTATAATACAAATTTTATATTCAAACAAAAAATATTACGCTGTTATAAAATATATTAAATGTATTTAAATAATTGCTAAACTTCCAAATATAATTTTCTCAAATAAAAACAATATACCTACTCGTACATAAAGATACAGTCGAACAAGGGTCCTTCACCTTTTTTGTAGTCGATCAATGTATGTCCAGTAGTGGACCTCGATCCGCCCGTTCCTGCGTCCTCTTTGCCTCTTCCCCTTTTGGCGAGACATGGTTGCAGTTCGAGGACCTTTCTTCTGCATAAGTTATCTGTTCTCCCAGCAATGTTGACTGTGCATTGCTTTTCCAGCTTTTCTTTTGTGGGTTAAATTTTGTGGGTTATGTCGGTGACTTTCGTTCCTCTACGGATTTAGTCGTTTCTGATTCTAATTCTGTCGCGTAGAGAAACATCCCAAAACGTCAATGGCCGAGTGACTTCCAACCTGTAGCCAAATACTACAATTCAATAATACAATACCTCCAAAAGTACTGTTTGTCATCACTGGTAGTATGATCACTGGCCATAGGTATACAACTCGAAAACTTTCGACACTGAAGTGAATTAGTTAGCGTGGTGGACTTGATATAAACGAAATGTATAATTATATTGATAAGCATTAGTGATTCTGTCCTATAATAGGTATGTATTTAAGTCATCTGAGTAAAACCCTTACAACAATTAATAACATAATTTCAGACAATATAAGGACGCAAATTCAATTTATGGCGTACTTTTAGTCCTAGAATTTTGTCGTAAATGCTGGTCAAATAAACATCAACAAATATTTTATGATTAGGTACATTGCATTGTTGGGGTTGCAACTTGATATTGCGAACGTCCGTTGGTCAACAAGAGAGAGTCATAAAAGCGCCGTAATTAATGATTTAATTATATGCGCTAACACACACACATCCGTTATTAACGAATCATGATTAATTACTACACTTAAAAGGAGAAGATTTTCATGTTCATAAATTTAATACATTTTTAATCAATTTCCAGTATTCCAGTATACTTTAGTTACGAAGTTTTCGAGCAGTGTATTTGGCCAGTGATGACAAATGGCACGTTTTTTCTGTTAGACTTCTCCACAGGTTCGAAGAGGAAGAGCCTAAAGAAGGACATAGGTCCAGCAGTGGACCTCGACTCTGATCCACCATTACATATAAGATTAAATATCTCTAACAATTCTTAATACTCTACATTAATCAAATAAGAAGCGTTTATTCATGTTACAGACGGGACTTTCTTACGCCCTGTTTATTAATATCGATTATCGTTATATCAATTTGTCAGTGGTCGAGCAATAATAATTTCCCGCTAGGATAAGGTGGCATCGCATGTTATTGCTACAACGCTAAAGATAAGCTAGAGAGACAGAATTATGTCATTAAAAAAAGCCATGAATATTGGGCTTAATGTCAGTACTGCCATTCAATAGTAGCTCAAAATTAAAACTGTTGTCATGTTTCAACTATGAGTATATATTATTATATCGTAGAAATAGAATATATTACTTACTTTTTCCGAGTTTAACAAATATAAACAATTGAAGAGTGATGCAGTCCGCGTTATTTTCTCGTTTTTTATTTTATTTTAAGTTAATTTAAAGTAAAAAAAACATTTATTTAAATGTTCCAACAAGAAGAAAATAAAGTTTTCCTTTAAACTTTTAACCTCATTATACACAATTTATATGGTCATAAAAGCTTGTCGCGAGGTTTGCGTAAATACCTATAAGCATTTAATTAAACTGAAATAGCGTGAACCTTAAATTATAATAGTTTATCGCTTATTGTTTTCGGTCCGACAACCCAAATGGTCATTTATCGCGAGTTTAACGACTCAGTAAGGGCGTGTTTTACGACGATTCATTTATTTCAATGCACCAACCATTCATTGCAGTTAACAATTGCAGAGATTGCAGGATGGTGAGTAACGTGGCCATTCAATCCCATCGCGTTAAGTCGAATAATTGCAATTAGATTGACGATGGGAGCTTTAAGTGAACAGTGGGCTATGTAATTGATTTATTGCCTACTTGAATGTTTATATCCATAATTCCTTTTATCTGCTGTTAATGGTGTGATGGTCTATCATTTTTTTAATTGAAACTTAGGACATCTTTCACCATATCCATGTAAAGCGTTGATTAGTTACGTCCCAAGTAAAGTTAATTGCCAAGTAAAATCTGTGAGTACGGACCCGTACTCACAGCTTTTACTTGAACTGACCTGACCTAACCTGAACTGAACTGACCAGTTTATCATATGAATTAGTGCTACTCGAACATCGTGAAATTGACATTTGAAGTTACGGGTGACTTTAACCGACAATTAGCATACTTACTTGAAGGTGGTGAAAGAGGTCCTTAATGTGCTACCTATTTGCAAGATTCTAAGACAAAGACAAAGACTTTTATTTGCACAAATATGGGTGTTTACAAAAGGTGTTTCTATACATTTGGTTCGCCATATTTACCTTCATGAGGTATGCAAATATTACAATAATTAAAACTTAACTAAGATAATCATGCATTTTATTTTACGTAGAAATTACTGCTCGCTTTGTGTACCTTTAAGATACCATAATTGGGTAGGCACTGGTGGGCATGGGTCTCTCTCCATTATAAAGCCTGGAGCATGCACTTTTCCGTGCTTCGGAGGGCACGTTAAGCCGTCGGTCCCTGTTGTTGTCGATAGATAACAGAAAGAAAGAAAGAAAGAAAGAAAAAATATTTATTTCATATTAGTAATACAAAATATTCGCTTAATGAATGTCATTTTTTCCCGGTCATCGCCTTTAACAGTCGTTAAACCTTGTAGGAGGCCTTATGGGCGATTTGAAAACATCCGACAGCGGGTTGGCCACTAACCCACATCTTCACCAACCCGCATTGGAGCAGCGTGGTGGAGGAAGCTCCAGGCCTCCCCAATAAGGGGGAGAGACCCGTGCGCAGCAGTGGGATGCAAAAAGGGTTGCAGCCAATCATGCTACAAGGATATTTACAAAAACATAGTCCTGTGACTTGCGTAGACAGCAAGCGCTCTATCAGCGGCTCATGGAATCGGGCGATGACAAAACAGTTTTCACGTACGTTACCGTGCCTTACAGAAATGTTAAGTCTTATATTAATTTGATACTTAATTATAAAATGCATGCGATAAATAAAGTATTCTATCAAATACGCTTATGAATCAGAAAACTTCACAAAATGTTAAATAGCAGGAAATTAGTAGCCCGCAAAGGTTAACAACGGTTTCCGGCATCCAAAAGAAAGTTGTTCGCACAATCAATCTCTTGATTCTTGCATATTGAGGAAGTGTGATGCCCGTTACTCGTTCGAAAACAATATCCTGTCTCATACACGCTGTTGAATAATTACTAGGGCAATTTATTTTTAGCCATTTGTGATTTTGTAGTTGATGATTTCTCTTTATTTGATGAAAAATATAATAAACATAAATAAATTAACGTTACACACTCATAGCACCACAGTAAGGTAATTAATACCCTGTGTCGTGGGTATCATGGACACATAAAAAGACAGGAACACGAACACCTAGACCGAGAACAGAAATTTGAACTCATCATTCAAATTTGGCCATTGGCATTGTAACCATTGCGCCACGCGGGCGTCTGTCTACCTATTGTTATTTCTTTTCTTCAAAAAAAAAATAAGGAATGGCAGCCTTCATATGGGGATAGTTTAGTTCATTAAAGTATTACCTATATTTTCTTTTCAAACAATTAGGACTTTATATTTTTTTCTTTGTTTGTGAAGTCTGAAACTTTCTACGAGTAACTTTTAACCTTACTAATTGCGTTCATTCTTAAACACCAACGTACAAGTCCGAATTGTTTTTATTTTTACGGTTGGACTAACAAACTGTTGCAATAGCCCCATTTTCTGCGAAGTAATGTTATGTCTTTCGGGACAGAGTTTAGGTTTAACCTTGTCGGAGGCCTTATGTGCGGTTTGAAGACATCCGACCATTTGATAAGTATAAATAAATAAATAATAAATAACGTTTTACACTCATAGCCCTACAGTAGAGTACATATACCCTGTGTCGTGGGTACCATAGACACACACAAAGACAGAAATACAAACACTCAGACCGAGAACAGAAATTTATGTTTCGACGGGAATCGAACCCGGGACCCTCCGATCGGCAATCCGGCATGATAATCATTACGCCGCATTGAATCAATGTGGTGAAGTGAGCTCCAGACCTCACTTAGACACTTAGACAGAACCAAATAATGGGTTCCCCGTGCCCAGAAGTGCGACGCAAAAAAGGTTGTAGCCTATATTGATCAAGGTATACATATATAGACCTATTAATGAAAGGCATTAACAATAAATCCATTCACTAAATGTGAATTCAATTTACATTCATTCATCGGTCCAGTTATCAATATCAATGAATGATATTGATAACATACACGTCCACAAATATTCAGTTAACGAAACTCATTGAGCATAAATAAACATTCACTTAATACATCCTCTCGGACTAAAACATTAACATACAAATTGAGTTTTTGGTTACGAAAGCTACAGATGGTCTCAAAAAAGACCAGAAGCTTAATGTTTTAAATATACATAGTTCTAATTAAGAAAACGGTAATTTAAGATTAAAATCTTTTAACTTCTTTGGTATTTTATTATAAACTAACGGTCGCCCGCGAATTCGTCCGCGTGGACTTTGGTATTCGTCATACTCGTAGCATGATGTTATATGACCTATAGTCTTCCCCAATAAATGGGCTATTCGACACAAAAATATTGTTTTTTAAACTAAATATTTATATTTAAAATAAATCGAACCAGTTGTTCCTGAGATAAGCGCGTTCAAACAAACGAACTCTTCAGCTTCATATAGTTTTAGTACAGATTAAAATTAAATGTATATTAAAGAATTGAACAATTAAAATTACAGTAAAGCAGTTTTGATGGAATATTGAAAAGATTGTAGGTATTTATGACTTATATGAGACAAATTTGATGGTATTTTATTCGACATAAGCTAAAGTATTACAGTGCATGATAAGATTGATAAGTCTATTGAAATAAAATTACAGTATGAAAATACATAAGTTTTTTTTTCAATTATGGCATCGCAAACTCTGTGCATACTGCCAGCGTCAAGTATAATTTTTGCATCAATTTTTTGCCAGTTTCAATGGAACTGGACGAAGTAATAACAAAGTCAGTAAGTAAGTCGTCAGTAATCAGTCAGTCAAGTCAGTCCAACATTCAAGTAAAGCGATGGCTACTTTACTAGAACGTGTCCGATGGAATTTTGGAGGCAAGCAGAAAAAACATATTTTAGCACTGTTATTCTATTTTACAAATACTCGTGCACTGTAATTAACCTATATCAAACAAAATGCCATCAAATTTATCCGATATAACTCAAAAATACACCAAGAAAATGAAAATAAAACAAGAGCACAATATGTCTTTTTCGACTTCCCGCCAAAACCAATACATAAGTTCTTTTCACTTGCACCAAACCATAGATTTATTATGACTTTGACTACGTCAAGATATAGAAAATCTATGCTCCAAACGGTGTCGGACCCCTTCTGGTAAAGTAGCAAGTTTACTGGGATATCTGACAGATTTTTTTTGTTATTATTAATTAATAATTAATTACAGAATTATTTATTATTATTATTAATTATTCTATTAACTGACTAATTATTGACGACTGATTTAACTTTAACTAAGTATTATTGTATCGCCCGATTTCGAACGGTCATAAACTGGTTACTTTTTACTTGACACTTACAAAATGAGAGGCCATTCGTAAAAAGTATCATATTTCCAACATAATACAGTATTTATTCGTTCAACAATTGCATATCCTTGAAAGAACAATGCAAGTTCTAGTAAGCTTTTTAATTCCAAGAATACATTAAATACAGTTCTAATATTATCTTTATTAATAGCTCTACGAAGGTCCCATTTCTTACTTAATAAAAACCAAAAACCGTTTTCAATTTCAAATTTCCATCAAAGGTTAATGAATATAATTTGTAACTTCATACCGTCCGTTAATATAATATATGCCGCACGAGTCAAAACTAGTAAGTGACTAAACGACTCATTGGGCAGCGTGGGCGGTGGTTTATGTCTTGGTAATGGGCCATGCGTCTTCTATGGCGTCGACTGTCCCAATATTACCTTCTTGTTATTCTATTAGGATGGCTTTCAAAAAGGTATTTATGTTAGAACGTATTGGTTCCATTTCATTTAGGTTTGTATATTATATATATATATTTGGTGTTTTAATATTGCTTTATGTTGGTTAGGTTGTAATAATATTGTTTCGACGACCCATTTGGCGCAATGGTTACCAAGCCGGACTGCCGATCGGAGGGTCCCGGGTTCGATGCCCGGTGAGGCAGAAATTTGAAACTTTACTTCACTTTCAACTCACTTCACTTCACTTCACTTCAATTAATTTCATTTCATTATTTCCTAACGTCCAGAGTTATGATAGCCAAACCAAGATTTGTTATATGAGTATTTACCTATTCCTTTACTCCACGATGAAGGCAAATGTTTTTAATATTTCAGTGCCTGGATAGCCGAGCTTTGCTCGCATAAAAACAGTTGATTTTCTTGATCTAATCTTATAAAGGAACATGAAAAAAGAGATAAAAATTGGTCTTTAGCTTTTGGGACCGCCCGATTTCCACCTGAGCTATTACAACCTTGTTAATAGTGACGAATTTTACCATCGTATTCTAATAACATTATAGCAGTTATTCATTGCCTCGACTTTTTTCTAAAAATGAAACCTAGCTAGATTGATTTAGCCTAGCTAGAATATATTAATGTTGACTAACCTACCAATACATTGCTATGCCCTTAAAGGGTTCATGCTAGCGCAAATAAAAATGTAACACCTAGATTTATAAGCATGATCGCAATAAATGAATTATGAATTATGAATTTATAGCCCTCAAAACCCCTACCCACTATACAAGAATTGATCCTTTATAGGTAGGTATTAGATAGTGGACGGATCGGCCGATAGGTGATAGGTGTCGCCCGATAATATCATCGCACCTGTGTGAGAGATATATTTAAAAAGGCCATTAAAAGGTCATTAAATAACACTTCACATGCATAGCCCCACAGTAGTGTAGATGTACCCGGCATCGTGGGTACCATGGACACACACAAAGACAGAAACACAAACATCCAGACCGAGAACAGAAATTTAAACTCATCATTCAAATTTCTGTTTCGCTGGGAATCGAACCCGGAACCCTTCGATTGGCAGTCCGGTATGGTAATCATTGCGCCACGCAGGTCGTCAAAAATTAAATGAAATGGTTTAAAATGAGTAATTGCAGTCGATTTATACGTCTAGGTGTTTATTACACGTACAGCGTGGTAGGTACACGGTGTATGAGATATCATCTCGTGGCCATAAAACGCTCAGCCGGTCCCATAAATCAAGCTTGCTAGCCGAATTTTAAGTGAAATAAAGCTGGTACCGGTAAACGTGATTTTTGACTTGTGCTTTGTCTGAGTAACGTAAGTCAATACTCCCTGTTTTCTTGGGAAATATTCGTGGTAAACAGTCTTAGAAGTTCTCTGTATTAAAATATGAAAAAAACATAGATACAAATAAGGTCGCTTCGCTTTCGTAGTGAATGAACTAAAAAAATATAATAAAGTCAAAACAATATACATTGTGATCATGAAGTGTTAGACATAGAAAACGCGTGAGGTGCTGAATATCAGTTACTTTACAAACTCTACACCGTCCGTAGTCAGAATTCGGGGCATGGCCATTTCGCTACCATTAGACTTCAGCAACCCTTTTTGCGTCCCACTGCTGGGCACGGGACTCTCCGCATTATTGGAGAGGCTTGGAGCTTATTTCGCCACGCTGCTCCAATGCGGGTTGGTGGAGATGCGGCTTAGTGGCCCGCTGTCGGTTTTCAAAACCATGAGGCCTCCAACTAGGTTTAATAACTATTTCTATTATCATCTGTGTTATCTATCAACAACCGGGACCGCTTGCCAAGAAGTACGGAAACGCGCATGATATTTGCCACTAAAGGGGTCACTCATCTCACACCCGATTGCGTCTTTTGCTTAGCTGCGTAGATCGCATGCTTCTACGCTAGCCACTGGGCCATGTTCAAACAATTTTGTATTTTATTAATTTCGTAAAAACATACGTTATTTCGTAAAAATATACGTTGTTTACACATACAGTATCCATTAAACCTACATAACATAGGTTTGTCTTATATACTAAGAAATCTTTGAGCCGTTATAAAAACATAATGTTCATCATAAAAAATTTGTAAGACAAAAGAATTACCTATACCTTTTACGAATATACATAATTTATTTAGACCTTAATATGTATTGCCAGCAACATTATTGCGACTACCTGCCACCCGCGTGGCGCAATGGTTACCATGCCGGATTGCCAATCGAAGGGTCCCGGGTTCGATTCCCGGCGAAACAGAAAGAATGATGAGTTTAAATTTCTGTTCTCGGTCTGGGTTTTTGTGTTTCTGCCTATGTGTGTGTCCATGGTACCCACGACACAGGGTATATCTACCTTACTGTGGGGCTATGAGTGTGAATCGTGTGAATCGTTACTGTTTTGGAATGGCTTAAAACCTGTTAATTAATGAAGTCTTGATCATTAGTTTATTACAACAAAACGAATCTGGAGATATTATTCACTGCATTCAAGTTTGTTGATGTTCTATATTCACTGTACCCTCATTTGTTGAAATATTTAAACGATAGTGTTTGATTCGCCTTGTTTTGTCTTTGGGACCTAATATAAATTCTTATATAGGTATATTATATAGGTTCTTATTTATAAATAAATTCGAATAAGGTGTCATATTAAATTCACGACATCTGATTCTAGATTTGTTTAAAGTAGTTGTGACATATACCTACGTGAATCATTTATGACTCATTCGAAATAGATAGGTACTTGTTGATATGCTATTATTTTCTATTAATTAGGTAGGTATACCTATTACGCAAATATTTGAAAATTTGAGTATAACATGTTTTTTGGGCTGATATTATTTTTTTATTTAGTTAAAAGAACAAGGGATTGTATATATATATATATATATATATAGTATATATATATATATATATATATACTATATATATATATATACAATATATATATATACTATATATATATATATATATATATATATATATTTGTACATAGAAATACTTAATGGTTGCTCAAATTTAAAATTTGTTCGTACACAAATAACTGTTGCTCTGACTTCTGATGCGAATATGTATAGTTATTTATATGGCAACATGTTATTATGAATATAGCATGCATGGCGTAAACAGTGATAGGTTCACACCAGTATTTACTGTGCACTATTAGGCTCTGTTTCCACGGCCTTATCATTTGACGGAGTTGTCCTGCCAATATGCAAATGATATAATTACCTAAAATTACACCGATAAAATTACACTGAACTGTCCTAAAAAAACACGACACATAGGCGTACTCTGTCTCTACGGAAACCTTTCAATGACGGAGTTAAATCTTACACTTAATATATAAAGCTGAAGAGTTTGTTTGTTTGTTTGTTTGAACGCGCTAATCTCAGGAACTACTGGTTCGAATTGAAAAATTCTTTTTGTATTGAATAGTCCATTTATTGGGGAAGGCTATAGGCTATATATTACCGTCCTATTACTAATACCAAAGTCCACGCGGACGAAGTCGCGGGCGGCTACTAGTCATCCATATATGCGTATGCGTTCTATATACATTAAAGATATGGTTAAAGTTACAACAACAATAAATAACGGTAATCACTCTTCTTACCTCTGAATGTT
Source organism: Pyrgus malvae (assembly GCA_911387765.1). Taxonomy (NCBI): domain Eukaryota; kingdom Metazoa; phylum Arthropoda; class Insecta; order Lepidoptera; family Hesperiidae; genus Pyrgus; species Pyrgus malvae. The sequence continues at coordinate 16,596,820 of OU426962.1, forward strand.
ACAGTCTCTTTATGAATTCTTCATTTACTCTTTGTAAAGACGTAATACTGATGAAAACTTGACGCTTTTTCCTACGAATTTGACCAAAAAAGATTGTGTATGAAATTTGACTAGTACAAGATTTTTCTTATTGTTTTCTGTCTTGTTTTATTCTGAGTTTCCAGGGAATTTAATGGGAGATCACAAAATGAATCAGTTTTTAAAAGGTAGTCATTATGAAAAGAAATTGGTACTATTAAAAAGAAATAACATAAACGTAAATAATTTTACGAAACGAATACAATGACGCAGAAACACGAACTTTGGACACAAGCCTTCATGTAGGCAAATGCAAGCAAAAACGTAATCTGCTTACCATTACCATTAGCGGTCACGCGTGTTTCGCTTATTGACCGCAATAAGTCACGAGGCCTATCAGATGGAGGCTTCTGCGACTCCCACAGGCGCAGGTGTCAAAGAGCCTCCGGGCCAATTTAAATCGCATTACGATGATAACTCAATTGTCGCCGGAATATTGAGCGCAGAGCTGAAATCGCGAAGAAATGCAATGACGCATAACACATTACACATAGAGTGAAGAGGATTGCGAATTCCGCACCGTGATTTACGGAATTTTATAACTTTTAAGTAAGTATACCAAATGTGTAGATATAAAATACTTTAGAGATAAATAGAGTCATGATAAAAATGTTTCAAAATGTCCAAGATGTTCAGTCGGAAATACTAATGTTTACGTTGGAAAGAAACCATCTTTCGATATATTATAAAAAAACCTTATACCTTTTAATGTACTATTGCGAAACACAGGTCTCCTCTCGAAATTGAGAAGCCGTTGATAGCCTAAGTTCATCACGCTGACAAAGACTAAGTGCGGGTTGCTAAACTTAAAGCCTGTGAGAAATTTTGTGTAATTCTTAATAACTAAATAGAATTGAATGGAATTTATTTGAAAACATAAAAAAATATTTCTCTTCTTCCGTATTTTGTGGAATATCAAACACTAAACAAATTATTAAATTATTTTGTCTAAATAAGTTACATATTTTATAAGTCCCACTTCTGGGCACAGGTCTTTTCTCGGAGGAAGCGACATGCAATTCTAGTCATATTTATTCGAATGATGATATACATTCAAATAAAACATACTCAATAGGTAGGCCATATTAAAATGTCAAATGAGTGTAGATAGTAGATAGTTTTTTACCGACTTCCAAAAGAAGGAGGTACTGTATTCGGCTGTATGTATTTTTTTTTTATATATGTTCACCGATTACTCCGCCGTTTGTGGACCGATTTTCAAAATCATTTTTTTGTTCGTATGCTTATACTCCCGAGGTGGTCCCATTGTCACCAAATCAGGATCTGATGATGGGATCCCAGGGAAATCGAGGGGAACTCTCAAATTTTATAGGCACACACATTGATTTTCTTATAGTTTCTGAAGCATAAGAAATATTTACGCATAGAAATCATCATCTCATGCTGCTGAGCTGATGATGGAAGGTACTGCGACAGTGAGGAGTTGAGAGCAAATTCTTTCAATAAATAGTTTTTTATTCGAAATCTTACGTTCCCGAGGTGGTCCAACTGTCACCAATTCAAAGTCTGATGAGGGGATCCCAGAGAAATCGAAGGGAATCTTAAAATTTTATAGTACAACAAATGTTTTTCATATTTTTACAAAAGCAAAACAGACATTTGTGTATAATTATCGTCATATCATGTTGCTGAACTGATGATGGAAGGTACTACGACGGTTAGGAGTTGAGAGCAAATTCTTTCAATAAAGGTTTTTTTGTTCGTAATCTTACATTCCTGAGGTGGTCCAACTGTCACCATGTCAAAATCTGATGATGTGATATTAGGGAAATCGAGGGAAACACTGAAACTTAATAGGCACACACATTCTTTTAGTCATATTTTTAACATAAAACAAATATTTATGTCTAGTAATTAAAACCTGCTGTTGCTTAGCTGATGATTGAAGGTACAACTCCTCAACGGTTAGGAGCCGAGAGCAAATTCTTTCTTTAATTTATACGTTCAGGTGGACTGATAGTAGTATTCTTTCAGGCTATTAGATAAACATGATTATAAAAGGTAAATCTGTTTAAAGTTTAGAAGTTAAGTGAATTTTTTTCCAATTATGCTAATACATACAGAATTATCAAAATTGCTCAAAAGAGTGAAATAAATTAAGTTTTTAACAAAAAAATAGAACCGACTTCAAACGGTAAAAAATAAAATTGTTCAGTACCTACTTCTTCTTGCTTATGGTAATGACTCTTAAAACTATTTTTGAAGTCGGGCCCTTAGTGAAATGTCCTGTCTTAGTAAATATAGTGTACCTTTCGTTCTGAATGGGCACCGACTCCAATATAGTTTTAACAGTCATTACCATAAGCAAGAAGAAGTAGGTACTGTCCCACTGTCTGTACTGTCGATGTCGGTGCCAATTTAGAACGAATAGTACGACATTTGCTAAGGGCCCGACTCCAGGAATAGTTTTAAGAGTCATTACCATAAGCAAGAAGAAGTAGGTACTGAACAATTTTATTTTTTACCGTTTGAAGTTGGTTCTATTTTTTTGTTAAAAACTTAATTTTTGTCCAAAACTATCTGTTGTATCTAGTAAACGAGGAAATTAAAAGCAGCCTTTTTCAAATTTCAAATTTTGCATTTTAGGAACTTTGGGCATAGTAGGTACATCATTAATTGATTCCATAACTAATTTCTTACCAGTAGGTACCGTATATAATAGTAGGTACTTACAGTACCTACTATTTATATATGTACCTTAACAATACAGTGGGTAGATTGTTCGCTGCAGTTCTTTGTACGCCCACGACGCATGATTCGGTTATAACAAAAATATTTACTTACAGGCATATAATAATATGAACTATAAATGTGTTTATTAATCTCTTATCCGCTTTCCAAGGACCTTTTCTATGCATTCATAGTCCACCAATCTAAAGTCACCTCAGCATAACTTATGGAAATAGCTTCCATTAAGGTTGATTTAAATGTTAGCGTTGGTGCCCTGGCCTGGGGGGTAATTTGTCCAATAAAGGGTTCGCCATTACCGATGCAACAAGAAATGCCACTACATTTTAATGCGTAAATAGTACACCGCCGATACGGATCGTTACGATTCGGTTTTTGTTCTTACCCTACGAGTGATATGTCGAATTGCTTCGGGGCTCAATTAAAGATGTTCGTTTTTGAGTTCACTGATCGTTATCTTGGCTACCGCTGACAGAACTTATGGTAACCGATAATGAGATTTGTAAAAGCGTGTTACGTCGATAAGTATCAGGTTCTTAATTTTTTACCAATTGCCGCAAACTTTGATTGCGTATTTTTTGCGGTCGTTTTCCTTCAGACGGTGGATGGGCGGGCGCGCAATTATGACCCAAACCCACTGTTGGGAAAGTGAAAACATCTCAATTAATGCCTACACTTCCCAACATAATAGAACTCAGAAACTACTCACCGGAATTCTTGAATCGAAGCCACCTCTCCTATATACAGTCACAGGATCCTGGACGTTCTTCCAGACTGCAGTCTGCCGCTTCAAGGTTCCGCTTGTAGTTTTTGATGGGTTTTAGATTAGTACTTAAGAATATTGTCGAACATAACCAAAGAACGTTAGTCGACGTGAGTACCGTACGTATGCAACCGCGCCGCCATACTCGGGCAGGCGTAGGTAATATTCTATTTTTATTTTTTTTCTAATCATAGACAAGAGGCCTATGCATTTCTTCTCCTTCATCCAATATGAAAGGAGTTCGGTAAACTGCGAATCAGAAACCGATAAGCACTCCTGAAAACATTATGCTGGCAAGCTAGCAATAATTGAGAGTGTTTTATATAGATATTAAACCTATGAAAAAATGAAAGTAACATGATAATAACAAATCGCCTAACCATGCTCCCCCGCCTTGGAAGTTTTGGAGAAAACTTTCAAAGAGAAAGAAAACTGAAGATCATAAGTATATGTAATTTAAGAGTATTAGAAGCAATGGAGAAGTTTCATGGTCAAGCTTGAAGCACGTAACTTCGATACATTAATTTAATTTTAAAAGCTACAATAGCAAATATTTAAAGAATACGGTTATATTAATACCTATTACTTATCTAATAAACTATTATCTTAATTATCTCAGACGTTATTGATTAGGTATCGGGTATAGTTTTACAACAGGACGTTTAAACATACCAAACCTGGTTTTAACCGTTGCAACGCGAACTATTCCATCCGAACCAGGATGAATTTCTGTAATAATACCTAGCGGCCAAGCTAATGGAGGAGAATCGTCCTGTCCCACGAGTACGACAGTACCGATCTGAACTGGATGGTCCGGAGTAGACCATTTCTGCTTAACTTGCAGCGTATGCAGATACTCTAGACGCCATTTTTTCCAAAAGGATTGAATCATGCTATCCAGCAACTGTTTACGCTCGTTAGCCCTTACGACAGTTCTGGCATCTAATATCCAATATCGCTGTCGTAAAATGGACATAAGAAGTCCCGGGCCGGTATGACAATTAATAACATGATAATGGTTTATTATTAAATCTACTACCCGATCGCGTTTGGGGAGTAAAACGGGATGCTTTACCTCGAAGGGTAAACTTGCCTTAGACAGGCGTCCTTCAATACGTAAAATGCTATGTTCATCAAGAAACACGCACAAATTTTTTAATTTATTACAAGGGGATTTGCCATTTTTAAGGGCAATTATATCATTTGAAAAATGAAATTTTTGAACAGCGGAGATAACATATCTTTCTGCAACCATCAGGTTATGAACAGCTCCAGACGAACGATTTATCTTTTTTATAAATTTTAGGACATAGACTACAATACGCAACAGTTTATCCCATGAAGACACACGTTCAAATAATAAAGTAAAGACTGAAAGTTCCGAATGAACAGTCGCTGTAAAAACCTTTGTCTTGTGCTCGGGTATTTTTTCAGCATTAGTTGGACAGAAAGTTTTCACCGGCCATTCAGAAACTGGCGTTCGCATCCACGTTGGCCCCTTCCACCATAACTCATGTGAGATAAGCTGCGAAGGTAGCATACCACGCGATAAACAATCACTCGGGTTGTCGCTACCTGCGACGTGATAGAAGTTTTCGGGCGGAAGGTTTTCATGACACTGAGCAACGCGGTTACTAACGAACACCGACCAACGATGCGGTGACGAATGTATCCAAGATAACGCGATAGTCGAATCCGAAAAGGCATATGTTCCTGCAATAGGAATACGCGAGCGGTAAGTATCATGAACAGTTTTGATTAATTTAGACATAAGTACCGCTGCGCAAAGCTCCAAACGAGCAAGTGTCGTAATTTTGGTGGGTGAAACCTTTGATTTCGCACACAGCAATCTACAAGTGATATCTCCGTTTGAAGCGGTGGTGTGTAAGTATATGACACATCCATAACCTTTCATACTGGCGTCACAGAAGGCGACAACCAGAACGGTACTGTTGCTCAAAACACCACTGTGACGTGGAATTTTTAGAGTGGATAATAAAGAAAACTCTTGTATGAGATCAGAAAACCTTTTAATAACGTTTTCTGGAGGTGTATCATCCCAACCAATATTACATAGCCACAATTCTTTAATAAGTAATTTGGCATATAATATAACAGGAGCTACCAAGCCTAGGACGTCAAACAAGCGGGCGACTATGGAGAGTATGGTCCGCTTCGTACACTTCTCCTGGACATAAGAAGTCGTGAAAAAGAAGTTGTCGTCGGCTGGTTGCCAAGAGAGGCCTAACACCTTAGTGGCATTGTTAGAGCCCTCAGAAAAGTTTATTGAGTCGCGAAGAGACTCAGGTACATTTTTACGTAAAACTAAGGACTTACTCGTCCACTTAAGTATGACAGCATGGTGAGGAATATAATATCCCTCATCAGCAAAATCGTATTCATTGACCTCAGACAGGTAACCGCTTTCTATATAGTCGCTAATTACTTTATTGTAAATTAAACGTAAGTCCGGCGACTGTTTAAATCTGCGCTCCAAAGACATAAGTCGGCGCAAGGCGGCAGAACCAAGGTCACTCGGATTCTTACAGTAGGGTAAAGCAACACTGTACCTGCCATCGACCGCGCGAGTAACCGACCATAAATAAATATTTTCACATTCGGTCTCAGCCGGGCTTAAATATTTTATGCTCGGTATCTCTTCGATCTGCCAAAAATTTTGCATTAAATCGTTAAGAGCAATGGCAGAGAACGAAGATGGTACAGCGACATTGCTGGGGTAATCACCCATTAAAATGTAACCGAATGCAGTCGATAAAGCGGGTGGTAACTTTGTCCCCGATTCGATTCTATCACCTAAATAAATATATGGGAATAATTGTGCACCTAACACGACATCAACGTTGCCAGGAACATTCCATGACAAATCAGCAAGGGGTATACCCTCTAGGTAGCCCATGTCACCCTTAGATATATAATGACTGGGCAGTTGATCTGTAATACAATCAACGACTAACGCGTATATAGAATATTTATTATTTGGGTATACGCGGGACTCAATGTCCAAATATACGTAGCCCAGTATAGGACGCGAGGCTAAACCAATTCCTTTAATAAAAGAATTATTTAAAGGAATTATCGGCAATTTGAGTACTTTACAACAATCAAGTGTAACTAAATTATTCTGTGAACCGTTATCAATTAAACATCTTATTATTACTTTCCCGTTATTATTATTTTTCGACCTTGCATAAACTTGAGCAGTCGACAGTAAAATTTGCATCTGCGGCTCCCCGAAAGACGCACGAGCCGCGTGGCGCTCACTGGCCATGTTCGCGTTTGCAGTAAACGAATTCGAACTCGGGCCACTCACAGGGCCGCTACGCGCCGCACTAGTGGTCGACGCCTCACCCTCATTAGGTATACTATGCGATGTAGACGCAGAACAATGGCATTTAGATTTTTTTACGTTTCTATTTTTAAAGTGTAAGAGTGTATGGTGACGTTTTTGACATAGCTCGCATACAACAGATGATTTACAGGACGTTACAGTATGTGTAATACCAAGACAATTCACACAGCCATTTTTCGACTTTATAAATTCAAATCGGGCTATTGGTGTATCTAAGTTTTTAAATTGAACACAATTATAAACAGAATGATCAAAGTTATTACAAAAGACACAGCGCCTAGAATGCGTTGCATGTTATATTAGCAATAAATGACTTATGTACTGATCGCGATGGATACGTAGACGTTTTATTTATTTTTACTGCAGGGTCCGACGATCGATTCGACCTTGAATGATTTGTGTTTGAGCGTTCTAAAATTTTAACTCGATCTCGAATAAACAAATTTAACTTCTCAAAGGAAGGAATGCCTTCGTTACGAACAGACGACTCAAAAGCCTGAATAGTATGCGAATCGATTTTTCTTAAAGCGCAATGTAAGAAAATGAAATCGGCAAGATCTTTGAAATTTAATTGTTTTAAAGCTAAAACGGAAGCTGAATATTTTTCAATGAATAAATCGAGACTGCCGGCTGTATCACTACAGCTCTTAGCATCTAAAATATTATTTAAGTAATGCGTTCCTAATGATCGCTTGTCTTGATATTTATTCACTAAATTATCCCATAAAATTTTATAAGTGTCGCCCGTAGGTACAATACCTGCGGTGACCTTCAGAGCGCCGTGTGTCAATTTACCCACTAAATATTGCACGCGCTGCGAGTCAGTCAGATCACTGTTGTTATGTATGTTAGATTTAAAAGATTCATAAAACTTCGGCCAATTCTCCATTTTCCCGTCAAAGTAAGGCAATTCAATCGGTGGCAATTTAATGTTACATTTTGACTGAAAATTATCATTAGAATCTTCACGTTTGGAGACATTTGATCGCGAAGCTTGAACAATATAATTCCTAACACGCTTTACTTTAAGGTATAAATCATCAAACGCATCCAAACATTGATAATCAATTTTAAATTTCGAATCTATCGATACTTGAATTTCGTATATTTCATCGAGGTATGTTTCGAATTGAATACGCATTTCGTCGATGATTTCAGACTTAACCATGAAATTCTCATTGCTTCTAGACGAAAAATCAGAAATATTTGATGCTAATTTATATAATTCATTCATACGAGCGTACAATCGCTCCTTCTTGGCGGTAAGTCGAGCTAAATTATTGTGAACGGTCGCCATCTTATTACTGATGTAAAAAAGGTTATGCAAATATTATGCAATGTAATTTTTACTATAAATATGAATTTAAGGTTGCAAAAAACAGCTGGATATTATTAATCCAAGCTTAAATCCAAAATATTACGTAAAATGGGACAAAAATTACAGAAAACATACGTAGGTATGTTCAATTTGCGTATATTACGCAGAGAATTATTTATAATTAATTAAATTAAAGCTGGATGACATTCATCCGGCTCGAAGGACCAGAAAATGGATGGGCGGGCGAGCAATTATGACCCAAGCCCACTGTTGGATTTGTACAACACAATCAATTACTGCCGTACCTAACCTACACAATGTTAATCAAAAGATTACTCACCGAATTCTTGAATCGAAGCCACCTCTCCTATATACAGTCACAGGATCCTGGACGTTCTTCCAGACTGCAGTCTGCCGCTTCAAGGTTCCGCTTGTAGTTTTTGATGGGTTTTAGATTAGTACTTAAGAATATTGTCGAACATAACCAAAGAACGTTAGTCGACGTGAGTACCGTACGTATGCAACCGCGCCGCCATACTCGGGCAGGCGTAGATAATATTCTATTTTTATTTTTTTTCTAATCATAGACAAGAGGCCTATGCATTTCTTCTCCTTCATCCAATATGAAAGGAGTTCGGTAAACTTCGAATCAGAAACCGATAAGCACTCCTGAAAACATTATGCTGGCAAGCTAGCAATAATTGAGAGTGTTTTATATAGATATTAAACCTATGAAAAAATGAAAGTAACATGATATTAACAAATCGCCTAACCAGACGGGTTTATTCTGTTCGTTTAGGCTGTCCAGTTTTAGGAATTTAAGACAAAGTCAAATTTTTATTATTTTAAATATCTGTAAGCTTTTACGCCCTATCAAGTATAAATTGGAGTGGTCAATAAAATAAACCCAGCGAAACTTAGAAGTCTACGGGCCCCATAGCTATTTTTGCATTATTTGAATAACTGTAAAAATAGAAAAAAGTTAATTTTTGTATTCATTCTGTTACTTGATTTTATTGTGTTTTTAAACTGATATTATAATAGTTTTCTTGGAATAGTTTTGTATCGGAAGAGCAGGGCCATCTAACTAAGGCATTTATAACGTCTAATAAGCTAGTCCCAATCATTTGTAAGTATTAAATCTTTTGATAAAGCTAAGTAAAAATATTTTATTTTAATTGCTTAAATTACACTTTATCGTTTTACTTATGATTCTAATTATTTATTATCGTATTGATTTTTTTAAATATAATAACTTGAAATTATACGTTCAATTATATGTTACACATAGGTAATTATCTTGCAAACTTAAGCGAGTATTCATATCACGATGTATGTAGTACTTTCCTTATCGAACCTTACATCCCTCGCAATTTATAACCTTTTATTATACCTTCGTTAAATATATGGTTAAAGTTGTAAAAATAGTTATTCGTCTTATTTCTTATTTTTGAAGTGCAAACAAAAGGTGCTCTTGCAGAAATAATTGCAATATGTTATAAAATAAACAAAGAAATCATATTTATGTATGCAATTATGATATAAACTTATCAATTATTTGTTTATTCCAATGGCTTCCTTGGTTTCAAGGTATGCGCATCAGATAAGGTACTAATAGGGCCTTTGTATAAGTAGATAAAAAAATAATAAAATTAATTCCTTTAAAGATAGAAAGATATTGTAAGTATTTGTCATTTAATTTTATCTTATTAACGACCGGTACTTATGAGAGGTTCGACGAACTACGATATGAGTAGGACCGCAGTAGTTTTATTCGAATACTATAATAGCAACTAATTGGAAATTAAGGAATTATTGAACAGGAATTTTGATTTTTGAGAAGTAATATAAAAACTCATGATTGATTGTCTCCATGATTTATTTATTTTTTACCTATCTCAAACCTAATATCAGAAAATATTATTTTAGTAGAGTATAAAAAATACAAACACTACATATTTATAAAAAAATAACGTTACACACTCATAGCCCCACAGTAAGGTAATTAATACCCTGTGTCAGGTTGTGTCGTGGGTATCAAGGACACATACAAAGAAAGTAACACAAACACACAGACCAAGAACAGGTATTTAAACTCATTCAAATTTCTGTTTCGCCGGGAATCGAACCTGGGACCCCTCGATTGGCAGTCCGGCATGGTATCCATTGCGCCACGCGGGTCGTCAAAATAAAAACAAATGTTTAGGAATCCCATTCGATCACCATTCCTTCCAGTCCTGAGCCCTTTGTATCGAGCGGCTTCCCGCTGGGTTGAAGGGAGGCCTAATCTGCTTTTACCGAGAAGTGGTCGCCATTCGAGGAGCTTTCTTCGTCATCGGTCGTGGGTCCTCCTAACTTATGGCCTGCCCATACTTTAGTTTGCAGATTTTGACCATCGCTGCAGTGAAAACAATTACTAATTTATTTTACACACCGTTCATGGCTTAGATCTACATAAAATAGTCATTGATGTCTAGCAATGGTGTGCCCAGTAGCGGCACAATAAAAAGGGCTGAAAAAACATATTTGTTCAGAAATTCAAAGAAATCGGTCTTAGAAAAATTTGTGCCGAATTTACAAAATTTATAATTCGAAGTAGGTTAATGGACTTTGACCCCAGATTTACGTCCAACTACAATTGCAGACGATAAACAAACATTGCTTAAGTGTGTCGTACAAAGTGCAAAATTTTGTAAAGGCATGTAAATTCGCACGTGCGCTTAAAATACCTACCTCCGTTTTGATACGGGTATAGAAAGCAAGCAATCTACACAGCTTAGGGAAACAATTCGTACCTAGTTGAGATTTTTTTCAACCTTTTTTATGTCCCACTGCTGGGCACAGGTCTCCTCACACATGTACGGTCTGGTGGACGTTATGTTTTCGACAAATTATAAATTTCTCTCAGGTATGCATGGCGATGGAGAACATCGTAATCAGTTAAATATCAGGATACTTTTCATCACCGTGGAGCCGAGGCTTTGAACCCGATATCGGTCGCGTCGGAGATCGCGGTTTTTTACCAGTCGGCCATCGCTGCTACTATGTATATAGCGTATTATTATAGTTGAGAACAAAACGGAAAATTTACCTAGGATAGCTGTCCTGCTGTTTACTAACCCGCATTGAACTCCACCAACTTGCATTGGAGCAGCATGGTGGAGTAACCTACGGGCCTTTGGAATATTGGGGAGAGACCAGTGCCTAGCAGTGGGACGCAAAAATGGTTGCTGCTAGCTGTCTTTCGGGAACTAATTGATGTAAAATGTTATTTACATTTACGTAACCCAGAGATACCCTCCTTAATATTTGAAGATGAACTCTGATTTTGGACAGCAAACTTTTAAACGTAGCCATGACGTAGTGAAAGTCAATAACCGGTTCGCGTGTTAATTTTTTCGACGTATCCAGTTTCACACGCTCGCGTTAAGTGCTCAGTCACCAAGAGCACCAAGAGTGCAAGGAGCAATATCCTGTCGACTTAGACTAACGCGGGTACAGGCTACTAGCCGCTAGTGAACCAGCAAGAGGCAAACTCCTTAATGAAAATAAATCGCCTATTTGGATAAGCAAAATCTTTACATAAATCTTTTTCGTTAACTTAATACTTATCAGAGATGTATTAAGTAGCAGAATAACACACACGTTTCGTCGCTTGTGGTAGTCGCTGCAGCCCACAAATCATAATAATAACGTTTCACACTTATAGCCCCACAGTAGGGTAGATATATATGTCGTGGGTACCATGGATACACACAGAGACAGACACACAAGCACCCAGACCAAGAACAGAAATTTGAACTCATCATTCAAATTTCTGCTTCGCCGGGAATCAATCCGGGACCCTTCGATTGGCAGTCCGGCAATGATAACCATTACCATAATCAACCACGCGGATCGTCAATAAAAAAAGGTCGTCAATAAAATATCCCTAACCCAAGCGATGCTTAAATTTTGTCTGTAGTTTCGTGCAATCGTGCACTGCAATATAACCCATATTTTCTCTGTAAAACAACAATATTGCTTCATGACAGTAATAGTCTAACAAGGTACAACCCCACGGTAACGATGCATATTTTACCTCACTACCTGTTAAACTGGGTATAATCGCTACCCATGACTCATGAGTAATCTGGCTCTCAGCTGAAATCCTGATTTGTATTAAGTATGGAAAAATTCAAAGAGTGTGCATGCACCAAAATTTTTAAAAGAAATCATAATGAATCGCAGCGAAGACTCCAATGACAAACTCAATTCTTCGTTGCTCTATGCTGTCAAGTTCGGTGCTACGTTACGAAAACTCGATAGGTAACATCACGGTGGTGTACATTTTATTCTAATCAGTGTTAGTGAACTTTGCCAGCGGGTAACATGAAGGTGGTAGAACTGCCATCATGCCAGGTGTACAGTGAGGGATGGAACGTCCACTTAACGTGAAGCAAACTGAATTTTGAGATGTAAGTAATTAGGGTTGGGTTGGGTCGTCGATATTTTATTTCTCCAAATGTAGGTACACCAAAATTTGTTTTATGTGTATTAACTTTCGCCATATTTACCTTAGTGAGTAAGGCAGTCAATTATTGTTCCATCTAACTTTTCAATTGTTACTGACATTTAGTGATTTAGCTGCAACCCTTTTTGCCTCCCACTGCTGGGCACGGGTCTCTTCTCCTTATCGGGGGTGGCCTGGAGCTTACTCCATCACGCTGCTCCAATGCGGGTTGGTGGAGATGCGGGTTAGTGGCCAACCCGCTGTCGGATGTTTTGAAACCGCCCATAAGGCCTCCGACAAGGTTGAACGACTGTTATCTATCGACAACAAGCGGGACCGACGGCTAAACGTGCCCTCCGAAGCATGGAAACGCGCATGAAATTTTTGCCACTAGCGGTCACCCATCTCATACCCGACCACGCCCGTTTAGCTTAGCTGCGTAGATCGCTTGCGTTCTACGCTCGTCGCCGGACCATGCGCGCTTTAGTGATTTAATGGAATGTAAAGTCATCGTTCCCGGTTTTTCTCGATTGATAGCAGTCGTTTAAACTTGTTGGAGCCTTAATGGGTTTGAAAACATCCGACAGGGCCGCATCTTTTCCAACTTGCATTGGAACAGCGTGGTGGAGTACCAAGCACTCAATAATGAGGAGGGATTCGTGTCCAGCAGTGGGATGCTAAAAAGGTTGTAGCCAGTGGTTTGACACTTACAAAAAGTTTCTGTCAATCTCATATAGTGAATGTAGGTTCATAGTCCAGGGTCGATAATTTTTAAAACCAAAAAAAATCATAATAGGATGAAACCCATTAGAAAAGGAGGGAAATATGATAAAAATGAAAGGAAAAATAATTTACGGGCGATCTGAGGTTGGGAAGGGGATGGGGGTGAGTTTTTAAGGGTAAAAAACGGGTTTTCTCGATTTCCGGCAAAACTAAAAGTCCTATCGAAAAAAAGTCAAATGGAAAAGTTGTAGATAATAAAAAGATCTAAAACTTTTGTATTTACACTTTTTTCACATAACCTCAAAATTTATGTGAAAAATTCAAAAAACCAAGTTTTTGGTTTTTTATTTTTATCTTTTACAAAAAATTTTTGTTTTTAACGAAATTTTGTGAAAACTTACCTTTTTATGTCCCAAATACGCTGTAATTTATTTAATTAAAAATATTTATTTTTTCACCTTATTTTGAATTAATATCGATAAAACAGCCTAATTTTCAATCGAAAATTCACCCGTCAAAATATCAGCTTTTTTCAAAAAGTTGGTGTGGTTTCTGTTCGTTGGAATCTCTACTTTCCGATGGTAAAAAAAAAATATATGTTACTATGGTAAATCTTCTCAGAAAATGCAAAAATTCAAAATTTTTTTTATTGCATACACTTGCTTATCATCTGCCTTATTGCAAATGATACAAACAGATTCATCCATACTGATAATCTGAAAAGACAAAATCGAATTAATAATGTCTTCACTATTTAATCGTGAATAAACTCCCATGAAAAAAAAAAAAAATTAAAGAAATCAATGTCAAAATGTATAAATAATATATTATAAATCTATAAAAAAGTATAAAATATATATGAAAATCGGCCAAAAGTTTGTTTTATTAGAAATATATTTACGATATATATTTTATATATTTTTTATAGATTTTAAATATATTATTTATACATTTTGACATTGATTTCTTTAATATTTTTTTTTTCATGGGAGTTTATTCACGATTAAATAGTGAAGACATTATTAATTCGATTTTGTCTTTTCAGATTATCAGTATGGATGAATCTGTTTGTATCATTTGCAATAAGGCAGATGATAAGCAAGTGTATGCAATAAAAATTTTTTTGAATTTTTGCATTTTCTGAGAAGATTTACCATAGTAACATATATTTTTTTTTACCATCGGAAAGTAGAGATTCCAACGAACAGAAACCACACCAACTTTTTGAAAAAAGCTGATATTTTGACGGGTGAATTTTCGATTGAAAATTAGGCTGTTTTTTCGATATTAATTCAAAATAAGGTGAAAAAATAAATATTTTTAATTAAATAAATTACAGCGTATTTGGGACATAAAAAGGTAAGTTTTCACAAAATTTCGTTAAAAACAAAAAAATTTTTGTAAAAGATAAAAATAAAAAACCAAAAACTTGGTTTTTTGAATTTTTCACATAAATTTTGAGGTTATGTGAAAAAAGTGTAAATACAAAAGTTTTAGATCTTTTTATTATCTACAACTTTTCCATTTGACTTTTTTCGATAGGACTTTTAGTTTTGCCGGAAATCGAGAAAAACCGTTTTTTACCCTTAAAAACTCACCCCCATCCCCTTCCCAACCTCAGATCGCCCGTAAATTATTTTTCCTTTCATTTTTATCATATTTCCCTCCTTTTCTAATGGGTTTCATTCTATTATAATTTTTTTTCACTTTTCATTATTTTTAAAGGCTTCTACCCTGGACTATCATGGGTTTGAACAAAAAACGAAGGGTTCACGCGTTCAATGAGTGAAGCCAGTGCACAATTAAGGTCGTCTTACAGGCACACATCACACACCCATCTATTGACACGCATATGAAGTCATTCATTGAGAAAGGCTGTTAGGAACTCTGAAACTACATGAAGAGAAGCTGAAGTATAGAATCCTCCGTATTTGCTACGAAGCAGTTGACCGATATAAAAATAAAATTTGGAAAGTAATGGAAGAGATAGCTTATAAATAGGTTTAATATTTACCTATTACATACGCAATTTAACTTTTGAAAACATATTGTTTGAAAATATTTTGTTTCATTTATTTTTTTAAATGATTCAAATTTTTTCAAGCGCGGTTATGGAAGCAGCTATGATGAATGTGGCATTCTGATATAATAAAAGGGCATGATTACTGCAGGCATGGACAGGGAGGTGTAATTAGTCAGGGAGGCATGCCCTGTAGATCGTCTAAAGTGATGAGAAATCGGGTGTCAAGGAGTATTGAGTTGCCAACAATAATTTCTGCATTATCTCAATATTTAAGAAATTGGTGAAAAACCATCGAATGCTGCTCGTCCTATTTCATTTTATCTTATAACTTGTGTACTGATGATTAATATTATGAAAAGAAATATTTAACCTCCTTACTTATTGAGCAGATCATAGTTTCAATGTTACTATTAGAAAAGCGCTTAACACTCAGAAGTTTTATCGATGACGCAACTGAAAATCAATCTAAAGATATTGTGTCAATCACGCGGCAAACATCAAACAATATCGGATTTACAATAAAGCCAAATATAGCAGCATCCTCTATATTTAAGACCAAGTATAGATAATACGCTCGTTTACAAGTACCCACTTTAAAAATATCGAAATGATACCGTTTTACGCATCATCTAAAAATAATGTGATGTTGAAATTTGTTGTCGATAGCAACATTTAACAAGGAGACATCGCTAAAAAATTCCGAATCGTATCATTGTCTTCGTTTATCTGGTACCTATTGTCATAAAAACTGTTATAACCTTTAACGTCCTGACACAGTGAAGGTGACTCGAGGCTCGAGGTGGAAGTGAAGTTGTCTAAACAGTGGAATGTTTGCACAACTCGCGTCGGGCGTGGCAAGAGGCGTGCACGACAACCGCGCACTGTGTCTCTGTAAATGTACATGCTTGATGTAAATGTTTGAACTGGAACTGTGAATTCATTACAAATTTTATTTAATGCAGTTTACAAATAAAGATAATAGAGTTGCGACTTAGTAAGATAAAATATATATGGTAAAAATTACGTAAATGCTATTAGAGTAGAGCAAGCAAGGCCTAAAGCCTAAATTTTAATCGCTAGATGATCGACAGTCGATTATCCCAAGTATGATGCTACGTTTTCTTGCAATTTTCCAGGGTACTTATTAAAGAATACAGTCTGCAAAGTTCCGCTGAAAATCCTACATAATTTGGTATTTTCCACAAGGTTCCTGAATATCCCGAGTAATTTAGGCTAACTAAGGAATGATGATTGGAAGTGAAGATATTACCAGCAACAAGTCTTTTAACACGAGCCAAACCAGATGAATCCTCATCCTAGAGCTTTAGGCAAAAACATTCTTAATATAAGACAATAAAAGAGTTTAATACTGTAATTTACACATTTAATAACACTACGAGAAACAAACAACCACGCTCCGCCATTTTAAGTATGCAACCAGCGTCCCTTGTCAAAAAAAAAGGTTCCTATAGCGTCATCCCGTAGTGTTGTGCCTTGCGCCTAACAGCTCGGCCATCCTGCAACCCTTCGGTCCCCGAAGGCGATGGTCCAACTGCATCCAGCGATGACCAGTCAGTCATGCAGAAGATAGCAGCTTCACAGGAACAGCTCCCCAGTTGTATCATATGCTAGGGCCCTTTTAGGCAAGCTAGATCGTCAGATGGATAGAATGCGTAGGCCCCTAAGGCAAGCAAACATGAGCGAAGGTACTGAGGCCCCTAAGGCAAGTACAAACAATTAAGGCCCTTGCGGCAACGTGAACATTGTCAACTGCTGAGGCCCCTAAGGCAATCAAACATGAGTGTAAGTACTGAGGCCCCTAAGGCAAGTACAGACGGTAAAACCAAATAAAGAATACTGTGGTTTTCGTGATGGTAAATAACTGCACACAAAATGTTGTAATAGGACCCCATGGGCAATCATCACTTCACATATCTGCCAGGCCCCGTAGGCAGGCAAGTAACAGTGCAGGCAATAGCTACTAAACACTCCACCAGGCCCCTCTAGGCAGGCAACATCGTACGCTATAGGCCCCTAAGGCAAGCGTTCTAAAAGAAACAATAGGCCCCACAAGGCAATTAGTAGCTCAGAGATATCAGGCCCCGTAGGCAATCGTTACAGTCAAGTGTAGGCCCCGAAGGCAATTTTTTTATTTTATTTTTATATTTAAAATTTGTAATGTATCAATCAGACGCCCCGTAAGCAAATGATACTAAAAGTTTAAGATGAATGCGTTTGGTCATCATCAGTCGATGAATCGCATCGATCTCGCCAAACTTTTATCTTGTCTCGAGCAACAATATTCTTATACGCCTTTTTACCCTTTACTGCTGAAGTGACCTCATACCGATCATTAGGCAGAAGAGCAGTAATCTTATACGGTCCAGCATATTTTGGAACCAACTTCCCACTAGACAGCCCCGGTCGTAAAATCTTTCGCTCAACCATAACCAGGCTACCTAGATCGATAGGAAGAGCAGGTCGGCGATTCCTATCATATCGCAATTTCATTTGCGATGCATTCTCGCAAATTTTCTTAGATGCTTCTTCTCTGTTCGGTAGTATGTCAGCGGGTGAGTATGATGCATCACGTATATCTCCAGCCAATCTAGGCCTTAACCCGCACAAAAGCTCCAAGGGAGATTTCCCTGTACCCTGGCTTACGGTTGAATTAATTCCCAGCTGCACATTAGGTAAATATTTATCCCAGCCTTTTTGCTCTTCTCCCATATGAGCTGTAAGTGAGTTTAAAATCGTGCGGTTGAGACGCTCCACCTGACCATTTGCGCGTGGTGTAGCAACAGCATTTAATACGTGCTTTATGTCCAACTCACAACAAAAATCTTTAAATTCCCGTCCAGTAAATTATATTCTTGCGGGGTACCCAAACACTTGGCACAACTTCCGCAATGAACCTATCGCTCCTTTAGCATTAGCGCTTGCCACAGCTTCCAACCAAACAAACTTAGTGAAGCCATCAATAACAGCGAAAATAAAAGCTTTTCCATTGCTCTTGCAAAATGGCCCCAGATGATCCACGTGCAGGGTGTCAAATGGAATAGCGGGTCTAGAAATAGGATGTAACAGTCCTGGTTGTTTGCCTGTTGGCTTTTTGGTGAATTGGCAACCGATGCAGCTAGAAACATATCGCTCTACATTCTTCCTCATCTTCGGGAACCAGTATTTGGCTTGTATCGCCTCTATACACTTTTCAACACCGAAATGCCCATTATTGTCATGATAGGTTTTCATTATGTGCCATCTTGCTGTTTTAGGTAGAACAGGTCTACTAACCCCATTCACCATTCGGCATAATAAGCCATTGACCACTTTATAGTCTTTTGACAGGCCATCTTTCTTGTGCTTGTTGGCATCAAGTTCAAGTTGAAGGTTGGTGATGGTGGATTGAATCTCCTCGTCAGCATCTTGTAGGGTATATATAAAATCCTTCTCTTCGATATGTTGGATTGAGACTGGGTTTCGACTGAGAGCATCCACATGAGCCATTGCTGTTCCAGGTCGGTGCTCCACGTCAAAGTCATATTCTTGTAATTCGAGCCACCAGCGTGCAATGCGTGACGACAAATCTCTTTTTGACCAAGCCAACCGTAAGGCAGAACAATCAGTCACAATCCGAAATTTGATGCCAGTTACATACACTTTGAACTTCTGGATACTAAATACAACAGCTAACGCTTCTAGTTCAAAACTATGATACTTTAGTTCAGTAGCTGTAGTTTGCCTACTTGCGTAAGCAACAGCTTTCCAATCACCATTCCCTTGACGCTGTAATAGTACTCCACCTAAACCCAGTTTGGAAGCATCCGTGTGGATCTGCGTTTCACGGTTTGGATGGTAAATCGCAAGGACAGGATCAGAGGTGAGTACCTGTTTTAGTTTCTCTACGGCTTCAATCTGTTCAGGACCCCAATACCACTCAGACGACTTCTTAGTCAGCATCGTGAGAGGTTTCGCAATGGTAGCAAACCCCTTGATAAATTTGCGAAAATAACTCGCCAGTCCCAAAAACTGACGAATCTCGTGAACGTTGGTTGGAGTTTTGAAATCCACCACAGCTGTAATCTTATATGAAGATGGACGTATTTCTCCCCCACGTATCTCATGTCCCAGATACTCCACAGTGCTGGTAAGAAATGAGCATTTATTGCGTTTCAACTTTACCCCAGCAGCATCAATCAACTCCAACACCTTTCTAAGATTATTCAAGCAGCTTGAAGAATCCGTTCCCCAAATGATCACATCATCAATATATACTTCCGCACACTTATGAATTACAGGTGCCAAAATCTCATTCATAGCCCGCTGAAACACTGCAGGAGCATTACAAAGACCAAAACTCATCATTCTGTACTGGAAGTGTCCATCAGGTGTAACAAATGCTGTATACGGCCTAGATTCTGCGGCTATCTTGATCTGATGATACCCATTGGCCAGGTCTAAACAACAAAACATTGTCTTGTCAACAAGTCTATCTAACAGATCTTGAATAACAGGTAAAGGGAATCTCTCTTTTTCTGTTATTTTATTTAATGCGCGGTAATCGACACACATGCGATAACCTCCTTCTTTCTTCTTCACCAATAATACAGGACTTGCAAAAGGTGACCTCGATGTTTCTATTATGCCTGCTTCAAGCAACTCCGACACTATATTTCTCACCACTTCCCTTTCATGGTAAGACATTCGATACGGTTTATAATTAATCACTTTATCTTCAGTCAATTTGATATGCATTTCGATGCTACAGTTTCCTAACTCCATGGCGTTGCTAGCAAAGCATCCATTATATTCATCAAGAAGGGAGTTTAAAACTTCTGTCTGCTCATTCGTCAAATGCTCACTTGCTATTGGCATATTCACTTTCTGTTCATTCAAGTCTTTTACTTCTGCTCTGGCAATACATTCCTGACTGGAGAGCAAAATTTGACTATTTGTTTTATTTACCAGTTTTATAGTTGCTAACCCATCATAACTCTCAACTTCTTCATTCAGTACATCTTTCTCATTCATCATCTCTCTCTGCTCACTATAATTTACTTCCATAAATCCGCTAATTACAGGTTCAGTCCTTACTGAAACCTTGTTAATACCAGGAGTCAGTATAACATCATCATGGGGATACAACCACACTTTCTCAAGACCATCACACAGCTCTGCAATTTCTAGCACTATATCCATGTCCCTTTTAAAAACGCTAAGCTGAGTTGCAGTTTTAACTACTACAATATCTTCAGCTTCAGTAAATGGCTGACCTACTAAGATATCAAAATCTTGCACTTGATCTGGCACAACATAAAATTTTGACGTCATGTTGATGCCATCTACATTTAACACTCCTTCAGTCATCCCTAGTGGTAAAGTAAGGGCATCACCATAACCTTTAATAACAATATCGTCATTGGCAATTATTTCTAGATTGTGTCGCTCACAAAAGCTTTGCTTCATTGTATTGCATGAGCTACCAAAGTCCACAAAAGCTTCAGCCGGACTTCCATTGACCTGAACTGTTTTAAAATATTTCTTGTCTGAGAGGTCACTGCATACAGTCTGAACTTTACGCACCGACTTGTGCTGAGGACTTGCTTTTGCACGTTTCCTGCATTCATCTAAGGTATGACCTTTGATATCACAAAAGGTACAATGCTTTTGATATCTTTTCTTGTAGCAATCTACTTCAGTGTGACCAACCCGATCACAGAATGCACATTTCTTATCTCTACTGTTGGTTTGAACTGGAGCTACCTTCTTGACACTTCTACTCTTAAAACACCTATTAGCCTTATGACCAATTTTACCACAGGAGAAACATTTTATGGCCTTGTTTGCCTTTTGATCACTTTGCTTGGAAGTACCAGGTTGATTGTTGTCATAATTCAGATTATCTGTATCTGCAGAATTAATACTTGCCAGGTATTGCAAAAGAGAGCCAGTGTCACGACAACCAGCTGATTTCGCTCCTACTTCCCACAACTTGTTACCAATTGTCCCTATAACAGCTTCAGTAATAACTTCATCACTAAGATGACAAGACATACCAATGCCTAGCTTAGTGTAATAAAATTCAATTGGATCTTCATCGGGTAACCTAATCCTGTTAACTAATTCTCTTATCTGTGATAGTTTGTTTTTAGTAAATGGGAAAGCTCTGATCAATTTATGCTTCCACTCTTCCCAACTTATTTCATATGAAGCCTGCTGCTCGTACCAACCTTTGGCATAACCACCCAGCTTCGAAGTGCAATTACAAATCAAAGTGCGTTCATCCCATCCATGCATTTTTGCTGTACTTTCTAAGTTGCGAATCCAATGTTCCACTGATACAGATGTAGTCTGAGGGTTGAACTCAGGGACAAAATCATTACGACCAACATAACGGACAACGGGTCGTGTCTCACTGACAGCAGAAAAACTCACTGGATTATCTACTTTAGACAAAGGTGGAGTCTGACTCCTGTCGGATAATCTTTTTTTTCTCAGTTGTCTTACCAACCCTTCTAGAGTTCTGATTCTCCTTTTCTTATCTTTTAATTTGCTTTTAAATGACATTGTTTCTTCTGAGGATGAAGATGATGAACTTGAGCTACTATGTGCCCGCTTCCTATGCTTAGACCGACCCATTTTAAATATATATATATAAACCTAAACTAAAATTTCTATAATTGTTCAGTATACACTTATATAGCTCTATGATATTCAACAGTTATTTTCACCTTCACACATTACACTAAGAGATTAAAATTAAAATTAAGTTTTCCTAATCTACCAATTAATTATAAAATTATCCTTTATAAACAATTAACAGTAAGAAGTTTCTTTGTAATGAAAATTGTTTTGCACTTTCACTTCCTTCATAAAATTATAGTTAAAATGTACAATATGGATGGATCTCACCAAGTAACAGCACCAGTTAGTCACCCCCGGTGAACCAAGATGAAAGATGCATATGATATGCACTCCTTAAGCTTGTGACGCACAAACCATTCCACACTCTTATGATCGGCTACAGCATGAATGAGTTAGCTATTAGTTTATCACCGTGCACCACGATAGCGTCCTTTGAAACTTGTTCAACAGTTTTTCACAAGCAAAGTTCACGAGGAAATACGGCGTAGATTAACTTCCTACTCAGGTAAAACGTATGAAAAACACTATAAATATGTACACAGTACTTTCATTAGTACGGGCAATTAATAAGGATAGGTAGATTTATTATTTCCAGTCGTTAGCTGAGTATGCCGAATACGAACTGAAACAGTGGAGTACAGTTCAGTTCATCTTCATCATTATTCATATTGATCTTTCTTGAAGCTATTGACATTTATACAGTGTTGTCCTGCGGAGAAGTAATTGTCTCGTAATATCCGTTGAGCACGCTTGAAACTTGCCCAAATAAGTCCACCAATAGAATTTTTTTGTGTGACTATTAGTGACGAATCATACCATACATTCTTATCTTTGTTTGAAAAGGTAATTTAATAATTCTAATTATAATTATATATTTTTTTAATTTAATTTAATTTAATTTTAAGAGGCCGTATACGAAATTTTGCCGATTTCGCTGATTTCCCTGATTTTACACATGAGATTTTGCAGTTAAAATACAACATATCCATAAGTTTTATTGCACAATATGACTGGTCATTTCAATAATAAGCTATTACATTAGCCACATTTTTATTTTTATTACTTTGTTGTGCTTATTAGACCTGAAGACGATGACAGTTTTGTGAATTTTTGCTGTAATGGGTACAGAATGTTACATATTTCTAGATCATTATGAAACCTCAGCGGATTGAAAAAAATGCTGTGTATTGCTGTAAGAATCGCCTATAAAATGTGTGTGTCACATTTTACCACTCTCATACAAAAAACTAGTAAAAAAATATTGAAATTAGTCAATTTTAAGAGAAAAAAGGCCAGACATTGCATTTAATTGCGGCCAATTGGAACAGTCATTCATAAAATTTAATAGACATAAATAAACTTCAGTTCATAAACAATCCGTTTTCTGAAAAACATAATCAAATTGTGAATAAAAATTTGGCATTAATAATCTTTTAAAGTAACCTAAAACTCGCATTATAATACTCGACGCAAGCTACGAGTCAGGCAGACCGCGCCAAGCGCTTACAGAGAGTGGACATGTCGCTCTGCGCCACGCGGCGCCCTGGACGTCGCACAAGTTCGTAGCAATGTTAGTTCGATGCTCCCACTACAGAGCGGCGTGACTACAGCGCGCAGCGTGTGCTTGACACTTTGAATAGCTAATAATTTTAAATATGTTGTGATGATTTACCATCTTCTTAATACAACAAGTGATAGGGTAGTAAAAATTCCATTGTTAATTGGACGTAGTTAAGCTAAAATGTTCCAACCCACAATGGTTTCAATTTGAGAAAAATGCAATTTTGTGTTTTAGAGGTACACTTTTTTGTTTTAACTATTTTATTTAAAAACTGTAGGTTTTATTGTAAAAATATGTAAGTATTGTCTATTAACTTTTTTTTTCTTCCGAATATATTCATTTTAACGTAGGTAATTAGTAAAATTGGTATTGGAACATTTTTGCGAAATTATTAATTTGTATGCAATTAATTAAGCAAAATCATTCCACACCATATATGACATTTTTCAAATGAAAATAAAAGAAAATTGGTGTAAAATAATGACTTCTATTTACTTAAATACAGAATTTCTTAAACTTAAAAAGAAAAACAACAAGGAATCAAACACGTTTTAACTAATAATGGCTTGTTGAAAGTCTCAAATGACTAAAAAGGTGAAAATATTTGTTATAAACCTCTAACCTTATATCTTTCTTAAATCTATTTTTACTAAAAAAACGATATTTAATATAAAAAAAAACTATGCATTTGAATAATTGTCTCATGAACAAAGCAGATGGTGTGGTTCTTGCAACACATTTTAGATCACTAAAAACATCCAAGTTGATAGCACTCATGCATAAGGTAGAACCTATTCATTATTTCCATCATCATGCACGTCGAAGTCTGGCTCTCCGCCAAACCCATCAATATCATCAATGACGTCATCGGAACTTTTAAAATTTTGGTAAAATTGGAGACAATATGCTGGTATCTAATTATACATTGATTGTAAATCAGCTAATTTTGCTGGTTGGAATTGGTTTGCCGTTAGGCCACAATGGCAATAAATCAGATTTTTGTATTTGTCGATTTTCACCTTTAATTTTTTTCTCTATTTGCAACTCCATAAAATCTTCTTCAAAAGTAGATCTCATAAAAATAGAAAACATTTTGTTCTGCTCAATCTTAATTTCCTTAGTATTCAACCAATTGACTTTAGTTTTATCTGTAATATCTTTCTATTAGTTATATTTTTTTCAATCTTGGCTGTACTTAGGGCATGCATTATTCGTTCGAAAAAGGTATTCGGATATTTCGAATAGAAAAAAAAGTATTATTCGAATAATACGAATTTTTCGAATACTACTGTATTAACTTCCTCCTGCGTAGCATTAGGAGGAGGATCCTCACTGACAACGTTGTTGAAATATTTAGTGTGTCGAGCAGGATCGCATATCTTGTAATGAGATTATCCAAAAGATATTCTCTTAAGATCGTACAAGTTTATGCGCCAACTTCGACACATTTAGACGAGGAGGTCGAAACCATGTATGAAGACATCGATAGAGCCTTAACGGTACCACAAAGGCTCACTTCAACGTTTTCATGGGGGGATTTTAACGCCAAGGTGGGTGTACAGACTGGCATTGAATCTTACATCATCATTGTATCATCAATACAAGAGTATTGGCCCCCACGGTTATGGAAGGAGAAACCATCGAGGGCAAATGCTGGTCAATTTCCTCGAAAGTCAGGGGTTATTCTTGATGAATTCTTTCTACAAGAAAAAACCTTAGAGGAAATGGACCTGGCGCAGCCCTGATGGTAAGTCCAAAAACGAGATAGACTTCATCGTTACGGACTACAAGCGGAAATTTAAAAACGTCTGCGTGATTAATAGGTTCAACACCGGCAGTGATCATAGGCTTGTAAGAGGCTCTTTAAATATAGATCTTCAGCTCGAGAGACGCCGTATGTTGAAGTCTACGCTTCGACCAAATCTCCTCCAAAACGAGGCGGGGTCAAATGAATTTCAGCTGGAACTGAAAAATCGGTTTGATGCCTGGAACCCACCATGGATATTGACGAGGACTATGAAAATGTGGCTGATACCTCAAGGGATGTAGGTAACAGGTTTTGTCGGACGAAGCATAAGGGCAGGAAGTCTAAACTTTCGGATAGGACTCTCACGCTTATGAAGCAAAGACGCGAAGACCGTAATGCCACACTATCAGAACTCCGATGTCTCACAAAAGATATCCGGAAAAACATACGCAAAGACCTCCGGCGCTCCAATACACTTGCTATAAAACAGGCAATTGAGAAGAACCGGGGGTCTAAGGTACTCGCTCATCGTCTGGGTATAAGTCACCTTACAAAACTTAAGACGCATGACGGCAAAACGGTCGCTTCTAAGCCAGAGATACTGTCCGAGGTTGAGGACTTCTACAGCCGATTGTATGTTTCACGTATTCCGCAGCCTGAGAACCAATCCACTGATCCCAGAGCCACATTAACACGCCACTATACTGACGAGCTTCGCGAAGTCAGTGTTGAGGAGATCGCGTTGGCCCTCAAACAAATTAAAAAATTAGTCCGAATATTTAATTTCGTCTTGCAGACA
Organism: Pyrgus malvae; assembly: GCA_911387765.1. Lineage (NCBI taxonomy): Eukaryota > Metazoa > Arthropoda > Insecta > Lepidoptera > Hesperiidae > Pyrgus > Pyrgus malvae. Next base: position 16,623,048 of record OU426962.1, read on the forward strand.
GGGAGAAATTCGCAAGCGTGGAACAGGAGCATTGTCGTTTTGTTCCATAAGAAGGGGGACAAAACACTACTAAAAAACTATCGCCCCATCTCGCTCCTGAGCCACGTCTATAAGTTGTTTTCGAGGGTCATAACGAATCAACTCACTAGAAGACTAGACGAATTCCAGCCACCAGCACAGGCCAGGTCCGACGAGACTTTAACACCATAGACCACATTCTCACAGTGAGGCAGATAATACAAAAAACACATGAGTACAATCAGCCCCTGTGCCTAGCGTTTGTGGACTATGAAAAAGCTTTTGACTCGATCGAGACCTGGGCTGTTCTGGAATCCCTGCAGCGATGCCAAGTTGACTATCGATACATCGATGTGTTGAGTTGAGATGCTTATACAAGTGAGCCATTATGTCCGTCCAAACAAGACATATCCAGCTGCACAGAGGCGTCGGCGTGAGACAAGGGGACATTCTGTCACAGAAACTGTTTACCTGTGCACTGGAAGACGTCTTCAAGTTATTAGACTGGGAAGGACGTGGCATACGCATAGACGGCAAATATCTTTCACATTTGCGTTTTGCCGATGACGTAGTCCTCATGGCAGAATCTCCGCAGGAGTTGCAGGACATGTTGTCCAGCCTAAATGAAGCCTCCCGACGAATAGGGCTAGGAATGAACTTGGACAAGAGACCAAGGTTATGTTCAACGCACACGTTATTCCTGACCCTATCAACGTCGAAGGTACGACACTCGAAGCTGTTCAAGAATATGTTTACCTTGGGCAAACCATCCAGATTGACAGAAATAGCTTCGAGAAGGAAACCGATAGTAGGGTTTAGTTGGGCTGGGCAGCATTCGGGAAGCTCCGTCATATATTCTCGTCATCTATACCACAAAGCCTCAAGACGAAAGTCTTCGACCAGTGCGTCCTACCCGTTATGACCTACGGAGCCGAAACGTGGACACTGACGATGGGACTGGTCCACAAGCTCAAAGTCGCGCAGCTATGCTATGCTCGGTGTGTCCCTTCGAGATAAGATCCGAAATCAGGAGATCCGAAGGAGGACTAAAGTCATCGACATAGCTCTAAAAGCCAGCAAGCTGAAGTGGCAGTGGACTGGTCACATCTGTCGTAGAGCCGACAATCGTTGGAGGAGACGGTTTTTGGAGTGGAGCCGGGTGGCTGGTAGTAACTGGATGCGTAGAGCCGAAGATCGGGCTCAGTGGCACGCCTTGGGAGAGGCCTATGTCCAGCAGTGGACTGATGATGATGATGATTCAAAAAATACGATCGTAGAAAACTGAGGGCGTCTAAAAAATGCGTTCATTTACCCTCTTTTTCTATTCGATATAGGTATATCATAATTATCGTTCGTAGTGAGTAAACTCCAGTCGTGCGTCGGAGCGTGCGTCGGGCATAGATTTTTATGATAATTATTTAAAGGGAAATTAAGTTGACGCGGGTTCGAAAGTTATTTGCTAAAGAAACAAACGGATTTTAGCAGGAACGGAAATAAATCATGTTGTAATCTATTTTTTATTAAATTAATAATTATTTTAATCTAAAACCAGGTAGGTATGATTGTTTATAGCAGTATTTAATTGAATACTTTGTTAATAATAACGATATTCCGTATAAACATTTATTACCACGCAATAAACGCAGAGTAATATTTACGAATGCGCTACGGAAAACGAACTCTATTGTTATGACAATAGAGCAGATTTCAGTTAGATATTTTGATCCGCAAATATTTTTGTGAATCTCAAAAACTATGTTCGTAAGAGGCTAGGTAATAATTAAATTATAAAATTTTGTTTTTTTATTTTGTATTTAAAGACAAAGAAGATTATTGACCATTATAAATAGAACATTAAATTAGTTTTCGAAATAATTCCAAACCTGATGAAAGATTTTCTCCAAGGAGAGAGAGCATCTTATCAATTTGCTGAAAAGGTCCAAAAACCTTGGAACTTTCGTTTCCAGAAGAAAGCGCATTATAATATTTTGCTAAAACATGCCAAAAAACATTAGAACATTCTTCTTAAAAAAAAAGAAGTTTATTTTATTTTGCTAAAACATTCCAAAAACATTGGAATATTCTTTTCAAGAAATAAAAGCATTATATTATTTTGCTAAAACATTCCAAGAACATTGGAACATTAATTGCAAGTAAAATGAACGTTTTTTAATTTTGCTAAAATGTTTCAAGACGTTTAGGTCATTTTAGAAAAATATGGCTGGCTAACAGTATTATGCTTAAACGTTTCAGGTGGATTAATACATTTTATATTTTAAATGATGCGCTTGATCTGCTAAAGTGTGGGTTGGAACATGTGGTCAATAAAAAATAACAGAAAATATCACTTGAGGCCTGAGACTGTTTTGCTAAAATGAAAGAAGATGTCAAACTACGTAGATTAGTCTATTTAACTCAATTTTGCATGACTTGTGGGTTGGAACATTTTAGCTTAACTACGTCCAATTGTTGTGTAGGTATCTTATGTAGAAAAGTATGTTTACAAGCATTTATAGCTTGCCGTGTTAGTAAGGTTGTTAGTGTTAGGGCCTCTTTCACCACCTTCAAGTAAAGTGACAAGTACTCTAATTGTCGGTTAAAGTCACCCGTAACTTCAATTTCCATTTCACAATGTTCGAGTAGCACTAATCATAATGATAAACTGACCCGTACTCATAGCTTTAACTTGCCAATTAACTTTACTTGGGACATAACTAATCAACACTTTACTTGAAGATGGTAAGCTTGCCGTGTTAGTAAGGTTGTTAGTGTTAGGGCCTCTTTCACCACCTTCAAGTAAAGTGACAAGTACGCTAATTGTCGGTTAAAGTCACCCGTAACTTCAATTTCCATTTCACAATGTTCGAGTAGCACTAATCATAATGATAAACTGACCCGTACTCATAGCTTTAACTTGCCAATTAACTTTACTTGGGACATAACTAATCAACACTTTACTTGAAGATTGTAAGCTTGCCGTGTTAGTAAGGTTGTTAGTGTTAGGGCCTCTTTCACCACCTTCAAGTAAAGTGACAAGTACGCTAATTGTCGGTTAAAGTCACCCGTAACTTCAATTTCCATTTCACAATGTTCGAGTAGCACTAATCATAATGATAAACTGACCCGTACTCATAGCTTTAACTTGCCAATTAACTTTACTTGGGACATAACTAATCAACACTTTACTTGAAGATGGTAAGCTTGCCGTGTTAGTAAGGTTGTTAGTGTTAGGGCCTCTTTCACCACCTTCAAGTAAAGTGACAAGTACGCTAATTGTCGGTTAAAGTCACCCGTAACTTCAATTTCCATTTCACAATGTTCGAGTAGCACTAATCATAATGATAAACTGACCCGTACTCATAGCTTTAACTTGCCAATTAACTTTACTTGGGTCATAACTAATCAACACTTTACTTGAAGATGGTAAACGAGGCCCTTAGTTAAATATTGCAAGCTAAATTTGAACCACTTTCGAGAGTCTGATTGAGCTGAAGTTTGAAATACACTTTTATTTTAAATGACAATATAATTATTAGTAACATTTTCGTTAATTCAATATGGCCGCTGCAGCAAAATGGTGGATCACATATTTTTTGCACAAAAAGCCACACAATATGGGTATCAAATAAAATGGATTAATTTGTAGAATAAAGTACATTATAAAAACTAATCCAAGATGGCCGCTATCCCAAAATGGCGGATAAAATTTGCTTGTGCAACCCTATGATAAGGGTATTAAATAGGAGGGCCTAAGTTGTATAATATAAAACAGCAGAAAACTATTCTGTTTATGTAACTCAGTATCATATAATTTATCCTAATTAAACTTAAAAACTACTGTTCCGATTTCTTGACTCCAAAAATAATAATAATTGTACTGACATTATATTATTATCGTAAACACAGATCGTACCTACATATTGATGAGTAGAAAATGTAAGTCTACTATTCTAAATCTAATTGTATAAGAATAAGCAATTATTTTTTCTTTTTAGTGCAATTTCATTTGTTTTGGAATAGTTTTCTTTTGTAGTCGGTTTTTTTTTGTTAAAATTTTAGTTTATTTTTTGCATTTTAGTAAAATTGATGTATACTAACTTATTTGTTTGAATGTGGGTAGGCATACTAGACGTGCTGCTCATTTAAGACAGCGCCGTTTAAATGGAACAGTTAACAGTTCTACCTCAGATTTCAACCTTACTGTAAGCTGTTAAGGAGTTTCATTGATCATCAAATTCAATTACGACAATTACTAGTCTATAAAAGATTCGATCGAGTATCATTAATTTACTCCTACGAATTGAAGAGTCCCGTTATTTTGTCATGGATCCCTTAGTCGGAACCTAACCAAACTCTTATTAAATAAACTACCCTTGAAGAAAAAAAATCCAATAAAAAAAAGCATCATCATAATCGGTTGGCGTGATATTGAGTTATTAGTCCATTTGTAGAGCAGCTACTTAATGCAAATATGGTTTTCGCATGGATACCATTGTCAGAACTGGACCAAATTAAAATGGGACCACACGGGAAGTATCAGCTTTGAAATAAAAAAAAGAATCATCAAAATCTGTTCATCCAGTCGAAAGTTCTGAGGTAACAAACATAAAAAATATACAGACGAATTGATAACCTCCTCCTTTTTGATTGAAGTCAGTTAAAATAAAAAAAGTTTCACAGACACACAGGCAAGTTCTTCAAAAACTACCAATTCCGTATTTTTCCTTTTATAAATAATGACTATTAAAATGGTTTTTCTCAAAACAAAGCAATACTATTTTGTGTATGTTATACTGAAAGTATTTATGTATTTTATGTATTAAGTAGATATGATTTTTTTGCAATATAGATATTTAATGAACTATTCTTTATTTATATTTTCTTCTTCTACCTTCACAATACCATTCTGTTTAATGCACCTTCCACAGCTCGGTTGGCAGTTGGCTGGCAGATAATACCATTAGGCATTTAGTCCGCCCTTTGTGCTTATTTTATAGTGTAATAAAGAATAATTAAATTAAATTAAATGTACAGATTTTGATTATCTACAGATTTATTACATGTATAGATCATTACTTGTACTACACTAATAAATGCTTAGTTGTGTACTATCAGACTTTTTATTCTAATTGACAAAAAACAACTGAGGAAAAGACACCGAAGAAAGTACAAAGTATCAAAACCGTTTAATCGTCGTACCAGCCTTCGACGATTCCGGACTCACACAAACCCGCGACCAAATGCTCCCGCTTACGCCGTGTGCCTTTCAAATACCTAATCTGGCCCGTTTCGATTTCGTATACGGCCTCTTAATACTACGTACGTAAGGAAGCATAGCTCATTATTTCATTTGTAGTGTCAGAAATATTCTAGTAAGCAACTTTATCGCTGGAGTTAGTCACTGGCCGAAAGTATCTAACTGCTATTGACAGACTGGTGCAAGTATCTAACTGCTATTGATAGACTGGTGCAAGTTTGTAACAGTTTTCGTAAACAAGACTGATTCAAATAGACTCATATTTAATTTGTAGCGCCATTAGTAGAAATAGTGTTGAGCTCTTATCAAATATGTGGACAACTGAATACCGATTTCGTTTAAGTATAAATTAAAGCGTATTCAAGAAAGCGAAAGCATAGCGGTTTCAGAACATCGAATTATACGCACGTATAAGCCTGTTTATTGAATCGCTTGTACGAGTAGGTGCATATCGTCGAGTGTTTGCCAAACATGTCGTGCGAGCATTTACGTGTTTATAACTTTGTATAAGTCAGCCGTGAAAGCTGTTTCGACGCTGGTTCGAGTATAAAACGCCGGAATACGCCCGTGAATGCGCGTATTTGCGCATATAAGTAGCGCGCCTGAATGCGCGTACCCGAATCGACCGTACCTACTTAGGTACGCGTAGAAAATACGCTTGTTTGAAACTGAAAATAGTAGGCAATTTCAGTGAGCTGTATTTTTTCAACCTTTTTATGTCCCACTGCTGGGCACAGGTCTCCTCTTTGAAATGAAAGGTATTTAGATATAATCCACCAAGCTAGCCAAGTGCGAATTGGCGAACATCAGATCTCGGAAAATAATGAGGTTATTCTCAGGCATGGTGATGGGAAAGGTCGTAATTAATCAATCATAACAACATTTTCCCTTACCTTGGACCAGCGTATCAGCGATAAATATGAACTTTATAAATTTCTTTGCCAGAGGTGCGGTTAAACTTAATTCGGAAACTCCGTGTAGTAGACCGCGGAATTATGTTGTTAAGTTTTCAGAAAAACTGACCACAAATAGAAAAACAGTGAAATACTATACATACTAAGAAGATAAAAGATAGATACATACTAAGAAGTTACACGTCAGCTCTGACCCTAAATCCTTTCCTTATCTTTTTATCTATTACGAAGTATCAACCTGTTTGTTCGGTTCCTACACCTCGCTCGTAATTTTTTATATCAAGTGCTTAAAGCAAATATTTAAGTTTAATGTTGATTTTTTCAAGACTATCCAGATATTGTGAATCAATAAATAAGTCGTACGAAGTTCAATACACCCGTGGCGGTTACACAAACATTTAGGGCCAAGTTTCTGGAAATTGGTACTTCATATGCGATATCGGTTTTCGTGGTAGTGGGGAGTAAGTATGAAATAATAAGATTACTTATTATAGCTGACCGGGCGAAATCCGAACCTACTGCCTACTATTTTTTAAGAGCCATATGGGGCCTTAAAAATATGTGTTAGTTATCGAAGAGTAAAAAAATTTAGATTCTTATGTATTTTTGAATGATGTATCATAAAAAAATAAAAACAAAAAAAACATTGTCAGAAAATAAAAATACAAAATTGAGGGGTGGACCACCCTTAACATTTATTTGACCGATTCTCAGACCTACCCGATATGCACACAACATTTTATGAGAATGTAATTTTTTCCCGGTCATCGCCTTTAGGCGCCCGTTTGGGCTAGATGTTGAGCTGAGCGAAAAAAGGCGGCGGCAATAGAGTCTTGTAATTCAGAGATATAATAATGCAGTCATATTAGTCGTAACGTGATATTTTATAGGAAGACTAGCTAACCCGGCAGACGTTATCCTGCCTTAAAGTATCAGTAATAAAATACCTAATATAGCGACTATAAATTGAGATGTAAGCTATTCTATCTTTCAAGTTGAATCAAACTGCACACGGTGTGCAAATTTTATTAAAAAATGTAATACAATGTACAATATATACAGGTACAGTAATGGCCGTTGTTGGCGGAAGCTCACAACACGTGTTTATTTACATGAGATCACTTAATTAACTGAGAGTTAAAGCTGTCTTTGTCAGATTAATAAATGGTAAATAAATAATTATTGCACTGGAAATTAATGATAAATTTACGATGACAGATGTTTTTTTTTTATTCTAAGTCATGACAAAATAAAAATAAAAATTTTAGTATGATGTATCAAAAAAAAAGAAAAGAAAAAAAATTAAAATAAAAAAAATGTCCAAAAAAAAATTTAAGGGTGGACCACCCTTAACATTTAGGGGGATGAGAAAAAGATGTAATAATAATTTTTTTTATAAAAAAATAAGAAAAAAAACTAAAAAAAAAGGCAAAAAAAAAATTAAGGGTGGACCACCCTTAACATTTAGGGGGATGAAAAATAGATGTCCGATTCTCCACCCTAGCCGATATCCTTGCAAAGATTCACGAAAATCGCGGCAAAATTAAAGTTTTTAATTAATAAATAAAAAGTAAGGGTTGATCATAGAGGGGTGAAAATTTAGGGTTGTATGTATTTTAGTATGATGTATCATAAAAAAATAAAACCAAAAAATTTTGTTCAAAAAAATTAAAATAAAATATTTAAGGGTGGACCACCCTTAACATTTAGGGGGATGAAAAATAGATGTTGTCCGATTCTCATATCTACCCGATATCCTTGCAAAGATTCACGAAAATCGGTCGAGCCGTTTCGGAGGAGTTCAATTACGCACCCCGTGACACGAGAATTTTATATATTAGATTAGGCTTCAAGATTAGGCTTTTAGGATTAGACTTTATTAATTTAAACCAGTACTTCCTGAGATTAGCGTTTTCAAACAAACAAACAAAGTCTTCAGCTTTATATTAGGACTAGCTTTTAGGCAAAGTTTTCCATTGATACAGCTAACATGCATGTCCTTTTAAATTCTTCACTTATTACTAAAAACTGCCTGTCAATCAAAAGCAATAAAGAAACATGTTTTAAAATACGTACTAGCTGACCCCACGAATGCCTTACCGCCTTTAAATGTTTGGGGTGTACTCTTATATCTTAGAGGTTGAAATTACGACCGATTCTGAGACCTACCGAATATATAATACATATAAAATTTAATTAAGATCAGTCTAGCTGTTTCGGCAATAACGTATGGCAACGGTAACACAAATTTTTTATGAAGCTACTTATATACATGGGAAGTATAAATATAACGTCGAAAAATATTTGACAACAGGAAGAAAAACTAGATAGAAATTGTGTACCTACTCATAAAAGGGTTTAAGATTTTTCCAAATTTGATCTGAATATCCAGAAATAATTTTTACGTACTGTGGATTCAGAGCGGCTACGGCATTGACATCTGAAAATGAATTTAGTAACCTTTCTGCCTCTCGTTTCGATACTTATTTTCCAATTTAATATTTCTTATTTTTAATACTTCTTTTATTTGCTACAAGGATAGTTACTTATAATTACGGTACAGTACACGTACTAAGGTCAAAATTTTACGACCGTCGACAGATTACACGCGATACAGAGAACTGCCTGCGTCATTGCTACAGGAACCATGGCTTCGTGCCGAGGAGCGGCTCTGAAGGCTATGCTGGACATGCCTCCGCTGCACATATACATATATGTATATAGGAGCTCAGGCAAGTTTCAGTGTGATCGAATTAAAAAGTTTTTAGGGAAGACATATTCTCTATGGTATCTGATTTCATGACACCAGAGAGGAACTTTACCAAACTATACCAGGTATTGATGCCTACCAGGAACGAATGGCTAATGGCCAGATGCCGGGAGGGCTGAACGGTGTAGTTTACACTGATGGATCCAAAATGGGTCATGACGTAGGTTGTGGAGTTTACGGTGAAAGGCCCAAAACGAGTCTAACCATTCCAAGACATCAAAAATGCACAAAGTTAATGTTTTCACTTCTGCCGGCACTCCCGGAGTGCAACCCGTTGTTTTTTTAACTGTTTCACCTTTGACTTTTCGGCATGTCTAGAAACCATTTTCGTAATCAAAAATGGTTTCTAAACATGCCGAACAAACTTAATCATATCCAGTCCCTGTAGCTTCGGAATTAAGAACAGAGCTTCGGTATCCCTTGCCTGATCGTAATCGGCGACTAAACCCCGGCCCTGACCCCGGTTTCCGGGGTTGCAGGCGGTGAGAGTGGGAGATCGATCCGTTCAGCTAGCAGCCCCAGGAAAGGACGGCGGTGTGTGTATGCCGCATACTGCCGTAAGCGTCGGAAAGTGCACATCTACTCTCCCAAAGATGGGCCCGTTCCAGGGCGCCGCGCGTGGAGGACACCGGTGCGTTCCACTGTAGATCCCGGAGTCCTCCCAAGCGCAGAGGCAGGCCACCGAGGGGATTTTAGTGCGGTCAAATCCCACATATCCCGGTATCCTCTCCCAAGGTTCCGGGTACCTTTTGAAGGTTTCCTCCCCGACACAAAAAAAAGTAAATCATATCCACATTTTTTGAACAGTTGCCTTTGATCTTAACTTTCTGATAAGAATCTAAAACTTGGACTATCTAAAGCGGTCATTCGAGAATCAACAGCTTCTTTTAACAAAGCACCGGCCAGTTTTTGACGACTTTTTTGGTTGTTTTAAAACTCAAATAGGTAGTACAATAATTTCATTCCGATATTACGGTATTGGAACATTCAATATCGGAACTGTAATATCGGAGCTTACGTTCCGAGATTCCGATATTCCCCTACCAACTTCATCTTTCAAGCTGCTTTCGATTTTTCGTAATGAGCATGTGAGCCACCTTTTATAACATTATAATATTATTTATATTTTTTATAGTATTCTTTTGCACTAATATTATAAAAATGTAAGTAGGTAGATACAAACTACGAACACGAGATTTATTAAAAAGCTGTTTATACTAAATTGCTTAAAAATTACGAACCAGCTAATGTCTGTTTATTCATTCTGATCACTTAGTAGGTATAAATGGTGCTTACGGATTCTGTTGGTCCACTGAACCCATAAAGTAGTTTCAGAAGCCGGATGTTACTACAGGGTCAGTGTAGGTACTTAGGGATTTATTTATTTATTTATTTTAGACATACCAACAGCATTGTATACAAAACATTTAAAAGAACAATAAATACATTAGAAGCATATTATCAGGTATACATGCCAATTATAGGTACGTACAACATTTTCTTAATAATAGAGTGACATGTTATTGCTTAATATATAAAAGTATAAATACAAAATGCAGAATCTAAAATTTTAGTTAAGTAGAGCAATACAATTTTAATTTAGGAAATTAACAAATAGGATTTGATTTTTTTCTTATAAGTAACAGTTGAGTCATGAAATATATCAATATCCTCAATCAAAGTACGTACTCGGTTATAATCAGTACATACCCTGGATAAAGGAGAATTTTTGTAGAGTCTTGTTTTGCTCAATGGGACACTGAAAACTTTGGTTAGAGGAAGTCGTGGGGTATGGTAAGGGACGTTTATATTTACATTATGCAGAAGGTAGCTGCAATCTATGTTGCCAGATATAATTTTCTTTAAAAACATCACACCCAACAGCATGCGGCGGTTGCTAAGTGACATTATATTAAAATGTTTAAGACGCCTGTCATATGTATCGCGAGAAGAGATGCCAGATGAGTGAAATGCCAAATGTCTCGTAAATGAACGTTGTATAGTTTCTATTCGCTGCGAATGAGTAACATACTGAGGGTTCCAAACCACTGACGCGTACTCAAGTATGCTACGAACCAGTGAATTGAAAAGAACAATTTTGGTGTTGGGAGACAGAAAACCCTTAGTGTTTCTTTTCAAGAAGCCTAACATTTTTGATGCTTTCCTAACAGTGGTGTTGATATGACTCTTGTAATTAAGTTTGCTATCTACTATCACCCCTAAGTCACGAATTTCATCTACTTGCTGTAGTTTATCTCTGTTAAATTGATAAGAAGATTGCATTGATAAAAGTTTTCTTGAAAATTTAATATGAAAAGTTTTTTTCGTGTTTATAGTCATTCCATTTAATTGGCACCACGTGTTTATACTATTTAGGTCTTGCTGGATAAGTTCTATATCACGGGTGGAGTTAATAGTTTTGTAAATCTTTAAATCATCCACAAAGAGACAGAACTGACAATTACTTATTTCTGTTGTTATGTCATTTATGAACGCCGAAAAGAGAATTGGAGCTAGATGGGACCCTTGTGGCACACCTGAGACTGCGATATAATCGTAAGATGCATGGCCATTGACCACCACGTACTGAAGTCTTTTTGCTAAATAAGACCTAAACCATTCCAGCAGTGATCCACTGATCCCATATCGCTGTAGCTTGTTTATAAGACGAATATGGCTGACTTTATCGAAAGCGCTAGAGAAGTCCATATATATAGCGTCAACTTCGCGGCCCCTGTCCACTTCCTTGCACAGGTAATTTGTAAATGAAACAAGATTCGTTTCAATAGAATGTCCTTTCCTAAATCCATGTTGGTGGTCTGAGATTAGACTATTTAAATGGCGGGTTAAAGCGGGACAGACTAGCAATTCAAATAGTTTGGACAAACATGACAGTATTGATATGGGTCTGTAATTATTAACATTTTTAACATCACCCTTTTTGTACACAGGAACAATTTTTGCCTTTTTCCACTCATCTGGAAACACTCCATCTTTTAGTGACCTATTAAATATTATCAAAAGCGGTTGTGCTAAAACCGAACTGCAGCGTTTAATGAACACGGGGGGAATGTCATCTGGTCCAGCTCCTTTGGAACTATCCAGCTTCTTAATAGCTTGTCTAATGTCACGTTCCGAAATTTTTATACGGTGTAAAATAGATTCAGCAGTTATTGGATTTTCCTCACTTGCTAGTACCTGCCTGCTAAATACAGATGAAAATTTTTCAGCAAACATTTGCGCAATTTCTGAACCCGTATTTGCAATCTCCGTATTATTACACATAACTGCTGGTAGAGTTGATTCACCATTTCGTCTATCTTTGATAAATCGCCAAAAACTTTTGGGGTTTCTGGCAATATTGGATTCAACTTTTTTCTTGTAATTAAATAGGCATTCATGACTAAGCTTATGTGCACGCTCACGCAGCAGTTCATATTCGAGCAAGTCTCGCGGGTTTCTATATTTTTTATATCTGCATCTAATTTTATTTTTTTCTCTAATTACTTTTATAAGTGAATTTTGAAACCATGAAGGGTATTTATAGTTTTTAGGTTTAATCAGTGGAGTGTAAGCACTGATAACTTCATTTAGTACATTATACAATAAAGCTGTCATTTCATTAACATTTTGGCAACCTTGTAATTTATCAGGCCAATTTATATTTTTTAAATAAACTAAAATTTTACTGTAATCAGCTTTAAAGAAATTATATCTGGGGCGTGTAACGGGTTTTAGATGATCAGGAGAACTGGAAGGAATAGTTATTACAATGGGAGGGTGTTTTTGATCAACTTTACTTAATATATTTAAAGAGTCAGTTACCTCCAAGTTGCAGCAGTCAGTAAGAACAAGATCCAAAATTTTACCGTCTACGTTAGGTACATTGTTCATTTGTGACAAATTATTAATTGACATAAAGTCTACTAAGGTTAGACCTAACTTAGAACTATAATTTGTTGGGCAACAAGGACCAACATCACTTTTGCGTGTCCATCCTATGAAACTCAAGTTAAAGTCACCTAGTATTATGACATGATCAAAATTTTCTATTATATTGGAGGTGTGCTCTACAAACTGAGAAAAGAATTCAAAGTTGACAGGAGGAGGTAGATAAACAGCACAAATAAGGATCTTTTTGATACAATTCATGATTTTGATATCAATTGAAACCCATAGGTCTTCAGCGTCGCTTTCCCAGTCATTGTGTCTTGTAGAAGCTATTTGTTTTGATACAGCAATCATTACACCCCCTCCGTCTTTCTTGGAATTCCTTGAACCTGAGCGGTCCCTCCTGTATGTAATGTAACGGTTATCTATAAATTCACTGCTTAGTATATTATTATTTAACCATGTCTCAGTGAATACTATCAAACTATAATTATTGATTAAAATATTTCGAAGTACATCCTCAGTTTTGGTTCGCAAACCTCGTACGTTTTGGTAGTAAATGTTTGCAGACATTTTTATAAAGAATTCACCAACATTTAGTGCATTTTACCTAACTTATTAATTTGAGCGATTCTTCGTCTTTAATATATATAGCATGACTTTTTTCTTCCTTTCTAACAAATAAACAGGATAGAAACTCAAGGTCGAGTAGTAAATACGAAAAAGGAAAATGTAAAAAATTTCTTTTAATTTCCTTATTTCCACGCATCAAGAATTTCGAGTAAACTTGTATGGGATAGTTTGCAGGTATCTCAAAAATCAATTAATTTTTTAAGGCATAACTACTAAAAAAATACATTGTTCTTTCGAGATCAACGAGAAGTACTTATTCTATCGTTCACCATCTCCAAGTAAAGTTTTGATTTGTTACGTCCCAAGTAAAGTTAATTGGCAAGTAAAAGCAACGGGGTACGGGTCAGTTTATCATATGATTAGTGCTACTCGAATATCGTGAAATTGAAATTGAAGTTACGGGTGACTTTAATCGACAATTAGCGTACTTGTAACTTTACTTGAAGGTAGTTAAAGGGGCCCTAAGAGATTTAATCCCCTGAATTTAATATTCATTGATAAGATGTGTAAAATATGCTTTATAATCCGCAATATACTTTTGATGATAATAATTTTAAAGAGATCCACCTCGAGTTTCTGAGCAAAAGAGCTTTGATAAGCAAAGGTTATTATCATAAACATACAGACCCCGAAATAATCTGATAAGTATGCTTAATGTAATGCGGTTTCTTTTTAAACGCTGTAAAAATATCATGATACGTATGTCTATAGATATCAGGAACGATATTAATAGATAAAATAGATGTCATCAATACGATTCACAGAAGAATCTATCATTAGGGCTCGTATCATACGCCGTATTGTTAACAATTTACGGTTACTGTCATAAATAAATACGTGATAGAAAAAAATATTGAGGATGGTGGGTCCGAATCCTTGCGTCGTTCAACAAAGAGCCAAGACCACGCGCTAATGTATTCAACGCGGCGATTGATGAAGTATAAAATTTCTTAGTACCGTCTCACTCACAATGGAATTATGATAATTTATCGGTTGGCTTGTGCCGGTCGAGTGTGTGGGAACGCGCGCGGCACGGGTTTTCCCACGGAGCCGCCTTCCGAAGACGAAAGTCCGACCCGTTAGGAGAATGACCGTCGCTTACGACCGTCTTCCTTTCGTCAATTATTTGATATCCCTTCCAAGAGGTCGTAACCGACGCGCTGGTTACGAGAAGCGGTACTTTCCGCTCAATAAGTAGGATCGTGTTGACACTTAAGACGTTTCGCAGTCTGGCTGGTTGGACAGAATTGGAGTAAGTAGCGTCACGGCTGTTTCGACCGCACAATGGGTCGGTGTCGGCTCGACTAGCGGTGCTGGGAACGACTCACACCTTTGCAAGCCGATATGGCGAATGTTATTGTTTTGGATGACTAATTAAGATCGTTGTTACACGAGTCGAGATTACCAAACTGTCAAAGAGAAATTACTTGACGTTGATGGATTGAGTGAGGGTTGGAGTTGAGTTGAGCTTTGCAGACCTTTAAATGCTCTGGTTATGTACTAAGAATACGTCTTGAAACTAAGTTTCAAAGTAGTGATAAGCAATTCCGATAAAAATATTTGATGCAATTTTTTGCAAGCACAGATTATTTATTTATGTTATGACATATTGTTAGTATGTATATAAAATATCTAGGTTGTTGTAAAAGTAATTTCTACAAAGTAATCTGGGCCCGAGTTTTCTATATGTGCTACTGATAATACACGCCCAGGCTGTAAAAAGTGTTCAGTTTCTATTCGCTGTCTGTCGGTATGAAGCGATAACACGCGTGTCGCGGGACCTGCGCCCGCGCCGCTTTCGCAGGGCTGCTACTATAAAAATTTATTGAAATTTATATTTAAATTACAGGTAGTGAGTAACTTAATGTTTATATATACTATCTACTTACCTACATGGATAATAATGCTCTCAATACTCATAATAAGCATAATTTTAATAAAGTAAAGAATTCAGAGTGCCTACTCTGAACGCCTGTAGCTGAAACATATTTAATTTTCGAAATTAATGATTGAAATGATTCCGAAAATGTTAGAAACCGGATGCGTACATCCTCAGAAAGTATCGATAGCAAAATCTTTAAAAGCAATACTAATTATACTAAAGGTAAGTGTTTAAAAGATTAAAAATTCCTTATATTTTTTATTAAATAAACATAAGTGCCTATATTAAAAATAAACATTTGAAAAATTTACTTCAATTTCGTAATTCTGTTTGCGGTAAACGCAAAACATTTTCTTTAAAATCTTTAATAATAGTAATAAGTGCGTACGTATGTATATCCAAATAATATCAAGTCTCCCCTGCTTTTTAAGACGATGACAGTGATTTAATAAGCGGCCACGGGTCCATTCTAGGTGACGTTGTTGTTCACGATGGGGAGGGGTTCTTAGTGGGGTTCTTAACAGGGTTCTTGCGAGGGGTCTCAGCGCGTTGGGAGCGCCGTGGGAATGTGTTGGCCAGGTGCGATCAGCTGATACACAGCTGCTATAGGGAGGTTATTTCATAACATTTAGTAATACATAAACTTTTTTATTTTGAGACCATCATTTTTAAAAAAAAAGATGGTATCAATAATGTACATATTAAAATACAATAAAAATCTGTTTTTTAAAGCTATTTTTAAAAGAATAATTGAGTTTCAACGTGAAAAGTCGTTTATTAATATAGATACCTAACTGGCCGGTATGTAAAAAAAATTAAAAAAATAAAACGTGGATTTTAGTACTTTTTTCTTTAAATTTGAAAAAGATAAATTTTAAATAAAAATGATATTTTATTTTAGGATTTTATTATTAGATAGATTAAAAAGTATTTTAAAGGTAATATTTTAATTAAGTATTCATGCGCATTTTACTAAATGGTGTCTGTATATTATTATCATAAACATTTATATTTAGACGTATCAAATAATTAAAAATAATACATTTTTCATTTAGCCAAAGAATTCAAATTTAAACTTATTTTCTAATAAATGCAGTCATATATAGAAATCAAAATATTATGAAACACATCCGTTCGTTATTAGATTTATACTTTTTTAAAACAAAAAAGTACCTAACTTCCCTTAGGTATATGTAAGTTTTTAAGATTTAAACATTTATTTTATTAAACAAAAATTTTTCATAAACCAATGGTATTAGGCGTATAACTTCGCGCCTAACATTATAATATTTGATTCCGTTTATAAAAAATTCCCAAATAAAATATCACTGCAAAACGTAGTGCCACCCCTATTTTTATCACGGGCGTTTTGCCACAATCGCTGTAGGGCGCATAAAAGTAGCGCGTCGGGCGGCGCGCGCGCCATTCGCTTACAGACCGTCGCGAGCGCAACACCAATGATCCTACCCGCGAGAACCATGTCCCCGCCGCACGGGGCCTTCCACCCGCCCGCGCACTGTCCCGACGAGGAGCCCGTCTCCCGCACCTATCAGTACAGAAAAGTCATGAAACCCATGCTCGAAAGGAAGCGACGAGCACGTATCAACCGATGCCTCGACGAATTGAAGGACCTCATGGTCACCGCACTCCAAGCCGAGGGCGAGAACGTCTCCAAGCTAGAAAAAGCGGACATCCTGGAGCTCACCGTCCGCCACCTCCACAGCCTAAAGCGACGAGGGCAGCTAGTGCTGAAGCCTGAAATGTCGTACGCCGAACGATTCCGCGCCGGCTTCACCCAGTGTGCTACTGAAGTGTCCCAGTTCATCGCGAACGCTACGCTAGCAGCGAACGCGATGCAGCGGCAAGGCCCGGTCGACCCTCAAGCCGGTGCTAGGCTGCTGCAGCATTTGACGAATTGCATCAGGAGGCTAGAGAATACTCAAGTGGTTCAGCCGCAGCCGATCGCGCCCGGGGGGGTTGCGCGGCCGACGCCGCTACAACCTGTCGCGCAACCTCCTCACCCAGCCCAGGCCCCTCAGGTGGTGCCGAGGGTTACGCTGGTGGAGCGAGGGATGAAGAGACCAGCGGAGTCAGAGGGCGAGGCGGTCGGCTCGAAAAGAGCGTACGCGCCGCCTTCGCCGCCGCACAGCCCCGCCTCCGAGACAGACCCCGCCCAGTCGATGTGGCGGCCCTGGTGACCGGACCTCACCTCGTCTCCGATGATCTCTCGTGTCCCCCATCCAGGACTGTGACTGTGTGATATAACTAAAGACGTTCGTTGTTTGATACCGTTAACGTTCCTAGAACCGATGTGTTGTTCGATGCATGAGCTCGCTTTGCTTGTTGAAGTTTTGTTTTTAATTTAATAAAATAAGGTTTTTTGTTTTTAACGAGTTAATCTGTTATTTTTGTATTCCTCACTTCAACGTCTTCCGCGTCGGTGTTTTGCATTTATGTTTAAAACTTAAGAAGTACCATAGTATAGCGTAGCACCTAAGTTAATACTGTGATATCGAAATTAGACTTCGCTCGGATAGAATTTAGGTAAATAGGTTTGTGTTAAGCGAACATTTTTAAGTATCTGAGACATTTCAAAGAAATAAATATTGAGTTCTTAAAATTTAAGGCATTTTCTTTCTATTTATTTTCACCTCAACATTACACAACAATAATAGTATTGTCTTGGGATTAGTATGTTAAATAATTATTTTATTTTTACAAAATAAATTATAGCTTTTAATTCTAAATTACTACACACTCCTATATTAAAATTTTATTTGAAATCTATTAAGCTTCCAATTTTAATCCAATCCTTATCATTCCTAGACGAATCTTAATACAACATTTTATTAAAATTAGGCAAGATAAAGGATTGCAATAAAATTAAGTTAGTTAGTAACTTGAGATTCCATATTTATAGAACATTCGTAAACATAAATTTCTACGACGACCAACATTACGAATAAACTCTAAATTCTAAGACAGGAGCAATTCGCAATGATTACCATCTATAATTATTCACAAACACACATTCTCAAAGATTACCATCACAATAAGCGATAGAATAGTCATAAAAGTAATAGGTAATTCATGAAATATTCACGAATCTCTGCTCTAATGTCAGTTCCCACGCTGGACGCTATCTTTGCATTGTGGATATTCGATCCGATCTTGTTCTTAAATTAGCCAAGAAAGATTTCGATCAAATAATTAATTAAAAAAATATATTTCTTTTATTTCATTAAATATCATACCTGTTATGTTACTTACATAACATGTCCCGTAAGTAACATAAAAAGAAAGAAAAATGAAACAAAAAATACTTAAAATATCTTTTATTGTACACCACAAAAATATATTACAGAAAGGAATTGTAAACAAGGGACGTTACAGTTTTAGCGGTCTCATCATAAATCTCATTCAAAAAACTATCAAAGCAATCACCGACTTGTTAATATTTAATTAGCTATCACAAAAACCTGTGTACTTATTGGAAGAACCACAACATTTACATTTAAATAACAACGGAGCGATCACAATGAAACGATTCCATTTAAGATTGATTAGAAACTATACTTTGGATTTACATATAATTTTTTACTTAAAACAAGGATTCTGTAACTCATTATCACTGAGCAGTAGCGTACATACATCTGGCAAGTGATAAAATTATTATAACACACGCAATTCATAAAATATTCATGAATCTCCACAGAAATATCTGTTCCCGGTTCCCACGCTAACCGCTTTAACTGCATCGTAGTAAAAACATGATATTTTGTTAAGTTAGCTGTGAACTATGAAATAGTTTGAACTGTTAACAAAGTTTATTTTTTTTATAATACTCAATGATTTTAAGGTCATCATCCCCCTCGTATATATTAAATATGTATTTATTATTTATATATATTAAATATGTATTTATTATTTATTTTTAATCTAAATATATATGTAGGTATTTACGTATATGTAACTATTTATTTTATATTTCTACATTTTTATTTATATTACAGATATATAATAATATCATATCTACGTTTTTCGTTACACGTTACACTTTTGCGTATATTATTTTTATGATTATTATGTATCTTTGTTATATGTTTTATAATCCTCGTTACATATTTTATACAGTTCGTATTTGTTACTTTCTGTGTCGCAATTTTTTTTGCTTTCTTTTCGATGTTATAAGGAGTGTAACATTTTGTTTCTGTTTCTTTGTTACCGCCTTCATTGATCTCCCACTACCTTAAGGTTGACTGGTAGAGAATGCTCTAAGCATTAAGTCCGCCTTCTATCCGATGCTTTTGTACGGTAGAAAAGTTTAAATAAATAAATAAATAAATGATAGTGTCAACACGCGCATGGCTCGGCGGCGAGCGTAGAACGCAAGCGATCTATGCAGCTAAGCCAAACGGGCGCGGTCAGGTGTGAGATGGGTGACCGCTAGTGGCAAAAAATTTCATGCGCGTTTCCGTGCTTCGGAGGGCACGTTAAGCCGTCGGTCCCGGTTGTTGTCGATAGATAACAGTCGTTAAACCTTGTCGGAGGCCTTATGGGCGGTTTGAAAACATCCGACAGCGGGTTGGCCACTAACCCGCATCTCCACCAACCCGCATTGGAGCAGCGTGGTGGAGTAAGCTCCAGGCCTCCCCAATATTGGGGAGAGACCCGTGCCCAGCAGTGGGACGCAAAAAGGGTTGCAGCCAGCCAGCCAGCCAGTGTCATCACATCACTAGCAATATAATTATTATTGTAATACCATATCGTTACAAAGCCCGACTGCCAATCGAAAGTACCAAGATTCCTTGTAAGACAGAAATTTTATTTCTGTTCTCAATCTGATTATTTGTGTCCCTGTTTTTGTGTGTGCTTCTGGTATCCCGACACAGATAAACCCAGTGTTCTTTAAATTTATTTTTTTAGAAGTTTCAGTTTCTCACCACCTCAGAAGTGTTAATTCTGTCTGTCTGTCTGCTACGCTTTCCCGCTTAAAACATTGAACCAATTTTAATGAAATTTGGAACACAGATAAAGTGGACATTGGGAAAGGACATAGGGTTGTTTTTATAGTACGGGAACCTATAAAACTGGTCCACGCGGGCGAAGCCGCTGGCAGAAGGCTAGTTATCAATACTTGTTGAGAGAGTGACAGTCAGATACCTATATTAACAGTGAGCGACAGTGAAATATATTTGTTTTGTCAACATGGTAATTATATAATTATTATATATATTATTCGTGAATATTAATTCACGGATCTCCTGGTAAATGTCAATTCCCACGCTCTGTCACGATATTGTGGTTCGGGCTCGATTTTTTATCGATTTATTCGAGTAAATTCCATCCAAATAAATAATTCTTCTCTCTTTTACACAATAAAATTAAAGTATTTTAATATTTAAAATTATAAACAAGATATTGTAATGGTATTGACCACAATATGATACAATAGGTATCCACACTTGCCATTCATATGGAAAGCAAAAATTCTCAATATATGTATTATGGAAAATCAACTTGTTATGTCTCTCACTGACAATATGATAAAGTGGTAGAATATCAATATTTTACCGACTAATTTTATAAGGGATAGAACTTTAGAAGTAGGTGTAATCTTCTTAATATATAATTATATAAATTACGTGCACCTGTTTGTCTGCGATGGACTCCTAAACTAGGTAACGCTTAATCGATTTTAATGAAATTTGCACACCGTGTGCAGTTCTTCCAACTTGAAAGATAGGATAGGTTACATCTCAATTTAAAGTCGCAATATTGTTTTGTTTCTGATATTTTAAGGCAGGACAACGTCTGCCGGATTCGCTCTGTTAGTAACTGTCAAACATTGATTCTTTTTTTTTTCTTTTCAATTATGGCATCGCAAACTCTGTGCATACTGCCAGCGTCAAGTATAATTTTTGCATCAATTTTTTGCCAGTTTCAATGAAACTGGACGAAGAAATAACAAAGTCAGTAAGTAAGTTGTCAGTAATTAGTCAGTCTAGTCAGTCCAACATTCAAGTAAAGCGATGGCTACTTTACTAGAACGTGTCCGATGGAATTTTGGAGGCAAGCAGAAAAAACATATTTTAGCACTGTTATTCTATTTCACAAACACTCGTGCACTGTAATTAACCTAAATCAAACAAAATACCATCAACTTTATCCGATATAACTCAAAAATACACCAAGAAAATGAAAATAAAACAAGAGCACAATATGTCTTTTTCGACTTCCCGCCAAAACTCCCATTGATTCTTCGCGCCATCGTCCAGAAGTTTGACATTGTCTGAATAACAATACATCTGTCACAATTTTTTTTTTATTTGACGATTCGGTGTTTCGGTAGAATAGTGCGGTTGTGATGCATTAGCCTTCGCTAGAATATATTATTGTGGGCAGTGACGACTACTTAACACTACATGAGCTGCATGCTCGCACTCCATTCAAATAAATAAAAATTAACTTATTGAAGAACTAATGATTTCAAGAATTAAATATTTGCAAAGCGTCTGCGAAAATGTCATTTAGTATTTTGAGCCTTTGAGCACTTTTATCATTTTGAAAATGCTATGAACAACCTTGATATTTTATATAATAATAATATAGTATCCTTTTATCAACAAAAAATAATTAGGTGTTCAAACAGGGACAGGGACAGCACAAGGAGTAAGTCTGGAATGTGGAACATTGACATGTCCATTAGAATTTGACGACCCGTGTGGCGCAATGGTTACCACGCCGGACTGCCAATCGGAGGGTCCCGGGTTCGATTCCCGGCGAAACAGAAATTTGAATGATGAGTTTAAATTTCTGTTCTCGGGCTGGGTGTTTGTGTTTCTGTCTATGTATGTGTCCATGGTACCCACGACACAGGGTATATCTACCCTACTGTGGGGCTATGAGTGTGAAACGGAATTTATTTATTTATTTATTATTAATTAAAAATTCTCTAAAAATGTTAACAATTATTTTATTTCTGTTTCAATTACTTATTTTAAACATATTTTTAATTTCTTCCTTAACTATAATTATTAAAAGACAATTATTACAGAATTATTTTTGATAAACGCAAGAATAAAATCACTCATTCATTACAAAACACTAATCCAACTGTCTAAAAATATTGGCTGCAACCCTTTTTGCGTCTCACTGCTGGGCACGGGTCTCTTCTCATTATTGGGGAGGCCTGGAGCTTACTCCACCACGCTGCTCCAATGCGGATTGGTGGAGATGCGGGTTAGTGGCCAACCCGCTCTCGGATGTTTTCTAACCGTATGTTATCTATCGACAACAACCGTAGCGTGCCCTCCGAAGCAAGGAAACGTGCATGAAATTTTTTCCACTAGCGGTCACCCATCTCACGCCCGACCGCGGCCGTTTGGCTTAGCTGCACAGACCGCCATGCGCGCTTGCATAATATTCAATAATATTGATTTAGTGTAAAAAGCACCTATACTTAAATTACAATTTATCTTGTGTGGATTGTACATTAGCAATAACATCGTTCATTACCTAAACAATACCTTTCATAAAATATTGTTATAATTTTATGCTGTATCAATATTTAATTAAATACTTGTAATAAGTAATAAGTCAAGATTGTGGGAAAATAATAAAACATAAGTAATACCTTTTCTTACCTATTTATTAGTAAAAAATGTAAAACGAATGCAGCTTGCTGTTTATTGTGAGACCTGAGATTATATTAATTTTTTTTGTAGAATGATAATAGTGTAAGCTAAAATTTATATCATAGATCTACTCTGAAGAAAGATCCACTTAAAGTGTGGATTTTGAAGTTTGATCATTAATTAATTATTTTATTAGCGTTTTTTTATTATTTAACTGCTGTGCTCCAAGAGCTTTATATGTTGTTACTGAAGTTAAAGTGATAAGGGGTAGAGCCGCGAAAAGCTATAGTATTGAAACACAAAAGAACAACACGATCGCAGGTACAGAGCAAATAATCTCTAACCATAGAAATAAGTGTAAGAGATTGTTGTTGCCAAGCTTAACTGTACATTTGAAACAAAGGCAAATAATACTTCATTATCTTTGCCGCTAGTATCAAAGCGTCTAACGAAAACAAAAGTAAAAATTAATAAAAAAACTGTTTTGCCTGTTCTGTCGGACATTACTGTTTGGATTGTTGTGCCTAAAGCTTTTAAATATAATGGGTCGTCCGATTCTAAATTCTAATGTTTTATGTTTTAACTGTTTATATAAGGTACCTGGACGACCGAGCGTTGCTCGGATAAAAACAATTTATTTTCTTGGTTTAATTTCAAACGAAACACTAATTTGCTTAGTGTTACTTAATAACGCCATCTGAAATAGCTCCCAATAAAAATCACAAAAAATAAAAAATAAACATGGCTTTGATTGAAGTTTGAACCCGGGCATCTAGCTGCAGTCAGCCCACGTAACCATTTGGCCAAGGAAGCTTTAATTCAATGAACGAAATTTTTCTAGAGCTCTTTCTAATCGGCATTGCCATCTCTTTGAACTTCGGATTGACGGATGGCGTTTGACGGCGTTCTACGCCATAATATTATTAATACTCGCCAATAGATGTCAGGAAGAGTCGTTTTTCGAGGGCTGATTTTGTAACTTTGAAAGAAATGATTTCATTTACTTTGATTGAAATAATTTCTGTCAGAATTAAAAATCAGCCAATAGTGGGCTGATTTTGTAATTTTGAAAGAAATTATTTCAATCAAAGTGAATGAAATAATTTCTGTCAGAGTTACAAAATCAGGGGGCAGTTTATATTTAAGTTGACACTGATTTTTTTATAATTGAAAATGTCTAAAAATAAAACCTAGGTGGATCGATTTATCACCCCCGAAACCAGGGTACTAAATTTCTTCAAAATCTTTGGAGCCGTTTCAGTTAAAAAAATATACTATTATTATTTAGGTATACACAAGTTAAAGGTATTAGATAAACACACATAAAAACATTCATGCAAATTTTGCAAAAAAATTAATAACTTTTATGAACAAGTCTGCCCTGCGCCTAAAGCCCTGTTATTATTAATTTATTGTTGTTATATGCTTTTTAATAACATTTAACAATAATTTATAACCAGAAAAGTTAAAGCCTTATAAATTTTTATTGCTTATTAACCTTTAACCTAATTATTTTCATCCTTATGTGAAAATTGTTTTTTTTTTCAAATGAAACACGGCGTTAATTAAGTATCAGTCTGATACAATGATACTAACATTAACTTACTTTCAAACATGATAACATAAAACGACTTCAAGAAACAGTAATCTGGAAATTTACAGATTATTTTATAATAATTAATGCTTCAATAAATTAGAATGAATCTAAGATAAATGTAAACTACATTTACAATCTTGGTAAAATAATGTTTCGTTATTTTTAGCACTTGTTTAGCAATCTAGATTTTGCGAACGCGTGCAACGATATCTGAGTTTTTTAATTTTAGCATTGATTCAACAACGCAGATAAATATTTAATCGTCTTATTCACATTTTTTTCTTTATCTGTGAGATCTGCGATATTATACAATACCGAATATTTTAGTTGGAGTTTTGGCGGGAAATATGAAGGGACAAGTTGTGCTCTTGTTTTATGTTCATTTTCTTGGTGTATTTTTGAGTCATATCGGATAAAGTTAATGGCATTTTGTTCGATATAGGTTAATGACAGTGCACCACGAGTGTTGTGAAATTAAATAACAGTGCGAAAACACGTTTTTGCCGCTTTCCTCGAAAACTCCATAGGACCGGTTCTGGTAAAGTAGCCATCACTTTCTGGTCAGTCAGATGTTCAACATTTGACTGACTAGACTGACTGATACCTGACGACTTACTGACTTTTTCTATGACTGCTAAGTGATGTAAAAATTATACATGACGACGGCAATATGCACAGAGTTTGCGACGCCATTAATAAAAATGAAAAAAAAAAATTTGTTTGGCGGGAACTTGAAAGAATCATTTTTATGGAGTAGCAGACAACCGTGCAGGCCACGTGGTGTTAAGTTGTCGCTACAGCCCACGGATATCTAAGCCAATACTAAGTCCTGCCTGTGGTCGTATAAAGTAGCGCTGCTCCTCCGGAGGCTGATAAATGCCGCATGTAAGTCTGGCCGGCAAATGCACCTTTCCACCGAAACACCAAGGGCCTCTTTCACCACCTTCAAGTAAAGTGACAAGTACACTAATTGTTGGTTAAAGTCACCCGTAACTTCAATTTCAATTTCAATATGTTCAAGTAGCACTAATCGTAAAGCTATGAGTAACTGGCCGGTAATCATAACTTTTACTTGTCAATTATCTTTACTTGGGACATCTCGTTACGTTACGTTACGTGAGTTTACGTTAAATTATTATCAACATTTTGCTCGGAGATGGTAAACGAGGCCCTATGCATCACGGCAGAAATGGTGCAGTGGTGATATATCCCCGCGGTAAATCCATGATTGCTGTGCCTTGATTTATTTTCACTCTTTGGCGTTTGTGCTGTGCAGTGCTGATTAAATAAAGTTATTAAGTTGATGGCCTTTTTTCGATTTAGCGCCAGTCCGAAGTCGCTTGTCTGGTTTGAAGCAACTAAATTGTAGTTCGCAAAAGGATATTCAATCGTAATCATAGTTTTCACAAATATTGTGGTTGATGCGAAAGCGTGCGTACATGTGTTATCTCGTACGTGCGTATAAGATTCATCTTATAGTAGACAAATTCCAATGTAAAATATTAAGATAGGGCTGACAGCACGTTTTTAATGTTTAGTCAGTTGGCGTCATAAATACGGTGTAGTATCTCGTAATATTTATTTATGTCTAAATAAGTAAATTCAATAAGCACATCACTTTGGTACAGACGCTCTATGTCACGAAGTCCTATTGGATATGGATGTTCTGTAAGCTCCAGGCCTCCCCAAAGAATGGGAAGAGACCCGCGCCCAGCAGTGGGACGTAAAATGGGTTGCAGTTAACCTCTCGAGTGCTCAGTGTCGTGTAATGTCAGCATGACAACTACACGTAGGAGAGATGTGTAAGGTAATATAATTTTCTCAAAGTGTCTTTTATTAATGAAAGCGATGCGGCCGAGATGTTCAAATTTATTTGCTAACCGTTCAAAATCTCACCCACACGCACTTATCAGTACACTCCACTACAACAAGATCCGATCATATTTCATAAAATAGAAAACCCATAATCTATACATCTATACAAATAAATAAAATTGGAGTGTCTGTTTGTAATATGTATTAAAATAACCGCTTGTACTATGCTATACGCTATATGCATATAAAATGGCTAAATACATTGGTGTTAATAAAACTTTGCTCTCTTGCGAAGTAAATACAACACACAAGCACGCATATGTCACGTTATGTGGAGAAGTTAAATAATATATGACATGACAGTTACGGCAATTGAATTGAGGAAACGTGCCAAGCCTGCTAGGCTGTTGTGGCGCCAGGACCTTACGTGTTAGCCAATACTGAAGCATCCAATCCATTTGGATCTTAGACTATGTTTATTGGAATTAACTGTGCGCAAAGTGACATATAATAAGTTGAAACGAATTAATGCTATGGTCGAGCGGTAAAGTCCGAGGTCTCCGAAACGAAGATACCGGGATCAAATCCCCGGCACGCATCTCTGGCAAAGAAATTTGCATTTATCATGGCGTTTATCGCTGCTTGACGATGATGGAAAATGTTGTGATATTTCACTGATTACGACGTTTCCATCGCTGTGCAAGCTTGAGAGAAACTCATAATTTCTTAAAGGCATAATGTCCACCAATCCAAACTCGATCAGCGTGGTGGACTATGGCCTTAATCCCTCTCACTTCACTTTAACATATTAATAAAGGTTCGAAGAAAAATGCCAGTATACATAGGTATATGCATCATAAAAGCAATTACCAGTACCTATTTTAATATTTAAGTTAGAGTGAGAATAAATGCTTCGGAGTACGATTAAAGGAGGGTGAAAATAAATGTTTCGGAGTAGTCACAGTCGCAGTCGTGGTTGTGACTGATAGATATCAGTTGTTCAACATTGTAGGAGGCCTTATGAGGAATGCGGCCAACATTCGACAGTAGGTAAACCGCCGTATTTTAATCCACCTTCATGGACCAACATGGTAGAGCTCCAGACCCCTTAATAATGGTGATTACGTAATGTAAGAAAGATCTGTAGTGTCACGCGTAGCGGCACGGAAAATTGCTTGCCCTTTTTAGGCTCCTTTATTGCCCCACTGCTGGACACAGATTCTCTATCTGTATTTAAGTTATCGTCCACCGCCTTGGCCAAATACGGGTAGGTGGACATGATATGCATTTGAGAAATTTTCTATGACTCTCAGAGATATATTTTTTTATAACAGTTCACACTTCTAGACTTGGCTATCGCTGGTTTTTTTTAAATTAGCAACAAGAAAATTGAGTAAAATCTGATTGCATGTTACTAATACCATTTTGACAAGCATATCCAATCCCCATCTTAGCAAGTCGCATCGTCGCTTCCCATAAAATTTTATTGGGCAGTGTTTCCGAACGCAATCAATTAATATTCCCAAAAAAACTAGAAACGCAAGATACGAAGAAGGTTCCCACGGCTGAACACGCAACAGCCAATTATAAACGAACTAATTCTAGGAGCGCGTGCGCAGCGCCCGTTAGCGATCGTAATGGCCGCTACCTTCACGACCAATGGAATTTCATAAGAGCCGCTCATTATCGATTTACACATCGCTTTTTGAGTTAAATATTAAAAATAACTTGTTCATCAAAACATTCGAGTGCTAAGAATGAACTTTGTATCTTTCGAACAAGCCGTATTATTAAAAACACTGGATTCAAATAATTATCAAGTTTCTCTTATAAGTAGTTATTTTATTTACTTTAAAGGTATTTTAGAAACACTAATAAAGCAAATAGTTATGTGTTCCTGCTTGTGACTTTCAAGCATTAGTGCTTATTTCACCATAATACTCAATGAGGTCCGGAAAATGTGCTCTTCTTCGGTCTACTCACCTAGTAGCTGCCGGCCCTGCCTCTTGCTTTCTACAACAGCCCTTATAGTGCCCATGCGGACTTCATGGACTTGCAAAGTGAAAAACAAACTTTAAGGTTGTAAGGTTTTTGTTTTCCAATTTTCTAATGTCATACTGCTGTAAGTTCGGATAATGAGAGACCTCAAGCCGTAGTTCACCAATGGGCCCACCTTAAAAGAAACGACCATGAGGCGGAGTAGCAAGGGAGCATCATATGACGTCAGGCAAGACTTCAGCTTACTTGGTGTAATACCAATTTGTTCAGGCGTTGCTGTGATAACATCCCAAATCCCAAGTAACACTTTAGTGAAAATTGAAACTTATTTATGCAAGAGTGTAGTGCATTATTTATAGATGTAAACAGCACTCGAATTTGCAAATGAGTAACTCTTATCACTAACATTTGCTTCTGAGTGATTTTTGTTCCTACTTTATTACTTGTGGTAGCATTAAGCCGAATTTATTACTTACAGACGCATAAAGGTTTTAATTTTCTCTCTTTTAGAACTCAAAGTAGCATATGACATTTTATAATCACCCCTTAAGAACTGTGCCCTATTAGGTGGTAATTTTTCCTCATTTGGCATCTTTAGTACTAAATAAGTAGTATATACGAGTTATTTATTACCTGTAGTGGCTTAAGAGTTATTATTGCAGCTCATTTGGAACCTCCTGTATTTGCCTTTGTGAGGTCTAAAATACTCGGTTCCAAAAGACTGTTATTGAAAACTGTAAGTATCAATTTTTTCTCATTTAGAACTGTTTAAGATTTAACAGTTCTAAAAGATAGAAACGTAGAACTTATTATTAATTGCGATTCAGTGTACGGCACGTGTATTTGACCTCACTGAAACCTCCTCGGTGGCTGCCTCTGCGCTTGGGGAGGACTCCGGGATCTCCAGCGAAACGCACCGGTGTCCTCCACGCGCGACGCCCCACAACGGGCCCATCTTCCGGAGAGCAGATGTGCTATCCTGCATATTCCGATGCATACGGTGGCATGCGGCCTCGCACACACAGCGCCGTCCTTCCTGAGCTGCTGGCTGGTCGATATGTTTGTTTATAAATTAATCTATTATTCTATTACACTTTACGCTTTTCTCCCCGTTTTGAGGATCCCCAATGCAACGCATTCTATGCATAGACAGCGAGACCTCTAAAGTAAAAATAATCATTATTAGGTACTAATAGTGATTTTTGGCCCTAAGAGCTCCAATAAGGCAACAAATCAGTGAAAATAGGAACTGCAAGATTTATTTTAAATTGCCATGAAGTAGCCATGTTTAAAAATGGACTCCTTTAAAAGCATCTTGTCGAATAGTATTTTATTGCAATAACATAAAATAAAATTAGTTTTGATAACTGTTTCTGATGTAGTTTGACATTATAGTTTTTTTAAAACCATAATTTTAGGTTTTTAACTAACAAATTTTAATAATGATTTTCATATTTATTAAATCAGCGCATATTTTTTGGTAATTTTTGATTAGATCGAAGGCGCATCAAAATTTACTAAGCAAATATTGTACCAAGGTTTCACGATAAAAAACAAAGTAAGAGCTCCAAGATCATTATTCGTGTTATACACAACATTTTTAATACACGTCACAAAGAGATGTAATTATTCAAAAGCTGTCAGAACACATAGCACAAGGTTTATCTTTGCCGAAAATAATACTTTTAAGATCTCATTTATTACTCAACGAATGAACGGTATCGCTTAACCGTTCATACATTCATTCACAGCGCGCAATTTGCACCGTCAGTTCCAAGTACCACTCAGGATAACAATTCGAACTCTTATGCATCGCTTTTGCATCTTTAAATAGGTTTTTTCTCCCTTTGGTAACATAAAGGTTGCTTATAGGTTCTAATCACCTTTATAGAACTTAATCACGGTGGATTTTATTACAATAGTTTCTTAAAAAATACTATATGCAAGCTATTTGTCACTAAAATGTTACTTGGGATAACACGAAGCCTGCCAGCATGTTTGTTACGACCCTTTGAAAAAGCATGAAATCCATGCTAAGATGGTCCAAATAGGTAGCGACTAGCCGTGGGCTAAGCGGAATTAGTTCAGTATAATTGGTAGTTGCGTGCACCGCGGCGTGGGAAGCGCCGGAGATGCCACGGATACTCGCGGTATAGACTGTACCGTGAGATGTTTGATTTAGTGTAACAAAACATCACGTATCATACGACACGCCGATTTCGTGGTGCATACTTTAGCGTGATTGTATTTTTTGATGACTTTTGTAAGACTAAGTCATCATGATCAACCTTTATTACTTTCGGAGCAATATGCGGATTGGTGGATTATATACGTTTGAAGTATTCTGGTTTCCATTTATGGTATTTTAGATGTATAAATAAATAAATAACGCTTCACACTCATGGTCCCACAATAGGGTAGATATACCCTGTGTCGTGGGTACCATGGACACGCAAAGACAGAAACACAAACAATCGTCAATGTAGTATAACAAAGTAACTATAAATTGTATGTAGTATTAAGTTGGCCCGGGAGGTATCTGTGACCAATTCCGCCTTGAAGCAAATACATCAAGGAAAGATATAGATACCTAGGTTTATTACGCTTTGTGACCGATGAGAATCGGAAGTTGAATGAGTGGTTACTGCATGCTTAGAAGTACACGTTGCGCTGCAATAGGTTGCGTATAGGTACTCTAACACCTAAAGGCGATGAATTTTCACAAATAAGAGCCTTTGATACCCTAACTTCTTGGTTATATTATCAAACTATCACCATCATATTGCATTTGTATGGGTTATTATCTTATTTTTATATTAAATCCAACAAAAAGACAAGTAAATAACTTTGTTTGGCAAAATTATCCCCGAAGAATAAAAGAACAAGTATACATCCCCTCGAATCTTGTCATTTTATATTAATTATCGAACGCCCTTATTCTGACCTAGGACAACTTTTGTAGAGAAAAATCACGCAAATCCCTTGGTCGCGTGTTGAGTCAACCCGAGTCACGCCTATTGTTCACACGACATCCATCGTCGAGATTACAACGCAATAAACGGCAACATTGTTGACAATGTTCATTTGTTGTAGGTGAGCCCACGAAGCTAAACGTGTAGTTACTTGAGCATCGTAAGTTTTCCAGAATAGGAAGTTAAGAAAAAAAGGTATAGTACCTACGTATGCCGGTAGGACAGCTATCAAAGATATTCAAAATATTTAAAAAATACATATGGCCAAAGGAAAATTAAATTAATACATCTTGAATGCAGCACTTCAATCATCCTGCTACATTCAGGAAACAAAAAAATAAACTAGAGATTATGAGATTGACATGGCAAACAAAATTTCAACGCGCTCGAGTAAATTTCAAAATCTCCTCTTATGGACTGTACTGTTTGTTATTGTCTACTAATTGTTATTGCCTTAATTATATTCAGATTTAATTTTTTGTAATTATTTCGGTTCGTGAAAAAATTCTCATTATCAGTTGTATCTATTGTTTTTTGTATCATCGTTGAACAGACTACGCCCAATGTTGATGTTTCTGAAGTACCTAGTTAGTTTTCATGTCATTTTATATTTACTATAGGGGAAGGGGGGGCATAACGGGGACGCGAGGCACGACGGGGCCACCCACATATACAAGTATCTGCGAACACTAGCCGCGTTTTGTTTGCGCTAACAGGTGGTCATTTTACATCATTCTTCCATCCACCAGTGACCAGCGAGCTTACTGCACGCGTTGATTTTTCACAACAGAATACCTTTTACGACGTTTTTTCATCTTATTTGGCTTGTTTTCGAAAATAAATGTAATTAGGTAAGTGTTTAAATGACGATTTTCATTTATTGTTGTGTTTTTCTGGTGGCATTGTGGGTTGTTATGTTTTGAAGAAAATCATCGTAGCTATTGACAGTTTTTTATGGTTTGGTAATTTAAGCAATGTTAGATATGGGGGCATGGGGCACCCCATCGTGCCCCGTATCTGCTGTCCCCATTATGCCCCTGTTATCACAGAAAAAATATCTGTTCATCTGACCACAGTATTTGTCTTGTTTTGGGTATAAAAATGGTGCGAACCAATAAAAAGAAAAGCTTGAGAGGCAGTTGGCTTCATGAAACCATTCAGTGTATATTATGAGTATTATGACCATGCTTGCACTAACTGGTTAAGGTAGCACCCGAGGCGTGTAATTACAAATTTTCAGATCAGCGAAATTTTTGCTGATGCTTATATTCAAGCTGTACCAATGTCTACAGCAATCAATGCGTTCAAAAATGTGGCATATGGCCATTCAATCAACACAACTTTACAGATTCTGAATTTTTAGGTGCATCAACAATAGACGTACCACTGGCAAGGAAACATTACACATTTATTTTTTGAACACATACAGCCTGTGCAGATGTTGATGACAAGAATTAAGAAGAAATCCACATCTGGTCGTTCTGTGAGACAAAATGATAATTATTGATCTTGTACCCCGTATTGCCCCTACCCTGGGGCATGATGGGGTTTTCACTAGGGTTTTGTAAAATTAAAATGAAAGACATTGTTGATTGTTTATTTCACCGAATTCTATGCCAAATGATACTTTAATGTGTAACCAAACGGTTGCGATTAGTTTTAACGCAAAAATTTATATGATTATTGTTTTATTGTTCATTTCCCTTAACGTCCCCGTTATGCCCCCCCTTCCCCTATATCTGCGTGCCTTTAAATTATGCATACCAACCTGGTGGACTGACGACCTAAGGAAGACAGCGGAAAACCATTGGATTAAATTGGCACAGGACCGGATGGAGTGGCGAACGTTGGGGAAGACTATGTCCAGTAGTGGACTTTGAAAGGCTGATGATGATGATCTAATGATAACTGATTATAAAATACGCACCAATAGTTCATTCATCCCAACTTGCTCTGCTTTGTTGAGTTGCTGGAGTCTCTTCTGTAGGAGAACAGCGTGGTGCTCGTATTTTGCGAACTAATGAAAAACCATTATAAAACAAAAGACTACGCTATGAGAGTCATTAAACAGAGCCCCCACTTCCATGATCATTATGTTTCTGAAGAGTTTCTTCAGATGAAACGCTTCCGATGAACATTGATTAGTATATAAGTATTAGTATATAAGTTTCCTCTAATGCAATGGCCTCCCCAATAAGGGGGAGGGACTCGTGCCCAGCAGTGGGACGCAAAAAGGGTTGCAGCTAATGCAATGGCTGCAACATTTTTCTCGATTCACTTCTGGACACGGGTTTTTCCCCATAACCACGTACTACTAACTATTACTAACATACCATAACCGAGGAAGTTACTTTAATTCTGGTTGGTGGAGAGGCAAGTAAGTGCCCATTACGCTTGGCTGATGTTTCAAAACGCCTGTATGGCCTCCAACAAGGTTCAACGACTGCTATGTATCAATAACAACAAGGACAGATGACTTTTGTGCCCTCCGAAGCATAAATACACGTATGAAATTTAGCATTAGCGGTCATCCGTCTTACACCCACCAGAACACAGCATTTCGTCTCAGCTCTATAGTTTTCTTCCATTCTACGCAAGAGCAAAGCATTAATCTGGTATAAATAGGTATTTGTAGTACTAATCTGTTATAAATAGGTATCGTTAATTTGGCAATCGTTCCCTAGCGATTACTTTGGAAGGGTCTTACGTAAAATTGGTAGCCGATCCGTCGCTGCAATACCTTACACTTTTACTTTTTCTGCGGGTTACGCTTTCGATCGTATCAATTCAATGTTTGTTATAGGTATTGATAATAATAACATTTCAATTCCAAATTAATTGCATATTCACAGGTATTTTAGGTTGTATAGATACATGAGACAGATACCCTGTAAGTAGCTTGGGGATTAAGAATTGGCGACTAAATTGGAGTTCTCCCCAAGCGCAGAGGCAGGCACCGAGGGGCTTACGTATAGTGCAGAAAAAATCTCACATAACTTGGTCTCTCCCAAGGTGTCTGGTAACTTTTAAAGGTTTCCTCCCGATATAAAAGAACCACTAACACTTAACCTTAAGCAAGTATACGCCATTGTGTGAGCTGAGCTGCTGTTCCGAAAATTTCCAAACCTGGTGACAGATGTGTATTAGAATAGTAACCATTTAGCTGAAAAATAATAGAGCTGCAGGCAGAAATGGGTGCAGTGGTTGTGTTTCTTCGGACGAAGCATGCAAACTTTACTTATACGTAAGCTAAACGTCCATAATGTCGTCAGCGTACTAGTACTCGTCATTCCATAGAAAAAGGCCCGAAAGGTTAACGTTTTTCTATGAATGACGAGTATCGGGACACTGTCCCTACGATAATACGGACGTTTGCCTTACCTGTAACTGTTGCTAATGATGTACATAAGATCATCGCTGCATTGCCATTTTGTTGTGTTCTTTTAAATAAACGTGCGTTACGATATCTGACAGTGTTACATCAATGTGGTATTTCAGTAGGCACTTTTATTTCCTAATGTTAAGTCATCAAATCTCAACCAAGCCATACCGAGAGCTCAACCCACAATGATTAAGTAAAAATTGATTTGGCGTTAGTCACGATGTATCAATATCGGCGTGATTGTGAAGTTTTCTAGAATTCAGAGTGAGTGTCGTTTTCATTTTTTCTTTATTAAACGTTAGGCCTAAACAGAAAGCGGATTGTCCGCGTGGAGGTAAGTGGTCACTACAAGGAAAGAACAATTTGAAAAATAATGTAGTTTAAAAAACTAAAAAAACACGCTTTTGAGAAAATACGAACTAAAAACTAAAAAAATAAGAAGAAAATGTATATTACTGTAAATAAAGCGTGGGGTGCATGGTGTCAATAGTATCTTAAAAACCACCCCACGCTTTATTTACAGTAATATACATTTTCTTCTTATTTTTTTAGTTTTTAGTTCGTATTTTCTCAAAAGCGTGTTTTTTTAGTTTTTTAAACTACATTATTTATTTTTAATTTTTTAGTTGGATTTTTATTCTCATATTATTGCATTGTCATCGGCCCTTGACCCCTATGCAAATTTTCAAGTTAACCAGAAAATTATATAAATTAACAAAAATCATATTTTGCAAATTGAAAAATGGAATAATTTTATCAAATTAGTGTATTGTCATCGGTCCTCAATAAATCTACAAAGTTTGAACGAAATCTGGCCGTTTAAAGTGGGTCAAAATCGCGCCCAAAGAAGTCGGTTACAAACAAACATACAGGTGAAGCTAATAAAAAGCGTGTAAAAATAGCTGCTTTTTTAGTTTCCTGCACAGAACATATTAAAAGAGGTGTTTCTGGCCCGCTGGGCTAAAAGTTTTGTAGTTACATGATAATCTAGTAAATTAATATACACTTTATAAATATAATAAAGATATTTTTTGAAGGATTTTGCACTTTCAAAGGTAAGTATGGTTCTAAATCCTGAATAGCCCCATAAAGCATAAATTTATGGCGGTCTCAAAATATTCACAACCCTATTAATCGCTACTCCGTCCGGTCCTGCGCCCTCTCAATCTAGTGCCTCCCCGCTGTCTTCTTCAGGTGTTCAGTCCACCTAGTTAGAGGGTGGCCTTTTTTTGGTATCGGGGGGGGGGGGAGGACCTTCAAAAGGTACCCCATTGTACCGTGTAGGGTAGGTGTACCGGCATCTGTGAGAGGATACCGGGTTATGTGGGATTTGACCGCACTAAAACCCCCTCGGTAGCCTGCCTCTGCGCTTGGGAAGGGCTCCGGGATCTCCAGTGAAACGCACCGGTGTCCTCTACGTGCGGCGCCCAGAATGGGCCATTTTGGGTGCCTTCTTATAACGGCATGCGGCCACGCACACACCGCAGTCCTTCCTGGGGCT
Source organism: Pyrgus malvae (assembly GCA_911387765.1). NCBI lineage: Eukaryota > Metazoa > Arthropoda > Insecta > Lepidoptera > Hesperiidae > Pyrgus > Pyrgus malvae. Next base: position 16,659,315 of record OU426962.1, read on the forward strand.
GCTGGCTGGGCGGATCGAGTGGAAGGTGGCCTGTGGCCCTTTTTCCGAGACGCGGTCGCCGTAAGAGGACTTTTCTCCCCTTTGATTGCATAATAATGAACAAATAAACAAACAAATCAATAAATAAAGGCATCGCGTGGTTTTCAGAAACACTAGAATATAATTATAAGCCTAACATACAAGACAAAACTTTCTGTGAATTTTAGAACATGTCTTGATAATGCAAGTTTATTTCAAATGTGTTTCATCATTCATCACCGTTGCAGAAACTATTAAGAAAGTTATTAACAGATTTCTAAAACCTAATTAGACAGAAGTGCTAATCAATAGAATAGTCTATCATACTCACAATTGAAGTCAATTAAAAATTTACTGATATTTTATCTTTCTGTTGGAGATGTAACCAAAACTGATATCTTAGTGAAACGCAGTCGGCTCGGCGAAAGTTCGCTAAAGCTGACCTATTATGAAACGCATTGAAAGATGAACATAAAAATTCATGACAAACATTAACCTAAGTCCCAATTCACGCTTAAACTATCAATGTTCTTTATGAGTGGTTGAAAATATCAAGCACTTTGGCAATCAAGAAATACAAAAGATTTTTGAAATGTATTAAAACAGTTTCAAATGTTACTTTAATTTTCCTATATGATATTTATTTATTTATTTATTTGGAAAACTTACGGCTAAATTAAAATATTTATAAATAAAGTATTAAAAAACTGACAGCCACTTACAAGTTTTCGCGTATAGGCTCATTAAATGGCTTAAGCAGTTCAAAAGGTGTTGTTGAGATGTGGAGTACTTATCTAGTAAAACATAGATAGCTTTCTAGACATAGATAGATAGCATCTATCCATAGCTTTAAATACAAATCAGAATTAATAAATTTATAGACGCTTCTAGGTACTCAAACTATATTTATTTTAATAATACACAATGGCGTTACACACAGGAAATACAAACTCCGAAACCAAAAACAGAAATTTAAACTCATTATTCAAAAGCCTGGAATGGAAATTCGGTCCCTTCTATCGGCAGTTTGGCATAGTAACCATTGCGTCACACGAGCCTCCGTAAAGTATGAAGGGTAACTACGACAAAGTATGACGAAAAAATCTGATGAATAAAATACGCAGAAGATTAAAGAGGACACATAAATAAATAGGAGAGTCAATCTAGAATAGACTAACAAATGGATAATAAGAACGAGAATAAAATGTCAAGGATCCAGAGGCTTCAACATCCTATAGGTAGACTGGTTTACAGTAGTGAATATTACTATTACTGAGTATTAGTATACATTATTTAATTATTAACACGTATTATAATCAGACGGATTATAGTACAGTGAATATTTATACAACTATGGTGAATGAGTCCATACGACGAGCAGGATCATGAATTCAAATTATTTTGATGTCGATTTAGACGTCTACGGTCTACAATTTGAGCTTAAAGTACCTTTTTTGTATAGGAGGGGAAACCTTCAAAAGCTACCCGGCACCTTGGGAGAGGTGTTACCGGGTTATGTGGGATTTGTTACCGCACTCAAATCCTCTCTGTGGCCTGCCTCTGCGCTTGGGGAGGACTCCGGGATCTCCAGTGGAACGCACCGATGTCCTCCACGCGCGGCGCCCCAGAACGGGCCCATGCTCGGGAGAGCAGATGTGCTCTCCTGCACCCTCCGATACGGCGGCAAGTGGCCACGCACACACCGCCGTCCTTCCCGGGGCCGCTTGCTGAACGGATCGAGCTCCCACTCTCACCGCCCACAACCCCGCAACCCCTTTTAGTCGCCTCTTACGATCAGGCAGGGGATACCGTAGCTCTATTCTTAATCCCAAAGCAACAGACTGAGCTTAAAGTACCTAACAGTCTTTATTTCATATTTAAGCTGTGTTAAGTGGTCCTGGATATCTACACACCAACTCAAGCAAGGTTCCAGTCCTGGGTATCTGAGTTTCGCTGCTACTCTGGAGGCTGATGGTCGTTTTATGAAGGAGTGGTTAAAAACCCAAAGTAATATGCTATACTGATGTGTATGTGCAGTAAATTGCGGGTTATAATTCTTAACGGAACTTCAAAGTCGCTCCTGAGAGGCATATTGCAATACTTTTTCTACAATCAATTAACTTAGATGGTCCGAGACGTAGAGGTCGTCACGTTTTTAATTATACATTAGTTATTTTTTACGCGAGTAAAAGATTCGTGACGCGAAATTACATTTAGCTCTCAATGTATTTTTTCCACTTAAATATTAACACGTTATTACATTTGAAAGATGCCACGGACTGAAGGTCATTCGCATTGAGATGTGGATTTTGAAATTAGTTCATTGCAGTTGCGATGTCATAAATGTTTAGGTAGAACTTGTTTTACTTTAAGCATGAAGGTAAAACAAATGACCTTATTTATTTATTTTATTTAACGATTTTTGTACACAGTAATGTTATAAAGTAAGGAACATTAAATGAAATATGGTACAAAGGTACTGCTTATTCCAACAGAAATTTCTTCCAGCAGACCTGTAACTGGAGAGCTGGATTGCAGTGGTACAGTGTGTGTACGCAATCTAAATACTTAACCTAGAATATGGTATGAATAAGTACATATAATATAAATATATATTATAGAATACATAGATACAAATATATACATAGATATATATATAATACAATACAATAATAATATAAATACAATACAATAAATATCAAACAAAAGAACTATAAATACCATATAAACTGTAGTAAATATGACATTTTATGTCAAGGAAAGATAGTGGTCCTTGACACGACGCTTGAATACAGATAAAGTTTTGGTTTGACGGATATTAGGTGGTAGTGAATTCCACAGTCTGACCGAGTGGACAGTGAAGGAGCGGGAGTAACAGCGAGTTCTAAAAGACGGATAGTTGAGGAGAGATTTAAGTGGGGCGCGGCAAGGAGCTATGGAAGTTCGTGTGAAGGAAAATCGCTCACGCAAGTAAGGCGGAGCGGTAGGACTACGGAGTATATTAAAAAGTAAACATAGAATCCGAGTGTTTCGGCGAAAACGGATCGGGAGCCACTTGAGATCTTTGCGAAACTGGGAAACATGATCGAATTTACGAATTCCAAAAATGAATCGAATACAGACGTTTTGCAAGCGCTCAAGTTTGTTCAATAGCTCCTCAGTAGCATCCAAGTAGCAGGAGTCAGCGTAGTCAATTATAGGGCAGATAAGCGATTGAACAAGCGAGATTTTAGTTTTTAAAGGTAAAAAGCCTTGGAGACATCTCAGCGAATGCAGAGAGTGGTGAACCTTGCGGCTAACTTCATTTACATGCGCTTTCCAGGAAAGTTGTGTGTCTATTATAATGCCCAAATCCTTTACTGTATCCGTATAGGGGATTGGGACACCGTCAAGGCAAACCGACGATATGTTACGGTAGTCGATTTTATTGCGTGCATAGCGGCTGCCAATGATGATGGCCTGCGATTTAGTTGGATTGATCTGGAGACCATATGACTTAGCCCAGTCACTTATACGCCTCAAGTCGTCATTAACAGCAGCTATAGCTGCCTCTGTTTGAGCTAATGCAAAATGGCTGTAGATGATGACCTTATTATGTATAGAAATTTATTGCAGAAAATAATGACCAATCATATAAATTGAAAAGATGGACGAGAGAAAAGATACGGTATCAGTTTAATCGTTTACTTTTAGCCCGTTGTAACTTTTTGCGTTCCACTGCTACATACGAATTTCTCTGCATAGGTGAAAAGGCCTGAAGTTTACTTTAATGCAAAAGAGCACAAGAAGCGAAAAAAAGCGGTACACCGTTCGATGTTGACTTCGTAGAACTCGATGGAGTGGCGAATGTCAGGCTTTTGTGTCGTCTCCTGCTAATTCTGAAAGATGATGGATGGATGGAGCCCACTCCAGGACGCTTTTCCTATGTGGGAATATGAGTATTAGTCAACACGCTCACGGAAGTGCTCAAACCGCCCATAGCTCGTCCTGCAATGTTTATAAAATAAGCTGTGGCTTTGAAGGCTGTTATTTATCGAAACACCTGGGACCATTGGCTTAGTGTGTACGCGAGGCGCGACAACGCATAAGAAATTATTTGCCACTAGCCGCCACGACTCTCTTAACTCCCGACGAATGCGTCCGTTAATGCTTAGCTGTGCTCTGCTTCTCAGCAAGTCTAGGGCAGTGTGTTTTCAATGCCTCTGGTTGGTCTTTAATACCGATAATACTTTAAAGGTTTTATACGCATAGAATCTCTCAGCTCAGTAGGTACCTTCTTTTCTAGTCATAACTCGGGAACGAATTTGTTTGGCATACTCAGAAGTTTATCAAACCGAGTGCCATCTCGAGATCGTTAAACATGATACGGCGGTTCTCTAGAATCTGTGCGGCGTGTGAAGAAGTCGCGCGTCAGAGCTCGTGAGTGCGGCGCGCGCCGTCGTCACGCGCCCGCGGGCTCTGCACGAGCGGGCAGGGCCGGATTTAGAGTTATTGTGTCGATAGTAAAAACATATTTTTGACTGTCTTAGGCATTTTGGCTCCTATTAATGGGTATGTTTCCCCATAATTGGGAAGACCCGAAGCTTACTGTTGGCCTTTTGCCGTAACAGTAAGCTTCTGGCCTCACACAAACCGTCGTCCTATATATTGTTATAAATGAATTACGTAAATTAATATTAGTTAATATGTACGTTACGTTGTTAAGTGCTAACTTGTACTAAATTTAAAGATAGAAGGACGTAACTATGTATTGAGAAGTACAAAGGATTTTCTTGAATTCAGAGATATTCTTGATAATTATATGTTCAATTTCTTACACACAGAATTTGAAACAAATTCAGCGTCGTTGAATTTGTTTCAAAGTAGCATGAAAGCAGAAATGCCAAAAAAGGTAAGAATTTAGACGGCCTTGGGGTTTTTTGAGGAACATAAAAATTAAATTTGGCTAGCTGCCCAGACTTACTAAGTTTTTTTCAATTTCACCATTTACTAATTTGAGTAGGAAGACGAGATACGGTCTTTTAAGCTCATCAGCTTGATATAATACAGACGCTTTAGTATCATTTTATTTTATTTTAATTTCAATATGTTTTTTGGTTGATCTTCAAATTAAGGTTCTAAGTACGGCCCTGCGCTTGGCTCGCCACAGGCGATAGTTTTCCCACGGTCGCGGCCGGCCGCGTCGTGGCCAAGTAAGCTGCCATTTGCATGACGCCCCCCACTGCCTACCGTATTACACAGCCAACTTATCAAGTGCCCAGCACCAATCCAACACACTATTTTACACACCGCACTTCACATGGACGGGTTATAACAGTTTCGTTAAGAGATCTTTGTTCACAGACCTGGGTAACCCAAGATAGATCATGTCAATCAATCACAGTCTTTATTAGAACACTGCCGCTCATAATTGGACATTATCTTCTCAATTAAGAAACCTCCTAATTTTAAATGGCGTGTGCTCTGTACTCCATAATTATCTTAATTAGATCCCGAGTCCACTAAACGAGTAAACGAATGCCCAATCGGTTTCGAGTCGAACTTAATAAAATTTAGACAGGTCAATAAAAAAATCCGCATCGTTCTGGACTTACCTATGTCTTGCAAAATAGTTCGAGGACCCCAGAAATAAAAAGTACGTAGATAGGATATAGATAACTAAGCAGATTAACAATTTATTGTCCCCGAACATCATTGTTATGTTATGACAGATACTAACAATAAAAAGTGTTATTGGCTTTATAGTGATACAACGATAGTTAATAAATACATTAAATTATTAAAGTGCGCGAAACACGTCAAAATAGCGAGAGCACTATGGCGTTTATGAAGGCAAATTCACGATGTGTTAGATTTCAAGAAGACATTATTGGAATAGCTTTAACTTGCTGAATGATGTTATAAATTATACCTTTTAATTTATAACATCATTGGAAAAAGTAATCGCACAAGGTCAAATGGTGATATCGGTTATGCAACAAGCTTAAGTGATCCGTTTTAAAGCCAATATTTAAAATTCCAATGTTGCGACAAGCTATTGTCCCGCTAGCATCATTTAAATATTTCTTAACGCTATTATCTTTACATAGTTTTTAATAACTGCAAACAATACTCCGGTGAACACAAGAAAACTCTTCAAGCAGAACAATTAACAAAACCAATATTTATTTTGCAGAACCCGGAACCGTTTGTTTGCGAGGCTGACCATTATGTTGTTTGATGACTTTGAAATTGGTTATATCCGCTCCCAGATTTTGCTTAAGGAACTGAAAAATCTGGGTTTAAATCCGTATTTATTCTGTTAATAATATTATCTTTCTTAATAGTTCCTAGGGACCTTCGAAATACATATTTTTTTTTTTTTTTATATGTAAACCGAACAAAAAGGCAGACGGGCCGCGTGGTGTTAAGCGATCACCGTCGCCTATGGACACGGGCAACCCCAGGGGAGCCACCCGAGCATTGCCGGCTTTGGAGGAGAGCTTTTTTTACAGCTTTCTTGAAGAACCCCATGTTATAGTCCACTGGGAATGCCTCAGCTGGAAGGTTGTCCCATAACCTACACGTCCGTGGTAAAAAGGAGCGTGCAAAGCGGACTGTGGAGGACCACCACGAGTCCAGATGGTGCCTGTGGAACTTTAACCTTCGTCTGGTGGTATAATCATGGAATGGTGATGTAGGCATTAGTTTGAAAAGTTCCTCGGAGCACTCACCATAGTAAAGTCGGTAGAACACGCAGAGCGAGCCTATGTCTCTTCGCAAGCTGAGCGGTTCTAGCCTGTCAGTCAATCTTGGGTCGTTGACGATTCGGACTGCGCGCTTTTCAACGGAGTCAAATGGGTGTAGCTGGTATTTTGGTGCTCCTGCCCAGAGATGAGAGCAGTACTCCATATGGGGTCTGACCTGGGCTTTGTACAGCGTCAGGAGTTGCCCCGCAGTGAAGTACTGCCTCGCCCTATTGAGGACACCAAGCTTTTTGGACGCCAATTTGGCTTTGTGCTCCAAATGACTCCGGTACTGCACTTTACTCGTAATGTCAACTCCCAAGATACCGACACTTTCACCGACGGTGAGCGCGGTACCCTGGAACTTGGGCGCTATAACAAATGGGGTTTTTTTAGCGGTAAACGCGCAAACTTGTGTCTTCGTGAGGTTAAACTCGACAAGGTTAAGTCGACCCCATTCCGAGACCCGCTCCAGAGAGTTCTCGACTTCAGACACAAGTTTGATTCTACTTTCCTCCACTTGTGACCTAGAGGCATTGGCTCGACAGGTGTATAGTGCGTCCACCGTACTATCATCTGCATAGCAATGTATACTGCGTGATTGTTGCAGCATGTCATTGATATGCAGAATGAATAGTGTAGGAGACAGCACTGAGCCTTGGGGAACACCGGCATTAATGGGCTTCATATCTGAGCAGCATCCGTCAACAACGACCTTAATCTGCCGCTCAGACAGAAAGTTTGCCACCCAGTTGCATAGCCTCAGGGGAAGACCGTAAGATGGAAGCTTCGCGAGAAGGGCCCTGTGCCAGACCCGGTCAAAGGCCTTTGCGATATCCAGGCTGACTGCCAGAGCCTCCCCGTTGCCCTCGATGGCTTCAGCCCAGCGGTGTGTGAGGTATACCAAGAGATCACCGGCCGACCGGCCCTGGCGAAAGCCATACTGACGATCGCTGATCAACCGGTGCTTCTCGAGGTACCTAAGGAGCTGCGTATTTATAACACGCTCCATCACCTTAGAGAGCAGGGAGGTTATCGCAATGGGCCTGTAGTTGGACGGGTCACTGCGGTCACCCTTTTTTGGAATTGGGTGTACTAGGGCTACCTTCCACGAAGACGGTACTTTACTAGTGGTGTAGGAAAGCGAGAATAAGCGCGTTAAGACGGGAGCCAACTCGGGAGCGCACGTCTTTAATACGATCGCGGGGATATCATCCGGCCCGCTCGACTTCTTGACATCGAGGGCTAGCAGAGCTCGTCTGACGGCCTTTTGAGTGAAACGCACGTCCTTCATCGAGCTCTCACACTGCTTGATGGTCGGCGGTGTGGCACCTCCGTCGTCCAGAGTCGAGTTTGAAGCAAACAGGGTACCCAGGAGATCGGCTTTCCCTTTTGCCGTGTGAGCCAGAGTATCGTCCGGTTTGCGTAAAGATGGTAGAGACGACCGACAGAAGTTACCTTCGACAGCCTTGGCAAGCGACCAAAAAGCTCGACTCCCGCAAGGGTAGCTTGATAGACGCTGGCCAATTCTGCCGACGTGCCTAAACTTCGCCTTGGCTATTTGCTTCTTTGCCGAACGGGATATAAACCTATTTGTTTGGTTTTGGTAGCATTCAATGCTCTTATTAACAGATACATAATAGGTACATAATGTGGCAATCAAAGACAAAAAATAGAACAACCAGGAGCTGCGTTGGGTTAGAGGTATAGTATAAGTCCTTGTTCAACAACCCGCACTCGGCCAGCGTGGACTATTGTCTACTCCACTAAATTTCGGTAGGAGACATTAAAAAATTTCGAAACAATCATCTTTTCTAATCCTCTCTCATCTTTATACCCTTATTAATTCTTGTTAAGCTTTCATAAAAGGCTACGTTCAAAGAGTAAATATAATCTACCGGAGAAGCGTTTGAGCCTTTATCACTTTAATTTAACTTAATCATAATCTTAATATGCACTTATTATTACTTTTTTGTATTTGTTTTTTGAAAAAAATATTCTAATCCTCCCTCGTCTATAAGCCATTTTAAATTCTTCTTAAGCTTACATAAAATAATACGTTCAAAGGGTATAATAAAATCTACCAGAGAAGCTTTTGAGCCTTTATCACTATAATTACCTGGATGTTGTTTAAATCACCGACGGCACCGCCCTTTCAGTCTTTCTTGGTCCATTAAATTAGCGGCTAGTTTGAATATTATCACTTGTTTAATTAGTTTCTGAATGAGTAGGTATATATATTATATATAAAGTCCTTCTAATTTTTAATTTATTACAGTCTCTTTTTAAGAGCTGTAATTTTTTGTAGTCTGATACCTTTTGTAAGTTTTCAGTTTTTTTTTTCATTTTTAATAATGACATCGCAAGCTCTGTGCATATTGCCAGCGTCATGTATAATTTTTGCATCACTTAGTAGTCTTAGAAAAAATCAGTAAGTCGTCAGGTATCAGTCAGTCTAGTTAGTCAGATATTCAAATAAAGTGATGGCTACTAACTACACCAGAACATGTCCGATGGACATTTGGAGGCAAGTCGAAAAAACTAACAGTTTTCGCACTGTTATTTTATTTCACATCACACTCGTGCAATATCGAAAAAAATGCCGTCAACTTTATCTGATATAACTCAAAAATACACAAAGAAAATGAAAATATAACAAGAGCACAACTTGTCCCTTCAGACTTCCCGCCAAAACTCACTTCAGTTAAATAAGGATGAAAATATAATATTAATACTTACGTTTCGCCACACATATATTTATGTTTACACCAGTGTATTAGTTTGTGATTTTTATTTAACATTTCGAACGTAGTACCTAGTTGAATCGTCTTATATACCTAATGTAGTTAAGCGTGGTAGTACTATAATTCTCTGGTTTTTATCAAAATCAGAGTTGAAATCAAAGTAAGTACTTACCTAACGTAATCTGCTTATGCATCCGGACATACAGACGGATGGAAACCCCTTCATTTAAAGAGCAAGATCACTTACTGACCTTGTGAATTACCATGAAACTACCTTCTAATGACAAACCACGCTGTTTCTACAACTAACAATACGCGTTTAAATTTTCTAAAAATACAATGCATGAACTGTGCATGTGAATTTATTAAATACTAGTCTTTTGCCAGCGGCTTCGCTTGCGTGGACCCGTTTTATAGGTTCCCGTAGTATAAAAACCATCCTTTGTCCTTTCCCAAGGTCCACTCTATCTGTATTCCAAATTTCATTAAAATAGGTTCAGTAGTATAAGCGGGAAAGCGTAGCAGACAGACAGACAGAGTTACTATCGAATTTATAATATTAGTATGGATTACTTAATATGTTGGCTACAAACCTTTTTTGCGTCCCATTACTGGGCACGGATCTTTCCCTATTATTGGCGATGCCTGGATGCCTTAGTCGACCACGCTGCCCCAATGCGGGTTGGAGAAGATGCCGTTTAGCGGCCAACCCGCTGTCGAATGTTTTCAAACCGCACTAGGGACTCCAACAGGGCTTAAGTACTGTTATCTCGACGGCTTATCGGCCCTCCGAAGCACAGAAACACGCATGTTTTTTTGCCACCCATCTCACACCCGACCGCGCCCGTTTTGCTTAGCTGCATTGCGTTCTACGCTAACGATATTTCTTCAAGTAATTTTTTCGGCAATAGCTTGTAATAAGTCATGGTTGCCGCTTTTAGGCGGTCATTAGTATGTATGCAATGTAATATCAGACTTGACCTTTCTTGAAGTTGTTGGCCAAATGGAGCCTTGTTTGAGGAGGAGTGTACATTAAGATCTATAAAAAGCACTTTGGTTTGATGATGATATACCTACTGGTGATAGTTTTCAGTTGCCTGCCAGGAAGTCCGTTCAGATTTTTGTACTCCAAGATGGAGACCCGCTTGGCGCAGTGGTTAACATGCTGCCAACCGGGGGTCCTGGGTTCGAATCGCGGCGAAGCAGAGGTTGAAATGATAAGTTTCAATGTCTGTTCTCGGTTCAGGTGTTTGTGTTTATGTCTATTAATGTGTATAATGGTACCCACGACACAGGGTATACCTACTTATATTACAGTACTTAAATTACTTATAGTCATTATAATAATATATAAAAAGAGGACCGTGAGCCAGACCAACAGTTCGGGACGACTTTGGACCAAAATTTAATATTAACAATTTACATCCAAACGTAGCACGCAACTTGAAACTCCGTATAAAAGCAGTTACTCAAACAATACCTCCAAAAAAGAAAAGATCAATCATTATTCAGCATTTCGCGTATCGACAAAAAAGGAATAAAGCTATCACTAAAAATATAGCAGTTATTCGCGATTTTATTGAGAAAACAGATCGTCTGTCGTTCCCACGCCCAGGCTTCCGGCCGAAGCGAATTTTGACAGAGAACTACGGAATTACTAACAGCTCTTGTACCGATAGCAGAAAAATTAACGGTAGCTGAAATTGATTTTTTTATCCAGTTTCCGTACTTTTTTACGTTCTACTTATAACCGTATGCACGATATCTTATAAGAATACTATAAGATTCTGCAATACACCTATCCAATGTTCTTGCAAATTTCTTTCCTCAATTCTAGTGCATATTGCCAATGCAGCAATGTTACATTGAGTACCAATGTTAGTAAGTATTGGAAAGAAATTCAAAATTAATTTTTTGGCCGAAATTGATTTTGAAATAGGTTAGTTAAGGTCAATATTTTTTACAGTTTAAATATCAAATAATGGTGTGTTCTATGTATACACGCTAGTGCAAGCAAACTATTTGTAAAACCTCACGCTCAATCCATACTAATATGTATTATAAAGAGGAAAGATTTGTATTTATGTATGTTTGTGATGAATAAACTCAAAAATTACTGTTCCGATTTCAAAAATTCTTTCTCCATTAGAAAGCTACATTCACCCTGAGTAACATAGACTACTTTTTACCGCGGGAAATTGCTTTATTCCTACGTGAAAACGGGTAATAGGGTCAACGCGGTTGAAGCAACTGGCTAAACGCCTATGATTTTAATATAGCAATGAAGCCTGGAATAGCACATAGGCAATTTTTTTATCCTACGGGGACCCATTAAATCATAAATAAAAAGACTCACGCGAAATTTCACAAACGTTTAAGATTACAGCGTATTTAAGTATAAGAACTGTAAAATTGAATCGTAAGGGATCACAGCAAAGAAAAAATTAAACTTCATCAAGATCCGCGAAATTGTACCCACTGTAAAATTGTCACCAACATGAGTTTTTTTCACATCTAAGAATAATAACTATAACTCGGTTTATTTTATACGAATCGACTCGTTTTTAAAAACATGAATAATGCCAAAATGTTGACCAAAAAAATACATACTTATTCTGATTTATTTTTAAAAAGTAGCAAAGGATTAAGAATAGAGCTACCGTATCCCCTGTCTGATCGTAAGAGGCGACTAAGAGGGAGCTTCCGGGGTTGTGGGCGGTGAAAGTTTGAGCTCGATCCGTCCAGCTAGCAGCCCCGGGAAGGACGGCGGTGTGTACGTGGTCGCATGCCGCCGGTATACTCTCCCAAGTTGCTCCCAGGTTGTGTGTAGAAGACCATGTGCTTCAGTGACCACGCGGATTGGATGCTCGCCTGCTACTCCATTGAAATAAAAAAGACACATGATATTAAGTGAACCATAACTCAAGCTGGCGCGGTCCCAGGGGAGCGGGGTCACAGGGGACATGCCCCCCCCCCAAAATCCATCACTCAGATGGAAGGCGAAACAAGCCAATTTGGGACACCTCTTCCCCCAAATTTCTTTCTCAAGCAGGAGTCGACTCTTGTCTTAGGCTTTATGTAACTGTGCTGCTACTCCAGAGGCTGTGAATCACCTCACAAAAGCGTAGCCGGTACACGCACCTTTACATCGAAATACAATTGAATAACTTCTCGGCAGTTGTAGTCGCCGCGATCTCTTCTTTATCTTAAAGATTTACAGTCACTCTAAACGAAGACAAAGTTAAACTTATGTTGAGTACGCACGCAGTCATCCGGTTCACGAAATGTCAAGAAACAAATTGTTTTGCATTATTTTTAGTTGCTTAAATAAATAAGCAGTTTGATTAATGACTCGACATTTTAATACAGTGTTTAATCGAAATTGATATTTTCATAGCAATTAATTAACGTGTCGGTTATATCGTGGTGTAAGCGATGTGGCTGCTATCGCTTCCGTCAGATGGCCACCAATTAAGAACAAACTAGTTTGGATTATCCAACAAAATAAAGCCTTAGGGTGCGTTTCCACTGACGCAAAGCTGAACGGAGAGGAGCGGAGAAGAGCGGTGAAAAGTGGTGAGTGTTTCCACTGAAGCACAGCAGAGCGGAGTAGTGAATCCGCACCCCAATGCCACAACGCAACTTTACTCTATTGACACTATAGGTAGATAGGTACATTCTGTCAATTTTCTTGGGTTAGAAAATTAATTGCTGCGAAAAGCTGAAACAGTCTTAGTATTTCGATGTCAATTATGGCTTTATGCTAGATTATATTTGGTTTTTAGAGGTAAATTAGTGATGCAATTTAACAAAAAATAAATAAATGGGAGCATACCTACCTAGGAGTCTATTGTTTATTACCTGAATTCTAATTTCATTACTAAACAAAAGTAAGTTTCTAATGACAGGTAGCAAAAACTTTTTAAATATAAATTTTGTAGATTTCAATCGATTATTTATAGAAAAACAGCAAAATTCAAATACTTAAGTAACTTTTATTTGAACAAAGAATTACATAGAAGGTACCAATAGAGATAAGTAAAATTATTTACAAAAGTTCGTTTAGGCCCTAAAGGTTTTTTTTACATCAGCCAATCTGTCAATATGATTATAAATGATGTATTACAAAGATCCATAAGCGTTAATCGACATTATTTTGCTGTCGCTTCCGCCATAAGATCGGCTATTAATTATGCGCGGGCGCCACAAACTAGTTTCGTACTGTCCATCAATACCGATACAAGTTTCATCGACTGTTTTGTTTTTTTTCGGTAACGGTCAATGGTTTATTTTTAAACTGTAAAGAACAAACATATTGGTATATGGTAATGGTTTTTTTTTATAGTAAATAATCAGTCTGATTCGGTGTTGCTCCTTTAAACTTAAAATTTTTATTTAAATTATACAATATGCCGCGTGGTTGCCGGCGTTAGAATAGCACCACTCCGATTCTTCCCAGGAGGTCGTAGGAGGCGACCAAGGGACATATTCCAAGAGACGGGCAGCAGCGTCTTCCTGTGTAAAACAACATCCACTGCGGTCACCAACCCGCAATGCCAAGCGTGGTGACTATGGCAATAAACCCCCTTATGGCAGTCACAAATAAACCTCGGCCCCCAGTCCCCGGCGGCCCCGCTATCCCTGGTTACGACAGCGGCCATGGTAACGGCGGGGCAGGGGTGCTAAGAATCTCCGGCAGAGATTCGGCTGTCACTAAAGGAAACAACCTCTTCACCTGGCAACATACAACACCAGGACTGAGCTGGAAGCAGAGATAGATAAGTTACGATGGAGTATCATAAGATTATCCGAAGTCCGAAGAGAGGGAGAGGACACGGTAATCCTTAAATTCGGTAACTTTCGTTCTATCATCGGGAGGGCGAACATCTGTCCCAAGGTGGTGTCGGGTTTCTCGTCCACAGGTCCCTCATCAACAACGTGACGAAAGTCGAAAGTGTGTCAGCAAAGGTAGCGTACCTTATACTCAGAATATCAAAACGGTATTCGCTGAAGGTCATAGGTACAGGTATACGCACCGACCGCGACACACCCAGACGATGAGGTTGAGGCTATGTATGAGGACGTCAGTAGAGCCATACATGCCTCAAAGACTCATTTCACGGTGATGATGGGGGATTTCAATGCAAGACTGGGCACGCGAGACGGCGACGAGCAGTAGGGCCCTTTGGGTTTGGACAACGGAACCACCGAGGCCACTTGTTTGCTAACTTCTTGGAGAAGGAGAGCCTCTTCATGATGAACTCCTTCTTCAAGAAGAAGCCACAGCGCAAGTGGACTTGGATTAGCCCTAATGGTTCCACGAAAAGCGAGATAGACTTCATTTTGGCAGACAAACGGCACATATTTAATGATGTCTCCGTGATCAACAGGTTGAAAACCGGAAGTGATCACCGAATGGTACGAGGCACATTAAATATCAACATCAAGCTGGAACGATCACTGGTGGGTGCATTGAAGTGCAGCTCCATTTTGTTTGGCTGATGTTCTAAATTTTAGACACCTTTTTTAAATTGCTAACCACGGATGGACACACAGCCCCGTTCAAACCAGGCGCGGTCTCTTTCTCCTCAGATAGGGGGGAGACAGGGGACATTAGCACCCCCCCCCCCCCCCGCAAATCCGTCAGTCATGCGTAGATGGAAGGCTGGAAGGCGAAACAAGCCAATTTGGGACACCCCTTCCAAACCTGATAACCTGATAATAGGGTTGTCGTAGAGGCCGTGTGTTGTTGCACTACAAGTCTGAAGGCTCCGAAGAAAACAAATTATAATTGCTTCACTGCAGAATGGATGAAGCAGTGGTTCTTTTTAGAATCTAGATCAAACCATGAAAGTTTTACTTCAAAATTTGATGTAAAATTTGCATGGATTTGTATGGATCCCTGGTCTGTGTCTGTGTCCTAATCTTTGTGTGTTGTTGTCTTGATGTGTGCAATGCTTTACACTGAGCACCAATCTAGTCAAGACTAAGATATTCGTGATTTACATATATTATATTCCTAGATTTTACTAACACAATTATAAACAATGTTATAAGTAATAAGTAGCAAGTTATAAAAAAGTAATCAAGACCAATATTATGTATAATCATCATCAATAAATAATCCACCCATTTCCTCAATTAAAATCAAAAGGTAATGTTATTTGAAAAAATCCTATAAAATCTCGGTGTAATTAAATACTAAAAACCTATAGAATAATAAAATTTAAAAACTAGTTTAAGTTGTTTCTTGAAAGGTTACAACATCCTGCTATTTCGAAGACTTGCTTCCGTGCATGACTTCTTTTGAGCGTAATCTTCTACTTTCACAAATAACGCTTTATCTTTGACTTTTTTTCAATCATTTTTATGACCCAATGCTGGGCACAAGTGAGAGGGATTTAGGCTATGGTCCACCACGCTGGCCAAGTGCAGATTTGTGGAAATTATGAATTTCTCTCAGGCATGCACATGGGAGAACACGTAATAAATTAATAATATCACGATATTTTCCATTGCCGTGGAGGAGCGATAAATGCGCACATTATAAAGTTCTTTGACAGAGGTGCGCGCCGAGGATTTGAACCCAGGATTGGTCGCGTCGAAGACCGCGGTTTTTTACCACTCTGCCATTTCTGCTCGATGTTGCTATCTTTGACTTAATACCACATAAACCCGACAAGTGCGAGTAAAACTTACGTGATTATGGTTCCGTATGTTGATAAGGGATTTACTACTTTCTTTGAAGACCCATAGATTTTTTTTATATTTAATTTTCCGGGGTTGTGGGCGATAAGAGTGGGAGCTCGATCCGTTCAGTCAGCGGCCCCGGAAAGGACAGCCGTCGTAAGCATCGGAGGGTGCAGGAGGGCACATCTGTCCTCCAGAGGATAGGCCGGTTCTGTGACGTCGCGCGTGCGTTCCACCATTACACCAGTGCGTTCCACTGGAGATCCCGGAGTCCTCCGAAAGCGCAGAGGTACGCCACCGGGGCGTTTTAGTTTTTTTGGTTGGTTTTAGTGCGGTAACAAATCCCACATAACCCGGTAACACCTCTCCCAAGGTTGGGTACCTTTTGAAGGTTCTTCTTTCTTTCTTTTCGATAGATTACTTAAAAACTTTTTGTAATAAATTTGCATATTTTTTTTTCTTTTTTTTTTAAATTCCTCATCATTCGATTATCATAGCCCCGGACTTTACTTTTGAGATATGATATAATTTTTTCCTGTCTATTATGTTACATGATCCTTAATCTTATATTAATTTGAGGTACAAACTAACATCCGATACAATTTAAGTATCTATTATAGAAACATTTTACTTTGATAATAGTCTTATATAAAATGGAGAAAAACTTTACAAGTTTTTTGAAGACGTTGGAAACGGACCGGTTTTTCCTATTTGTATACATAATCGCTGTTTTTAGGTAAACTGTTTAGTTTTTGCCGAAATCCGTAATCGTTCTGGCACACGATCTATTTCCGGTTGACTTGATTAGATCTCTAGCGAAATCCTAAATTACAAGGTGCGCGTGCGCAAACAGCCAGTACTACTTAATTTTTTATCGTCATACGGACATCCATACTAATACTATAAATGTGAAAGTGTGTTTGTTTGTCCTTTCATGTCGCAACGATGCGTACACTTGATTTTTTGTGTGGAGATAGTTGTAAGGACTGGAGAGTGACATAAGTTACTGAGCCGAGGAAATTTATCTCCCCATTATTGTTCACTAGTATAAGCGGGAAAGCGTAACAGACGTACATATAGCTCTTTAATATTGTAAGTAGTACATATTTTTGTTCTATCATCAATAGTTTCCACAGCGCAGGCGACGAAAGATTTTGCGGCATTTTTTTACACCTCGGGTTACGTTACTAAAGTTTTAGTAATGATCCATAATCTTTTCTAGGAATAAATATAGCCTTTATTCCTCAGGGTGAATGTAGCTTTCTAATGATGAAAGAATTTTTGAAATCGGAACAGTAGTTTTTCAGTGTTTTCATTACAAACATACAAAACACACAAAAATACAAATCTTTCCTCTTTATAATAATATTATAGTATATATAATAATGTTTTTGCTAAGATGTCATTCAGGGTGAACTTAAGAATCATAATAATTAAGTTAGAATCATAACAATTTCCTGTACTATGTCAACAGGCATTTCTGTATTAACGCTAATAAGTTAATCACTTCCAGCAGGTAAACTAGACGCGAACGCCATTACTGAGTTAACGAGTTAATTGTGTCAGGTGTTAGAGATTGTGTCGCAAAGTCAATTAGATCGTTATTAAATTAGCTTGTTTGTATAGGCAATGTCTATACATTCTTTACTATTCTGTTACCTACTAGACAGATCTTAACTGATGTTTTATTGAACAAAAGTTAATCTATTTCATAGAGTTATTTATTTTAGACTCATGCCACCAATGTTTTTCACTAACTCGCATTGAAGAAGCTTCAGGCCCTTCCAAAATAAGGGAGTAGTCGTGCCTAGAACTGGGACGCATAAAGATATTTGTATTCTGATATCTGGTTTGGTATTCTGATATGGCTTTTGAAATACAGAGACCTAAAATAAAAATATTTTGAAAGAAAACTGAAAATGGTAGATTTTGTAGCTGGTATATTTATAGTTCGCCAGTGCAGCACTTTCAAAAGGTACCCGGCACCTTGGCTCTCCCAAAATACCGGGTTATGTGGGGTTTGACCGCCTTAAAACCCTCTCGGTGGCCTGCCTTTGCGCTTAAGAAGGACTCCGGGACCTCCATGCACACACCGCGCGGCCTTCTGGGGGTCACTGGCTGGACGGATCGAGCTCCCACTCTCACCGCCCGCAACCCCGGAAGCCTCCCTTTATTCGTCTCTTACGATCAGGCAGGGGATATCGTAGCACTATTCTTAATACCGAAGCTACAGGGACTAACGCCACGTGGCCTGCATGCTCGTTTGAATACTCCATTCAAATAAAAAAAAAGATACAACAATCAAGATGGAACAAAGAAGCTATCATCATTACACGAACAATTTGATATGTGATACAGTTTTGTTTGGATGAGGTTGGTTCCCACATAAACTTAAATGTTTATTTATCGTTGCACATGCAAAGAAACGGCCATAAGCAACTGTCACATTGCAATTTTTCAATAAAAGTAACGACGCACTTGTTTCCATTACACACATCGGTACTAATGTGTAGGGTTGTCAACGAAGCTAAGTTGTCTACATTTTTTTAATGTACCTATATCTTTTAACTCAAAGCTGTATAATTATTATAACAAAGCTGAATAATTAATAAATATTTAAACGAAATCTATTGTTAAACTGGAATCCTTTTTGCATCTGATTGATGAGTAAGGCGAAGGCTTCGAGCTTACTCCACCACGTTGGTCCGATGTGATCTGAAATGAAAATCTGAAATGAAATTATTTATTTGCTAGAATGTGGTATACAACACTCAGTTGTTTACTATCTGTTTGTCTCTTAGTCTCTCCTATTTACCAAAATTTGGTGTGCAATTTCACAGTAAAATAGGTATTAAAAACAATTCATTACATTTATATTAATTGAAATGAATAATAAATAAAAGTTACACACTCATAGCCCCACAGATGCTCGCTGCCCCACAGTAAGGTAGATATACCCTGTGTCCTGGGAACCATGGACACACACAAAGAAAGAAACATAAACACCTAGATTGAGAACAGAAATTTTGAACTCATCATTCAAATTTCTGCTTCGACTGGAATCGAACCCGGAACCCTTCGATTGGCAGTGCAGCATGGTAACTATTGCACCACATGGGTCGTCAAATTACTATTAACATATATTACAAATTACATTAAATTTAATTAAATATGTAAGATGTAATTTTTACATCTGGTTCGCCGAGTTAGTTAATTCAAACATAGACGAGAGTTTTCCTTGTAACCTTAATATATTTTAACAAAAAACAAATAATATTTAATTATTTAATTTAATACTTAAGTCTTTTAATATCCAAAAAACTAATCCGAAAAAATAATTGTACTTATTTTTTCGGGTAATAAAAGTATTATTATTTATATTTTGTTAAAAATATATTAAGGTTACAAAAGGTTTAAAAGCTTCAATTATAATATTTATGGAACTCTACAAGTATTTTGACTAACACATCACCGGATTTTTCAAATTGGATAACTTGGACCCAACATTCGAGTGGCAACCCTGCTGCCGCTGTGAGAACGCTCCGCCAAGCCCACTTCCCACGCGTGGCATCGCCCACACGACATTCGGCCGTCATCTTCGCTTAATGATAATGAAGCTATTATTTGGACGCGCGATGTTGACGATACTGACTTTCAGTAAACATAACATGAAGTGCACGTAGTCAGTCTCTGATTGTAGTCACATAATTGGTAATGTGGGGGTGTGGAGTGTGGAAAGGAAGGCAGTTGAGTAGACTCGTTGAGGTAGAGAGATTTTAGGTTTGTCTTTGTCATTAAATACTCCCTTTAATACTAAGGTAATCCCTTTTTGCATTCCAGTGTTAGGCACAAATCTTTGTCATAAGTAGGAAGTGTTTTTGGTTATGAGAGGGGAACCTTCGAAAGGTCCGGGGAGAGATTTGGTTAGGGTTATGTGAGATTTGTGAATAGAACCTTTCGGTGGCTTGTCTCAGCGCTTGGAGGAGACACCGGTCAGACTTACATGAAGTGACGATCAGCCTTTGGAGTACTTCCAACAGTGCCCGTTTACCATAATATAAAATATTTTGGAAGTAAAAAAGAAAAAAAGAAAGTAACTTTATTAGTGACTATAAATCGCAAAACATAAAAACTTTTTTGAAACATATAAACAAATACAAACATTATTTAAAACAATATAGAAAATAGGTCGAAGTCGTGGAAAAGTATCTCACTTAGCATAATGCCACAGTCTTCAGGGGACTGCAGCTCTGATTTTCAGTGAGACCCTTGTGGACTTTGGTACTCTGAGCAGTTCATGTAGTGTGCGTAGAGTACCGTGTTATATGTGCTAAGGCTAGAATTAGTTAAGGTGCAATAATATCACTGCGGTTTCATTGTGTTCCCCAGTGACCACAAAATGACACTCAATACACTTCTGTGTGTACCTTGGTTCCAATTAATGACATTGTTGAGTAATCAGTAGTTTAATAATCAACTTTACATGAACTTACTGCACAATACAAAGAGCTTCTTTAGACTATGTATATTGTGCTTACTGTCATCAATAATTTATTTACTTGCCTACTTAATTTTAGATAAATTAGAGGAAATTATGAAGAAAAACCTTTTTTCGGCGATTGTTTGCCTTTTCCCCCAATTTTTAGAACAGTTAAGGTTTACTTTACTTTGCCTTTAGAAAAACATGTCAAATAAAAATAAATAAGATAATGCTGTTACGTTTTACAGGGTCTCTTCATATTTTACAGTCGTTTATCCAAAATTAACTTTCTCAGGTTAATGAAAAAACATTGATGATTGATGATGATCATTCACTTTGTTAAGAGAGTACGTACCTGAAATGCTAATTAACTGCTAAAAATTCAGGACGAGTATCACCGAGTTAGTCAGCTACCTATTGAAGTATGTGGTCAATGCGTAAGTGGTTGATGAAGATGACAATATTGATGATGAAACTACTACTAGTCACGAATACTACGTGCTTCAAATGCTTATCTGCCAGATTCAGGACGAGTTATACCGTGTTATTCAGCTATCTATTAAAATGTGAGGTGTGTGGCCAGCGCGTGTGAACTGCCTTGCACGCGAGGGTGAATCAATTGACGTGTAACACTCGTGCTCGTATGATCTTTGTTGTATTGCCTACATAGTAAATTGCCCGACTACCCCATGATATTTTAATTTACTTTATCTCGGACATGTCTTTTGGACAACGATTTCTACGTCACATTGCTGGGCTCGGTGGGCCTTGAGACAGGCGCGGTCCCTGGGGTAGGAGTTATAGGGAACATGACCTCCCCCAAAATCATGGCGATGGCGAAACAAGCCAGTATGGGTAACCCCCCTCCCCTCTCGCGTAATAACTTGACACATTTTTTTACCTCCCCATTTTTAATGACCCGCCCCCCCATTCCCTAGTTAACCTCCCAAAATAGAGGGCTGCGACCGCGCCTGCCTAGAACCGTTGTTCTACCGTAAACACTAGAGAATATGATAATGAAAAATTTATGGTTTTGACGGCAACGAAATGTCGCGTGAACCCGATCGTTAGCTTAAAGTAAATCCCATACATTTATCATTCTATTCTACAAGCGTTAACGACATTAGAATGCTACATATCTAGCATCCTAGTGTCCAACCAAAATTTATGAAAACTTGGAGCTTATTTCACCTTACTGCTTCGACGATACCGATAACACATTCAACGGCAATACGAGCCCTTCTTTACATGGAAACGAAGTCTGATGAACACAGCTATATCGATATCCTATCATTATAGACTCCGTCAATATGCTCTACACTGCTATTATTCAACTACACGCATAACAGGCACACATAGTAAATTACTCACAAATTTCACTCCATTTCACACTAATAAACACAAAAACATACACACTTACATACCTACTCCTATTCATATACACACATTTATTTTTCCAATATATTAATTTAATTATACTGTAGTATTGCTCCATTAATTTGATATCTGTGTAAAATTTAAATATTTGTATTATTTTAGATACTTTATTCTGTTGAAGCTTTTGAACTGGGTGATTTTATAGTCTACTAGAAATAAGTTTCGTATAGGAAGAGCAGAACCTTCTGACTCAGGCATTTGTAATGTCTAATAGATAGGTCCTAGCCGTATCTGTATAAACTCTTTCTGTAAGGCTAAATAAATAAACATTTCAAATATTTGATCATTATTAAAAAACTAAGGTCTAATCAAAAGTCAGACTGAATCATTGTTTAGTCTAGGGAAACATGTTTACGTTACGTGGTAGACCAAATATTTGAGCCCTCAGGAAGTCACACTGATAACATCACAATATTTCCTGACGAAGCGACCCAAGAATGCATTATAACGTTTATTTTCCCTTGAAATCTGAGTAGTATGATATTTATTGTAATAACCCACAAGCTGATGAAATCTGAGTTGAAAATAATACCATGGATAAGGATGATCACGATAAAAATAAATGTGCATTTGATGCATCTAACACCTAGTAAATAGACCATAAACAAGAAACCGGCACAATTCCATAAAGTTCCTAAAAAGTAAAGACAACAATCATTAATTGTAACTGCAATTATGTAGGGCCCAACAGAAAACAAATTCAATTCTAGACTTAGATAGACAATAAACAACAAACTAGTACAATTCCATAAAGTTACTAAAAAGTAAAGACAACAATCATTAATTGTAACTGCAATTAAGTAAGACCCAACAGAAACCAAAATTCAATTCTAGACTTTAAAAAACGAAGGCAATTGCGGTGCCTTTTAAGTAAAAATAACAAAAAGTTAACTTATACGACGTCCAACTCGATAATTATACAGCTTTTAAACGGTAATTTTATTATTTAATTAGGGTCTAACGTTAGAAGAACTGGAGATAAAACCCAGAGACATTTGAAAGGACGCGAGCCAATTTCTACCTGGGCTCGAAAAAGTTACCACAAGGGCAATTTAACTTGTGTTGTGTTTGTGTCGCTCTCGGGTCCGGCCCATTTGTTATGTACGTTTTTATTCGCGTCTTTTGTCTACGCCAGTCTCAAATATTCGCCGACAAAGAAAAGGTCAAATGGACCAAATTCCAAAACTTTTCGGCACCATAACGGGCCTGTTATCTCCGCATCAGTAAAGCACCGTCAAAACTGTTTTAGTAGGTAATAATCTCCTTTTCTCCTATTTCAACGAATGCATAATACGGTAATAAACAAACATAAAAACCTTTAACATAAAACACGTGGCGATATACCCGATATACCCACGTGGAGTCCACATGAAAAGTTCATAAAATTATTCAAATGCTCCGTTCCGCGTTATAACTGTAAATAATTGTTCTACTCCACTCATATCAGTAACCTTATCTTCAGCATACGGCTAATAAAATCAATGACAGCGATCATTGGGTTAGTAAAAAATCGTAAAGGTTCGAGCTTTATGTTAAACATGACTTTAAAGTCAACACATACCGTGCGACCGATCGGAGAATTACTTTAAGAGTCAACAGCGTTATCAAGAAATATACTTTGGAGAAAAAATCTTAATTCCCTGGGAAAGTATGTTACGCATGCTCGAAACTTGATCGTTGGGCCACACGTGCTTGCATGCTATGAATGGAAGGGCGTAGGGCCGGGAAGGGGCAGGGGGGTGAAGGCTTTTTTCAGGCAGTACCATCCCAGGCACGGGCGGAGACGCGCGTGTCGAGCTTAAAGCTCCCGTGTTCAAACTTATTGTAGAGTCAGTTTAGTTGTACTTTGTGATCGTGATTTATCAGGTTGGTATCTACTGTGTAAACAGTAGCTTCTTTTCTTTTAATTATTTCCTTCTGTTTACTTATTTATTCTCACTAATTTTCACGGCTCTTTATAAATTCATGAGAGGCCGTTGTATGTTAATTTATTTGTGGTTTTTGCTTTGTTGATTCATTTTGTTTGTTTATGTCCAAAAGAATCTGTGGTAGTTTTAACTATACATTACTTTGTTCTAAAATGTTTCCTGATTCGTACTTTATTATTGAGTCACTGTATAAATACATAATATTTGAATAGAGACATTTTCTATGTATTAGGATTAATTATGTCTAAGATTTTTTTCTTTTTGTCCCAGATTTTAAAATGTCTTCGGACCCCGCACCATTATCGAAAACAGCCAAGTACAAAAAAATTACTAAGCCGCTTTTGGAAAGAAAACGGCGCGCGCGCATTAACCGATGCTTGGACGAATTGAAAGACCTAATGGTTGGAGCTTTAGAGGTGAGCTTACAATTTTGTCACATTTCCCATACTATAGGTATTTTATTATAGGTATTAAATTTCTTTAGTCTTTTTATTATTATTTATTAAAAATGTGTATTACCGATTGTAAAATATATCTACAGTTGATTAATTATATTAAACCACACACATGTTTTATTGGCAATCAAACTGTAATTCATCTTCCATTCACACGCCATTTATTTTATCGCGAACCGGTTGTCCTTCTGTTTATTGCTCGGGCACTTATGGGCGAGCAGGGCGAAACAGGAATACAAAAGTACGAGTCCATTAATAAACAGCGCTATCTACTCTACCGTACAGTTATATTAATGTGACGCTTGCCCTGGCGTAACGTGAGAAACTCAGCGTGCACCTGCTCATAGACTTAATTATTTTTTTCCTTTTGTCCACAGATCGATGACGACAACCTGAGCAAGCTGGAAAAGGCAGATATCCTTGAGTTAACGGTAAACCATCTCACAAAGTTGCACAGCCCGAAAGACCCTGTTTTGGAAGCGAAAAAGTTCCAAGCTGGATTCGGACAGTGCGCCGCCGAAGCGTGTCGCTTTATTATGTCCGTGCCAGATTTAGACACGAAAGTTAGCCAAAATCTAATCAGCCATTTGTCAAGATTGATAACAGCGCAGCCACTCACGATTCAAGTTCCAGACCGGCCCAGTTTCTCTCCGCCGACCTCACCGTCTTCCGTTGTGTCCGATAGACAACATTATTACAGCGATCACGAGCGTTCATCTTCCGACGCTGAGGACTCCATGTATTCGGGTGACAGCGCTTCAAAGCAATGGGCTTATCCCAGGGCGAATCCGAGGACGCCACAGAAACAAAGTCCTCCTGGCGCGGGATTGCTAACTACGGTAGACAAACTACCTTTGCCCAACCATGGCGTGTCAGAAAGCAATCCCAATAACGGTCACAGAAATAATGCATACTTCAACAGAGTTCCAGCGGAAGCAAAAGATGTTATCCTTCAGAAAATCAGACAGCACATAATGGATAAGCGCGGGAATGACACTATTGGCAATGTCGACATTAACATCCAGCCAGAATACCCACAAGAACAGAGATACATTCATAGAGACGAAATGTACAGAAATGACTATGCGTATCAATATTCGCCTGCACCGGCACCGGCGCCATATCCTACCAGCAGTGACACATTAGACTTAAGGAAGGTAAGATCTCCAGCTAAGGCTCAGATCGAACCAGTACACTCTCCTAAAAATATTGTTGCTTTTAACAATGTAAAAGAAGAAGAAGCGACCCCTGCTGAGAGCAAACCCGAGGTAGTAGCTAGTCTTCCGGAACAGTGCGAATTGCCAATGGATTACAGCAACTTGCCACCTAAAAAGAAAAGGAAATTGATCGAGTACCAGGAGTACAAAAAACAAGAAGAGGCAAGACGTCAGCTCGACGCTTTTTATGCGGAGAAAAAAGAGCGTCTCCAAGAGGGACCACCGGCGGAACAAGACTTAGACGTAAATAAGTGGCGCCCTTGGTGAACTCTAGTTTTTTTGCGCCACTTCATTATTGTGATATTTATTCTTCCACGACAAAGCTTTAATTTGTTTTAATTTGTTATTGTATTAGATTTAAGTCATTATGTGCCTTATTTAAGTGATTATTATATTATACCATTAGAAGAGGAGTAAAAATCAGTAGATTTTGAAATATTTTATGTGCCATGTATTTGATCTCGATGTCTTCCTATGAATATTCAAATAAAAAGATTGAAGTCTTCCGAAACTATGTCTAATAGAGAAGTTATACTTACCCTCGTTCTATTACCAGCCGAATGATTTAAATTTTTATTATAAGTTTGAATATGGTATCAGAAAATAAACGTGTATGATTGATTACATTATTCTTTTATTTATATTTCATAAAAAAATTATTCGCTAAACCAAATTTAAAGTAGGCGGGTATCAAGGCACCTACTTAGTTATTATGGAGTACACACATAGTTATTATGAGTACCTATGCTAAAGCTTGTTGAGTAACCTGACATTGGTAATATACCAATGGTATAGGTACCTCATTTTATTTTAATTTATCTCGTAGCGGCTAAGACATAGCCCAACACCAGACTTCCTTGTGTCGCGTGGCTACCATGGGCACACACCTTAAACTTTAAAGCATCAAAGGCACTGACTCACCGTCAGTACCTGTGATGCTCTAAGGCACACATGAACATAAAAAAATATCTCAGATCAAATAAAAAAGTGTTTCGAAGTATTTTAACTTTAAATCAGTTTTTTTTTCGGCGGGAATTCGGAAAGGATATTTATGTTTTGTTCTTGCTTTATTTAATTTTCTTGTTTTTGAGTTACATTGGATAAAGTTAGTGGCATTTTGTTCGATATAGGTTAACGACAGTGTAGAAAATGAAAAACTCGCACTGTTTTTTTTATTTTCAACACGTATTTTCAGCTTGCTTCCAAAACTCCATCGGACACGTTCTGATACTGACTGATTAGTGACTACTTACTGATTTTTTCTATGACTACTAAGTAATGCAAAAATAATACGTTGGCAATATGCACAGAGTTCACGAGCCGTTATTGAAAGAATGAAAAAAAAATGAAACTTTGCATAAGATTTATGCTAGTAAAATAAAAATTGATGAAATTATATTATAAAAAGAAAACGACAACGCTATTATTAACATAGGCACTACTTAAGTACTCGTAGGTACCTACATACTATAACGAATGTTATTTTATTATCTACTCGTATGTACTTCAACGAAATAAATTATGTCATTCATCCTATCTTTTAAAAAATATGTTTTTTTAATGTAGGTGTTAGTGCATATTTATATGTGCACTAAAGTAATACAAATTAGCATACACATATTATAATTATTCAACCAAGTAGTTAACTGTAGCACAGTGCGCTGTACAAAGAAGTTGGTGCAGTTTTGGCACTGTTACCACCATCTATTTGTTCAATTTGTATACTAAATAAAGCACTGAGGTAGATCGTGACATTTATTGTGCGTTGGCAATCCTAGATGTCTCTGTTTCATTGCGTAGCAACGTCATCTGTGTCAATAAATCGTATTACTTTTTATGTGCCATCTATGTGTAAATAGCCACACTACAAAAACTTCGGTCACTTCGGTACACATACATTAAATAGTTCAATAAAGCTAACACTAGATGGCAGTAGCACTGAACTAAGAGGTAGGTACAAGATATTTCTACTCGATGATAGATGTCGCTTTTACTGCAAAAATGATTATCAAATGACTGTGTTAAAATAGGTATTTAAATTTAAGTATATACTTTTTAATTTTATTATGTCTGTTGTAAGTTATCATAATGTTTGTAATTATTTTGATAATAATATTACTATACTAATCCATATACTCATGTTAAATTTGCGATTCTACTCGTCAACAGATGGCGCTACCAACTGTTTGTTATGACAAGCGTCGTAGTATTTTTATTGCCGCCGTAGTACTCGACTCGAGTAGTGGGGTGAGCAAATCAACTACGCGGCTGGTTCATTCATTGATGTGCCGGTTGGTCGGCTGGTCGGTATCCGATATTACCACTCACTACGATCCACTACGAACGCCAACATGTGTTTCGCGCGTAATGTAACGAACAATCAAATTTGAATTTCAAAAAAATAAAACCTGACAGTTGACAGCCGTTTGTTTTGACATAATAATCGTGATCTCGATAAACGAGGAAATTGGAATTTTTTGACGATTTTCTGTGGATGTGATGTTGAATTGGGTGCTTTTGTGAAATGATAAGTGGTGCGATGTGGTGACAGGCGATGCTTGTGGGGGAACAGTCGCCGGCGCCGCGGGTGGTGGCTGGCTTGAGGAAACTACGACCGGAACTTACTCCAGGCCCTGTGCCCACGCCGGCTGATCCAAATATAAGGATATCAGGTCGGTAGTACTTCAGTGCACAGCACCGCTACTTCTACCTATATATACAAATGGACTTACTGATGATGGTTAGTGGTCTCATCCGTAAGTTTGACGTAATAAGTATGTAGTTCTCCAACTTAAACCATTACTTTTACGCATTGTCTGACGTTGCTTCAATAAAGAACTACAAAATTAATTATAGTAATAAATAACTATAAAATAATAATTCCCCATTAAGTATGTACTTAACTCTTTATATTTTGTTATCTATGTTGCATAAAATAATAAATATTCAATTTTCTTATCCGAAAAGGTTGAATTTAAAAACAGGTCTCAATGGTAACGACTTCCCTGTCAACCTTTATAAATAGTTTTATTCTGACAATAACTCGGATATTATTGGCTGCAACCCTTTTTGCGTCCCACTGTTGGGCACGGGTCTCTCCCCGTTATTGGGGAGGCCTGGAGCTTACTCCACCACGCTGCTCCAATGCGGGTTGGTGGAGATGCGGGTTAGTGGCCAACCCGCTGTCAGATGTTTTCAAACCGCCCATAAGGCCTCCGACAAGGTTTAACGACTGTTATCTATCGACAACAACCGGGACCGACGGCTTAACGTGCCCTCCGAAGCACGGAAACGCGCATGAAATTTTTTGCCACTAGCGGTCACCCATCTCACACCCGACCGCGCCCGTTTTGCTTAGTTGCATAGATCGTTTGCGTTCTACGCTAACCACCGGGCCATGCGCGCTTCTATTCTTCGCGGATATTATTAAGACGTTGTAACTAAGTATAATAGTTACTAAGGTATATACAGGTATTATTTTTTATTCTGCCTAGGTTATATCGTAATACCTAGGTAATCTACCTAAATGCTTACTTATTGAATACTTACCTACTGAACAATCATTAAAATTAATAATACTAAAGTAAAGTAAGATAACCAACCCGCAAAGGAGCAGCTTGTGGAGTAGGCTCCAGACCTTCCTAATAATGAGAAGAGACTTGGCCCAGCAGTGGGACGCAAAAACGGTTGCAGCCAATCAGTTAATTTTACGACCCGTGTGGCGTAATGGTTACCATGGCGGACTGCTAATCGGAGGGTCCCGGGTTCGAATCTTGGTGAAGCATAAATTTAAATGATGAGATTAAGTTTCTGTTGTCGGTCTGGGTGTTTGTATTTCTGTCTTTGTAGGTATGTGTCCATGGTACCCCACCCATACCCAGTAGTCCAGGGTATATCTACCCTACTGTGAGCTTATGGGTGTGAAATGTCATTAATTAAAAAAAATGTAAGCCCATGCGGCATCGAAATTTAATTATATACCTAAGTAGATAAATAAATCTCCGGCAGACTAGCTGAGCTATTAATTACTCACTAATTAAATGCTAATTGGTAACTATGGCTACCATTCTCTAAAACTATGCATAAGTAGGATTAATTTAAATTATACCGATTTAGGTACCTAACTAATCTCGAAGTCGCACTCCTTAACGGCTGGATCGATTTTTATGATATTTTTGGCTTAGATATGCAATTCTGTCAATGGTAACTTCGTTGTGATGATATTCAGTACAAGCCCACAAATTAATAGAACATAAATCACACCAAACAAAGAGGTTATCGAACTTAAAATATTTTATTTCGATCTAAGCTGTTATTGCGAAATTTTGTTACAATTCCGCAGCTGGCTAAGTCGGGATCGTTTTACACAACAATTGGCCCAGTCAGGCCTCGAACGCGTGACCCGATCTCAATACTGCTAACCCCATTATAATTTATTTATTATTCTATTATTAGTTATAATAATATTATTCTAACGGCTTGTTCATTAAAGGGTTAACAATTGTAGCATGGACAGTCAGTGTTTACCAAATTGTAATTACGTGATTATAGTACTTACCAAAGAGCTTTACTCAAAATAATCTCTAATCATAATTATCATCTTCTGTAATCATAATCTTACATAATAATATAAGACAGTGCCTACTCGCTCTACCGCGTAAGTTGAGAGCTTTTTGAAAAAATATGAACATATTAATTAATAAAAAAACATTGACCAGCCCAATTTCGAGATCTGGTCCTCGCTTGTTCCATTTGGAGGAGACCAAATCATATCAAAAGTGATTATAAAAAATCGGAATAATTAAAATAGAAATAGGTACTTAATGTCCATATATAATTTTATTAGAAATACCGATCTAACCATAAAAAAGAATTCAATGGCTAATTTCTGAAAAAGATTCATGAATTTAGATGATGACTAGTTATTACGGTTTACGCACTAATAAAAAGTGTTTGTCATGTGAATATCAAATTGCGTTTTTATGGCACAAATACATGTTGCTAAAATAAATTATTACGAGTGTACTTAATTATTATGTGGCATTCACCTCGTTTCAATGTCATTTGATAACGTAACCTGAAAAAAAAACAAAATATCTACATATCGTCGGCCGTCGTTAGTCATACAATAGGTATATACTTGTACTAATATACCCAAATACTTATTTTATAAATTCGAAAGTAACTCTGTCTGTCGTCTGATATGCTTTCCCGCTTAAACTAATGAACCATTTTAAATGAAATTTGGAACACAGTTAGAGAGGGCCTTGGGAAAAGACGTAGGATGGATTTTATCCTACGGGAACCTATAAAACGGGTTCACGCGGGCGAAGCCGCTGGCGGAAGGCTAGATTCCCATAAAAATGTCTATATCTAGGCCTAAACAAGTCTACTTGAGTTGTTTTTTTTTATTGTAATATCTATCCCACCAAATAGATGTAAAAAGTTGCTAAGACAATTGCATATTATTATGGCTCCTTAATTTACACCCCCTTACTCTACCAGCCCTAACTTCACGAACTCTGCATCTCAATTCTCTTCTCAGTTTATTATTAATGTACATTACCATTGTTTTCACTGATCACTGAAGATATTTTGTAATAACATCTTGTAAACATTAATAAAAAAAATACGTTTCACACTCATAGCCCAACACAGTAAGGTGTGGTGGGTGCCAGTCCCTGTAGCTTCGGGAGTAAGAATAGAGCTACGGTATCCCCTGCCTGATCGTAAGAGGCGACTATAAGGGGGCTTCCGGGGCTGCGGGCGGTGAGAGTGGGAGCTCGACCCGTCCAGCCAGCAGCCCCGGGAAGGACGGCGGTGTGGGCGTGGCCGCGTGCCGCCGTAAGCATCGGAAGGTGCAGGAGATCACATCTACTCTCCCAAATATGGGCCCGTTCCAGGGCATCGCGTATGGAGGACACCGGTGCGTTCCATGGGAGATCCCGGAGTCCTCCCCAAACGCAGGGGAAGGCCACCGAGGGGGTTTTAGTGAGGTTCAAATCCCAAATAACCCGGTGTCCTCTCCCAAGGTGCTGGGTACCTTTTGAAGGTTCCCCCCCGATACCAAAAAAAAAGGTGTGGTGGGTGCCATGGACACACACAAAGACAAACACAAACACACAGATCGAGAACAGAAATTTGAACTCATCATTCAAACTGCCTCGCCGGAAATCGAATCCGAGACCCTCCGATCCGGCATGGTAACCATTGCGCCACAAGGCCCACAAGGGTGTCCAAAGATATCTAATACCATGCAAAAGTTAAACATACATATACCTATAAATACCTATACGCCGATATTGTTCAGCTTCTGTAAGTAAAATAGGTCATTGATTCAGTAGCCGCTAAATATGAGCCATCAACGCCGTCGTGAAACTTAAGTTGCTGTGCTCACAGTACATTGCCCCATACGCTAGTAATAATGGAACACTGAACGATTAAACAACATCTGTCGACGACGGAAGATGTAATGGGATAAATAGGGCATCTGGCTACTGGGAACTGTACTTACCACCTTTGTAATTAATAGTTGTTGATGCTTGATCACCTGTCTTGGTTCGACTTAGTGGCCTATTTTTTTGGTTGTCTATGTATCGATTAAAATATAGTGGAGTACAAAGTAAAGTGTGATTTTTTATTTATTTATTTATCAAGCAGGTAACAGAACCCATATATTACAATTAATAAAATTATACAATAAAATTAAAATAAATAAAATTCAAATTAAATTAAATTAAATAAGTTACGACAGTGTCCAATTTTAGCAGCAGACTTGTTTTTTATATCGGAGATATCTTCAAAATTATATACCTGGCACATTGGGTGAGGTACCGGGCAATATGGGATTGGTTAGTACCGAAACAAACAAGTTCATAGTATAACGATGTTCATTTTTTTATTTTTACATACATTTATTTTTACGTACATATTTTAGTTGCCAATCGTAAGCGCGCATTGCCCGGCGGTTAGCGTAGAACGCAAACAATCTAGTGTGAGATGGGTGACCGCTAGTGGCAAAAAAAAATATGTGGGTTTCCGTGCTTCGGAAGGCACGTTAAGCCGTCGGTCCCGGTTCTTGTCGATAGATAACAATCGTTAAACCTTGTCGGAGGCCTTATGGGCGGTTTGAAAACATCTGACAGCGGGTTGGCCACTAATCCGCATTTCCAACAACCCGCATTGGAGCAGCGTGGTGGAGTAAGCTCCAGGCCTCTCCAATAATGGGGAGAACCCGTGCCCAGCATTGGGACGCAAAAAGGGTTGCAGCCAATCGTAAAATGTTTTTCAGGAAATGCATCCATCTTTACATGTATCCTACGTAACCCTAAGACCTATAAGGGGTTTCGGCAAAATTCACGAAATATCACAAGGCGGCAGAGGTAGTAAGATATCACGTGTATTTATTTTTATCGCATTTATGTTTTTCACATGATTACACCATTTCTTTGATATAATTTATTTTAAAATAAAATTCTATTTCTAAAATAAAATTAGACTTTACCTAAGTACCTACTTAATTTATACCTTTATTTATAGACAATATTCTAAAAATTTTAAGAGTACTAAAAATACACGTGATTTTGAGAGGGGTAGAAGTGGTTAGTCCTTAGACCTCACCACATGACACCAAGGGAGAGGGTGGGGGGTTAAAAAATTCCTAAAAACATCACGTGATAAATGGGCATCCCTAAGGAAAATTTATAAATAAACTAAAATCCACGAGATAGCTACCTAAGTATGTGTGCTTTACAAGTAATGAAAAAAATGTTTATTATAATGCCGTACCATTGTCTGCCGTCACGTTAGAACCGAGAACACAAACACGGTGGCAATAAAACTTTATTGCATAGCGTCGCTTATATTACAACACCGCGAATATGCATTTTTTACGTTATTCACTTTTGAATGCCATTGGATAGAGAAAAAAATTCCGATTTTATTGCACCAATCGCGTTTTAGAAAACTCACCAATCAGAGGCCAGAATTCGAAAACTGTAACCCCGCGAATGTCGATCATTGGTCGGTTTGGCACTAACACCGCGAATCTGCATCAGTCGCTATACGTTTCTTGCGGTGAAGATTTCGGTAAGTGTTTTTACATTGTATTTATTCGGTCATAACGATTATCCTAAAGAAAATGCACTTTATGTGATAAGAAACATTGGTACATAGCTAATATACATTAAGTTTTAATACATTTTATCATTTTATAGTTGTAAATCTTTGTTAAAGTCATCCTCAGTCAGAAACATCACTGCAAAGGCGATCATCTCCGGAAAAAAAGAAGAGTCACAGACGCTGACTAATTTCTTTGACAGACTGCCTAAGTTGCCATCGCACTATTGCCGACAGACGTCTAGTAGACTGTATCTGGAACCCACGGTTAGAAATATTTCTGAACTGTATGAGGTCTACAAAAAAGATTGTCAAGAAAAAGACAAAGCCTTTCCGTGTCGTCGTACTTTCGACAGCGAGTTCCTTAAAAGTAATCTAAGCTTATACATACCAAAAAAGGACCAGTGTGACTTTTGTTGCTCCTACAAAGTGGGTAACGTAACAGAAGAGGCCTGGAAGAAACACACTGAACTCAAGAACCGTGCCAGAGCTGAAAAATCTGCTGACAAAAATTTGGCTAGTGAAGATGCCTGTCATGTTTTGACTCAAGATGTTCAGGCAGTGAAAATGGCTCCAAATCTACAGGCGAGTGCTTTGTACTTTAAGACCAACTATGTGCCCACAATTTTACTACATACAACTTAGGTGACCATGACGTGAGGTGTTATTGGTTTGACGAAAGTAATGGGGGTTTTGAACCTTCAGTGTTCGCCTCTTGCATCGTGGATAATATCTTACACTTGTGAATGAGAAGAATATTCCTGTGATATTGTACTCCGACGGATGCTGCGCTAAAAACAGATATAGCTACCTCAGCAAGACTTTACTAAGATTAGCTATGGAAAATATTGTAGAGATCACACAAAAGTTTCTGGTCAATGGCAATATGCAAATGGAGTGTGACTTGGTACATAGCTCCATAGAGTCGAAACTTAAGGGACAGGAAATTTATCTGCTGAGCCAATATTCTGCACTAACGAAGACTGCAAGAGTTCATCCAAAACCATACGAAGCCATTTACTTGGACCATAGATTTTTCACAAATTTTTCAAAGCCTGAAGATCAAATCTATAAGGCCAGGCAGAAATGCTGGAGATCCAACAGTAACTGATATCAGTGTACTAATTCACAAACCAAGCGGGACCATCTGGTACAATCTGGATTTTGATGAAGATGCAAAGACATTGCCGCAACGTCCAAAGGTTCCCAAGAATACCATTAATACCTTGCCTAAATTGTATGACAGAAGAATACCAATCGCTGAGAGAAAGTGGCAGCATCTACAAAAGCTCAAAACGGTTATACCATGTGACTGCCATGGTTTTTACGACAACTTACCTCATTAGCTTCTAAAGACGTTTTTATAAATATTTTTAAGTTTGATTGCTGATTTGATTTATAAACGTAAAGTTTATTTTGAGAAACATTTTGATTTCTAATTTTATAATATCGTTTTATATTAAAACATAGTTGCATAATGTTTAATACATAAATGATTACAGTATAATAAAGACTGATAGTTATAGTTCTTGTACCGCCTATGTGCTAGAATGTGCCATATTTAAGAAGGCAACACCGCCTATGTGATTTTTTTATTTAAATAATGAAGATACAAACATTTTGTGCATTTCATTATACGTAGAATAAATAGTAAATTTTCATAAAATATCAATCGGCGTTTATTTCATTGTTAGGTAGAAAATATATAGTTTTTTGCCTCTCCTGTAAAGTTAGGGAAATACATGTTCGCGGTGTTGTAATATAAGCGACGATAGTCACTAAAGTTGCATTGTCTAGTTCACTGCCCACTAAAATGCCCATGAACCGCAGGAACCACATTATATCAGTAATGACTATGTGAACAAACTTTATTGGTATGTTACAGACTGAAAAAATAAACTCTGGGAAAAACGGGAAAACAGAATGTCAGTTTTTTTTTTCATTTAAGTACCTAAATGGTGTAGCAGATTGACATTTAGTAATGTGGCCTCCACACATGGGCATACCCAAGTCCTTGGTCAGGGGGGAGCAATTTTTAGGTTCTTGGTCAGGGGGACAAATTTTTAGGTTCTTGGTTAAAGGGGGAGGGGGGCAAACCTTTAGGTATTATATTCTTGGTCTGGGATGGGGGGGACAAACTTTTTTACAAAGGAAACAGCAGGAGGTAGCATATTATTATGTAGCTTTTTCTTTAGGTATAGGTTTCTTTTTTCATTTGGAAGAACTTTTAAGATTCTTTCTGAATCTTGATCCAGGGGGAGGGGCAGCTGTCCCCCCCTCGGTAGGTCCATGCCTCCATAAAATTATAAAATCAACGCAACCAAAGCCCAGACGGCAGATATGTTTTTATTTTTCAATAATGGCATCGCAAACTCAGTGCGTTTTGCCACCGTCAAGTAAAATTTTTTGCAGCATTTTTTTCAGCTACGTTAAAACTGGTTAAAAGTCGTCACTAGTCATAATCAGTTAGGTAGTCAAGTCAGTCAGTCACAGTAAAGCAATGGCTACTTTATTAGAACGTAGAGCTTTGGAGGAAACAAGAAAAAAAATCCGCATTATTATTTCATTTCACAACACTCGCGCTCTCATATTACCCTAATTAACCTGTATCGAACAAAATGCCATCAACTTTATACGATACTAGCTGTGCCCCGCGGTTTCACCCGCGTTAGAAAGAGAAGTGAACCAAACTTTACAGGATTACTCGTTGGACCAATCTGAAGATTCTCCGAGAATTTCATTGAAATCGGTCCAGCCGTTTCGGAGTCTATAAGGAACATACATACACACTTTCTCTTTTATAGATATGATGATGATTATAACACAATTATAAAATGTAAAATAACTCAAAAATTCACCAAGATTATGAAAATAAAAAAGCACAGCATCAACTTCCCGCCAAAAACAAACAGGATTTTTTTCACGATCGATGTATCACCATGAAAGTAAGAAATTGTAAATCAACAACTAAACAAGTTATTTGTATATTATTATCACTTGCATGAATTCATACAATTAACGATCATACATGCATGACAATTGACAATCGCGTTACGCATGTCATGCTATATGGTCGTCTTTAAACAGCAGCTTAAAAAACTCATAATCGATTAGTTCCCACGAGAGCATTTAGTTTTGCAATACAAATTGGCCTGCGACATGGCGACATGACAAAAGGTCTTGTGGAGGCGTTGATCCCTCCCTAATGTGTCACACTTGATGGATCTCCCTTGGCAAATGGGGTGAGGGATATTCTTATAAAAATAGATCTTTTGGTCGTATTAAAATGTTCTGCTGAAGAGAAACATTGTGCGTTTAATTTTTTTTATAAGAAATTGTATATTGATGTATAATAATTGTATGTGTTGTATATTGATATAATATTAATAAGTAATTGTAATGTTAAACAAACACACACACACACACAAACCAAACTTTTATTGCCTTGAATTCGGAGGTGGGCATAAATAGTGGCAACACAGTTTATACTATAGCCACTGTTTATGAACATATTATTATCAATTGTAAAAGTGTTTTTCTGTAAAAATATTTTTTTTAAATCTTTAAAAAAACTAATAGACCGTATCATGCATAAATAGAATGACTTCTAAAGATATTAATCAGACAGAAGTGTACGTTGTAATTCTTTTTATTCTAGCTTTAAAAATTAATACCTACGCTTTAAAAATTACCTAACGAAAATTAACAAAAATAATACTTACGGTACGTGAAAACTCTATGTTGTTAAAAAATTGAACTCTTACTTAAATTAGAACAAAAACGGTTTATTAAATGGGTTTTCAATAATGCCCTCTAATGCGCCTAAAGGCCTCGTTCATAATTAGGTATAGTATGAAAAAGTTGGTAACAATAATACTTTTATAGATCGATCCTTACAGCCATCCTTTGAAAGCATTTAAAAGACGTAGGTCTCTCCTAATATTCCTCCCCTAATAGTCCTCTGAATCCAGCTGTTTTCAACAATAATAGGTACCTACTTAAGAAATAAAATTTAAAAACAACAAAGTCAAGGCATTCAAAATACATAAATAGTTACTAATATTCTTATGGAAATTAACTAAAATGTCCTTGTTATCAAACTTTTATGGCTTCTTGTTACAAAAACACAAACCTTGAAACTTCTTTGAACTCGAAAAATAAATATGTAATCTTATTAATTTGAATACGTTTGCGCTTAATGCTCGATTGTTTTTACTTTTCACCAAATGTTTGTATAACGAATATAATATAGCAGGGACTTTTAAACGAGGCCAGCATTCGGTAGTAGACTTTTAAGGGTTAATGGATGGAAAGACCCGTGTGGCGCAATGGTTACCATGCCGGACTGCCGATCGACGGGTCCCGGGTTTGATTCCCGGTGAATCAGAAATTTGATTGATGAGTTTAAATTTCTATTCTAGGTCTGGGTGTTTGTGTTTCTGTCTTTGTGTGTGACCATGGTACGCACGACACAGGGAATCCTAGTGAAGGACTATGAGTGTGTTAATCTAATTCTGAGATTCTATACATTTTAAATGTTACGTAAAGTTAACCTTACACAAAACCAGGAATTATCGAGAAAAATCAAAACAAACACTGACTGAACTTTGATTTGGTCGTTTTTCATTCCAATAAAAAAGACTTAA
Source organism: Pyrgus malvae (assembly GCA_911387765.1). Classification (NCBI taxonomy): domain Eukaryota; kingdom Metazoa; phylum Arthropoda; class Insecta; order Lepidoptera; family Hesperiidae; genus Pyrgus; species Pyrgus malvae. The sequence continues at coordinate 16,697,773 of OU426962.1, forward strand.
AATTTGACGGCCAAAACAATTGATGCGTAAATAATCCAAAAAATATTCAAATATCGAGGCCATCGCTTCTAAATGTGAATTAGAAGCATAACTTAATACATATTACATAACTAAGTATTCACAGTGAATTTTAATATGGAATCCACAGACAATAAAATTAACGGTTGATCGTAGTACATACCTATTACGAAAGGCATTAAGTAAGAAACATACTAACGGACGTGTTCTATCGTAATTTTTAAAAGTTACAATATTTCACTTCAATATCATAATAATTTTTCGGTCTTATTTCTTAGTGAATACTTTTTTCTTGAAGTATTTTTCTATAAAATAATTTCAAGAACATCAACTTCATATACAAACAAGCGATTAGTTATGAGTTGTGATTTATAGTTTTCGATAAAAATGTAGTTCACCGGATGTTTCTATCATATACAATGGCGCCGGCGCTCAACAAGGCTTTGATATGATATTCCTAAAGTCAATATAGACATAGCGATATAGAGCTTAACTATGTAAGTACTTTACTACAAATATGACTTTTAATAGTACCTTAAATTTAAGGTATTTTGTTATAGCATGAGAATTGAACCTCACTGCTTAATCGTAACTAAAATTTTAACCAGACAAATTAATAGTATAATGACTCTAATTAGACATAAATATGACAGAGTTCATTATGTTTGGTAAACTTGAGTTATAATGTTTAAGTAATAGCCTACATCACTTAATTGATAATTATAAAAAGTGGATTTCTTCAGTATAGAATATCCATCCAGCAATATGTCGTTGGAAGATTAAAGTTGGACCTATACATAAGCATATTGTAAATAACCGATAAATTCAAATAGAAAAATGCTTATAGGTAGAGCTCTGTCTTTTTTTTGTTGTCTTACTAATCGTAAAAAAACGCAACGCTCGGTTATTCGGGTACTAGTCTTTAGATTTAACTGAGCCCCCATAATTTACATCTGCTCTTCGAAAAACCAGTTAGCCCTAGCAGAATTCTAGGCATTTTGTGAGCTAAATCCGCAGCTTGATTTATTTGTTTGTCATTAAATTACTTAATTCTAAATTCCTAACTTCGTTGAGTTACACGACCTTACACAATTACTTGTTTGGCATTTTATGGGTGTATCTATTTACTCATTGGTCTTAAATTTTGTAGTATGACTAAACCTTCACAATATATTTATCATATAGTATCGAGTATGCTTACTCCTACTACAAGGTTCATCCACCGTCCTTTCATAGTCCACTGCTGGATATAGGCCTCTCCTAACGTTTACCATTCTATCCGGTCCTGCTCTGTTTAGATTTAACTGAGCCCCCATAATTTGCATCTGCCCTTCGAAAAACCAGTTAGCCCTAGGAGAATTCTAGGCATTTTGTGAGCTAAATCAGCAGCTTGATTTATTTGTTTGTCGTTATATTACTTAATTCTAAATTCCTAACTTCGTCAAGTTACACGACCTTACACAATTACTTGTTTGGCATTTTATGGTGTATCTATTTACTCATTGGTCTTAAATTTTGTAGTATGACTAAACCTTCACAATATATTTATCATATAGTATCGAGTATGCTTACTCCTACTACAGGGTTCATCCACCGTCCTTTCATAGTCCACTGCTGGATATAGGCCTCTCCTAACGTTTACCATTCTATCCGGTCCTGCTCTGAATACAGTAGCTTCTCGCTGTCTTCTTTAGGTCATCAGTCCATCTAGTTCGGTTCCTGTTGTAATCGATAGAATGCAGTCATTAATCATTTTTTTAGCAATTACGGGCGATTTGAAAACATCCCATGGTGAGTAGGCCACTAACTCGCATGCCCACCAACCTGGACCCCACCAGTAGCAGCGTGGTGAAGTAAGCTTATCTCTCCAGCTATGGTGAGAGACCCGTGCCTTGCCCAGCAAGACATCGTCGTCATTATCATCTTATTATCATCGTTTATTAGCAGTGCGTTTATCCAAAGTCTGATTTATCCGAGCAACTTTTTCGATTTTCGCGGCCTGCGTTGACGCTGTCTGACGCATCGCACCAATTGTGTCGTGCTACCCTTTTGGTACTTAAGTTAGATTGACACTTGGCAAGTTTTTTTAGTTAAAAACAAGCAGGTTTATTTACCACCATATAAATGGCGCCATATCTACATACGTAAGCATGTTTTTCGATCATACATAATGGCAATTCGGGGTGTTTTACACGAAAACAGGGGACTTCGGTTTATTCAAAATTTTCGCTATCCAAACTGGCCCCCGTCCCGATAATTACCGAATAAACAGGAGTTTACTATACTACTGTATCTACAGTTACGACATTATATCTTAGTAATGTTGTATTCCTATTAATTTATTGTTATTATTTCAAGCCGAAATACACTACAAATGTGATTGGAACGACCTTTCGTGTCTTTCACGTCTGAATCCATTATCATATAGATTGACGGTTCGATCGGTCGGCAATTGCGCTGTGATACGAACACCTAAAGCATAGAAAAGTAATTTATTATAATGATTAGCTTGGAAGTCTGTTTAGCTTGGATATATGTATATGAGTATTTACTAGAAGCTCTTCTTTTTCGCAATCACACTTTGTATTGATTGTGGATGGCGTATATGGACACATGTATGGCATATATGGACGTACAGTCTACGTATTTTTTATTTCATACTGGCTCTTCCCCCTCGATTTCACCCGAGTTGGAAAGGATGAAATATATAAAAATGAACCTTACTACTGATAATATTAGTATGGACGACCACAGAATTGATTGTTTATAAATTAATAGTTGACATATCGATCAATCATCCATTATATGATTTCGAAAGCATAAAAGTTAGCATTATGAAAATGAAAGGCTGATAACATTTAATAAATGAATGATATAACGTTCACCGAACTTCATACTTTTTTATTTTTTATTATAATGGAGTAGCAGACGAGCATGCAGACCACGCGGTGTTAAGTGGTCGCTGCAGCCCATGGACATCTACACACAACTCAAGCAAACATAGCTAAGTCTTGTCTGAGGTCGTATGCACTTACGCTGCTACTCCGGAGGCTGGTGGTCGCCTCATGTAAGTGTGGCCGGCAACTGCACCTTTACACCGAAACAACAGAATTGGTCGGTGCATGGTGCATGCAGCGGTGGTACTTCCCCGGGCGAACGATCATAGTTCTACCACCTAAATTTTTTTTTATTTGCACTACCATACTTTAGTAACAGCACTCCCCATTCCCTGTCCGTCCCCTTTCCTTGAAAACGGTTGAACGCGTGAAATTTTTCAGAACAAAAATTGTCTCAATTTTTTTATACCTACTTGATTTCAATAATATTGGACGCATTGAAAACCTTAATATTTATTAAAACGACCTTTAACTTTGATCAAAGTAACGACGCAATTTTTGTCTCCTTTGACATTGAAGAACTTACGGCGCAGACAGGAGATTTTATGTTTTGAGACATCTTTTAGTTTGGCAAAATGAAGGCACATTTTACCACATGCTAAATAAAGAAAATAATGTCATAATAGTAATAATTTTTTCGAGGGTAGGTGCTAAAAAGTTAACATCTGTTTTGGAATTCCGATTTTAATTATTTTAAATTTAATTATTTACATGTTTTATATAACAAATTTTAGTATATAAATTTAATAGTGATAGTCACTTTTACTTGAAACTGATATTAGTTATGACAATAATATAGTTTAGTTTACATACCAGCACCACCAATCAGCATAACTGTGATAGACACTTTTATATAACAATTGGCACTGAGTTGTTTCACTTCAATCCAAACAATGGCACTTGTTGAAGATATTGAGAAGACACAGAAGGAAATGGACACATTCTGGACCAAGAAAATGGCAAGTTTTGAGAGTCGCTTGGAGGCCATCACTACACCCACTAGTCCTTCTCTACAGGCACTGCATGAGGAATTCACAGCCTTCAAATCATTGGTATGTGAAATGCTCAAAGCTCTGCGCTCTCAAGTTTATGAAGCTTCTAAACTTTTAGATACTATCGACATGAGGAGCAGACAGAAAATTCTGTTATTTAATGGCATCACCGAGGAGTCTGATGAAGAAGTTAAAGAGAAGGTAATAGATGTCATCCATCGTCAGTTGGGTCTTAAAAATATCTCCAGCTCAGCTTTAAAACGCTGCCATCGTCTCGGAGTCAAGGGGGCAGAAAAAGTTCGTCCGGTCCTAGTACATTTTTCTTCTCATGACACCAAGTCAGAAGTTTGGCGTTCTAAGACGAAGTTTAAAGGTAGTTCGGTAACAATCTCCGAATTTCTAACCAGGTCTAGACAATTAGTCCACAAAGCAGCCCGTAAGCAGTATGGCATGCGCAATGTCTGGACCATGGACGGCATTATTTACATTAAACCACCGGGTGGGGACAGAGTCAAAATTTCTACTCAAGAGGAGCTTGACCGTTTGTGTGAAAAGTATCCACCGGTTGAGCAGTTGTCCGAGAGTTCTTCGGATGACGGGCCATCAAAACAAAACAATGAGTCCACCAATCGCCCTCAGGAGCAAAATGACCGACGTAAACCAGCCCAGGCCGAAGACACTAAAAGATCTAGGCGCCAGGCCGCCAGAAAATAATTAGATCTCAGGTATCTTTTTAAACAACCCGAACTTAATGTTATTGCATGACTTCGCTTCGCTTTATTCTTCTCATCCATTTCTCATCATGTCTAATCATTCTGTAGCCTAGGTATTATTGTATTGTCTTATGTACACATATACTCCAATGTAAACTTAGTCGATTTGCTGTGTAGTAGGTAGATTGTATTAATTTTAACAACCTGACAATCATAACTTTCTCATTCATTTCTTGAAATCTAATCTAAATTTAACTAATAATCACTTTTAATCTGCTGGTACTGTGTCAATGTCAATGTCATAAGTCGTAGAACAAATGTCAAATCTGTCTTTTTTTTTTTTTTTTCTCTCTCCTGTGACGTTGATTCAAGTAATTTAGACATCACCTATCATAGTATAATTCCATTACCTGTTTTGCTTTTGTTTGTCAGTCAGTGTGATCAACTTTGAATCGTTATTTAGTTATTTTTACTGAACCATATTGTTTCATTATTATATATATACAATATATATATATATATATATATATATATATATGTGTGTGTGTATATATATATATTTTCTTTAATAACAAAAAACTTACATATGCACGTTCAAAGTTGCATCACCTATGTAGCATTGTTGTGTTGTGAGCAAATTTTTGTCTTTTTCTTTTTTTTTTCTTTTTAAATAGCAAATCATGAGATTCATGAGTAAATTACAAATGCATTTGTTTGGTATTAGTAGTAGTGTAAAATTTTATTTCATTGTTTTTTTTGTTTACTGATTTTGTCTTGTTCGCTGTGGTGTAGTGTCATTTCAATTTATGTCATACACTTTCTAACAGCCAATTGGTGGGTTGGTGTGTGTAATAATAAGAGCTTTTTGCTATTTCTTTTTTTTTTTATATATTTTTATCTATTTTATATATAATATATACGTTTATTTATTATATTTTATATGTCAGATAACGAATCCTTTTATTCTGTAAATGATTCTGATACCTCGTATGCATCTTGCGACGAGCTCTCGGGAACGCTTACATTAAAAAGCCAATTACATACTGTTTTTGCAAGCAACAACAAGTGCCTGAATGTATGTCACATCAACGCTCAAAGTTTACCGAGCCACTTCGCTGAGCTTGAAACCTCTTTATCCTGTGACTGCATTCATGCGATACTTATTTCGGAAACCTGGTTAAAACCAAACCTTCAATCCTACCTGTACCCGTTGCCTGGTTTTAAAATCATACGGAACGACCGGACAGGGAAAGGTGGTGGTGGGGTTGCTATCTACTTACGGGCAATGTTTAACTACAAAATCATAGCCGCCTCCCCATCTGCCTACTCCGCTTCAGCAGAGTACCTGTTCGTTGAACTTGACTTGAAGGGTGTTAGGGTGTTGCTAGGTGTGGTATATTGTCCTCCTTCTATCGAATATTTTAATGAATTAGAACGTGTATTTGACACGTTAGGCTCGGATTATGCACATTACCTGATCATGGGGGATCTCAATACTGATCTTATAAAAGATTCTCTCAGAGCGCTTAAATTGCGATCCATCCTAGATTCAGTCAATCTAAACATCTTACCCTTAGCTGCAACACATCTTAATATTGATACTGAGTCTACATGGTTAGACGTAATTTTAACTAATGCTCCCGAGCGTATTCGCACCCACGGACAATTTCCGGCTCCTGGCTTCTCTCGCCATGATCTCATTTATGCATCTCTTAAACTCAGACTACCGAGGAATAGGCCCTGCGTGTTGAACATCAGAAACTTTAAAAAAATATCAACCCCTATCCTAAAAGACGATGCATCACGTATGGATCTGAGGCCGATAGTGGGGGCATCTACAATTGACGCTAAAGTCTCCCTATTCAACACTGCTATTCTCGACTTGTACGATGCTCACGCTCCCATGCACAATGTCAGGGTAAAACGTGCCCCAGCTCCTTGGATGTCTGAAGGAGTTCGGATGGCGATGAGAAGGCGGGACCGGGCATTCCGTTCATATAAAAAAGAGCGTTCTGAGGAGAACTGGGTAAAATTTAAAATAGCTAGAAATCGTTGTAATCAAATGGTACGAACAGCTAAACGCCGATATATCCATGAAAACATTATCAATAGTTCTCCCGCTACCGTGTGGAAATTTATTCGTTCTCTCGGACTATGTAAGCCACCCGAACAAGCACAGGATTTCAGTCTCACGCCAGATTCTATAAACAGTTTCTTTGTGTCATCTTTGCCTGTAGATCCAAATATAAAAAGCCAAACTATTAACCTGATCGTCAGCATGCAGCCACCACCTATACCCGCCTTTCAACTGTCATCTGTTACACAGAAGGAAGTTAGTCAAACCCTCTTGAAAATTAATTCAAAAGCCGTAGGTTATGATCAAATAGGTAGGACGATGATATTGCCGATAGTTGAGATTCTATTGCCTACAATCACGCACATTATAAACTTTTCTCTCCTATCGGGGCAATATCCGTCTGGTTGGAAAAAGGCGCATGTGCGACCGCTCCCAAAAGTTTCTGATCCTGTGCTTCCCAGTCACTACCGCCCGATCTCAATTCTTCCTTTCCTTTCAAAGATTCTGGAAGCATGTGTGCATAAGCAACTCTCCTCTTTCATTTTTAAACATAACCTACTGAGTGGCTATCAGTCAGGTTTTAGATCTGGTCATAGTACCACTACTGCTCTAGTCAAAGTCATTGATGATGTTAAACGGGGTATGGACGACAGACTGGTTACAGTGGTGGTACTTATTGACTTTTCAAACGCTTTCAACACAGTCGACCATGATATTCTCCTCTCCTTACTTTCCCATCACTATATTTTCTCTCCTAATGCTCTAGTGTGGTTTACATCTTATCTTCGCGATCGTCAGCAGTCAGTTCACATGGGACAGAAATGCTCCAAATGGGCTGACCTCCAAACTGGCGTTCCGCAAGGCGGTATTCTTTCTCCATTATTGTTCTCGTTGTTTATCAACTCTATCACTTCCGTTATTGACTGTTCGTACCATCTTTATGCTGATGATTTACAACTGTATGTTCAATCTACAATTGAAGATCTTCACGGTGCAATCACCTCTATAAACCGCAATCTTCATGCTATTAAACTTTGGTCAACTGCACACGGTATAAATGTTAATCCAATGAAATGCCAGGGGATATTGATGGGCAGCTCAAGACTACTGTCTAAAATCGACATCCCGACCCTTCCAGCTGTAGTGTACGACAATGTTGTAATACCTTTCAACAACACTGCGAAAAACCTTGGCTTACAACTAGATAGCGGTATGGACTGGCAGGCACAAGTTAATGAAATCTGCAGAAAGGTCAACGGTTGCCTACAGTCTTTTTACCGCCTAAAGAATTTTTTACCTCACAGAACAAAGCTGATGCTTATGCATAGCCTTATTCTCCCCATAATTGATTATGGTGATGTGTCATACCCGGACCTAAATGAAAAACTTCTGGATAAGCTAGATCGCCTCCTTAATAACTGTATCCGATTTGTCTTCAACCTTCGTAAATACGATCATATTTCTAGTTACCGAAGCCAGCTTAAATGGCTTACTATTCGACAGAGGCGTAACTCTAGAATTCTCTTGGTTCTGTATTCCATTTTACATGATCCAACTTCTCCTCAGTATCTGAAGGAAAACTTTCACTACCTCGGTTCTACTCATGACAGAGGTCTACGTTCTTCTAATAATCTTAAGCTCGAAATTCCTCCACATAAAAGTGATTTTTTCCGAAACTCCTTTACAGTTCAGGCTATACTACTTTGGAACACCCTACCTGAGCCCATCCGAAAAGCTAAAAGTAAAACGGTGTTCAAGAGGCTTGTTCGTGACCACCTTTTAAATGGTTCTACTACTGTCACGTGACATTTTTTTTTCTTTTCTTTTTTTCTGATCTGATTTTGTTTTATACATAACAGCTCTTGTTTGGCATATAGTTATATATATTTATGTATGTATATATATATATATATATATATATATATATTATGTATGTAATATGTATTTATATATAAGTATTTTTATTTGTACGTATTATTTGGTTATTTAAGTCCAAGTATAAAATATTTATTAATTATTGAATTAAGTTAATTAATAATTAATTGTCTTAGTATGCGCCTACCACAAGCTCTACTCGTCACCCAGGGTTGGCTGGTAGAGAATGCCATTTAGGCATTAAGCACGCCCTTGTGTTCCTTATTTGTTAAGGTAATACTTTAAGTTTAAATAAATAAATAAATAAATAAATAAATAATTTATTACCTTAACTAATGCAGTTTTTGAGATATAACATTTTAAATTAGCTTCTTATTGATGTGATAGATTGTTCTTGACTTAAACCAAATCCAGTGACACTTTGACAAACACTGAAGAACAATCTAAGTGTTGACAAACAAACAAAAACAATTTAGAAGAACAATGCTATTAATAAAGCCAGATTACACTCATAAAGTCATAACATACACATACTGAGTTTGCTAACAATTATACTTCGCAGCTCATCCTCGTGATCACTAATCAATAGTAATCAAATACATTTAGGCGTGCCTTTTTGGTCTACGGTTTTTTGAGCATTGTCCTTCCCAACATAACCTAAACACATGAAAATAAACTAAGAATCCTTCTGACGTTCTATGTCTATCGTGTCATAATAATATGTTCAATGTTTAGATCGGTCGCCCATGTGTTGTGTGCCTTATCGATTTCCATTGCTTTCTCTAACTTGTCCCTAGCGGGAAAAACATTTGAATTAGATTTCTTGTGGCTGATAAGAAACACGATTCTATTAGTTATTGATGGGAAAACTTTTATTATTATGTTGATCAGTGAATGTAACGAGTATTTTTATAGTTCCAAATCAGTTTTAAGTATATAGATTTTTTAAACGCAATACAAATAGAGTGTCGTATCGTAATAGTAATAAGATAGTAGAACGTTTATGATGTTTTTCGGGGGGCATTTTTATTCCTTTGTGTTATTTGTAGAAAGGGGCAATTTTCAGCCACACTTACACAAGGTAATCTGTCTTTCGATAGACAACCAAGTCATGACTCTTCTTGAAGTTACGTAAGTAGGTGTAGATAATCGTATTAAAAGGCTAGAACGACATGTGAACCTCACTTTCTAAAAGTAACAGGACTTAATATGCAAAATACAGATTAATATCAATGATCGCAAAAATCACTTAGTACTAAGTAATTACATCGCGACCAAACGCGAGCTTCTTATAAAGCAATCAATTAAGTCCTCGATAAGAAAACTAATGACGTTGCCGGCTGCTTGGTACTCGTATGTCCTCCAATAGAAGCGACAAGTGCAACGATCGATGGCAAATTAAAACTTTCCTTTTCTATCCGATGCAATTATCTACCAATGAGCGACGTGGGAATGTTCGCGTGAAAAAATCAATTTTCACACACCGATGTCCATGAGAACTTGACGTTTCTTGACCCTAGCCACGAGATTTCTCTTATCTAAGAAAAAGTGTTTCCTATAAGATTGTTAATTGCCTGTCACCGCTGCTGAAGTTTAGAAAGTCAAGATGTGGCTGAAACTACTACCCACTGCTCGGCAAGGTTGTCTCGCCAATGTGGATTGTTGGAGATGCGGAGAGCAACCAGCTGTTTGATGTTTTGAAAGAAAGAAAGAAAGAAAAAATATTTATTTCATATTAGGAATACAAAATATTCGCTTAATGAATGTCATTTTTTCCCTGTCATCGCCTTAAGTGCCCGTTTGGGCTAGATGTTGAGCTGAGAGAAAAAAGGCGTCCATTTCAAACTGCCGATAAGGTTTTCAATAATAATATTTATCTACTGCTATCTACCGGGTCCGAGTAGCATGGCATATAGTATACTAGCTGATCCCCGCGCTTTCACCCGCGTTAATTTTTTTAAGTATCCTATTTTACTTCTGGTAACTCCAAGAATATTTGTACAAAGTTTCATGATGATCGGTTGAGTAGTTTTCGCTTGAAAGAGTAACAAACAAACTTACTTTCTCATTTATAATATTAGTAGGAAGTAGGATGCCATATACTATATTTTTATGCTGCTTTAGTATATGTCATATACTAATGCAGCATAAGAAAATATTCGTCACATTTCGACATGTATTTTTCTAGATTATATCATTACATGAGTTCATTAGAGACAGACAGGAGCTGATTCAGAGAATTTAAGTACTGCACAGCCTGGACTCGGGCGAGAGCCCTCAATCGTCCTTTTTGCATGGTCATAGCGCTACATGAAAGTTATGAGAAAATCTTCCCTCTGTTGTATTTCTATGACCATGGCATGAAATGTGCTAAAATAGGTCTCTGTAAAACTCGACAAAGCTGCTGTCTATCAAGTAGTTCATTCACTTCTTCATTAAGCTTAATGTATAAGTAAGATGATGATGCCAGCTCTACCTCTCAAAACTGTATCCTTAAACCTAACAGCGAGTTTCTCTTCCAGGGGTCCTCCGACAGTATTACAATGATGACGGGTCATCATGGGCCTGGGTGCGTGCTGCCGTCCAGGGTGGCTGTCTGCTCGCCTGGCGCGACGGTACGCTGCCGCGGCGGCCGGCCGCGAGGTTGCCGCTGCGGCACCTGCATCTGCGCGCTGCCAGCTCGCTGCCCAACGCGTTCCAGCTGTCGAGGCTGCGCGATGATGCATCTGTCGCCACGTTTCAGGTAAACGCCACGTATCTTCATAGCGGCAACTGTATTTGTGTGCCATTGCTGGGCATGGGATTATTTGGAAGGCCTGGAGCTTATTCTTCAATCTACAATCTTCGAGCTTCAATCTTGGTTAGAGTAGATGCCAGTTAGTGACCAATCCGGTGTCAGGTGTCTTTAATATCGATATCGATAAAAAAATTAGGCGATTTAACGTGTCTTTCGAAACACGGAAACACGTATGAAATTTGCAACCAGCGGTCACTAATTTTCTAACAGACCACCTCGTGACAAATCCTCGTCTGCTACTCTATTTTTTTAATGGATTACCGGAATTCTTACCGACGATGGGACGGAGAATTTATATGCGTTGTAGGTGAGTGGCGTGGCGTGGTTGTGTTCCAGTCTTTGTATGTGTCCATGGTACCCACGACACAGGGTATTAATTTCCTTACTGTGGGGCTATGAGTGTGTAACGTTTTATTGGTCGTGGGCCTTTTCAAAATTTATTGATTTTTGCTTTTTAGGGTTCCGTAGCCAAATGGCAAAAAACGGAACCCTTATGGATTCGTGATGTCTGTCTGTCTGTCCGTCCGTATGTCACAGCCACTTTTTTCCGAAACTATAAGAACTATACTGTTGAAACTCGGTACGTAGATGTCATTATATTCTGTGAACCACATTAAGATTTTCACACAAAAATAGAAAAAAGCAATAAATTTTGAGGGTTATCCATACGTGTTGGGTATTTATGGATAGGTCTTTAAAAATGATATTGAGGTTTCTAATTTCTAAACTGAATAGTTTGTGCGAGAGACACTTCCAAAGTGGTAAAATGTGTGTAACCCTGTAACTTCTAAAATAAGAGAATGATAAAATTAAAAAATATATATATGATGTACATTACGAAGCAAACTTCCACCAAAAATTAGTTTGAACGAGATCTAGTAAGTAGTTTTTTTTAATACGTCATAAATCGTAAACCACAATTTACCTTTCATTCAATCTTAATGCAATGATTTCTATGGATAATGAAAGGCAATGATGTATTTCTGTTGCCGCTATTGTTATACAAATACTAAAAATAGAATAAAATAAATATTTAAGGGGGCTCCCATACAATAAACGTGATTTTTTATAGATAATGGTACGGAACCCTTCGTGAGTCCGATTCGCACTTGGCCGGTTTTTTTAAATTCTATCATATCATTATATCATATATCATATCATTTCATAGTATCAATAATATAGAACTTAAGTGTGGGTATATTTTTTTGTGTTTTGAAATCTTATATTTTTTCGCCTTGCTGAAAATACGAATATTGCGAAAGATTCCAAATTGTTTTCGGATTTCGTAACTCTTTTAGTCGTGATCTTGTTATAAAACAAAATGGACGTTAATATTTTCAACCTTCTTAGCCATATAGCTCAAATAATCTCGATTTCTCAAGATCATGAATATCGTCACAGTTTATCTGAACATTTGAACTGTTATGGCCCTAAGTATTTATTATCTTGATCCCGTTACACGTCAGATAAAGAAATGGTGTTTGACATTCAGATAAAGTTTGATCGAATTTTATCGAGTAAAGTGCATCGTCTCTTATTTAGGTTCTTTCTGATAAATTAGTTTCTAGATTCTAAATTATTATCTGTTAGGTGAAAAGTGAGTATAAATAAAAATAAAAAAAGTAGTTATTACGTGACAGTTTTTTCACAGTACATAAAATACAAAGTCAATATCATATTATTCACAATCTTTTGTTATGTATCATATATTGTTCTTATGAATCGTGTTATGCCGCCTACAACAATCTCTGTTTCGCCCAAAGGCAGACTGGCAGAGAATGCTTTTAGCATTAAGTCCGTCTTTTATACCATTTTGTTAAGTAGTGTAATAAAGTTTTAAATAAATAAATAAATAAAGTCTGAGAGTGATCTTAGCCTAGCATTATGTAGGTATAGTTTAATACGTCCTTACGTACGTTTAATGCGTATATTTTAATTAGGGTTGCCATCCGTCCGGGTTTTCCCGGATTTGTCCTAGTTTAGAGGGCGTCCGGGGAGCGTCCGGCCCGGACTTAATTTGTAGTCCGGGTTTAAAAAAATGACACACGCACTGTGCCCGCACATCGCGATCAACCGACGAACCGACTCGGTAAATTCACCGTCCCTCCGCTGTTGAAATATCCGGGTTTTGGGCTCTAAAATCCGGGGTTTTAACGCGTCTTGTCCTGGTTTACAAAAATTTACAAACAATAGAGATGGGAGCCCTAATTTTAATACACGTCGCCCAATTTAACGCCCAAATTAAATAAATAAAATAAATGAATACCGCAAAGCCTCAAGACAAAAGTTTTCGACCAGTGCGTCCTACCCGTGAATCACGGGTCGTGATGACCTACGGAGCCGAAACGTGGACACTGATGGTGGGACTAGTCCACAAGCTCAGAGTCGCACAGCGTGCCATGGAGAGAGCTATGCTCGGTGTGTCACTCACGGATATGATTCGCAATAAAGAGATCCGCATGAGGACCAAAATAACCGACATAGCCCTAAAGCTGAAGTGGCATTGAGCCGGTCACATCTGTCGAGGAGCCGACAATCGGTGGCGTAAACGGCTCTTTGAGGGAAGACCACGTTTAGATTAACGGGGAGTAAGAAGCCCCCCTGCGAGATGGCGCGATGATCTGCGCCGGGTGGCGGGGAGCAATTGGATGCGTAGAGCCGAAGACCGGGCTCATTGGCACGCCTTGGATGGACTAATAAGGGCTGAAGAGAGAGAGAGAGAGAGTTTAATACCAGCGCACGTGGCTCAGCGGCTGGTGTGAAACCCACATGGCCCAACAGCTTGTATGAAGCGCATTACCAGCTGCTGGTATAGAATGCAAGCGATCTACACAGCTAAGCAAAATAAGTGCGCGGTGATAAATTTCATACTCGTTTCTGTGCTTTCGAGATACAAGTAGAGAGTAGTCGCGGTTTTTTCAATATTTTTGATACTTTCCATGAGGCTTTATATTGTTAGTGCAAATATTCTTTCAGAGAGCTCTAACTTTTGCATTTAACTTTGTTTTGTAATTTTACTTTACTACTTATTACAGAGATTATGCAGTTAGAAATATGTAACAAAAAAATGTAAGCATTGTAGTCTATAGATCACTATTACTTTATATTATATTTATATTTCTATTTTGTCCACTAGAACTAAAATGTATAATTGGTATGTGATGGTTTTACTGATATGTATGGCTTACAATAAAGCATATAGGTATGTATTTGTATTTGTACTTTATGCAATAATTCCACTACTTCATTCATAATAGAAACTTGCTCAGAGAAATCATTAAAAAAATAAAGGCCTTCTAACATTATTACTATTGTTACTAGATGCCAAGTTCTAGCTACAAAAAAAAAACAAATAACATTTACACCGGAAACGACAACACGTTAACAATAATAGAACTGTAACGGTAAACCATGGGAGGTCACGTGGCGTAATCACATGTTATATTTTAAATCACTATAAAGTAGATACATGTATGCAAATCCGTGCATGGCCGCAACCCTTTTTGCGTCCCACTGCTGGGCACGGGTCTCTCCCCAACGTTGGGGAGGCCTGGAGCTTACTCCACCACGCTGCTCCAATGCGGGTTGGTGGAGATGCGGGTTAGTGGCCAACACGCTGTCGGATGTTTTCAAACCGCCCATAAGGCCTCCGACAAGGTTTAATGACTGTTATCTATCGACAACAACCGGGACCGACGGCTTAACGTGCCCTCCGAAGCACGGAAACGCGCATGAAGTTTTTTGCCACTAGCGGTCACCCATCTCACACCCGACCGCGCCCGTTTGGCTTAGTTGCATAGATCGTTTGCGTTCTACGCTAACCGCCGGGCCATGCGCGCTTCATCCGTGCATAACATTGTATTATTATTTTTGAGATCAAAGTTTAGTATACATACATGAACGATATTACTGTTGCAAAAGTATCTGACGTAAAATTCTTAGAAGAAACCTATTATACTTATCCTGAAAGTCGTGGAAAATAAATACGTGTTTATATTCTATTCTGGATATGGATTAGTATCCATCAGTCGTGGACGATCATCTACAATGCAAAATTAATAGCAATTCCAAGTGATCTAATCAAAGCCTAGAAAGATTCATCAAACATACAAAAGAGCCATAAGACTCGTGGGTGGAAGTAGTTTTTTCTAAGCTATGCTATAGTACATACCATGTTTATAAACCACATAACAATGTGTATGAAACATACTCACCGCAGAGTAACTTTATGATATGACACTACTGGTAATATTAATCTTAGTATCGTTTAATACGACACGTGTTAGCTATTGCAACATGTGGCCACATATTTTACATTCTTCTCCTCGGCAAGGATTAATTATTATAGTTTTGTCCCCAATGAGAAGCATGTGCAGTGCATTATATTGTTCAGTTAGCAAGTCAGTTATCCATATAATAAAGTTAGTACCTGGACGCCCGAGCGTTGCTCGGATAAAAACAATTGATTTTTTTGGTTTATTTTTAAGCAAAACATTCACTGGCTTAGTGTTACTTAAGTAAATAGTTGCCTTTTGAAATACCTAGCTCCCAATAAAAAAATTGTCACAAAAAATTAAAAACGGTACTTGCCTACTTGAGGTTTGAACCCGGGTCTCTAGCTCTGTAGTCAGCTTTCGTAACCATTCGACCAAGAAAGCTTTAATTCCATTGACGAAATTTTTAAAGAGGTCTTTCATATCCACATTGTCATTTGTTTGAAGGGCAGATTGACGGTCAACATTTGACGGCTTTCTACGCCTCAATATTATTAATATCCTCCAATAGATGTCAGTAAGTGTAATTTTATATTTAACGGCATAAACATTAAATAAAACGACAATTTCTATGAATAAAAATTTACTGGATCGATTTATCATCCCCGAAACCAGGGTACTAAATTTCATCAAAATCTTTGGAGCCGTTTCCGAGATTCAAAAAATATATTTAGATAGGTATATACAAGAATTGCTCGTTTAAAGGTATTAAATTTACATTTTTAAGCATTATGGCATTACATGAGAGCCGAATTATCAAAATCTGCTAAAGGAGGAGAGCTTAACCGTTTCTTCTGTTCGTCCACTGCGCATGCGATCGCTTGATGAATTCTTACTTCATTTGTAGATACTGCTCAAGAGTTGAGGAAAGCTATCGAAGTATCGAATGGATTTTACTCTGATAAAGTTTGATGTGCTTATCAAACTTATCCTCCTACCTTACCAAACCTATCGAACTTACCCTCAACATTTAGACGATTTCCCGAAATATTAAAAATACTGTTTCGTAACGTTTCACACTCATCATCATCGCAATTTGGTTTCTTGGATACGGTATCGGAATCGCGCGTTTTCAAAGCTGAATTACCGATGGCTGATGCTAAAAATAGCTAGTGTGGCTAAGCCGTTAGTAACAAATTTGTAACATTATTGACAGAGTCACAAACATATAGGTATGAAGATCAACAATACCTTTGCTAATTATTTATGAGGCATTGTCATCGTTAGACAATGACCAGTAGTTGCAGTGAGTTCCACCCACAAACAAACATATACATACAAATATGTACTTATTTTGAGAATCATAATGACTGATAATTCGCAGTTTTATTACCTATAACTGTTTTTTTTATAACGATATATACTCCTCGCACTACACTAGGGTTCTATATCGTGGGGCCTATTATTGATTGAAGGGATTTTTTAAGATAATCTACAAGAAATAGTTAAACAACAAAATTATCTTTCTATTTTTGAATATTCTAAGACACACAACAAAAGTGGATCGTCTATAATATTTTTTTCTAGAATATTCGTGCGGATGTTAATAAATTAATAAAATATGCACAATCTTCGGTTTATTTATGAATTTTGTTTGTTTTGTTATTTCAACGGTTTTGTCATACTGGTTAAATTCGCTGTATTCACCTATAGGTATGATCAGCTGTTGTTCGTAGGCATGTAGACGTGCACATGTATGAATAGAAAAGGACCGTCTTACAAGACGTTGGACCCCTCCAAAACTGGGCTTTCTCACGATTCGCTCACTTAATAGACTTCAATAAAACGAAACAACCGTAAATCATTGCTCTTTGTGATTCACGACCTTTTGATGGGTCTATTTACCATAAGAAGGGCTAGAATGCGAAGGCGTTGACACGTAAAGGAACACGCTACGAAGAGAAAAGCGGTTTAAACACGATTGTAGCGGTCATGTAAAAAATAATAGTAGGACAAGTTATTTCAGATAAAAAGCTTAATGCATTCCCCTTGAGATAAACGTTCTCAGTTGACTATTGTAGAAATTTAAATTGAACCAACCCGTTCCGGATGAAGCTATAAAATTTATGTCTATATTTTCATTTTCGGTAATTCTAGTTTCTCTTTGTTACAGGCTTGCAATGCGACGGAATATGCCAGGTGGGTGCGTGCGCTGTGCGTCGAAATACTCGGCCAGACTCCACTGCCACAAGTCCGCTTCTTGGACGTCCTATCCGCAGCAGACACTTCTAACCGCAAACCAAAGAAAGAGGCTCCTCAGGATACTCCCGCGTGTCCTCCCAGACCGCCACCCAGAGCCCGGCGGAGGCTACTCACCTCTTCGGAAACCTTAATACCTCGGCGAGACCATTCACCTGCCGCAACGGACGAGGGCATCGTCGTAGAAGACGACGACTACGACTCATCGTCCGATCGCAGCTTGGACCTTTCCCTGTCCCTCGACGCTCTAAAGACTATCGATGTGGTAGACGCGCCGGTTCGGAAAGCCAAGGTCATTAAATGCGATAACTGCAGCAAGTTAAATGCGAGCCCGCCACTGCATCACACGTTGCCGCGGTCGACGAGGTTCGGTGAGAATGGATTGGGACGACATAGGTATTTGAAGCGATGGGAAGGCTCGGCGGCTGGAGTTGAGCGGGGCCGATTTGCAATGGAGGCAGCGAGAAAAAAGACTGCGTCCTTGGAGAACCGGGCTAGATCTTGTTCCCCTAACGCGCATGAAGCGGTTTCACAATATGTCCCAGTTCGGGAACGACGTGCATTATTTGAATCGTTATCTCAAAGTGGCGGTAGTTTAGCGCGAAGTAGCGAGCAGTTAGCCCGTCCGATGACGGTAGCCGAAACGACGCCGAGGCGGGCGGCGTCGCTTCATGACTTGCAGGCGCCTCCGACGAGGTCGGTGAGCGATTTGAGGCAGTTCTTCGAGGCTGTGGCGCGCGGCGCGGGGCCTTGCTCGACCGTGCAGCGGTACAGTGCGCCACCCAACCCCGTGCCGCGCGCCTTCGCCTCCCTCACCTGCGCCTGAACGATTTGTTGTAAATACTGTAGATATATA
Organism: Pyrgus malvae; assembly: GCA_911387765.1. Classification (NCBI taxonomy): domain Eukaryota; kingdom Metazoa; phylum Arthropoda; class Insecta; order Lepidoptera; family Hesperiidae; genus Pyrgus; species Pyrgus malvae. Next base: position 16,716,471 of record OU426962.1, read on the forward strand.
GACTACGGTGTTGACCGCCGGCCGTCTAAGTCGTTTGTTTTAAGACTGTTAAAAGTATTGTTATAGAAGTACCTAATATAAAATAAATGAAATGTATTATCTTGAAAGCTGCGTTTCATTGTGATATTCCCGTTAATGGATCTTTTTACGATATGCTAATGACTAGTCTGTACAGTTTTAATAGGAACTAATCGGGTTTATTATTCGGTGCGTCAAGCCTTGTTTAAGATAGAGTTGATCGTACTGAACAGCTTTTTGATAATAATAGGCCGTTGAAATGTCAGTGTTGCTACAAACTGCAAAGGTCGAGTCACGGGCTTGCGCGGTTACATTGTGTTGTATAGAACGTTCTCTTGCAAAACTCTAGCTGGCACGCTTACTCATTGTTTGGTTAACCACGATTATTTATATATTTTCAGTTAGTCACGTGACAAAAATGTTAAGCTATAATCAATCTAAACTTCCTGGCAATTATATTACCACAACAACAAGCCCAGATTTTTACTTTTTACTGTACTAACACCCCCTTGGTGGCCTGCCACAGCATATCACTTCACACTCCAAGGGAGAATTCCAGGATCTCATATTTAATGTTTGCAAAAAAACCGCATCCAAATCGGTTCATTCGTTTAGGCTACCTGGCAACAGACAGACAGAGCGATCAATGTTAAACACCCCCTTAGAAACACCCCTCTTTTTGCGTCGGGAGGTAAAAATAAATCAAGCAGAATTAAATGAAATTCAATGTTTTATATTCAAATTGATAGATAAACACATATAAACAACATTTCACACTGATAGACCCATAGTAAGGTAGGTAGGTATACCCTGTGTCGTGGGTACCAAGGACACACAAAAGACATGAACACAAACACCCAGACCGAGAACAGAAACGGAAACTAATCATTTGAATCTCTGCCGGGAATCGAACCTGGGACCCCAATTGGCAGTTCTGCATGGTAACCGTTGCGCCTTACGAGTCATCCTATGATCTATGCATGTGATGTGACCGATTTTGTCTGTATCTATGTGCTCACAAGACATGTCTGTGACTACATCGTAAGTCATTACCGAGTGTACTATTACTTAATGGCCCAACCCACGTATTGTTCGAGATGAGTAAGTCGATATTTGAAAGGATTGCCATTATGAGACGATGTAATAGGTTACTTATATAAGCATTAATTACATCCTTGATCCATACGACAATATAAAATTCACTAACACTTCACACTCATAGCCCCACAGCCCCACACTTGAATACCCTATGTCGTGGGTACCATGGACATACACAAAGACCAAGAATAATGAACATAAGCGACAGCCTCCTTGGCGTAGTGGGTGATGAGCCGACTGCGAAGCGTGACCTCACGGGTTCGATTCCCACCCAGGACAAATATGTGTGTGATGAACATGACTATTTGTTCTGTGTCTGGGTGTTAATTAATCTATTTAAGTATGTATTTAGAATTATATAAGTATGTTTATCAGCTTTCTGATTGGCTGCCCTTTTTTGCGTCCCACTGCTGGGCACGGGTCTCTCCCCCTTATTGGGGAGGCCTGGAGCTTACTCCACCACGCTGCTCCAATGCGAGTTGGTGGAGATGCGGGTTAGTGGCCAACCCGCTGTCGGATGTTTTCAAACCGCCCATAAGGCCTCCGACATGGTTTGACGACTGTTATCTATCGACAACTACCGGGACCGACGGCTTAACGTGCCCTTTCTGATTTTCATATTACTTTGCTGAATTGATTTGAGCTTTCTGATTACCATAGTACAAACTCTGCTTAGTTTAGCATCAGATGGCGTTGTGTGAATTGTCCAAAGATATTTATTTATATTTGAAACCCGTCATTCAAATAACCTCGCCGGGGATCGAACTCGGAATCCTTGATCCGCAGTCCGGTATGATGATCATTGCCATGTGAGTCGTCAAAACGTTTATATTCTCATAGCAATCACCAAAGGGTAGATAATTTTTGTCTACGGAAGCCAACTTTCCGAATTATCATAATTGCCTTGATAATCAGAAAAACGTAAATACGTGCTAATGAGAATCTATTGTTCACCTATCTATTGTTAGAAACCTTACGAATAACCGTGGAATGCCGAGGTTCTTAATGATCGCAAGATAACATTCTCCGATGCGCTTCCGAAAGTGATAAAACATTCGTCAGTTCCATAGATAAGTACTGGCTAATGGGATTATGATGATAATCTGTCTATTATATATATATATATATATATATATATATATAAGAGATTTCCACCCATATATTGACTCATCACGATATCTCTGGAACTATAAGACCTACCGACTTCAAATTTGGTAGGAATATTCCTTTCGCCGAGTAGAGGTCAGCTAAGAACGGATTTTACGAAATTCCACCCGGAAGGGGGGGTATTTCCACCCATATATTGACTCATCACGATATCTCTGGAACTATAAGACCTACCGACTTCAAATTTGGTAGGAATATTCCTTTCGCCGAGTAGAGGTCAGCTAAGAACAGATTTTACGAAATTCCACCCGGAAGGGGGGGTTGCGGGGGTGTTAAGTAATGTTTGTATATATGACATCGCAAAACTCAGAAACTATTCGACCGATTTTTATGAAAATTGGTATGTACATGTATTTTTTCACGGAGAAGGTTTATATGCTATCCATTATTATTATTATTTAATATTTAAACGCGATACGGAGTTCGCGGGGTCAGCTATTTATGTATAAAATGAATCATTTTAGTTAGAAATTAGTTAGCTGCCTACCTCCTCACAACTTAGTATCTAAATATACTATTCTAGCTTAGAAAAGGTAATAAAAGATAGTATTTTTCTTATATTAATAATACTACATATACGTCTATTTGACGACCATTGTGCCACGCGGTTCGGTTACCATGCCGGACTGCCAATCGAGGGGTCCCGGGTTCGATTTCCGGCGAAACAGAAGTTTGAATGATGAGTTTAAATGTTCTCGGTCTGGGTGTTTGTGTTCCTGTCTTTGTATGTTTCCATGGTACCCACGACACAGGGTATTAATTACCTTACTGTGGGGCTATGAGTGTGTAATATTTATTATTTATTTATGTGTCGTAAGTAAATAGCAGGGTAATAAAAGCTTTCAACGTAGGTAAAAGAGAAAATGCACAGTGCTTGACGTTATTAGTAATTTCAAAATTTTGATATTAAGTATACATTTCCAAAGCAGTTTCTATGTTTTTTTTATTATAATAAATAGACATTGAAAACAATTTGTAAAGAAAACAGACAGCTGAATATAAGTTAGTATGCTATGTACCTGTAATCTCTGTGAATTATCCGTGATAGGACCACATCTTCTAAATTTAATTTGATATGATACAGTGGAGGGATCCTTTTTTTATTTGAATGGAGTAGCAGACGAGCATACAGGCCACGTGGTGTTAAGTGGTCGCTGCATCCCATGGACATCTAGGTACATACAACCTCAAGCAAGCATAGGTAAGTCTTGTCTGAGGTCGTATGCAGTTGCACTGCTACTGCAGAGGCTGGTGGTTGGCTCATGTAAGTGCGGCCGGCAACTGCACCTTTCCACCGAAACACAACAGAATTGGTTCACGACAGAAGTGGGTGCAGCGGTGGTACCTACTTCCCCGCGAACCATAATAGTTCTACCACCTACAAAACGCCCTTACGATCTATATATGTAGTTTAATTAAAGTGTTCAACCACGTGTAATTATATATCAATTCACGTGTAATTATAATCATTGCAAAAGGCGAGATAGTCATAAATATTAACAATTATGAAAACTATATAGTCAGCTGTCGGTCTGGACAATGCCACATAAAGTCATTAAAATTCGTTTACCATCACACAATTACAAACAACAGGGTTGTCCAAAGCGCGGTCCGCCGGTGTAGAAGAAAAGAAAAGAAAATATTTTATTTCCACAAATATGGATAACAAAAAAGCTTTTACAAAATTATTTAGATCGCCGTATTTACACTTTAGGGTGTACAAATTTTATTTTAAAAGTTATATACGAGTATTATAAGAGTTTAAAATTAAATTTAAATGTAGTTTAACTTGTCTTGTCCTTTTCTTTATAATGGACCGTTTGCTGTAGGCCCTTGTGCCTTTACACAACTGCTTTTAGTGTCAAGCCAAGGAGGCTTAACGGAAATCCGTAGCCCGTTTACATTTTTCTCCCAACAAGAAGAAGGCAATCGACTGAGCTAGTGATCACGAGGACGTTTCCTGTGAGGCTTGAACCTTGGCTAGAATTGACTCGGTGTATGAGCGATCTACAACGAATGGGATGGGCTATGCAGTAGGTGCCAATGGCCACCAACTGCCACTTAGAACGCAGGTCGTCATCCTCCTCGATGAAGACGGTGCTTGTCTAATAAAATTATGTTTGGTGTCTGGGAAGATGAGGGAACATTATCCAGTAGAGTAAGTTTTTCAATACACGATCCTGTGTCAAACGTGAGCGACAACCGTGGCAATATATTTTTAATTGATGATATACATATGTATGCGTATGTTGTACTAAAGTGTCGCACCTACCGCACTTAACTCGGGGTTACTAATGTGAACCTTACTATACTATGTAACGCAATGCGTTACTACTCCGCGCGCATCTCATCGCTATCCTTCGCTCATGTCGATTAAAAAACAAGGGCACACGCCCGTGACTGTTTAAATTGCTAAGAATACCGTGCAGAACTAAGCGATAGGTTTTTTTCTTTAAAAACCGGTGCCCGGGTTTAAGAGGAAAATGTCCGGCTAAATATGGATATGTGTCCGGCTTTTTTATTTTTGGGCCTAGTCCCAAAGTCAATACCTTTGATGCTCTAAACCTGCTGCTCCTTATCTCATTTTACCGTGGCCCCTTCAATTGGCCCTATTTGTTATTGTGTTCTCCAATTCACCCAAGATCACATCACATCCAGTATGGATTTTTTGATAGCCCTGGCATTCAGTATCCAGTTAGAGTTTGAACTGTCGTAACTATAACTTTAATTAAGGTTAACGGTCTGTTGTATGAACAGTTTAATATCCTTGGGCGATGAGAATGACAGTCTCAAGAACTACAGTTTTGTTTCGCATCCTGTTTTTTTCTTTGCGGTCACTGACAGACGACAAATGTGTTCGTCTTAATTTTTACCTTTGGAAATGTAAATGAAATGTTTGTGTTTTACAGTTAACAAGAAATGATATTTATTGTAACTGGCAGGTTTATTATTCTTATTTTAGAAGTCATGTTTTTAGTAGCCAGAAATCACAAAAATCTGTAATTTTATTTTAGGAAGCTACTCGTGTATATGCCCTATATATCTGCAGATGAATGGTAGATTTTAATTATACTTCTTAAAGACATAATTTGACGACCTGCGTGGCGCAATGTTTACCATACCGGACTGCCAATCGAGGGGTCCAGGGTTCGATTCCCGGCGGAACAGAAATTTGAATGATGAGTTTAAATTTCTGTTCTCAGTCTGGGTGTTTATGTTCCTGTCTTCGTGTATATTCATGGTACCCACGACACAGGATATTAATTACCTTACTGTGGGGCTATGTGCGTAACGAAAAAGAAAATAATGTGGATCATAGTAATCCGTTAAAGATTAGCATTAAGCTACAATGACTTTACAAGCGTATTGGTACACGGTTTTTCCACGTTGAATTACAACTTTATTTAAAAGAAAATATATGAAGTTGCAAAAACAAGAAAAAAATAGATCTGACGTAGGAACACATAATATGTCTACAAGTAGGTACCTATACTCGTAGTAATTTTGCGTCTACGGGTTTTCGCAATGACTTCCATTCGTCTCGCCTAATGTAGTCGCAGCTTTCAATTTCCCCAGTCTTCTCCATCAATTAAATATACGCCACTAGTTAGCCCTTAACATTAAAAAATCGTTTACCTAATAGTTATGCAATAACACTACAGCCATAAAGTAACAAATACTATGATTTTTAATATGATAAATATGTTAATTTATGAAAAAATTGTTAAAAACAATTCAGTAGTGTCGGAGCTACTTGGTTTGGTACAAACAAAACATATTTCCTTTATAGTATTAGTATAGATATTATTAAGGTACTTCCACTATTTTGTATTGAAACACTTTTTATATACACACTATAGGTATTACTAAAAATTTACAGGTCCATTCCATATTGTTGGGTAACTAATTTATTTTATAACCGCAAGTGTGGACCATACTACGCTTGTAGTGTTGTGTTTCATTCCCGCCATTGAATAGGACGCTATAAAATATGATCCGACTTGATGGATGCCCAACCATCCAACGTACTGTCCATAGGGAGCACGGTAGTGTTGTATTGTAGGCCAAGTTAAGTTATTATTATCGAAATGGCTTCGTTTTATTGAAAAATATAATTGTCTTGCCTTATATTGGATCCCTTTCCCTAAGTTTTTTCCATACTACTTAAAACGTTACTTTCAGGAACATATCCCTGATTCTTAACAAAACATAATAATATAGAGCAAACTGTAAAGGATCACTGTGTTTTTTTTATTATTGCTTCTAATGTTTCATCATAATCAATTATTGTAGCAGTACCTAAGTAATCGCCATGTTTAAAACTTTAAATAAAAATAAAAATTTGGACTAATCTAATATATAACATTCTTCTGTCAGAGTTTTAGTGTTTATACTCCTCCGAAACGGCTTGACCGATTTTGATGAAATTTAATCTCAGTAGGTATGAGAATAGGTTTACAACTAATACCCTAAGTGTTAAGTATGACTTACCCTAAAATATATATTTCATTTTTTGGAAAAAAAATTATTGAATTTTTTATGGTGTGACATTAAAATGCTTTTAGTCCTAAAATTTACCCTCCTACCACTAAACCCTACTTTTTAATAGCCATATTAGTAGGTGATACGGAGTTTGCGGATCAGCTAGTATATGTATAAATATTAAAATTAAAGTAAGCCTCACTTAACTATTAACGGAGTCTTTTAAAAAATATATTTAAAAGACGTGACAATGCGGACTAATGGCAATTGCGGATTAATAAAAAACCTATCTTGCCAATTCGATTGTACGAGTATAAAAACAAAACTATGAAAAAGATTGAACAACACTTTCAGATTATTCACGATTAACAACTCAACTAAATCATTTAATATACTTAACAAAGATTGATTTGTTCGACTAGTACAGAATGCTTAGGTATAGAATAATTGAGTCCGCCTATTTTTTGGTACATAATGAATAAATCAACAAATAAATACTAAAGTAAATTCGTGTATTTTAATGCATAAAGAATAAATAATTCAAGAAACTTGGCTTTACTTTACCTACGTTACTAAAACTTGAACCGTCCTTTTTTAAGCGAGGATTATGTTTGATGCCACCAAATTACAACATGGAATGCGGCTGTGACGAATGGAACTGCACCCTCACAGCCCGTAATTCAATCTCGACAAAAAACTGACAAAGAAGATAGTAATCGTGAATAGCAAGCGCCGAGGGATTCTCGTAGATGAGACAGGTAGCGACGGATTCGAGGGATTTGGGGTGGTTTAATTCGGATGGTTTAAAGACGCAGACGGACGATCAAACGGTAAAGATTTGACGTTGTTGGAAGAAGATAATTTAAAAAACAATTTATTGACGTGATAAACGTTTTAGTCGGGTGACATGTTCAGAAACTTGTGTCACACCAAAACCTCACGAGCGCGATCGCAGGTATAACGAGAGAGAGACGGACCGATCTCCCGTCTCATCTCGAGCGCTGCCAGTCATTCCGTGAAACTTGTCACGCGGAATCCTCACGAGCGGAGGCTGGCATAGCGTTCGAGTGAGTGGACCGATCTTCCGTCTCTCTCACTCTAGCGGCATACAAACGAATGGAGATTTTCTCGTGCGGACGTTATCACGTAAACATCTCGATCGTAAACCTACTTTACAAACAATTTGCCGTTTTTTTTTAAAACCAATCTAATGTAACGCATGTACGCCATATGCAGTGCAGTGCCGTACGCGCTCGGTGTTGTACGTAATCACTGCTCTTACGAATATAATTATTACATATATTCGCGTTCTGCGCGGCGTCTGCCGCCGCACGTCACAATGGCTATGAGTTCCGATAAACTCGTAGCCAATGAATTGCTGGCGTTTCTGCAGCACGCAGTTGACAGCATGGACGAGGTCAGCATCATACAGATCTGCTCGTCCAACTACACGATTGAGGAGATAGTTGGTGCCAAGACGCTCCTGTACGAATTGATCGGAAAGGTCGATCAGATGCCGTCCCGCAGGAGGGATGAAAAGGGAGAGAAGAACCTCCAGGATATAATTTACATCTTGAAGGTGACCGATCCAGACGACGTGCCGTCCTTCGTGGCAAGGAATCTGCACAAGCTTCCACCCGTCACGTTTGACCATGTCGACGTTACCAGGCTGCTGAAGGACATCACGAACCTAAAGGCAAGTCTGGCAGAGGTGGTGTTAAAGTTGGAGGCCTCACAAAGTACGATCAACGAGCTGCGGGCCGAAGTAGCGATATTGCGTACAACTTCGGCTGTCAGTAGGTCACCAGAGGTCAATAACATTAACACGCGTCGCGGGGCATGCATTGCTTCGCCGTCGAATTCCGAGTCAGCGAAATCTGACTCCTCACCGGCCGCTGTTCCTGTACGAGTTAGCGCTAATGTAGCCGCTACTCGACCCCCGCCTCCCCCTTCGGAGGTGTCGCCTGTGAATGTCACGTCTTTGCCTCAACGTGACTACGCTGCAGCTGCTGCCCGCCAGCAACCCAAAAAGCGGACAAAAGTGAGGACTGAGAGTGGGAGCGGGAACACCCGTAACGACCCCCCTCGTAGTGCGGTGTCTATTGGACAACCGGACAAGGACGGCTTTATCAAGGTGGAGCGCAAGAAGAGGAGGCCTCCTTGCCGTAACCAATGTGGCACTGCACCGACGGAACAGAACGAGATCCTGCGTCCCGCCATCCCAGCCACGTACATCTATGTGTCTCGTCTGCATCATGCTACGAAGGTCACCGATGTCGTGGAGTATGTTAAGGCGAAGACGAGGTTCACAGTGTTGGCTGAGAAGCTGGAATCGCGCAACCCGGTGAACTTTAGTTCGTTTGTGGTGCGCGTCCCGATCGACATGCGAAGTACCTTTTTAAAGGAGGAGGTGTGGCCGAAGGGGGTCGTGCGTGTTCCGCATATATCGTGGACGTCGTCGACCGCCGGGAGCTACCGTAACCGCGTCTCACATCGGCGAAAAAAATGTGACTTAGTTATAAGATATAATAAATATGTATGTTAGTCTATAAGGTATTTATGCTATGGGCCTTGTTGCCTGATAATAAAGGATTTATTATTATTATTATTATATGTTCGGAGTAATATGGTCATGAATAACTAAGAGTGTCGAGAAAAGCGGCTCCCGTTTCACCATCGCAAGGAGGACAAGTCCTTTTGATTTCCTTTGGGTTTCTTCTTTACTACGCCATACCTTGCATTTAAATTCCCAATAATATAAATCTAACGATACCAGTCTTACCAGAGAGCCAGAAATGGGAGCTCCTTGCTATAATTCCGCTTACTGAAGAACAGGAGAGTATTATTATCGCTGCGAACTTTTTGCCTCTTTTGTGTCTACGCTTGAACCTTCGTGTGCACCAAGCTGAAACATGAAATTAACCACATATCAATTACCACAAACTTGCATATAAAAACAACTAAGCACAATTTGTCAATTTTGAGATCAAACTCGTCCAACTGAGTCACGTTCGAGTGACTGGCCACGTTTTTTTCATTTGCCCGCTCACAAGGTCGGCCTGTAATTTATTGTAATAAGGTCAGTTATGTTGTGATTAAACAAGCAAAATGCCTTTCCTTTTTGCCATGCTTTTTGCTTACTCACATTATGGTCATCAAGTAGTCAGAAAAGTTGGCTGATCTTGTTTAATCTTAAGAATAAACGACCCGTGTGGCGTAATGGTTACCATGCCGGACTGCCAATCGGAGAGTCCCGGGTTCGATTCCCGGCAAGGCAGAAATTGAATTGATGAGTTTTAATTTCTGTACTCGGTCTGAGTACACAGGGGCTATGAGTTTGTAGCGTTATTTATTTATTTAAATAAAATTGTACTTTGAATTTTACTTAGTGCGCTTGCGCCATTCAATACTGCTCCACTAATTTCAGTGGAATGGAATTTTTCCTGAGATCATTGGGAGAGCCTACGATTTTTTTGGAATTGGAAATTGGACTAAAACACTAAATTTGTCTTTCTTCACAGATTCTATCCATTTCTGGTGCTGCTTGAAGAAATTTCTTTTAGAGTTACGAGTACGTAAGTAGTACCCTATACATACTTTTCTTCTTTTAATGTTTGTTATAATTATTTGTGTACAAAATAAATGAAATGTATATCTGATAAAATATACCTACTTCTAACAAGTATCTACAAACGCTACGCTTTATTTGCAGAAAGGGAAGGGATGTAAAAATATATATCTAATACCTTTAAATGAGCAATTCTTGTATATATCTATTTTTTGAATCTCGGAAACGGCTATAAAGTTTTTGATTAAATTTAGTACCCTGGTTTCGGGGATGATAAAACGATCCACCAAATTTTTATTCAAAGAATTGTCGTTTTATTTAATGTTTATGCCGTTAAATATAAAATTACTCTTATTGACATCTATTGGAGAATATTAATAATATTGTGGCGTAGAAAGCCGTCAAATGTCGACCGTCAATCCGCCCTTGAAACAAATGACAATGTACATATGAAAGACCTCTTTAAAAATTTCGTCAATGGAAGTAAAGCTTTCTTGGTCGAATGGTTACGAAAGCTGACCTTCAGAGCTAGAGACCCGGGTTCAAACCTCAAGTAGGTAAGTTGCGTTTTTTATTTTTTGTGACAATTTTAAAAAAAATTGGGAGCTAGGTATTTCAAAAGGATTTGTTAAGTTATACTAAGTCAATGAATGTTTTGCTTAAAAATAAACCAAGAAAATCAATTGTTTTTATCCGAGCAATGCTCGGGCGTCCAGGTACTGACTGAATAATTTGAATAAGCTCTATTTGCTACGGTTATTAGATAATTATTTATATAGCTAAATATTGGAAGACATCTTGATAGGTTTAAATAAAAAGTGATATATGACTCTGTAGTTTTATTTCGACTCCAACCAACACACATTCAAAAAGCAAGGTAAGTAAGCGCAGTACAGTACAGTAGTAGCCATCTTAATTCTTTCCTTTTTTTACATAGATAATATAGAACAAAGTTGCCAGATTAATTTTATTTTCATTGTCTTTGTCCAACACTACACACTTGAAGTTAAAGCGTTGTGCTAAAATTGAGAGCTGCTCTATTCTTAAAGATGAAGTGCCCAGAAGTGGGTTAATTTTAATTTATCAATATTTAAGTGTGAGTAGATAACATACTTTTGTTTCATAAGTTCTACTTACCTTGTGAGTAGATAGGCGCAACTGCATACGACCTCATACAAGACTTATGCTTGCTAGAGGAAGTGGGTAGATGTCCATGGGCTGCAGAGACCACTTAATACCACGTGGCCTACATGCTTATTTGCTACTCCATTAAAATAAACAAAAAATACTAAATTATACTTCCTTCTTTAATTTTAACGAAGTTTTGAAAATTTATTTTAAATCAGGTTAAATTTCTAAAGGCTGTGCCAAACTCTTCAATCAAATGGTACCTGGTCTATGTTTAGTTAGAGACTATTTCTCTTGCTGTATATTGTTCAAACAATAATATATTCTATGTGCCTACGTTACACGGACCCTCTGATTGGGTCTCAGATATCATCAATTAAGCATGTAGTTTCCTGTCCAACATCAAAACATCTGTTGGGACGCCCGCATTGGATTTAGCTAGCTACCATTTATGAACGGTTATGGTAATAGATTGAACCCCCATAAAAAAATTACGCTTAAACTATTCATGCTTACCATTGCATAGTGCTAGCCACAATTTTTAAGCCACACACATAGGTACTCTATCTGTATTCTGTAGCTTGTCTATGTTTCACTTTCAGATTTATTGATAAACGTTGTTTAAATGTTAAACAATTTTAAATTAACGTTTAAAAATAATTGAATTCATAAACGTTATTTAGAGTTATATCTGAATTGTTACTTACGGGATATATACCACGATTCGCTTTACTTTTGAGCTCCCGATATTTCGGCGCTGTTGCATGCACCATGATCACGGTTATATGGTAATATGTTCGAGGAACGGTAGTAGCGAACGATTGAGGAAGAGGGTAGACCGTTACGGCTGTCCTTAGACTATTTTACATCCACACGCAATATCCAGTTCATCCGTGATCATGGTGCATGCAACTGCGCCGAAATATCGGGAGCTCAAAAGCAAAGCGAATCGTGGTATATATCCCGTAAGTAACAATTCAGATATAGTGAACAACCGCGATAGTCTTAAACAGTTATTTAGAGTTACCTATCTGTTAATTTTGTGTCTGAGATAGCTGTCAAATCAAACTTCCTCACTTGTAACCAGTGGCGGCTAGTGACATTTTTCGATGGGGGTTCACAAAAAAAAAAAAAAAAAAATTTTACCACCCGTTGCCATCCAAGCAGATTCACCACCACTGTCGGTGTCAGTTCCAGTTGATAACCACAAGACACGGAAAACAAATTAATTTATTGCTTTCTTCACATCCACACAACCAATGTGTTTTAAAATATTGTTCAGATTTAAAAACACGCGTAAAAGATTTAGTTTTCGTACTACATTTTTGCTTTCAGTTCAAGGCGTATTTCGAAAGTTTTTTTCACACCGCTTACTAAAAGATACAAATGATAAAAGAAACGCTGTATTGTTCCATTTTTAACACAAAATGTCGCGTATAAACTATTTTTTTAAATATTCATTTAAAAGAAAAACTACGAAATAACTGACAAAGACGACGACACGTTTGTTTGTATACATAAGAACGGCAACATTGCATAGGCAGGTTGAACCCACGGTTTGGCAACGTCGCGCGTGAGCGGCGCTCCAGATTAGGTTAATTTCTCATACGAAATCTTTTGTTTCACGCGCCGGCCTGTGTCGATGTTTCTCTTTCGCACTCATTGAATACAGCGCTAGGAATCGTACTAAACTTCGTTTTATAGGAGCGCAATCGCTGGCGCTCCACTCGTTACATCTTGACGCTAACTGTACGCGTAGATATAGGTAATAATTAATATAATATACTATGTATAGGTATGTTAGAATAGAATGAATGTAATGTAAGGATAGTATGTATTATGAAGGGACATAGATTACCTATGTAATTTTTTTGGGAGTGCACTGCACCAGCGCTCTTTAGGACGAGCCGCCTCTGCTTGTAACGGCGGCTAGTGTAGAACGCAAGCGCTAAGATGGGTGACCGCTAGTGGCAAAAAATTTCATGCGCGTTTCCGTGCTTCGTAGGGCACGTTAAGCCGTCGGTCCCGGTTGTTATCGATAAATAACAGTCGTTAAACCTTGTCGGAGGCCTTATGGGCGATTTGAAAACATCCATCTGCGGGCTAGCCACTAACCCGCATCTTCACAAGCCCGCATTGGAGCAGCGTGGTGGAGTATGCTCCAGGTCTCCCCAACAATGGGGAGAGACCCGTGCACAGCAGTGGGACGCAAAAAGGGTTGCATCGAAACACTGTTTACACTGAAGGCCTAATTGATCAATTAGTTAAACTATGCTTAGAAAGGGAGCTAAGGAGTGTTTGTGTTAAGGTTAGTTTTTGTATAAAAATAGAGCAGAGTGTAAAAATAGAGAGAAAGATAGAGAAGAGCCTTTCTGTTCCATAACTTTTCACTCAATCCAAGTATAATCTTGAAAGAAATTGTATGCGAATGGATAGAGCTATGGTAGTTTACTTGTAATAAATATGAAAATTGGAGCGTACATAATAAAGAAACCTTAATGTTTGGTTTTAAAAGTAGATGATAAAGGTTTCTTTGAAGGTACAAAATCATAAAAAGTAAGTCTAGGAACCCACTGAGCTCTGTATTAATAAGGCATTTATTTACAAAGAGTCACCAAGCACGTACGCAATGTATTTATCTTACAATTATATTATTGTATCCCATTTAGGTAAGTAAGATGACATTTTGCGAAGCCAAATGTCAGTATCTTTGCACCTAACAATAAAACAATCAAATAATACTCCTATCACCTCTCTCTAAAGATCACAGCAATTAACGAGTACTTGACAATAAATTATACAAAATCCTCGTTGCAACATTCAATTTGTCTCAATCATAAGGTAACCTTTATAACTGGTATTAAGTGTCAAAACTTTGTACTTTTGATCTATACTAATATATAAAGCTGATTTGTTTGTTTCAACGCGTGAATCTCTGGAATTACAGGTTCGAATTGAAAAATTAATTTTGTGTTGAATAGTCCATTTATTGAGGAAGGCCACAGATAGGATATAAAACATCATGCTACGACTAATACCAAAGTTCACGCGGATGAAGTCGCGAGCGGCCGCTAGTAATGAAATATTGTGTGAAGTACTTAACTACAGAGATAATGTAACGGTACGAATTACATCATTAATATGTAAAGCTTGGGATCACAATATTAACTATTGCAGGACTGATTTGTATCATTCTCTTTCTCGCAAGAGGCATCGCTTTCCAACCCGGAGGTCCCCGGTTCATACCCCAGCGCGTACCTTTGACTAAAATAATTATTATGTGCGTATTTAACAAAGAAAAAGTATCCGAATCGAAGAACACGCATGGCAAAAAGTAACACGAAAATTTTAAAGCTTAAAATATATGTAATTTTCAATGAGACCTTTGCTCAGAAATGGGACATTAAAAAGCCTTAAAAATTATGGCCGATGTGGGACAGCAAAAAATAGACAGGATTGTGCGAGCCTTATTTTTAGTGTGTGTTTTTTGGTAACGAATGCATTTCCTATTGTTTCTACCAATAGATATGTAGGCAATAATTGGTTGGTCCATATTATTTATGTTAAGATCTAGGGCTTTTTCCTAGTAGGTATCCTATTTCACATAGAAAGAAGTTTTTTTAGTTGATAAGGATTATAATGCACCTCATTAGAGTACCTTGTCCCACTTTACACATTTGAAGTGAAAGGTGGCATTAATATTGTTTTTGTACAGGACTCCATCATGGAGAAAGTCCCATTTGAGGAGAGATAGGCGATGTTTGACCCACTTATCCACATTCCCGTTCTGATAACGCCGGGTAATGTCTTATATTTTATGGTAATCAGGAAATAAATAATGTTCAGGTTACTTACATACATAATGTTACTTTTAAATTACTTTAAGTACTTTCATAAGTTTGTCTATATTACAATTAAGTAAATATCAAACCTGAACATGAAAAAATAGAAATTGAGAAAAAAAACGTATAGTAAAGTAAAGTACCTAGCTAAATTCTAAACGCGATGAACTAAAAAAAATCATTTATTGAGATAAAAGTTTTCCATAATCTTAATCGTAATTTTATTAAAAGCGCTGTATGTTTTATTTAAATTAAATTTATTGCTGAGACCATATTATTATAAACTTTCCTTCAGCTTGTCTTCTGCCTGTTGTAAAACATACAGATTCCTTAGGTATAGCTAGCCGGTATGTGGTAGAACCATTATGGTTCGCCCGGGGAACCACCGCTGCACCCACTCCTGCTGTGAGCAATTCTATTCTGTTTTAGTAGAAAGGTGCACTTGCCGGCCACACTTACACGAGGCAACCACCAGCCTCCGGAGTAGCAGCGCAACTGCATACGACCTCAGATAAGACTTACCTATGCTTGCTTGAGGTTGTATGTAGATGTTCATGGGCTGCAGCGACCACTTAACACCACGTGGCCTGCATGCTCGTCTGCTACTCCATGCAAATAAAAAAAATTTGCTACGAAGACTTTTATATGTGTACTCTTTTCCCTATATGTATTTCTAAAGTACAAAAAATACTTGAACGTTACCTACGTAAATAATATATTATTATAACGAAAAAGCTTTCTTCAGTTGACCCTGACATTCAGTTGCTGACAATTGACAATCCCTAGTAATTTTAAGTTTTAAACATCAGTTACTACATCGTTTATTCGTCCTTCAAATAAAACCGGTAAACTAGAAACAGCTGTTCGATCACACAGTAGCCCGCACAGCTTGACTCCACTGACAAAACATCGCTTTGAGAAATGGCCTGTATGCGTATACGAATAATTACGAAACCTGTGTGCAGAGACGTAAATATGCATAGGGTTGCGATAATCCTTTTATCTATGAGAACAAACATCTAGCTGTATACGTGAGACTGAATTCGAGTACGGGAAAGCGAGTCTTAATACAATGCAGTAGAAATGGTTACTGATGCATAAATGACCATAGAAGAGGAAAGGGTAGCCACTATCCTTTGATCTATGAGAAAAGGGTCTAGTTGTAGGATTATCTGTACACAGGCCACTAATAATTTGGAAAGGGTGAGGATAATAAAAGGAATTAATCGAATTATTCTTACGTCACGCTGTCCGTCAGGATCAAGTTTTGTTAGTAGTTGTACGGACGACTATTAAAAGATAAGCTAATTTTTGGCTTAGCTAGAGCTTTAGCTTTTTAATAAATTTTTATGCGTGTTTTATTCTAGTCCGTGGTGAAGAATCACGTGTATTTTGATGGTACCTACCTACAAAGAATGTTAAAATTTTTAGGATATAATATTTAAATACAGATATTAAGATTTATTACCAAAAGGTTGCAAGTTATTTTTGACTCGCATAAAAATAGCATTAAAAAGAAGACTATAAATTAATTTAAAAACTGATTGTGAAGATTTGTCACCAACAATATTACCAAAAGTTTATGGAAACCGTCTGAATTATACTTGCCCATCGAACAAAAACACAATGATATCTTTGTGGTAGAAAGACATCAGTCTTTGATTCTTACTTGAAATTATGTAATGAAATTTATGACTCGGCGTAAAAAGAACCTTTATGTCGTATCGTATATCGCTTACGTATATCTATTGTAATAGATATAATTAATCTATTGTTAATAATAATCTTACCATATCCTCATACGACAAGTCCCTAACCCTCCATCGGCATCAGCCCATTGCTTGAGAACAATTAATTTTGTTTGAGTACAATGGGCGGCCATTGTTGTTGTTGGTCTATTTTTGGCTCCTTTTCAAAATCTTGTTAAGTGTACCGGGAACATCCAATTATATAATTAAATTTATTCTTTGGCTATGATGTGGACCTTTTTTTATTTCGTAGGCTTTTTAAATAAAGCCTATTACAAAATTGAGTTCAGTGATAGAAAATTTTTAAACTATCAAAATCCATATTATGTCAGTGCGAGTTTTCGGAGGTTTCCGCGATTAAGTAGTAGATTTTATTTAAAAAAGATTAAATAATAATGCCTTACTTATAGGAACATTCATACTTAATATTATATTATGCAATGTTAAAGTGTGTTTGTTTCTTTCATTCTTTCATGTATGGAGATGGTTGAGGATCTGGAAAGTTACATAGGCTGCTTTTTACGCGAAAAATATCGTACCTGTGGGGGAAAAACGTAAGGCTTACGCGGGTGGAGTCGCGGTATTTTATATATTAATGACACTGCGTAAGAGGGCACAAGTGCATTTCATTAGGGATTCCTAATCCTCTACAAATTCAATACAGATTTATAAGAAGTATTGGCCTACTTTCTTCCATGACGAACCCTTTCATCGCCCTTCGCAAGGCTACCTACCCGGTTCATTTCCTTGGGCGTTCGTAGTCTTCCGCAAACCCGCCGCTGAAGGTCCTGTTACGAAGGCAAAAAATGCGGCAAATTCTCATAACATTCAATGAAATTTCCCGCGATACAAAAAAATATAAATAAATGCATATCAAAACCGACAATGATAACAGTTTGTAGATAAATCAAAGTTCCAGCGTAAAAACCCACTGACGGATAAAATATAGCTTCAAACGGCACTAAGCACAATAATATGATTCGTTTCACCATAATATGAGTGGTTATTTATAGATAATGTAGCGGAACTCGATTGTTTTCAAGTAAGCGATATGTAACGGTCGTTCAGATTAAAGATACTTCAACTCAGTTGTGCGCGCGGCGCTATGTGTGGGTAAACCTGTATATACACAGTGACTTTGTGTGCGTGACAAGAGGTGCAGTGAAGTTGCTCGGACGATCACGGCCGCGTCACTGTCACACAAATTAAAGCTGCATAATTACTAGCCCACGCACACATAGCGCCGCGCGCACAACTGAGTTAAAGTATCTGTACCACTGTCATTCGCACGCTCAACCTCCCACGCATACAGAAAAATCGTGTCCAATTTAATAGTACAATATCAGCACTTTGTTATTTCGTAGATAGCTAAGTTTTTCTGAAAAATAAATGTTGGTAAGGTTGCCAAGTACTTACTTAGTTGAAACGCATACCCAGGTTTTTCATTATGAGCCATCATGTTCAGTCGTTAGGTGGCCGAGGCGAATAAAGTTTTTTTCACATATGTACTTTGTTTGTTTGCTGTGTATAATGCTTAAAGCATCAAAGGTATGAACTCACCCGTCAGTGGAGAGGGCATTGCGACTCGCTTCGATACATAATTTTTGTGCCAAATCTGGTGCGGGGGGAAAACGCACACATTTTAATATTGTCACACATTCACAAATATTCTTTCATCACTACAGACGCATAAATTTCTAAATATGTCAATTTCAATTAACAACGTCACTTTCTATGCACCGACACACACACACACTAGTCGTATATAACTAGTAGGCACATTGTGCATGCACGTTGGGACGAGGGGTTCGGCAGTAAAGGCCACTCCTCTGACGGATGTCATACCTGTCAGTACATGTGATGCTCTAAGGTATAATGTGTAAAATCATACTTTATTTTTATGACGATCAAGCCCAGTTGTTCTTGTGCTTTAATTTCCACATAAAATATTTTCTTACATATAACTATAACAACACATTGACGTCACACAAAAGTCACATTGACGTAATATATTGGTACCTAATATATTTACTCGTTGAAGTTAATTGTACGTTGGGCTAGTAGGTACTGATTTAACCGTGAATGTAATTTAGTTATTTATCGGATTTTCTGGTACATTTTCGAGTAATAGGCAGATATAAGTACCAAAATCTATCATCGACGAAGATCCACTATCATACGAGAGAATACTTACATAAAAACTATATTTACCTACTCAAAACCACAGTTAGTCCAGAGTTTAGCTTAACTAACGTTATAGAATTCATCTACACACTTACGCTCAACCATAACGTAGGTAGTTTTTGTTTAAATATAACTGAAAATCTTTATTACATATCCTAGAGTATCTCATTTATAGAGAAGTAAAATAAAATGAAATTATGTCAACTCTTTTGTATCTTACTTGTTTGAACAACAAATGATAAGTATTCGTTTCTAGCATGAAGGACTTTAAACTCGAAGCTAAACAGTGGACCTCCTAACCTGATGAGTGGGTTTAAAAAGGGAGCAACACACGAGCATGTACAAAAGTAGTGTTAGATTGTCTTGGAATAGGCTTGATGACACTATTAAAGAATCAGAGAATAAATGGTTTTACAGAAAAATATATGCTAAAAAGTTCTAAAATATGATCCCGTTTTAATATAAACATAAAGATTAATAAGATTTTCAATAAAATAAAAGTATTAAATACAGTAATCGGCCATGTTATCTGAAACGCCAATCAAAAGGAATGGCGTCACGTCTCAGTAAAAGTCATCGTGTTGCTTAAAGTTTGACGAGCAAGCCGACGCCATGACACCTACGAGCGTTTTCGCGCTTAATTCAAATTACATAGCAGAAAATACATTAATTTACGTTAAAAGTGTTAAAACTTAAGTTTATTGCTGAAATAAATTTTTTTTGAAACTAGGAGACGTGTACCTACAATAAGGAAAGGTATTTAAAAATCTGTCATCATGCCCATTGCAGCCTATGAACCTCCACACCTAACGTATAGACTCAGTATAAAGTATAGAAGCTAAGCTAGAATAGTTAGATACAACTCGAATTCTATCTAGCAATTTTTTTAAAGTAGTCTTTTGGCAATTGTATTTTTACGAGTATATTTTATGTTGTTATGGGTTGGGAATGTCGTATGCACTTGTGTAAATAGATACTTGGATTATTATTCGCCTCGCGTAACATTAACATAATAGGGAATACTATCTAAAAGGACATTAATTTTATCAACGTCCATTCATCAGCAGAAACATAATAATCATTTCTTTTGTTTGAATTGAAATCTATTACTTTAAACATAATATTTTCAAAACTGTTCTTAATGTTAATGCTATACGTTACTTCTCTATTAAACAGGTTCTCGTTGTGAAATGTGCAAAAAACCCATTACAAATAAAAGTCAATCAATATTTGACTTAAATAAACAGCTTGCGGTATTTCAATGAGTTGCTATAATTAATAGAGACAACGTAGAGTATGTAAAGAAACCGCAACTGTACCTTCTATCAGTGTGTTGTGACTGGTCTGGTGTAATTGAAATATAGTACAATTAGACTTGCGTCTCGCGTTTAGGGACGCCCGCAACTTCGTCCACGTGGACTTTAGTTTTTGTCCCTATAGTCTTCCTCAATATGGAAGAAGTACTGGTTGGAATTAAAAAATATTTTTTTAATTCCAACCAGTTCTTTCTGTGATTAGCGCGTTCAAACCAACAAACTCTTTAGCTTTGTATTAATAAGTATAGATTTAAAATAGAAGTGTTTCTCTGTTCATCACTTTCAACTCTTTTAATTTTTAGATAAAATACTTTTTTTTACTTAAATATATATCTCCAATAGAAATTGTTTTATTTGTTTTTCTTAAATTGCAATTTTTTGTGGTTTGAATATTTTTGTTAATAGTTCTTTCTTGTTTTAAGTCTAAATATATTTATGTGACTTTATGCATCTTCAAATGGGTCATTTTAAAACTTTGAACTAAACGTTTCTTTCAAAAAGTATTCCTTACAGGAATATGTTGTATAAAACATGGTAAATTTATAATATTTTGTTGTAAGTTGTAATTGAATGAGAATTTATATAATCTAAGAAAGCGACTAAAAGCTTTTCGCCATTAACGCTTCCGTTATAATACAATAAAGAAAAGTCGATACGCATGTAGTGATAATTATTTTATCACTTAATTTTGTTGAAATAGTCTAAAAATAAACTGAAAAAAAGACTCATGATAAAAAAAATCAATTGATTTTCTTGGTCTAATCTCAAAAAGGAATTTGATGAAAAGAACAATGGGTTGCACTCCGGGAGTGCCGGCAGAAGTGAAAACATTAACGTTGTGCATTTTTGATGTCTTGGAATCGTTAGGGAATAATTCCGCACGAATTGCTTGAATTATCAGTACCTATTAATTTCTATCTAGTATTTTTACAAAGTACTCTCTCATTTTCTTTCACTATTTCTTCGTCACTTTTTTCATTAATAGATGCACTTTGTTCAATGTCCATATTTTAAATACTTGATATAAACGAATTTTAAGATAAAATTATACTTGACGCTGGCAATATGCAGAGTTTGCGATGCCATAATTGAAGAAAAAAGTATAGACAGCCGTCAGATGAGCCGTCATCAGCTGTCACCCCTCCGTCTTGGTCTAAGAGCCGGTGAAGATATTCACTCGTTCGGTTGTTACAAGAGTGAAGGTGATATGAAAGAAAATTGATTAAAATTAATTAAATTAAAATAGCTATGAACACTTTTCGATAGTCAAGTTATCATAGGCATATATGTTTATAAATTATATTTGGTAAACAATATATCTCATCGAATTATCAGATCGGTGAAGGTCGATCTTCCTCGTCTCCTCTACTATCTTACGAAATTTTGCGATCAGCACACGGGACCTCGCGCGAGTTTCATAGTTTTTACCCATCCCACAAAAAGTGCTCTACGCCGCTAAAGAAGTTTTCACTTCAATAAATCCGTCTTGAGCTGCGGGAGTGTTTTACATAGAAGTTTAAGTGCGGTTTCACACAAGCGTTTTCACGCGCGAAAAACGCGCTCACACGTATCAGATAATAGACAGTAGACCATATAATGTCAAATCTTGACGATTCGCGGCTACACACGCTTGGTGTGACCGCACTTAAACAGTCATCTGCCCCTTATTTGATTATTTTTACGTTAATTTACTGTTTATCTTTTAATTTACCGTGTGACAAGGATTTTATTTTAGTATTCGCAAGAAAATAGTACCTTGGTTTTTGCTTTTCAAAAAACCAACAGAAGTAAACGAGCATGCAGGTCACACGTATTGTTAAAATACGTTGCATTGCAATAAATAACTTAAGTATTTCCAAATTATACATATGGCTGTATATAATTATAATTGCGTTGCTGCTTCGGAGGTTGCCGTTGCCTTCATGCGCGAGTATGTTCGTATGCAACACCATAAAAAGAGCAATACTTAGTTCTTCTTCTTACCTCACCTTTATTCACATTACGAGATATTCTATTAAGAAATAACTTCGACACCAGCCTGACTGCTGGATGCAATCCCCGTTATTATGGAAACCCGGAGCTTACTCCACCACACTATTCCAATGCGAGTTGGTGTAGATGCGGACTTGGCCAATGCGCAGTCGGATATTTTTAAATCTCTCATGAGGCCTCTGACAAGTTTAAATGATTACAATCTATAAAACCTATATAACATCCGGGACCGACGGCCTAACGTGCTCATGAAGTTTGTCACTGGTGATCACCCAACTTACTTTTAACCATGCCCTATACAAAACAGTCGTGTAAAAAAATAGCACAGCATCTTTTTACATCACATTTACTCATTTTATTGGATGTTCTTTTAAGGAATAACCCCAACCCCGGCCCACATAACTGTAACTAAGCCTGAAGAAAGCAAAATGTGTGGGCAAGTCCTTGATGACGTAAGTTCTTTTGACTCAGAGATGGCCAAATTAAGCCGATTCGTAAAGAATATCCGAGGACGTGACTCAGTGATCTGGCAGACAAATTAATCTCAAACGACAAGATAGGAGGCGACGCCGTGGGTTACTCACAGACATTTTTTATTTTCAGAAACAATAAGACAGTGCATTAATGCCCATCGTCAGTGCTAATTTAAAGGAATTAAGCGGCCGTCAAAGTGAGCCTTTTGTTCTACACGTAGTGCTATATAATAGGTTTTTGAAGTGAAAACTTCTTTAGCGTGCACTTTTTTTGGGATGGGTAAAAAATGTTAAACTCGCGTCAGGACACGTGGCCGGATCGAAAATTCGTAAGACGGAGGGGTAACAGCTGATGACGGCTGTCTATACTTGTAAAATTCGTTTATATCAAGTATTTAAAATATGGACATTGAACAAAGTGCATCTATTAATGAAAAAAGTGACGAAGAAATAGTGAAAGAAAATGAGTGAGTACTTTATAAAAATACTAGATGAAAATCTACTGAAAATACTAGATGAAAAATAATACTGATAATAAAAGCAATTCGTGCGAAATTATTCCCTAACCATTCCAAAATATCAAAAATGCACAATGTTAATGTTCAAGTTTTCACTTCTGGCGGCCATACCAGAGTGCAACCCGTTTTTTTATTTGAATGGAGCAGCAGACCAGCATGCAGGCCGTGGTGTTGAGTGGTCGCTGCAGCCAATGGATATCTACATTCAACTTCAAGCAAGTCTTGACTAAGGTCGTATGCAGTTGCGCTGTTACTCCGGATGCTGATGGTCGCCTCATGTAAGCCAGCAACTACACCACCAGAACACAATAAAATTGATTCACGGCAGAATTTGATGCAGCGATGGTACATCCCCGCGCGATTCATAAAAGTTAACCACCTACAAAAGGGTAAGGAACGTTAATAGGTATACTCATACAATTGCTACATACAAAGCACACATATAAAGACAATATTACTTTTGGTGTATACCTATTTCTTGTTCTCTTCTAACGTATTAAAAAATTTTTAGTAAGACTGAGCGGTTTCAGATCAGCGTATTTTACGATCGTAAAATTTGTTTTAGGAATTGGGTGTAGGCGCGAATAGGTCAACTTTGGCTTTATGGGGTGCAAAAAGTAGCACGCGGGTAAGCGTGTTTATATAGTAGAAGATATTATCATTAATGATTAAGCATATGAGTCGTATATCCATAGGATGCATCAGTGTATATTTAAGTAATATTTGAGCTCCATTTCAATACGGAGCGAGGACAATTTCAGAAAGGATAAGTCAAGAAAACTTTCGAAATGAAACTCTGAATGTTGTGTTGATTTTAAATATTTTCAACGTTACAAATGTAGATACATAAAAGTCATCTCAGCGTTATAAAATGTTATTTAATGTTTTTCTAAGTGCTGATTATTTCACCGTCTGTAGTACGACACTAACTTAATGTAAATTAATCCTTAAGGAATTTAATAATCGCTTTTCCGGATTGTTTACGGAAATAAGTGCTAACAACAGGAGAGTTATGCCGTTTTTGTATTATAAAGTTGTTTATGATATTCCCATAAAATTACAAAGGTTGTAAAAACCAAACAGACTGTATAAGCCCTAAAAGTTACGTCACTTTGAAAAAATTAAATAAATAATATAAATAAAATATTAAATCTAAACTTTATTTTATTTTTCTTTTTGCAATCGTCCTTTTAGTTCATTTCATTCAGAGTTTATAAAGATACTTATTATACAAATATTTAGTTTCGAAACTTTACATCACTCTTTCTTCAGTAAAAAATAAAATGTACTAAGTCTGGATAAATAACAACTCTAAAATGTAAATACACGATGTCTTTGCTCTCTCCCAATATTTGTCACGTACCCATAAATACCCATTTTGCAAAGATCTGGGCAGGTAACAAGCAAATAATAATTTAACTTGGTCAATCCAAATTTGTTTGATCTAAATGTAAACTGCAAATCCATACAGTCCAATCAACTTTCAGGAATAGGTACATAACTATTTGTACACATATTTACAAACTAAATGGAAGCAAAAAGTGTGTTTTGAGGAAAACAAAAACATCACGATACTAATATGACACTACAGAGGCCAGTGTAAGTATGCACACGCGAAAACATATACTATATTAAGAATTTAACTCTCGACCTTATTCTTTTCAGGTTAAGATCTATCTGTCCAATTTTAACTCAGACGCAGTAGTTAAGATTGCGCGTTTACAAACTTACACTAAGGGCTCTGGTCGGCGAACTCGAGCCAACTCAAGAGCAAAATCGAAAATATTAGCGACATTACCAGTGCTAGAATTACATAAACCGTGGCCACAAATATACTCAAGAGATTTTATGGACTTTAAGCGCGCATGGCCCGGCGGTTAGCGTAGAACGCAAAAGATCTATGCAACTAAGCCAAAAGGGCGCGGTCGGGTGTGAGATGGGTGACCGCTAGTGGCAAAAAAAAATCATGCGCGTTTCCGTGCTTCGGAGGGCACGTTAAGCCGTCGGTCCCGGTTGTTGTCGATAGATAACAGTCGTTAAACCTTGTCGGAGGCCTTATGGGCGGTTTGAAAACATCCGACAGCGGGTTGGCCACTAACCCGCATCTCCACCAACCCGCATTGGAGCAGCGTGGTGGAGTAAGCTCCAGGCCTTCCCAATAATGGGGAGAGACCCGTGCCCAGCAGTGGGACGCAAAAATGGTTGCGGCCAATGTTTTCGGGCAACAACCGAAAAGTTACGAGATATATTACTGTACCGTAGACAAAGTAGTATTTGAATATTCGTAAGTAAGTTATGTTTTATCCGATGCCAGAATATGTATGTCTATGTATATTTAAATTTATGCTTTTATGTGCACCCCTCCCGCATCCTATTTGGCAAAATTCTCTTCTACCCCAAGGTTGCCTGGAAGAGATCGCTATAAGCGATAAGGCCGCCTGTTGTCCACTGTAAATTTCGTGTTTTATACTCTCAAGTTGTGCTTTCATTTTTATGGTGTAACAATAAGGAATTGTATTTTATTATATCTTCGAATGAAGCGTACTACTATAATTGTGATAGAACTTCACTTACAGGTAAGTTCGTTTAATCATCAATTGTATTATAATAAGAAAAAGTATTTGTATTATAATAAGAAAACAAATTTATCAAATATTAACCAACAAGAGCATACAAAACAAAACGTACCTAATTATTTCCAAACATGACTTTTACTTTTAAACTTGAGTAATGTTTTATTTACACTAATGATAGATAATAACTTAGATTACAGCGTAACGTAACCATGGGCAGGTTATTTCACGGACATCAAGTAAAGTAGGCGATTAGTCTCGTTCGAAACACAGATTAATTAGCTATGTAGGTGAACGCGCTTCACGGCGATGTGCAATGTATGGTCCATAATGGTCAAACAAATCTGTTGAGTATATTGATGGATGGTCATGTTAAGGCATCTGTCTGCCAAATGCTGCTGGATCAGTGTAGAATTGAGCTAAAGAGATAACAGCATAACTGAGACATAGAAAACCTACACGAGTAGGTGCTGTTTAAAAGTTATATTCTTCCAGAAATAGCGAAAGGGACAGCTTCGAATATTTTTTAATTTCACGTGGGTGAAACTTAGTTTTGATGCGGGTGTACTCACTGAAAGAATAAACTATTAATATTTTTAAACTACATTATTTATTTTAAATTTTTTAGTTGGATTTTTATTCTCATTTTATTGCATTGTCGTCGGCCCTTGACCCCTATGCTAATTTTCAAGTTAATCAGATGCTTAGACATGTTAAAAATATAAAACTTTATATTTGTTTCATTAAGTACCTTAGGCCGCGAACTTATCAGCCGCCCCTCGTATATTTTTTTTATCCTGATGATAGTGATGATCCTAGTTAGGACTTTAATATAAAGTTAAGAGATTATTATATTGTCATCGGCCCTTGACCCCTGTGCAAATTTTCAAGTCAATCAGACTCCTAGAAGTAAGTGAAAATGAAGTTAAAATATTCCGATACATACATACATACAGGTCAAACTAATAAAAGCGTGTTAAAAATAAAATAGAAACAACATTTCATTCAATAACTCAAAACTATAATAAACCGGTTTCTTACACAATAACCAATTGATCC
Organism: Pyrgus malvae; assembly: GCA_911387765.1. Lineage (NCBI taxonomy): Eukaryota > Metazoa > Arthropoda > Insecta > Lepidoptera > Hesperiidae > Pyrgus > Pyrgus malvae. The sequence continues at coordinate 16,743,637 of OU426962.1, forward strand.
CATTACAAAATTACACATATTTGTCTACTTGAATGACTTATAATAACAAGGAAAATCTAGGTACTTGGCGTGCCAATTCATTTGCTAACGACATAATTGTATATGACCGTATGACGTAATGAACAGTGAATACAGTAAATAAATTTAATAATGGTAAAATCTGTGCTGGAATGATATCTGCGATTTCAAGCATACATCTATCTATACCAACCTATGTATGTACATATAAAATTCTCGTGTCATACTTGCCATACTGCTCCGAAACGACTTGACCGATTTTTATGAAATTTTAGTGTATATTCGGTGGTTCTGAGAAACGGTTGTAATGTAATCTATTTTTCAAACCCCTAAGTTATAAGGGGGGGTTGAATGAAAACTTTTTTTTGGATTTTTATTTTTCTATGATGTGGCAAAAAATACATACAACCCCTTATTTTCATCTTTCCATCAGCAACCCTTATTTTTTTAATAACTATTAGAAATTTAATCATGAAAAAGCGGTACGGTGTTCGCCGGGTCAGCTATTTATACATATATAATATGTTGATTGTTATTGTAAGTGAATTGATTGATGTGTCATCTTCTGCAAATTGCTTGTAATGCAATGAATAAATTAATTTAATTACGCTACTGATTCACACTCATAGCCTAAAACGAGTTTACTTCAAACCCGCATTGCAGTAGTAGTTAGCAGTTTGGTACAGCAACTTCAATTTCAATGATGGTGAGTAATCTGAGCCCAGCAGTGTGTGACCAATTTATTAGTATATAATTGAAATGATCAGTCATATTGTGCAATAAAACTTTTGGAAAAACTGTATTTTAACTACAAAACTTCATATGTAAGATCAGCGAATGGGCAAAATTTCGTATACGGCCTCGGGTAACAACCAAATACAAATACATACAACACGACCGCCCGTGGGACTTAATGATTACCGAGGCAAGGCAGAAATTGGAATGATAAGTTTTAATTTCTGTTCTTAGTTTCAGAGTGTGGGGTTTTTTTTTTAAATTGAATAGCAGACGAGCATGCTGGCCACGTGGTCGATGCTGCACATGGACATCTACATTCATCCTCAAACAAGCCTGACGTGACGTATGTGGTTGAGCTGTTTTCCGTCCGCTTTTTTCTTCTAGTCCATATTATTGTGAGCCTTAGCTGAGTATTTTTGGCCCGCGCGTAATTTTTGCACCTGAAAATGTCAAATCTTGACGTTTCGCGGGTACACGAACTGCAAAAAAAATTTGCGTTGAAAACTATGCTAGTTTGTGTAAGGTTGTAGTTAGTGTAAGGCTATGCTTGTGTAGCGTTATTACTAACAACGATAATAGCTATACTATTATTGTTGTAATAGCTATATTATTATAGTTGTAGAACAAAATTTTCAGTTCAAAACAGTTATACGGGTAAATATCGTATAGAACCAACCACAATTACATTCGTACGTGTCCATAAATCGTGATTAGAAATAAGATCAAAATAATAATCTGTTGGCCAATTCGAGTTTAGTCGGTCAGTCAAGCTAACCGCAAAAGTAGTTTGCCTACTTTTATTTTTATTTAATTAGCTCTATAACTCTATTCGTAACCTACTCGGCGGAAATAATCTGTTTTAATACATTTTGCAAAATTTATGTTTTGGATAATGTATTTAATATATGACTGGGAATAAGGATTGACCAACCTATCAACTGTACAACAATGTTGATCCATAATCCATAGCAAATTTTAACATTCTTCTTTACGGCTTAAGAAATTTATTTCTCATTCGAATACAAACATTCATTTATTAAAGTGTAACTTGTATTTCTCGTGAAATACAAATTACACTTTAATATTTTAGGTACTGTACAGACCAGAGACTTAGAAAATGCTAACGTAAATATATCGTAAGTCTATAGTACAGACTATATGGAATAAGTGAAAATAACAATATATTTTTGGACAATTATATTTGTCCACAAGTGAAAGTGAAAATAACAATTATGAGAATATGCATGCACTAGTTACGTATTGGTTTACAATAGGAAATCGATAGCATTTAAATGAATTTCTTTCATGAAAATTCATGAAGGAAATAAAGCGAAGTAAAATGTAATTAAGATATTTTATTATAAAAAATAAGATTTAAAAGAAATATAAATTTAATAACGTACTATAATAAAATTAATTTTAAAACTTTATTTCTTCTGAATAATTATGATATGTCTATATTGTGTCCTACGTTGCATCGCTTCGCGTTGCCGTTCATTGTTCACGTATCTAGTAAGATACTAATAATAACAATTTTCTTAAAAAGGAAAATTTATTTAAAAATTTGTTTTTGTAATATTGTTTTTTTTATTTGCTCGAAAGAACAATAGAACGCCCTGGAAACAAGCCCATTAAGAAAATTCTCAAATGTACTTCAGTCGAAGAGCACTTTAAGTGGATAATCGAAACACACTCCATTTTCCTCTTGGACCATTCTCTAAGATGCTGTTATGCAATGATGTGCTCTTTGTGATAAAGCTAATGCAACAGATGAATCAAATACCAAATTATAGTGTACATTCAGCATTTGGCAATATAGTTCGCACGTGAATCTTTCATCGGCGTAGAATATCGTCTTAGAGAACCCAAAGAGCGAGCTTTAGAGCGCTCGCTCAGCTTCTTGACTATACATATTAAATTATTACTGAACCTTATTAAAACTTTTGTTGACTACAGAACTAGAGATTGCAATAGTATAATATAGTAGTATATACTATATACTATGTATATTATAGTAACGTTTAACATAACGTTTCACACTCATAGCCCCACAGTAAGGTGTAAAATAACCTGTGTCATGGGTACCATGGACACATACAAGGACAGAAACACGAATACTCAGTCCGAAAATTTAAACTCACCATTCCCATTTCTGCCTTCACGGGAATCGAACCCGGGACCCTGCAATCGGCAGTCCGGCATAGTAACTATTACGCCACACGAGTCGTCATAATAATAATAATAGTAATATGTATAAATAAATAACACTACACACTCATAGTCCCAAGTAGGTTTCCCGATGTCGAGGATGCCATGGACACACATAAAGACATGAACAAAATCACTGCCACGCCAAAAATCTAATGTGAAGCACGGATAGGCAGTCCGGATTGGTACTAGACGCAATAGCACCACACGGGTTGTCATTGATTTAATGCGTAAATATAATAGGTAACATAAGTCTTAGGATTTAAAATGATCACACATCTCTATAATATTATTTCTCTATAACTTTGTAAAATCACTCTAAGAAAACTACCAATTCATCATGACCCCTGCCCTAAAAGAGCTTTATCAGAGGCCAATTATAATTATTTCATACCTAACATAGGTCACTTTGGAATGGCGTTATGATTTGCAGTTGAGTCACTTCCTTCTGTTTGAACTAGTTTTGAATTGCTATTTGATGCAATCTGTATCTGCAGTTTGTGGTTAAGTTTTAATAGATTTGACGTAACTCGTAACAATGTAAGTATTGGTAGAAGCTTTCGTAATGTACTGTTTAATTCTTTATATTAAATCAATCTTAAGGCTACGATATATGTACAAACACGTTTTTGAGTTAGATCCCAACTGCTTATGGGAGTTTCATTTCATAGGACGCAAAATGAGAAGAAATTAAGCGCTTAATCATACTTCAACACTATGAGATGAGTAAGCGCTCAGCGCGGGCTATCGAATTTTTTTTTCAATTATGGCATCGCAAACTCTGCATATTGCCAGCGTCAAGTATAATTTTTGCATCACGTTTTTGCCAGTTTCGGTGAAACTGGACGAGTAATAATAGGTAAAGTCAGTGAGTCGTCAGTAATCAGTCAGTCAAATCAGTCAGACATTTAAGTAAAGCAATGGCTTCTTTATCAGATCGTGACCAATGGAATTTTGGAGGCAAGTAGAAAAAACATATTTTCGCACTGTTATTTCAATTCACAACACTCGTGCGTTATAATTAACCTATATCGAACAAAATGCCATCAAATTTATCCGATATAACTCAAAAATGCAAAAATAAAGTAGAAATAAAACAAGAGCACAATATGTCTTTTTCGACTTCCCGCCAAAACTCGGCTATTGAATTTCAGTTAATAATAAGAGACAGACGACAGTCTATATCTTAATTTAGATTAAGGACGTCAAATAGGTTCATAGCGTTTGAAATTGAAGTCTCATCACATCAGGTATCATAATTCAATATTATGTTTTTCTACGATAACAAATTTACGACCATAAAGTACCTGGAAAAAAGATTACTCTCACTGACTCATTGTCGCGGAATCCTGTCAAAAAGCATTACAATAATTATCAATGTTTCCATAATACAATACATAACAGTAGTATTGTCGCATTTTTTAAGTCACTCCTTTTGTCTACACTCGAAAACGTCGAATTGAATGCGGTTGCGTAAAAACTGCAGTAACAGAACAATACGCGCAGGTTATAATTAGTTAAGTCGTGAAAGTGCAGCTTTTTCAAAGCCTCGAACAAAGAGAACACAGACAATCGTGTCGCCGTGACGTAGACCGCAGAGGCCATAGACAGGACTCATGACGCCGACACTATACAAAGAGCACTTGTGACGTCGATATACAACAAAAAAATTTGCCCCAGGAATTTAAGACTGGAACTTGAATTGACGTTTGTTATACCGAATAGTTTTACTATAGAGCTCGTGTATTGAGAGTGCTGGGTTGTTTCCTGATTGGTTTTACGTAGTAGCGTAAAAGTTATTGAGTTTTGATAGTTTTGACAGAAATAGATTTGGTAAAGACTTATTTTATTTTCATTTTCTTGACGTTTTTTGAGTTTTTCTATGCTGTACGGGTTGCCTCCAAAAAAGCGATACAGAAACGAAAAAAGTTCTAATAAAGTAACCGTCGCTTTACTGACTGAACTGACTGACCGACCTCCGATTATTATAATTGACTTTTTCGTTTTGAACAAATCATGCAAAAAAACGAATTTCAATCAGTGACTTCAAAATTACTAACCTTGGCAAATCTCGTTTGGTTTTGGTAATTGAATTTTATCTTTAATATTTTGTCTGCGATTAATTAACGCCGAGGTAAGGACTTTTTAACTCTATGGTCAAGCAAGCGCATCGTAGTAATGCAACATGAATGGAAGTAATAATAATTAACTAACGGCCTGTTGATTTTTACCGTAAGGTACCTTTACTTTCCTTAGCATACTTGTTATGGATATTAATGTAATACGTTACAAATATATAAAGGGAAAGTATTTATACTACTTAAAATGGTTATGATTAATGATCATTATTCAAACAATTTTTAGCTAAGAAACTTAAATACTAATACTAATATTTAATAATAATAATAATTTAATAAATAATACTAAAATTTAAGATATGGCTCTTACTTCTTACGATTTCAATAGGATATTTTGGCATATTCGATTCGCAGAATGTATACGAATGCGGCATCAATTACAGCCATTTTCACTAACCATAGGATACGCCTAAATCAGAAGCCTAAATATTTAGGAGTTGCCTAGAGGAAAAACACGTTTCACTAACCCTTAAGTTAACTAACGGCGTTAGACATAACCTAAAATTACGACACCGATTTGGATGGCGTAGTGCTTAAGTGCCCCTAAACTGACGCATGTGATGTGACAGTTGCTCAAATTGATAATAGATTGACGAACAAAACCATGGACAACTGTCGTAAAACTAGGCTAGTCATAAGATAGGACCAACCTATTATTCATTGATTGGTGAAACGAAACTTTAAGTTAAGTTTTGCCCTAAATTAGGAGTTACTTAGTAAGGCGTTCCCTTGTTCGTCGTTAGTGAAAACGGGCATTAGTATGCTTTATTAAGTAAGTGCCATTCGAACTTAACAACAATAAGTGTGACAGTGACTTAACGACAATAAGTAACACTTGCTATGGATCTATGGCCTTATTCACTTTAACGTCCAAAAATCCTTTGCAATATTAGTACGTTCAGTAACATTAAGATATTATAGCACATATTAGGATGGGCAACGTAGGGCACGTCATGCTGTCGGTCCTAGTCTTTATTAATTGATGGCTGTTGGTTTTTAAATCATGTCAGAGGGAAAAAGGCCTCTAGCGCAGCGGGTTGGTCAATAACCTCTGCCAACTCGCATTGGATCAGCGTTGTGGTAGTAGGCTCTAGGCCTTGCCAATGAAGAGACACCTGTGACCTGAAGCTGTAGGACGTAAAAAACGGTTGCAGCCATAGATCGTGTAGTCTCATATCAATCCTACTTCTACACAGTAACAAACATCCATACTTACTCCTTGTAAGTATGGATGTTTGTTACTCTTTCACGTAAAAACTATTGAATGGATTTAAATGAAACTTTACAATAACATAGCTTATACATCAGAATAACACAGGCTACAATTTATAAAGATATTGTGTGAATTGTCTAAAATATGACGATAAGTATCAAGTAAGTAGGAAAAAAATCTACCATCTGCGAGCTATTCTGGCGTGCGCTGCCAAAATCGCTAGAGTTACACACACATAATGTAATGTATGATGGAAATATTTATCTTAAATAGTCCTACAAAAAAGCCGATCCACGGCACTTCAGAAGGGACTTCACTTTATGCTAATGATCCTCTCTAACGCGGGTGAAACCGCGGGGCACAGCTAGTCTATAATAATATCATTAATGCGAAAGTTAAAATCACGCAAGAATGCTTGAACGGATCGGAATGAAATTTGGCACTGAGATAGGCTATTTTTTTATCCCGGATTAATGTATTATTTCCGTGGGATAGATTAGTATAATCATACTTAATAAACTCAAATCATCACAAAGTTAAGCCGGGCCGAATCACTATTATTTAAAAAAATAACGAAAACAAGCACACTTCTGAGTCTTCATACATCGTTGCACATTTCACAGTTACAGACAAATTTCAGACATTGCGACTTTAAAATCAAAACGTCTGCGTTCTTACCGCTCTTACAAATATCTTAGCGAAGCCAGATTTCTAAAAGGTACGCTTTACAAGGGCCGTCGGTGCATGAACAATAAAATACCGCTACCGCGCTTGCATTGTCCACACACAATACTGGCGATGTCTGTCTGTCTCAAAAAGGTTTTGTGTCTTGGAAGAAACAGATAGGTTTTTTGTTTATTTTTTAAAGTAAATCATGAAGTAGGAAAAGGAATTTTATACGAATACTAGCGGCCGCACGCGACTTCGTTCGCGTGGAATTTGGTATTAGTCATAGCATAGCATGATGTTATATAGCCTATAGCCTTTCCCAATAAATGGACTATTCAACACAACAATAATTTTTCAATTCGTACCAGTAGTTCCTGAGATTAGCGTGTTCAAACAAACAAACGAACTCTTCAGCTTTTTATAGAAGAAGAAGAAAATTTGTAAAGAAGAAAATTTTACATATAAAATCGTAAGGTCCTTTACGTCGACAGTAGTTAAGAAAATATGAACTAAATCCATGATCAGGATCAGTCTACGAGGAGCTTTAATTTATAAAATCCATATGCTTTTTTGTGCAAAATCAAGCCACCTGGTGTTAAGTAGTGCTGAGGCAAGCCTAGGCTTGAGCTCGTAGTCCCTGTAGCTTCGGGATTAAGAATAGAGCTACGGTATCCCCTGCCTGATCGTAAGAGGCGACTAAAAGGGGTTTCTGGGGTTGCGGACGGTGAGAGTGGGAGCTGGACCCGTCCAGCCAGCAGCCCCGGGAAAGACGGCGGTGTTTGCGTGGCCGCATACCACCATGAATGAAGGTGCAGGAGAGCTCATCTGCTCTCCCGAAGATGGGCCGTTCAGGGGCGCCGCGCGTGGAGGACACCGGTGCGTTCCAATGAAGCTCCCGGAGTCCTTCCAAGCGCAGAGGCAGGCCACCGAAGGAGTTTTAGTGCGGTCAAATCCCACATAACTCGGTAACCTCTCCCAAGAGGCTGGGGTACCTTTTGAAGGTTCCCCCCCACCCCAGATACCAAAAAAAAGGCTTGAGGTCGTATGCAGCTGCATTTCTACTCCGTAGGCTGATAGTCCCCACATATAAGCGGCAACAATATCTTTCCATCGAAACAATAGAATTACTAAAGCGCCGGCGGTTCTCACCATTTCATGTTACTTCTCCTTTCAAAACATATAAGTTTTAATACCTTTATCCTAAAAATATTACATTTGCTAAGTCGTATATTTAATCCTGTGAGAATATTATGTTTACAGGCTATTTTTATCAAAAGTTGGCTCGTTGATACAACTAATAAGCTATAACCAGTCAACTTTTAGGGTGCGTTTCCACTGACGCGGTGCTGGACGGAGAGGAGCGGAGAAGAGCGATGAAAAGTGGTGAGTGTTTCTACTGACGTGAAGCAGAGCGGAGTAGTGAAGCGGAGATATCCGCAACCCAATGCCCGCTGTCCTCCACTCCGCATCATTTTTATGAATATCCGTTCAGCGCTGCTCCACTCCGCTCGTGCTGTTTCCATTGAAGCGGAGAGGAGTTTTCGAGCATAGTGATTGGTCAATTCATACATCGCTAAGCACCGCTCCGCCCAGCTCTGCGTCAGTAGAAACGTACCCTTAGCAATCGAATTCCCTCTACCACAACTACAACTAACTAGACTAATCTACTAAACCTCCAATAAAAAAGCAGAAACAGTTCAAGTACAATGCAACCAAAACATTGGCAGCATTCTTTATTACCTCATACGAATATTTTTCTAATTATTTCGTATATTTATGATGCATACCGTCATCCTTTACAAATACAATAGACAATGGGTACATGCAATTTCCATAAATTTTTGCGCTTCGTTTAACGCAGTTAAGTTATGAAATGTCTTTGTTGATCGTGCTACAAACATAACTTAACTAGTTAAATGCATAAACATAAGAACACAACTTGCAATATTTGGGGAAAATATAGCTTGATAAAAGAGAACTATAATACAATGAGATAGGGTTTAAAATAAGTTGTCTTAAAAATATCTTCATTTACATTATGAATAAATGCAGTATGCGATTTATTGCGTATTTCTCAGGCTTAATACGTATGAATTGGAGCAAATCAGAACTCTTAATTATAAGTAATGCTCTAAAAATCTTTAGCTATGGATTGTCTAATTGAGTCGATGAAACTAAGATATTGGCTATGGAATCATAAATATATTTTATCTACATTAATGGTATGGGATGTGTTTCAAAATAAATAGGATTTTTTATTTTATCGTTATACTTTTACGACAATTATTAACTACCTAAAAACTAATCAATTTATATTCGGTAGAGATATTTTTCACCAGATATGGTAAAAAATATATCGAGTGCATCTTAGATTGATATTTTTATGGACTGTGATGAAGTGTTGATATAAAATACTTAACGTTTATTTACATTACGTTAAAATAATAAAATTTATTGTAAGTACACTAGCCTTCCGCCAGCGGCTTCGACCGCGTGCACTCGTTTTAAAGGTTCCCGTAGGATAAAAACCATTCTATGTCCTTTCCCAAGGTCCACATTGATTCAGTAGTTTAGGTGGGAAAGCGTAGCAGACAGACAGACAGAGTTACTTTCGAATGTATAATATTAAGTATGGAATTTATAATATTACGCAAGCGATCTATGCAGCTGAGCCAAACGGGCGCGGTCGGGTGTGAGATGGGTGACCGCTAGTGGCAAAAAATTTCATGTGCGTTTCCGTGCTTCGGAGGGCACGTTAAGCCGTCGGTCCCGGTTGTTGTCGATAGATAACAGTCGTCAAACCTTGTCGGAGGCCTTATGGGCGGTTTGAAAACATCCGACAGCGGGTTGGCCACTAACCCGCATCTCCACCAACCCGCATTGGAGCAGCGTGGTGGAGTAAGCTCCAGGCCTCCCCAATAATGGGGAGAGACCCGTGCCCAGCAGTGGGACGCAAAAAGGGTTTCAGCCAGCCAGCCAAGTATGGATTAGGTAGGTATAGCTCGCTGTGTAGGTACCTACTTTTAAATCGATTATTACTTAATATCTTTGAATTCTGCTGAGACATTGTTCTAATGAAACTGAGGAATTTTATAAATAGCATTAACATTTACCTATTTCAATTTTTTTTAAATCAAATATATCGGAGAACGGTTATTAACAAAGACAGAGCAATCACAAACATTGTTCCTAATATTAAATGACACACATAATTCACGAATGCGCACGGAAGCACAAGCACTGTAATTATTATATTATACATATGCATATCTAGTGAATCTCCTAAACACGTTTTTCTATTCGAAAGGAAGTGCCAACAAAGAGAACAATATTCTTCCGAATCATTACGGACACCTAACTGCAACCACTATTGCTTTTGTTAAATGCAATAATACTCATAGTAATAAAACGAATCAAGCGCGAGTCGAAATCAAATAAAGAGGGTTACGTATAGAACTTTAAATTTTATCAATAAAAATTTGTGGATCGATTTATCATGCCCGCAACCAGTGTACTAAATTTCATCAAAATCTTTGGAGCCGTTTCCGAGATTCAAAATAGTATATTTCATTACAAGTGCGGAAAGGCTGTCATTGCAAGGAGTTCCGACAAATGTCTACCCGAGCCGAGGCGCAGCCGAAGGTGAGGGTTGACAGTCTGAACTCCTTCCAATTACGGTTCCGCACGTGTACTGAACAACTTTTTTTAATACAGTTGCGAAAAAATGAAGCAATTTATAAAATAATAAAAACTCGCAAAGAACATTTTTGAAAAATGGCGCCAGCAGTAAGTTTTTTTTTTAATTTTACGGCATTGGATAAAATCCTTGCAGCCATTCAATATTTTCGTTTCAATATTAAATAATGGCATCGCGCTCTGTGCATATTGCCAGTGTCAAGTATAATTTCTGCATCTATTATCTTCTATATATATATAAGAGATTTCCACCCATATATTGACTCATCACGATATCTCTGGAACTATAAGACCTACCGACTTCAAATTTGGTAGGAATATTCCTTTCGCCGAGTAAAGGTCAGCTAAGAACGGTTTTTACGAAATTCCACCCGGAAGGGGGGGGGGGTATTTCCACCCATATATTGACTCATCACGATATCTCTGGAACTATAAGACCTACCGACTTCAAATTTGGTAGGAATATTCCTTTCGCCGAGTAGAGGTCAGCTAAGAACGGATTTTACGAAATTCCACCCGGAAGGGGGGGTATTTCCACCCATATATTGACTCATCACGATATCTCTGGAACTATAAGACCTACCGACTTCAAATTTGGTAGGAATATTCCTTTCGCCGAGTAGAGGTCAGCTAAGAACGGATTTTACGAAATTCCACCCGGAAGGGGGGGTTGCGGGAGTGTTAAGTAATGTTTGTATATATGACATCGCAAAACTCAGAAACTATTCGACCGATTATTATGAAAATTGGTATGTACATGTATTTTTTCACGGAGAAGGTTTATATGCTATCCATTATTATTATTATTTAATATTTAAACGCGATACGGAGTTCGCGGGGTCAGCTAGTTCTATATAAAACAGTAAGTCGTCAGGTATCAGTCAGTCTAGTCAGTCAGATGTTCAAGTAAAGCGATGGCTACTTTACGAGAACATGTCCGAAGGAGTTTTGGAGGCAAGCCGAAAAAACATGTTTTCGCACTGTTATTCTATTTCACAACACTCGTGCACTGTTTTTAACCTATATCGAAAAAAACGCCATAACTTTATCCGTTATAAGTAACTCAAAAATACATCAAGAAAATGAAAATAAAACAACAGCACAACTTGTCCCTTCAGACTTCCCGCCAAAACTCCAAGCCGTAAAAGAATACCTATAAGCAGAGATATTTTTTGTTTTCTTCACCCATTCTGGGTAGGCAAAAGGGAACTATGCCCATACAGCCAAGTCTTCAGTAGAATTTTTTTATTGATATGAAATGAAAATGTTAATGAGATGAAATGAAATAAAACCTAACCTAACTCATTGAATCAAATCATTAAATCTGATATTGAAACAAATTAGTAGCTTCTTTTTAGAAATATTTGCATGAATCATAAAAACTTCTAAAACTTCGTGATTGTTTTTTTTAATAGACATTATTTTGACAGTTGGGAAAGAGAACGCACGAGTTCGGAAAAGGTAAAGAAAACGCACGAGTGTGTAATAGCCCACTTCCCGAACGCTATACGTCCCTGCAATACGCCACTTTTTGAGCAACTGTATTAAAAAATATATTTAGATATATACAAGAATTGCTCGTTTAAAGGTATTAGATAGATAGATAACGAAAACAAGCACACTTCTGAGTCTTCATACATCGTTGCACATTTCACAGTTACAGACAAATTTCAGACATTGCGACTTTAAAATCAAAACGTCTGCGTTCTTACCGCTCTTACCTTATATATCTTAGCGAAGCCAGATTTCTGAAAGGTACGCTTTTCAAGGGCCGTCGGTGCATGAACAATAAAATACCGCTACCGCGCTTGCATTGTCCACACACAATACTGGCGATGTCTGTCTGTCTCAAAAAGGTTTTGTGTCTCGGAAGAAACAGATGGGTTTTTTGTTTATTTTTTAAAGTAAATCATGAAGTAGGAAAAGGAATTTTATACTAAAACTATAGTTTAAGCGGCAACAATATCTTTCCATCGAAACAATAGAATTACTACAGCGCCGGCGGTTCTCACCATTGCATGTTACTTCTCCTTTCAAAACATATAAGTTTTAATACCTTTATCCTAAAAACAATACATTTGCTAAGTCGTATATTTAATCCTGTGAGAATATGTTTACAGGCTATTTTTATCAAAAGTTGGCTCGTTGATACAACTAATAAGTTATAACCAGTCAACTTTTAGAATGCGTTTCCACTGACGCGGTGCTGGACGGAGAGGAGCGGAGAAGAGCGATGAAAAGTGGTGAGTGTTTCTACTGACGTGAAGCAGAGCGGAGTAGTGAAGCGGAGATATCCGCAACCCAATGCCCGCTGTCCTCCACTCCGCATCATTTTTATGAATATCCGTTCAGCGCTGCTCCACTCCGCTCGTGCTGTTTCCATTGAAGCGGAGAGGAGTTTTCGAGCATAGTGATTGGTCAATTCATACAAGCACCGCTCCGCCCAGCTCTGCGTCAGTAGAAACGTACCCATAGCAATCGATTCCCTCAACCACAATTACAATTAGGTAACTAGTAATCTACTAAACCTCCAATAAAAAAGCAGTAATAGTACAAGTACAGTACAACCAAAACATTGGCTGCATTCTTTATTACTTCATACGAATATTTTTCTAATTATTTCGTATATTTATGATGCATACCGTCATCCTTTACAAATACAATAGACAATGGGTACATGCAATTTCCATAAATTTTTGCGCTTCGTTTAACGCAGTTAAGTTATGAAATGTCTTTGTTGATCGTGCTACAAACATAACTTAACTAGTTAAATGCATAAACATAAGAACATAACTTGTAATATTTGGGGAAATTATAGCTTGATAAAAGAGAACTATAATACAATGAGATAGGGTTTAAAATAAGTTGTCTTAAAATATCTTCATTTACATTATGAATAAATGCAGTATGCGATTTATTGCGTATTTCTCAGGCTTAATACGTATGAATTGGAGCAAATCAGAACTCTTAATTATAAGTAATGCTCTAAAAATCTTAAGCTATGCATTGTCTAATTGAGTAGATGAAACTAACATATTGGCTATGGAATCATAAATATATTTTATCTACATTAATGGTATGGGATGTGTTTCAAAATAAATAGGATTTTTTTTATCGTTTTACTTTCACGGCATTTAATAACTACCTAAAAACTAATCAATTTACATTCGGTAGAGATATTTTTCATCAGATATAGTAAAAATATATTGAGTGCATCTTAGATTGATATTTTTATGGACTGTGATGAAATGTTGATATAAAATACTTATAAGTATAGTCCGGCCAACGAGACGAGATAAAGAATGTAAACAAACGGACCGTTACCAAGTTACTATTGCGAGAGCGAGCAATTATTATCGCTGTCCTTATCACACGTATGCAGTAATGGCGTCAGTTAGTCAACGACAGCTTTTGTTGCCTGTTTCGTGGTACAGGAAAGCAGTCAGTACCACAGTTGTCAACATTTGGTCGCGTTTTGACGGGAAGTCGAAAATTTTTTTGAGTAATATTGGATAAATTTGATGGCATTTATCCAATATTACTCAAAAATATGTTATACAGCTTGCCTCCAAAATTCCATTGGTCACGTTCTGGTAAAAAAAATCCATCGCTTTACTTGAATGTATGACTGACTTGACTGACTGATTACTGACGACTTACTGACTACCTATTATTACTCGTCCAGTTATAACGAAACTGGCAAAAACGTGATGTAAATATTGTTACGCCCTATGGGTAATAAAATACCGATTGCAACGTAGAAGTTGTTTATTGTCTCCTTATACAAAAATCCACTCAACAGAATCCAAATCATCAAGCACAATCACTATAGTCAAATATCTTCGCTGTAGTCGTCGAAATAATTCTTCCTTGTTGCTTGGAGTGATCGCTTTGATTTCACTTCCGGAACTAAACTATGTCCTGTCGCGGCGCGTGCCTTACATTCTTACATACGGCTACCCACGGTTCTCTAGAATTTTCCCGAACTACCTAATATAATAGGCCCGTCCCGAACCTTCATTTATGTTACTAACGCAATTATAGTATGTACAATCATAAATAATAGCCGCGGCCCGCGAAGTAGACAACCTATACATGTACGCATGCATTAATCCTTATCTAAATAAAAACGTTAATTAGCTTCGTCAATTCAGATTAAAATTGTACAAAATGTAATCAAATAAATACTTTAGAAGATGATATTTTGTTTTACCATAAATCATAACATCCCCCGGCGCGCATTCTCATCGCGCATCTATTTTTTGCCTTTAGTACTTAAATGGGTTTTTGTAAATTAAATTTTAATGTATATCACTTAATCGCTTGAGCGAAGTTGGGCCGGGTCGCTAGTATATGCTATGTATATAATTTATTCAAATAAAAATGTTATGAACCCCTGAAACTTTGTTTACATTTTTTATCACGTCTCGTTGGCCGGACTATACGTTTATTTGCATTACGTTAAAATAATAAAATGTATCGTACACTAGCCTTCCGCAAGCGGCGTCGCCCGCGTGCACTCGTTTTAAAGGTTCCCGTAGGATAAAAACCATTATATGTCCTTTCCCAAGGTCCACATTGATTCAGTAGTTTAGGTGGGAAAGCGTAGCAGACAGACAGACAGAGTTACTTTCGAATTTATAATATTAAGTATGAATTAGGTAGTTATAGCTCGCTGTGTAGGTACTTTTAAACCGATTATTACTTAATATCTTTGAATTCTTCTGAGACATTGTTCTAATGAAACTGAGGAATTTTATAAATAGCATTAACATTTACCTATTTCAATTTTTTTTAAATCAAATATATCGGAGAACGGTTATTAACAAAGACAGAGCAATCACAAACATTGTTCCTAATATTAAATGACACACATAATTCACGAATGCGCACGGAAGCACAAGCACTGTAATTATTATATTATACATATGCATGTCTAGTGAATCTCCTAAACACGTTTTTCTATTCGAAAGGAAGTGCCAACAAAGAGAACAATATTCTTCCGAATCATTACGGACACCTAACTGCAACCACTATTGCTTTTGTCAAATGCAATAATACTCGTAGTAAAAAAACGAGTCAAGCGCGAGTGGAAATCAAACAAAGAGGGTTACGTATAGAACTTTAAAGGGCGGTCGTCAATGTGAAAAAAAATTAGATTATTTCTAGAAAATTTTGATTTTCGCGTTTTCTGCTTTATTCATGCTTGAAGGCCCGTATCTTGCCAAATTTTTTTCATTTCATTATACAACGTATAAATAAGTACCTATTAATATATAAACTTTTGATTGTGTAAACTTAGAAATTTTATTTTTTCACATCTCTAAAACCTAACATCTGATATATAAAAACTGAACATATAGATTATCATTCAATTCAAACAATTTCATTCAATATTTTAGCAAAATGCCTTAACCAAGTCACTTGCCTTTAGCGTACTCGACTAATATACTATATCCTAGTCAGAATCAAGCTGGAGAAATAAGAGAGCCATTGCGTCTTATAGTTATAACTTAACTCTTGATTATTACAGAAAAGTATCTTAGCAGAGTTCGTTTTTTATATTAAGTTACAGAACCCTAAAATAGCAATGCAAATGTAACTACCAACTCGGCTTAGTTCCCACGACGTCCGATTCAAAAAGGGCTTCTTTCTTTACGATCCTTACGAATCCGAATTTTTAACCAATGTGTCGTTTTAATGATGCCACCTTTGCTTTCGTGTTTACATTGTGCCTTTATCTATGTCATTGTACGCTCCTAGGGGTGGTGTCTTTGGACAAGGGATGAAAAATGTGTTATCTATAACCGTACCGATGTTCTTTTGCCGTTACGTTATTTATGATTGAGATACGTGAACAGGGATTAAGTGTATAGGAGATAATTTGCTTTACAAGTTTTTTACGGGTTCAACCGTCTTTTTTCCTATTTTGCATCTGTTTGTAGCTTTTGTTGAATAGGTATGTTATTAAGTTATACTTATGCAAATAACTTTTTTATTTTATTATAAAGTAAAACGGGCGCGGTCGGGTCTGAGATGGGTGACCGCTAGTGGCAAAATTTCATGCGCGTTTCCGTGCTTCGGCGGGCCCGTTAAGTTGTTGGTCTCGTTTGTAATCGATAGCAGTCCTTAAACCTTGTCGGAGGCCTTATGGGCAGTTTGAAAACATCTCACAGTTGTTTGGCCACTAACCCGCATCTCCACTAACCTTGGAGTAAGTTCCAGGTTTCCCCAATTTTAGGGAGAGAACCGTGCCCTGCAGTGGAACGCAAAAAAGAGTTGCGGCCAGTCAGCCAAGCAGTGTCACTGCACAAGTAAGAAAAAAATCTAAGAAGGTGGATTTGTCATCATGATCATTTTTAGTGACTTATAAAAGGAGGAGGTACTGTATTCGGCTGTATGTATGAATGTACGAGTTTACCGTTTGAAGTCAGTTTATTTTTTTTGTAAAAATTTAATTAAAATCCGTGATTGTTTTCGTGCATACTTTTATGGATTTATGGAGTTGTCTGTGTCTGTATAAACCCATATTTAGCTGATTACTTAATTAATTAATCAGTAAAGACATCTTCATTAGTGACATAAACGTCTCTATTGGTTTAGAAATTAAAAGTTACGTCGGAATATGCATATTAAGAAGAGGAAATGTTCGCTTCGATATTAAAACCAATTAGTATGAACATCGATTCGAGAAAATATAGGTATACGATGCGTTCATGTTTTACATTTTGAATATTCATTAACTACGTCCAATCATGATTCTAACGCCTTTATTTATGGTCCAGTAATTGGTTATTCCAAATCTGTAACTGAGAACGCGTTGGGAATAATCTCATATGATTTTCGTTAATAAGGTAATATTTTAGGGTTTTCATGACTATAAATACAGTAGGGAAGCCCACAAGGCAAAAAGTGGATTTACATGAGCGTCGTGAGTACTTTGGGGAATTGAATAGATTTAAATGCATGGTGAATAATATTTCAGTAATCTGACGATTTTAATAAGAATTAAGAATTTGGGGTGGAAACTGCGAAACTGCGAAATAATAAAAATGGTACATTGGCTCTCCCGGGCGATTTTGAATTGTTCTTATTTTGTTAATTTAAAGGGAAATTTTCAAATAGTAATGGATTATTTCTAATGGCTGTTTTGCCAACCGGAAGAAAGATGTAGTTAATATATTTAAAAAAAAACACTTGAATATTAACTATGTGCATTTTTGATATTTTGAAATGGTTAGGGTATGGTTCCGCACGAATTGCCTTAATTATCAGTATTATTTTTCATCTTATATTTCCAGTAGGTTTTCCATCTAGTATTTATATAAAGTACTAGCTGTGCCCCGCGGTTTCACCCGCGTTAGAAAGAGAAGTGAACCAAACTTTACAGGATTACTCGTTGGACCAATCTGAAGATTCTCCGAGAATTTCATTGAAATCGGTCCAGCCGTTTCGGAGTCTATAAGGAACATACATACACACTTTCTCTTTTATAGATATGATGATGACTCACTCAATTTCTTTAACTATTTCTTCGTCATTTTTTTTCATTAATAGATGCACTTTGTTCAATTTCCATATTTTCAACACTTGATATACACGACGGTACGACAGTCGAGCCATCAGCCATCAAATTTCAGTCTTTCAAATATTCGATCAGGTTACTTGTCCCAACCCAAAAAAGTGAACAACTCTGCTACAGAAGTTTTCACTTCATAAATTTAATGTTGTTTTATAGAGATTTTATTTTATTTTATTGGGGGAGTACGCAACTTGAATTACTAAATATAGCTTCTTGTCAAAACGTTACTGAATTTTTTTATTACGAAATAATACATATAACCATACATATTTCAGTACTTATCTTAGAATTTAAGCGTATAATATCGTAGGCGCTAGTCCAACATTGGTTCATTTATACGAACGCCGTTTTAAAATCTTAACAGTAGTGTAATAATAAGTAAGTAAGTATGTTTATCAGCTTCCTGATTACCATAGAACAAGCTCGATGCTTAGATTGGAATCAGATGGCGTTGTGTGAATTATCGCTCAATCTTAATCAGAGGTGTTCATTGTGATTGTCTCCAACCCTTTTTGCGTCCCACTGCTGGGCACGGGTCTCTCCCAATTATAGGGGAGGCCTGGAGCTTACTCCTCCACGCTGCTCCAACGCGGGTTAGTGGCCAACCCACTGTCGGATGTTTTCAAACCGCCCATAAAGCCTCCGACAAGGTTTAACGACTGGTATCTATCGACAACGACCGGGACCGACGGCTACGTTACCCTCCGAAACACGGAAACGCGCATGAATTTTTTTGCCACTAGCGGTCACCCATCTCACAGCCGACCGCACCCGTTTGGCTTAGTTGCATAGATTGCTTTCGTTCTACGCTAACCGCCGGACCATGCGCGCTTCACAAATAAATAATATTTATATTTGTTTATTGCAAAAGTATGCCCCACTAGCGGTAAATTATGAATAAAAGTTTGTAAACCTATCCGTAAAGCCCCATCCCAACAAACACCAATCTATGACCTCTCCTGATTAGAAAACCAACCTTGCTTCTTTGTTGTATTATTTTACAGCAATTATTTTTCCGATACAGCTGGCGAAAGATAAGCTTCCTCCTCTTAAATTTGGTTATACATTATAGATGTATATACCATGCGCGAGTGTGTTCGTGAAGGCCAGACCTTTTTACACGCTTTTTATTAGCTTCACCTGTATGTTTGTATGTTTGTAACCGACTTCTTTGGGCGCGATTTTGACCCACTTTAAACGGCCAGATTTCATTCAAACTTTGTAGATTTATTGAGGACCGATGACAATACACTAATTTGATAAAATTATTCCATTTTTCAATTTGCAAAATATGATTTTTGTTCGATTGCGTTTATAGAGCTACAGCTATTATACGACTGTTATAGATCAAACGATCTAATAACGAGTATTTTAGCCACTTTAATTCAGCATCTGCTAAAAGGTGGAGTAAAAGTGCTAAAACATAGTGCTGTAAACGTTTATTCGACGTCCTTAAAGCACACATTAGCAAATATTGCCAAATAGTCGAGATAACCGCTATTACACGATAAATGGGTGTTTTAAGAACGGTTACTCGGCTCTTATACGATTAAAGGCTGAGTAATCTAATTACTATTCGACTATTTTGCTGCTTGGGTTGCTCATATTTATGTAGGGGAGTAGACTATTGGTGCTCAGTAACCGAAAACGTGTATGAGATATATAAAGAATATAAATAATTTGTTAAGTCGTAAGACAGGTGAAATTTTATGAAAACGTAAAAATTAAAAAAATATGTAACCTTGTTATGTAACAAGCCTAATGATAGATAAAGATATTTTTGAAAGAAAGAAGAAGGTTCTCAGTAACTAGTCCATTGCTCGTGGAAACATCATGGAAAGAATAAATAATCCAAACTAAAAAGTAGAAAATAAATAATAGTTTAAAAAAACTAAAAAACACGCTTTTTATAGAAAACCGAACTAAAAAATAGAAAATAAATTTTAATGAATTTAAATTAAGAAAATAGTGTTAAAAATTTCAATGAATATAAGTTAATAATAGTGTGAATAAAAAAAAATATTTTATTTAAAAAAAAGCGTGGGGTGCTTTTTAAAATATTATCGAAATGATAATCACTCTACTCATATCTGTCAATAAAATATTTATAACTATTTACACCATGCACCCCACGCTTTTTTTAAAATAATTTTTTTTTATTCACACTATTATTAACTTATATTCATTGAAATTTTTAACACTATTTTCTTAATTTAAATTCATTAAAATTTATTTTCTATTTTTTAGTTCGGTTTTCTATAAAAAGCGTGTTTTTTAGTTTTTTTAAACTATTATTTATTAGATCAATTGCTCTACATACTGAATGACTACGTGACTTCTCCCCAATATAAAGGAAAAGGCACGAGATACTCTCAATAGCAGCCATTAACCATCTCCGTATTATAGCGAGAAATCGACCATCGTTTGTGCTTCACTTGTAATTCGGTCAGGATAGGGTTGCTGCTTTCTAGCTGTTTATATCGGAACTTTTTTCTTATTCACAAAGTTGAAAAACTTCAATAATTCAACCATTGCACAACTGAATTACAATATCATAATTCTTTTGCATTTAGGAGCAGATGAGCAGTTTCGGGAGTCTTACATTGGATTACCTTAAAGCCTCCGGAATATTACTGACTATAACTGCTTTTGACATTATAGTTACCTACAAATTTACTTGCGGTTGTATGAAGAATTTGAAGGGACTGTAAAAATTATTTAACGCGATAAGGGACTCGCTTCATAGCAGGATTGCACGTAGCGGTAATACGTTCATATCATTCCTATCGTTCTAGCATTACATCAATGACGTCTTTGAAAACAAAACAAACAAAAGTATACAAAAGCACTTATATCGAAAGACTACTAATAACTATCGCTAGCTCTTACTTTGTTTAGGGATATAAACACTTCTATTGATCCATCCATTAGCTCTTAAAAGTACACTGCTGGGCAAGGTCTCCCCTAATAATTGCTTTCCGTCCGGCTCTCTGGATTCAGCGGCTTGCCGCTGTCTTTGAATTGACAGTTCACTTGCTTGAGGGCGACTTTGCTCCTTTTACTGAGACATGGTCGTCATTCGATGAGCCACCCTTAATTTGATTATACATTTTTGGTCTTCCTAACAAAACGGTCTGCCTATTATATGTGACTTACAGATTTTGAGAGCTATTTCGGAAACCTTCGCTCGTCTATAAAACAATTATTTAACCAAAAATATTATCCAGTCCTGTTTCAACAACCCTATAACAGCGTTCCTAATCCAAATCAATCCATCTTAAAGACGTCCCATTATGAGCGGTAACCCGTAACCCCGCACTGGGGGATAATGGGCAGTGGTACAATAGTCCCATGTCTGTGCCAGATCCGGTACTGTAATAACTACTGATCACCGTGAAATTCCGTCGTAGACCCACCACAGATGGACTAATGGACGTTTTGGGTAATCCTGGCATTGGAATTACTATAGTTATTACATGTATGTACATAAATAAAATAAAAGACGGATTTTTAGAATTAATATTTAAAAATCTCTCTCGAAAAAAAAAACCTCGTGGGACGCCCGGTAGATATGAAACTCCTAAATTATTTTGCACAAATTTAATGATATGAAGGAAAGGAAGGTTTATAATATAAAATAAATATGGATAAATAAATTGGTAAAAAAAAACGGCAAATTGTTTGTAAAGTAGGTTTACGATCGAGATGTTTACGTGATAACGTCCGCACGAAATCTTCATTCGTTTGTATGCCGCTAGAGTGAGAGAGACGGAAGATCGGTCCACTCACTCGAACGCTATGCCAGCCTCCGCTCGTGAGGATTCCGCGTGACAAGTTTCACGGAATGACTGGCAGCGCTCGAGATGAGACGGGAGATCGGTCCGTCATGTTCTCACGCGTTCTATGTTTTATTCAGCAGTTTTTCCGCAGTTCCTCAGCGGCTAACGCCGGATCACTTGACCACGGTAATATTTACCGTGATTTGACGCAAAATAGATAGCCAGTGCCAGTAATACAATATTTGTAATTTATTACCATGGATTTACGAGTGAAGTGAATCTTAGGCGAAATGTATATTATCTAAGACCTATGAGGGTTAAATTTATATGAAGCAATGTTATGGTGTCCTTCGTACAGATACGAGTACATTCACGAAATATGACCACTGCGCAGAAGGCATTTTTAGGTCCCTTTAGAAGTGTGTGGTGAATGTGAATAATTTTCGTAATTAGCATTTACAATATCACATATTGTTTCTTAACATTAAAATATTGACAGCCTCCGTGGCGTAGTGGGCGACGAGCCGACTGCGAAGCGTAAGGTCGTGGGTTCGATTCCCACCCAGGACAAATATTTGTGTGATGAACATGACTATTTGTTCTGTGTCTGGTTGTTAATTTATCTATTTAAGTATGTATTTAGAATTATATAAGTATGTTTATCAGCTTTCTGATTACCATAGTACAAGCCCTGCTTAGTTTGGAATCAGATTGTGTTGTGTGAATTGTCCAAAGATTATTTATATTTATATTATTTTGTCTTAAGTATTTTCTTCATGAGTTTACTTGCGCAGACAGCTGCCATTTGTAGTCATCTTTCGCGAACTGAATGTAGATACTTGTAGATGGCGTGATCAATCCATGCGTCAATCTATGTGAATCGCTCTGTAGAATGCCGTATTTAAATATAATTAAAACCTTGCTCATATACACTAGTTTAAATGTTAATGCACTAGTTTAATGTAATAATCCAATTCATTATGTTCCTAGGCTGTACTGTGACTATAATAGAACAAGATTTTTTCCTGCAACGGAAGACAATAAGTTGACTTAATAATCTATTGGCAGAAAATTACGTATTGTACGAGTATTATGTTTCTGTTAATGAAAGAGAAAAAGAAACATTTATTTCGCATAGAAATAAAATATTTAGACTGCCAGGTGAGTCCAACCATTCATCAGCCTTTAGAAGTCCACTGCTGGAAATAGGCAAGCTCCTTTTGTAGAGATGTGGTCGCCATTCGAGGACATTAATTCGTCCTCATCGTTTATCAGTCACACTAACCTAAAAAAATATGCTAATTTAGTTTGCAGATTTTGAAGGCTTTATTGGTATCCTTCGTTTGTCTAGGGATTTCATCGTTTCTAATTCTGTCGTGTAGAGAAATATCACGCATGGTTCTCTCCATCGCTCGCTGAACAACTTTGAGCCGATGGAATTCGCTAACAGCTAAAAGACTACGTTTCAGCACCGTAGGGTCATTCATCAGTCATCACTGGCAATACACATTGCTCGAAAAGCCAAGTAATTGTATATTTATGATATAACGGCACTAAGTGACTTGATGTGAGATCATATTCCGCTCGTTTGTCTGCAGCCCCTGGCCTACCTAATACCATCTAATACCTACATATTAACAGATATGTCATTTGCCTACCAATAAGATTATGACACGAATGATACAACTCTGATTACAATGGCAATTTTGTAACTGCATACCTATGAATAGGTATAATTGATCCAATTAGGTACCCGTAAAATACAATGTAATCTGTATATCGGCCAAGTTGTTAGGTGCGAATGTGGAATTTTAATTGTGTAGTCATGAAACTATTTGAATATAAACTTTATTTTTAGCATAATTAATTGAAATATCACATGTAATTTTGTATTCATTATCTGTAGCTGTCACAAGAATGCGTTCAGGATAATTCGAACGGAAACTTATAACGAGTTTCCATATTTCTTTTCAACATCATTTTTTACGAAGTTTTACTAAGTTTTTTGTATCTGGAGGAGAGACCTTCAAAAGTTTCAAAACCCATTGAGAGGATACCGAGTAACGTGGGATTTTTAGTTTACTAAAACCCCTCAGTGACCTGTCTCAGAGCTTAGGAAGAACTACAGGATCTCTAGAGAAACGCAACGGTGTCTACCACGCGCAGCGCCCAAAAACGGGCCCATTATTCGGAAGCGATGTTGCTCTCCTGCACACAGCTCACAGTGCGGTGAGTGCGGAGAATACACCATCATCCTTCCCGGCATCGCTGACTGGCAGGTACGAGCTCCCACTGTTATCTGAAACCCCTGAAACTCCCTTTTAGTCGCCTCTTACGATCAGGTAAGAGTTACTCAGGTAATATCTAGAATTGTCATGCTAATCTTAATCGTCAGTCAGCGTACTAAAAGTAGCAAGTCTGCAATGTATCGCATGTTTTGTAGGTAGGTAAGTAGTACCTATTCATTATTTTTGACAGATTTCACGACTCAGCGACTGGGTTGATAGTCGTCACGCAGTCTGCCAATTTCCTATTCATTAATTCCATTTCCAGGAAATCTACAATGTTTTTGCGCGATTTGTTTACTAACACTTTGTAATTAACGATTTTCCGTTTTCAAGTCATACTTACTAGTTCCAATTTCCTTTTTAAGTGAGAAAATAGCTTATAATTAGGTATGCTTGCAAAGAAATGTATCTTTGCAGTGTTTTTATTCAATTTAAAGTGTTTAAGGATATACTGTATAATGCTTGATACCGCATTAAGGCTATCTAAAGTTGGACTGAGTTTTCATCCCCAGATAAAAGTATACGCCGAGTAAATGTTAACGATGTCATCGACATTCAAATAGTATCCCTATCTTTTTCATAATATGTCAAATGAGTAACGTTGATAGCGCTAAATTTATGGTTAATAGTTTTCATAGTCTTGTTTGTACGACTTGTAAAACAAATGTGATAGTAATACACGCCGTTTATCCGACTTATAATGTTAATATAATTTCCATATACTCATAGGGTATCAGTGCAACAGTCGGTATAAATGTTAAAGACAGCTTGTAAGGCGTTAACCGAACCTTGGCCTGCAGACAGTTTATCTTATTAGAGTTGTTTAACAAGTGTGTAAATACTAGAGTTTCCTACTAAAATCTTTATTATTTTTAAACACAATATTTGCATTTCATTTCGTTTCGCTTCACTTCATTTTATTTTGTTTGGAGAAGACATTTCGATTATGATTAGGTTTCAACTGTAACCAAAATATAAGCAGAAGGACACTGAAGTCGTTACGAGGATCATGGGAATTGCAAATCTATTTAAAAATAATTGTCACTCTATTTTGTGATATTGTCAAAACTTAATCAATCAGTCGATACTAATGGCGTGTGCAATTTGATAAAAATCGTTGGGATTCACTGTGTGACGAATATTCCAATTTGTAATTCTTATAAATACAGCAGGGGGTTCTTCAAAAGTCCCTTTACACGTAATCGTCCGCGATCAGAACTGTATTGTGTATTACAAAGTATTAAATTTTTCGTACAAACTTATCGTCTTTTGGCAGTGATGAATTACTAAGGCGAATTATTTATGAAAATTTTCTTTGTACTTCTTATGTTTGTTGGCATGATACGATTAAATTGGAAGTTTTTATAACCAGTAGGTACCTATGTCAGAATGTACAAATTTTGAATAGTCTGGTTTTTCATGTTACAACCATTTTTTTATGATCATTTGATTTCAATATGCGCTGCTGGATTTCGACGTCATAAAATACATATTATTATACGGCAATTAGTAGGCATTTATGTAGCAATGTTAAATAAACAGTTTTTCGCACTGTACGTCATTTGCTTAATGCAAAATTATTGGTTTCAAGGCTTAAGTTTTACAAAACCTGTAATGAGGTTATTATTTTTATCTTTATTTTTTATTTGAATGGAGTAGCAGACGAGCATGCAGGCCACTTGGTGCTAAGTGGTCGCTGCAGCCTATGGACATCTGCACACAACCTCAAGCAAGCATGGTAAGTCTTGTCTGAGGTCGTATGCAGTTGCGCTGCTACTTCGGAGGCTGGTGGTCGCCTCATGTATGTGTGGCCGGCAACTGCAACTTTCCACCGTAACATAATAGAGTTGGTTCACGGCAGAAGTAGGTGCAGCGGTGGTACTTCCCCGGGTGAACGATAATAGTTCTACCACCTACAAACTTCAGAGAATCTTATAGAGATTGCGTGGAAAATGATGAGGCGTAACCATAATGTATTTCATATTGTTTATATGAAGAACTACAGAAAAAAGCATATATACGGTTGAATTGAGAAACCTCCTCCTGGAAGTCGGTTAAAAACATATTTGGGATAAAAAAAATAAAAAATGACATAAAATAAATGTCAACATCTTTAATACAGACTCTACAGTAGGTAGGTTTTTTTTGCATAAATTAATCGTAAACCAAATCAACTATCTTTTGAATGTCATTCGCGCGGAAGCTTAGTCACAGAACATTTCCTACTACATTTAATAACTGCGTTTGCGCATGCAACAAAAATATCTCAATCTTATCACAGGACCGATCGAGTGTTTTGGAAACATTCACGACATCACAATACGGTAGACGGTATTGTGCAAGTGAGATCTAATCTATCTATACATTCACTGATCCGAGATAACAGTTCCGTGCTTAGAACTCTGCTTCTTGAAAGCACTTTCATCTTATAAAATATCACGGCTCGCAATGTTTGCAGTTGTCGCTTTGTTGTTTCAATTCTGTCCTATTGAGTTTCAATTTGAGAGGCCGGTACTGTACTAATTTGATTGATTTATCGTGATATTGATTCCATGGAGTTGTTCTTGCCACTGAGATTCGTATCTGAATTGTGAAATGCTCGGAAAATATTGCTGATTTTATGTTTTATGGTTGAATGTCAATACTCGAACCTTTTAATTGTTTTCTTTAGTAACTTTCAAAAACAAAAGTTGAATTGATGGATACTGGAATAATGAAATATTTATTTAACTGACTATAAAATAAAAACATTAGTGTCGTGCAACTGTGTTGCTGTGTCTTTATTAAGTTTTTTAGCAAGATCTTGAATATTTTCAGAATATACGCTATAAAAGTACCACCACACGTGCTATAAAAGACAGCAAATAAATTTTAGGTTCTGCATTCAAAAAGCAAAATCGATCGAAAACAAAATTTATTTAAAGTTAATTTCTTACGTTTTGTTATAAGTCTGGAACAACTTAAGGACGATTAGTTTACGCAAAAGCGTGACGTAAGTACACTCGAGTATTAAATTAAGCGAACCCAAAACTGACCGTTAAAATGTATAAGGTTCGGTGAACATAAGATTGTACTACATCTACGTACAAGGAAATCATCATGCGTAGAGAATTCGATCGATTTTATTATGAAGGCAGGACAACAGGAAATGCACAGCACTTAATATGAGCACTATTGTGCTCGAGCTCATATTTCGAAGGGTTCGCATACTTTCGTTGTTCCCACGTCACTTCATGAGCTCATACGTAGTTAGTGACGTGGCAAATAATTAACCAGCAGGCGGTCCTCTTTGCTACTACTGTGCGATAATAAACTTTTATTACCATAGACGGACAGAATAGAATAATTCTAATCCAACCCTTCCTGTCAATATAGGTAATTGGTTTGGGACGCAAATCTCAAATACAGTTGTGACCCAAGTGACCAGTGAGCTTATAATTATTTATAAGCGATAGTAACATTTAATAACATTGCAAGTGACTTTCAAAAGTTTACCGTCGCATGCTGAGAAACCTTGAAAATGATTCAATGTGGGTACTATTGTATTGTTCCTAGTATTATATAAAATAACGACACATTTTTTAAATGGCTATAAAAAAGTTAATTTAATTAAAAAAATAGGAGCTTTATAAGAATAAAGTTTCAAGCAAGGAAACCTTGTAAGGGATATAGCGTAGGTAACATTTAATGCCATGGAATTAAGTGTCAGTCTTATAGATTAAAAACTATCAATTGAGATAAAACTCATTCGGTTATCACAAGAGTCAAGGTGATATGAAAGGAAATTGATTAAAATTAATTAAATTAAAAATAGTTATGAACACTTTTCGATAGGCAAGTTATCATAAGGCATATTTGTTTATAAATTATGTCTCATCGAGTTATCAGATTGGTGAAGGTTGATCTTCCACGTCTCCTCTACTATCTTACGAATTTTCGGTCAGGCCACGTGTCCTGACGCAAGTTTAACATTTTTTACCCATCCCAAAAAAAGTGCACAACGTCGCTAAATAAATTTTTAACTTCAAAAAACAAAGGATTTTCTTATAACATTAAATAAATGTAAATGCAATCGTAATGCTACAAAGTTTCACAAGTGTGGCTTCTATATTACCTATGCTATAAAAATATAAAAAAATAATAAAGTAATGCGTAGGTCAAAACACAAAAATTGAATAAAATTATAATATGGCGTGGTTGTTAAAAAATAACAAAAATCCATACAAGCAAAGTCAGTTACAAAAATTAATTTATGTCATTAATATAAATAAGTTTCCAATCATAAATAATAAAGTCCAATAGTCCTTCTTTCACGTTTTAGTCGTTTTACTGCTTACATCTTTTTAAGGACATTGCTGTTTTTAAACGATTAACCATGAGTCATTCTAATTTTAAGTTTTAGTAGAATAGTAATCCAGGTCAACGGAACGACCGGTAATAATTTAAATATATTAATGGTCGTAAGTTCGTTTATGCGTAATGTTAATCAATTACCTCTCTTTCGTGAGAATTTTAATACTTACTACAGAAATGGTGGGATGCTGAGGTCGAAAATGTATGAGAATATGACTTGTAATTTTCAGCTGCAATAATTTTGCAATGAGTAATCTGATCCATCGCCTATTGTGTTATAATATAATTTGTATAATCGTGAACCAGTATGTATTGCAATATATGACAACTAATGTTATTTAACTCTAAGCTTTAAAAGACGCGCTTCACGACTGGCGAATAACCTAGCAAGCGATCTTAGTAACGGTCTTAGTAAAACTAAAAACTTTTATCCATTTATATTATTTTATATGTATAGATGATAGACAACGATATTTTTGTAGGAATTTTCATTTTAAAAGTAAGTTAGTAAAGAAAAAAAATGGTTTGAGGATAGTAATAACAACATTTCCAATCATAGCCCCCATTGAGCAGCGATGGCCGAGTGGTAAAAAACTGCAGTCTTCACGCGACTGATGCCGGGTTCAATCCTCGGCGCACACCTTTGACAAAGTAATTTGTAATGTGCGCATTTATCGCTGCTCCACGGTGATATTTAATTGATTATGGTGTTCTCCATCGCCGTGCATGCCTCAGAGAAATTCATAATTAGCAGTAGGGTAGGTATACCCTGTGCCGTGGGTACCATGGACACACACAAAGACAGAAACACAAACACCCAGACCGAGAACAGTAATTTAAACTCATCGTTCAAATTTCTGTTCTGAACCCGGGACCCCTCGATTGGCAATCTGGCATGGTAACCATTGCTCCACGCAGGTCATCATTATTTATATAAATCACGATAAATAGTAATTTCATACTAAAGCTGATTTTCATGTTCAATATATTATATTTCATAGACAATCGCTCATCGCTTACCGCTTAGTACTTATTTGTGAAGCAAGTAAGTTACAAGAGCTTACTGGTCAAACAATGAACTTACTCAATCGTTATTCAATCTGTCTGGCTTTCGTCGCTGTCGAATTATCGCATCAATTGTCAATGTGCTAGAGATTATATTTCCGTGTTAAGCGGACTTCCTTTGTGAGAAAAGTGGGTGAATGGAGTGACAAGGTCTATCAATTCACATAGGATAGTTTCTTATGTGATAATGTAAAAAACTAATTTGCTCTAAGAGTGAAATTGCAAACGAGACGTAGATATGTTATAGGCACATAAAAATGACTCCTTGAAATATGGCATATGTCACATTTGCTCTCATAATAAACTTGTTAGCTCTCACCCATGCCATCTTTTTTATTTTCAGGCAATATCGACCGTATTAAATTTACAACATGTCCACGAATTTTTGAATTTAAAAATGTTATTGATTTAATTGAATATTCATAAATGTTTTAAGCTTTATAATTCCAAAATACATGTCATCCGTTAAGTTTATTCATTCAATTAATCCACCTTACATTTTTGTGCATAATATACAGGAGATCGATTGATGATTCAACATAATCATTGGAAATACTTAATGAAGCAATATTATTGTAGATAGGCCTAAGGCCCTTTGAAGCCTGGTCACCGTACAGTAACATCGGAGCAAGTCAAAAGGTCACAAATCACGTAACACTTTCACGTCTCAAACGTGACATGTTTATGGTCACCGTTGTTATGAGCAAGTAGGAATTACTGAACTTCCGAGCAATTAGTAGAATAAAGATATGAGTCTCCCACGTGGTCCCAGGACCCCGGGTTCGAATCCTGGCGTGCTTTGACAGAAAAGTATTTCGTAGTTGCGTACTTATTAATACTCAACAGTGAGGGAAAACATTGTAATATTTTTATTGCGATGTTTGAGGATGCCTGAGTATGGCTGAGTGGTATAAAAAAAATTTCAGATAGGCGTATCATATCCACCAAACTGCGTTGCCAGCGTGGTGGAATATGACAATAACCCTTCTAAAACTCTAACAGGAGATCTGTGCCCATAAGTGGGAAATTAAAAGGGTTGGAGAAAAAAATGAAACAACTGTATTTTTTTATTTTATTTGAATGGAATAGCAGACGAGCGTTCAAGCCACGTGGTGTTAAGTGGTCGCTGCAACCTATGAGATGCCCATGGCAACCTAATAGTTCTACCACCTACAATTACCAGCGGTAGGTACCCACTAGTGCGATTTGATGTTTGTTTTATTCACATATTTGATGGTTGGTAGTTTGGTAGCAATCCGGTCTTGGACTACCAAGTCAATTGAGGTAATTTTAATGAGCTGTCAAAACGTGACATCCCCATACATTTTGTATGAGAAAATGATAAGTGACGTCACTTATCATTATATAGTCAATTGACTTCATTATTATTGATTTAAGCGGTAATAAAAATCATGTATAAACAAGAATTTACAATTATATTGCTTTCCAAGCGTGATTTAGTGCAACCTTTTTAAGGTAAGTCTCAGATAAAATAAATTATTTTATCTGAGAGGTAAGTATGTATTTTGAATTTTTTGTGCATAATGTCCAAGACCCTATTGCGTAGTTCGAGTGGACAGGGAGTATACACTGTAGGTATATATTTATGCAGTGCAGTAATTATTTTGTTTCAATGAATCTTATGTCTCAGCAATCTCTGGAGTAAGAACCATTACTGCAAATTACCTTAGATAAGAATTTCAGTTCCACATGAAGCTGGTTATAAATATAAATGGGTTGTAGTAACCACTTAATATCCCGTGTCCGATATGCTCATTTACGACATCATTTAATCATTTTCATTTAATTGAGGAATCCTAACTTTTATTTCTGTTTTTTCTATCGTTATAATGAATAGACCTGATTCCACATGAGCCATACATTGCTATATTCTTATTTGTAAGTTTTGTATCGTATCTGTACCGATTTTCATATTTCTCAGCTAAAGGTTTTTTAAATTTATCTAGGATTTTTTTCACCTATGTATTTAATATTGCTATCCAAAACGTACTGGTAAACCCGCCACTAAATCTTACTAAAGTTTCTATATTGTGTAATATTGGCCATAATATGCAGACATGACATTTTATGAGAAATCACTAGTTACCATCAGAAGAAGTTTTGGCGAGATTTACTTTCTTCGTGTATTTTTGAGTAGTATCGGATAAATTTGATGGCATTTTGTTCGATATAGGTTAACTATAGTACACGAGTGTTGTGAATTAAAATAACAGCTCGAATGTATGTTTTTCGGCTTGCCTCCAAAATTCCGTTAGTCAGGTTCTGGTAAAGAAGCCATCGCTTTACTTGAATGTCTGACTGACTTGACTGACTGCTTACTATGCTGACAACTTACTGACTTTACCTATTATTACTCGTCCAGTTTCACCGAAACTGGCAAAAACGTGATGCAAAAATTATACTTGACGCTGGCTATATGCAGAGTTTGCGATGCTATAATTTGAAGAAAAAAAACCATCAGAATGTTTCAGTTTTAATCTCAGGCACGTTAGTGCTCCTGTTAATACGAGCAAGCAAAGCGCAAATAATTACATTTTTCCGAAGTATTTCATCGTTTTGTTGAACCTTCGTCACTTGTGTTTGGATTATACCAGGCAGAATAATAGCCCAGACACGAATTTTGACAAAGGTGTAGATTTTGAAATTTAGATCTTTTAGGGTTAGACCTTGGTTTTACACGAGAATAACTTTTTAACAGTAGAAAGTATATGATCTCGTCTTGGCGGCAATATTTATATAAAATGATTTTGATGGTGCTATTACGAATTAGTCATCAATACTTCAAAGAAAGGGAAGATGGTTTTTTCTTGGAGGTCATTACACAACTCGTAAACCATCGATTACATGGTCAAAGCATTAACAAAATAAACACATTACAGTCCGTCATCGCAACAAACGTGTTTTACTTTCCATCTAATAAGCAAATCTCAAAGTCTAAGATACGGACCCTCGATTATGTAATAAAATAGACAGAGCTCTACACACACTTTGCGTGCTGGCTGTGACCCTTTCGCGACCCATTACTGGGCACCTATTATAGGGAAGCCGGAAGCTCATTCCATCATGTTGCTCCACTGCGGATTAATGAAGCTCTGCATACATTCTACCTATTATACATTAGCAACAAAATAAATAGAGCCCATATTTATTTTACGTTCTTCCGATAAATTTCCTTTTGTGCTCTGGAAAAAGGGTTTTATTCTTATAATTTCTGTTGACTCTGTAACGGGTGAATTACATAATAAGGGCATATCGTAAAAGCAGCGTAACGTAAATAAGTTGCCCAATGTTACATGAAAGGATTATGCAATACATTTGCGCATTTAATACACGTAGGTTCTCGTAATATATTTCATTGTTTAAACCAATTGTCTAAATATTCTATGATTATTTTTATTAATTTGATACCCCACGTCGGACAGTACTAAGAAATCATAGAATTACGTACCTATGCTTTATTGAAGTAGTGACATAAACCTGACAAGCTCGCCGTATCTATACGTTTCCGTGATCGAAGCTCAAGTCACTACATTTATCTCATGTTATACGCCGTGGAGAATAATGAGGTGTAATTAGAGTTTAAATGGTTTAATATTTCTCAGGAAGATCATGGCAACCATGGCAACAAGCCGAAAGCAGTGATAATCTTGTGAACATATTAGACCTACCACTTCAGGGTGTTTAGACTTAATCCACATTTTGGTATAAAGGTACAAGTCATTTTATATTTATAAGGCTTTATAAGAAAATATCACGTAAATACGAGCAATGCAGTTAACACTAGCCGATTTTGGGTTTGGTAAAATAACTGCTACAGTGCAAAACATATTATGTGCATCTCTAAAACATACAGCGTTTGGTGAAGAAGCTGTCTGCAAATTTCCTTATAAATTAATGAAAAGCATAAAAACCTTACCAGATTGACCATGGCTCCTCAAGATTTATCGTAGCCTCACCAGCAAGAGCATGGAGGTTCTGTGCTGTCAGTTGTCACTGTCAAGCTTCATAGCGTTTGCAAATTTTCATGTAACGAACAGTGAAAATTTTTCAAATTCGAAAATTTCTTGAATTAGAAGAAAAAGCGTTAATACAAACGAAGTTTGTTTCGTATTAGCATACATTCATCACGAAATAAGTATTTTTTTTGTAAAAAATGTGTGCTCAAACAAAAAATTTGAAGATCTTATTCGTGTAAGTAGTGTTGGAAAAACATGCCGCGATCATGGCCGCGATGAAATCTTTAATTCCAATCTAAGTGCATTATACCTATGCAGTTCTGCATAATAATATGAAGAACAACAGGGGGGGGCCGGAGTGTCTACTTAGGGGCGGAATGGACGTTAAATTCGTTTCAATAAACGTTCGCCCTGAAGTAAGTCAGACGGAGCAAAAACCCGCTCTGGTAAGTTACTTATTTTAAACCATAGCTCAATCTTAATGAAAAATCATGGCTAATATGGTTTTTTCTCTGACTGTTTTTTGTACAAAGAATAAAAGGTAATTCTGAGTGGAACTCGGCCAGTCGATGTCTGCTACCAGAAATTACTGTCGGAGTGTCTAAAGCATAATAGCTGCTCTTTACTTTATAGTTTCAAGTTATGGTAACATGTCTATTATTCATGTTTGCCTTCTTCAGCACAGATGTACAGAATAAAGTAATTGTGTGTACCTATTGATTACTATTGTACAGCAAAATTGAAGAAAATCAATGCATTATTGCAAATATTCACAATTTTTGTTCCATTATTTCTTTAACACCAGGTTAAAAAGATGCCACTAATTTGATTATTCTTCGGCAAACAACAGTCATCACTATTCAATTGTAAGCAATAAAAATAATAATAACATTACATATGGTGACAGAGTACTGTTTTGTTTACAAAATGTAATGTTGTAAATGACAGCTCAGCAGAGCAACACCTGTGCAGTGTTGCTTCAGCATGATGGTATGGTCAGCTGACCATAAATAGGTGTTGGTAGCATATAGACTTTACTACACCACAATATGTATACAAAAGTTCAACTGTGGTTATTACAGGTAACTTTACTGCTATTTACTTTGAACTGCCAATTCAAAAGAACTATAAAAGTTAATTGTAAATGATATGAGAGTTAAGGGTGCCAATCTTAACATAACAAATTTAAATGAAAGCTTAGTAAAAGCATAAAGAAATTTGATCCAGACCTACAGTGTTGTACAGATGAAATGTTACCCCAGCATAATTTTATATAGTAGAGCTATAACTAAACACATCAACACTGTCTAGGGATATTTCGTTTAGAGTTCTTTAATTCAAAAAATACTGGCTGGATTTTAAATCTTTTTTACAAGCATATTTTTTAGGTCATTTTGAACGATTCCAAATTTGAATTTACGAAAATTAATTTAAAACAAAAGATATGCGCGGCAAACCTAGTGTAAGAGTCGAAAGGTTAAATTTATGAATCATGGTTTTTGATAATTTTTTGTGAAAAATTAAAGTTCTATCACGAAAAAGTGATTAATTTTAAATTTATTAGCACTGTATGCATAATGCAGCGCCGCCATTTGACGAGAGACTAAATGTTAAGGGCAGTAGGCATGCTCCAAGCTGGAGCGACTCAACAGAGAACTGCTGATGAGATTGGGACAAAGCAAAACGTCATATCGAGGTTGTGGTCACGATATCGTGCTACCGGTGAAGTGGCTGAAAGAACCCCAGGCGGTAAGCGCAAGACCACCCAACGACAAGACCGATTTCTGCAAGTTGCTGCAAGAAGGCAATCAAATGTTACGGCCATTCTGTTGGTTCAAAGGCTTCAGTCTGAACACCAGTTGCTGGTTAGTGACCAAACTGTGAGGAGAAGACTGCATGAAGCAAACCTTTATGCTCGCAGACAACTTCGTACTCCAACACTACGCCGAGGAAATCGCGGAATAAGATTGCAGTGAGCTCGTGAACATTTGTTGTGGGAAGATAACCAGTGGTCTGAAGTGCTGTTTACTGATGGGTCCAGATTCGGTTTCCATCCTGATTCACGAAGAGTACGCGTATGTCGAGATCCTGGCCGTGAAAGCCGTCTGCAACACCCTCAGGGAGTCCATCCATACCATGGCGGCACAATTATGGTCTGGGCGGGAATACGTGCTGGTGGACGAACGGATCTCGTTTGGATCAGAAACACCATGACGGCTGAAAAATACCGTGACCAGGTGCTAGCACCAATAATCTACCCCATCGAGTGCAAATTGGCCAAAGATTCACGCTCATGCATGATAAGGCCCGTCCGCACACAGCGCAAGTGGTGACCAGGTGGCTGCAGCAGCACGACATATCGGTTTAAGACTGGCCTGCGCAATCGCCGGACCTAAACCCCATAGAGCATGCGTGGGACATGCTCCAAAGAAGGGCTATGAAGAATTTTCCTGCAAACCTTGCTACTGAAGAGCAACTTTTTTTGCATCTTAGCAGGACCTGGGACAATATCCCACAGCATGACTTTGACAACCTGATTCATAGCATGAAAAACCGTTGCAGGACGGTTGTTAATGTCATGGGTGGTTTAACTGACTATTGGTTTTTTTGCATAATTGCAAAAAGAATGGAATTTTCTCCTTTATTTTCACTTTTTTTTAAAAACACATTTATGGTTACTTTTGCTCTTAATTCACTTTTTGTATTTATATGAATAAAATTTTATTTTCACATAAAAAATCTTTTTGTTGTATTCTAAACTATAGTCTGATAAATAGGCTTCATAAAAATATATACATGTTGCAGGCTATTCACAAAGAATTTTGATAAAATTGAGAAAATTCGAAATATCCCTAGACAGTGTTGATGTATGTACTATCCATGTTGATATATATTTTATTTTTTTTGGGAAATGCCAACATCAACCCTTCTGCAATTTCAATGAATGGAAAACATTAAGCACAGATAATTGGTGTTCTTTAGTGTGTAATACAATCAGTGAATTTACTGATCATTATGACAGTTGTACATATCATACACATAGTACCTATGTGCCCAATTTGAAATTGCTAAATTTACTCAATAGTAAGTGGATTTAATGTATCCCATGAAATCATACTACAAAGGTAGATGATAAATGACTTTGTCCATCAGGACGTTTCCAAGATCAGTTACTCATGTTGCGGTAACAATGAGTACCTTGGATATGCTCAAATGGCCTAAACAATGGACTCATGTTGTGAAATCAATGAGTAGTACCTTGAATATGCTCAAATGGCCTAAACAGGCCATCAGTGTTGCAGCTCTTGTGAATAGATACAGCTAAACAAATAAGCATTAATCACTTTGTCCGTTGGGACTTGTCCAAGATAGTTACTTATGCTGCTGAAGCAAAGTACCTTGGTAGTGCGTCAGAGAGACCACCAATGATACAAGAGCAAGCCAAGCTAGCTAGACTTAGCTAATTGGGATCAGAGAGATCCTTTGAGCAAGAGAATTTTCATGCCAGGTTATGTGGGTGATTATCTCTTTGTCCATTGGGACAGTTCCAAGTTATAGTTGCGCATGTTGCGGAAACAATGCGTACCTTGGAATAGCTCGAGCAACACTTACAAAAGTGCCCCAATATCAAAATGTGATAAAGTTGATAAACCAACAAATACAGTTTTACTTGACTGTAATGCTGGCTAGAAAACATAATTCAATAGCATTGCATCTGTGGAACCCTACAAATTACTGCCAATAAAGTTGCTTGTGTTAATGACTACATGTAATATCTGGAGAAAAGTATATTGAACTTTTAAACGAAAACAGATTTAAACCATTTTTCTAACTCTCTAGATACAGGGAAGAGATAAGTCTAAATAAGTAAAACCTCTTAAAAAATCAGATGGTTGAGAGCCAGAATTGGCAATACAAAAATGTAGCTAGAGTACTAATAGCACTAGATATATGACTAAGCACTTAGAAGTGTTTTATATGAGTAGTCAAAATGGGTTCCTAATTTGAATATTATTCTGCCTAATCAAACAGCTTGATGATTGGCAGGTTGTTGCTTGCTGTTACAGCAGTACTAATTGAAGTTATAATGGTCTTTCAAGATCATCTTACCTAATAAGGGTTATGATTAAATGCCCATCTGTAGAAGTAGTACATACTACATCAGCGTCAGTAGTCTGTTGGTAGTAGCAGAAGAAAGCTACTAGAATTTAAACAGATATAAACAAACTGACTAAAATTAGGAGGCACTTTTGTGATTTCTCCACTAACCAAAATTGGAACATCTTGGTGGAGTGAGCTCCAGGCCTAACCTATCATTGGGAGAGACCTGTACCCAGCAGTGGGAAAAAACAATAATTGGGAGAGACCTGTGCCCAGAAGTGGGACGCAAAAGGAGTTGCAGCCATTGTGATTGACTACAAAATCACATGTATGTAATTTGAAGAACTTTAATGCAAAGTAATGGCACAGCCTTATAAAGGTAATCAAACCTCACCCAAAAGTACACTGAATAATGTAAAATGCCACATCATCCCTCTTTAGGCTGAAATAAAGTAAAATTAAAAATTTTATCTTGGCAAATCTCATGATGATTCATGTTCTATTTGAACTACAATACCCAAGATTCCCATCTTATAAAGAAAAAATTTGGGGAGGGATACCAACAACACTGCTCTCTATGAAGAGGAAATGGTACCTTTGTTAATAAACAAATAGCGGGTGTGGCAGAGAGAGTGAGATAAAATAAGCAGTATCATAGAGTGTTGCATTGACAACAGATTGTGCACCTTAACCAACAGAAATTTATGTCCTATGTATAGTACAGAATGGTTTTTTAAATCTCAGGTAAAATTAATTGCAAATACATTTAACCAACAATTGAACTTATGTAGAAACATGGCACTCTGTTGTGTGTATTACCTTATGTCATGTTAAAATTTACATACAGCTTTCTATCAGAAGATTCAAAATTCAGATCCTGGGAGGCCATATATAGGTGGCAGGCGCGGGTGTTATTAAAAGTGTTTCTGTACCAATTAACATCTTTATAATAATAATAATAATTTATTCACAAGTAACATAGACTCAAAAGTGTTATTTTCTTAAAAACTATGATGCCGTTGGAGCTGCCTCTCAGTGCACCAGGGAATCACATCTTTTGCGCATTGTTGCATAAAAACAATCTACTCTCGCCTTCTTTGCGAACATCTCTGATGCACTACAGAAATTGAAGAGGTTGCTTTCTGAACCCAATTTAATAGGTTTTTGTTAGAGTTAAAGCCTCAACTAAGACAGATTCAGTGAATCACTGACAAAATTTCTTTATTTTAAAGATATAAATTTTTTGGTTCTGTTCCTTAACTTTTTATAGGTACTTAAAAACCTTTTGCAAGGTCTAAAATAAAAAAATTAAAACCAAATTTTCGAATAACGTCTTAAAAATAATCAATTTTAAGAAGTGAAGATCTGAAAGCAACAGAACACATCAATAAACATTTATTTTAAAAATCTATGACAAATAAATACCTATACATGGTTTGTTCCATGTCTATTACTTTCAAAGCGAAATTTCGCGCACTCTGTATCAATACATATTCAAACATTATTTGATGTTTTAAAAGAGTGATCTACTTTTCCTAAAGATAGCTAGCAACAAGCTTTCTATCTACTACATATAAACTATCTTTGGTTTATGAAGTCGGATACTACAGCCATCAGTTTATTAGAAAATATGCAAAAATACTTTGTTTTGCAATGAATATATTTAATCCAGTGACATCTCCATACATTTTGTACGAGAGGATGGTTTGTGATGTCGCTAACCATTTGACTCAATTTGACTAAATTTAAATTGATTTGAGTGGCGGAAGAAATCCTGTGTTTGACTGAATGAACAATTATCCTGCTTTCCAAGCATAGTTTTGTGCAGCCTTTTTAAGGTATGCAATATGCAAACAGATTTTTTGTGTGAATGGTGTCCAAAACCCCATTTAAGAAATTTGCCATACATACTAGACAATAATACATTTAGTTTTCATTGAAATGGCTTTTATAACCTTATACTTTTAATATTCACAAAATTAAAACTCTTTTATGTGGAGATTTTTAGCACATTATATGAGTTATTTTATTTACTTTGTTTGCATAAAAATATTTCAGAATTGTCACATAGCATTTGCCCAGAAACAGCACCTACCAGCAGATAACAGACACGTCTTCACCAAACGCTGTATGTTTTAGAGATGCACATAATATTTATGTTTTGCATTACAACAAAACATTTATTATGTGTTGAATAAAACATACAGCGTTCCAGTATAACACTTGCTGGTGGTGAAGACACTATGAAGCTTGACAGTGACAACTGACAGCACAGAACCTCCATGCTCTTGCTGGTGAGGCTACGATAAATCTTGAGGAGCCATGGTCAATCTGGTAAGGTTTTTATGCTTTTCATTAATTTATAAGGAAATTTGCAGACAGCTTCTTCACCAAACGCTGTATGTTTTATTCAACACATAATAAATGTTTTGTTGTAATGCAAAACATAAATATTATAGCCAACCAGCAAACTACAAGCTTCTTCGAAAATATCATATGCTATTTTCCCTTTTCATCATATAAGTATTTTAACAGTAAGAATATGTGCAGTAATTAAAGTATTATTGTTTAGTAAAGATACGAGTACCTACATACATACACAAAAAGAAGTCTAATAAATGTCTTATTTTGGAGAGTCAACGAGAACAGTTGTATCGTATATGTTAGGAAATATCTATGTTCTGCTGTAGGCTTTCAAAGACTAAGGTAACTTTTGGTCCTTAAATGATTTCATGAGTGTCTTTATGAATTGTACTATTTTTCCGGCTTACCACACGTGGACAAGTTTCCCAAAAGTCCGGCTTTTTGTATCGCACAATACTGAACTAAACTACCTGATTTAAATTTCGATTCTTTAATTAATAATTAATCATGCTCAAACTACAAATCAATTACATGTACACAAATCATTATTGAAATGTTCTGTGACCTGATCGTCATACTAGCTGAAGTCTAATAATGTATAGCCCTGACCACTAGGGCTGCGCATGAATGAACTCGTGTCCATACTTATAGCCGAGTTGTTATAAAAAATAATACTAACTTAATAATAATTATAAACGACGCACATTGAGTATGTATGACATTGAATAATTATATCTTACTAATTAATACTGGTAAGTATTTTTTTCATGGATTTCCTAAGTTTACATGAAAATGTTTGCTTACGTTTTTTAATTCCGTAAATGGTTAAAATTATTATCTGAATCTGACTAAATATTTTCGTTCATACAGCAGTTCTTAAAGTCGACGACTAGAAATACCTTTTATGATTATTCATATTATTATATGTCCGTTGAATCACAATTGGCCCGTCACGGTTACGGAGGGGATGTTTTTTTTTTAAATTAAACGGAGTAGTAGTCGAGCACGCAGGCCAAGTGGTCGTTGCAGCTCACGGACATCTACACACTACTTTCAAATAAATAAATAACGTTTCACACTCACAGCCCCACAATATGGTACATGTCGTGGGTACCATGGACACACATAATGACTGAAACACAAACACCCAGACCGAGAACAGAAATTTTGAAGTCTTCATTCAAATTTTTGTTTTACCGGGAATCGAACCCAGGACCCTTTGATTGGCAGTCTGGTATGGTAACCATTGCGCTACGCAGGTCATCATTAGATCCTTGTTTGCGGCAGTTCGTAGTAGCGCTACAACTCCGCAGGCTGATAAATATAACAGAGAATAAGTGAAGTCTGGTTGACAATCTCAAATTAAATAATATGCTGCATGTTAGAAATGAGTGCGGTGATGATACTGGTGTGGTCGAACCATAAAAGTTTTACCACCTGAAAAAAAAAAGAAAACACGACTTGGAATCTTCTACTTATTTTGCTAAGATGCACAATTTACCTAAGTTTCTTGACTATGAATAACGCTTTAAGACCTAATCTCGAGGTGAATGAGTCACATACGCCACACAAGTGAAGGGACTGACAAAAACAATTAGTGCTTCTTGCTATTAAAATATCGGATAAAGCGATTAGAATCTATGTGCATAATAGCATGAACGTGTTTATGATGTTATAAAATTATTAGGTACACGTTGGCTTCAGTTTATCTAAGTATAATAGTTGCTATAATTACATTATATTTGCACTTTATTGCTTTACATTTATTTTGGGGCTATAAGTATTAAGAGGCCGTATACGAAATTTTGCCGATTTCGCTGACTTAGCTCATTTTATACAGGAGATTTTGCAGTTAAAATACAGTATTTCCATAAGTTTTATTGCACAATATAACTGATAATTTCCATAATAAACTATTAAATGAGCCACTTTTTAATTTGTATTTCATTATTTTGATTAATAGACCTGAAGCCGGTGATAGTTTTGTAAATATTACTGTAATAGGTATAGAATATCACATATTTCTGGATCATTTTAAAGTCTAAGCAGATCGAAAAAAATGCCATGTATTGCTGTAAAAACAACATACATAGTGTATGAGCCACTTCTTGCCACTCTCATACAAAAAATATTAGTAAAAAAACATTGAACTCAGTCAATTTTGAGAAAAAATGGGCCAGAAATTGCATTTAATTTCAGCAAATTGGAATAATCTTTCGTAAAATTTATTTAACATTAATACTCTTCAGTTTATAATCAATCCGTTTCCTGAAAAAAAAATCTTATTAATAATGATGATTCGGCATTAAACATCTTTTAAAGTAACCTAAATCTCGCATTATAATTCTTGACGCAAGCTATAAAAGTATCTAATGTATTAGATTATTAATGAAATGAAAAGTTATATAGTGCAATGATACTTGTAGAAGTACTGTAATTTATCTGCAAAATCTCATGTGTTAAATCGGGTAAATAAGCAAAATCGGCAAAATTTCGTATACGGCCCCTTAAGTTTAAGTTTGGTATGTTGCGTGTTCGTGAAATAAAAACTTTAATAATAATATTTGACTTTGAGGTTATATTAAATGAGCTTTCATAATGTTTATTGAATCATTTACAGTCAAATAGCCAAAACTAGTCCAGTCACCCACAAGGTGCCGTACTGTAAGTTTTACTATCGGAAATTTACCATGTAGCATCATGGTATTTCCTTATTCTAACATAACTTCAACATTGACACGTAACGTTGTTTTACATTAGTTAATTGCTTTACACGAGTAAAGCCTTCATACACCATCATAGCACGAACATAAAAACGATTTTACATACGCAAATACACAATCCAATGTAAACAATACACGAACGCACGCCACATGGATATGTTACGAGGTCGATCGTGAAGTCTCTTCTCAAAAATGCACCTTAGATCAAAGGTCTATGTCCAGTAGATCACGAATGCCAATTTTATTTATAGCCTAAGAGTCGACGAAAGCTTTAGAGCAGGTTCTTAAATAACGAAAAAAATCTAAGCTTTCGAATCAAACATTTAAAATTCAAAACTTATGTGCGAGTTATTAAAAGTTGTGGACGTATTTATTCTTCTCTGTATTATTATGCGACTATTATTCTGAATAATAAGTTGAAGCTAAATTTAAAAAAAAATATTTAGTAACGATTTTGCGATTGATATACCTAGTCTTTTACATGCTAAATTCAAACTCAAGCAAAGCTTAAATTCCTTTATTTTAAATGTTATCCCATTAAATTATGTACATATTAATTCAGAATGATTAACATAAATACTCTAAAAAGTAACAAAAGAGTTCCTTGTTAGTAAAAGTTGGCTAGGTCCATCAACTTACGTATATGTCCTGGGCCAAAAGGCAGACCGAAACTATTTAGCATACGGCGCAGTGGCCAACATGCCAGTGCGTCGTGCATGAAGTCTGGGTTCGATTCCTAGCGGGGGAGATGCTTGAATGAATTTAATTACGAATTTGTAGAGTCAATGTTTTATATGCGCAATATTTGTGAGTGAAAATAGCACCCACGAAACAGAATATCCAACGATGGGGCTATAAGTGTCAAGCGTTATTTATATGCTATAGCGGCCGCCCACGACTTCGTCCGTGTGGACTTTAGTTTTAAAATTTCTCTTAAATAAAAGTAGCCTCAGTTACTCCTTATTACATCAGCCTGCCAGTGAAAGTCCCGTTAAAATCGGTCCAGCCGTTTCATAGACATAGACAGACAAAAACTGTAAAAAATGTTATTTTGGTATATGTACCGTACACAATTCATAAGCATGTAGTAAAAAGTGGTTTTTATAATATTACAAAAGGCACTCCACTTTTATTTATTTGTATAGATGTATAGATACATAGCGTTAGTCTAAATAACACACAGCTCTTAGGCTAGGGACAAAAGCGCATGTTCTTCTGCGTTTATTACGCAGTCACGTTCAAAAAATCTAATGTTGTTACTGTAATTGGCTTTCGGCTATAAAACTTTAACTGACACGGTATATTGTTTTATGAAGGAATTGCGTTATGAAGTAGCAAGCAAGCACGTATCATCGTTCTTAATGAGCCCTTGGGGTTCGTAAATGCAGTAGTTTCCATGTACGATCATATCATCATATTGCCTTGATGTTTCTTATTATTTTTCCTTCCTACCCCGTACTGCAGTAGC
The DNA here is from genome assembly GCA_911387765.1 of Pyrgus malvae. Classification (NCBI taxonomy): domain Eukaryota; kingdom Metazoa; phylum Arthropoda; class Insecta; order Lepidoptera; family Hesperiidae; genus Pyrgus; species Pyrgus malvae. The sequence continues at coordinate 16,788,017 of OU426962.1, forward strand.
TTAAGTAAGTACTATTAATAGGGACAGTGTCAAAGATAAAAGCTTTTCCATTACTAAATTGAATAAGCAAGTGCTCTTGACTTGACTTTTAGCAGCTGAACTAATAAAAGCGTCTTAAAAGGTCAGCAATTCGAAATTCCCGGGAATTATAGTATTGTATCATGGCAAAATTCTTACTGGTACAAGTAGTACGTACAAGCAGTTAGCTTTTTAGTAAGTAGTAGTAAATACAAGCAGGTAGCTTTTTAAGGTATAACTACGAAATTTAATGATGAACCGTGATGCTATACAAAACTTCAAGTGTCCCCTGATGTGTCGAAATGATTAAGTATGTCGATTTGGTTCTACGATTTTGAAGAAGACAGTTGGATTCTTCTTCCACTTCTTAGAGTGAAGAACTGTAAGCAGGGTGCGGCTTTCAAGGCTTCAATCACGTCTGAAAAAACCTTCAAATTCATAAAGTCTATAGAGCTAACATTGTATTTTCCAATATCTTTGAGCTAACGCATGCGCGCATGGCCCGGCGGCGGTTAGCATAGAACGCAAACGATCTATGCAACTAAGCCAAACGGGCGCGGTCGGGTGTGAGATGGGTGACCGCTAGTGGTAAAAAAATTCATGCGCATTTCCGTGCTTCGGAGGGCACGTTAAGCCGTCGGTCCCGGTTGTTGTCGATAGATAATAGTCGCTAAACCTTCGAGGCCTCATGGGCGGTTTGAAAACACCCGACAGTAGGTTAGCCACTAACCCGCATTGGAGCAACGTGGTGGAGAAAGCTCCAGGCCTCCCCAATAATGGTGAGGCCCGTATCCAGCAGTGGGACGCAAAAAAGGGGTTGCAGCCATGGAGCTAACAGCGGCATTTGTTTATTTGAAAAACCAAACATGTCTTAGGATTACAAAAACATCTTCGGAGTTTATTGCCTTAATGTGTTCGCTGAGAACTAAAAAGATGGTTTTCTAACGCTGTTTGGTACTCATAACAGTGTATTTGTCATACGAAGACTCAACATGTTTACGGTAGTATGTGAAGTAATAAAACAGTCGTTAATTGCCAAACCGTAAAAGATTTCTCAACTCTTCACCGCCTACGGTTAGTTCAATGGAAATTTACACACGTCGCTTTCATTTCTAATGAAATATATTTATTCATGATGTTTTGTAAGCCTGTCAGAGTATAGATAAAGGTTTACATTTGATCTCGTCATCTTAAACTGTTTGTGGAACTATTAAACTGGGTTTAGCATTCTTTTGGATAACAGTTTTAAGAAGATATCTTATTCTTATTCAGTTCCTAAATAACTACAAAGACAAAATATATTATATCAGTATTTCGATATTTATTTTATTGTTCTGCTTTCTGGTCAATGGACGATAAACCGCACCACCGTCCAACAGTCCGTACTTGACCTGCTTGGAGGACTATGGCCTATAACCCTCTTACTTTAATAAGGGTAGAAAAAATAACCACGATAACCAATGTACGATAATTGTAAAAAAGAGAAATTAAATTAATTGCAACAATAGTTATTGTACTTTAACCAGACGGAAGTATAGAATTAATCAGATTTATTGGTTATTTCCAAGAAAAATCAAGCCACACAGAAATGGAGAGCCAAAACATATTACAAGCGGAAAAATTAAAGCTTGCCCAGATTAGCATGTATTAGGTACCGCTGTAATATACAATATAAGTTTCAAAACAGTACAATGTGAGGATAATTAATTTATAAGAAAATTAGGCGCATCGTGGTTTGGAAGATACGAATAAAACTTGTATAACATAATCAATATGGAGCAGACGTTGAGATAATAGTATATAATATATCTTTGTTAAAAAGAGACTTCAAAATAAAGACGGCAAAGATACATAAATGAATCTATTTAGTTACTTTGTTACGAGAATGAATCCACAGTCAACCAAGTAACAAGTATTGCAATGCTTGTTAGTAAAAGGCTATCGCGGGGTCGTCAGAGTGCTAAAATTGGATGCATCGCTGCACCATTCACTCCAATGATGAATGATTCACAGTACAATGTTTTGAATGTTTTGATACATTTATGAGAGGAGGAAATGTTTAGGTTTGCTGATGGTGTGGCAATTTATGTATGTCATTGTCCGTCTTTCAGTCAAACACTTTTTTTATTTTTGAGGTCAAGACTCTTCGCAAGATAGGACAAGCTTGGATCTATCAAACTAAAATTAGTAATCTCGAAAAAAGGTATCAAATTTGTGTTTTCTCAAGGGTGAAACCGTAAATAATATAATAATAAATCCATGCAATCAAAATATTCTAATTTACCCCTTACATTTCATTCAAATCACAATGGTACTTAGATCCGTAAAGTTTGGCTAGAACTAACTTCATATTCTTCGGATAAAGTTAATTAAGAATCGCGTGACGGTTTTTGTTAAAAAATTACTATTTGTAAAGAAAAGTAGATTCTTTCAAATTCATCCAAACTTAGTTTTGTCTTTCATTTCGTATAATTATATTAATCGTATAATTCATTCGTATAATCATTCAACGTAAGTTATTTTCGAAGATTACATTGTACATTAGTGAATAATGTTAAAATGTTAATAATCAAGTTTCTGAAACAAATATTTTATAGCAGGTATAAATTAGGTTATTGAACTAACCATTGTAACTACTACTGTAATACGCCGTAAATATAATATATTTACGGCGTATTAAATATTATTATTATTAAATATTATGAAGCGCGCATGGCCCGGCAGTTAGCGTAGAACGCAAACGATCTATTCAACTAAGCCAAACGGGCGCGGTCGGATGTGAGATGGGTGACCGCTAGTGGCAAAAAATTTCATGCGCGTTTCCGTGCTTCGGAGGGCACGTTAAGCCGTCGGTCCCGGTTGTTGTCGATATATAACAGTCGCTAAACCTTGTCGGAGGCCTTATGGGCGGTTTGAAAACATCCGACAGCGGGTTGGCCACTAACCCGCATCTCCACCAACCCGCATTGGAGCAGCGTGGTGGAGTAAGCTCCAGGCCTCCCCAATAATGGGGAGAGACCCGTGCCCAGCAGTGGGACGCATAAAGGGTTGCGGCCAAATATTATTATTATCAATGTTTCTAGTAGTCCCATTAGTTTACTAAAACAATCTCCTACTATGTAGTTGCTGCATGTTTGACTACGTCGATGAACGTAACTTTGGATTCTCTCATGGCATGTCAAGATGAATATTGCTTTGGGTTGTCAGTGGATAAAGATATTATAAGCATAGTTATTACATTTGCTGGATAAAAAAGTATAATCTCTATCGACTTGCCTTTGGTGCCATGAGAGTACATGCTTCGCCGCTCCAACCATGCAAGTTCTACCACACAATATCTCGAAAACCTGAAAGTTTGAAAATTCTGATGCTCCTCTGGCAAAACTATCATTGTCTTTTTCTTAAGTGCATTTATTTTCCCAGCGGAAATTGTGCGTGCGTGTACTGTTTCCTAAATTCTGGAATCTTCAAAACAGACAGACATTAGACATTACTTTTCTTAAATGTTATTTTAAATCTCACAAGAAGCATGCGTTTCGACCTAATCTAGATAAATTAGCGCCAGGTTCGCCATTGACAGGCGGCCTGCGGTCAGCTAGGCCTGACTGATTACGCAACTCATGGTTAATTCATGTCGGGTGACGCGCAGGAATTTTGTTTGCCTACGTCCCATTGTCTTATAGTCAAGGAGTTGAAGGACGGACGGACAGTAAAGGGATATTTTGGTTGGGGTATATATTGATATTTTTTATATTTTATTTGTAATATATGGAGTATATATAAAAAAGGGTCCTTTATTTTGATCTACAATGTCAATTTTTTAATGAACTTATAGCGGTTGGTTAAAAAGGTTTGACCATCTGTTCTGCAATAATTTTACTAGTACATATTATATTACAAACCTTTGACGACAATATACGCACTAGAAGGTTCGTTAGCAAAGGGCTAACAGAAGATCTGTTAGCCCATTAATAAATAACTTAAAATTAGATTATAAAGCTAGAGATAGAGAGTTAAAGTAGAAACAAGAAATCGAGACACGAAGAAAGAATTAAGAACTACATATTATAACATCCATATTAAACTTCGAAATCTTAAGCGTCTAATTCTACAAAAATTTGAAAATGTCCTTACTTAAATGCAAAGAAATCATAACTACCGCTTTGTGTTGCATTTTTGAGTGCACCCGGAACAACGTAATCTGGAGTGTATTGTAAAGGGGAGAGTAAGTATATATATCCTTTTTCCTGTTCACTGGTATTTCCTGCTTGTTTGAATTAATATAAGTTTGTACAATTACGCTTGCTTTACGAGTAAAATTTGAATTCGTTAAGCAAAATACGAGTAAAACACAGTCGTGTAAATCAATCAATCACTATCAACTTTATGAAGTAAATAACCGGCCAAGTGCAAGTCGGACTCGCGCACGTAGGGTTCCGTGCCATTATATAAAAAAAACACGTTTATTGTATGGGAGCCCCCTTAAATATTTATTTTATTCTATTTTTTAGTATTTGTTGTTATAGCGGCAACGAAATACATCATCTGTGAAAATTTATAATGTTTAGCCATCACAGTTCATGATATAAAGCCTGATGACAGACAGACGGATAGACGGACGGACAGTGGAGGCTTAGTAATAGGGCCCTATGGTACGGAATCCTAAAAAGGAATATAAGTTCCCTTTTTGATTGCATGTATTTGTGTAACATGTGAAAAAATTTTTTCAGGGTACCTTATAAGTAGGTAAACTTAGGTACATATTTATTCTAAGCAATATAAAATGTTGCAATATTTAAAATATAAACACATACAAATATAAAAGAAAAGGCCTGTAAAAAAGAAAATTCATAAAAAGTTTTTAATAACACTGAATGACATTTATTTTAGCCTTGCCTGTTTAGTTTTATCATTGCAGTCAGTCAATCATTTGCATTAAAATGCTTAATAAAAGGTATCTAAGCTTTAAAGAAAATTTAACACCAACACAGTATTTTTGGGTATAACATTGCATAAAATATTTAGGTCTCTATCTATTCTAATAAACTATCCAACGCACTTACCATTGGGATCCCTGAGTTTTACACCTGAGCCCTATACTACGATTCCCAAGGTCTCTACCATTATACCATCATACTACACCTCCTCGTACATGCCTCGAGTCGTTGACAGTGCGCACATCTAGATTGTTTATTGTGCTAGTATTGTAATACGAGATATCGCACGACTGCTAAGTGAGCTTTCGACCTCACTCACACCGACCAAATGATAGAGACTTAGAATAATTACAATTAAATTATAGAAACCAAGTTCGCGCGCCCAAAGTGAAGCATTTTGATTGGTGCCATTAATGGCACCAAACGTCGGGTCGCTCCGTAAGACTTAAGGTTAAATTTTATCACAACACTTAAAAACTTTTCAGCATCAGTCAAATGGGTACCTAAAACATTGGTGTAGAGTACCTAATAATAACTGGATTTTAGTCGTGAAGCCGCACCTACAAAACATCACAATGATAATAAAGACTGATTAGTACGCAGTCAAACCTTTTAATTTATATGGCTGTTTGCGTATGATAGGAATAAACATTTCCTATTATAAATGTCACTTATAACGTAGACTTAAGTTTAGTATCGTTTTAACAAAGTTAAAAAATGTTTCACTTTTTAAAGGAGATGTTTCAATCTTGGCTAGGTATTGTACACCATCTCAAAAATTCGAGAAAAAACTCATGAATCCGAAAAAAATACTTAAAATTAGTTAAAACATGTACTTTTTCCGTACAAAACGAATTTAAACCAACTATTTTCAACATTTTTCAATATGGTGGAACAACTGATATCACTGTCAAGTAGTTGCTGAGGTTGTTAACTTTTTTTTTTTTTCAATTATGGCATCGCAAACTCTGTGCATACTGCCAGCGTCAAGTATAATTTTTGCATCAATTTTTTGCCAGTTTCAATGAAACTGAACGATGTAATATCAAAGTCAGTAAGTAAGTCATCAGTAATCAGTCAGTCTAGTCGGTCCAACATTCAAGTAAAGCGATGGCTACTTTACTAGAACGTGTCTGATGGAATTTTAGAGGCAAGCAGAAAAAACATATTTTAGCACTGTTATTCTATTTCACAAACACTCGTGCACTGTAATTAACCTATATCAAACAAAATGCCATCAACTTTATCCGATATAACTCAATAATACACTAAGAAAATGAAAATAAAACAAGAGCACAATATGTCTTTTTCGACTTCCCGCCAAAACTCCGTTGTTAACTTCAGTTACAGTTACAGATTATTAACTTCAGTTGTCAAAATGACATATTACCGCCATTATGTTTTTCTAGTATATTGTGTTGCAATTCTAACTTAAAATTCTTGTTTTGTACCCATAACCCCAGTCGATTATAACAAAATGCTTAGTAAAAAACATCTCTATACTAAATTTGCAATTTCTTTATACGGTGTACAAATACCTGGCCAAACGTCCATACATTTTGAAACATCTCCTTTTAGAAACAATACAAATCATTTCAAAAGGAGTCATGTGCCCAGCAGTGGGACATAAAAAGAGGTTAAACCAAAGCAAGCTAGTATTAGTTTAGTTTAGTAGTAGTAGTAGTAGTTTAGTTTTAGTTTAGTAGCAAGCTAGTTTTATAGTAATGATACTATTAATACCACCATTTTTACTTGGAGCGCTAATACGTCTGAGTTACCTTTAAAATAATTAATATTCTGCAGATGGCCGTATTATAAAATTCCTATTGTAACGATCCTGAGCAGGAAATAATGGAGCATTTAGCTCGAAGCATGCAAAGTAGGTGTTTAGCTTCGACAAGTCGAGCTATTGACTTTATTGTCGTGATCGATCGGCTTAAACGATTGTGACTCTGTAAGACAATTCTATTTCTAAGGTAATTAAGTAACTTCTTTCTCTAGTTGTTTTCTTTGCACGGTATTTTTATGTCTTTATTGAAAAACATACAACAATGGAAGGCAATCTTGGCTCTCAAATCTATCCTTATCAAACAAGAAATAGAACACATTTTAAGTTTTATTGTTTTCATCCTTATTTGGATTATAATTTTTTTCTCATTTATGACATCGCAAACTCTGTGCATACAGCCAGCATCAAGTATAATTTTTGCATCAAGTTTTTGCCAGTTTCGTTAAAACTGGACGAGTAATACAAATACATTAAATCAGAAGTAATGAAAGACATAAAAAAATATCAGAAATTATCAAATAATTGATTCCATACGCATAAATATTATACTTATTAGGTAGTATCTAAGTACCTAAACATTGTCTTGTCAGCTCATTACAATGACATTGTAACCAGAGAAAGTAATTTCTTATCACCAAGACAGGATGTTTATATTTGATACAGAAGAGAATTGGATCGTTTCGAAACCAGGCCACGTTTCCTTTGAGTATCCGTGCTAAGGTCCTAGCTCGCTTGTCGTACTACCTGCCAAATTGAGAGATTTTCAGATTGAAACATTGTACAATACAGAAAATGTAATTGAAATTTTAATCAAATTGTAGTGGGGAGCCCAAGTACTCGTAGTTGAGCACTTCTAGAATAAAAAAAATGGCCTTTATGTAAGCTCTGAGCTGAACTGAGAAGGACGCATGTCATGCATTAGTCATTGGCGAGTTTGTCCCAAAAGCCAAAAGGACGTTCTCCTTTATCGTTACACCCATTGATAGTATAAAGGAACGATCATGAATGAATAAATTAATAATTAACAGAGGTTGCGATAAACTCAATAGGTCAATGGGTCTTGGAAACTATTCACAAAAAAATATCAAAATACCTTACTACTTACTACTTTACCTTACTACTTTTACCTTATTACTTTAAATACCTTAGAAAGGTTGCACAAATATAAGCTTGGAAAACAGAAAGACAAAGACAAAGACATTTATTTGCACAAATATGGGTGTTTACAAAGTTGTTTATATATATTTAGTTCGCCATATTTACCTTCCATGAGGTATGCAAATATACAAAATAAAAATATAAAAGGAAAAAAACTAAACTATAATACAATTACGAAATGTACATTTACATCTATTTTAATATTATTTTTATTTGTCCCATATTGCGCCTTTTATAAATAAAAATAAAAATATTTATTTTTTTATATTTCGGATCGGTTCCGATCGTCAGCTTTGGGTACCCATATCACAGGGTGTTTGTACACTGAGAGGAAAAAAAGCCGGCGGAAAAAAAACCTCCCAGGTTTTTATGGAATTCCTTTATGCCGTTTTATCGTTTATGAAATCAGTGACTGAGTAATACGCCTTTTTCAGTAAATACGTTTTAAGTCCTTTTTTAAATTCGTTGCCCGTTTTAATTTTGAGGAATTCCGGTAGACCGTTATATATTTTTGGCCCCATGCAAAAGACACTGTTATGATATTGTTTTGTTTTGGAAGCGATTGAACATAATTTACTGTTATGTCTTTCTGATTTAAGGGTTTCATATTTTGTGATTTCTGTTTTGACCATTAAAGAGATCTCGTAAATGTATAAGGAAGGGAGCGTCATTATTTTTAAATTTTGAAAATGTGGCCTACAAGTATCCGTTTGTTGCAATTGACATATTGCTCGAATGCATTTTTTTTTGAGCCTTAAACACAGTTTGAATTCCAGTCGCGTTTCCCCAGAATATTATACCGTATCTTCATGTTGCACCTACGTACGCATGGTAGGCATTTAGAACCGCCGTTTTGCTTACAACTTTGGCCAATTTATATAAAGCAAAAGAAAACTTATTTAATTGTTTACAAACGTGTTCTTTGTGTGACTGCCACGTTAATCTGCTATCTATGTATAGTCCTAAAAATTTTGTTGTTTCTATTTCAGATATCAACTTTCCTTTATAGTTAATATTTACTGGTTGTCCGTATGATACTCTATTTTTAAATGTCATTATGTTTGTTTTATCAAGACTAAGATTATTACTATTTAGCCACTCTATCAGTGATTCAAGACAATTATTTATATTACTTTCAAAGGAACCTGTGTTTTCATTTGTAAATATTACTGTACTATCATCATAATAATAGTTAATGATTTTTACTTCTGCTTAAATCAATTAAAATTTATAAATTGACTTATATGTTACATCAAAAACCTTTTTCTCGTACAAAATTTATGAAGAGATTACGTTTTGACAGCTCGTTAAAAGTATCTCAATTGATTTGGTAATGCAAGACCGGATTCTCGTTCATGTAAAAAATAGGCTTTATTTTCCGTGGTACAACCGCGTAGGTAGGTGCTCTAAACTTTAAACCTAAGGTAGTATCCGCAATGTAATCATTTTATATTTTGCTGTATAGGTACTATAATCATACTTAGCTTGGTTGAATGCTGGCTTACTTCATTTTACAAAAAAAAAATCATTAAATCTCTTATCGTTAACAGCCTACGACGAAACAACAGCATTACTTCAATGTCGGTCTCAAATTCAATTGTTTAAACCAATTATTTCGATTAATTCGCAATTGGTATTAAGGTCACGCATCAATGGTAACGATGTAACGGAGATATTTCAAATTGGCACAGATTTGCGCAATATTTGTCCCTATCTTGTGGATCCTAAGAGGAGTTTTCGTTTGAAATGTTTTGGCCATTAAACTTACGACTGATCTAGAGTCGTTATCTAGTTGATGCAATTCTTACCATTTAGATCGTGGTAGTGACCTATATTATATTGAGCCCAGCAATTTTGTTAGTACCGTATCTCACTATAGTGTAACTAAGAGATTTTATAGCTACATCAATCATATATATTAATATAGCTATGAATAGCTGGGCAGTATGGCCTAGCACTCTAGTAATGTCTTTTTGTCTACGGCAAATTACCTCCAGCCCCACTGGGATATGGGTAGTATTAGGTATAGATTTTACAGGTGGTAGAATTACTTACAGGTTCGACCGGGGTACTACACTCTATTTCTGCCAGAGTGGATTCATGTTTCAGTGGTACGGCTAGATGTACACGGTAAATTCATGTTTGACTCCTCAATGATCTACAAAGACAAAGACAAAGACATTTATTTGCACAAATATGGGTGTTTACAAAGTTGTTTATATATATTTAGTTCGCCATATTTACCTTCATGAGGTATGCAAATATACAATGATAAAAATATAAAAGGAAAAAACTAAACTATAATACAATTACGAAAATGTACATTTACATCTATTTTACTATTATTTTTATCTGTCCCATTTTGCGCCTTTTATAAATTAAAATTAAAATATTTATTTATTTATATTTCGGATCGGTTCCGATCGTCAGCTTTGGGTACCCATATCACAGGGTGTTTGTACACTGAGAGGAAAAAAGCCGTCGAAAAAAAAACCTCCCAGGTTTTTATGGAATTCCTTTATGCCGTTTTATCGTTTAAGAAATCAGTGACTGAGTAATACGCCTTTTTCAGTAAATACGTTTTAAGTCCTTTTTTAAATTCGTTGCCCGTTTTAATTTTGAGGAATTCCGGTAGACCGTTATATATTTTTGGTCCCATGCAAAAGACACTGTTATGATATTGTTTTGTATTACATCTACATCTGAACTATTTAATAATTAAGTAAAAAATGACGGCAGACGTACGCACCTATTAGTACTCCATTTGTAGTAAGTATTCCATTTTTTATTCAGATTTGGATGTATTTAGATAAAATAGAATTGGATTTAGATAGAATCCCGAAGCGCGCATGGCCCGGCGGTTAGCGTAGAACGCAAGCGATCTATGCAACTAAGCCAAACGGGCGCGGTCGAGTGTGAGATGGGTGATCGCTAGTGGCAAAAAAATTCATGCGCGTTCCGTGCTTCGAAGGGCACGTTAAGCCGTCGGTCCCGGTTGTTGTCGATAGGTAACATTCGTTAAATCTTGTCGGAGGCCTTATGGGTGGATTGAAAACATCTGACAGCGGGTTGGCCACTAAACCGCATCTTCACCAACCCGCATTGGAGCAGCGTGGTGGAGTAAGCACCAAGGCTCTCCAATAATGGGTAGAGACCCGTGCCCAGCAGTGGGGCGTAAAAACGGTTGCAGCATAAAATTTGAAGTAGCAGTGATTGCAGTAGCAGAAGGAGCATACAGGATATATAGTTTCCTTGCGTTTTGTCGATATAGATGTAAGTAGGTATAGATTAAAATTCTATCATGTCGGTCGGTAAAGTCTGAGATGAATGAATTTTTAAATAAATTAATCAATTATATAGACAAATTAAAACCCTAGGCCTGAGTTCTTTCTCATTAAACACACACATAAATACAATTGAATCTTATTCAAATTACTTTTCCGATATTGTTTCACGATAAAGGCCACCGTCCCCAAACTTATAATCAAACATTGAGGTACTACACTACGTAGTACATAGAGTCTCGATGTAATCAAATAACTAATTAAGCAAAGCTAAATTGCGAAACAAAATTCCGTTCATTTTATTCCAGTAATCGTATTGTCTAAATGCTTACATGTCTGATACGATACAAGCTGTTTGTAGCGCAGATAATTTAATTTATTAATGGCTATCAAGCCGGTCGGTCTCTTTGTAACGCGAGCCGCATACCATTGACCGTTGCCGATACTATGTGTGGTACAGTTAAGAAAGCATGGCGGAATAATAGTTAGGTATTTATAATTATTTTTGGTTACAACTAGTGGGTAAGTTGTGCCATTGCTGTCGAGGACATAAACAAAGGTAATAACTACAATCATTCAAAGCAATTAAGCGGGCTGATGTTGCCAGCAATGTGGGAATCCGCACACGCAGTTATTTATACAAAAATCAAACAAGAAATAAAAATTAAGTAGCTTTGCATAAAAAAATTAAAAAAATAACGTTTCACACGCATAGCTCCACAGTAGGGTAGATATACCCTGAGTCTACCATGAGGCTACCATGGACATATACAAACACAAAAACACAAACACCCAGACCGAGAACAGAAATTTAAAGTCATCACTAAAATTTCTGCTTTACCGGGAATCGAACCCAGGACCCTCCGATCGGCGGTCCGGCATGGTAACCATTACGCCACACGGGTCGTTGTAGTCTCTTCACAGAAACTTAATGAAATAATTAATGGTTTTTATAGCAACGATTATTGTAGGAGCCATAAAATTTAAAAAACTTGAAACATATAAAAATAAGTGCACAAATCAGAATTTAATTTGAAAGGTTGAAAAGTTGAAATACTTTTTACCTTTGCTTCTATCAAGAGTATCAAGACTCTTATTAAAGAAATATAAGGGTGTTTTAAGAGCACAACTTTGTAACAAGAAAGACCGATAATCAAGAATTACAAGAGTTTTTTTAATGGAGTAGCAGACGAGCATGCAGGCCACGTGGTGCAAAGTGGTCGCTGCAGCCCATGGACCATCCATTCCATCACATGTAACCTAAAGCAAGCATAGATAAGTCTTGTCTGAGGTCGTATGCAGTTGCTATACCACTCCGGAGACTGGTGGTCCCCTCATGTAAGTGTGGCCGGCAACTGCGCCTTTCCACCGAAACACAATAGAATAGGGTCTTGGACACTGTGCACAAAAAAAATCAAAATCCTTATTTTAAATAGGTTGCACTAAATCACGCTTGGAAAGCATGGAAAGCAATATAATTGTTAATTCTTTTTTGTACAAGATTTATATTACCGTTTAAATCAATAATAATTAAGTCAATTGACTATATATGATAAGTGACGTCACTAATCATTTTCTCATACAAAATGTATGGGGATGTCATGTATTGACAGCTCATTAAAAGTATCTCAATTGACTTGGTAGTCCAAGACCGGATTGGTTCATGGCAGAAGTGAGTGCAACGGTAGGACTTCCCCGGGCGAACCATCATAGTTCTACCACATACAGACAAACGAACACACAAATAACAAATACTTGCCATGAAAATACTTTTATAACAGTAACTGTAGAGTATGAAAGCTTATGCCAGTAGCTTTTGCACAGACTTCCAACAGTTATTGGATATTTCCTTCGCGATATTCAATAAGGACCGGAGGACGGCTCTTCATCAAAATGCAGTCGACGGCAAACTTTTTCAATTCTGAAGTCTAGATTGCAAAAATATTATATGATTCCGTCTCGACGAGAAATTTATTGTCGCAAATATCGCAATTGCTATTCAAAATCTACTTATTTTCAAATAGGTTTTTGTAGGTATTTCGTAGATTGTGCAGAAACTAATTGAAAGAGAAAGAAAAAGAGAAAGAATTTTGAAAATCGGTCTACAATAATAATTGGCGGAGAAATCACTGAGTAAGTAAGTTTTTAACAAAAAAAATAGAACCCTCTTATTACTGTTTTTTACCATTTGAAGTCAGTTCTATTTTTTTAATCCAATATTACCTATATTTTGAAGTAGCAGCGATGGCCGAGTGGTAAATAGCCGTGTTCTTCGATGCAACCAATCTCGGGTTCAAATCATCGACGCGCACCTCTGACAAAAGAAATTTGTAATGTGCGCATTTATCGCTGCTCCAATGTTCTCCATCGCCGTGCATGCCTGAGAGAAATTCATAATTTCTCGAAAGCATGACGTCCACCAATCCGCACTTGGCCAGCGTGGTGAACTATAGCCTAAATCCCTCTCACGTGGAAGAGATCTGTGCAGACGTAAAAAGGTTGAAAAAAAAACCTATATTTTTACATTTTTTTTCCAAAAGTTAGTTCCAAGTTTTCTCTTGTTTTGGGGTCACAATATTTAATGGTAAGCACGTCAATCCGTTAAGCGGCGAATCAACGTCGATAATCATCAATTAGTTGATTGGTTCCGTAATTACTGGAGCAAGAAGCGGCGAGAGAACAAAGTAGGGTAATAGGTTAGTTTTAGGGTTCTGAAGTGGTTCCGTAATGGTTCCATATTCCGTTTCCAATGCGTACGTTATGTTTTTTTAAATGGTGTTGCAGGCGAGCATGCAGGCCACGTGGTGTTAAGTAGTTGTTCACACAACCCCTAGCAAGCGTAAGTCCTGCATTTGGTCGTATGCAGTTGCTACTCCGAAGGCTGGTGGTCAATGCATGACTTATGTAAGTCTGGCCGGCAACTGCACCTTTCTACGGAAACACAATAATAATAAATATCTTTGGAGAATTCACACAACACTATCTGATTCCAAACTAAGCAGAGCTTGTACTATGGTAATCAGAAAGCTGATAAACATACTTATATAATACTAAATACATACTTAAATAGATAAATTAACATCCAGACACAGAACAAATAGTCATGTTCATCACACAAATATTTGTCCTGGGTGGAAATCGAACCCACGACCTCACGTTTCGCAGTCAGCTCATCACCCACTACGCCACGGAGGCTGTCAATAGACAATAGAGAATCAGGGCAAATAGGTTGGTACTTCCTCGATCGAACCATAAAAATTATGCCACCTGCAAAACAGTTATACAAAAAAGGTCGCAGCCAATTTAACTAATGATGAAGCCGCGCGTTTAAAATTTAAAACGTATCAATAATGTATGCATTACGTGCGAGTACATATTACAAAACGCAGTTCACACCCAGATAGCCAGCAATAAAATCAATAAGGGCACAATGAAGACATTCGTTCTCATTATCAGTACTTTATCTCGAGCGCGCCGGGCCTCAATGTGTCATGTATTCATTTATCGACATTGTATAAATTTTAGCGGGGCAAAAGTGCTCCAAAAATAATCTTGGCCAAAAATTTTTGATCAGCTAACCTTCCTCCATCAACCCGCATTGGAGCAGCGTGAAGGTGTAAGCTCCAGGCCTTTCTGATAACGGGGAGAGACCCGTGGCCTGTAGTGGGACGCAGTCACTTTTACACGCCGAGGCGAGAGTAGTCTACCAATTTTAATAATACGGTACGGTAATTAGCTCCCTAGAGTTAGATTTTAAGGATGTCTTTGAGATGTAACTATAAATTGCTTTAAAATGTACTTATCATCTCTTATGTAATCCTATTTCTTTTTTATATGGATTATACGGTTCTGAAAATCATACTTTTCTTTCACGGCAAAAATGGGCTCAGAGGTGGAACTTCGATCGAACCATGAAATTTCTACCACCTCTATGAAATCTAAACTATTTTTTACGGTTCCGAAAACTTTGCATTTTTTTCTTGTACAACAATTTTAGCGCATACGCATGCGTACATAGGACATTCGGGATGAATGAATGTATTACAGATACCATTTTATGTTAAGATAAAGTTACTTTGTAATAGAAATTAGTTATTAGTTTCAACATTTCCACATTGGCGACAGAATAACAGCAGTATTCAAGAATGCAACACTATGCAATGAACGCTATTTGGCGTACGTTCGTTATGTCAAAGGCTGTCGATTCAATCAGTTTCGGTATCCCTTCCCAAGACGCCAGGTACCTTTTGAAGGTCCCCCCCCCCCTCCCCGATACCAAAAAAGCCCCCCCCCCCTCCCCGATACCAAAAAAGTCCCCCCCCCCATACCAAAAAAGTCCCCCCCCCCATACCAAAAAAAGGTATAATAATTAAAAATGTAAATGATGATAAATTGATGGTAAATTTTTTTTCATACCGCTTCGCTCAGCTTCTTTGTTCATTTCCAAAACTCCTACATATCACTTCACTATGTTTACTGACTAATTACTAACGACTCACTGGTTTTAGCTATTTTACTTAATTTGTTACTTAACTGGCATGTAGGAAACAGATTGATTTTACTATCGGAGATACATAGGTGTGGACAGAATAAAATAGTGTATTGGTTTCGGTTGTACGAAAACTCAAATTAAAATGTTAGTTTGATAGAAAACTATCAGCGATTCCTAATTAATTTACTTGACCGGGTTCTCCATTAAAACAAAACTTTCTGTTCTGTTAAGTGCTTGCACTTTAATCGATCAAAGATGAAAGTTAATCCAATAATAATATTGACTTTACTGAAATGGCGAAGGGAAAAGTTATCCATTAGAATTATTTATATAGAAAAGGTTATAAAATAATTATTTCTAACATCGTAATTGAATCGAATTAATAAAGTTTATTATAAGCTCTTCTTCTGATAAACAGAAAACAAATAATCAGTCTTTCAATATTTTTGTATTTAGATTGTAGGTGTTTATGAAACTGCAATGTGAATGAGAAACTGAAAAAAAACCAACCATAATAGTAGTAATAATTGTTGCCTATTTTTTATACACTACCAAACTAACAAGCCTATAACAAAATTGAACCGATTGTATCACAATTAGTTAAAATTTAATTTAACGGATTCTTACAACTTTAAAATAAACTTAAAATTTAAAATTTAAATTAAGTTATAATTGTAATTAATTTAGTAAATAAATAACTGTAGGTTAATTTAGTGATTATTGGATGCCTGAATAAGGTAGACTGTTTAAATACTATTGTTAGTCGAAAACACCTAATTTTTTTGTAAACAGTCATCAATAAACGTTTTTCATTTCATTTCATACTTTCCTACTTTCAAAATTTCATACGACGTAACTTGAAGAAAATTATTTTAGAAATGAAAACCAGAAGCAGAATATTTAGATCACCATTTAATTCACAAAGCCTTTGATACAATTTACAGGTAACGATTTAAGGTTTCTAATTAATACAATAACAATTAAATAATAAGTAAGCACAGATACAGAATTTCGGTACGCAATCGGGCAGAGTAACTGTCGTTATTACGATTACAGCACTAATAATCCACCCTTAGAGGAGGCCTCGCTTTTATAGGCGTTTTCTCCTACTTCGTCACATTTTTTATTCAACTACCGACGTTGATTCCTAACAATTATAAGGAAAGTGGTTTTCATGATAACATTCGTGTACCAAGATTAGATAGCTCAGTATATCTTGTACTGTACCGATAAATACTGCCAGTTACTTGTCCCATATAGTATAGCTAACAATTTCACATTACAAAGAAAGAAAGATAACTTTATTTGTAACAAAGGTACGCAGTATAAGTACAGAATTAATTAAAATGAACATACTCAATAAATTTAAGTAAATTATAAAAAAAGATAAAAACTCAACGACCCTGCCTCGATCCATCGATCGATCGAAGATATGTATGTAGTACATATATGTATGTTTCGATATCCGAGGAAGCACTTGAAAATATGATTAAAATTTCTTGCTATGTTTGCCTGCCTGTATGTACGTGTGTGGAAATGGTACGCTTGACACAGGGAATCCTTAATGTTGGACTATGACATATTCGTATGTGCTCAGGATATAGGATAGGTACTGAACGAATAAATTTGTAACAAAAAGTAAAATCGTGGTTCGCAAGTTAATGTGATCTTATTTATCTATGGAATTGTCGTCACGAAATAAACTCTGCTACTTAAATTTTTTTCCTTGATTTTTTAATAATAAAATGTCACAGTCGCACATTATAATATAACAGATAATTTGTATCAAAATGCAACAAATAAATCGTGGTTCGCAAGTTAAGGTCTTTGCAGCCTTAGTCACGATTAGCTAACACTGACGTTGTAATGGTTCTAAACAAGCTATTGATGCGTGTTCCGCAAGGAGACTAAACTATGGAGCTCGTGACGAACTGATCTACATATCTGTGTGAACAGTATTAATTGTATTACTTCAAAATATATTAATCTTATCAGGTGACTTTATTTCGTTAACGTTGGGGAAAAATTTTGTGGTAGGATTACCTACCCCATCTACAGAATATCGATCGTCATCTAACTGCATTCCTTTGCCTTCTGAGTACGAGTCTCTCCCGAAATTTAAGGAAGTTTGGAGGTT
Organism: Pyrgus malvae; assembly: GCA_911387765.1. Classification (NCBI taxonomy): domain Eukaryota; kingdom Metazoa; phylum Arthropoda; class Insecta; order Lepidoptera; family Hesperiidae; genus Pyrgus; species Pyrgus malvae. Next base: position 16,805,832 of record OU426962.1, read on the forward strand.
AAACCTGGGTTTGCGCGTTCTATATATCGGCTGCTGCTGACTGTAATGCTCATAAGTGCAGTGTAGCCAGGATAACTTCGCTAGTTTTTGCACGTATTCGATTGCCTAATCTTATCATTATGATTATGCTCTATCCTTTTTTTGTATCGGGGAACCTTCAAAAGGTACCCGGCACCTGGGGTTATGTGGGATTTGACCGCACTAAAACTCCCTCGGTGGCCTGCCACTGCGCTTGGGGAGGTCTCCGGGATCTCCAGTGGAACGCACCGGTGTCCTCCACGCGCGGCGCCCTGGAACGGGCGATCTTTGGGAGAGCAGATGTGCTCTCCTGCACCTTACGATGCTTACGGTGGTATGCGGCCACGCACACACTGCCGTCCTTCCTGGGGTTGCTTGCTGGACGGATCGAGATCCCACTCTGAACGCCCGCAACGCGGGAAGCCCCCTTTTAGTCGCCTCTTACGATCAGGCAGGGGATACCGTAGCTCTATTCTTAATTCCGAAGCTACAGAGAGGGCTACGTTTTAATAAGCAGTCCCAAGTATAATAAGAAAAAACTTAAATGGAGCATTTAACACCAAAGATTGGTTGACTCACTGGCGTATAAGCGTTGTTTGAAGATAAGTTTAATACTTTAATAGTCCTGTTTAACCTTTGCCCGTATACCCGTATATCCATCTTATACGTAATTAATCTTATACATTTTATACGTAAAAGAAAATGTTTATATGGGTCATATAAATAAACAAAATCGTCTATTATATTCATTATTTATTGCAAGGTTTGAAGTCTCTACTGATAATTTTAAGAATTCAGGGATAAGAAAGTCTTATTTGGTATTAATGATATATTATAATTCATAGTATAAGATTTGTGTATAGTATCTATTGTTTTATTTGATTTAGTTTTGTATTGGTTTATTGTGTTTTTATTTCTATTATGTATTAGTTTATAATTTTAATTCTATTTGTGTATTGATTTATATGGGCCTACGTCGCCTGAATTAAATAAATAAATAAAATAAATAAATAAAAATAAATAAATAATATAATATATTAATAAAGATGAAATTGTACACATTTACTATTTGAATTTACCCGCCCTGTGCCTACACTATATTGATTTATAAATTGATATTTCTCAGGGAGACGCTTGGATGTACCTACCTATTATAAGATTCTGCAGGCCCATGTTATTATTATTATTGTGTAATGTTGATTGCTGTAAATCAACGTAATCGATACCGTTTATCGAAACCGCTAAGTTAATTCCCGTTGATCGTGAAATTTGGCTTAAAGCAAATTCTTACAGACAAAATGAAAGGAAAACCCGGACTTTGTAATTTTGTCATATTTTTGGGTTCTTCAGTATATTTGTGTATTTGAATATTTCAAGATATTACGGAACCTCTGGTGAGCAGTTTAAAATCACAATTAACACATAATTTTATGATGCGTCTTTGTTTAAGTCAGCATGGTTTCACTTCGAACACATTCCTATCTTACGAGTACGTACCTACAAACCGATTTGCCGATTAATTAGCACTTGGTAGTAAAACTAATTGATTTATGGCAGGAGTAAACGAGGAAGACATAACTGGGCACAGACGAAAGTGGGTTTACAGCTGTTTGTGTGGAAAATTATATGTTGATATGCATAAATAGTGATCATATGTTGCAACAATGTTATTGAGTGGAAAGAATACCTTTGTGAAATTAATAATATAGCCTAAGACTTCAAGATACATTTGAATAGGTGTTTTATATAACAATGAAATTCAACGAACAAGTTTTACCGACATAACTTCGAAAATATGTAAGCTAAAGTTTTTTTTTCTTCAATTACTAATGGCATCGCAAACTCTGCATATTGCCAGCGTCAAGTTTAATTTTTGCATCATTTTCTTGCTCGTTTCAATGAAAGCGATGGCTACTTTACCAGAACGTGTCCGTTGAAATTTTGGAGGCAAGCAGGAAAAACAGAAATCCGATATAACTCAAAAATACAACAAGAAAATTAAAATAAAACAATAGTACATTATGTCTTTTCCGACTTCCCGTCATAACTCCCCTAAGCTAAAGTTAATAATAAATCGTACATAAAACAATTAAAATGACCAGGACCGACGAAGCCCAAGACACTACAGGTCAAATAAAAGCTGGAGAGACCGTGTGCGGGCTATATTGCGAGAAATCACAATACAAACCTTATATGACCACACTATATTAAGAAAATACATAGACATGTTACCAGTATGATACTTTGCTTTAATTAGTGTCCCTCGAATGCAGTAATCTCTGTTTTAATAGAATGGAAAGACAAGAAAGACAAAGTTCACTTATATAGGCTGAGAAAGCAACTAAAAATATACTGGAATGAACAAATGGGCTACCTACTTTTATAGCGCTACGTACGCAATTTGTTTAAAAAGTGCTACTTTTCGAGTGTTATTTTTTGCCCAGTTATATCTAATACCTTAAAACGAGCAATTCTTGTATATATCTAAATATTTTTTTTGAATCTCGGAAACGGCTCCAAAGATTTTGATGAAATTTAGTACACTGGTTGCGGGGATGATAAATCGATCCATAAATTTTTATTGATAGAATATGGCATTTTATTGAATGTTTGTGCAGTTAAATATAAAATTATTCTTACTGACATCTATTGGAAAATATTAATAATATTGTGGCGTAGAAAGCCGTCACATGTCAACCGTCAATCCGCCCTTCAAACAAATGACAATGTCTAATGAAAGACATCTATAAAAATTTCGTCAATGGAATGAAAGCTTTCTTGGTCGAATGGTTATGATAGCTGACTACGAAGCTAGAGTACCGGGTTCAAATCTTAAGTAGGCAAGTTGCGTTTTTTATTTTTTGTGATTTTTTTAAAATTGGGAGCTAGGTATTTCAAAAGGATTTATAAAGTAACACTAAGTCAATGAATGTTTTGCTTAAAAATAAACCAAGAAAATAAATTGTTTTTATCCGAGCAACGCTCGGGCGTCCAGGTACTCTGTTTTAATAAGAGTAAAAATAGTTATAATACTTTCTTCTAGTTGTACCCTGCGCGAGTTGCTATACTTGCTATGCTAGTTGGTCGTACCAATTCAGAAGCCTTTTTGGGCTCATGCACAACACTTTGTTGAAGATCATGACATGATCAAATGCATAGTTTACGGTTCTATAAAGAACATACAGACAAACATTCATTTATATTTATATAGATTTTAAATTATAATATATATAAATGAACTCCCAAAAATCACGAGTAATAAAATGATAATATATGCTGATGATGTAACAGTTTTGTTTAGAGACAAAGATAAAAATAATATTGAAAGTAATGCAAACAATATGCTTAAACAGTTAATTAATTGGTTAGATATTATGAATCTCAAAATCAACATAGGAAAAACGAAAATTATGCAGTTCAGTACCAGTTATAGAGAAGATAATAATATAAAAGTAAATTATTACAATGAAGCTGTAGAAGAGGTTAATTCTCATAAATTTCTAGGGATTCTATTAGATCGTTTTTGTACTTGGAAACAACATATAGATGAGGTATGCCAATATGTCAATAGATACGTATTCGCTTTAAGAAGATTACGAAGTATTACATCCGTTCAGACAGCGCTGTTAGTGTACCATGCCTATGTATGTGCGAAAATAAGATATGGTATAATAATCTGGGGTAATTCATCCCATATACAAAAAGTGTTTGTAGCACAGAAAAAATGCATACGAGCTATATTTGCAATGGAATTTAGACAATCATGTAAACCCATCTTTATCAAAAATAATCTATTAACGGTACCATCATTATATACAGGGTGTCCCGTAAATAGTGGATCAACGGGTTATGGGGGGTAGTGAGATTTATTATCTGATAAAAATACTAAAATTTATAGTCCTAGGACTTGTTGTTATTAAGTTATGCTTTGTTTACAAAATTTGGTGAAATTATCATCCACGTAAGCTAAATATTAAATTTTACCATATCTGCTTTGTTATTTTGTTGTTATTTCTGTTCAAGGTAATTAATAATACATAAGTCTTCCTAATTAAAATGATATTCAACCATAATTAACAACACAAAAAAAATACAACCCATAATAGTTGCAAATTTTACGTTCAAAAGTTTTCTAACTGAAGTTTGAACAACGCTGGTGTAAAAAAAATGTATGGTAACCTTGTGAAACTTTATTTTAAAAACATCTGCATTTCATAACAATTACAAAAAGGTATAATTCTTAGGTATAAAGTAGAAAATTTTTCATTTATTCAATATCATAGGATATTTTTGGGAGAAAATAAAAAGACGTGACATGATACGGGCGTAAATTATTCCGCTTCAATATGCGATGTACTGTACTTCTTGGGATACCAGAGCGTCTAGAAATACGGCGAGTACTAGTTGAAGGATCTTCTTCTACTTCTGCTAATATCTGACGTTCATCGACTGCTCTAGGCCTTCCTTCATGGTTTCCAGTTCCAGGAATTCGACCTTCAAGGTAAGCGTTATTCACTCTCAGAAAAATTCGGTGATCGGGATAGCGCTCACGATACGTACGTGCTGCTTGCCGAGCATTCCCAGCACAGAGACCATAAAGAAAAAACATTTCTGCATATTCACGTGGAGTGTATGTATTAGGCATTTTTCTTCAAAAAAACCAAGTCGAACAATATCCAAATCACAAGCAAAATCAAGGTCCAATTCAAGCGCACTTTAACAAATAGTAATATCGTAATGACGGGTCCGAGCCAAACACGTGTGTAGTTGGAACTGGAAACCATGAAGGAAGGCCTAGAGCAGTTGATGAACGTCAGATATTGGCAGAAGTAGAAGAAGATCCTTCAACTAGTACTCGCCGTATTTCTAGACGCTCTGGTATCCCAAGAAGTACAGTACATCGCATATTGAAGCGGAATAATTTACGCCCGTATCATGTCACGTCTTTTTATTTTCTCCCAAAAATATCCTATGATATTTAATAAATGAAGAAATATGCTACTTTATACCTAAGAATTATACCTTTTTGTAATTGTTATGAAATGCAGATGTTTTTAAAATAAAGTTTCACAAGGTTACCATAAAAAAATTTTACACCAGCGTTGTTCAAACTTCAGTTAGAAAACTTTTGAACGTAAAATTTGCAACTATTATGGGTTGTATTTTTTTTTCTGTTGTTAATTATGATTGAATATCATTTTAATTAGGAAGACTTATGTATTATTAATTACCTTGAACAGAAATAACAACAAAATAACAAAGCAGATATGGTAAAATTTAATATTTAGCTTACGTGGATGATAATTTCACCAAATTTTGTAAACAAAGCATAACTTAATAACAACAAGTCCTAGGACTATAAATTTTAGTATTTTTATCAGATAATAAGTCTCACTACCCCCCATAACCCGTTGATCCACTATTTACGGGACACCCTGTATATTAGAAATGGCAAAACATGTAAAAAGTAACATGGATCAATTTCAATTAAGCACTCAACCACAAAGTGACAGAAGGAAAATAATGAAGCCACTAAACCGTCCTATGAGTAGCCTTGCCCTAGAAAAAAGAAATTGCCACATTATGGCATACAAGATATATAATAGTATACCAAATGAAATTACTCAGAACTCGTATAAAAAATTTCTTCAATTAATATTTAAATGGCTTTGCAAAGAATGTTTTTATAATGTTAATGACCTAATAAATGATGACTACTAAATCTGTAATGGTAACTAAATTTTGATGAATTAATTAAACAACTTGTGACATGACTACTTATTATATTATATTTTAACAAATCTGTTTTGACATTGTATTCAATTTATTATTTATTTGTTAAATTTGTTAATAAAGTGACTATAAATTAAATATTATATTAAAAATGTAAATAAAATGTATTCTCAAATTGTCAATTTGCACACCACATAGTGGTTAGAATTGCTAGACATATTCTGTATATAAGACCTTGTATAATGTTATTCATCAATTCTAATGCAAATAAATAAATAAATAAATAAATAAATAAATAAATAAAGCCTCTAACCAAACACATTCATAAAATAGTTCATAAGCTTTTGGACCATAATATACTCGTAGGTGTTGTGAAAAATACGGTTAGTAATTAATTATTAATATTTTTATTACGTGATTGTCAGAAACACGGTTACGTTACCTTTATAACTGCAATGGATGATAACGATTTTAAAAGAAAACAATTTAATATGCACTATGACTTACTTTTGATTATAACGTCATAAAATATTTTAAGGCTCATTTTGATGGCTGTTTTTTTTTAATAAATAACCAAACCCACCGAATCCCATAGGTACTTGATCATTCCGAAATCATCTTAATATATAAAATTCTTCTGTGAGTGTGTATGTCACTGAAGTCCTCCTTAACGGCTGGACAGATTTTAATGAATTTTTTTGTGTGTATTCAAATGGATTCGAGGATGGTTTAGATTCACAAGTAGTTTTCCCATATAAATTGTTCCTATCTGTCAAACGTTTGTATTTCGTGCCGTGCCGTTCTAAACTTTGACACATTCAGAATAACAGGACAGTTTGTATGTCATTATTTGTTTTATATTTTTGTTTGATAGTAACATGAAGTCTCTTTAGAATAATAAGAAAACAAATCCTCTTTTATTACTTTTAAGGCACGACAACGTCTGCGGGGTCCACTAGTTTACTTATATGTACTTACTTACTTACTGTATTCACAATGGATCTTTTTCTCTCGTTACTTCATGCAGTAGCTGCGCAGTAGCCAATATATTATCTAAACTAACCCAAACACTTCTCCGAATGCAGTACATACTCAGTATGTTGCATCTAACTTCAGAGGGACAAAGATCCGTTGTGACAACTTAGGTGCGTAGATTGGAGAACCATTACTACTCATTTAAGTCACTTACTACATGAAAACCTATACAAACTCTACAATGTGTGAGAGGTCAAGTTCAGCTGCAGTGTGACAGACAGTGGGCGATCCATCACCCTTATCGAGGTGCATGCACCCAGACGACGCATATAGCGTTCCTTCCACTTGACACCACCAGAACGACACCACCGGTGGTGTCATATGGAATCTCTAGTCCACATGACACCACCCTAGTGATGTCTAGAAACGCGTTTTTGACAAACAGCTCCCAATTCATTATTTTAATTTATCTATTGTTAAACTATAAATAATAACAGAGTTTATGACATATAAATTTTTATTTAAGTAATTTTCATTTTAATGTATTTATTTATTTTATTTTATTATTTTTATTTAATTTCTTCAGTATTACTATCCATATCAATTTTGAAAAAAAAATTAAAGTCGGAAAGACAATAATATGTAAATTGCAATGAACAATGTCAAGATGACCATTTGTGTGACAGATAAATATATACTTTTTCAATTGCAGTTTTCATATCAACAACTAAGCAACTTTGATGAGTTGTTCTTATAACGCCCGGGATGGTTCCTAGTAGGTAAAAGTCCGTTTTGCTGTATGTAACATCACTAATAGTCGGTGGTGTCATGTGGACTAGAGATTCCATGTGACACCACTGGTGGTGTCGTACTGGTGGTGTCAAGTGGAAGGAACGGCATATAGATATGTGTGCGCACGGTATTTCATTTGACAGGCTTCTTTGTCATGATAGCCTGGTACTTCAAGACGGAGAGATACCAGACTATTCCTACGGGGACTTGGGTTCAAATCCCGATGCACATCTCTGACTCATATTTAACTTCATTACGACACTTTACTTCGCTGTGCATGCTTGAGAGTTATAAAACCTACGTAGTAACAACGTTAGCGTGATGCAGACCGTCATAACGCTGTCTAGCATGATTTATTCAAAAAATAGAAAGAAGATGGTGCACGCTAGCGACTTCTATACTGAGTAATTAAACAGAACTTTTTTTTTCAAACCATTTGATGCCCCCTTGCTGGGCAAAGCACAGGTGTCCTCTCGGAAGTGAGAAGGATGTAGGCCATAGTCCACCACGCTAGTCAAGGAATATAAAACAGATTTATCCACTTATTTCTTTTTTACCGACTTCCAAAAGAAGGAGGTACTGTATTCGGCTGTATGTATTTTTTTTTTTTATATATGTTCACCGATTACTCCGCCGTTTGTGGACCGATTTTCAAAATTCTTTTTTTGTTCGTATGCTTATACTCCCGAGGTGGTCCCATTGTCACCAAATCAGGATCTGATGATGGGATCCCAGGGAAATCGAGGGGAACTCTCAAATTTTATAGGCACACACATTGATTTTCTTATAGTTTCTGAAGCATAAGAGATATTTACGCATAGAAATCATCATCTCATGTTGCTGAGCTGATGATGGAAGGTACTGCGACAGTGAGGAGTTGAGAGCAAATTCTTTCAATAAATAGTTTTTTATCCGAAATCTTACATTCCTCAGGTGGTCCAACTGTCACCAAGTCAAAGTTTGATGAGGGGATCCCAGAGAAATCGAAGGGAATATTCAAATTTTAAAGCACAACAAATGATTTTCATATTTTTACAAAGCAAAACAGACATTTGTGTATAATTATCGTCATATCATGTTGCTGAACTGATGATGGAAGGTACTACGACGGTTAGGAGTTGAGAGCAAATTCTTTCAATAAATGGTTTTTTGTTCGAAATCTTACATTCCTGAGGTGGTCCAACTGTCACCATGTCAAAATCTGATGATGTGATATTAGGGAAATCGAGGGAAACACTGAAACGTAATAGGCACACACATTCTTTTAGTCATATTTTTAACATAATACAAATATTTATGTCTGGTAATTATCACCTGCCGTTGCTTAACTGATGATTGAAGGTACAACTCCTCAACGGTTAGGAGCTGAGAGCAAATTCTTTATTTAATTTATACGTTCAGGTGGACTGATAGTAGTTTTCTTTCAGACTTTTAGATGGCTATTAGATAAACATGATTATAAAAGGTAAATCTGTTTAAAGTTTAGAAGTTAAGTGAAAAATTTTCCAATTATGCTAATACATACAGAATTATTAAAATTACTAAAAAGAGTGAAATAAATTAAGTTTTTAACAAAAAAATAGAACCGACTTCAAACGGTAAAAAATAAAATTGTTCAGTACCTACTTCTTCTTGCTTATGGTAATGACTCTTAAAACTATTTTTGAAGTCAAATAAAAAATATCAATAAACACAAAGTGACCTGTAGTTTGCTCCTCTGTCACACCAATTAAAATAAAAACACTTTTACCCTTCAAAACCACGTTAGTAACTCAACTCAAAGAAACCTTGTAGTAGAAACAGATTTATACTAATTTAAAAGCTATTTTCAAAAATAAATAGTATGCTTGGGCTACTTTGCTGCTTTGTGTGCGACTTAAAAATATCTGACAGCGAGCCTGCATCCCGTAACACGCAAAAATAATGTTATGTTTATTTTTGTATAATCTTGAAGTAAGCAAACAAAGAAGACACGTGAAATCATAATATTTCTGCAGCCCACACTCTTCTACACTCCTTCCATACTCAATAAAGTTGCATCGCGACAGAAATAGTTACCTAATAACTAAGTTCTTTCTTTGCAAAGTTTGCGAATAACAGCTACCATTACAGAAATTATTTCTGCAAATGTAGACCGTTCATCGTAATAATATCTTCTGTTTCAATGTACACTTAGCTTTCTAGAAGGGATTCGAGGAGAAAGTTCGTGACAAACAAATCTTTGACAATTTAATGGATTCAGAACAACTTTCATAACCAGCTTTAACAGAGCAATCACACTGAAAGAACAGCGTCTCGATCGTTAACTGAAACAGTGAAAGCACACGAATTTAATGGACATTTATTATTATAAGCGTTTGTGTTACGAAACAGTGATCATAAACTTTTATTTATGAAGCGAAACGAGTTTTCGTTTGTTGTGGAGAAAGATTGGGATCTTTCAAGCATTATTGGTAGTGGTAAAAGTGCAGAATGATTTCTATCTAAGCTCAAAAATATATATTTAATAAATTATTATGTTGCAAATAAGATAATGAGGAACGGAGCCTTCCTATGGGATAAAGCCTCTATCGCCATCTTTTTAACTAATCTTTTTAACTTTTTTTGGTTAGTGAGATTTGGATATATTAAAAAAACTGAGAAATTTTTAATAAATACATCCTACTTGCGAATTTGCATCTACGTAGAGTTGTGTTATTAACCATTAGAATTCAACAATCTACACAGGTAAGCGAATCGAGCTACGATTTCGTCGGCGTTTTCGCGACGCGATGGGTAGGGTATTGAGATCCCGAACGTTATCGATTTATAGCAGACGTTAAGCCGAGACGGAGGCCTTTGACCGGTATGAAAACATCTGACAGGGGGGTTGCTCATTCGTATCTCCAACCTAATCCGCATAATGGCCTAAATCCCTCTCAATTGTGTGAGAAGGAGACCTGTGCTCAGCAGTGGGACAAAAAAAAGGGTTGAAAAAAAAATCCGCATTGGAGTAGTATGGTAGAGTAAACTTTAGGCTTCGCCAATTATGAGGTAAGTCTAACAGTGGGATGCATAAAGGAGTAAAAGTACTGAAAAATGAAAAATAAAAGGACTGGAAGGCATACCATACGTAATAACCAACATACCCATTTTGTATTTAACAACACCTTAATATTACTTTGGTACTTATTTTTTTTATTTATCGTATTAATGCGTATAACATGTATTATGTTGTAGTATTATGACACGTATCAGAGCCCCATTCTAAGGAACGCCGGTAAAAACCTACCAAGAGAAAGATATCCGAAGTAGAATAACAGTAAACATTGCGCATCGGACTGCAGTAATACTTAGCCGTGGTTAGTTGCGTAATGCAGGTGCTGCAGTGGTGCTGTGGAATATGTCATTTCGTGAAATGACCAACTGATATATCGAGATAGCTTGTTTCTTATTTACAATGATTTGATACTAAAATAAAATTGAGTCGATTGGAGTGAAAGAAATTTTTGTGAATAAAATAGCTTTTATTAGTATTAGTATTTTATTTTGCTTCTGGTAGTCACCAAAAGTAAAAAACGATAAGCTTTTTTCAGCTTGATAAATAGCTTAATGTTATGATAATATTAGAGCAAATTGCCCTATACATTATAAAGCACCACTTTTAACTCACACCCATGAAAAATATACCGTAACTTTTGCTATGCTTTCACCATTGACTCGCAGGGGGCATTTGAAGTTTCCATTATAATGTAGAAACTTATTTTGCAAAATTATTATCATTTATATTAATTATCACGCTGCTACCGACAGATTTCAGTCGTTAAACCATAAGTTAAACTATATCCGACCGCGGGTCTGCTAGCCCGAATCTCTAGTGAGCCATGTTGAAGCAGCATCATTGAATAAGCTCCAGGCCTTCCCAATTGGGGGGTCAAATACCTAGCAGTGGGACGCAAAAAGGGTTTCAGCCAGATACCAGCTTACTTTATCGTTTACTCTAACTCTATTTGTAAAACAGCGAATTTCCAAAATCAGACGATCCGAGTAAATGCAAATTTCTTAACCTAGCTACAACACAGATGTATAGAACCAGTCCGGATGGCCCACTTATACGCAGGTGCGGCGCCGGGCCGTCTGCACTGACCGACGCACCTGACTGCAATTTTCTATTATAAGTACTTCCGAATTAACTATTCTATCTCGTAAGCGCTTTGTTTTCACATTGGACTACTAGGACATTGTTATGTTAAATGTTCAGCGCAGCTCCATTGCATTTTTAAACTTCAGTGAAATAGCGAAGGTTCTAAGTTCATCGTGATGAAATGGATATTGTTTTTTTAAATTATATTTTTTTGAAAAACGCAAAACAATTCCAAAAACTTTTTTTGAAAGGTGTGCAGCAGAAAACTTTAGCGTAATGAATGGAAACAATAAAAAAGCCACCAGCGCGAGTGGTCACCCATCTTACACTCAGCCCCGCCTATGTAATGCTGAGGCAAAAGCGTGCATCTGTAAAATCCCTTAAAAGAACATGATGTTTCAGGCTGTTCCAACTATTGGGAGATTAAGGATAAAATATAGTAGTAAAACAATTTTTATAAAAGAATTTAAAAATCTGTTCCGTGAAAAAGTGAATCAAACCTTTTTAAAAAAAAAGGAACCATAATATCATGCAGTCTGAAGCATTTATCTTACGTCGTCATTTTCAATATAATTTGTAAAAAACCGGTCAAGTGCGAGTCGGACTTACGTACGAAGGGTTCCGTACCATTATCTATAAAAAATCACGTTTATTGTATGGGATTATTAAATATTTATTTTATTCTATTTTTAGTATTTGTATAACAATAGCGGCAAAAGAAATACCTTTGATTATCCATAGAAATCATTGCATTAAGATTGAATGAAAGGTAAATTGTGGTTTACGATTTATGACGTATTAAAAAAAAACAATAGGTTGCACTCCGGAAGTGCCGGCAGAAGTGATAACATTAACGTTGTGCATTTTTGATGTCTTGGAATCGTTAGGGAATAATTCGGCACGAATTGCTTGAATTATCAGTTCCTATTAATATCTATCTAGTATTTTTACAAAGTACTCTCTCATTTTCTTTCACTATTTCTTCGTCACTTTTTTCATTAATAGATGCACTTTGTTCAATGTCCATATTTTAAATACTTGATATAAACGAATTTTAAGATAAAATTATACTTGACGCTGGCAATATGCAGAGTTTGCAATGCCATAATTGAAGAAAAAAAAGTATAGACAGCCGTCAGATGAGCCGTCATCAGCTGTCACCCCTCCATCTTGGTCTAAGAGCCGGTGAAGATATTCACTCGTTCGGTTGTTACAAGAGTGAAGGTGATATGAAAGAAAATTGATTAAAATTAATTAAATTAAAAATAGCTATGAACACTTTTCGATAGTCAAGTATCGTCAATCATAGGCATATATGTTTATAAATTATATTTGGTAAAAAATATGTCTCATCGAATGATCAGATCGGTGAAGGTCGATCTTCCTCGTCTCCTCTACTATCTTACGAAATTTTTCGATCAGCACACGTGACCTCGCGCGAGTTTCACAGTTTTTACCCATCCCACAAAAAGTGCTCAACGCCGCTAAAGAAGTTTTCACTTCAAAAACTACTTACTAGATCTTATTCAAACCAATTTTCGGTGGAAGTTTGCATCGTAATGTACATCATTTATTTTTTTTAGTTTTATCATTCTCTTATTTTAGAAATTACGGGGGGGGGGGGCACACATTTTACCACTTTGGAAGTGTCTCACGCGCAAACTATTCAGTTTAGAAAAAAATGATGGTAGAAACCTCAATATCATTTTTGAAGACCTATCCATAGATACCGCACACGTGGGTTTGATGAAAAAAAAATTTGATTTTCTGTTCTAGGTATGGGGAACCCTCAAAATTTATTGCTTTTTTCTATTTTTGTGTGAAAATCGTGGTTCACAGAATACATCTACGTACCGAGTTTCAACGGTATATTTCTTATAGTTTCGGAAAAAAGTGGCTGTGACAACAGACAGACAGACAGACATCACGAATCCATAAGGGTTCCGTTTTTTGCGATTTGGCTACGGAACCCTAAAAATTATGTAGAAATTTAAGCTTTTACTTACGTTATTGGATATAGGCATATCGCTTTACAGCTTTTAAGCCCATTTTACACAAAACTTATACAGCGTCCAGCTTTTACGTAACCGCATATGAGTTCGTTAACCTTTATTGCACAACTCATCAGCATATTACAATAATCATTTCCGGTTCTTGCATATGGAGATCAGATCTAGATTTTGGTTCTTGTTACTCGTCGTGACTGTAATATAATATCTAAGTGTACTAGTTTGTCGCTAGCGAAACATCCGCGGGTATGTAAATAGGTAATTTAATTTAAGCGCGCATGGCCCGGCGGTTAGGAAGCGCGCATGGCCCGGCGGTTAGCGTAGAACGCTAACGATTTATGCAACTAAGCAAAACGGGCGCGGTCGGGTGTGAGATGGGTGACCGCTAGTGGCAAAAAAAATCATGCGCGTTTCCGTGCACGTTAAGAAAGAAAGAAAGAAAGAAAGAAAAAATATTTATTTCATATTAGGAATACAAAATATTCGCTTAATGAATGTCATTTTTTCCCGGTCATCGCCTTTAAGTGCCCGTTTGGGCTAGATGTTGAGCTGAGAGAAAAAAGGCGGCGGAAAAAAACTCCCAGCACTCTTTTTAAAAAAAACAGTACATGATAATATATTTGAGATAACAGAATGGCTATGGGTCGATAATGGTCACACGTGACAGCTGATCGTGTGAGACACCATCAACCCACTTCCACCTGCTCACAGATGCAAGTTATTACTAAAACTAATACAATCTATGAAGAAATAGCCTTGTGTGAGCGATAGCTTGTTAAGCCGTCGGTCCCGGTTGTTGTCGATAGATAACAGTCGTTAAACCTTGTTGGAGGCCTTATGGGCGGTTTCAAAACATCCGACAGCGAGTTGGCCACTAATCTCCACCAACCCGCATTGGAGCAGCGTGGTGGAGTAAGCTCCAGGCCTCCCCAATAATGGGGAGAGACCCGTGCCCAACAGTGGGACGCAAAAAGGGTTGCTGCCAATTTAATTTAATGATAACCCAACTTTAATAATGTCATAATGGCCGAGGCGCCTTGTTTTTCGTAGGTATCATATTTTTGAATGAGGTAAGATAACAAGACAAAATTGTTGTTTTTAATAGTAACATTATTAATTTAACATTATTAATTTAATAATAACATTATTAATTAATTTTAATAGTAACATTAATAGTAACATACTACTAGCCTTCCGCAAGCGGATTCGCCCGTGTTGACCCGTTTTATAGGTTCCTGCATGATAAAAACCATCCTATGTCCTTTCCCAAGGTCCACTCTACTTGTGTTCCAAATTTCATTAAAATTGGTTCAGTAGTTTAAGCGGGAAAGCGTAGCAGACAGACAGACACAGTTACTTTCGAATTTATAATATTATAAGTAGAGATAAAAATATCTATTTTACCGATCAGCTGTCACATGTGCTCATTCTGTTATCTCAAATATATAAGTACTTTTTTAAAAGAGTGCTGCTGGGAGCTTTTTCTGCCGCTTTTTCTGTCTCAGCTCAACATCTAGCCCAAACGGGCACCTAAAGGCGATGATCGAGAAAAAATGACATTCATTAAGCGAATATTTTGTATTCCTAATATGAAATATTTTATTTTTCTTTCTTTCATATGCACTTACGGCCGTTTTCAATAACCTATCGAAGATTATAGATAGATCGCTATCTCCGATAATCAGTAGCAGCGTATCTATCCTTAGTTTCAATTTCACAATCATGGATAAGAGCTATCTATCTTTCATCAAAGATAGATAGTAGTTTGCCTCTCATCTGTCAAAGCTTCTTGTGACGTTTCGTTCCTAGGTATCGACGCAAAAACATATATTTTTTTTTTGTTTTTTTTTATTAATTTTATTATTGTATAGGTACTATTTTTCTTGTAAACTATTATCTTCATAAAAATGTATCTAAACATAAACAGAATTATTTTATTCTTTAAATATCCATAATTTACGGACGTCGAGAATGAAACAGAACGTTTTAAAAACTTGGACTATTTTTTTATCTGTGGCAGGCATCTCTTGAAGTTTGGACGCGAATTATTGTTATTTTCAAGTTTCAGCTTTTTTAGTGTGTTTCAAAGCGAAATAAAATGGCTCATGTAAGAAGTCGGCATCACTGTTACTATCTGTATAACAATCTAAAATCTTCCCAATAATTACATAGACATAGGTATCACTGTCTTCACTGCTTAAATAATCCATTATATTATAATACAGGGGTTGTTTTTAAAAAATATTCAAAGCTATCGGCCAAGTTTGACAGATAACAGAATTGCATTACTCGAGATAGCTTCATCTATCCGACAGTAAGTTGAAACTTATATTGAAACGCAGGTAAGCGTAACTTGTATGGCGTCTTTATCTTTTGTACGTTATCCGTCCTCCCAACGATAGATAGATAACTTCGATAGAAAATTGTATCTGTAGATAGGTTATTGAAACGAAAGTAATGACGAAAAGATAGATTTGTCTATCTTTAGTAGGTGAAATGACAGATACCTAGATAGGTTATTGAAAACGGCCGTTAGTTGCACTGCTACTCCGAAAGCTGATGTCACGTCATGAACCGCAATGATCCACAGAAACGCAACTGAATTAATTTACGGCAGAAGTAGGTGGTACCTCTCCGGTCAAACGTATTCTACCAATCCAAAAAAGGGAAAGAAGTTTCGACTGACTTTTTATGTCCCGTAAGTGAGTGCTTGACTATCTATCATTATATAACCTTCGGGAGCTTGAATTCTGCCATTGTCCCTTGAAACTTTAATTTAAACCATGCTAAATAGTGCTCTAACACCGTTAATTTAAATCGTCGGTCAGGCAGGTCAATGTTCATGTTAGAACAAAAAAAATATAAAAATCTAATAAGTTTGAATCAAGGAATAAATAGCTTCTTTACTGTATCTTATTGTTATTTTTCATGGCGTTTTAGAGGAAACTTAACAGACCATGATTTTTTTCTGACAATAACAATTTTATTTAAACACAAATATATGTACAATAATAATAAAAATATACATAATCCTATAAAAAACTATAATTAATAAATAACTATATACAAGTAAAAAGAACTGTAGATAAAAGATAATTACAAAAAAAGATTTATAAATAAAAAACTTCTAAAATGTTAGTGTTGGGCATGGCACCCAAGACGCTGGCGGCATTTCCCCGTTGAACAGCGAGGCTCAGTCTTTGGGCGAAAGACAAAGACATTTCAAACAAAGACCATGATTTGGAACTAAGTATTAAGTAAGTATTTTATTTTACAATACACCCACATACTATAGTTTACCTATACAAGAATAATTCAGTAATAGTTTTTTAATTTATTTTAGGGTGCATGGTGTCAATAGTATCTCAAAAAGCACGTCACGCTTTTTTTTACAATAAAATACATTTTCTTCTTATTTATTTACTTTTTAGTTCGTATTTTCACAAAAGCGTGTTTTTTAGTTTTTTATACCACATTATTAAGGTATTTTTAATTTTTTTAGTTGGTTTTTTTTTCATATTATTGCATTGTCATCAGCCCTTGACCCCTGCAAATTTTCAAGTTAATCAGACGCTTAGAAGTAGGTGAAAATGAAGTTAAAAGATTCATACAGGATACAGGTCAAGCTAATGTAAGCTTATATAATATATAAAAATTCAATTTTTATTTTTTATATATTCTTATAACGAAAATGTAATCCAATCAAAAATTCATTAGTGGCTGCAGTAATGACAAAAACTATCATGCAAATTCATACGCAATTACATGGAGTGCTCGTTAAAATATCAGCCGGCTTTTTCCTAGTAGAGCAAAATCATAAAAATGGTAATTCCATATGCAATTTGTTTGAAAGATACTAAAGAACATTGCAGAATTCAATTTTATTGTTCGAAAGATACATTATATCAAACTAGCTTTCCGCCAGCGGCTTCGCCCGCGTGGTCCCGTTTTATAGGGTCCCGTAGGATGAAAACCATCCTATGTGCTTTCTTTTATGTAAAAGTCTCTACATAATAAAAATTCCATTACAGCAACTTCTGAATTTCAATATTATTTATACCAAAGGGTTATAAAAATATTTGTTTTACTAATTTTTTCAAACAAAAATGAATATCAACCCACGATAAATTAAGATGTATCGATTAAATGCCATAAGTCTCAATAACTTCATTCATCGGTGAAACAATACAATCAATACGTAGATAACTGTAGTACAATACACGTACAAATCTAGATAGAGATTTGTCGGTCTTCAAATAGATTCAACAAATTTAATACTTTAAAGACCGAATTATTAAGATAATAATCGAAACGGAGCATTGAAGCAAGCCACATTAGAGCAACGTGATGGAGTAAGCCGCAGCTCCTAAATTAGTCCCTATAGCTTCGGGGCTAAGAAAAGAGCTGCGATATGCCTTGATCGTAAGATGTGACTAAAAGGGGGCTTCCGGGGATGTGAGCAGTGAGAGCCCGATCCGTCCAGTAGCAGCCCCGGGAAGGGCGACGGTGTTTGCGTGGCCGCATACCGCCGTAAGCATCGGAAGGTCCAGGAGAGCACATCTGCTCTCCCGAAGATGGGCCCGTTCAGGGGCGCCGCGCGTGGTGGACACCAGTACGTTTCACTCGAGATCCCGGAGTTCTCCCCAAGCGCAGAGGCATGCCACCGAGGGAGTTTAAGTACGGTACAAATCCCACATAACCCGGTGTCCTCTCCCAAAGTGCCGGTGCCTTTTGAAGGTTTCCCCCCGATAACAAAAAAAAGCTTACTAAATTATGGGAAGAGATCGGTGACCAGCTACAAATTGACAACTCAATCTGTTTTTGTTAGTTAAGAGCTTTTAGCTATTGAATATAATATTATGAGTTCGGGTTCGATTTCCGATGAGGCAGTAATCTGTACGTTGAATTTAATTTTTTTCCACGGTCCAATTATATGGCGGTATATGTTCATATTTTTATGAGGGTAATGACTAATGAGTGTGAAGCGACATTTATCAATATACATGTTTTATTTTATAGGCATCACATATAACACTTGTTTTATTTTGCAGTTGTTATTTCAATAGTTAATCTTAAATGTAATTACCACCACGATTAGATCTGATTTAACAGCATTCATTTTTTATCTGTGCGTGTGCAGTACGCGTGTTACTTACATACATATATTCGTTCTATTATGCATCAATATACATATTGATCTACCTTTCGGCAGAAAGAACTGTAAAACCAGCATTATTCTCTAAGTGCTCTTGTTACAATCATTGCAATCAGTTTTTCACATGCAGGCGTTCTTAAGATTATGATTTATTGTCCCTTTGTTTTCGGTTATGTTTATTATATTCAGTCCGACGTTTAGATTTAATTACCGCTGAGGTACATACTGTTCTGTTTAATTTAACTAATTACTTATAAAATAAATTTCATTTTACATAATTAAAAAATGAAATATATGTCAATAATTTCAGTTAGATTAAATATTTGGTTTTGAATTCATAATACGTAATATAAATAAAATTATTCAGGTACAATAAGCAAAAACTGAAGTAGCGAAATGTGTATAATTTGTATAATAATTATTCAAATATTACTTAGTAAGTAGTAAAGTGTAGGAAGTGTTACCATAATATAATGTGTTAGAAACAGCTCTTTACTGTTAGTGCTTTAATAAATTGAAAATATACTTTTTGTGACATACAATTTGTTTGATTCGATTTTTCCTTTATCTATTCCACAACGTACCACAACACAAAAAGTAAAGATAGAACTCTGCGAACAATAAAGTGGGGCCGGTTAAAACTGCACCTCGCACATTAGATGCACACACGTGCATATTAGATGCACAAAAGTGCACCTTGCTTTACTAGTCGATAACACAGCGCATCAAGCAAAACGTTATTAAAAATATTAAAATTCCCAAGAATAATTGCTGAATTGTCTTGAAAGGGTGTAATGAATATTATAATTATTATTAATAATAATAACGGGCAAAATAATAATTTTTTTTAACCTTTATTTTATGTCTCGACGACCTGCGTGGCACAATGATTACAATGCCAGACTGCCAATCGAAAGGGTCCCGGGTTCGATTCCCGGCGGAATAGAAATTTAAATGATGAGTTTAAATTTCTGTTCTCGGTCTGGTTTCTGTCTTTATGTGTGTCCATGGTACCCACGACACAGGTTATATCTACCTTAGGTACTATGGGGCTATGAGTGTAAAGCGTTATATATATTGTGATTTATTTATTTATGTCTCACTGCTGGGCACAGGTCTCCTCTCACGTGTTAGAGGGAATTAGGCCTTAGTTCTCAGTAATTTGAAATACGATCACAATTTCAGACCGCGCACAGCCTTGTTTACAAAACCCGACTTTGTTGTTCCCAGAGTTGGAACTCACTGTATAGTTTGCTTTATAGATATATCTTTGACGACCCGTGTGGCGCAAGTGTTACCACGCCGGACTGCCAATCAGGGGTCCCGGATTTGATTCCCGGCGACGCAGAGATTGAGTGATGAGTTTTAGTTTCTGTTCACGGTTTGGGTGTCCATGGTACCGACGACACAGGATATACCTACCCTACTGTGGGGCTATGAGTGTGAAACGTTGTTTCTCTTTTATTTATCTTTAGTTTTTATTTGATCTGACGTAAAACATACAGTATTGTAGGTATAGTAAATAAGTTCAAGAATTCTTGAAAGTACAATGCCCTCGTTCGGTCCTCAATATGTCAGATCAATTTAATTGGCTATCATTAATTATTAACTGCGTTCCAATAGGGAGGCGATGATAGGGGAATTTATAGGCCCGTTCACATGCACCGATTTGTAGCTCTGAATTATTTGTTCCATTCAATGATTGTAGCGGAGCACAATTGTTTACAATTACTAATGATCGGTATGGAGATGTTGCTAGGTCAAATTCGATAAGATGGTTTGTTTATATACGAGTACTTTACTTTAAGCAAAGATTAGTTGCGAAAATGTCCGCTTCAGGGTGAAGGTAAAGAAAGGAAGGAAAGTAATGAATATATGACGACCTGCATGGCGCATGGTTACCATGCCGGCTAATCAAGGGGCCCCGGGTTCGATTCCGAGCGAAATAGAAATTTGAATGATGAGTTTAAATTTCTGTTCTCAGTCTGGGTGTTTATGTTTGTATCTTTGTGTGTGTCCATGGTACCCACGTCACAGAGTATATCTATCCTACTGTGGGGCTATGAGTGTGAAGAGTTATTTATTTATATATCGTTGAATAGAAAGAAATATTTTTAGGGAGTTTTTTTTAAACTTTACACTTTAACCTACATCATTTGAATAAAAATGAATGAATGAAAATCAAAATATACATACATATTATCTTTTTTTATTTACTGCTGATTAGTGCTTATTCCAGTTCCGATTTTTTCTTTGCTTTTTTCGCTCTATACCAATACTATGATAAAACTGATAAAAGAGTTAACATTAACCTAAAAATAATAATTAATTAGTGAATGTGTAGGAAATGTTGCTAGGTTAAATTCAATGCTGGATTTACCAAAAGGCTGAGTAGGCTGGAGCCTAGGGCGGCAGATTTTGGGGGGCGTCAAATTTGGACCGGAATTTATTTATTGGATAATCAACAAGGCGTACAATTATACAAAAACCAACTTAAAATTACAATATACTAATAATTATATCTAAATGCTGCCGTAATTATATAAGATAATTTTATTTTTATTTTAACAAAGTATAAATTTTCAATTAAAAAACAATTTATCACTACCATATATGCATTTGAAATAAATTATCAATGTTTATTGTAGTTATGGTGCACTACTTTGGCTATAATAGCTTACACATGAGATATAGATATATTTATACTCTAACGGGCTTTTTTGTAGGACTATTAAAGATAAACATGTCCATCATACATTACATTATGTTGTTTGGCAGCGCACGCCAGAATAGCTCGCAGGTGATAGATTTTTTCCTACTTACTTGACACTTATTTCGGACAATAAAATTCACACTATATCTTTATAAATTGTAGCATATGTGTTATTCTGATGTATAAGCTATATTATCATAAAGTTTCATTTAAATCCATTCAGTAGTTTTTACATGAAAGAGTACCTACCTAACAAACATCCATACTTACAAACTTTGGCGTTTATAATATTAGTAAGTATGAAGTATGATCTCAAACGAATCAGAGAGTGTCTCTGAGTATTATATTTACGTAGGTACCTAATATTAACAACAAAAAAATGGTTTTTGTTACTGTACTAACAAAAAACAGACACTACACTGTTGTTGATACGGAAACGATCGTGAATACTTTACAAAAAGATCTATTCATACAAATGAACATTAGATGGTGATTTACGATTACACCTACCAAAATGCCATTGCAATTTTGCCAATAACTCTATTTGATACGACCTTAGACATCCCACTATGGAGTTTGGATGTGGGTAGGATTCACTTGATGCGGGATTATGTATAATTTTGGACACATGAAGGCCGTTTGTCCATATCTGAATTTATCATTGTTAAAATTGATTCCGAACCTTGATAACAATTCGTTGAATAGGTACCGCCTTTGAAGTACGGCGTAAACTAACAGCAGTAACAGCATTGGATTGTTCTTAGATATGCAAATTTTATCCAGATAGTGAGTAGAGAAAAGATAATCTTGGACGAATGAATGATAAATAATTCAATGAATTGCAAGGCAGCTACCGCTGGTGTTCTACGCAGCTAAGTCAGACGGGCGCGGTCGGGTGTGAGATGGGTAACCGCTAGTGGTAAAAGCTTCATGCGGATATCCGTGCTTCATAGGGCACATTAAGCCGTCGATTCCAGTTTTTATTAATAGATATCATTCTATTAACCCTGTCGGAGGCATTATGGACATTTGAAAACATCAGACGGCAGTTTGGCCACTAACCTGTATGTCCACCAACCAGCATGGGAGCAGCGTGATGGAGTAAGCTCAAAGTAATAATGGGAATAGAACGTGCCGAGGGTCGTAAAAGGGTTGCAGCCAATTCAATTACAATGCAATTTTTCATTTCACCTTATCTTGGTATACTAGGGCTGCAAACATTCAATAAAAAGTGACAAAGCAGCATATATCCCTAGTCCCTAGTAATATAATAAATTCAAAAGTAACTCGGTCTGTCTGTCTGTCTGTCTGCGACGCTTTTCCGCTTGAATTGCTGAACCAAATTTAATGAAATTTGGAACACAGATAGAGTGGACCTTGGGAAAGGACATAGGATGGTTTTTATCCTACGAGAACCTATAAAACGGGTCCACGCGGGCCACGCGGGCGAAGCCGCTGGAGGAAGGCTAGTAATATATAAAATACCATAAAAGGTATTTTCTTAAAAGATGGTCAAGCATTTTGTGCCACGTAATGTTAACGTATGTAGATACATAGTTTATCAGCGCGTTATCATCAAGAATAAATACTCAAATTCCTGTCCAAGCGCCAGCTAATTGAGGACCGACATTCAAATATAACGTTTAAAAATAATTCTTCAAGGAGTGTAGAGTTTCAAATGAAATAACAAAGTCATCTGCATTAACAATTCTTTTCAAAATTAGTCATTTAATATTGTAGAAGACATGTACAAATGCAATCACGTCGAACGAAATTTAATTTAGTGTCAGTATTGCAAGTCAATCAAAACTATTTACATAGTCATTAATATCAATTTAACACGAAGCGTTCAGTTGGTAGAATATTTTAACAAAGCACCTTATCTTGACAGAGGTAACAGTAACAAATACGTTCTTGGATTTGCAACCGAAACCTTTTACTCACGATGCTATTTAAAATTGAGTCATCTAACTAACATTGTTAAACATTGGAGGAATGTAGAACAATTGGCAATAGTTAGTGCTTCATACTATAATAATATGCATGTTTGTGTAATATGGACTTGTTTTACTTCAAGCGATGTCGAAGCAATGATGTGATGAATGATTTTTAAACAATAAAGCGGCATAAATGAATTCCAGAAAAACCTGGGAGGTTTTTTTCCGCCGGCTTTTTTCCTCTTAGTGTACAAAAACCCTGCAATATGGGTGCCCAAAGCCGACGAACGGATCCGATCCGAAAAATTAAAATAAATTAATCAATAAAAAGGCACATTAAAGGTATATAGGTACAAATAATATAAGTGTAATATAATAAAGAAATTTGTTTCAATGTACATTTTAATATTTGTAATTAGTTAAGTTTTAATTATTGTAATATTTGCATACCTCATGAAGGTAAATATGGCGAACCAAATGTATAAAAACACCTTTAGTAAACACCCATATTTGTGCAAATAAAAGTCTTTGTCTTTGATGTTATATTGTAAGAATGTGAAAGATACGTTATAGCTGCTCTAAAAATCCATACTAATATTATGAAAGTGAAATAGTGCGTTTGTTTGTTTTTTCGTTTGTTTTTTCGTTTGTTTGTCTTTCTTTCACGTCGCAACAGACCTATGGATTAAGCTGATTTATTGTACGGGGATAGTTTGGTCGATGGAGAGTCACATAGGCTACTTTTAGTACCCGAGGAAGATATCTCAATCCTATGGAAAAAAACGAATAGTCTACACGGACGAGACCATACTATACCTTACCTAAAAGATATTTCTTTTTCATGTCTTATAAATTAAAACATGTTGTCTGCGTGTCTTACTGCCGAAACTTTTTCTGAAGTCGTAAGTATTGTTATATCCAAATAATTTAATATAACATTTTTCTATTTATCGTTTAAGATAGGACAAGTCATCACAACTGAATGCTATGCAATTACACTATTTCATAAGTTTGTCTGTTTAACTTAAATTCCTTACGCTGTTATTCATTGAACTTATTATCTTATCTTTTTGTTCAAACTGGATTTATGCAAGAATGCACTCTCGCGAAATAGAAAGGAACTATTATTTTTAAATACTTACTATTCAAATGGGTTACGTATGACGTTTAGAACTGGTAAACAACAAATTCGTTTGTAGTTATTTAACAATTTAAAATGTAATAAATCACATTAATTTAAATGTTATTCTTTTCCTGGTGCGGATGCAATTACAAATTTAAAATACTTCGGGAACTAAGAAATTTCATAACAGAGTGTAAGTTACATAAGGGGTACAACATAAGCAATTTTGTATTATAGATATTTTTAATAAAGTTTACTAAAAATCCCTTTGTTCGCACAATAGTTACAACTTTTTGTTGCCTGCTTATTTTATAATTTGCTTTTTTATTTACGTATACAGGCATAAACAACGGATGTCTATAATTTAAAACAGAAATTAGAACCCAATTTAAATTCGTTTTTCAAGCTGCCAACTAAGTATTTTTTGTGAACCATCTTCCGCCTCCGCAATGCTTTGACCTCTGAAGCCGTCAAAAGTACATTGAATTGAATTAAATAATTGACACAAGACAAAGAACTTAAGTAATGTTAAGCTGTTAATACTATTATTAAGCTTTGCTGCTGTTATTTCTACTGCTTAGTGTTATTAATCGTGACTCTAAAGACTCTGAGGTTCCTGGAAATGTTTGTTGTCTTTAGAATTAAATCATGTATTAAATCTTAAAGACAACTAGCTGTATGTAAGTATGAGTAGACCCGTGTTAAGAGAAATTATTAGAATAAGGGCCTCATTCACCATCCCCAAGGAAAGTGTTGATTAGTTACGTCCCAAGTAAAGTTAATTGGCAAGTAAAAGCTATGAGTACGGGTTAGTTTATTATATGAATAGAGCTTCTCGAACATCGTGAAATGGGCATGATGACAGATTTTTAAATACCTTTCCTTATTGTAGGTACACGTCTCCTAGTTTCGAAAAAAAGTTTATTTCAGCAATAAAACTCAACTTTTAACGTAAATTAATGTGTTTTCTGCTATGTAATTTGAATTAAGCGCGAAAATGCTCGTAGGTGTCATGGCGTCGGCTTGCTCGTCAAACTTCAAGCAACACGATGACATTAACTGAGACGTGACGTCATTCCTTTTGATTGGCGTTTCAGATAACATGGCCGATTGCTGTATTTAATACTTTTATTTTATTGAAAATCTTATTAATCTTAATGTTTATATTAAAACGGGATCATATTTTAGAACTTTTTTAGCATATATTTTTCTGTAAAACCGTTTATTCTCTGATTCTTTAATACTGTCATCATGCCTATTGAAATTGAAGTTACGGGTGACTTTAACCGACAATTAGCGTGCTTGTCACTTTACTTGAAGGTGGTGAAAGAGGCTCTAACGATTATAGAGCTTCTTGCTTTTAGTATTTAAACCCGAAACCGAATAGGTCACTAAACCGTATCTTACTTTTCCTGTCCTATCAGACAGAATGTATACGAGTACTTTTGCCTTATAGGGCAAATTGATGACCCGTTACCATGCCGGATTGCCGATCGGAGAGTCCCGGGCTCGGTTCTCGGCGAAGCAGAAATTTAAATGATGAATTTAAATTGCTGTTCTCGGTCTGGGTGTTTGTGTTTCAGTATTTTTTGTGTGCACCCACGACACAGGGTATATCTACCCTATTGTGGGG
Source organism: Pyrgus malvae (assembly GCA_911387765.1). NCBI lineage: Eukaryota > Metazoa > Arthropoda > Insecta > Lepidoptera > Hesperiidae > Pyrgus > Pyrgus malvae. Next base: position 16,832,043 of record OU426962.1, read on the forward strand.
CTATAAGTGATGACAGAGAGATATTATTCTACTTACAATGGAGTTGCGAGTACTGACTTAACAAGTATGTTTGTTTATTTCTTAGTTTGTTACCTTCTTATAAGTCAAAACGGTGTTACAGATTGACCTAATTTTTTGTATGGAGACAGTTGAAGGGCTGGAGAGTGACAGAGAGTACTTTTTACCGGGGAAAAATATCTCATTCCAATGGGAAAAATCGCGTAGCCTACGTGGGCGGAGCTGTGAGGGGAATACTAGTAGTATTTAGTCATTCATCACCAAAATTAATCTGGAAAATACTTTAAGGCGAACAATAAGGTAGATCGTGTTGGATACAAAAAGCATTAAGGTACATACACTCTAAGTACACTGAATCCTACATCAGGCTACATCAGCGTGAGAACGTGCGTGATCTCCCCAAGGCTGTAATATTTTAACAATAAGCCTCTTTATTTACTCAACACACGCTGGCATATTAAATCGATGGCATTTAAATTCATGAACATGTCTCGTGGTGATGACAAGTTATGTCGGAAGTAAACATTGTCTATCACGGCTCAGGGCTTGGAACTAAAAATCTGATGAGAAATTTTGGATCACAGTAATATTTTGGAATTTTATGAATTAAGTGACTTTTTCGTTACTTTTAAAGACAATGAGAAGGACCAAGTCCACAAAGGTTGGGAATAAAGGTCTTCGAATTTTGACCACGTCATGATAAAAATATTTTTAATAATTTAGTTACAACAAGGCGAACTGATGACGAGATATTGAAAAGCAGTTGGAATCCGGGGGCATCGAGAAATGGAATGAAAATTGGATGTTAAAGATGGGATGAACAGATGGAAGTTTTTATTGTAAAATGAAAAAAAAAACAGCATGCGATAACATTGTGTTATCTTTACCGTGGAGTTGGAATTTTATTATTTAGGGCTAAAACGCCTAAAAGAAATGAATCCGGCCAGCAACCGTAACTTTTTACCGAAAAATTTAATATCAAATACCTTGGTCCAGTGTCTAAATAACGTGATACCGTATAGAATGTAGAATTTGGATTACAAAAAAAATTACCTACGACGCTTAATTCTGTATTTATTGCTCTACTAGATCCGTTTAAACGATCAATAATATTGTAGAAATCTGTTCATTGAAGGTTAAGTATCTATTATAACAAAATTAAATGTAATAATATTTAGGCAGTAAGGAAACTTGAAATGTAGATAAAATAGCGTTTCGCTTACTTAATCGCGTAATTCTTTAACAAATAGGAATAATATGATAGGTTAGTATTTACTGTAGAAGGCCACGACATCCGATCAACTAAGCGTGCAAGGTTGCAGTAACTGGACACCGGTGTATGATTTCTTATGTAAATAAAAAACGTATTACCTGCACTTATTACGTATTTATAGTATGTATTACAGATCACTGACTGTTTGCACAATATACGAAATTATTGACAAGATAGAATGCTTTTAGAATTAGTTACATTACCTAGTGCAGGAGAGCACATCTGCTCTCCCAAAGATGGGCCCGTTCTAGGGCGCCGCCGCCGCGCGTGGAGGACACCGGTGCGTTCTACTGGAGATCCCGGAGTCCCTATTTGTATTTTTGTATGTTTGTAATGAATAAACTCAAAAACTACTGTTCCGATTTCAAAAATTCTTTCACCATTTGAAAGCTACATTCACCCTGAGTTTTTGGCACTTTTTACATTTCCAGCCTACTCATGAGTGACAAGAATACACTACAACTGTTTTTCTATTTTAGCGGGACAGTTCCCGGTTCCATGAAGAGATAGACCTTCGCTTACATAATTCATATTGGTACTCTGGGCAGATGAGGTATATAAAGGAAGACATTTGCGCTAGTAGGAACAAGCTATCGAATATCTTACCGTCTTCTTTTCAATGCTAATGATTCATTGTCACTATAATCATTGTCACTATCTTGGTTACCATCAACGTCGCGATTTGTAAAAACTTCTATAGTACCAGGTACGTCATGCGGTATGAATGATGAGTAATGACTCCTTCCTCTTCATCAGTCAATGCACTATTTATATCTTAATATATATAACTCTTCTGTGAGTGTGTATGTCACTGAACTCCTCCTTAACGGCTGGACAGATTTTAATGAATTTTTTTGTGTGTATTCAAATGGATTCGAGGATGGTTTAGATTCACAATTTGGGCCACTGGAAATGTTTTTTAATTACTTTTGACGTGATAACGTCTTTAAAATCGTTTTAGTCGGGTGACATGTTCAAAAACTTGTGTTACACCAAAACCTCACGAGCGCGATCGCAGGTATAACGAGAGAGAGACGGACCGATCTCCCGTCTCATCTCGAGCGCTGCCAGTCATTCCGTGAAACTTGTCACGCGGAATCCTCACGAGCGGAGGCTGGCATAGCGTTCGAGTGAGTGGACCGATCTTCCGTCTCTCTCACTCTAGCGGCATACAAACGAATGGAGATTTTCTCGTGCGGACGTTATCACTTAAACATCTCGATCGTAAACCTACTTTACAAACAATTTGCCGTTTTTTTTTTAATTATTTAGTTTTCCCATATAAATTGTTCCTGCCTGTCAAACGTTTTGTTTTTCGTGCCGTGTCGTTCTAAACTTTGACACAGTCAGAATAACTGGACAGTTCGTATGTCATTATTTGTTTTATATTTTTGTTTGATAGTAACATGAAGTCTCTTTAAGATAATAAGAAAACAAATCCTCTTTTATTACTTTTAAGGCAGGACAACGTCTGCGGGGTCCACTAGTTTATTTATATTATCCTGAGTAGACTGTAACTCATATATAACAAGACTAAAATGTTGAAAATAAATGCAATGATTATTTAGAAAAGAAAAGAGAAGAAAAGAAAAAGAAAAGAAAAATAATTTATTTGCGCAGATTCGTATTTTTCAATGTATGTATGTACTTACACAATAATAAATTTAGATAATTGCATTGGATGAACTTTAAAAAATATATAAATAAGGTTTCAAACTACCCTGGGGTACCCTGGATACACACAAAGACAGAAGCACAAACACCCAGACCGTGAACAGAAATTTTAATCTAATCATTAAAATTTCTGCTCCGCCGGGAATCGAACCCGGGATCCTCCGATCGGCACTCCGGCATGGCAACCATAAAGCCACGCGGGTCGTGTTTTGTAATATTGGTCATTTGATTGTTTGTTTTATGTATCACTATTGTGTATGTAATATCTTTTCACACTCATCATCATCATATCTATAAAAGAGAAAGTGTGTATGTATGTTCCTTATAGACTCCGAAACGGCTGGACCGATTTCAATGAAATTCTCGGAGAATCTTCAGATTGGTCCAACGAGTAATCCTGTAAAGTTTGGTTCACTTCTCTTTCTAACGCGGGTGAAGCCGCGGGGCACAGCTATAGTATATAAAAATGAAAAGTATAACTTCGAGTAAGGAAGAAAATATTTCTCCACAAAATAGCTACCAACGTTTTTACAATGTGGCTGGCTGGCTGCAGTCCTTTTTACGTCCCACTGCTGGGCACGGGTCTCTCCCCATTATTGGGGAGGCCTGGAGCTTACTCCACCACGCTGCTCCAATGCGGGTTAGTGGAGATGCGGGTTAGTGGCCAACCCGCTGTCAGATGTTTTCAAACCGCCCATAAGGCCTCCAACACGATTTAACGACTGTTATCTATCGACAACAACCGGGACCGAAGGCTTAACGTGCCCTTCGAAGCACGGAAACGCGCATGAAATTTTTTGCCACTAGTGGTCACCTATCTCACACCCGACCGCACCCGTTTGGCTTAGTTGCATAGATCGCTTGCGTACTACGCTACCCGCCGGGCCATGCGCGCTTCAATTTTACAGTGTACTTTACAATAAAACCGGCACCAATGTGAAAGGCGCCGACATTTGTTTCAATTTTTTTACTTAACACGTGCTGTAGAATGAATTTCACATAATGGTTTACAAACCATTTGGCTGTGCTAAGACTAAAAGGTCTTTTATCTTTTTGTTTTGTAGCGGCGCCATGCGCCAGACGTAAGAGACATATTTGTCCAATAATTCGAGCCAACTGGCTACTTTTTTGCAACGTTATTGTTCGTAATCGATATGAATGAGTTATGGCTGTATACGTTTCTACTTAGGCTTTATTCACGTTGTGCGATTGAAAAATATCAAAGTCACATAATATTGCAACAATTTAATAGAATAGAGAGACTCTGTGGGAATTTCTTCTATGGCTGCAACCCTTCTTTGCGTCCCTGCTTGGCATGGATCTCTCATCTTTATAGAGGAATCCGTCCGCTTACTCTAAAAATAAATTAAATTAACTTAAATTTTATGTTGAAAATCTGCTGATGCATCATTCTGAATTTATCATATTATGTAACAAGATTTTAAAGTTACTATCACCATAATGTTCATTTGACAGCGTCCGTGGAGTAGTTGGTGATGATTAGGTGTAGTAGTAGGGTGATGATCCGACTGCGAAGCGTGAGGTCGTGGTTTTGATTCCCACCCAGGACAAATATTAATGTGATGGACATGACTATTTGTTGTGTCTGGGTGTAAATTTATGCATTTAAGTATGTATTTAGAATTATAAAAGTATGCTTATCAGCATTCTGATTACCAGCTCTGCTTAGTTTGAAATCACATGGCGCTGTGTGAATTGTCCAAAGATATGTATATTTATTTATTTTAAAATGTTGGTCTTTTTAAGGATTTTTCTCATATATGGACATATAAACTAGAATATGAATGAAACGTGAAAGAAGGAAAAAAAATAGGAAACAAGTAACTATTTAAATGGAAGTCGCGCAGAAGCATGCAGACCTTAGAGGATTTATCGCAACTGTGGAGGTCAAACTCTAAACTATGGCTTATTTATCCACTGACCGATGGATCGGCGTGTTTGTTCAGGATGACGTTGATCTATTAGGGGCTTGTTTATGTAGGGCTTTTTGACAGCTTGCCGTTGGAGTTGACTTGTTTGTGAGATATGATGTTCTTTTGGAAATTTAAAATATGAATTAGTAGGTACTTACTTTTTTTTCTTCAATTATGGTATCGCAAACTCTGCATATTGCCAGCGTCAAGTAGGTATAATTTTTGCATCACGTTTTTGTGAATTCACGAGTAATAATAGGTAAAGTCAGAAAGTCGTCAGTAATCAGTCAGTCAAGTCAGCCAGATATTCAAGTAAAGCGATGACTTCTTTACCAGAACGTGACCAATGGAATTTTGGTGGTAAGCCGAATAAACATATTATCGCACTGTTATTTTAATTCACAACACTGGTGCACTATAATTAACGTATATCGAACATTTATCCGATATAACTCAAAAATACACCAAGGAAGTAATAAAACAAGAACACAATATGTCTTTTTCGATTTCCCGCCAAAACTCCAGGTTACCTACTTTGTTTGAAGTACTTATGTTTTTTTTACATACTATACTTTTTATCAACCAATGCATTAGTCGGGTTGGTAGAGTAGAAACGGAGATGTAGATCCATAAGAGCACAAAATGTTCTTTGCGTCGGTCAATAAAAAATAAAAAGTGTGTAAGAGGTAAACATTTTACAAAAGAATGAAAACACTACAGATTCCACACAAATGTGCTTTTACATCAAAATTCTTTTATTTAACAATTATTTAAATGGTTAAATTTACGAATGTGCATGGGTAGATTTATATGTCAAATCTTTATCATGCTTTTGCAGTAACATTATTTAATATAATAGCCTATATATGTACGTATTTAAAAAAATCGTGACCAAGTAAGTCAAATAATACAAAGCTCGAGAGAAGTAAAAATATGACAAACTTTAAGTAGGCACTGAAATGTGATGTGATTAAGTTATCCTGATAAAGAAACTGCAAAAAATTGTAAGTATAAAATTTGTGGGTGAAGTATCCATAGTTAATAAAATGTTCCAAATCCTCCCATCAATCCCAGTCCCAAAACAAAACAATATCATAACAGTGTCTTTTGCATGGGACCAAAAATATATAACGGTCTACCGGAATTCCTCAAAATTAAAACGGGCAACGAATTTAAAAAAGGACTTAAAACGTATTTACTGATAAAGGCTACTAAGTCACTGATTTCATAAACGATAAAACGGCATAAAGGAATTCCATAAAAACCTGGGAGGTTTTTTTATCGCCGCCTTTTTTCCTCTCAGTGTACAAACACCCTGTGATATGGGTACCCAAAGCTGACGATCGGAACCGATCCGAAATATAAATAAATAAATATTTTAATTTTAATTTATAAAAGGCGCAATATGGGACAAATAAAAATAATAGTAAAATAGATGTAAATGTACATTTCGTAATTGTATTATAGTTTAGTTTTTTCCTTTTATATTTTTATCATTGTATATTTGCATACCTCATGAAGGTACGGCGAACTAAATATATATAAACAACTTTGTAAACACCCATATTTGTGCAAATAAATGTCTTTGTCTTTGAGACTATCCCAAATTTCTAATTCACATCACCCCTGCATACCGAACATTAAACGTGCGCTGCATAAGTAAGTTACCTACATCAAAATCAACGCCCAAATTACCACCCATCCCTTGCAAATCAACGGAAGTGAGAAATACCTACACGTTAACATTGCCATTATTAAATCTGTATTGTTTGGGTTTAACATAAACGACTTCCAAGGCAGCTGGAACTTTAGCGGGTGGTAACATTTATGAGGGTTTTAATGTCCTGCTTAAATACAAAGTCGTTAAATGTTAACGACTCAAAATAAGATATTTACGACTGGCCATATATTTTCCTATTATGATGATAACGCGTGACTTAATGTTTAATTATAATGATGGCCTAGTATTGTAATTAATGTACTTTATTAAGGTAGATCTAGATTTATGGTAATGAAAAAGGGAGAAGTAAGAAGATTGATAGAAATTCTTATAAAGATTTGTTTCAACGTTAATTTTTGGTGTACTTTAATTGGGGAGACGCGCCCAGTGGTGGGACGCAAAGAAGGGTTGCAGCCAATATTAAGAGAGTTTTGGTGGAAAGTTGAAAACACACACACACACAGACACACATGTACTTAACGCTCTTGTTTTTCTTTTCTTGGTATAAGAGTAAGTACAATATGTAGAAAAAATAGATAACAATGCAAAAATGTACGTCAGTACATTGTATATTATATCTCGATGGCAAAAATATGTTTTTTCCGCTGCGCTGCTTGCCTCCAAAACTCTATAGGAAGAATAATACCTATTAAGTCCCCAGTACCAACTATCAAACATTTCTACTCTACTGACGTTTAGACAACACAGATAAAAAACTTTAACCAAAAAAACGAGAACCCATAAATCATCTTCGGATTGAAATCCATCGAAGAATTAAAAAAAGTAACAGGATGGTTCTAATCGCTTCGGTACATTTCTGCCGCTACCTGTTTTCTATCAAATAAAAATAAAAATGGATGCGTATACCAGAAGAATTTATGTAGATAAAGATATATAAAGATATCGCATGGCCCGGCGGTTAGTGTAGAACGCAAACGGTCTATGCAACTAAAACAAACGGGCGCGGTCGGGTGTGAGAAGGGTGACCGCTAGTGGCAAAAATATTTATGCGCGTTTCCGTGCTTCGGAGGGCACGTTAAGCCATCGGTCCCGATTGTTGTCGATAGATAACAGTCGTTAAACCTTGTCGGAGACCTTATGGGCGGTTTGAAAACATCCGACATTGGAGTAGCGTAGTGGAGTAAGCTCCAGGCCTCCCCAATAATGGAGGGAGACCCGTGCCCAGCAGTGGGATGCAAAAAAGGTTGCAGCCAATGCAGCCATGATAAAGATAGGTGTTTCCTTAAAAGTTTTAATGGAGTAGCGGACGAGCATACTTGCAGAACTCGTGGTGGTGAGTAGACATCTTTATCTGACATCAATGAAGGTTCGATTTACCTGAGGTCGCTTCTACTCCGGAGGCACATGGGCCCTTCCTTTAAAGCGCGCCTTTTTTGATGACTTCATTATTTTGACGAATTGAAAAGATGACCATCCTTACCTATTCCTTGATTTCTTAAATCTAGGCTCAGTTTTCTACAGTTTAGTACGAAAAATGAAACGATATAACACAATAGATCATCAAATTATTTAAACGTTAAATAAATAAATAAACGTTACACACTCATAGCCCCACAGTAAGGTAATTAATAACCTCCCAACAAACATTTAGGCGACGATTAGAGCTTGTTTTGTTACTTAGTGGGTTACAAAGGCATTACAGTAGCAGGACTTATGACTATTGGCGATAAAGTGGCGTAAGCAAGTAACGTATTTTAAAAATGAAAACCAGAAGCAGAATATTTAGATCACCATTTAATTCACAAAGCCTTTGATACAATTTACAGGTAACGATTTAAGGTTTCTAATTAATACAACAACATTAAATAATAAGTAAGCACAGATACAGAATTTCGGTACGCAATCGGGCAGAGTAACTGTCGTTATTACGATTACAGCACTAATAATCCTCCCTTAGAGGAGGCCTCGCTTTTATAGGCGTTTTCTCCTACTTCGTCACATTTTTTATTCAACTACCGACGTTGATTCCTAACACGGCCTCTCCTGACATCCTGGCGTCCTCGCCAGGCGGTGAAGGTCCTTCAATGCCATACACAAGTAGCAGTGCACTGAAGCTCTTGTGCGCCCGGTGCCACGTAGAAGCACACGAGAGCGCCACGTACCGTACAGTGGCGGAGGCAGCAGCCTTCGAACGCATGATGACATCACAAGGATTAGCTTCTGCAAATGAGAACAAATCAAACTAAATACTCGTCTGCAGCACTTTTTGAAATTTAAAGTTTTTTTTGTAATAAATCTAGCAATTAGGTTTTGAATCATAAAGCATGAGATGTTATAGTGACAACTACAATTTATAACAAGCGCTTCTAGATAAGAATTAAGCTTCTGAGATATTTCATTAAAGTTTTGGGACAGTCATTAAAACTAAGCTTCAGAATTAAAACAAAAATAGTAATGGAACTTTGAAGCGAAAGGTAAAAGAACACAGTAAAATAAACAAAATAAATGGCTATAAATAGAATAATAATTAATAGGTTGTTGCTTTTTTTAAATGAATGTACTCGTAGCGCCATCTAGTCCAAAAGTTTAACATTTCAACAGAGCTCCTTTTTTAACGATAACATCCGGCCGTCCTGCTTACACGTTCGTCCTCGATCGTGTGGGTCTGATGCAAGAACTGCAAAATGAAACAAGTCCTGTTAAAACCTTATATTTTTCTTAAATTTTTATGACTTCTTACATGCATACCGGCTTGCATGTGAACTTGAGTAGCCTAAACTTAAACACGGCTTGACCTAGGTGATGTTCGTACAATATCACACTAGTCGTGTATCACCGCATTGCAATCTGTAACAACAGTGTTCATCACGGATCTCTGTTAACAATAACACGGCTTCAACTAGATGTTTATATAGGATCCCACTAGTCTTGTATCACCGCATTGCAATCTGTAACAACAGTGTTCATCACGGATTTCTGTTAACAATAACACGGCTTCAACTAGATGTTTATATAGGATCACACTAGTCTTGTATCACCGCATTTCAATCTGTAAAAACAGTGTTCATCATAGATTTCTGTTGTACATTATGTTGTTCACAGGCACTCTTTATAGGTAACATTAAATGCGCAGCCGATATTGCAGAGAATGTATTAGACTTAATCTGGTTTCATTTTATGATAACAGTTTCAAAAATGACATGTAAAGAAAATTAATATATTTGTGCATAAATTAGGAACAACGTACTTCGAAGAACTTTTAGGTCCAATAAAACTAACAAAAATTTACCAATATATAAAAAAAAACTTAGGTCAGATAGGATGTAAAATATAAAAATGAAGTCACCAGTAAAGCCCCCGGGGTTACAGAGCCCGCGGGTTGTATGCTAGCATTTTTCTTAATATTTTCATCTTGCTGTCAATAGTACACAGTGTGTTACACTTTGTTACAAATGTTTATAGCACCATGGTAAAAGCGTGCTTAAACCAGTAGAATGTTTTATTACAAGTTCAGCCAATATCGTCACGCTGTCATCACTAGTAATACCCAGGCATTACACAGTCTTGGCCAACAGACGACACTGTCATCTACCAAAAATAAAAATTCGATAGCAGACATAATGACAAGTTTAGTATCACGCGAAAAAAAAAACTTATTTGTACATTGAAACACAAGCGTAACATTAAGAAAATGAAATTTTATGAACAAACTTATATAGGAAAAGTAATTTGTTATTACGAAAAGATTTATGTAACTCACTGTCGGTTCACTATTGCTACCAGCTAGAATAACAATGTGCACAGTTAGAACTGACCAAATCACATGTCCTCGTGTTCTCACGTAGTAAAGGTACACAGGTTGAAGCTCGGCCTACCTGACATTACTCTGCTACAACCTACAAAACCGCTTCTGATGAAATCTTTACTAATCGCAGTCAGTAACAAATGTTCAAATTGGTCAGCGGTAAAGGTATATAGGTAGTTGAAAAAAAAAACTCCCTGTACCTATTTCATCTGAAAATGGTTTAGCAATTTGTGCGTTAACAAAATGGTAGGTAGTAAAAAAAGAACAATAGTATCCAGTATAAACCTTGTCTGTAAATGCACTAGACATCAATTAAATCTGACAAACAAAACGGTTATATCACATTATACCGTTGGTTTATAATTGAGTTTGCTTAATGTCACTTATTTACCTTAAAAATTCATTAACCATAAAAAGTAAGTAATAGGTAAAGAGCAACTTTCTTTTTAGTACTGTTATTCTTGGTTGTCAACACTACTGCAACCACTGATCTAGAGTGTCATTTTTAAGCTTCCAGCATCCATTCTCAACTTGCTTCCTTCATTAGAGGAAGTAGTCTGAAAACTCAAGAAAAATCTCAAGGTTTTGTCACATGTTACTTGAATAAAAATTGATAGATACTCGTAACTCTCAGTCAACAACTTTGATAGTTAATTATACGAATACTCCTAGCATATGCAATCTATATAAAATATCAACTGTCACTTTTAACTTTAAGATTGTATTCGGTTATGCAAGTTTGCCAAAATTTACTTTTGGTACAGACCAACCAATTCAATTTTTAAAGTAAAGATTAAACGTCTTTGTTTAATGTCTTACATTTGTAGGTATTCAGAAAAATATCAGATACCAAGTTTATAAATTGACTTCTTGCTTTGAAATGACTACAAATATTCAAAAACACTGTTTCACGGAAATAATTGCGTGCACTCTCGATTCGGAAATATTTAACAAAAATGTTGCCATTACTTACTCCCCAGTGACGGTACTGTACTCGTTGGGTACAAATAAATACTTTTGAAAAGGTAAAAGTAACCGACTGTAAGAACTAGGTACTCATTTTCTTCATACATAAACTTATCTCAAAAGCAAAGGATAAGCAGAGTATTTTTAAAGTAACAAAAAAAATTGCTTTTTCACTTGGATTCGCAAAACTAATAAGTAACAAATGTAGCATTAAAATTTTATCATGGATAGACGTATCCATCGTCGAATCTTAGATACAGAATACTACTCTGGGGAAACTACAGATTTCAATAAAGCGTTTATAGCACAAAATAGATGTATTCGCGCTATAGCTAATACCACTCCATTAACAAGCTGCGAGCCTCTCTTTAAAAGGTTTAAAATATTAAGTGTGCCCTGTCTGTACATATATGAAGCCAGTTTAATTGTAAAGACACAACTTTTTATTTATTTATTTATTTATTTATTTATTTATTTAACGATTCATGTACACAAACACTTGCATAAAACATACATTTAAAATAGAAATTGTACAAAGGTACAGCTTATTCCTTTAGGAATCTCTTCCAGCAGACCTGTAACAGGAGAAGTGTTAACTAAAGGTAGTAAATAGTGTACATAGATTTTACATACAATATAAATACACAGACATACATACTAATAAATATACATATATACATAAATGCATACATATATACATACATACATATATACATATATACATACATAAATACATACATACATACATAAACACATACGTCATTAAATATATAGCATAACAACAAAATCATGTTAAGGATAAGTAAAATCCTTTTACGCGTTTCTTAAATGCGGGTAGACTTTTCGAGCCACGGACATCCGGTGGAAGTGAATTCCAAAGCCTTACTGCATGAACAGAAAAGGAGTTCGAAAAGGAGTGGGTTTTGTGTAAAGGAATGTCTAGGAGAGTCCTAATATGGGATCTGCAGGGAGCATTGGAAGGACGAGCGAAGGAAAACTTCTCCCGCAGATACGAAGGAGCCGAGGGATTATGGAGGATATTAAAAAGTAAGCATAATATCCTAGTATTCCTGCGAAAACGGATTGGGAGCCACTTGAGATCCTTGCGAAGATGAGAGACATGGTCGAACTTACGAATTCCGAAAATAAATCGGATACAAAGATTTTGCAAGCGCTCAAGCTTTTTATTTACAAGGAAAGATGAATATTGTAAATTTCTTACTTGTTTTCCTGATAAGACTATTGGTGCCTGCCAATAACCTAGTCAGCTATAAGGTCAAAAAATTGCTACCACATGTGCGACATAAATTATAAAATTATACGAAAAATTACATATATTTGCATAATTAATAATAAAATCTATGACAACTAAAATAAGCAAATGTAATAAATTAATATGAAACATAAAACTATACCACATTCGAGCAAATAAATATTTTCTTAAAAGAATTTTTTTTTACTTACGGTTTCTGACCTTACCCAACGTTTTCAAATACGAGAATAAGTCTCACTCAAATCAATTACTTCGAGTTATCATTATCACTGAACTGGTACAGATTGTTTAATCGATACACGAAAAATGTAAAAAAAAACCGTGCGTACTGATTTCTGCATTTGTTCAGGATGCAACGTTAAATGTGGGACGCGAGGAGATCCCACTTCTGATTTTAAAAATGAAAACCAGAAGCAGAATATTTAGATCACCTGTGAGTAAATCAAACCACTTTCAAGATAATAATCACTGTATTTTATAGTATATCACTACACAACATTAGAACATGTGTGACTCATACTAACTCGTTATATAACTGTGAAAAACAACTGCACTTACCCAATCTAATCTTATGACACAGAAACAATAACCTCAATCAACCACTTACTTGATACAGTTACTGAATTACACTTAACTCACTTATAATGACAACACAGTTATAAATCAATACTTATTTGAACAGAGCTTTAGCGTACTTATTTTACTACCTAATTCCTTGAAGTCTAGAACAGTAATGAATCTATCATCTCACTTTGCCGGTATTTATACAGAAACTTGAAGAAAATAGAAGGTACTTTATAAAACATGCATTAAAAACTACCCGTATTATGATTGATAAATTAACATAATTATTTTTCTACCCTAGAATGTTGCTATTTTACTAATTAAAATCGTTGGCGACAACATCCGGCCGTCCTGCATACGCATTCGTCCCCGAATGCGTCCAAGTCTGGTGGATCTGCCGAGAACAAAACACAATATTAATGTCACATAGATTAAATGCCAGTCATATGACTTCCATCTTTTGTGCCACACTGGTCAGAGACAAAGCCATACCACTGTTTAACCGTATCAGCTGAATAAAACTATCACATCGCCGTCCAGTTTTACTCAGATTACGATATTTTTCCATTCACAACACTGCCTTACTATTCCATCGGCGGCCAGCAACAACAATGTTGTAAATTGAACATATCAATGTGCAATAACAGGTCACCCAAAACCATACCATTGATTAACCCTATCAGCTGGATAAAACTATTACGTCAGCGGCCAGTTTTATTCAGATTACGACATTTTTCCATTCACAACACTGCCCTACTATTCCGTCAGCGGCCAGCAACACAATGTTGTAAATAGAACTTATCGATGTGCAATAAACAAGTCAACTAAAAAAAACAACTATCCCGTCGACGGCCAGCTGTTCTTAGTTGTTGACAAACATGGTTTAATAATAATAATAATAAATAAAAGGGACATGTTCGAGGCATATGCACCAGACATAGAACAGAAAGATAAATGTCAGAATACAAGAGATACATGCTGCTTATCATCTTATCGTACCTGACAACATCGGATACATGCTATCACACACAGATGTCAGAACACAAGGAATACATGCTTATCATACCCGACAACATCCGCGGTTTAACTTGTGTCTATTTCTCTTATTTTGCCAATTTGATCCATATTTTCCATGCAAGGTGTGAAATGGATTTCTGTACTTTGGTAATGGAACTTTATTTTTTTTTTACGCAATATAAAGATAATGAATATTTTTTTTAATATATTAAGAAGAATTTCATTGGGTATGTAATACGTAAGTAAGTATGTATATGTATTATCTATATAAGTATGTATGTATACATGTAGGTCAAAATGTATGTGTGTATGTATGCAAGTATATTATCCATTTATATTTAATTTGTAATTTATTTGTACACGCTCTACCTTGAGCTTAACCCATTTCCAGTCCTAGGGCTAGAGAGAGATTTCCAATGGAAATAAGTAGTACCTTTGTACAAACTTTCTTGTGTATTCTTTTCTTTATATTTTTCTTTCAACTTGTGTGTACATAAATTAATAAATAAATAAATAAGAATTTTTTTTTATCGGAGAAAACCAGAACCAGAATTTGAGTAGCACAAACATAACAAAACACGACTTTAACCAGGTGATCTTCACATAGGATCGCACTAGTCGTGTATCACCGCATTTCAATATGTAACAACAGTGTTCACAGGCCCTCTTTATAGGTAACATTAAATGCGCAGCCGATTGCAGCGAATATTTTATTCTTTTCAACACCGGTAAAATGCTTAATATTATTATGGTTTGCTTTAATATAACGTAACGATAACGACGTTCCTTTTAAGTCCTACGATAAACTATTTCCAAGCAATTCACAACAATTAAATATAAACATTCTCGGCCTCACCTGACGAATATTTCTTTTAACGCACAAATTCTAATATCCTACAACCCCACAGAAAGCATTCAATCAACTTCTGTTGTCTTAATAGCCTGTAGATTTTCTTGAAGCGTAGGCAAGTAAAGTATTTGAGCGTCAACTGGATTTCGACTCAGCGCGGCAGCGTATTATAATATAGACATGTTGCATTTGCGATATATTCGAACATATATTATTATTATATTATATATAAATCTCGTGTCACAATGTTTGTCCTCAATGGACTCCTAAACCACTTAACCGATTATAATAAAATTCGCACACCATGTGCAGTTCGATCCAACTTGAGAGATAGGATAGTTTAAATCTCAAATTATAGTCGCAATATTACTTTATTTCTGATATTTAAGGCAAAACAACGTCTGCCGGATTCGCTCTGTTAGTAACTGTCAAACATTGATTCTTCGCGCCATCGTCCAGAAGTTTGACATTGTCCGAATAACAATACATCAGTCACTATTTGTTTTATATTTCTTATTTGGCAGTAACATAAAAACTCTTTGAGATGATAAAGAAACTAATCCTCTTTCAATATATTGAAGGCAGGACAACGTCTGCCTGGTTCACTAGTATTATATTAAAAGGATATTTCACAGCCCTATAGTGTGTAATTTTCAAATCAAATGATTTCAAATAGAAGCCAGTAAATGAAGCCTTACCAAATAACACAAAAAAAAATTGTAAGAATAATACTGTTTACGCCACCAGATCAGAATAATTATGTAAGACAATTAAGATGTCCTTGGTAAGTATCACCTTTTTTTTCAGTAATTTATTTAAGTTTACAGAAAATTGCACAATATTTATAAGATCTAAAAATTAATAGTTCTCTCCAACTTTTATGCCACAGAAAAGAAGTTACCTTAAACCTCGGTCGAATAGCATCAAATTATACCTTTTTTTTTAAATAAAATTATGAATAAAGATGTTAATTTAAAATTTTAAAATTTTACATTATTTATATGTTACGAGCAGGGTGATATTTTTTTAAAATTTTAATTGTAAAGTAATGTCTATCTAAAAAAAACTGTGCTACCTTATAAGTGACAAATTCATCTAGTATACATTTTATTGTTATTTATCTGTATAAAGCATTGTGAATTGTTTTTAGGTTGCCTTTATAATAAATAAATACCTAATTGGCGTGGCACCGTTCAAGTCACCAAAACGGCTTGACCGATTTCGTGAAATAAATAAACAAATAATGATTCACCCTCATGTCACTCATAGTCCCACAATAGAATGTCCTGTGTCGCACCATGGATACACGCAGGGACACACAGACATCTAGACCGAGACCGAAAATTTAAACTCATCATTCAAATTTCTGAATCGCCGGGAATTGAACCTGGGACCATTTTCACCCTTCTATCACCAACCCATATTTTATATCCATATCTAATATCTTTAAATGACCAGCTATTGTATATAACGTCTTTATATATAATCTGAATCTCTGAAAAATATTTCCGAATGGTTTTCATGAATCCGTTATATCCGTCCATAGTTTTATCAGTGTTTTCAGCGGTAATCAACTTAAATATAAAATAAAAATTATGACATTTCACGACATATATTGTATGTCGTTGTTGTTGTGTATGTAATACTATACATATACATATATATATTTAAAAATGAGTCCCAAAAGAAAACAAACTGCCTCAACCCGAGCAACGCTGGGTCATCCGGTTTAGTCATGAAAAGGTAGTACAAAGTTTGATGAGTCAGCTAGTAATAATATAGACTTATAGAGTTATTGAAAAAAATTTTTTTTGTAGTCTTTTAAACTTGATCTAAAAAGTTGACATTCTCTTCCAGAAACTTCGTAGCTATTATGAGATCGTCCGTATAACAGATAGTTATCAAATCCCATATTCCCATATTTCCCAGCTCAGTTGTCAGTAACTTTTAAAAGACTAAGTCCATTCAGAGACCGCCTGATCAGAAGAGCAGTTTTAGGAACTGAATAGGGTATTCGACACTGTGCACAAAAACAATTCAAAATTAAAAAAAGTCAATTGACTATGAACAATAATACTAAATGTATGATAACGTCATGTTTAAAAGTGTCTCAATTAATTTGGTAGTCCAAGAACGGATTGGCATTAATTTTTGTCACGAAACTCTTCTACTAAACGCAACGAGTTGTCTGTAGACTGTAATCATACAAAATCTGTTTACCAAAAAAGTATGTGCCACGTGAGAAGTAACCTCGGAATGCTGTATTCTATGCAGTTTTGATATTTTTTTTTAAAATAAAAACTCACGATCTTTGTATTTGGATTTTAACATCTATAGAAGAATTAATTAAACATTTTCAGTTCTGTTAGTTTTTTTTTAATTTAGTCTTGTGAAATTCCTACCAACCAGTATAGAATATCCAGACTGTCTACAATGTAAAATAAAGTATCGAGACAAACGTCATATACTTTAAAATTTTATAAAACAGCCTTTGATCAGCCTGTAACAGAATGATAATCTAAGACTATATAAGAATAATCGAACCCAGATAATCTAAGTGAAACGGTTTAAGGAAAACGGTTATAATTTTAACTGTCAACAATTAGGGAGTAATAAGAGTACAATCACTTCCCTTGTCAAAAAACGACGTAAATTAAGCCCCATCAATAAAAAAATGTATTAAAAAAAAGTTTTTGAAGTGAATATCTTCTACTAATTTTACTTCCGCGTCCCTCTCACTTTTATTCGATATAGAAGGTTTTGAAATAACTTCTGTAATTTATTACTAAAACGAAATTACGTTTTAAATTTTACGTTTTACGTTTTATATTTATTTATCACGTTTACTAAGGGGGTATAAAAAAACACGCTTGTTCATTGCAACCCCGAAGACTACCAGATTCTGCAGTTTTTATCACCAACAACCCTAATTTTAAAATGATATGTATGTATTTAATAAATAAAAATAAAAACGACTGACTGACAATTTCAGTATATTACTCGTACGTTATGTTTCAAAACTTGATCAGGCCCAATGCGACTATATCGCGGCTTACGTGGATTCAGCAACACTTCTGATGTGAGTAAATCAAACCACTTTCAAGATAATAATCACTGTATTTTATAGTATATCACTACACAACATTAGAACATGTGTGACTCATACTAACTCGTTATATAACTGTGAAAAACAACTGCACTTACCCAATCTAATCTTATGACACAGAAACAATAACCTCAATCAACCACTTACTTGATACAGTTACTGAATTACACTTAACTCACTTATAATGACAACACAGTTATAAATCAATACTTATTTGAACAGAGCTTTAGCGTACTTATTTTACTACCTAATTCCTTGAAGTCTAGAACAGTAATGAATCTATCATCTCACTTTGCCGGTATTTATACAGAAACTTGAAGAAAATAGAAGGTACTTTATAAAACATGCATTAAAAACTACCCGTATTATGATTGATAAATTAACATAATTATTTTTCTACCCTAGAATGTTGCTATTTTACTAATTAAAATCGTTGGCGACAACATCATTTAATTCACAAAGCCTTTGATACAATTTACAGGTAACGATTTAAGGTTTCTAATTAATACAACAACATTAAATAATAAGTAAGCACAGATACAGAATTTCGGTACGCAATCGGGCAGAGTAACTGTCGTTATTACGATTACAGCACTAATAATCCTCCCTTAGAGGAGGCCTCGCTTTTATAGGCGTTTTCTCCTACTTCGTCACATTTTTTATTCAACTACCGACGTTGATTCCTAACACGTATATCACTTCTACTTATAATACAGAGTTACAAGGGCGACAATTAGGCGAGCTTAAAGGTTATGGACGTATTATGGCAAATCTTAACACTGTTGTACATGCACAGCATTTTGTGTTATAGCTTTAAGTGAATATTAGAACTCTAAGATCTAAATAAGAATAAGAATTAGCTACTACCTCCAAAAGTGCTATACAAGTCATTTTAAACTCTTTACAAGAACCTAAAGTTGCACAATAGCGTTAATAAGCGCTACCAGCTTTACAATGGTGTTTATTTAATCTTATATAGAACCAAATGCTTGAAGTAATACAAAACTCTCTTGCATTACCTTAAGTCAAATAGGAGTATAATTTTTCGCTATAACAGATCCTCTAGCGTCTATTGTTACTTCTTTGTAACTAAAGGTAAAGTAATAGCGCTTAAGGTCACTACTGTATTTCTTATATTAACTACTATTGTTTTTGACAACTAAAAAAAATAAAAATTGTTGTAAATACTTGGAAAAATCAATGTAGGACTGGTGGAAATAGACAGAAATTTATCAGAGAATATTATCTCATTGTCAACTCCTCTATTCCTATTGAAAATACGTCCTCTATTCCTATGGAAAACAGTGAAGCGCGAGTTTCCTGTGAGCCTGATGGTTCCGTACATGATTTTCAAAATGATGATTGTGCTATTACTACAGGTGATATTGAAGATCAGAATTCTCTATCCTACGAAAATTTTGTTGAGACTGAAGAGTGAAATTTGCCTTCATCAAGCAGTGAAAGTGAAGATGACACGAGTGACATTTTGAAAAATATTAATTTTCGTGAAAAGTTGAGGGCATGGGCTATAAAGTAAAACATAAGTCAAACGTCTCTGAAAGATTTGCTATTAATTTTAAATGAAAGATTTTGTGATATTCAACCAAATTTTTCATTATTATTTATTCAATTGTTCCACGAGCACGTTGTAATCTACTTCTTTTTTGCTGGTTGGTTGACTCTTCTTAGTGACTTTAGTTTCTTCATCGGTAGGTATCTGTAATATCCAACAAACTATCCAATTCGCGTTCAGCTTCTTCAAAAGTTGGAATATTACTTCTCTTGAGTTGACACTTGATATCTCGCCAATCAGGCTGTGGTAAGGAGTAAGCCGATCTTACAAGTTTTGTTGCGTTTTTTTTTTTGGCCATTTTACTATATTAAGTATTATGTTCCCATTGCGAAGGTGCAATCCAGTGCATGTATTTTCCTTTTTCTAAGGTTTTTAATATTTTATACGGCATTCTGAAACCAATTAATACAAAACAAAATTAGCAGTAAGTACATTAAATAACTTATTCTACTGGCAATTACTTTAATTCAAGAACAGTTGAATGTTAATATATTATGATGTTAGCATTCCATTTTTACCCGTGGGCGTAGTTAAAACAATATAATAATTTATATCTACCTACTTCTTTGTATTCTACTCGTCCAAAACAGTTAACAGGTAAAAAATAACATCAATACATGGTTTAAAGTTTTGAGCACTACGGATCCCTAAATTCGTTTGCTCGCCATGTTGAGATAATGAAATATTAGATTATGGTTATAAAAACAAATATTTACAAGGTTTCCATGAAGTATTTTGCTTTAGTATGTATTTATATTACTAGTACAGTATTATAAGATCAATAAGGCAATTTTTTTGTACTCTTTTACAAGAAAAGTGTGTCACTCCATATTAGACAAAACATTTGTTTTCAGTAAATAGACAATATACATCGGGCGCTCGAATTATTTACCAATAAATATGTAACTTATTCACAGTGTACTTACCTTCGCAGCAAAAATACGCTTCTTTTCGCACCATAAAACATATACTAATGGTTCACTTTTTTTGTTTAATGAACCATCTTGAGGTTGCCGATATTATATTAGCTTTTGAAAATAATATATTATTTAATTATTGTTAGATCGCAAAATTAGAAAATATATTTTCCGGGTATCAAAAACTCTTGCGGGAGAGACCTTTACCCCTTTGTGGATCTTGAAAAGCGTTCAGACCGTTGCAAATCACCTATTTACAATACAATACAATACAAATCTGCTTTATTGTACACACAAATTCAGAAATACAGCATTAAACATATTGAACAATACAGTGTAGACAAAAGGCGGCCTTATCGCTGATAGCGATTTCTTCCAGACTGCCTTAGGGTAGTGAATGGTTGAGTAATGTTAAACGTAGGGCATCAGTGCACAAAAGTAAATGTAAATATGGTAAATAAAATTTGAGCTGCAATACATACATATGAATTATTGTCTACATATATACATATACATACATAATATATTGATACATAGATATATAAATATATACATACATACATACATACATATTATATATACACATATACATACATATTATATATATATATATACCTAACATAACATAAATATACTTACATAAACATCACAACGCTATGCAATATACAAATTATTTGAAAGTTATAGGAAAGGAAGCATTTTAAGAAGAATCAGATGAAAGATAATAGTCCCGTAGTCGATTTTTAAAGGTAGAAATGTTATCAGAAAGGCGGATCGTAGAAGGAAGAGAATTCCATAAGCGTATGGCAGTAACAGTAAAAGATTTTGTAAAAAAGGAAGAGGAATGAATGGGAGTGTTGAGACAAAGATTTTCAGTGGATCGTAAGAAACGTTTATGAGCAACATGTAGAAATTGAAAACGCTCTTTTAAATAAGCAGGGGCCGACGTGTGGAATAGTGCCGAATACAAAGCAACAAGAAGGTGAGTATTCCTGCGAAGACGGATAGGGAGCCACTTGAGTTTTGTACGAAACTCTGAAATGTGATCGTATTTACGAAGACCAAATACAAATCGTATACAAGCATTCTGAAGACGCTCAAGTTTATTTAGTTGCTCCTGGGTTATGTCTGGATAGCAAATATCAGCGTAGTCGAGAACAGGTAATAGGAGTGAATGAGCTAGCGTAATTTTTGTCGGGATTGGCAGAAAATTGCTGAGTCTCCTTAGCGACTTCAGCCGACCGAAAAGGGATCTGCTGACATTATTTATATGGGGTATCCAGGTGATACAGCGGTCCATTATTATACCTAAGTTTTTCACTTTTTCACTGTATGGTATAATAACACCATCAAAGACAATCGGCGTTAGATTGGTCCAGTCAATTTTAGAAATAAATTTAGAACTGCCAATGATAATACACTGCGTCTTAGATGGATTTACCTGGAGTCCAAATGATTTCGTCCATTTTAAAATACAAGTCAAATCCTCATTCATCTTACCGATGGCAGACGGGAGTTCATTGAGTGGAGCCTGCGTATATATTTGTAGGTCGTCTGCATACAAGTGGTAGAGAGAAGAAATATGAGAGCAAACTGAATTAATAAAGATAGAAAATAAGAGAGGAGACAGCACACCACCTTGCGGCACGCCTGCACTCGTAATAGTCCAAGAGGAAAAACAATTTTTGACTCGTACACGCTGCCGGCGTCCGCTTAAGTAGTTTTGAAACCAGTCAATTGCGATTGGAGATACGTTGATTGAGCGCAATAATGCCAATAGGACATCAAAATCAACAGTGCCAAATGCATTGCTGAAGTCGAGTAAGGTAAGCACTGTGAGTTGTTGATTGTCCATACCATTTCTAATGTCATCTGTGATCTTTGCAAGCGCAGTAGCCGTACTATGATCAGGACGAAAACCGGATTGAAAAGGATTTAGCAAACTTTGACGAGAGAGGAAGGAACTAAACTGATGGTGGATGATACGTTCAAGAGCTTTTGAGAGAAAAGGAAGAATGGAAATAGGACGGTAGTCGGACACAGAAGAAGGATTGGGTTTTTTGGGAAGAGGGATAATTTGTGCATCTTTCCAAGCAGAAGGAAAGGAACCAGTACTAACAGATTTATTAAAAATGTCAGATATGATAGGGGCCAGTATATCGAGTAAGGGAGTGATCATCTTACGGCTAATGCAGTCGCTATCAACAGAATCAGAATGGATTGACAAAATACTTTTCTTAACGTCACAATCCGCAATATGACTAAAAGAAAACTGTGGAATTGTAGGAGTGGGAATAGAAGAAAGAAAGTTAATCGTAGACGATTTTTCATTATTAGTTATGAAAGACGTAGAAGAAAAGTGATCGTTGAGACAGTTCAAGTCTAAATTTTCGGGAAGTGTAGCCTGTTGTTGCTTTCCAACTCCTAAAGACCTAAGAAATTTCCAGACCTTGGCTGGATCTTCATTTTGAACGGAATTATGAATGTGGCGACGCTGTGCATCTCTACATTCCTTGTTGCAGCGATTGCGAGCAGACTTGTATTTTTCATACTGCGATGTATTTGAGGGATTTGACTTGTACTTAGCCTTGGCACGGTTTTTCTTTTGAATTAATTTTTTCATCTCATCTGTAAGCCATGGAGCGGGGAGATGACGAACGCGTATTGGCCGAACAGGTGCATGTATATCATAAAGCTGAATGATTAGAGAGTTGAAAAGTGCAACCTGTTCGTCAATAGTATCCGCCTCTGTAACAACAGACCAATCGATTTTCTTCGCATCCTCGATTATTTTTTCAATATCCATCCCCGCAAAATTGCGCTGAAAAAGAGTTCTCGATCTAGCCTTAGGGGGACAAATTTTGTAGGATAAAAATATCAGATCATGATACGAGAAGCAGTCAGCAGCAAATTGACCATGTTTAGCAACATGTTCTATGGAAGAGACGAATATAAGATCTAGAAGAGATGGATTTGAATTAGGAAAGAAATGTGTAGCAGAAAGTGGCAAGATATGAAGATTTGCTGCTTCTATTACAGAAGTTAACCGGGAAGATCTGGAGTCTTGCTTGAGTAAACAGGTATTAAAATCTCCCATTATAATACTGTGCTCATAAAGGGGAGTAAGTTCCTCAAGTAGACAGTCCAGAGAAGAAAAATAATTGATGGATACTGAAGGGCTATAGATCACGCCCAGTAGTAATTTAGTGTGAGAGAAAAGGACTTCAATAAACAGATACTCAACTTCGGATCCCGGCAGACTTGGTGATGACATCTTAATTACAGAGAAAGGGATATGAGACCGAAGGTATATTGCAACGCCACCTCCGCCCCGAATTAGGCGGTCGTTGCGAATCAGATGATATCCTGGTAAGGCATAAGAAGTAGACGCCAGACACGGTTTTAGCCATGACTCCGATACTAATATTGCATGTATATTGTTGCTATCGAAAGAAGTTAATAGATCGGGGTAATGAGCAGGAATACTCTGTGCATTAATATGAACAACATTGAAGTTTTTTCTCACGTCTGAAAAATTTGTATCTAATGCCACATTTAAAGGAGGAATGCTTTCGTAACTATCGGCACTACTGTTACCTTCCGAAGCAGAAGAATAAATTGATTCTTGGTCGTTTTGCATATTTTGGTGTGTTGTGATATTGAACATATTAAAATAATAATAAATACAAATAAAATATTTATAAATAAAAGTAAAATAAAATAATAAACTATAAAAAATAAAATAAAACTTTTAAATAATAGAATTAAAACTTAATTACGATCATCTACCCGCCAGCAATTTAAAAAAATGACACTATTTATTACTTAAAGAAAGTAAAATTTTAGCATACGTTTACAAACAAAAATTACGTAACGAGTATCCGGGCGAAGTACATTATCTGTACCGGCACTGACATCCGTGCATGACATATTGACATATTTTAGACAGTTGTCACAAAACCACAGAGTAGGTACATTTGTATTTTGTTATTAAATGATTATTAAATTAGACTGAACTGAAACACAAAACACAAGAACTGACAAGAAGTTTAGTGAGAAGCGAGCCACAGAGTACTTTTGAAGCGAGCTTACCAAAACAAAGAAATAACTAATCTATGTAGGTAATCACAAGAAGAGATTACATGCGCAAGATATATGTGAAAAAGTATTAATTGAAGTCTTTAATTAGTGAGAGAAAAAGAACATAATAATCATTGTGGGTCAGCCTCAAAACTACCTCCTCACAGCCCTCTTGTTTCGTGCAGCAGTTTTGCTGCCGGAGGGCTTACTGACTGCAGCTGGTGGTTCATCGTCTGCAGCTGGTGGTGCATTGTCTGCAACTGGAGATGCATAGTCCACCACTGGAGGTGCTTCGTCCTCAGGTGCAGGTGAAGAAGGTTCCGACTCGCCGGCGATGGCATCTAACTCCACCAGGCTTTCAACATGGTGGCGAGAGCCGTCCGGCGTAACAACACAGATGACACCGGCCTTGGTCCAGCAGTTTTTAACACCGAAGCGCTGTCTTGCTTCTAAGAACACAGTGTGACGCCTTCTTATCAGGAACTCTGACAGCGTTGTCCCAGTACCTTTGAGCTTCGCCTTACTGAACCAGACTTCATCACGCACCGCTACATCCCGGAACTTAACCACTACTGGCCTTTGTTTATTCTTTGATTGCTTGCCCAGCCTATGACATCTACTGATACTGGAATTGGTGAAATCAGATATATTTAACTTATTTGACACTATGTTGACAACTGAGGATGTTGGTTCTTCCACACTTTCTGGTATTCCATGAAAGAGAAGCATCTTCCGTCTACTTCTCATCTCCTGGCGATCCAGCTCCAAACCAAGGAAGTCAACTTGCCTTTGTAAGGATTCTAAGGCAGTCACCATGAACTTCTTGAAGGCGTTGAAGTCAGCAGCAAGTGTTGTGGTAGTTGTAGGTCCGTGTCCAGATTTTTCCAACTCCTTTTGTAACTCTGCCAATCCAGAGTGGAATAACTCTTTTAAGGAAGTCATGGAGTGTTTAATTGCTTCCATGATTAAATTTGTTGTGCAGTGACTGTGTAAGAAAACTATCAGTGACTGATGGCAGGTTTATAAAATAGTGTACACAGTGGAACTTAGTGCAGGATATTAAAGGCAGGTAGGTAACCTAGGTCTTACATACACAAACAGTACATAAAAGATGTTTAATGTATTTAATTTTCAATTAAATTAGTGAGCTCGTAAAATGTGTCTTTATTGTTTGGCACCTACCCTCAGAAAAAAGCCTCCCTTACCTCCCTTTTAGCTCCCTTTTAGCGCTTGAAAATATAATTAACGCCTTTGTATTTCTACTGTATCGCTTAAGGAGTCAGTTGACGCCTACCTGTAGCCCGCTTAGCACCCATAGAAGTAATATAAAACCATTTTTGCCATTTTACCGCTAACAGAGTTAATTTTCGCTTATTTACCCCTCTTGTATCGCTAAGAGATCCTATTACCTCTATCATAACTCTCTTATAGCATGATTGTACCACTTAGCCAATTACCATAACTCTTCTATACCGTCATTATACAACCTTAAGTAATATAAAAATTGTGCCTAATTCGGGGGTAAAGTAGGGTTAGAGCGCGCTCTAACCCCAATTTGTAACACCCATAAACCACTTTAGAATCTAGTTAGCGCTCCTTTAGACTTATTATAACTCTTACTTTAGCGCCTAAATGTTACTTGGGCTGTGTCGTCGGATGTGACCATGGACACACACAAAGACAGGAACACTGATTCCGAGAACAGAAATTTATGGAAATGGAAATGGAATGGAAATTTAGGGAATCGAAACCATGGCAGTCCGGCATGGTAACCAATACGCCACGCGGGTCGTCATTGTGAAATCAAAATATGTATTTTCATTTTTTTTATTTAAATTTGAAATGCCAACGACACCATCTGGACTCGTGGTGGTCCTCCACTGTCCGCTTTGCACAAGTTTTTGCCACTGACCTATAAACTATAACACAACCTTCCAGCTGAGACTCACATTTTCAATAGACTATCACATATGGTTTCTCTAAAAAGCTATAAAATACCTCTCCTTCAAAGCCGGCAATGCTCAGGTGACTCTACTGTAGTTGCCCGTATCCATAAGCGTATTTATTTTCGGTTTATGTATAAAAAAGGTTTCCTTTCATTTATTACAATAAACTATTTGGTTAATTGAATAAAATACAAGAGAGATAAAGATATGGAGTTAATTCTCTTATATTCGGTGCTTTTAATAATCAATATTGGCATTATTTACTTAGCAATTTAATTAATTTAATTGGCAATATTGACATTTATGTGCAAAAATTTTCATGCTCTGTAGGTTAAAAGCTTAAAGCATCAAGGTATGACAGGTATGACACCCGTCAGAGGCGCCTTTACGGGCGAACCCCTCGGCACAATGTGCCTTCCAGTTATACAACTAATGTGTCAGTGTGTGTCGGTGTAAGTGTTGACGTTGCATAGAAAATGTTAATTGAAACGTTGTTAATTGAAATTGACATATTTAGAAATGTATGCGTCTGTAGCGATGAAAGAATATTTGTGAATGTGTGACAAAATTAAAATGTGTGCGTTCTTTCCCCGCACCAGATTTGGCACAAAAACTATGCATCGAAGCGACGCGCTATGTCGTCTCTCCTGAAGGGTGAGTCAGTAACTTTGGTGCTCTAAGGTAAAAAGGTACCTATAATAAAGCAATAGTCATATGAGCCAAATACATAAAACTTCCTAAAATGACAAAAATGTTCTAGCGATAAGCGATATGCTTTTTAGATAACAGCTGATAGACACAAGTATTTACTTAAACCAAATACACATTGAAGGAAAGTATTAAAGTATTCGATAAGCAATTATGAGAAAAACAATGTTTAGATGACGAACTGTTTTTTTTTAACAAATCTAATATTTTGACATCTTGGGTTTTTTTGTATGGGGGGAGGGGGGGGGGGGAACCTTCAAAAAGCACCTGGCACCTTGGGAGAGTATACCGAGTTATGTGGGATTTGACCGCACTAAAACCCCCTCGGTGGCTGCCTCTGCGCTTGGGGAGGACTCCGGGATCTCCAGCAGAATGCACCGGTGTCCTCCACGCGCGACGCCCAGAACGGGCCCATCTTCGGGAGAGCAGATGTGCTCTCCTGCACCGCCGCCCTTCCCGGGTCTGCTGGTTGGACGGATCAAGCTCCTACTCACACCGTCCACAATCCTGGAAGCCCCCTTTTAATCGCCTCTTACGATCAGGCAGGGGATACCGTAGCTCTATTCTTAATCCCGAAGCTACAGGGACTATCTTGGGATACCTACTTAATGATATAGTAATACAATCCTTGGCGTTTTATTTGGTTCTCGACTACACTAATATGAGGTGAAATTAGTCTCTGGAGTAATGCCAAAGCACTTATGTACGTCATCAAGAGTAGAGATAGACTTGGATGTAGATCCATCGGTGTAGCAACCATTAATTAAACACCGCGGGGCATGTATGCTTGCCAGACTTGTGTTCATTACTTTAGACTGTAAAAAATGAAATGAAATGAAATATTCTTTATTCACTGTACGGTTCATTTACAAACTCTTAGTGAACGTTATTTTTTTTTATTCTGTCTGCTCTGGGTGCGCTTAGGCAATGGTGAGCTGAAGAAAAGAGCAGACGGAGAAAAACTTCAGCCCTGTTTTAAAATATGAGGTATACAATAATTTAATAAATAAGAAATCTTTTGTATTGTAGAAATATATTTTATTCCCGAGTACTTTTTATCATAGAGAGGTAGGCATTAGAGATATACATTCTTCTACATTGTAAGTTAACAACAACTTCAACTGTCTTCAAACCAATACTTCAATCAAATGTTATTTTGATCGATTTTGAGGTGTGTTTATTTCACCTAACTTATCCTTAGCTATTCAATAGATCAATCAAGGCTGCCGATAACGACATAAGTTTTCTTATTGCAACCAAACAGATTACGTTACTTACGCTATATTTTAAATTGAGATATAGAAATCAAAATCACATACCTATTAGATAACGCTTGTTTGATAACAACTTTCTCTTTTATCTTTACAAAACCACTTGCCTACTGTTGACAGATCGTTTCACCGAAATCGGTTGACGAGATTAGTTCACACCTCATCTGTCATCAGTCTTTCTTTTTTAAAATAAATAATCTTAAGATTCGAAGCGATTTCGGAGAAGGTATTACCGACAGCTCAAACATGTGGCCTGTCGTTTGATATTTGGACAAGATTGATTTAACAAATTTTGATATTTATGACAATGATGATAATGTCTTGTTTTGCTTAATTTCCTATTTTAATAGTGCAGCCTGCGCGTGATTTGTCACCCTTCGTAAGGTGAGGTCCACGCGATATAAATACAAAATTATGTCCTTGGGAACTGACTCCCCTTTGGAGGTGAACAATAAACACGTTTTAAAAATCTTTAGAATCCGTTTTTTCGATGGTTATAAAATTTTCGTTCACGCCGGTAGTTTTTTTTTTTATTATATTCAAAATGTCAGTAAACTAGAATCATCCCTAACACTTTGAAATAAGAGCTACTATTGGAAGATGAATTCCGATATCCTGAAGTTTCCTTTTCTCGAGATACATTTTATAACCGAGGAAATATAGCCTATTCACTTCTATGACCCTATTATATTTAAGAGATTTAACGATACAAAATTGCGTACGAACTATGAACTCACTAACAAAGTTTTAAATTACAGTTTGTCTGCACAGAAATAGTTTTGATGCTACATTAAAGCATTTAAAATATTTTTATACGTAAACCGGACAAAAAAGCAGACGGGGTGCGAGATGTCAAGCGATTACTGTCGCCTATGAACACGAGCAACTCCAGGGGAGTCACTTATGCATTGCCGGCTTTGAAGGAGAGCTTTTTTTTGGTTAATTAATAGCCCTAATTCAAGAGGGGAATAAAAATATGAGTATCCAAGAATACTTCGCTGTATTACCACCACAGCGTCTTATTTCAATAGATGAATAACTTCACATTAATATTCATAAACCAAAATACTTTTAAACTTTTCATTACCTACATGGTTTCCATTCCATAGGAATAAAGCTCATTTCAGCTGTTACAATGGCCTTTCCAGGCCTGAATGAATTTTAGTCCTTCATCATACTAATTCCAGTTGCTTATTCAGATGTCTTCCCTTGGTCATAAATAAAGATTATGAGGACATGAAATATAAGCTTTAAACGTAGGTATTTGTCAAAGGGTGGTTTTTTTTTCTGAAACTTTTTACATATCAGCTACTGTCTACTGACGTTGACCTGCTTTAAGGCTAATGATGGGTACTCATCGTGACACTTTAAATAGAGTCCCATGTAATAATAACCGTAAACTAAGGTATTTAAAAAATAGCTTTTTTACCTACGGTAATATTAGGTGTTAAAAGTAGGTAGTTCTTTGAATTCGATATACATTTTAATATGAAGCGCGCATGGCTCGGCGGTTAGCGTAGAACGCAAACGATCTATGCAACTAAGCCAAATGGGCGCGGTCGGGTGTGAGATGGGTGACCACTAGTGGCAAAAAAAATTCATGTGCGTTTCTGTGCGTCGGAGGGCACGTTAAGCCATCGGTCCCGGTTGTTGTCGATAGATAACAGTTTGACGACCCGTGTGGCGTAATGGTTACCATGTCAGACTGCCGATCGGAGGTCCCGGGTTCGATTCCCGGCGAAACAGAAATTTGAATGTTGAGTTTAAATGTCTGTTCTCGGTCTGGGTGTTTGTGTTTCCGTCTCTGTGTGTGTCCATGGCACCCACGACACAGGATATATGTATGTACCTTACTATGGGGCTATAAGTTTGAAACGTTAAAAAACAGTCGTTTAATCTAGTCGGAGGCCTTATGGGCGGTTTGAAAAATTCCGACAGTGGGTTGGCCACTAACCCGCATCTCCAGCAACTTTTTTTTAAATTGTGGGTTTGCTTCAGTGAGTACTCAAGTAGTAGAGGACCTTTCTTCTCTACCTATCCCTCTTCTACATAATAAACATATATTATTATTTCAGAATCGATCGAAATAATTTCTTTTGCTCTCAAAAAGCTTACGGATAGTTTTCATCGATACCAATAATCTTGGCTTAAAGGTCATCACTAGTCATCAGTGTCATCACAGATAAATTAATTTCTTTATAACAAAAAATGGAATAGGTTAGGGTTGTCACAAATTTGATTCGTGGACGAATCTATGATGAAAAATTTTTATACGTACATTCCTCCTTAATATTACGACTATAGAGATTTGATTTGTTAATATTAACTAAATATGAGTAAAATACATAGTTTAGTAGGAATATATTTATCATATCGTTCGTGTACGTGTTGGCCGTTTGAGCCATAATAATATATATACAAGTTATGTATTATTTCCTTTTTAATGAGCATTTAAAATACAATATAATCACATCGATTTTTTACATTTATTATTTGAAGACTGTTATGGCACAGCGGTTAGCATGTCATGTCCATGGATGCCGAGAGTCGGCTCCAGGTATGATTCATAATATTTATTACAGCCCTGCAAAAAACTGTTGACATCATACCTTTCAACTTGCAAAAAATAGGTAGGAGTGGACCATAAATTGAAATTATAATATTGTCCATTCAATATACTTTCTACATTGTAACCGAAGACAAAGAAAGTGGGCAAAATCAATGGATAACCGAGTGATCTGGATTAGCAGGTCATGGTACAGTCACAAAATAAGCGTAAGTAGATTTGTAACAACTCGTACCAGTTCCAGATTGATACCGGTAACCGTATTATTAGTTATTACTGCAAATCCGTTGATCGATTTTATGACTGTTTTGGCTGTAGGTACGTGATTGTTAATAATAATAAAAGATCTTGCAATCTCTAAAGGCTCTTAAATCAGTATAATAATCGGTTAACTATGTTAATGATGCGTAAAAAAATTGTAAGATTTCTACGAGATTTACAGTACAGTTAACTTATCAAAACATGCGGTCTTCGCAGACTATACGACGCATACGTTCAGACCGTCGCGTTCGAGGCCCAAACAAACAATTTATGCATACAATGTCACTACGAATTTTTTTCTTTTAATTCCTGGACGACTTGTGTGGCTTATACCATGTCGGACAGCAAATCGGGAGTCCCGGAGTCATAACACTACACTCATAAGTGTGAAATGAAAATTTCATTCCTTAGATTAAAAAAAACTTGCTTTCGCAAATTATGAGTTTGGTTCTGATAGTATCTTGATATGGTTAGCTTGTTACAGCTACAACTAATATCTGACAGATAAACAACAATAAAAATGAGTAATAGTTGGAATAGGTATTAAAGAAAAGACACTAAACATCAACACGTAGGCGGTAATATGCCTTAAAAGGATCATTTGAACATAAATACCTACTGTGACAGACTTGGTACGTATATTGTTGTAAATAAAATTGTCTCGATGATGAAACACCAAGCTTATATCTAAAGTTAAAATCCCACTCAGTATGCTCATTTGTTTTGTCTGACAAAATTTCTTCATTAATCAATAAATGATTTAATGCTTTGAAGGTGCATTAAAACTTTAAGTATTAAGTATCAAATTTTATACCTCGGAACATCGATATAATATAAGTAGGCTCGGAATTACTATGTAGTCTTAATAACCTTCTTCACAAAATTCTTTGTCACTCAGAATATTTCTTTAAATAAATTCGGTATTTAAAAACTCATGAGTTAAAGAAGATTGGTTTTTTTCTGTCTGCTGCTATTATCATCTGATTTACACAATTATGTATTACAATTGTGTATTACACAATGAACTTATTGCTGTAAAATGTCAACTTTTTACAAGCTTTTGCTTATCAACTTGTTTCACTATCTTCCTGACAACTTATAATAGTTAATTTTCATTGGAATACAATGTATGATTGAAATATTTAACTAAGTAATAATTGTTTTTTCAATGGTCGGTCTATATGGCGGAAATAAATGGGTCCAGCGGTGGTATTATCCCGGGCGAACTATGAAAGTTCTACCCATAATGTTAATTGTAAGGTTACGTTTTATTAGCATACAATTAATTCATAAAAAGTTGGCACTCGACATCCAAGATCAAGTTTGCCATTTGTACTTCTGAAGTACTTTTTACCTCTGAGTCTATGCCTTTGTATTCATGATTTACAAAAAGTCTTGTTATATCATTGTCGGTGGTCAGTTGACCTGAATTACTTGTCATTGTTGCAAAACATTGCTTCGTTCAAACGTGACCTTATATATATATAGATCTTAGGAACCACTATATATATATATATATATATATATATAAGAAATAAATTTTGGTTTAAGTAGCGGATAATTTATGACAAATGTAGATTTTCAGACCTTATAGAGGAAGTGCATTAATTTTAGATTTTAAACCCGACTCAAAGTGTCTGTATACATACATATGTTTAAAGTGTTCTGTATTTTTACCGACTTCCAAAAGAAGGAGGTATGTATTGTATTCGGCTGTGTGAATTTTTACATATTATGTTCACCGATTACTCCGCTGTTTGTGAACCGATTGTCAAAATAATTTTTTCAAGTGTCAAATTCTGATGATGAGATGCAGGGAAAATAAAGGAAGACACTGATACTTTAAAGGCATACATTGTTTTTCTTTCTAATACTTTTAAATACAATTATGATATTCCTGGTATTTATAATCTGTTGCTGAGTTGATAATTAAAGGTACAACTAACAAACGGTTAGGAGTTGAGAGCAAATTCTTTGAATAAATTCATACGTTTATATGCACCGATAGTTTTTAAAAATGAATAAATTAATTTATTTATAAATTATTATGATTAATAGTGTAAATTCTTTAAGGCTATTATTTAACATTATTGTAAAAGATGTTATATATAGGTACAATTTTTAATTAAAATCACTAAAAAAGAGTAAAAAAAATAAAACCGACTTCAAACGGTAATAAATAAAATTGTAAGTGGCCTAAATATGTATGGTACTTTTTCTTGCTAATGGTAATAACTCTCAAAACTATTTTGGAGTCGGGCCCTTAATAAAGTGGCGTACATTTCGTTCTGAATGCGCACCGAATGAACATTATTTAATACCAGAAGGGTGTACATTCTTATAATAACGGAACCTAAGCATGTCACACGCCTACAAATTGAAAATTAATATTAAACTTTATATCTCGTTATCCCATCTACAGGATATCCCATAACGTTACAAGGCATCCTTTCCGCTTAATTAAATTTTATATATTACAAAGAGTATAATTAACTAAGATTCCGATCTTTTGTAATATATCACTAACATTTAAATTTAAGCGTTTTATATGCAGAGATTTTTAAGTGATGAATATTTTTGGTAATTGAATGTATTAAAGAACGTGTATAACGTAACCAAAATAAAAAAAAAATAGTTTATGAATGATTAAAAATAAAAGTTTATGAAGGCCGAAGGAATGATGGTTCGATACTCGTCATGAAAATATAACATTTAATAAAGACACTGTAAAACTGCCTAATGGATATACGTACTATGACTACTAAGAGAATGTTTAGTAAGTTTTTAAATTTGAGCTCAGGAATTTTTGTGATAATTTCGGAAAGGTTACAAATTTGATTAAATTTAAAGTATCTACTTCATATGGATGCACTTTTATGAGTGTGTTTAAAAAATAATGTCAATAAATCTCAAATAATAATCACTTTTTACTTCGGAGAAGATTTTATCTACATAATGAACAGTCTGCATGGATTCATTCACATAAACATTGTCCGGGCGCCCGCCCGTGTAGAGTATCAATAATAATTGAAAAAACATTGCATAACTTGATATTGAAAGTGGGATATTTTACTTTAAGTCATCTCGACACATTATTTCAAATTCTCTTATAAATAGTAAGTAGGTAGGTACTTAAAGTTACTTTACATTTTTATCGGATGTAAAACTAAATGTGAAATTTAATTTTCACACGGAATAATATACTCGTATAAAATATTGTTCATATCACTAGTTATGTATGTATCTGTAACATATGGAAAATAAATTGTTACAGCTAACTTATACCTGTAACTTCATTTAAGTTTTAAGTAGCTTCCGAAATAACGACACTTTATATAAATCCATCTATACTAATATTATAAAGAGGAAAGATTTGTATTTTTGTATTTCTGTATATTTGTAATGAAATAACTTAAAAACTACTGTTCCGGTTTCAAAAATTCTTTCACCATTAGAAAGCTACATTCCTCCTTCCTTCCTTCAGTAACATAGGCCGCTACTTTTTACCGCAGGAAAAGGCTTCATTCATACGTGAAAACGGGTAATAGGGTCAACGCGGTTGAAGCAACTGGCTAAACGCATATGATTTGAATATAGCAATGAAGCCTGGAATAGCACGTAGGCTATTTTTTATCCTACGGGGACCCATTAAACGGGACCACGCAGGCGAAGCCGCTGGCGGAAGGCTAGTTTCTGATAAAATACTTATGCATAGGGACGTATTGGATTGAGAACATTATTTTTCTCATTCATGGAGTTAATACCAAAATGGTGGTATTTATTGGACCCATTTATAAATTGCGAGTTTCGAAAGAGGAAGTACAACAGATGCATTATAGCATCGCGAAAAATTGTCACTAGGTTTCGATGGAAAGGTGCTCTTCTAAGTAACAGTACAGTATCGATGGCCGAGTGGTGAGTACCGCGGTCTCCCACGTGGGAGATGCCGGGTTCAAATCCTCGGCGCGCACCTCTGACAAATGAAAGCGCATTACATAGATGCTCCACCTTGATATAAAATATTGTGATATTTAATTGATACGATATTTTCCATCGCCGTGCATGCCTGAGAAGGTATGATGTCCGTCCACCAATCCGCACTAGGTAAGTAGCGTTGTGAAGTAAGACCTATATGTATGTATTTACAAACCTACTTTGACTGACACCGACCCCAAAAATAACAATAATTGTACCTACATTATATGGTAAACACACATCGTACCTACATATTAATGAGTAGAAAATGTAAGTTGACTATTAAATTGTAGAAGAATACGCAATTATTTTTTTACCTTTTAGTGAATATTAATTTGTTTTGGAATTTTGGAATACCTACATAGTTTTCATTTGAAGACATTTTTTTTGTTAAATTTTGTTTATATTTTGATTTTTAGCGAATTTGAAGTACACTAATTTGTTTCAATATGGGTAGACCGACACGTTAAGTGTTGCTCATATGAGACAGCGCCGTTTAGATGAAACAGTTAGAAATTTTTCCACAGCTCGCAACCTTACGAGTTTCATTGATCATCCATCATATTCAACTACGACAATTACTTGGCCAAAATGACGTTACGGTAGGTGACTCAAATATTCGGATAGCCTATATAAGTTTCTTTGTTTTTTCATAAACAAAACCTAACCAAATTCTTATAAAAATACTTTTGAAGTACATCCTTTCCATTAAAAAAAGAATCATCGAAATCGGTTGGCGTGATATTGAGTTATTAGTTCATTTGTCACGCAGCCACTTAATGCGAAATTAAGACTTATACGGTTTTCTCATGGATACCACTGTCAGAACTGGAACCAAATTAAAAAAGGCCTAAATATAAGTTATTAGCACTGCCATTTATTTTACACAACGTCAAAAATTATAATAAACTATTTATAACAAACAAATTATAACATAATAATATTTGCAAAAAATCCCGCTTGACTCAACACTGTGTGACACATTTAGGGCATTGATACGCCATAAATGTACTAAAATAAAGTTAAGTACATGCCACGTACTAGGTATATATACCCTACACGACATACATCGGATGCTTTCAAATACTAGTTCTACTAAGCTTCCTTGCTTGAATTGCAATGTATATTTGATACTGTGTATAACCGTTTAGTGACATAGTTAAGCTCCAGGGGACTTGCAGACTGGGACGGTCTCCGCGTCGCGTATTTTTAGTCTTATCTCATATTAGTCATTGTACCCCAGCTGGTTGGATTGGGCTCGTCTCTCCGTGTGTCAACTACTACTAGGCATGAGAAGGAAGACTTAATTACAGTGAACATTTCAATTACTGCTTCTCTCTTTTAATTCGCTGTATAAGTTGTAGTGGTAGAACTATTATCGTTCGCCCGGGGAAGTACCACCGCTACACCCACTTCTGCCGAGAACCAATTCTATTGTGTTTCGGTGGAAAGGTGCAGTTGCCGGCCACACTTACATGAGGCGACCACTAGCCTCCGGAGTAGCAGCGCAGCTGCATACGACCTCAGACATGGGCTGCAGCGACCACTTAACACCACATGGCCTGCATGCTCGTCTGCTACTCCATTCAAATAAAAAAAATCAAAACAAAGTATTAGAATCGCAAAGGCTGATGTTTAGCTTAATTTATTTTAATGATAAATACCAATTTTTGAACGGATGGTTTTTGGCACTAAAAGTAAATCTATAAAAAAACGATTATGTAAGACTTGCTACCTATATTTGTAGGGAATGGTATAAGTTAATTAATTATCTTAACAAGTAAAATATGTTGCATATATAAAATATATATAAAACTTCGATTATCCAATGACCCGAATGACATACCTGTAATATTGTCGTCATTTAAGAATAATAGTGTCACGTACATTGCATTGCGACCACAAAGCCGTGGTTTCCGTATGACAGTATAACTTTACGACGCACCTACCTGACGTTACCCGTGTTAGGTTTCGGTAGGTCGCGCATTCCTTATATTTTATTGTAATTTTTATTTATAACATTACCGTTTTAATATATTTACATAATATCGCAGAAACATTTGCTTATACATATTTGTAAATTACAAAAATTACCTACTATTAAATTTAAATGTGCCCTGCGGTTATACCGAAAAGAAATTTGGTACACATATGATATTTTTTATCCCGTGAAAATGTACCGTGGGATAGATTAGTATTTTAAATTCATACTAGCTGACCCCGCGAACTCCGTACCGCCCTTAAATGTTCGGGGTGGGCCACCTTTATCAGTTGGGGGGGGGGATGAAAAATAGATGTTGGCCGATTCTCAGACCTACTCAATATGCTCACAAAATTTCATGAGAATCGGTCAAGCCGTTTCGGAGGAGTATGGCAACGAAAACTGTGACACGAGAATTTTATATACCTATTAGATAAACTCAGATCATCCGACCGAAGAAAGGCCGGAACACTAGTCAAGTCAGCATCAACCTGCTCTGCCAATTATCACTCATACTATACCTAAAGTATAGGTAAAACTATTCATACCCCTGTACAAAAATAAAATATTCTGATAAAAAATCAATCAGCTTTTAATGTAAATATTGAATATATTGAGGTTGTCTTCGACAGATTAACAAAAAGGTAAGAATAAAAAAGTTTTGGATAAGTCACGTTTGTTAGTTTG
This sequence comes from Pyrgus malvae, assembly GCA_911387765.1. Classification (NCBI taxonomy): domain Eukaryota; kingdom Metazoa; phylum Arthropoda; class Insecta; order Lepidoptera; family Hesperiidae; genus Pyrgus; species Pyrgus malvae. The sequence continues at coordinate 16,870,169 of OU426962.1, forward strand.
ATATGTTACGTAAAATGAAATGAAAACGAACTATTTGTTGATTGAAAGATATAGCCCTTATACATTCCGATCCTAGTCGCCAAAATCATTCGATTATTTTTTTATTCGAAAGGCAATTTATGAAAATACTTTTTTACGTAATTATCGCAACCCAATTAGAAGTGGAAATCTACTGTGGCTGTGGCTAAATATATTAATGGAAATTATTATTCAGATAAACGTATAATTGGGACATTTATCGTAATTCATCAAAAGTAATCAAAACGTAGTTTAACTTTAATTTTTTTTGTCCGGTATTCATTATAGTTTAGCGTTATGATTTAAAAACTGAAAGGTTGGTTTTGATTTGTCTGTTTGCTTTAGTAAACAAGTTTATCGAATTATTTATTACCAGTCTTCCGCCAGCGGCGTCACCCGCGTGGACCCGTTTTAATGGTTCCCATATAAAAAAAACATCCTATGTCCTTTCCCAAGGTCCACTCTATCTGTGTTCCAAATTTCATTAAAATCGGTTCAGTAGTTTAAGTGGGAAAGCGTAGCAGACAGACAGACAGAGTAACTTTCGAATTTATAATATTAAGTATGGATTGAGCTTTTGTACGTTTGTTTTTGAGTTGATCGCGTTACTTTCCCAATTTTTTTTAAATATTAAAACCTAAATAAAAATGACAATCCTTATTTTAAATTTGCTTGAATATCATACGTATCTTGAGACCGTTTTACAGTCCTCATTTTTCATTACGGAGTAAAAATTCTAAGAAGCCTACCATCAAGCAGCCTTGAACAAGCCTGTCAACGAACATTGTATCAATGTCCATCTAAAGTTTAATTGAAGACGCACTCAACATGCGTTCAGCAGAACATCTGCAATCAATCAACGAACTACTTGTCTTATTCTGTCTGGTCTGTTTGTCTGTCACGCCAATTGCGCTCTCTACACGTTATTAACCCTCGCTAAATGTCAACTGCAAACCAGACTTATCTATTTAGCAATTGTGTTCTGTTATTTGAGTGGTAGTAAAACCCATTACTTCGGCTTCTTTCACCACCTTCAAGTAAAGTAACAAGTACGCTAAATGTCTTTTAAAGTCACCCGTAACTTCAATTTCACGAAGCACTAATCATATGTTAAACTGACCCGTACTCATAGCTATTACTTGCCAGTTAACTTTACTTGGGATTTTACTAATCAACACTTTACTGGTGAACGAGGCCCTTAGACATATTATTTAGACATTAAATAAAACTCTTAAATTGTAATTCATTTTAAAACTTCACACGTAATATAACAAGAGCTAACTACCTATTGGTTAGATATCTGGCATCCACTTAGACTCTTAGAGTAATAAAGGTATTTAAAACAGCGCGTCATCCTTTGTTGCTCTTTAGGATTACGATAAAAGCAATATATATAAGTAACTTATCAAAAACAAGCTTTTACTTAAAAGCGCTAAATTGTATCATGGTGTATAGTATTTATAATATAGTTATAGTGGTTTTTTTTTATATGTAAACCGAACAAAAAGGCAGACGGGCCGCGTGGTGTTAAGCGATCACCGTCGCCTATGGACACGGGCAACCCCAGGGGAGCCACTCGAGCATTGCCGGCTTTGGAGGAGAGCTTTTTAGAGGGTGGGTGAATTGTACAAAAATAAACCACCAATTTGTTGTGGCGCCTTTTACAGATTTAAAACATCATTGAGTACATATACTGAACGTGTATACACAATTTCGGCTAAATCGGTTTAAGATATCTTCTTCAAAATTGAGTTGCAAGATTCCACCCAAACAAACATACACTGCAAAGTAATGCAAATGCTGTAAACATTATAAGGTAGGTATCAACCAAAAATTTGATCGAAACATAAATATTTAACGCACATATAATCCTAAGAACAATGTACTGCAAAATTACGCGTCCTAATCACAGTATTGAATAAAACATGTGCTAAACATCCCGAAGCCACGTGTGCCTGTTTTTACTGTCGTTTTTATCCCGCATTCCTTCCTAACCGTCAAAAAAATTTGCCAAGACGACTCATACTACCAATCGGAGGGTTCAGTATCACCGAGAAATATTATACACCGAGTCTGTCAGATATTCGAGTAAAGCGATGGCTACTTTAATAGAACATGTCGATTGGAGTTTTGGAGGCGATCCAAAAAAACATGTTATCACACAATTATCTTATTTTACGACACTCGAGAAATGTAAATAACCATTATCGAACAAAATGTCATAAATTTTATCCGATATAACTCAAAAATACACCAAGTAAATGAAAATAAAACAAGAGAAAATAAAGCAAGAGTAAGAAGCATGGTGATTGGGAATTTTGGCGGGTAGTCGGAAAGGACATGTCGTGCTCTTGTTTTATTTTCATTTTCCTTGTGTATTTTTGAGTTATATCAGATAAAATTGATAGCATTTTCAAAGATATGGGTTAATCAAGTGCACGAGTGTTGTGAAATTAAATAACAGTGCGAAAACATGCGTTTTCAGCTTGCCTCCAAATCTCATCGGACACATTCTGGTGAAGTAGCCAGCCATCGCTTTACTGACTAGACTGAATGATTTTACTGCCGACATACTGATTTTTTCTATGACTACTAAGTGATGCAAAAATAATACTTGTCGTATGCACAGAGTTTGTGATGCCATTATTGAAAAAAGAAAAAAGAAAAAATGAAGTACTATTGAAGACTTTTGTCTTTTGTTTTATTTCTTTAGAGCGAGGTTACGACAAGTTTCTTGAAAGTTGCCGCCTAAACTGTTGTAAACTTATAACGTCTCTTCATTAGTTAAAATATTGGGCATCCTTATTTGCTTTCGGAGCAGACATAAGATTTTATTTTTATTATTATGGTCTCTATTACTATAAATAGGGTCCATTTATTACCTTTCGGGTGCGAAACCCTAAAAATTGGCCGTTTATTTCATTGTTATCAAGATCACGTATATGTATGTGCCTTCAAGGACAGTTTGGACTTGTCTTCGGACGGGTAAACGATATTCTAATATGCTAATTTGTCTCATTTTTTGTTTACATTCGGTCCTTAATCTACCTACCAATGAAGCCTAATGCGAGATATTTATCTCATTGCTTCAAATAATAACAAATAATTGCCTTTCACGAAATTGATTGCCGTTTATGTTTGTAAAGCTTAAAATATAAAACTTCTAAATGTTCTTTCCAGATACCTTCTTAAAACTAAACCTAAAAAATAAGGTATAATCCATACTCATATTGTTAATGTGAAAGCAAAACTATCTGTGTGTCCATTACCTAAATTGCTGAACTAATTTTAATGAAGTTTGGTACATAAATAGACTGAAGCTTGGGAAAGGACTTAGGATAGTTTTTATCCCAGAAAAATGAACTGATCCCATGAAACAGTATAATAAACATAATTGTAAACTCAAATCACCCGAGCGAAACCGGACCGTATCAGTGGGTTGAAAATAAAAATACTTTTCTTCTGTCAAAAAACGTGGGGTGCGTATTTAAAGTACCTATAACAAGAGTTGAGTTACGAGTAAATAGTAACATCTAATATATTTACCCCCAAGTTTTAGTTGAGATAATAAATTAGAGTATTTTTTTCTTCAATTATGGCATTGCAAACTCTGCATATTGTCAGCGTCAAGTATAATTTTTGCATCACGTTTTTGGCAGTTTCGGTGAAACTGAACGAGTAATAATAGGTAAAGTCAGTAAGTCGTCAGTAATCAGTCAGTCAAGTCAGTCAGATATTCAAGTAAACCAATGGAATTTTGGAGGCAAGCCGAAAAAACCTTTTTTCGCACTGTTATTTTAATTCACAACACTCGTGCAGTATAATTGACCTATATCGAACAAAATGCCATTCAATTTATTCGATATAACTCAAAAATAAACCAAGAAAGTAAAAATAAAACAAGAGCACAATATTGTCTCTTTCGACTTCCCGCCAAAACCTCGAGTGTTTTTTAAACTATAAATCATCCGTTAGCCGTTTTTTGGTGATAATGATAACACACATTGAAGCTTCGAATCGGCAGATGAAATAAAATCAATTGCCTACATTTAATTGCACTCAACAAAGTGTTTAAGCCTTGGTCTTAGTCATATGCATTGCAACCTGAGTCTTAATTGGCCATCTGTCAAATTGAACAATTGCTTTGCATGGAATACCGAAACAATTGACCTTTGCTACATTAATTGAGCTAATTGAAGTTACTAAGTATAGATTCCAGTAAAAAATAAATTACTTAAATGCAGTTTATTTTTTGGAAAGAGTGTCTGGCTTTACAATCCTTGTTCTTTTAGTTGGTGGTAGAATCGTGAAATCCATATCTACTATCTACGACTACAAAATATAATATGTATATATTATGCAAACTAAACATAATAATCCATATTAATATTATAAATTCGAAAGTAATTCTGTCTGTCTGTTACGTTTTCCCGCTTAAACTACTGAACCAATTTTAATAAAATTTGGAACACTGATAGAATGGACCTTAAGTAAGCGCTTAGGATGGTTTTTATGATAAAACCATAAAAATTGTAAGGTTTTTATAAAACGGAAACCTATAAAACGAGTTCACGCGTGCAATGCCGCTGGCGAAAGATTAAAAGAGATCTCTTGTAATGTATTTGCTAGAAGTTATTGTAAATGTGAAAAGCATGCCATTGATTGACCTGTTTTTTATACGTAAAATAGGCATAGAAAACGATTTGACCAGCTTTTATCAAAAAAGTTTAACTAAAACGACAACAGTAATTTTATAAAAAGATTATAAAGATGAATACATATTTTTGTAGATACAAATAAAATGAATAAGACTTCTAATGGTTATATAACACTATTTTATTTACAAGCACGATTTTATGAAAAACTACTGAAATACAAATTCCGTTTTCAACCATTTTGATGTCCCGCTGCTGCGTGCGGCACAAGTCTCCTCTCGTAATTGAGAGTTACAGAGCAGCATACCCTTAGAGCGAGGTACTGACTTACCGGTCAATACCTGTGATGCTCTAAGGGCATACCTATTAATTTATTACCTAAATTTGATATCTTTGACTCGCTAAATCGCTCATTAATACAGTCACTGGTTAGGGTTTCGTACCCAAAGGGTGCCAACAGATCCCTATTACAAAGCCTTCGCTGTCCGTCCATCTCTCTGTGCGTCTGTCTGTCTGTCTGTTATATTTAGACATTAGAAATTTTAATATAATAAAATAACTATTTAAGGGGGCTGCCATAAAATAAACGTGATTTTTATAGATAATGGTACGGAAACCTCCTCGCGTGAGTCTGACTTGCACTTGGCCGGTTTTTTAAGAAAAAATGTGCCGTGACCGGTTCCAAAGACAGATTGTATGATAAAAAGTCAAGAAGGCTACCATCAAGACCGCTTAAATCTTAAATATTACCCGTAATAAGGTAATAAAATAACAATATAATAACACGAAGAGTCCAGAGGCGCGTTTAGGGCCGCTCCATTACTTTCCCTGGGACCAAATTACACGGGGATTAACTAAATAGCCGACAAACGAAACTGATATCTTACGCATCGTGTATACTGTTAGTGCATTACTTTGTCTGTCCGTCTGTAGTGATAATGAATATGCCGAATGTAAAAACTAGTTTCCATAGGATTGAGATATTTTTTGCGGATAAAAAATAGCATATGACTAGATTTAACTTTAAAGATAAGTGTCTTCCGGAAAGATCTAAATATAATGAAATCAGCATAAGTGTCTGTATTAGACATCTGATCCAACTTTTAGTACTATATGGCTGCAACCCTTTTTGCGTCCCACTGCTGGGCACGGGTCTCTCCCCATTATTGGGTAGACCTGGAGCTTACTCCACCACGCTGCTCCAATGCGGGTTGGTGGAGGTGCGGGTCAGTGGCCAACCCGCTGTCGGATGTTTTCAAACCGCTCATAAAGCCTCCGACAAGGTTTAACGACTGTTATCTATAGCCAACAACCGGCACGGAACCGCGCATGAATTTTTTTGCCACTAGCGGTCACCCGTCACACCCGACCGCGCTCGTTTGGTTTAGTTGCATAGATCGTTTGCGTTCTACGCTAGCCGCCGGGCCATGCGCGCTTCTATCTAATATATAAAATTCTCGTGTCACAGTTTTCGTGGCCATACTCCTCCGAAACGGCTTGACCGATTCTCATGAAATTTTGTGAGCATATTGAGTAGGTCTGAGAATCGGCCAAAATCTATTTTTTATCCCCCCCCCCCCAAACTGATAAAGGTGGCCCACCCCGAACATTTAAGGGCGGTACGGAGTTCGCGGGCACAGCTAGGGTACTATATAGTTAGCCCAAACTGCAGGTTTTCTGGACTGTTAGTCGAAAATGAAAAAAATTCATGATACTTACTATTATAGACAAGACCGGGAATATGCACTAGTTTGAAACCAAATCCCATTCAAAATCGGTGAGTTATGGCTACGAACATGTTACCCGACGACTTTCTCCTACAATTTCTTCACTTTCATGCTCAAAGTGCATTTAAACACTGCTCAAGGTCGACCATTGTACTGTTGCGTAAGTATAATATTACTAAGGGCCTCATTCACCACCTTCAAGTAAGTGACAAGTACGCTAATTGTCGGTTAAAGTCACCCGTAACTTCAATTTCAATTAAACTATGTTTGAGTAGCACTAATCATTATGAGAAACTGACCCGCACTCATTGCTTTTACTTGCCAATTAACTTTACTTGGGACGTAACTAATTAACACTTTACTTGGAGATGGTGAAAGAGGCCCTAAATCTCTAAAAGCAATAACCTTACCAAGTTTTAGAGAAGGGAAAGACTGTCGAAAGGTACCCGGCTCCTTGAGATACCGGGGCGGGATTTATACCGCAATACAATACCCGCGTTCTATTTAACACTGGTGATTCCAGCATCTACGGGTTTGGAGATCCCGGAATCACCAGTGGAACATACCAATGTCCTCAAAGCGCGGTGCCCCAAAATTGGCTCATCTTAGGATCCTACTCTGGTCTCTCCTTCATCTTTAGGTGTTTACGATGGCGTGAGACCAAGCACACACACCCGTCCTTCCTGTGGCCGCTGGCTGAATCTAGAAGCGCATTTTAATTTTAATAATATTGTGTTCGTTTCCTTTACAGCTAACACCGTTTGTCAATAGAAAAATACGTTATTTGACACAATTGTATTACAGTTACATAAATAGTTAAAAGCTGTTTCTAAATCTTAAAGAACGTTTGATTCAATTTTTCACCGGAAGAGATATTATGGCCAGCATAACAATTTGCACAGTCGTAAGTGGAAGCTTGATCGAATGTCAGATCAACAAGGAATAAATAAAACAATAGAGAAGTAATATGGATAGTATTATATTATATATAAAAAACACTATTTCTTTATACCTAATTCTATTTTAATTTATTCTGTGTGCAAGTTAAATTATTAAATAACTAAGTAAATCTAAATATAAAACTGGGAAGTTTAGTACTACACAAGGCAAAAAGAACGAGATAGTCATAACACAATGAAAACTTAAAATACGCGTAGGCTATCACATCATTATTGAAATGTTAAACTCGATTACGTTAAATAATTATTTACAAAACATCCATTACATTAATATAATTTAACAATACAAATTAATGATCCAACGAACAACAACGAACGCTAAGCAAAATTTGCTTGGTGGTGCTTTAATTTCTTATTTGTCTACATGCTAGGTGGCCTGACATTCAGCCGAATTGTACGAAATTACCGGTCACCGTCACCTCTCGACATCAAAATATCATGCGAAATGATTTTTGACATTCAACGCAGACGTACACTTCACTGGATGAAAGTTACATCTAAAAATTGTAATATTTACACATAATTTTTAATTTGTTTCATTATTTAGATATTATTTATTTTAAATTAACGATTTAATAAAACTAAACGATTATTTAAGAAGGAGTAGAAAGGAGAAACATTGTTTCTTTCTTCGATGATTATTTTTAACAGTGTAGTTAGCATAGGATAGTGTTCTTATACCAAAGTCATAAATTACTCGTATATTACATATTATATGTCACGCACTAAAATATGCCACAAATTTCAAAAATAAATTTGAACAAATGACTATGACAATATTTAATTTAAATTATATAATTGTAAATTGTAAAATGTATTTATTTGTAATGTTGTGTAAGTATTGTGTATCGCAAAAAAATATCGAGTGTTATGATAGTTTTCTGGCATCCGTTCATTAAATTGTTTCAAAGTACTGTACTTATTAAGTAACTTGGACGATTAACATTTCGATAATTGTTCTACTCCCGGCGCAGATTAAATCTTAATTCCTCTCATTATTAGTCCTTTTAAGATTTAAATGACTAGACCTTAACCTTTTACTGAGATACAACATCCTCCGCGCTAATAAAGATACAACTATGAGATTAAATTAAAGATAAAATACATTTATATTTCTCTTTTTGTTCGCTGACGACATCATATCAGACCAGGGCCTTTGAAAGACATTTGACATTTGAAAACATATCTATTTGTTTTAATGTCAAAGGAACGTGTAATGAAACTAAATACGAGTAGATACAAATGTTTAAAAATCGTCCTTGTTGTCTCCTAAAAAAATAACCTAATCAATGATTCCGAAAAGGATTGGCCATTTGTGGTGATAAATTATCATAATAAAGCGAACTTGAATATAAAATTTGTACTTAATTCGAAATAGGTAAGTAAAAAGTAAAAAGACGTTTCCAGTTATTTCCAAAACTTTTATATTCATGTGTCCAAACAGCACCCAACTTAAGGATAATTACACACGCGACGGCAGGTAATGCGTCCACCATTATTGTGTCATTAAGGCCCGTTACATGCTAGCGTCCACAATCAGAACTCGGAATATTGTTGCGGTTTCCTTAACACGGTTACAAAAACATAATAGGAGTTGTTATGACCATTCCTTATTATCTACCTACAGACTTTTTAGTAATTTTGAAAATCTTAATGAAGCTATTCGTTTCGTGGTTACCAACCACGGTTATAAGACAATTTTTTTAAGAATTCTGCGAGCCTGTATATACTTATTTTTTTATAATACCAAAAATCTTCATAGATACAATGTTTATCAGTCTTGGTATAGACTGCATTAATACTAACATTCAAAATAATTTGTTAATCAATCACAAAGATTGTTTTTTTATATCTTTAATTTAAAGAAACCGCTCTAAAAATAAGGTGTGAAGATAAAATAAAAAACAACAAATTTTATTTAAATATTGCCCTCCTGAGCTCAACAATGTATTCATAATTAGGTGATTAAGAAAATTGGCGCTCACATGTGTACGTCTCATGTATGCAGTTTTTTGTCTATCAATAGTCGTTAAACAGATGTTTTCCTAATTTGTTGAGTATTTCAGTTCATTAAAGTACTTCCATAATTGGATTATTACAGAAGAGGAAGTATGTATGTACATAAACCAGCTGCTTGCACCACGATTACATATAACCCTAAAAATGTATGTTGTAATAACCCCAAATGCTAAGCTTACTCGTAAGACTCTGAAAAAATCAAACTAAGCAGGTAAAGTCAAAGTAACCACGTAAAACTTTGAAAAAATTATGGTTTTTCAAAGTTGTTATCTTTATGTTATGAATTAACTTGATAATATCAATTGCTGAGTTTTTATTGTATCAAATCAGAACGGCATATTTTTAGTACTAGTAAGGGCATTTCAAAAAAATATTCTTGCAATTTTATGCATTCCAAAGTTATTTAGGAGCATTACGAGCGTAAGCATTACAATAATTATAAACAATTTTGTTTTTGGTTACCAATAAATCTATAGAAAAATGCATTTCATCGTTAACTAGATTAATTTTTGTTTCTATTTAACAGTTTTTAAATAAATAAATATTAAGTTTTTAAATAAATATCGAAAAAATGAGGGAAATAATTAGGCTAACTCAAAAAGTTCATTGACCAGCAGATAAATCGACAAGTTTATTCCTATAAATATTTTATTATGATTGTACTTACAGATACTTAAATACATAATATTAATCGTTATCTACCTTATATATATGATTTAAGACGCCTTTGAAATACAATACGTTTGTGTTGAAGTGTGACCACCAAATGTTTAAAATGTCAATGTTCCAGTACGTTACAAAATCTCAATATAGATAAACATGTAGAGATAAATTGACGCTTATGCATATTATCATAAAGTGACCTATTGTGAAACTCCAAGGTCAGATAATATAGCGTCAGTAACACCTGTCAGATTAATTACCGAATACTTTGCATCTTAACAATATAGAATTTATTTTGACCATTTTAGGGTTCGGTCGGTTAGTGTCCATACTAACATTATTAATGTAAACGTGCCAGAAAACGACAGTATTCATAAACAATCATCTTGTTTCGTATACTATGCTTATTTTGCGATGTATTATAATAACATAGAATCCCAGATCCCAAGAAAAACCAACAAGAAGACAGTAAAAATAAAAGCAATCTACAATATAAAAATAAGTCGGGTTTTCCTTCCTGACGCTATAACTCCAGAACGCACGAACCGATTTCCACGGTTTTGCATTCGTTGGAAAGGTCTCGGGCTGCGTGAGGTTTATAGTAAAGAAAATTCAGGAAAAATTTCATACCAAAGTTCACGCGGACGAAGTCGCGGGCGGCCGTTAGTTAATTTATAAAAACAATAGGTACGAAATAAGGAAAACATCATTTTTGACTTTTGAAAAAGGGGAAAAGTCTGGGTAATTATTATATACTGGCTCTACAATAAAAAAAGTAAGTTTTAAATATGTATTACGGAACCAGATGTAAGTAGAAAATTAAACTGGCTTAAGTTATTCATGAATTCCGCTCATACATTGGATTAATTAAATATGTAGTACATTGCGCCACCCCACAAAGCAGTTCTTATTGTTGTTCCAGTTTCAATCATTGCAATTACGCGGTTGCGTACCTTGATTACTATCGATTTGTTAATGGCATCTAACTGCGGAGTAAAATCGAAAATTCAAAAATCTGATTGAGTTTTCTTCTAAAATAGCGCCTAAACCTTATGCCTAAACAACCTTTTTTAAGACCCAATCTTGGGCGCAGGTCAGAACGCCATTTGTTTTGTGCTGAGTTTGGTGCTGAGGATCGCCGTGGGGTTTTAGCTGGTGGGAGACCGGCATAACCTCTCTGTTGCCCTCGTAACAGAGGCGTATCCATGATGGAATTCCCACGAAAAAAAGATCTCTCAGAAGTAAAAGGGGTTTAGGTCGACCACGCTGGCCAAATGCTGGTTGGTGGACATCTCGTCTTCGAGAAATTATAAGTTTCTTTCATGAAAACATCGTAATTAATCGTGGACTTGGCGCAGCGATAAATACGCACATTACAAATTTAATTGTCGAATCAGAGGGCCCACTCTGTAAGCATCCGTCCGTAAGTTCTAACATTTACGGAATCATTTTTAGCATACTCAGATCGCTTCTTTTTCATGAATTAATAAGATAAGCGTTGTCATTGATGAAATTAAGCTATTAAATGAATAATATTGCTAGAATTTCTTCAATCTAATCCAAAAATAAGGCCCGAAAATTCACTTAGTTTCGGATACGGGCTTACAGAGTGGGCCCTCAGAGTTGCACGACAAAGATTTGAACCTCTCGTCCATCGCTGCGCAATTCTTATTACAACTCAAAATTTCTATATATTCGAATTCCCTAATTAATAATCGAATTTATCACGATTGCAATATGATATTGAAGCTTTACGCGAAAACTTGGCATGTGAATAAGTATAATATTGTGTGTACCAAAGTGCTAGCAATATACGAGTAGTTGTTATCATGGTGGAAGGCATACGCGAATCGGTGGCCTTGGGGGTCGGCTAGCCACGCGGTCGCTCGTAAATAAACACGAGGCACGAGGGACGAAGGGACCGGACACACCACACCGGTTTCTGTGTGGACCCTCGCGAATACAACTACTTACCAGTCAACAACAAAAAGGAGAACTTTAGCTGTTTCATGTCTTAAAATTTTCACTTTCTTATAACTTAAATGATAGTTTGTCTTTAATCTTAAAGCCTTTATAATACAATAGACAAAATTATGTTAAAACAGCCTTCAATTAATAAATAAATAAATATGTATCAACTGTAAAGAAAATACGACCGATATATAACTGTATAGAAGATACTGACGACCTGCGTGGCGTAATGGTTACCATGCCGGACTGCCAATCGAAAGGTCTCGGCAAGGAGCTTAAAAGATATCTCTTTCAATGTCTTTGGGTCCCGGGTTCGATTCCCGGTGAAACTGAAATTTTAATAATGAGTTTAGATTTCTGTTCGTGGTCTGGGTTTTTGTGTTTCTGCCTTTGTGTGTGTTCATGGTACTCACGACACGACGTAAATCTACCTAATCTGTTGGGCTATGAGTGTGAAGCGTTATTATTAGAATCATTTCATAATCGGCCTTACAAAATACACAAATGTGGATTTTAATCCAAATAAAATTCTATATGTCAAATAGACATGCAAATTAGATAAACGATTAAACAAATCACACGCAAAAATTTAGTTTTTGTTATTTACATTTACAATCGTAAAACGCACATGCAATTCGCTGTTATTTTATTGTTTACATTACCCAATGTAGAACAAACGAAAGTATTTCGTCAAGGTGCACGCGACTGTACTTAAACGACTACGCAAGATTGTCACGTCGCGTCGTCGCTGTCGTACCGAACAAATCCCATCCCAACGGATATCTGGAGACACGGGAGTGATTCCGCCAAGACGAGCCAAGTGAAACGCATAGGCACTACCTACTTTTTCTCGAAGTGCTTCTTAATTTTTTGAACACATACAAAGTTTCAATTGCATAGCTACTATTAAATACATACTTTAGAGTACTAATTAACATACTTACTACTACTAACTACTTTAGACATTATTGATATCTTAATTGCACCGATTTTGCAACTGACGCGCTGGTGATCATAGAAATTTTTAGGGCACTTCCTCCTTCGTTTCGTTTACATTAATTTTATTTTTTTACTTCAGAAACTAGACATTTGCATAGCAATAAAAATAACAAATACCTTTCATGAAGGCAAATGGCAAAGCACACATTTTAAATAAGATATATAATTGGTGAAGTTAGGACTGGTAGATTTAGGGCGGAGTTTGGTTCTTCGTGAGATCTGACATCTTTTTCACAGCGTAAGCCATACGCACTCGTCTTGGCAACAATGTACATGAAAAAGTTTTTGGTGGGTTCTTGTATTCTTGGCTTAGGTGTTTTGTAATAAAACGTCCATAAACTTTACGCACACCTAACATTTGGTAATTCTATGAATGCATGACAATATTGTCACATATGTCACACATCATCGTATGTATACATATGTATACATACTTAGTATTAACTGATGTGGTGCAACACATCCACTTGTCCAGTGATTATTCGTTTTTGCAGAAATGATGTAAACGTGACTACGTTTAAGGTAAGGCGAGCATGATTTGAACTAACTTTTGCCTACAGGTTTGATTTACGGCAGAAGTGGGTGCAGCGGTGGTGCGGATGAACCGTAAAAGATCTACCACATACAATGATTCATTGCTCCTGATAAGTTACATTTGTTTTTAATTTATTAAAAACCTCGATTCACTCCCGGGGAGCATCCGTTCCCCTGTGACGCAAAACGTGCCGGCATATAATGATAGAACGGAAGTGTTTCTCACAATTATTGGTTTTTCTGGACTAATTGAAAAGAACACATTTAACAAACAATTAACAGTTCAAACAAAAGTCGCCTATACGACATTTAAAGGCATATTGAGTCAGACAAAGCCGTCGCCTGGGGCATCCGACTATTGTAGGAAACGTGCCACGTTGCACGACGCCGACTTTTGTCATACATTGTCAGACAGTGGCACTCAACCTGAACTTTTCATAATTATAGTAATAGGTAATGCCTAATCAATAATCATGCAGAATTGTGACTTAACGCCACCGTATATTTTTCTTGCTCTTTGCAATATTCCATTCTAGGTTCAAGTAGACCATGCTTGCCATGCAATTCACATCTCATGCCTTTAATAAAACTCTTAGACTTGCACGGTGAAGCAAAACTCTGCTTCATTTAGGTCACAGATGATTTCAGGCATGGCATGGATAAAAAGCAGTTGACGTTAGTAGTGCTCGTTGACTTTTCAAATGCTTTTAACACAGTCGACCACGATATACTTCTAGCTATCCTCACACATGAATTTCACGCCCTCTGCCTTGAGCTGGTTCTCGTCTTATCTTCGGGGCCGTCAGCAATGGCTGGCAAAAAACAGCTGCCTATTCTAGAATGCTATCCTTAATATACTCTATTCTGAATTACCCATGTTCCCCATCCCACCTTAAGGAAAAATTTCATTATCGTGGCACTGTCCTGAGTAGAGTTCTACGTTTTTGAATAGAATTAATCACGGATATTCCATCTGTAAACACCTGTTTCTATCAAAAATTCTTCACGTTTCAGGCTACATCACTCTGGAACACTCTGTCGGTAGATAATATCTGAAAAGCGCCAACTAAACACAGTTTCAAGAAAATGCTTCGAGAGTTTTATTTAAAATCAGCTGATACAGTCTACCACACTTTATTGTATTTATGTATTACTACTCGTATGTATGTATGTATGCAGGTACATATGTATGTTTATATTATATTTTCTATATTTATGTATGTATTTATATTTATTGCTATGCTATACTATATTTGTTTCGTGTTTGTTTCCCTATAAATAAGTATGTTCTTACTTTATGTATTATGAAACCTATTTTGATATGTGTTTTTTAATAAACAAATGGTTAACGCCAAATAATTTCCACCTACCAACAATATCTCACCATCGCCATGGGTTGACTAGTAGAAAATGTCATTAGGCATTAATTCCGCACTGTGAACCTAGTTTTAGGTGAACAATAAAGTGTTAAATAAATAAATAAAATAATCAATTATCCTCTACCGTAGACTGGTACTGGTAGGATTATTTATTTTGCTAGACAATTTTACTTTAAGGTAATTAAACACAAAATAGCTGTTCGAAATCATGAATGAATTTTAGCTTCGAACAAAAAAGAGATATGTAGAGATGTTCATAATTTAAAGATTTTTACTTGATCGGTTCCTTAAGTTCCTACCCTTAGAGATGAAACTTATCTTTCAAATTTTCAAGTCAAAACCAAAAGTACCTTGTCAAATATCAAGCTCGGAAAATAAATGACGGAGTCCTTAAGTTAAAGACATAAAAATATGCTAATTATGAACCTCTTTAGTGAACTCGCCCAAAAGTTGAGAGCCGCTGTCACAATCCAACATCGTATTTGGGCACGTCTGTATTCAACATGTGTCAGCATCATGTACCTACCCACGTGTCAGTGACATAACAACAATGCCTGTATTGCAATAATTACTAGTAATGACTAATGTTTTGATCGTTACAACGGTTAGATACGAGTCACGGCCAAGGTCAATCGTGTTATATTATTATCATTAATAGGCAATAAAGCTCAATTGATATACAATTGCTTTGTCCTATCATTATTAAAGATGAAAATAGAGCATGAATATTAACATTATTATATCATTATGTATCGGTATCATTGTGTATCGGTATTACCAATCTCTTTTTATAGCTGCAAACTTTTTGAGATTGCATATTTACAGGGCCCTGCAGCTTAAATAAAACGATCTACGCCGCTAAGCGAAATGGACGAGGGCGGGTATGAGACGGGTGAACGCTGGTGGTTAAAATTTCATTATGCTTTTTCGTGCTTTTGAGGACACGTTAAGCCGACGGTACCGGTTGTTATCGAAGTCCATATGCGACCACTGGTTCGCCACTAGCCCGCATCCCGAACCAACCCGCAGGGAGTAGTAGAATAAGCTCCAGATCTCAACAATGTTAGGAAGAGACCAGTAATAAGCGGTGGGACCAAAAAAGGATTACAGCTAACCAACCATTTTAAATTAATTCAACACATCGCATAAAAAGCTGTACCTACTACTTTTGAATCCCAGAACTATTTGGTCTGTGACTCAGAGCCTCTTGATTATGTGGAAATTCTTTTTATACTCGTAAAATAAAGTAGCAATTAAAGGAAACCTGTGGGTTAAGCTGGGTCCGCAGTCTAACAGTTAATAGCACATAGGTAAGTTTAAAACAACGACTTAATTCACAACGTGGCGTGTTGTATAATAATTGGTTCAATGTAGTTATACCAATTTGTAAGCAAATTTTTTGCTGGCAACAAGTCTGTGGTGCAAAAAATGTTTGGTATTTTTTGTGCAGTTACAAATTAATAACAAATTTACCTAAAATTACCAACGTATGCACGTTGGTAATTAAACACGTAACAACCTAAGAAGGCCTATTTTTTTTTCTGAGAAGCCATATTTGATTTTGTATTCTAATAAGTTAATTGATGATTACGCAACAACCTAAATATTTCTTGATTCTGAGAAGAAATGATTTCGGCAGAGGGACAGGCATTACATTTATTATTTCTGTACAGTTCTGTACTTATAAATACGATAGTATCATTGTTTTTGTAACAATAGTTGTAGATTTGTTTTAGGAACAGAACAGGCGTTGTCATTTTGTGAAGAAATGAATATCCATTTACTTAAAAAACTATGATACTATATGTATGTATGATAGTTTTACCAGTGCCTTGCATACCTATTCTCTTTTTGATTAGCGACTTCCAAAATGAACGGGCAAAGAAACCTTTCGTTCTGAATGGGTACCGACTCCAAAATAGTTTCAATACTCAGTTCCTTTAGCAAAAAAAGTAATATATATTTTTAATAAGCCTTAAGTACATCAAAAATTTATTTTATACCCTTTCAAGCAAATTATTTTTTTGTTAAAAACTTACAAACCAGCTCCGCAAATTGTTTCTACGCGATACGCAAGTGAGTAACAAACTCATTTATATGGACTTTGGTATACATAATAATATATTAGTACATAAAAAATATTATTCGATTTTGTTTCTTTTTTATATTGCTCTCGATATCGGCTTTATATTGCTTGAAATATCGATTTTATATCAGTTTCTCAATCGATTGATACCGACACAAGTCCTGCTGCGTCTCAATTAACATAAAAACTACAGTAAGAGAACATAATTCTATGTATGATTTAGCTTACTCGCTTAGTAGATATAGATACCTACGCTTACAAGTCAAGGGCTTGGTGCAAACGAGTGTGAAAACGGGTTCGTTCATTGATACGTTTGAGTGCCACCTTTCACTATGGTGGCATTGTGCATTAGACATTTTGCCAGCCCATCAGTGCCGGCACACTTTCATGCACTTCCACCTCTTTTTCTTTTCTGTATATTTTTGCATACCTCATGAAGGTAAATATGACAAACGAAATGTATAAAAACACCTTTTGTAAACACCCGTATTTGTGCAAATAAAAGTCTGTCTTTGTATTGGATGGAAAGCCACAAAATGTAATCGGGTGTATCACGTTAGAGATAGTGTTATGTGAGACTCCGTGTTTCTTGTGGGCTCCGGGATCTCTTGGGAAATATACCGGTGCCTTCCGCGCGTTGTTCGTAATAGTACCTAGACAACCGAACGTTGCTTGGATAAAAACAATTTATTTTCTTGGTTTAATTTCAAACGAAACACTCATTTGCTTAGTGTTACTTTGCGTTTGTTATAACGCCGTCTGAAATAGCACCCAATAAAAAAAAACACGATATGGTTTTTATTGAGGTTTTAGTGTCCACAGTGAGTAACCATTCGGCCAAGTAGAAAGCTTTAATTCAATGAACGAAAATTTATAGAGCTCTTTGAACGTCAAATCGTCGGATGGCGTTTGACGGCGTTCTACGCCACAATATTATTAATACTTGCCAATAGATGTCCTGACATAAGTTGACATAAAGTCGTATTTTTCAGTTTATATTTAATTTGATTATCGCTGAAAATATTTTTTTTATTTTTAAAATAAAACCTAACTGAATCGATTTATCACCCCCAAAACCAGGGTACCAAATTTCATCAAAATCTTTCCGCCATTTCTGAGATTCAAAAAATATATTTAGGTATATAAAAGAATTGTTCGTTTATAGGTATTTGATAGACGCCTTATAAGAGCTCATATGCTAAACACCTACGATGATGGTCACACACTCATATTGTTCCTTGGGTCGCTAGCTGGACGATTCGAATAAGTCTAAGTCAAAGTGAGAAGTCCATTCTATGACAGGCAGAGGATACGAGGACATACAAACAAACATTTTAACCCCAAAAGTAATAACGCTACATATGATCAGAGCCCTTACCATAACTACCCTTAGTGTAAACGCGCAAACGTTACTACTGCGTCCGAGTTAAAATTGGAGAGATAGATCTTAACCTGAAAGGAATAAGGTGGATAATTAAATTCATAAAGCAAACGCGTTAGTAACGATTTCGCGTGTGCAGACTTACACTAAGGCCTCAGAAAAAATTCATGGAAATAAATAAAATTAAATAACAGCAACATTAACGAATTAATGAACATTAACTTAATGAATCAATCAATTAGCTTTATTGTGATACCATAAATTAAAGTACATACATATAAAATAATATGTAATAGGTTACCCTTAGACTTTTTCGATATTTAAGTTAAAAACTACACTTCTGGAGAAATAAAAGGAAAATAAAAATTGAACAAATTATAAAACTTCTTACATTAATATATCACAATACCTACGTTTATGTTTCAGTAACAATATTCAGAGTCAACAACCGACCAGGAAGCGATGCGAGATTAGCGCACCATGAAGGACGGAGATAAATGCTTCCGATCCACGTGCGGTGCCGTGGGACTGCGGCCGATCTGGACAGAACGTGTGCTTTGTTCAGTTCAAAGTTGATTAAGTAGTAGTTGACTAGATGGGAGATGTAGTAGTAGTTGACTAGATGGGACTAGAGAGCTCCCATACAACAAACATGATATTTTGCCGTTTTCATAAATTATGGTACGGAACCCTTCATGCGCGAGTCCGACTCACACTTGGCCGGTTTTTACTTTAAACTAGCCTTCCGTCAGCGGCTTCGCCCGCGTGGACTCGTTTAATGGGTCCCCGTAGGATAAAAAATAGCCTATGTGCTTCATTGCCATATTAAAATCTTTTTTTAAATCGGATCAGTACTTTTTGAGTTTATTTATTACAAACATACAAAAACAGAAATATTTCCTCTTTATAATATTAGTATAGATTGAAGCCTTGGTAGTTTCGGAGATAAACAGGGAGAAAGGTTAATTATTGTGTTCTTTGTTGAACTTTTTTAATCTAATTCACAGAAAAGTCTTCGATACTTCCTTTTTATTTACTCACGCAATATTCGTATCTATTTGTAAACTAATAATAATACAATTTGTGCAATAAATTATTATTTAAGTTTCTGTGTTTTATTTATAAAAGCTAGACGCACTTCCAAACCACGTGTGACAATGCAGCGTGGGACTGGGATCTCCATGACCCATATGGTGATACCGGATACAAACAAGCATAGAATCGATGAATAATAAATGTATTTCATTGTAAAATAAGAAGAAAACAAATAGGCCACGTGGTATTAGTCAGATACTGTAGTCATGAGTAGTAGTCTAGGAAATATTACACCAATTTAGCAAATGCTATTAACCTCCCCGCATTCGGCCGCCATGAACTGTGGCTGCAGCCCTTTTTGTGTCCTAATGCTGACCTCGGTCCACAGGTCTGTCCTCATTATTATTGGGGAAGCCTGGAGCTTACTCCATCACGCTGCTCCATTGCGTGTTGGCGGAGTAGCGGGTTAGTGGCCAACCCGCTGTCGGTTAGTTTTCTAACTGCCCATAATTCTCCGACAAGGACGACTGCATAAAAACCGGGACCTACGGCTTAATATGGCCTCCGAAACCCGGAAACACGCATGAATTTTATTCCACAAGCGACACTGATTTAAAAAACCCTTGTTTTTTGTGTATCAATGACTAGATATCACCCATCTCACACCCGACCGCGCCCGTTTGGCTTAACTGCGTAGGTCTCCCACGCGCGCGTCGTGCATGCATAATTTAATAATTTAGCATGGTGAACTATTATTATTATTTATTATTTGAGTTGGTGGGGAAGGGTACAACCCTAAGGCCTCTGCGACCAGTAAATGATCTATTGTAGCCTGGCCCCATGTTTATATCTGATTCCCAAGGCCGACGGTTATTAGGAACCGTACGATGCGCTTGGGATCTAGAAGTTTGACATCTTCCGATGTGACTAGGCTGCCGCCCAGTATCCGACTTCTGCTGTGTGTAAGTGCAACACAGTCACAGAGGATGTGTATACCCGATTCCTCTTCGCTATTGCAGAATCTGCATATTTATTTATTTATTTATTTATTTAACACTTTATTACACCACATAAAAATGGTATAAAAGGCGGACTTAATGCTAAAAGCATTCTCTACCAGTCTACCTTTGGGCGAAGCAGAGATTATTGTAGGCGGCATAATAAGCTATATATTATTATATATAAACTATAAAAATGTATTTTATGAGAGAAAAAGGTTTATATAAATATTTAATAAAAATATATGAATAAAATGATTAAGATTATACTTACTACTTTTTATAAAAGTGTAAAAGGCTACATAATAAGTAATATTTATTTTACCACACTAGCATAATGAGCAGTGACACCGGTTTTAAAAGAGTGTTTGACGGAAGTTTTCCTTAGGTCGTCTGGGAGAGCATTCCAAAGCCGAGCAGCATGAAGAATAAATGAGTTAGATAAGAACCCAGTGCGGTGAAGAGGGATAGATAATAGAAGAGAATCGCAAGAACGTAACTGTCGCTCATGGAAATCAGACAGGAATAGAAACATTTGCTTAAGATAGCCAGGAGTAAGAGGATCGAAGAGAATAGAATGAAGGGTATTGAGAATTCTGATCTGTCTACGCTCACGAATCGGAAGCCATTGAAGTTGGGAACTATAGGAGTTGGGAAATATAGCAGTGGAACTTAGGTTTAGTTTGAGCATATGCTTGTTTAGTTTGCAGTGACCAGTAAGAGTCCTTACAAGCAGACGTACTTCGTTGCGCTGTAGATTGATCACTTGTTTTGAGTATTTGCTAGAGTAGCCAGCCACCAAAGCCCTTGCATGTGTCATGCCTGGAGCGGACGCCCATAGGCCTTTGCCCTAGTTCATAGACCAGACATGAAGCATGGTTCGGGAAGCGGTTTTTGCAATGCCCACCGTTGGCTCAGGTCCAATGAAGGGCAACGCAGCACCTTTTTTGGCTAGTTTGTCAGCTACTTCATTACCGCAGATACCTACGTGTCCTGGCACCCACCCGAGAGTTACACTGTTTTGTGCGCCCAGTTTGTTGAGTGCGTGGATACATTCTAGGGTCAATTTTGACTGAGTTTCATCGGAATGTAGTGCCTGAAGAGCAGCCTGACTGTCCGATAGTATTGTTATACGTTTGTTGGTATAATTTCTGTCCAGGCTTTCGTACACGCATTGTATTATTGCAAACATTTCAGCCTGGAAGACAGTTGTATAGGTGCCTAGGTTTGTGTAGAACTTCGTACTAGGTTTCCGACCATATACTCCTGCCCCTGTCCGTCCCTCTTTTTTCGATCCATCCGTGTACCAGATGATATCTCCGCTTATGAGGGAGTTTGATGCCTTATCCGCCCACATTTCTCTAGACGGTATAAGTATTTTGTATAGTTTGTTGAAACTATATTGCTTGTTAATGACGTCACTCGGCATCGCCATAATTTTGCATTCAGTGAGGTTTCTGTAGAGTTCCCTCATGACAGGTGATTTCCAGTTTGCCTTGCCTTTTTCAGCAGCACGGAGAATAGCACATTTGGCCTCTTTCTGCACATGAATGTGTAGAGGGTAGATGTTAAGTATGGCTTCCATTGCTGCAATTGGGGTTGATGGCAGGGCCCCGGTTATAATACGACAGGCCAATCCTTGGACACTGTTTAGTGTCTTAATACATGTTGTTTGCTTTGTCTTCTTGTACCAGCATACGCAGCCGTAGGTGATTATGGGTCTGACAATCGCCTCATAGAACCACGCTACGTATTTTGGTTTTAGCCCCCATTTCCGGCTTGTAAGCCTACAACATGTTCCCAGAGCAATCTTTGCTTTCTTGACAACCTTGTCAAGGTGTGCGTTCCAGTTAAGTCTTTGGTCTAATATGATTCCTAAATACTTAACTTCTTTCGAGAACGGGATAGTTGTGCCAAAAAGCTTAATGGGTTCAAGCTTGTCCAACTTATACCTTCTTGTGAAGGGCACAATGACGGTTTTGCAGGCATTTACAGTTAGACCGTTTTTGATGCACCATTGTTCGACTCTTTTGAGTGCTGTCTGCAAGAGGCTAGAAATGGTACTTTGGCAACTTCCAACTATGTTGATTACCAAGTCATCTGCATAGCCTTGTGTGTCCAGTCGATTGTCGTTGAGCTCCTGGATAAGATTGTCGACCACGATAGACCACAGTAGGGGCGAAAAGACTCCGCCTTGTGGGCAACCTTTATTAATTTTGATTTCGGTTGTGATGTCGAATAACGTGGTACGAACTATTCTGTTCTTAAGCATATGTCCCACCCAGTCGGTAATGGTGTTGTCAATGCCTCTGTCTTTCATACATTTTAGTATGACTTCAGTAGGGGTATTGTCGAAAGCCCCCTCAATGTCGAGAAATGCACATAAGGCAATTTCTTTGTCTACAAGGGCGTTTTCAATGCGGTCCGTTAGCTCCATCAAAGCGGATTCCGTTGATTTCCCTTTTTGGTAAGCGTGTTGCTGAGGCTGAAGGGGCATTACCTTTAGGTAGGTTTCCCTGATATGCAAGTCTATAACCTTTTCCATTGTCTTTAACAGAAATGAGGTGAGACTAATTGGTCTGAAAGATTTGGGTTGCGAGCTATCCCTGTCCCCCGTCTTAGGTATAAAAGTAACCCTTACTTTCGTCCAAGAGGTTGGCAGATATCCCCAGGCAAAACTTTCGCGGAAGATTTTCAATAGCACTGCCAATACTTCGTTTAACCCTTCTTGAATTAGTGCAGGGAATATGCCATCTTCTCCTGCTGATTTGTAGCCCTCAAAGCTTTTGATGGCCCAAGTTACTCTATCGGGTTTAAAGACTGAGGTCGCCACTCTCCAGTTCTCGATAGTAGGTCTTGATTTAAGCGTCTCAGGAGGTGGCACGATGGCATCCTTATCCATGACGGTAGATCCAGGGAAGTGTGTACTAATCAATAACTGTAAGGTTTCATCTACCGTCTTGGTGTAGCTTCCATCAGGTTTCCTCAGTAATCCAAGATGAGCTGGGGGCGTTTTTGCGAGAATCCTGTGAATCTTAGCAACGTGTGCCGTTCCATTAATTTCTTCACAGAATTTGTGCCAGGATCTGCGCTTTGCCCTTCTCAGTTCATTGTTGAAGTCCGTGAGTGATTCGCTATAGGCTTGCCAGTCTTTATTCTTTTTGGCCTTGTTGAAATTGGAACGGGCTTTTTGCCTTAGTTTGGACAGCGTGTTGTTCCACCACGGAACTTCTCTGTTTGTTTCAATAGTTTTTAGAGGACAGCTGTTCAAGTATGCAGCATTAATGCTTGTCTCCAGCTCTCCTGCCGCGTGCTCTAGATGTTCCCGAGTTTTCACGGCTTTACCTATCGTCCTGAGGTTGGTTTTGAGTTCCTGTCTGTACTCCTCCCAGTTAGTTGCTCTAGGGTTTCGATAGGTTTCTATATGCTTACTCCTGTTAGAGGCTATATCAAACCTTATATGTCTATGATCAGACATAGATACCGCAGAGCTGACGTGCCAGTTGTGGACGCGATTCACAAGTTGCTCCGTGCAGAAGGTAATGTCCAACACCTCCTGTCTCTGAACATTTATAAACGTGGGAACGTTAGAGATATTAAGTGTAAGAAGGTTGTTGGATAATAAAAACTCATACAGTAACTCACCCCTTCGGTTGGTATTGGTACTACCCCATGAAGTATGGTGACTGTTGCTATCGCATGCCAGCAACAGTTGCGCCTCCTGGTCCTGGCAGTACTCGATGAGGGGGGCCAGCTGTACAGTTGGATCTGGTCTCTCTCCGGGTAGGTAGGCCGAACAGATTATGGTCTTGAATGATTCGAATCCCGGAAGAGCGACGTAGGCTGCTACCATGTCATCTGTACACATACAAGGTATAGGTAAGAACTTCAGATTGTTCTTTACAATAATGCAGGCTCGGGGCCTGATACCATGGCTGTTATAAATTAACTTACCAGCAGAAGTGAGGCCCATTACCATGTTTCCTTTGATCCATGGCTCCTGTATGAAAGCCATGTCAAGTCCTTCTTCTTTGAAGCGTTGGCTGACGATGGCACTAGCAGCTTTGGCGTGGTGAAGGTTGACTTGAATGGCTTTGATCATGTTTGGGGAATGGGATGTATTAATAGGTATTATGGATTTGGAGAGGGGAGGATGGGATTGTAATGTAAGGATGTGTGTGTACGGGTGTATTTATGTAAGTGTGTGTGTGTGTGAGTGAGTGTGAGCTAAGTGTTTCTTTAGGGTGTGACTGTTCCTTAAACCCGGTCCTGGTTGTTGATCGGATCGCGGGACGCCTTCCTGCTCGAATGCTCCTGAGCCAGTGAGGGCAGCTGTACAGGTGCCCTCCTGATCGGAGCTCCGGCAGCAGAGGTAGTTCGAGTCATAGTACCCTGTGTACCTCTGTAGGCCCCCCGCGACGACCTCCCCCCAGAATGGGTTAAGGTGTGTGTTCTGCGGGCGGGGTACGTCGACAGAGTGGCTCTGCCCGATCCCCTTCCGCGAGTGTATGGTGTAGGTAGTAGGTGTGTTGTTGAGGTTGACCTACTAGACTCAGCCGGAGGGTGAGACGACGGCTGCTCGACCTCCGTCGGCACGGTTCCAGTCACAGGCCCACTAATAGGTTGGACCGGCCCCGGTTCCGACGAGGTGTGCAAACCGGATGTAGACGGTTGCGCCGAGGTGTTGGGCGGCGCATCCTCTGTCTCAGTGGCCTTTGGCTTTGGCGGGTTCTTGACCCGAACAAGGACATCTTTGAGGCCAAAGAAAGGCCTAAAGTTCCTCTTTTTAAGGGCCTGGTATGCGGTCTCATCAAATGAAAAGGTGACCGTCTGGCCAGCCTCTTCCACTTTCCGGTTGGCCACCTTCCAGTGGGCACATACCAGGTCCTTGTTTTGGACGTCTAGCCGGTGTAAGATGGTCTTGACCTCTAATTTCGGGTCAGGAATCCATGTCGCACCGTAGTAGGGGCGAGGTAGGTCACGTTCGTCGACCAGTTTAAGATTGGCCTGCGCCCAGGGTTTGATATTTGGAACCCGGCTGGCCAGCCATTCACGAGTAGCTCCGTCATGACAGTTTAGCACAAGGCAACCGTCTCTGACGGAGCTACCCATGAAGCGGGGTCCCTCTCCACTGCTGGAGGAGTCAATACATTTGAGTATTTCCTCCTGGAAGGATTGCAGCTCCGAGTCGGTCATGGGGCGTTCTGCATTCAGAATACCAACACGACAAGCCCCTGCGACAGCGCTGTAGGAGGGTTTGACCTCGGTAGGTATGCCCGTCCTTGGCGCTTTCTTGGGCTGGTCGTTTGGTGAAGCCTCCTCTGACCTCTGTCTTTTGCTCGATCTGGCATGTTGTTCCTTGAGCCAGACCTGCACCTCGGGATGCTCCTGCATCTCTATGAGCGGTTTAGGACAGAGAGCCTTGGCCTCCTCCTCACTCTTTCCTCTCTCCATCCACCACTTTTTTCTTCTGCTGGCAGCCCCGGTTAGGAGGGGTTTGAATCGCCTCCTGGAACCTGGTTTTCCAGCGATGGAGGAACCTTGCGGGTCAGATGGAGAAACAGAAGGTTCATTTAAAGAATGGCCTTCGTCGTTATTAGAGCAAAGGTCCATTGCCTCCGGAGTAATAGAATCTCCTTCGGTTGCAAGTGTTGCCACTTCATTTATGAGCTCATCGAGCTTGTTTTCTGAATTGTTTATATTAAGACTCATATTGATCCCACGAGTAGCGTAGGTAAAGAAGACGCCCCCCACAGGGCCCCGCTATATGGGGGGTAGGCTAATTAGTCCCCGAGGTCGCCTGGTATCGAGGACCCGCCGTTCAAGGCCGAGTTACTCCCCGACCCCGTCACACAGGACGGTCTCCTCGGCACGGTACGGATGACACCTTGAGTTTGAGGTTTTTGGTTAGGAGGTTGGCTCCTCAAAGTGTAGTGAGCTGTGTTATGTTTGTATAGTCGATGCTCCTGTGAAGTGTCCCTGAGTGTGTTGTGCATGGTGCGTTGGTGATTTGTGTAGTGTATCTGTATGAGTAGTGCTTGGTGTGTGGAGTGTACGTGGAATGCAAAACCAGACCCGTAGGAGTGAGTTTGCATGCCTTGCCCTCCCCATTTATCCGGACTTGGGACCGGCTCTTCAATGGCTCTTCACAAAGGAATAGCCACGGAAGAGGTAGGGTTATGGTGAACTATGGCATAAATAATATTTTCTGTTTAATGAGCCCTGTACCTATACATATTAAAAATTACAAGACATTAAAAACTGATTGGATGAATGCCTACAGAGCGAAATTAATTACATGTAATTAAAATTCCACCTTCCACTGATTAGCAAATTTCCGGGGAAACCTGGTTATAATTAGTTATTATAGGTTATAGGTATTATAACTTATAAGATATTGATTTTGATTTTATAAAAAAGTAATTGGATTTCTAACAATCCGAATTTGTTATTTCAATAGGAAAAACGTTTTTCGGGAAATTAACATAAACTTAACTTTAAGTAAGTACGTCTTTTCTTTTTGGTAGCTCCTACGCTTCAAATCAACACAGTTAACAGCATCCGTCGGGTCTTCTTACATCAAAACAAGATAAACCGACTTAAGTAGTATTGGCACGGAAAAGATCCTGTTGCCATAAACGTTCTAAGCCCAAGTTCAAAGTCAGGCCGCAAATTTATTACAAACAAAATATCGAACTGCGGGGTGCTGTAGACCACACATGAATGTTTGTACAACGCCTCATTGGGACGGGTTAGCATTGGATTTCAATAGCCGACCGCCTTCTAACAAGAGTAACAAGTATACCATTAGAGTTATACAGGGTTGAGTGAGAAAATAATATCGTTATTTGCGTCGGTACTTTATAGAAACAGAGGTTAGTGTCTTTTCTACTGAATTATTCTATTGATATCTCCAGATGAACAGACGAAAATAATTTACCAACCAAGCCTTACTTATTCCGTATGATGTAAACCAGAATTTGAGAAAAATACTTCTTCCTTATTTATCCGAATCCAACGGCTTTTTCAATTATTTTTTAAAATATGTTTTTACTATTTAATAGTATTTGTTTTAGAGTAGAGATATATTTATTTATTTAATGCTCACCAACGCAGAAAACACAATACGAGTAATATTTTACATTGTAAATACAATAATAAATTATAGGTCGTGTCACCATAATTCAAGGCAACTGATTCTAGGTGAGCAAGGCATACATAATAAATAGACGTTTTTAGTAAGGTAAGTATATTTGAATTTAGAATCACCAAAGTACAAAAATTCTGAATGCAAAACGCACATATAATTTTCTTTACTAAATAACTGCTGTAGACAAAAAGTGCTTAAAGTCAGAAACCATAAAACATAAAACCTTAAGCTTCATCGTTGTTATTTTCTTAGTGTCAACCTAACGACAAAGTTTAAACCATAAATCATGCAGTATGTGTTATTTTAGGTCAAAAAAATCCGTTGTCAAAACATTACCTAAATCCGTAGCATCGTGGCCATATGTGATTATTTGCGAGTCACGCACTAACAAAAAAAATATTTCTAAGAACTGTGTTAAAATTACTCCATTTTTATCATGTTAAAAAATAAATTATAAGCTACGTTTACGATAATAGTGCAATAAGGTTAAGAACACTGTTTTTAAACGAACCAATCTTAATGTTTTAAGCGGGAACTTTTTTTTTAAATAAAGCAACAAGCGAACTTTTGGTCTATGTTGTGTTCAGTATTCAACGCAGCGAATAGACAAAGGTACATCTACATCTCAAACAAAATTGAGTAATTACGGAGATGCAATTGAGTTACTATTCTGGAGAATAGTCATCCACCAATCTCGTTGTCAACAATTAAAACAGCTTCTCCTAGTCGCCTCTCACTCTCACGGACAAAGTAACTTATGGCTGGCTGCAACATTTTTTGCTACCCACTCTCTTTTCTATTTGTACTATATAGTCCCACTGCTGTCCCCAAAGTTGGGAAGGCGTGGAACTTTAACGCTGTACCAATACGATTTAATAAAGATAGAGTAAAGAATTGACCTCCAATAAGTTTCAACCACGACAACATCGATAACAACTAGGATCCTGGATGCAACGAAACGCACATAAAACTTGACTTTACGTTACCCATTTCATTTCCCGGTAAGAAGCGGAGCAGATTGTTGTCTATTCTGATCCGAAGCTAATCTGATGATAAGGCATCTGATAAAGTGAAACGAAAACCTTATTTTGACCACATGTTTGTTCAGTAACTGATCTCGAAGCAGATTTCTTCGAAACTAAAGACAGTGAAGTCAATGTTCAGCTCGTTAATCTTGTAAATGTTTAAACGTCAGTGGTAATGATTTGTTATTCCAAGTATCGGGTCGTCGAAGCGTTAAAGTGAGATGTTCCGAGCAGATTGTCAGATTGTGTGGTAGTAATTAGTAATTAGTTAAAGACGCTAAAGACGACTAGGGAGTGTTTGAATTACTTTGTTTATTTCTGTATCATTATTTTATTTGAATACATCCTAATCGTAATCATTTTCAACTCGATAAAATGACTATAAATGGGTATAAAGGGTATTTTTTTCAAAAACTTTTTAATTTTCTACTGTTTCGCTGAGGACTCTCTGAATTAAGAAGGATTCAGGCTACGCTAATCAAATGCAGATTGATGGAAATCACAAATTCGAAAAAAAAATACGAATTTTTAAACCTGCGTAATGATGCTGGCTTGTAATATTTGATACAAAATGTCGACTGAATAAGATTTGATGAGAAAATGTATAGATGTGACTAAAGAGCAAAAAATACAATTGGTATGGTATTTTGAACACTTGGTGTCTTCAAAAAAGATTCAGGAAGAAAGACTGAAGTCAGTTAATCAGTTACGTGATTGATTTATGTGCAGATAAAAGCATTCGTACACAATATTATGTTTTCTACTAGGTAATAGTATCTTTGAATGATTTGACAATATGTATTTTATATGCATTTTGTAATTGACATAAGTTAATGTAATAAAAAGTATTTCATATAATATTTAATTGTTTGTGGTAATACAGTTTGAATGTTCTAATGTATTATCATCGTTTAAAAAATTGTTCGAGTGAAAATGGAACCGTCGTAAAAAAAAACAAAAGAGAGCGAATAGTTTTGACGTTTTGGTTGAAGATTTAAGATTGATATTAAAATATTGTTATTATTGAAACTTAATTATATTTTCATCAAAAGTAAAATACTGAATCATAATGATTACAGGAATTACATATTTGTAAAGAAGGAAGATTGAATATATTTGAATTACCCATCGGAGATATTTGATTTCATCACAATCTGATCTGATCATTGCGGTAGTATGTAACTTTAATACAATTAATATTACAATAACTCACATGATACAAATTTGTTTTTCATATTGAAGTAGAAATTTTACAGGTTTTACTTTTAACCCTAATATTATTATAATTTTAATACTAATATGAACTGCCCAATATTTTTTTAATGTTAGTCAGTGAAAATGAATGTAAAGGTTATTTGAAAAAAAATATTTGTAACTTAGGCAACTACAGAATAATATTGCAGAAATATGTTTGAACCAAAGAAAATCCATTGACCCCTATTAGTAACGGAGCAAATTTTATGCCCTTGGAACAGAGAATCTTATTGCATAAGTCATTTAATGTCATTAATCATCATGTTGTTAAAATACGAGTATTACAATAGACATCTATTAAAAAATAGACACGTTCTTTTTTACACTCAAAAGTAAAAAGTAATATCTTGTAATTAAATATTTATTGCGCATTATTGTATCTATTTATAATAATATTTTTGTTTTAGTGGGAAGTAATAGTAGCTTTTGAAGAAGCCTCGCAATTTCATACTATCTTTATACCTCAAAGTATTGTCCATGGGCTGCAGTGGTGTTAGGGGGCCAGGAAACTTATTTAATTTTGCCGCTGCAGGATTTTCTCCATCATTACTTCAGTTTTTCTCCAGCTACCTCCGTAACAGGAGGCAGTATGTGCAGTACAGAGGACATATCTCAAAACCGTACCAAACGTTCTCCGGAATCAGTCAAGGATCAAACTTAGGTCCTTTAGGATTTCTGATATTTATAAATGACTTGCCAAGGGTAGTCAGTTCAGCACAATGTCTGTTATTTGCAGACGACCTAAAGCTGTTCATGGACATTAACTGTGATTCTGATTGTCAAGCTCTCCAAAGAGACATTAATAGCGTTTTTGAGTGGAGCAAGCTTAATAAGCTCATGTTCAACATAGACAAGTGTTCTATATTGACCTTTTCCCTTAGACATAATATAATCTCTTTTGATTATAACTTAGGAAATGCACGATTGTCGCGTCATAGCTCTGTAAAAGACCGCGGAGTACTGATGAAGGCGGACCTCAGCTTCAGTAACCATATTACATCAAATTGTAAAAAAGCCTACAGGGCATTAGGGTTCGTGTTGCGACAATCTCAGCATCTTGGTATTTCTACTACTAAAATATTATATAACAGCTTTGTTAGAAGTATTTTAGAAAATAATGCAGTTATCTGGAGTCCGCATGAAGCTAAGTATAAGCTCATGCTGGAGAAACTCAAAAATAAATTTGCTAGACGATTATACTTACAGCAGTACGGTTACTTCGTGGGCTATCCGTATTTGTATCCCAGCCTTTTTCTGTTGGGTATGCTGGGCTATAATACACGCATAGACGTAGTATAGCTTTGTTGGAGTACTTTTTTCAACTAATTAGGGGCAGAGTATATAACCCATCAGTGCTGGAGCTGGTTGCTCTGAATGTCCCTGAAAAGTACATAAGAGCGCGGAGACACGATTTATTTGCAGTACCCATGTGTAGACTCCACTTAGTGAGGGAGTCACCGCTAGTCCGAGCACTTACAATGCTCAACGGTGTAGTAGCTTCGGATTCAGAAGTAGACATATTTTTTTCATCACCTGCTGTATTTCGCAGAGCGGCAGGTGAATTTGTCGAAAAGCTATGTAAACGCATTGGATAATTTATCTGTAATGTTTATGTAGTGTTTATTTTAAATAAATAAATAAATACCTAAATAATATCCTTAATATTCCAGAAATAACATTGTTTGGCTAATCTAATCAATATTTGCGAATTTATTCTATATCTGTAACAAGTCGGTTTCTGTACATTGAAGATATTTGAGAAAAACTGTCACTAGGGCTATTTATTAGCGAAATAGAACCCAAAACAATGATTTTTAGAATTATTGTCTGTTTGTCTGTTCGTTTGTGCGCGTTAATCTCAGGAACGGCTTAACGTAGAAGATGTATTGGTATTTTTTTGGATTAATATTTAGAGATTGTTTTATTTAAATCGGTTCACAAATAAAAAAGTTACGTTCATTTTAAGAATTTATTGATCAGTGTTTGGAAGTATCGTTGTTGATTTATCGAAAACTTAAGTTAATGTATTGAAGTTTTATAATTTACAGTCCCTTAAATGATAACATGAAACTTATAATTGAAAAGAAAAATAGATAAAACATAGAAAAAAACAACATAAGAGAGCTAGCAATAATATGGTAAACTGTACGAAATAGGGTTCACGCTTTTTCGTACCATTCCCACACGTCGACAATAACTAATCAATATTTTAATCTATACATAAAGCTGAAGAGTTTGTTCGTTCGTTCGTTTGGATGTTTGTTTGAAAGCACTAATCTCAGGAACTATTGGTTCCAATTGAAAAAATATTTTTGTGTTGGATAGTCCATTTATCGGGTGAGGCCTTTTTTTATAAATAAACTGAACAAAAAGGCAGACGGGCCGCGTGGTGCTAAGCGATCACACCAGGCGGCAACACCAGGGGAGCCACTCGAGGGCTTTAGGCTATATAACATCATGCTATGACTAATACCGAAGTCCACGCGGACGAAGTCGCGGGCGGCCACTAGTTGATAATATCTTTCAAATATTTTCTTACTTAATTATTAGATCCAGCTTGACTGTCTTGCTTGGTTAATAATAATTTGTGGTTTGTATTTACAAATGTACAAGAACTAGTGAACTAATTTAGGTCACTATATCACTAAACGTCAATTTGAATTCATCAGTAAAAATGTGGCGTGACAATTAATTGGCTTGGTCCAAATAAATTCTATGCGCACCAACGCCTATATTAGTGAAAAATAGGGCTGGCTCTATTAAAAATATGAAATAAATTAGTTAAGAAACCAAATCTTGGACGCTGAACAAAATGAAAAGCGTAAATAAACAAGTTATATTTTAAAAAATCTTGCCGTATTATGACAAGGTCGTCGGAAGCTTGAAACCTTACAGATTGTTGGTGACCGACTGCATGATATGATTTAGTTTAAAAAAAATATGTGTCAGCTTATCGACTCACGAAAAACTATTCTGCTGTGCCAGAAAAGAACAAACAGTTGTGACTGTCTAATAAAATGAATATTCTGAATATTTTGCGTCTTTTGGAATAGATTAAAGTATTAGAGAATAACAAGTGGCTATTCGGTCCCAAAACTATACCTACCTTTTTTGTATCGGGGGGGGGGGGACCTTCAAAAGTTACCCGGCGCCTTGGGAGAGGATACCGGGTTATGTGGGATTTGACCATTCATGGGATTCGCACCGGTCTCCTCCACGCGCGACCCCCAGAACGAGCGCATCTTCGGGAAAGCAGATGTTCTCTCCTGCACCTTCCGATGTTTACGGCGGCATGCGGCCACGCACACACCGCCGCCCTTCCCGGGGCTGCTGGCTGGACGGATCGAGCTCCCACTCTCACCACCCACTACCCTGGAAGCCCCGTTTTAGTCGCCTCTTACAATCAGGCAGAGGATACCGTAGCTCTATTCTTAATTCCGAAGCTACAACTGCATTAAAGTTAAAGTGATGATAGCCCTGAACAACTGCAAGTCATCAAAAAGTGCCTGGATTAAATACAAACCAGAAGAATATATTTTTCAGCTGGCAATCGTAGTTAAAGATTACGAGTATTTGGCTTAAAAAACGGCAAATTGTTTGTAAAGTAGGTTTACGATCGAGATGTTTACGTGATAACGTTCGCACGAGAAAATCTCCATTCGTTTGTATGCCGCTAGAGTGAGAGAGACGGAAGATCGGTCCACTCACTCGAACGCTATGCCAGCCTCCGCTCGTGAGGATTCCGCGTGACAAGTTTCACGGAATGACTGGCAGCGCTCGAGATGAGACGAGAGATCGGTCCGTCTCTCTCTCGTTATACCTGCGATCGC
The DNA here is from genome assembly GCA_911387765.1 of Pyrgus malvae. NCBI lineage: Eukaryota > Metazoa > Arthropoda > Insecta > Lepidoptera > Hesperiidae > Pyrgus > Pyrgus malvae. Next base: position 16,903,852 of record OU426962.1, read on the forward strand.
GCTCGTGAGGTTTTGGTGTGACACAAGTTTCTGAACATGTCACCCAACTAAAACGATTTTAAAGACGTTATCACGTCAAAAACCAACAACATCGTGTTTCATTTAGGTCATTACAGCAATTAAGTATGTAATAGGTACATAAGTGCTACCATACTCCGTTTTCACTCTCTTTATTTTCACTTTTCTTCTTAAAATTCATTCATACGAAGAAGTTTAATGCAATGTAACTACTTAATTGTTCCAATTGTGAATTTAACCTTTTTGTTCTTAATTGTACCAACGCAACAGAAATAGCCACAATACTGAGAAACAGAAGTGACTGCGACTCTTCAATTTGTTTTAAACAATTGCAAAATTTTCTTGTCACTGAGTCAGTTGATGTAAGCAGAGTCGTTAACAGTCATTTGTTAATTAGAGACAAAAGATTATTTGTTCTGTGTCTGGGTGTTAATTTATCTATTTAAGTATGTATTTAGAATTATATAAGTATGTTTATCAGCTTTCTGATTACCATAGTACAAGCTCTGCTTAGTTTGGAGTCGGATGGTGTTGTGTGAATTGTCCAAAGATATTTATTATTATTAAATATATCCATCTGGTATTATATGAATACAGAATAAAATAGCCAAAAGCCAAAAATTTTAACAGTCATCGCAATCTTTAATTTGATCTCGTACTATTTTTGCAACGCGTATAAACAGTTTATAATCTAGATTTAAATTCTCATATCTGACTTAATATTAAAATTATTACTTTACAATGAATGTGCGAGATTACACTTAAGATTGGCGGATGAAATCTTGCATGCGAGATCTAGATCTTTTATTGAGAAACTTCTGTGATGTCGGCTAAGAACGGTATCAGACCAGCGTGTTTTACGCTTGTAAAATCTGATTTGACATTTTTAAAAGTACCTAACGCGCATGTAAACGCGTTTTTAGATACGACCGTATATAAGCGCCGAAAATACAATAAAAATAATAATAATAACGCTTCACACTCATAGCCCCTCAGTAGGGTAGACATACCCTGTGTCGTGGGTGCCATGGACACATACAAAGACAGAAACACAATCACCCAGACCGAGAACAGAAATTCAAACTCATCATTCAAATTTCTGCTTCGCCGGGAATCGAACCCGGACCCTCCAATCGGCAGTCGGGCATGGTAACAGTCGTCAAAATAAATGCTAATTTGAAACCGCTCTAATAGTGAAAAGGCAAATTATTAATGTGTTGGTCAGCTAACTAATTACTATCCACTCGTAAAAAATGTCCTTTTACGACAAGATGACAAAACCAAGACAGCAGCTTTTGCATTCACCACTACCAGGCAGAGTGGAAGACGAAATATTTACAAAGCTAAGCAACGACAGTCGCAGTTAGAATGTCTAATGGTTGACCCGCTGGAGCCCTAAGTCTGATACGAAATATTTACAAAGTTTTTTTTTTTAAAGTATTGCGTGCTCTGCAGTAAGATGCAGTATTGCAGCCATCTGTTGAGGTATTTTTACGACGGTTGAATGGTAGTTCACATTAATACCTATGTAAGAAATAGATTTAAGGTGGCTTTTGATGGTGGCATTTGATGGCGATTCCCTTACTATAACCTAAAAACCTTTGGCTGTGGCTCACAAGATTTTAACAGGGTTTTCACTAGTATACGTAATCCGCACACATTCTCTTTGCATATAAATACAAATTTGCTGCAAACACAATAAATATATATGAAATACCGAGTTTAAACCAACGGCGTGTGCCTCTATCAAATAAATCTGTTAAATGTGTATTTATCGCTGTTCCACGGTGAAAAAAAAAATTGAGATAATATGAAACCTGTGCCCAGCAGTGAGACAAATTGCAATGCCTCTACGTAGCTATGGGTACATGAGACTCTTTAACATAGAGAACAGAAGTATTTGTAGTTCATAAGGACCGAACACGGAAGAGAACTGTGTAAATATTGACAAGACCTAACCTACCTTTACCTTTGTGAACAGCCGACTGAACGTTGATTATTGTGTTGGTTATTTTTTAAACATCCACTATTGGTTTGCCAATATGATTTTTAATGTTTGTATGTGTGTATAAATCAAACGAATGCGAAGTAGAGAAACATTTCCTTTAATGTCGATATTGGGTTCCGTATTCGAAGGGTGCCAACGGTACCCCATTACTAAGCCTCCGCTGTCCATCCGTCTGTCCGTCTATCTGTTATCAGGCTGTATCTCATGAACCATGATGGCTAGACATTAGAAATTTTAATTTTAATTTTAATTTTTATTTTAATAATGGTACGGAATACTACGTGCGCGAGTCTGACTCGCACTTGGCCGGTTTTTTTAGTTTTTAGACTGATTTGCTGATTTGCAGCTATGCAACCGGAAACGCTTTATGGCGTTTCTCACATTCTCGTTCTTTTTATTGTGCGCTCTCCCTTAGGGGTAGTAAAACTTTCGTGGTTTCACTGGGGAAGTACCATCTCTGTACCCATTTCTGTCGTGGTGCGGCATTCGGAATGCAACTGACCGGAACGCACACTTTCAATCTGTTAAGCTTGTTTGAGCTTATGCTGTAGTATGTATATGACCATGGACTACAGCAACTACTTAACTCCACGAGGCGTGCATGCTCGTCTACTATTGAACATTTAATTTAGAAATTTAACTCTGTATTTATTGAACTTTCTTCATTTTATTTCTATTTTTTTAAATAGTAACAGCTCCTCATGTCCATTAAAATGGCATTACTTTTTCTGCAGAGGTACCAGGGTTGCAGCAAGCCTCAGTGGACTAAAGACAATGGCTTGTAGGTCAATGATCCCCGTGGGAGGTATAATTATATTCAACACCGCATCATGTGCAAAACCTTTGCCATGTAGGCGGAGGTAATGAGCATGAAGAGTTAAAACGTAATTAATCACGATATCGTTAAGTGGATGCCTTTGTTTTCAGCTTCACCTGGTATGCGATGTTTTAAGAAGTACTTTTTCGGTTGGAAAATCCATCATAGTATACTTTGCGGAGTCGATGACCGCTAGATATGGATATCCTGACTGAAAGAGGAGTTGACTGGTTGTAAGAGTAACTTTACAGTGCAGTGCAGCGATAGCTGAGTGGTAAAAGCCGCGGTCTTCTACGCGACCGAACCCGGGTTCAAATCCTCGGCGCGCACCTCTGACAAAGTAATGTGCGTATTTATCGCTGCTCCACGGTGACAGAAAATATCGTGATATTTAATTGATTACGATTGCATTTGCATGCCTGAAAGCATGACGTCCACCAATCCGCACTTGGCCAGCGTGGTGGACTATGGCCTAAATTCCTCTCATTATGAGAAGGAGACCTGTGCCCAGCAGTGGGACATAAAAAAAAGGTTGAAAAAAAAGAGAAACTTTATCGAATATTGACACACGGCTTTTTTATTAAAATGGAGTAGCAGACGAGCATGCTGGCCACGTGGTATTAAGTGGTCGCTGAAGCCCATTGATATCTACAAATAACCTCAAACAAGCATAGGTCTTTTGAACATAAGTCTTCTCTGAGGTCGTATGCAGTTGCGCTGCTAAGAGTAGCAGCGCAACTCTGCGACCATCAGGCGACTGAGGCTCATGTAAGTCTGGTCAGATGATGGCCTCATGGCCTCCTCAAGAGATGGTCGCCTCCTGTATGCATGGCCGGCAACTGCACCTTTCTACTGAAACACAATAAAATTGATTCAAGGCAGATAGGTACTTCCTACAGGTAGGTACTTCCCCGGGCGAAAAATAAAGTTTCTACCACCTACAACAAGGCTGAATACTAATACTGAATCCGATCTAAAATGATGATTAGCTATTGTTTAGGGTTTTCTGGCTCCCACAGTTTAACGAAAGAATAAAAAAAATTCTTAAGGAGTATTTCTGTCTATTTCTTAAGGAGTAGTTCGATAGGTCACTGACCCGCGTCAATCCTTTAAATATCGAAGGAGTAGTTGGAGTCCTGCCAGACGGAGTGCTCCAATTTATGCGGCCCGCATACTGAAAGTTGCTGCTCGAAGCCTATAAACTAAGTTACCTACGAAATTTTGTTTACTGCTATTGAGCATGGAATTTGTACAAAGATACAAGGCCCTACCTTTGCCAGTATGCTACTTACGGTCGGTGGTCGACGATGTTGTCACTATTTACATCGATGCTGCATCGCGTTTTGGCGACTCTGCTTTCTATTGCAGTATCAAAATCATTCGTTTTATCGAGTTGGTTCATGTTTTTAGCTTTTAAAAAGAGACTTAATCGCCGATGTAAAAGTAGTATGTTTGTAACTTTATCAAAAATTATATTTCGGCTAAATACTAATAAAATCTGATCTACAATGATTAGTTATTTTGTAGATTTTTCTTGCGCCGACTTGATAAAGACAGAAGAAATTGAATGTTTTGTCCCTTTCTTAAGGAGTAGTTCGATAGGTCACTGACCTGCGTCAATTCTGCAAATATCGCCAGAGCATTGGAGTCCTGCCAGTCCGAGTGCTCCAATTTATGCGGCCCGCACACTGGGAGTTGCTGCTCGAAGCCTATAAAGTAGGAGTAAGGTACCTTCAAAACTTTATATACTGCTATTGAGCATGAAATATCGATTGGATTTTTTTTATTTGAATGGAGTAGCAGACGAGCATGCAGGCCAAATGGTGTTAAGTGGTCGCTGCAGCCCTTGGACATTTACATACAACCTCAAGCAAGCATAGGTAAGTCTTGTCTGAGGTCGCATGCAGTTGCGCTGCTACTCCGGGGGCTGGTGGTCGACTCATGTAAGTGTGGCCGGCAACTGCACCTTTCCACCGAAACACAATAGAATTGCTTCACGGCAGAAGTGGGTGCAGCGAAGGTATTTCCCCGGGCGAACCATAATAGTTCTACCACCTACTAAACTATTTGTATAACAATGTACTTACTGATATCCATGTATCACTAAATTTGCGAAGATGTACTTTATCTCCAGGAATACCAACAAAATAAAGCTACGCAACAGATGTTAAGATGTCGTTCCATTCTACCTAAATACTTTGTACTCTTGAATAATTTCATGATAAGTATCAACAAACTTAAATATAGATACCCTTTGATTTATGTTTCCTGGTTTGATTACTTCAAAACACATCACGCCTTTTTTAAATAAGGTGAGAAGCAGACTTCGCAGCGTCGGAGGATGAAGATCAGATACTAAAGTAAGTCTACCTACTAAAGTCTTCCTACTAAAACAAAACAGAATTGCTTCACGCCAGAAATATGTTGCTAGGTACTTTTCCATCGAACCTTGAAAGTTCTACCACCATCGGTGCAAAGGTTAACATGCCGGACTGCCAATCGCGGGTTCCAGGTTCGATTCCCGTCGAAGCATAGATTGAAATTAGAGTTTCTGCTCTCGGTGTAGATATCTGTTTCCACGTCACACATGCATTGTGTCAATGACATCCACAACACAGGGTGTACCTTCCCTACTGTGGAGCTATTAGTATGAAACGTGAAACCTATAAACGAGTATGAGAACTAATATACTATTCTATGCTACGCCAGTGCGGATATAATCAAGGACGAAAGCTTTTCTGTATCTAGTCCACATACGCTAGTTCCATTTATCCTGGCGACGCTCCAACTTTTCTAACATGTTCCCTGGCTGTATTATACATTTATACAACAGTTCATTGCACTAATGACAAGGAAAGATCAAGAATCAGAAAGTTTATAAAGAATAAAACACAAAGTGATAAAAAAGAACTTCTTTAGTTGTGATAGTGTAAAAACTAATTAAATATAATCAATTAATACAGCGAGTCTTCAGTAAGAATGTAAAATGTACCCAGAAATGTACAGCTAATATGATGATGGAAGAAGTAATTCAATTTTATTACAGGTTTCCTTCATAATGTTGACAACAATACCAAAGACCTAATATTTGACACACAATATTTGTATAGTTTCGTATTAGGTTTGTTTTGGTACGGGGATTTCATTGATTCAAATTTTCTGATGACCACGCCTTTATTCTTTCAAAAAGGCCTGTGCCAAGCAGTGGGACATAAAAAAGTTTAATAAAATAAGAATGCGTAGCAGTGATACCTCCCAAATCGGACGATGCATGTTTTATTACCAACAAAATACACCAATTTTCCTCATATCGTGGACCATGAGCTCTATAGCTCTCTTGCAGCTAAGGTCATTACCAACTCATCTTAATAGAAAGCAAATTACAAGTAGCAAGAAACACTAACTCGACCAGTTGGTTTATTACCCGCAAGTGTAGAAGAAACCTATTTATTTCTTCCGGAAGTTACAGGTTATGTCATTAAGGTCTTAATGACTTATACTGACTTTGCATGTCTTGCATCAGCTTTCTTATGGGCTTAGCAAGTGTCTAATATTTGCAGCTAAATTCAATATTTAAGGTTACTTTTCTCCAAGGAATTTTCAGATTGAACCGTTAGAAGATAGAAACGTTAAACTACTTTTTATTTTTAAAAACTAACTACTTTTTACTGCAATTGAACTTTAATAAGTACTCGTAGTATATACTCGAATACTTCATTTTTTTTCGTCCGCTTTTTCACCCTGCCTATTAGTGCCCATAAAAGCCTTAGAGCATCTAAACCGGATGACGGTCTGCCCATGACTACCCAATGACTATAACATTAAGGGCCTCTTTCACCACCTTTAAGTAAAGTGACAAGTACGCTAATTGTCAGTTAAAGTCACCCGTAACTTCAATTTCAATTTCACGATGTTCGAGTAGCACTAATCATAATAAACTGACCCGTACTCATAGCTTTTACTTGCTAATTAACTTTACTTGGGACCTAACTGATCAATACTTTACTTGGAGATGGTGAACGAGGCCTAAGTGTATGTTATTAAACTATTTCAATACAATTTAATTTCATACAAATGTAACCTTAGATGTAAATCACTCTATTACCTTTGCCAATGTGATGGTGAGGTCGAAAAACAGTGGTTTATTCATATTATTCGGAAATGAAATGACATGAGATGAGAGGAGATGAGATGAGATGAGAGAAATGAAATGAAGTGAAATATTTTTTATTCAATACTTTTACAATCTTTACAAACTCTTAGTGAACGTTTTTTTTGCTCTGTCTACTCTGGTTCCCGTACATTTTAAAAAACATCCTTCTTTCCTAAGTTCCTAACCTAAAGTGTTTTCTCAATAACAAACATCAAAACAACCATACAAATTCAAAACAATCAACAAGTTAAATGCAATAAATTAATCATAAAATGTAGGTAGATCGCGTCAAAATCCATCAGCGTATATCTACAATCTTTCATTAATAAAAGATGATCAGCGCTCTGGCATCCCGATACCGTCATTGTCCATAGATGGTGTGACATGAAGAGTAATTTCCGAAGTGCTTGTAGCATTCTTCATCGCGTAGGCACAAACAATGAGCATTATAACATAACGTTGGATATCGTTAACCTACGCGCTATTGTCAATTAAATTTGGTGTTTTGAGGAATTGTTGTATAGTGTTAGACGTATGCAAATTAAAGTTTGTATGTATTATTGACTACGTACACACTATCTACGCATCCTTGTGTTTTTTAACCATTTTTTATGTCTCGCTACTGGGTCTCCTTTCTGCGAGGTATTAAGGCTATAAGTGCACCACGCGGGCCAAGTGTGGATAACTATAGTAAGACAGTAGTATACCACTTGGAATAAAGGGTTCCAAGTGGTATACTACTCGTATTGTCGTTCCCAATAACAGTCACTTGGGATCATAACGCAAAACCTCATTTTACGTGACCCCAAGTGACCATTATTACGTGTTACGGTTACGTTGTCCTCAATACAAGCAATTTTTAAACAATTTTCCTACATATCAGCTCGCATGTCTAATAAACCGACAGACAAGCAACAGGAAATTAGAAAAGTTCCATTGGGCGTCGGCCGATGTCAATTTTATAGAGCATTGAGGTAAATTATTTATTCTTTTGAATATAACTATTATGTGAAATCATAAAACCTTAATACTACGAGTAGCTTTGCTTCAACCTTTTTAACGTCTCTCATTTTTAACGGGTGAGGCCTGAGCTACGTCGTTGGAACGGAGGTGAGTACGACGTGGACGTAAATTAACCTTTTTTGACGTGACAACGTCTTATAATTCGATGGAGCGGGCTGCACGCACGAAAAAACATGACTCATGCGGCGTTACCTCGCTCTCAGGCGTTCCATTTAAGGCTTGAAGTGCAAGCGAGAGCGCGGAACGAGCGACAAAGAGGCACAGTCGGCCTCTGCGTTCGGCAGCGTTCGACATTTGTCTCTCTCCTACGACGAGTGAGCGATGCGTCCGCGTGGACAGCTGCTATACAATAATACATTTACATGTTTTCGTCAAGTATGAAGTGCAGTGAAAAGTGAATGTGATGTCAATTGTTTATAGCAACAAGTATTTTCTTATGTCGTTGTCACGTTCAACTATCGTCAGTAAACCGACTTTACCGACAACAGCGAAATCAAAAAGGAACTAGCTGTGCCCCGCGGTTTCACCCGCGTTAGAGAGAATCATTAGCATAAAGTGAAGTCATTCTGAAGTGCCGTGGGCCGGCTTTTTTGTATTGGGACGGCAACCTTCAAAAGGTACCCGGCACCTTCGGAGAGGATACCGGGTTATGTAGGATTTGACCGCACTAAAACCCCCTCGGTGGCCTGTCAATGCGCTTGGGGAGGACTCCGGGATCTCCAGTGGAACGCACTTGTGTCCTCCAAGCGCGGCATCCAGAATGGACCCATCTTTGGGAGAGTAGATATGCTCTTCTGCACCTTCCGATGCTTACGGCTGCTGGCTGGGCGGATCGAGCTCCCACTCTCACCGCCCGCAACTCCGGAAGCCCACTGTTAGTTGCCTCTTACGATCAAGCAGAGGGTACCGTAGCTCTATTCTCAATCCCGAAGCTACAGGGAACTTGACATGACCTGCAACTTCATTTAATAAACAGTCATGAAATTATTAAACGATTATAAATAGAAGAAAAGACATCGCCGATGTCGTGTTACGATTATGCGCTCACAAAATCTAGTTGTCTTTGTGGCATAGTTGAGGTAGTGAAGTCATAATATTTTTTCAATAGGTAAGTTATCCAAAGAGAATATAATCACTACATTATAAAGTTATCTTCCTATAGAACAATTGCATAGCCGACACTGGCCGACAGACGTTTATCCCTTCGTCACATGTCACACGTCACAGACTTACACGTCATTGTCTATTGAAAGCTTAGACTAAGAATAATGTACTTAATTGAAAGTAATATTGCAACATCGTATAATTTGAGTGCATCGAACAGTCGGCATTACAAGTTAAAACCTTATCACCGCCAAAATATTGTAACACTAATTACTGTAAAGGCAGAGTTCATTTTCTGAGTGATGATTGAAAACTGGAGCGTGATGTGTCGCTCGGTGTATTATTGCATAAACCGCTTTCAATGTCATTCAGAAAGCCGTGTCATTGACATTTCCCATTCACTACAATGTAATTGTGCGATATTGTATTAAAAGCTTTTAGTGGTTGCGTGTAATTACAGCTCGCTTTTAGGTTGTGATAATGGAGAAATAATGGGTTACAAGTAGTAAGTAATGATATTGACTTTGCTTTTGGTTCAGTAATTTAATTCTGAAAAAATATTTTAAACTCTTCTAATGATGGGTTTATTATAGTCGCACCTATCCACCTATTCAAATTAAAGAAGAAATAAAAACCTAAAAAATCACAGTCCTGATCATTTATTATTTATTATTGACGAGCATTATCTTCTGATACCGTTTTTTCTACTGCAAACCATAGAGAAATTAAACACTACGATACTGCAAACGTGCGGTTTCAAACAAGCGTAGGTATTGTTCGGCGCGTATACGGTCGTGTCGGAAACCGCGCTTACAAGCGCGGTACTTTTTGTACCGGAAAATGTCAAATCTTGACTTTTCGCGGCTACAACACACGCTTCAAAAAACAAACAAGGATTTTGGCGGGAAGTCGAAAAAGACATATTGTGCTCTTGTTTTATTTAATTTTCTTGGTGTATTTTTGAGTTATATCGGATAAATTAGATGTCATTTCGTTCTATATAGATTAATTACAGTGCACGAGTGTTGTGACATAAAATAACACTGCGAAAATATTTTTGAAGTGGCAAAAAATTGATGCAAAAATTATAATTGACGCTGGCAATATGCACAGAGTTTGCGATGCCATAATTGAAGAAAAAAAAACAAAAGACGCGCGAACGCGCCCAAAAATACGCTGTTTTGAAACCGGACTATTAATTCAGTCAGATGAGATACCTGATTAAAGAGGAGTAGAAACTTTCCTTTGAAAACTGCATTTTTTTACTAATTAACCACTGTCGGCACACAGCTCAGTCGGATGGAGGAGATATAATTTTTGCATCACACTTTACCCGTTTCGGTGAAACTGGACGTAGTAGTAATAGATAAAATAAGTCCTCAGTAATAAGTCAGTCTAGTCAGTCAGTCAGTCTGTTCAAGTAAATCGATGGCTACTTTACTAGAAAATGACATCAACTATATCCGATATAAGTGATACCTATAACTAAAAATATAAAAAAATATAATAAAATAAGATAAAGTTATGTTTAAGTTACTACAATGACTAAAAAAATTACCTCAATGATTTGTAATTATTGACATAGGCCGACGCCCAATAGAACTGTTCTAATTTCCTGTTGCTTGTCGGTTTATTAGACATGCGAGGTGATGAGTCGCTTAGGAAAATTGTTTCAAAATTGTACGCATTGAGGACAACGTAACCGTAACACATAGCAATGGGTCAGTAGGGGTCACGTAAACGAGGTTTTATGTTATGAACCCAAGCGACTAATTATTGGGAATGACAAAAATGTACCCACCACTTTGCGTAACGTAGTTCATTTTTATAGGGCAAAGTTCTGTTCCTTACTTAGTGGTTAAGATTTCAGAGTCAACTAAATACTTATTTGATAGTAAATGAGAATCAAACTATAGGTGGTAAACTTAACTTTTGACCGGGAAAGTTTTTCTGTCATGAATTAATTTTTCGGTGGAAAGGAAACGCACCCTCTCTGTCTCTCGGTCTCTGTCCTCACCATGGAGGTTAAAATAACACTTGTCAAATAACATTTGATATCTCTCTTGTTCTCACCCTCAAAACCATTGTAATGGTGTCATACATTTTGGTTTAAATTTATCTACTTGAAAACTATGCACTGCCTTATTGCTTAATCCTCCAAACAGAGACGGAAAAAGAATCATCAAAGTAATATTAATTTCAAGCGACAGAGATATCGTTTACCGATTAGCAAATTACCGTACAATACACTGGAAAGTCATATTCAATGAAGAATGTAAAAGTCGGAACCGTTCTTATGGCATATCGGATGCACATGGGCGCGCCTCGGTTTCTCTATCTGCAAGGTACACTACAATAGGTCTAAATAGAAACTAGATTCTCTTTCTATATCAATTGGCAATAAAAACTGCTTTTAATTTTAAGAAATTTCATATTAAAGGGGGAAGAAATTGTTACTTTTGTTGGGAAAGAAAGAGTTTATGTGAATTGAGTTTTCACTAAACTTGGTTTAAGAAGACATGTGTTAGATGTAAATGTGGATTCAAGCATTTTGTTGTTTTAACACAACTTTCAACCGTATTTCTAAAGAGGTCTAAACTCGTGCGTATTTATCCGAAGAAGAATATAGTAAAACTGTGGAATATAAACCATACAATTTCTAATATCTTTAAGATTAGATATAATATAATTACATGTAATTTACGAAATAGATTCATAGAACGGGCAGCGATGGCCGAGTGGTGGTCTTCGACGCGACCAATCCCGGGTTCAAATCCTCGGCGCTCACCTCTGACAAAATAAATTTGTAATGTGCGCATTTATCGCTGCTCCACGGTGATGGAAAATATCGTGATATTTAATTGATTACGATGTTTCCCATCGCCGTGCATGCCTGAGAAAAATTCATAAATTCTCGAAAGCATGACGTCCACTAATCCGCACTTTGCCAGCGTGGTGGACTATGGCCTAAATCCCTCTCACTTGTGAGGGGAGACCTGTGCCCAGCAGTGGGACATAAAAAAGGTTGAAAAAAAATCATAGAACATTCGCACAATTACTATTCTAATACAATAACTACATAAAAATGAAAAGATAATATTCATATTGTACGCCATCCAAAAGACCTGATTGCGGCATGGTGCCCAGAACGTTGACAGCGTTCCCTTGTCGAATTTGTGCAAATTAACTGCCAGCCCTCAGGTCATCCGAAGCGAGGACAAGTTTTGTAAACATGTTATTTTCATAATTAATTTCGTTTTATCTATTTTCTGTTATCCGCAGGTAACAGGTAACGAATCCCACTGCTGGACATGACAAGGTTTTACGAATGCAATTTATAGATAGCAACCGGGTCAGACGGCTTAATGCGAAAGCAAGGAAATTCGCGTAAAATTTGCCACTAAAGCGGTTGAGCGGCGATGGCCGAGTGGTAAAAAAGATGCGATCTTCGACGCGACCGATCCCAGGTTCAAATCCGCTCGCACTCACATCTCTGACAAATAAATTTGTAATGTGCGAATTTATCGCTGCTCTACGGTGATGGAAAATATCGTGATATTTCATTGATTACGATCTTCTCCATCGCCGTGCATGCCTGAGAGAAATTCATAATTTCTCGAAAGCATGACGTCCACCAATCCGCACTTGGCCAGCGTGGTGGACTATGGCCTAAATCCCTCTCAATTGTGTGAGAAGGAGACCTGTGCCCAGCAGTGGGACATAAAAAAGGTTGAAAAAAAAGCGGTCACCCATATCTCACCCGTTCGCATCTGTTTCGCTTAGCTGCATAGATCGCTTGCCTTCGATGCTAACCGCTGCTATAGACCTTGCGCGCTTCGCAAACAATGTGAGTATACTAATACTATGAAGTAAATTAATGACGTTCACGTGTCTACAAATCCATTTTACTTGACAGCAAACGTCATTCATTAAAAAACCGGCCAAGCGTAAGTCAGATTCGCGCACGTATGGGTTCCGTACCATAATCTAAAAAATCACGTTTATTGTATTGGAGCCCCCTAAAATATTTATTTCATTCTATATTTTAGTATTTGTTGTTATAGCGGCAACAGAAATACATCATCTGTGAAAATTTGTAATGTCTAGCCATCACGGTTCTTGAGATACAGCCCATAAAAAATCACGTTTATTGTATGGGAGCTCCCTTAATTATTTATTTTATTCTATTTTTTAGTATTTGTTGTTATAGCGGCAACAGAAATACATCATCTGTGAAAATTTGTAATGTCTAGCCATCACGGTTCTTGAGATACAGCCCATAAAAAATCACGTTTATTGTATGGGAGCTCCCTTAATTATTTATTTTATTCTATTTTTTAGTATTTGTTGTTATAGCGGCAACAGAAATACATCATCTGATAAAATTTGTAATGTCTAGCCATCACGGTTCTTGAGATACAGCCCATAAAAAATCACGTTTATTGTATGGGAGCTCCCTTAATTATTTATTTTATTCTATTTTTTAGTATTTGTTGTTATAGCGGCAACAGAAATACATCATCTGTGAAAATTTGTAATGTCTAGCCATCACGGTTCTTGAGATACAGCCCATAAAAAATCACGTTTATTGTATGGGAGCTCCCTTAATTATTTATTTTATTCTATTTTTTAGTATTTGTTGTTATAGCGGCAACAGAAATACATCATCTGTGAAAATTTGTAATGTCTAGCCATCACGGTTCTTGAGATACAGCCCATAAAAAATCACGTTTATTGTATGGGAGCTCCCTTAATTATTTATTTTATTCTATTTTTTAGTATTTGTTGTTATAGCGGCAACAGAAATACATCATCTGATAAAATTTGTAATGTCTAGCCATCACGGTTCATGAGATACAGCCCATAAAAAATCACGTTTATTGTATGGGAGACCCCTTAATTATTTATTTTATTCTAGTTTTTAGTATTTGTTGTCATAGCGGCAACAGAAATACATCATCTGTGAAAATTTGTAATGTCTAGCCATCACGGTTCATGAGATACAGCCCATAAAAAATCACGTTTATTGTATGGGAGCTCCCTTAATTATTTATTTTATTCTATTTTTTCTTCTGATTCTCCACCAACCCGCATTGGAGCAGCGTGGTGGAGTAAGCTCCAGGCCTCCCCAATAATGGGGAGAGACCCGTGCCCAGCAGTGGGACGCAAAAAGGGTTGCAGCCATTCTATTTTTTAGTGTTTGTTGTTATAGCGGCAACAGAAATATCGTACATCATCTGTCAAAAACTTCTAATGTCTAGCCATCATGGTTCATGAGATACAGCCTGATGACAGACAGATGGATAGACGGACGAACAGCGGAGGCTTAGTAATAGGGTCCCGTTGGCAGCCTTCGGGTACGGAACCCTAAAAATGTGCTGAACAAACAAAACAATAAGCAAATACGCAGTATGTACGTTATAGTGTACATCTTATGAGAAATGAACACGCAAAATTCATAAATTTAATTAGCCATACAGAATACAATCCTTTGTTTAATTTAAGGAAGCATTAAGACACATTGTATGAGTAATTAAGCTTGCTTCCTATAAAAACTTTGTTCCTTTGAGATTTTTTGTTGTTTAGAACAATATAGTTCTAACGAGAAGCTACTATAAACTACTAAAACGGTTTTGAAAGCGGCAGAACAACGATGGGTACGATGGGTCGATCGGGGAACTTCCACCTCTGTACCCACTCCTTTTTTTGGTATCGGGGGGAAACCTTCAAAGGTACCGGCACCTTGGGAGAGGTGTTACCGGGTTTCACCTGGGGTAATACCGTCTCAGCCTCCGGAGTAGGAAAAGCATACATTGGATACTAAAACTGTATATCATAATAAAATTCCGTCACACAATATCACTCATAGTACATCACCTGTGTCAACACCGGCAACGATATGGGACAGCCCGTATCGGGTGTCGCATCAGTGCGGGTGACCACGGTCTCCGCGGTCACACTTCCTACATCATATCGTCTGCTTGTCATCTGAATACTGATCGAGTTACACGTGATCCTAGTAAGTTACCGCGTAAAGTTCAAGATCCCTACATTCCGTTTTGCTATCAATGTCATAGATAAAATTATAACAAAAATCAGAAATTTTCGCGTCACTTGTTTGAAACATTAGGTTAGAAAGCGATAAAATCGTCAAATATCTACGAGACGAGAGATAAATCAAAAATAGGTACGATCAGTATAAATGAGCTAAATATGCTGTATCGGTTTTTAAAAACGGATGTTTTAACATCTTTTTTAAAAGAATTCGGAACGAGAAATCACCACTACTATGCCGATTATTACCTTATTAAGGTAGAAAATGAAGAATATCAACTATTCAGCTATCTAACTAAAAGTTTACTCGCATTTTCGGAGCCAAAGTTTTGAAAAAAATTGTTTAAAAAAGTAGATAACTCATTGCATCTCATAGCAGCTTAATAATATAAATAACCAAAAACAACAAAACTTAAATCGATGTCATATCGCCCGATTCACTTCACTCACTAAAGATCGATAGCCGACGCGATATCGATAGACATTTGATATTCGATCATCGGTTTTCTGGGAAGGCTCGTGCGTACGTGACTGGCATTCGGGGTGTATCGTCAACAACACTATTGTTATATTGAAGAGAAATGTGAGATTCAACATGGATTCAACGCAAAACGCCTCTGAGAATGTCACGTCAGTTGGTTGACGTAAAAAGCACGTTTGTTGCAATCTACATTGCTAAGAGGTTAACTAGCTGTGCCCCGCGGTTTCACCTGCGTTAGAGAGGATCATTAGCATAAAGTGAAGTCCCTTCTGAAGTGCCGCTTGACCAACTTTTTTGTAGGACTATTTAAGATAAACATTTCCTTCATACATTACATATGTGTAACTCAAGGGGTTTTGGCAGCGCACGCCAGAATAGCTCGCAGATGGTAGATTTTTTCCTTGACACTTATCTTCATATTTTCGACAATTCACACAATATCTTTATAAATTGTACCCTATGTGTTATTTTGATGTATAAGCTATATTATTGTTAAGTTTCATTAAAATCTATTTAGTAATTTTTACGTGAAAGAGTAACAAACATCCATACCTACAAACTTTCGCGTTTATAATATTAGTGAGATTTATAAACAACGAAAAAATCATATTGGAATTATTTGTTATCGTGGCTAAACTTCTTATTTACTCTGTAAGGAGATGAAGGAGAACCGTTTCCATAGTACCTACCCCTTCTTATTATTAAAAGGGGGTGGTGTTAAAGTTGATAAATACTATTTTACAGTTGCCAAAGGAATACCAATAGATGTAGTACCAATAGGTATAATTGATAAAGTCTCCGATGAGCGTTTGTTGTTCAAATTCCGCCATACATTTAAAAAATGTTATTTATTTTAAGCGTTATTTTTACCGTTGCTATTTCATTACAATATTTCCATCACCAGATTCAACACAGATTTGTTGCCTATGTCCCTCGAAGTGCTTAGAGGTGACCTGTTCCAGTGTTTATGATTTTCACACCCTATCAATTATTGATAAAATTTATGTTAATACCAATCGCCCCTCGAACTCTTTACCCGTTGACCTAAAATTTAGTCTCTAAGTAAAGAATTTCATAGTACATTAACTACGAAGCTTTCGCTAGCTTAAAACTTAGTAGTAGATGAGTTAAACAACATTAATTATAATAAATAACTTTTTTTTTCAATTATGGCATTGCAAACTCTGTGCATACTGCCAGCGTCAAGTATAATTTTTGCATCAATTTTTTGCCAGTTTCAATGAAACTGGATGAAGTAATAACAGTCAGTAAGTCGTCAGTAATCAGTCAGTCAGTCTAGTCAGTCCAACATTCAAGTAAAGCGATGGCTACTATTGGCTACTTTACTAGAACGTGTCCGATGGAATTTTAGAGGCAAGCAGAAAAAAAAATTTAGCACTATTATTCTGTTTCAAAAACACTCGTGCACTGTAATTAACCTATATCAAACAAAATGCCATCAACTTTATCCGATACAACTCAAAAATACACCAAGAAAATGAAAATAAAACAAGAGCACAATATAACTTTTTCGACTTCCCGCCAAAACTCCAATAAATAACTAATAAAACACTTAGGCAACCTACTCAAACATAACTTCGGGTAAAGGTTCTGGAAACAAAATTAAAAATAAAAACACCTATGATTTTTAAAACATTGCGTTCAAAAGTCAAACATAATGGCGCCTCCACACCCTTCAAACACTTAACACGCCTATTGTTAAACAATACTTATCAGTTTTTACTTTCTCCTTAAAAGGTTTACGGCGAATATATTTCCAAAGCTACAAACAATGCTAAGCCAATAACTATAAAACTCGCACCGAGTAATCACTTCACCTCCGATCCTTAAATGTTCTTGTTCGGTGTTGAATTAAAGTACAGAGATAACAAAAAGTGTTTATGTTTAATTTCTTTAACGGCACAGAATAAATAATAGTTAACGGTCGAATTTTCAATCCCCGGACAAAACTCTTTATCGAACAAAATTAAATGTTAGCGCTGTCTACGTTACTCATATTATGACATTTATTATATTTCAAGGACAGCGATAATATTAATATATATAATACTTAATAATATAATACTTTATAAATATTAAATACTAATAATATAATACTAATAATATAATACTTAATAAAATAATATAATACTTTAGTTGGGCCATAGGCCATAAAATTATAAATGTGTGTATTTTGAAACCTGTTGTTATTGACAAAAGAGACAAATATGTGATTACACAGTACCTACAGATTGTTATGTTATGTAGATACGTACATATATTCCATTTAAAAGTTCTCTTTCATGTGGTTTCGCATGGATGTGGTTGAACGCAACATCCACTGTCTTTATGTTGATAACGATACACCAAAACCATTTAAAACATAACTCTCATTCAAATCCCTTAAATTTCACTAAAATCTTAGTATGTAATGTCAACGACGACCCGCGTGGCGCAATGGTTACCAATCCATGCCAGACTGCCAATCTAGGTGTCCCGGGTTCGATTCCCGGCGAAACAGAAATTTTAATGATGATTTTAAATTTCTGTTCTCGGTCTGGGTGTTTGTGTTCCTGTCTTTGTATGTGTCTATGGTACCCACGACACAGGGTATTAATTACCCTACTGTGGGGCTATGAGTGTGTAACGTTTATTTTTATTTATTATTTTTAAAGGCCGGTTACTTGCACCTCGCTTTGCCAGACGAATATCTCGGTGCATCGAGCAAAAATATCAAAATTCACAAATATACATTCGACAACACACAATGTGAAAGGCAGTAATGGAGAATGATAATAATAATGATGATGGGGTAATTTGTATTACGATCGCAAATTCCGCCCGCACACAATATGTTAACAAAACCATTGTCAACCTCAATTTTTGGTTGGAAGAGTTAGATAAATCTTTACTTTTTTATTTGAAATGAGTCAATGGAATGGAAAAATATAAACAATACATCAAAATCATACATTGTATTGACTTGGTCTCATTGTGTGAAAGAAGTAGCAACCAACCACCCAAAAAAGTTACTAATATTACTAGCCCAATATAGTGGTTCTTAACCCTAAAAGCCGACTATGCAAGGCTATATAAAAGACTTTTCACATTCCCATAAACTATATTGTTCATAATTTTTTTCACATTTGCGCGTGACTGTACTGTTTACATTTAGTAAGCGGTGTCTAATGCAACTTTTACGACCTATCCCTACACACTTTTGTTTTATGTGCATCTCTCTGTCTGTCCTTAACTGAAACGCAGTAAAGTTTATGTTCTACGATTTTATGGCTGACGTCTCATAGGTATAAACGAGTTTACGGTCGGTTAATGGTAAGAAATTTTGGATTAACTTGCGTTTATGTTAACAAATAAAAATAGCTATTGTTTCTTGTGTTTGAAGGACTATAATATATATTATAGTACAACAGAAAACATATTATAGTACAACAGAAAACTCAGCAGCTATTGATTACATAGCAAGAGTGTTGCTGAGAGTTTTCTGCTCCTGTTCCTTTTCTCTCAGCTTAACTCATCGCCCATAAAGGCACCTAGAGCCAATGACCGCGAGAAGATATTTATTGGTAGAATATTTGTATTCCAAAAATAATAAAATATTTTGAATTTTATGCGCGTTTTCGTTTTCCGAAGGGCCTTGACCTTAAACTCTGTTGGGAGGCTTTAAGTGACGGTTAAAAATATTCGACAGGGAATTGGTCACTGTATAGCCCGATTGATATTGTAACATGGCTGTGAGATAAATATAATCTGTGTGTAAACTGCAGGCCTCCTGAGTCATAGTACCTAAATTGTTCTCTTAAATTCACTTAAGAAAATATCAGCGTACCTATATTAGGCATATTAGGTATATTAGGCACCTACATAGAATTTGTTTTCACAAAATTAATCCACCGTGCAAATTGGCTATCTATTCATTTCGTTAACAATGGGAAAAGATCCGTTTTTTAGTCCAGTTACAATTAAACCGTTACCGTGAAGGCCGGTCTGGATTTCCTGGTGTCATTGTTTCGGAAAAAACTTTTTATCCATCCAAACTGGACTTGGTGGAACGCAAAAACTATCCTTTGGTTGAACTGAGGAAACTTTCCTTGCGATTACATCCGTAATGATATTGTTTATATTTCCTACAAAAGCAATGCTATCACTTATAAATTAGCAGTATCTAGGTGTTGCAAAAATAACTAATTTAAAACAACTAGCTAATACAAATAAGTAAAAAACAACGGCACTCCGGTAGTGCCGGCAGAAGTGAAAACTTGAAAATTAACGCTGTGCATTTTACATATTTTGGAATAGTTAGGGAATAATTTCGGACGAATCGCTTTTATTATCAGTATTATTTTTCGTATAGTATTTTCAGTAGGTTTTCATCTAGTATTTTTATAAAGTACTCACTCATTTTCTTTCACTATTTCTTCGTCACTTTTTTCATTAATAGATGCACTTTGTTCAATGTCCATATTGAAAATACTTGATATAAACGAATTTTACAAGTATAGACAGTCGAGCTATCAGCTGTCAGCCCTCCGTCTTACAAATATTCGATCAGGCCACGTGTCCTGACCCGAGTTTAACATTTTTTACCCATCCCAAAAAAGTGCACAACGCCGCTAAAGAAGTTTTAATTTAAAAAAAAAACTAAATAAAAAAATATTTTGGTAAATTTTTGTTCATTTTCTCTGCTTCTCTTTTTCCCTTTTTTCCTATTATCTGTTGTATGTATAGGTTTGTATTTGTGTTTGTATAATGTTTGTATGGAGAAATTATTTTCTTTTATGATAAACTTACTATATTTGGTCAACGGGTAGAGTAGGATTCATATTTGTGAAGTTTTAATAAGTGCATCAAGTACTTAAAACAAAGCAGTAAAATATTTATTAGCTTGTTGAACAAGCACTTTCAACAGGTTCGCTTTATTTATTCGTCATCTATGACCCGTCTAGGACCGCTATGAAAGTACACCTGGCTCAGACGCCTTATGACGTGCATAGACTTTTCTACTTTTGACGTGTGTGGAACAACTTCTACTTTCGTACAAGTTTCCTTCTTTGTATGATAATAGCAAAATCCCAAAGTGATAGAAGACTAACCTAACGGTGTTTATTAGAATACCTTCTTTAATTAACAGTTTGTCATAAATTACGTGCCTATTTCTGAAGTCTGAAAGGACATGTTGTGCTCTTGATAATGATCTTGATTTTCATTTTCTTGGAGTATTTTTTGAATTATATCGGATAAAGTTGATGGCATTTTTTCGTAGGTTAAATAACAGTGCAAGAGTGTTATGAAATAGAATAACTGTGTGAAAATATATTTTTTCCGCTTGCTACCAAAATTCCATCGGTCACGTTCTGGTAAAGAAGCCATGCTGACCAAGCTGACTGATTAGTCTGATTACTGACTGACGACTTATTGACTTTATATGCTTTAACTATTATTTCTCGGCCAGTTTTTACGAAACTGGCAAATATATTTGGTGCAATAAAATTATACTTCACGCTCTGGCAATATGTTTTGATGCCATTATTGAAAAAACAATAAGTTTCTCTATACGAACAAAACCGATTAGTCACAGCTAGTGACATCTATTGCCGAGTAGTAAGAACG
The DNA here is from genome assembly GCA_911387765.1 of Pyrgus malvae. Taxonomy (NCBI): domain Eukaryota; kingdom Metazoa; phylum Arthropoda; class Insecta; order Lepidoptera; family Hesperiidae; genus Pyrgus; species Pyrgus malvae. The sequence continues at coordinate 16,925,138 of OU426962.1, forward strand.
TTAGTATTGCCATCTGTTATTGAATAGCTTACACTATACCTATGCCATCTAGTACTATATAACTGTACTAGATGGCAGTGTATACGTTAAATTATGTTAATTATTGCTACCAGAAAATTAAAAACAAAATTCATGATGTAAATTCATTCAAATTTATTGACAAAAATATACCAAACTACTTTTGTCAATAAATTTTAAGTAAAATCAGGTGTTATTTAAGTGCCAAACATAAACCAAATACTGTTAATTTCACTTTTTTACTTGCTGTTTTCTTAAAAGCCACGCTAATAATGATATGTATTTTAAAGTTTTAATATTTTTAGCACAAAATCTATAAAAGCAATGAAATGAAGAAATCAAAGATGTTTTTTTATTATATAGACTTGCAACTTGCAACAAATCATTTGGCATAAACTTTTAAAAATAAACAATAATGTATTTTTAATAACAAAAGAAATATGTCTTCCAGTAACCTATCCTGCGGCACAGTGCCTTCTGCTGGCAGCATTACCTCGCTGATAAAATTAAAACTTGAATATTTAAGAAAATAACAATTTTCCATATTATTATAATATCGAAATTATTAGTATTGCTAAGTACTTGTTCATAATTTTGAACAGTAATTGGAGTGCTGCGGTGTCCGAGTGGTTAAGGAGATGGACTTGAAATCCATTGGGTTCTACCCGCACAGGTTCGAATCCTGTCCGCAGCGTCGGTGTTTTTATTTTACTCTGTAAAAGCAGAAGCGATCGCACTTCAACTTTTTTTATTTTTGTAATTGAAAACAAATACACCTAATACTAGACTACACTTACAGTAAATTAACAACTAAAACGGGGGATAAATTTCATTTAAACTTTGAATCACAAAATTTAAATCAAAATATAATAATAATAATACAAATTTAATGTCAATGTTATAATGTTTTTGTTATTATGCAATATTTATAATGAAAAGTCAATAAATAAACTGATCTAAAATTTAAGATTGTAATTACAGCCTTCGATAGCTCAGTTGGTAGAGCGGTGGACTGTAGAGGTAAAAATTAATGCTGATATCCATAGGTCGCTGGTTCAAATCCGGCTCGAAGGAGTACTTTTTAGTTTTTATATCATATTACTTAATTTTTAAGAGCCGATATTTTTATTTTCACAAAAGTTAATATTATCGATATGACGTGTACATCGCTTTTCATATGTCATATTAGTGACGTTGACAGCGGTTACATTTATTCGACGAATAATTTTATTCCATATATTGAAAATCGACCCTAAATAAAATTTATTGTATGTTTACGAAGTTTTATCCGAGTGTATTCAATTTACTGTGGAGTTATATAAATATGTATATCTAAACTTTAAACGTAGGTAGCTTAACTTTGTTTCGAGCCTAAAGCAAACCATGGCGATGTGTTCGGTCCAAGAGTTAGTAAACTGAGGCCTTAGTGTAAGTCTGCACACGCGAAAACGTTACTATCGCGTTTGCGTTAAGAATTGAATTATCGACCTTATTCCTTGCAGGTTAAGATCTATCTGTCCAATTTTAACTCTGACGCAGTAGTAACGTTCGCGCATTTACAACTCACACTGAGGGCTCTGTATCAGCTACGACATTTTTACGTTCCTTTTTCCATTAAGTTAATTAAATTAATTATATTTTATTTAGCAAACGTAACTGATGTAAGGCCCCAAAAATATAACAATATTCATCTAATAGATAAGTTAATTTTATTCATGTGTGACGACCCGCGTGGCGCAATGGTTGCCATGCCAGACTGCCAATCGAGGGGTCCGAAACAGAAATTTGACTGATGAGTTTAAATTTCTGTTCCTGTATTTGTATGTGTCAGGTACCCACGACACAGGGTATTAATTACCTTACTGTGGGGCTATGACTGTGTAACGTTTATTTATTACTAGCTGTGCCCCGCGGTTTCACACATTTTTAAAGTATCCTGTTTTACTTCTGATAACTCCAAGAATATAATATGTATGTAATACAATGTTTCATGATGATCGATTGAGTAGTTTTCGCGTGAAAGAGTAACAAACAAACTTACTTTCGCATTTATAATATTAGTAGGAAGGATTTCTTGGATATTACATGATAAAGAAAAATGAATGTCAGTAAATAATAATGTTTTGTTTGTACATAACTATTTCTATTCACGATTTACACAAAGGCTGCATAGAATCATTGGATGATTTTGGCCCATGTGTTAAAATATAGGCTGTATTATACACAGGAAAATAATAATATACCTTTTTTTAATTTAATATCAACGGGGTTTAAACTTAATGCTAAATTAACAGATGATATCTTAACATATTTATTAGGTATGATTTTAAATGATTAGGTATATGTAACCCTTTTATGAAATTATACGCTTTTAATAAAGGATAAAAATATTCATCCTACGCCAAGCCGCGGAGCAGCGTACTGGCTGGAGTACCCTCCCAACCTCCTCAATTGAGAGCAGAGAGAACAAGCCCGTACCCTGTAGTGAGAAGTAAAACTAGGTAGCATTCGTTTAGTCCCTGTAGCTTCGGGATTAAGAATAGAGCTACGGTATCCCCTGCCTGATCGTAAGAGGCGACTAAAAGGGGGCTTCCGGGGATGCGGACGGTGAGAGTGGGAGCTTGAGCCGTCCAGCTAGCAGCCCTGGGAGGGACGGCGGTGTATGCGTGGCCGCATGCCGCCGTGAACACCTGAAGGTGCAGGAGAGCACATCTGCTCTCCTGAAGATGGGCTCGTTCTGGGGCGCCGCGCGTGGAGGACACCGGTGCGTTCCTATGGAGATCCCTGAGTCCTCACAAACGCAGAGGCAGGCCACCGAGGGGGTTTTAGTGGGGTCAAATCTCTCCCAAGGTGTCGGGTACCTTTTGAAGGTTTCCCCTCCGATACCAAAAAAAAGGTAGCATTCGTTTTGGACAACGTTCAAATACATTGTTTTTGATAAAAATATACTAAGTTAGTCTGACCAGAAAGAGTAGCCTACATATTTTGTAGGTATTGATAACGTAGTCGTAATAAATTAAAAATAAAACCAATTCAAACCAATTTTCGGTGAAAGTTTGCATTTTTTTTTAGTTTTATCATTCTTTTATTTTAGAAGTTACAGGGTAAGTATACACATTTTACCACTTCGGAAGTGTCTCTCACGCAAAATATTCAGTTTAGAAAAAATTGGTACTATTTAAAACCTGAATATCATTTTTGAAGACCTACATATCCATAGACGTATAGGTTTGATGAAAAATAATTTTGAGTTTCAGTTCTAACTAAAATTATGGGGATCCCCCAAAATTTATTAGTTTTTTGATTTTTTTGGGATGGGTAAATTTTTTTAAACTCGCGTCAGGACACGTGGCCTGATCGAAAATTCGTAAGACGGAGGGATGACAACTGATGACAGCTCGACTGTCTATACTTGTAAAATTCGTTTATATCAAGTATTTAAAATATCTATTAATGAAAAAGTGTCGAAGAAATAGTGAAAGAAAATGAGTGAGTACCTACTTTAACCTACTGAAAATGAAAAATAATACTGATAATAAAAGCAATTCGTGCGAAATTATTCCCTAACCATTCCAATATATCAAAAATGCACATAGTTAATGTTCAAGTTTTCACTTCTGCCGGCACTACCGGAGTGCAACCAGTTTTTTTTTTCTATTATTGTGTGAAAATCTTAATGCGGTTCACAGACATCTACTTACAAAGTTTCAACAGTATAGATAGTGCTTATAGTTTCGGACAAAAGTAGCTGTGACATATGGACGGACAGACAGATAGACAAGCCATGACAAGTGACTTGTGGATACAAGGGTTCCGTTTTTTGCCATTTTGCTACGGAGCCCTAAAAATATGTATGCTTAATTTAATTATAACAGCAAGTAAAACTACAATAAGGCAAGACATAAAATCAAACCATAAAACAAGTCAAATGAGACTATAAGAATGAGGTTTATCGATATCGAGTAGTTACCTAACAAACACTGAGATATAAAATGTTACGATATCGGAAATAAACCCTTACCAGTAGCGAGGAATCAAATGAATGAACCAATTTACATGGTTAGATGGGCTATTTTTGCTAGACTATTTCTATGCACAATTAATAGGGAAGCCAAACTTATTTGTTATTTCCCTTTTTTTGGTGTCGGGAGGGGAACCTTCAAAAGGTACCCGACATGCTCGACACCTTGGGAGAGGATACCGGGTTATGTGGGATTTGACTGGAGTAAAAACCCCTCGGCGGCCTGCCTCTGCGCTTGTGAGGACTCCGGGATCTCCATTGGAACGCACCGGTGTCCTCCACGCGCGGCGCCCCAGAACGGGAGAGCCGATGTGCTCTCCTGCACCTTCAGGTGTTCACGGCGGCATGCGGCCACGCATACACCGCCGTCCCTACCAGTGGTGCTGGCTGGACGGGTTAAGCTCCCACTCTCCCCGTCCGCAACCCCGGAAGCCCTCTTTTAGCCGCCTCTTACTATCAGGCAGGGGATACCGTAACTCTGTTGTTAATCCCGAAGCTACAGGTGCTATCGTCAGAGCAACAATATAATCAACAGGAAAAGTATATTTTTTTAACTTGGTGGTTTAAAATTACACACTTGGACAAATCCATATTAATATTGAAATTTAAATGTGTAAGTTTATTTGTTATTGTTTCTTACGGAGTGATAAATAATAGTAATAATATATAGTAAGATATGATAAAAATGAATGAAGTTAGTTTTTGAAACTTTTGTAAGTTTAAGACGTTAAATCATCGGCCTCGTTTGTTATCGTTAGATAGCAGTCGTTAAACCTTGTCGGAGGCCTTATGGGTGGTTTAAAAACATCCGACAGCGGCAACTAACCCGTCTCTGCACCAACTCGCATTGGAGCAGGGTGGTGGAGCAAGTTCTAGGCCTTCCCAATAATGGGGAGAAACCATTGCGCTGCAGCGGGACGCAAGAGTTACAGCCAAATACTTACAAGAGTCTTTTCGAAAATAGATGATTGTTTGTGTAAAAATATTACTAGCAACCATAGCTAGCAACCCTACCGGCCCGGCAACAGCGGTTCAAGAGCGCTGACCCGCTGTATGCAAACACAGCTTAAAATACTTCACACTACGCTGCGGATGCTACGTTACAACCATTTATTTATTCTCTGGGCTATTTGGGAGATTGGTAATGTGCAAAATCTTACAATTCTATTTTTTACTCAAGGTCAAGTAGTGATCTTTTAGAGAAACAGAACAATTAGGGGAAGCCGACGGGGAAGTAAGGTCCTCGAATGTCGACCACTTATCGGCACAGGCCGCCCTCTAACTAGGTGGACTAACGACCTAGATTCAAAGGGCACAAAACCGAACGGAGTTGTGAATATTAGGGGAGGGATAGATGAAGCGCGCTTGGTCCGGCGGTTAGCGTAGAACGCAAACGATGTGTGCAACTAAGCCAAACGGGCGCGGTCGGGTGTGAGATGGGTGACCGCTAGTGGCAAAAATTTCATGCGCGTTTCCGTGCTTCGGAGGGCACGTTAAGTCGTCGGTCCCGGTTGTTGTCGATAGATAACAGTCGTTAAACCTTGTCGGAGGCCTTATGGGCGGTTTGAAAACTTCCGACAGCGGGTTGGCCACTAACCCGCATCTCCACCAACCCGCATTGGAGCAGCGTGGTGGAGTAAGCTCCAGGCTCCAGGGAGAGACCCGTGCCCAGCAGTGGGATGCAAAAAGGGTTGCAGCCAGATGGCAGTAGCAGTTACTGCCAGCTGTCCAACAGTAGCTGGATAGACAACTTTTATGCAATGAAGCAATTCTGTTGTGTTTAGATGAAAAGATGCGGTTGCAGGAAAACCCACATGTGCCAACCACCAGCTTCCGGAACAGCACTCAAACTCAGGTAAGACTAAAGCTTGCTTGAAGTTGTGTGTTGATTTTGCAGCAGCCACTTAGCACCACGTAATTTTAATGCCCTTCTGCTACTTCGTTTACCTTTTTCTTGTTGGCTCTAATGGTATTTATCTACAGCTTCGACCAGCGTCAAACAGAATCACTCGGCCTAAAAAGCCATTAGATTCAGATTCTTCTGGGCATATGACATATCCCACTTTAAAGAGGTCTAGATTTCAGCTAAGCATTGTTAACTCCTGAAGATATGTGAATTGGTCACTTCATGCATCAATATGCACCAGAAACCCATGAGAAATATAAAACAAATTTTAATGATTCCCTGCAGATATGGCAAACAATATGCAATATACAAAGTTATGCAAATTGTATAGGCTGCTTTAATTTAATTTAATTTTAAGCATCATCCAACAATATGCAATACCAAACCTCAAAAACCCGATTAAATTTTGTTGCTCAATGTGTATTTATTTAAATCGTGGCTTAGAGCCCTGACAACAAAGAGAGCGCCTAATCTACACATGAAAGACTTAAAGCTCTTTCTGCTTTCATTCTTTCTTCTCAAGGTCAAAAGATTAGGTCTTTTGGCCTCGTCGAAAACTTTTACGTTTAACGAGCCCAACTTTTCTAGTCACAAATGTAACAAAAGTGTATTGTGTAACGATTAAGCTCTAAGGACAAATGTAAGTCAATGTCGCGACACAAAGAAAGCGGGCGAAAGCGGCTGCAAGCTTCCAGCTTCCCAGTTCCCACCAATCGCACGTTCTTCCCGCTCTTCGGCACATTGACGTCATCAGTCTCACGGCACAGCCTCCGCTGTATTGTCAAACACATATTTAATTACCAACGTGTGCAGTGCGGCACGCGCATTCGATCGCGCGGAACATCCGAACGCGTCCCCTTCACGCAATCCAAATACAGCCCTGTTTGATTAGATCTACGTCATATTATCCCGTGACGTACGCAGGGTCGTTACGTCGTTGTCCGCAGTGGGTCGTGGGGTGAATTTCGCCCGATCCTGCGGTGTATCGCGTCTGCGCAAAAAACGCTTTCGAAGCGCGTATTTCAGTCAAAGTGAGGCGGCGCGCCGGCTAGCGCGCTCGCCTGCCGATCGGCTCGCTCGGCGTATTTTCAACCCCGTAGTCAATTCATCAATAAAAAGATGCTCCCCGAAGTGTTAGCTCAATGAGAGTGCTAGTAACTTTTCAATTTGCGTCGTTATTCGACCGCCTGTGAACGCTCCTACCGCGTCCGTAGTGTCTTCCTTTGGTTGTCGTGATTGACTGTTACGAGTGCGCTGCTTGTTTTGATGAGGTGAGTCGACCCGCAGCGGTTTAAGGTCGAAGGTTGCCCTTGAAAACTGGATACATAGCTGCATGTAAGCTCTCGTATGACAAATGAATTACTGCTCGCGTGACCAACTGCAACAAAAAATCACAAAAGTGCCGAGTCCACATTTTGTTGAGTGCACGTCAAACAAATTGAAATGCACCCTTGAGGTCGCACAACGTGGAAAGTAAATGTCATGTTCGAACAAAGGTAGTGAATAGTAGTGATATATGTGACCACTAATGCTGGCGCCAATACGCGATGTCAAGGTTTGGTCTAACAAGCCTAACGAGGGACCATAGGGTAATTGCCACCTGTATTGAGACCCATTTAGTCTATTTATAGTTCAGCCGTGACTTTCGTAAACCGTTATTGAACAGGTACGAAGGACGGCAAACATTGGCGGAATTTTCTGTCAAGGAAAGTATGCAAAAAATTAGCTTGTTATATTTACAATTTTATTTATTTCCAAGTAATTGAACTTACGCAGATTTTATCTATTTATGTTTACTTAAATTTACAAAAATCTTTTTGGCCTCTGCGTAGGTACCTACTTTAATCATCAATCTTCAAAGAGTTTGATTAACGCATTATCCATGTATTATCTAATAAAGAAGAAAGGAGATAACTTAATTTAGTACACCCCATGGCATCGGCAAATTACCTAATTTATTATCTCAACTCCATTACTTTGGCCGTCCGATTTCAGCATTACGCAATTGTAGCGAACATTCGATTATCTAGCTGAGTTGGGGCTCTATCTTGATTCTGGCGACGTTCGTATTCCTAATTCAGTATTAACTTGTTTTTAGAGGTTTTACCCAATTAAAGAATAAATTGGAGTAAGTTGATATGCAACACGACTTTGAAAAACAAAGGATTCTAACCCTTTTTCTGGATTGTACTTTTTCAACCTTTTTATGTCTCACTGCTGGGCACAGGTATCATCTCGAAAGTAATTTAGGTCATAGTCCACCGCGCTGGCCAAGTGCGGATTGGTGAATTCAAGTAATAAGTAATATTAAAAATGCGAAAGTTTGTTAGTTTTTTTTTTTTTGTGTATTTGGTTTTTGTTTATTTACGTTGCGACAGAAATATATTATGCACGTGGAGATAGTGAGGAAACTGTAGAGTTACATAGGTTACTTTATACCAGTCCCTGTAGCTTTGGGATTATGAATAGAGCTACGGGGATACCGTTGCCTGATCGTAAGAGGCGACTAAAAGGGGACTTCCGGGGATGCGGACGGTGAGAGTGGGAGCTTGACCCGTCCAGCTAGCGGCCCCGGGAGGGACGGCGGTGTATCCTCTCCCAAGGTGTCGGGTACCTTTTGAAGGTTTCCCCCCCGATACCAAAAAAAGGCTACTTTATACCGTGGTAAATGAAATGTCATTCCCGTGGGAAGATCCATAACGTAAACTTATTTGATCCTTTCTAACGCGGATGAAACTGCGGGCACAGCTAGTAATTCAGTAATAAGTTTTTATTTATTTATTTATTAACTATTTATTGACCAAATTTCACAATTTGAACAAAAGGTGAGCTTAATGCCTATTGGCATTTTCTACCAGCTAACCTTCAAGAAGTGCAGAAAATATAAAGGCGGTGCAACAAGAATCAAGTTCCCTGTGACGTCCTTTTCTGTACCCCATGCAATGTGTGTACTTTGTTACGTACCTACATCCTAATTAAATCGATTGAGTAGAATGACGTGAAATCCAAACATACTTGTGTAAACAAACAAACTAACATAGTGTCCGTAATTTAAGTAGGTGGCGGAGTCTCAGAAAAAATACGTATGGAGTAAGTTCCAGGCCTCCCTAATCTTGTATTGTGTTAGTATGCCTGACATATTTGTTAGCTTACCGGAGCTTTATGAAACCCCAATTAAGGGTATTAAAGTCTCAGCTACATTTCAACTGCCTCACAAAAGTGACATCAGCTGATCAACAATGGTAATCCTTCTTACCCTTCTCAACAATGTTTAGAACAATATAGATTCTATGACATTTGAAAACGCCTTATATCCCTACTATATCTATACTTCTATACATATTACAAAGAGGAAAGATTAGTATTTATGTATTTTTGTATGTTTGTAATGAATAAACTCAAAAACTACTGTTCCGATTTCAAAAATTCTTTCACCATTAGAAAGCTACATTCACCCTGAGTAACATAGGTTTAATATTACTAACATATTTTACCGCGGGAAAATGCTTCATTCCTACGTGAAAACGGGTAATAATGGCTAAACGCCTATGACTTTAAAATAGCAATTGTTGTAGGTGGTTCTGGCACATAGGCAATTTTTTTTCCTACGGGGACCCATTAAACGAGTCCACGTGGGCGAAGCTGCTGGCGGAAGGCTAGTAATATTATAAATTCAAAAGTAACTCGGTCTGTCTGCTACGCTTTCCCGCTTAAACTACTGAACCAATTTTACTGAAATTTGGAACACAGATAGAGTGGACCTAAAATATTAAAAAAAAACTATTTAATACTTCGTATGATTGAGTTAAATTTCTTCCTTTCCTAGAAAAAAAAACTCACTCACCCACTCACTAAATACTCTTTTCTTAGTGAAGGATTTCAGTATTCAGTTAATGTATTTGTATGTCTGTCATATTCGCTAGCTTAGCGGAGCTTAGTTGAGCTTTATGAAAACCTCAATTAAGATCATTAAGGTCTCAGTTACATTCCCACTGCCTCAAAAGTGACATCAGCTGATCAACAATGGGTAATCCTTACCCTTCTCATCTATATTTAGAACAATGGAGTGGCCATTAGAACACGTATTTTGTCTAGAAACAAGCTGCTTGTCGTTGTTATACTATCAAAAATGTGCAGTAATATTGATTGATAGTGATTTTTAAGTCGCTGCAACCCTTTTTTGCGTCCCACTGCTGGGAACTGGTCTCTGCCCATTATTGGGAAGCCTGGAGCTAACTCCATCACGTTGCTCCAATGCGGGTTGGTGGAGGTGCGGGTTAGTGGCCAACCCGCTGTCGGATGTTTTCAACCGCCCATAAGGCCTCCGACAAGGTTTAACGACTGTTATCTAACGGCAACAACCGGGACCGACGGCTTTGCGTGCCCTCCAAAGCATGCAAACGCGCATGAAATTTTTAGCCACTAGTGGTTACCCGGTCGGTCACACCCGACCTAAACGGGCGCGTTTGGCTTAGCGGTGTAGATTGCTTGCGTTCCACGCTAGCCGCCGGTCCCTGCGCGCTTCATTTGTTTTACTCTTTTTTCTAATCCTACATCTCGTTATTAAGTTTTGTATGTGCCCAGCAGTGGGAAGTAAAAAGGGTTACAGCCAATATTGACCGAATGATAAAACCCGTTGTCTTCGACTTGGAGATACCGAGTTCAAGCCCGGCGCGCACTTCTGACAAAGAAATTCGTTAAGAGTTTTATCGCTGCTCCACGGTGATTGAAATATTGTGATATTTAAATAAGTTGTTTTCAAACACCGTTCATGCCCGAGAGAAATTCATAATTTCTCGTAGACATGATGTCCACGCCAGAGCGGTGGACTATGCCTTAATCCCTCTCATTTCTAGGTGGAGTTAAAAACAAGGTAAAATACATCAGAACTTAGCATAACACACCCTGTCTTGCAAAAAGATACAAATACGTCAGTAGCGATTGGAATTGTGAATATCTGGCCTACTTAAAAAAAATATGCACTTTTTAACACGCTTATATTAGCTTGACCTGTAAGTATGTAACGGAATATTTTAACTTCATTTTCACCTACTTTTAAGTCTGATTAACTTGAAAATTTGCACAGGGGTCAAGGGCCGATAACAATGCAAATAATATGAAAAAAAAAACAACTAAAAAATTAAAAATAAATAATGTAGTTTAAAAAACTAAAAAACACGCTTTTGTGAAAATACGAACTAAAAAGTGTAAAATAAGAAGAAAATGTATTTTACTGTAAAAAAAGCGTGGGGTGCTTTTTGAGATACTATTGACAGTACCATGACCATGCACACCACGCTTTTTTTACAGTAAAAAAAATTTCTTCTTATTTTTTACTTTTTAGTTAGTATTTTCACAAAAGCGTGGTTTTTATTTTTTTATACTACATTATTTATTAGCCACTACAAAGAACCAGCAAAAAGTCCTCGTGCAACGAGTTGACATTGTTTTCGCTGTAATAGTACAATTATAAACTTGCAAAGGGTCTTAGATTTGCCTCGTGGCTCGCGAAGAGCGGAATAGATTTTCACAGTAGAGCAATGTCATGAGCGGTGACGAATTTGATATAAGTATAACACTTGTTTTATTAACAGGAATGCCCAAAATGTTTGCATTGAATTTATTATACTTAATATGCAAAGAGCTAATAAGTAGATGATGCAGCCTATGGCGACGTTAGCATGCCGGACTGCCAACCGAAGGCATGAGTTGAAGGCAAGGAGTATAAATTTCTGTTCTCGGTCTGAGTATTTGTGTTTCTGTCTCTATGTGTGTCCATGGTCCCCCGACACATGATATATCTACCCAAGCAAGGCTCGCTCGAATCTTCTGAGGTTGCTTGGAGTTGCACTGCTACTTCGGAATCTAATGGTAGCTCTCTGAAAATGACCCTTTAAATGTGTACAGTATCTTCGAAACTTATAAAAGAGTCATAATACAATTTGCCATTACAAAACTATCAGGCGACTTCCATACTTTTTATGTAATAATGATAAAAGTTACTTTATTTCCAAAAAAATACGTAGCACACTGTGTAGAGACCATGCCTTCTGCTTTAGTTGGCACTGTGTGCAGAAGTCATAATAAAATCATCAATAAGTCATAGTAATAATATTTTGAACGCCAATGTCAAACAACCCTGAACGTCAATGTTAAACCGCGTAGTGATCACATTGATATTTTCCAAAATATAGTTTTACAAAAGTTTTATTGTTTGATTTGAAACAAATCAAATTACACTGTAAGCGCATGAGATACAAGAGGTATTATGTTCCCTTACAAATAAAGCTGCCACCATGTTAATAAACAATCTTTCAGTCATTTCAGGAGACAGTTTTTAAACGAAAATGTAATACAACCTGTCTTTCTGATCCTCGTATTCCTTCTTACCTCACGGTAGTAATGCTTTCTGGGTCAAACCATACATGAAAATATAGTGAAAACTTAATAAAAGTTACTTTTAGAACATCCTAGCTACCCTTTATCGCAAATGAGATTACAAGTACCTATCTCGTGCTTATTAAATTCATCCGTTCTACTTCCTCCACGCCTTTGTTTTTCGTATTTCAAAACAATGTTGTTAGCAGCGATACTTTGGTTTTGTTTTTGTTTAAGCCGATAATATTTTAATTACTTCTTTTATTGCAGTGTCAAAGAAGTTGATGATTGATTTTTTTACTTCTATTTGGCACGTGTGTCTTCTAATAATAAGAAATTTTAAAATTTTGCCTTCCTCCTCAGTAGGAGCTTAAATTAACTTAAATCGACTGCTGCTGCTACAACCATTTTCCGTCCCATTTCTGGGCACGGATCTTGGCTATTAATGGGGAGGCCTAGAGCTTTTTCCACCACGCCGATCCGATGCAGATTGAAGAGACACGGGTTGCTTTTAAACAGCCCATAAGCATAATGCACCACTTTTATTGCCACTAGCTAACGGTCACCCATCTCACACCCGACCGCGCCCGTTTGTTGTCCGCGTAGATTGCTAGCGATCTATGCCAGCTGCCTTGCCAAGTGCACTTGTCTATTACTGCTGCATTTAAATAATAAAAAAACTACACTATCCTTATTCAAGATATTTATTTGCCATCTTAAAAAACGGCAATTAAACTAATCAAATAACGCAATATGTGTGTTGGGAATCAAATGTTCCCATTTAATTGGATTCCATACCCTCGTTTGAAATTGTACGAAACGTTGTTTTCGAATCTATTCAATGAGTTTATCGAATTAGGACGCGATCTCGCGTTTGAGCACGATTTTATGCCGTTCAAATGATATGAGAATAATCTTATTTCTGAATACTAAGCTAGTATTTGACAGATGCTTAATGTTGTTGATGTTCTTTTACGCTTTTAAATTGTTCTATTACTGGGCACCGTGAGGTATGAACCTCACCGTCTCACCACCATCGGTGCATGTTTTCGACAGTGCATGGTTTTGACGTCATGGACAGGTCTCTGCTCAAAATTGAGAGGGATTTAAGTCGTAGTCCACTACGCTGACCAGGTGCGGGTGAATTTCGTGTTTGAGAAAGTTTATCAAACTTTTAGGCATAAAGCGGTTTTTTTATTTGAATGGAGTAGCAGACGAGCATCTAAGCCACGTAGGGTTATCTGGTCGCTGCAACCCATGGAAATCTACATACAACCTCGAGCAAGCTTGAGTCTTGCCTGAGATCGCATGCAGTTGCGCTGCTACTCCAAAGGCCGATAATTGTCTCATGCGGCAACTGCCTACACCATCTGGACTCGTGGCGGTCCTCCACAGTCTGCTTTGCACGCTCATTTTTACCACGGACGTGTAAGTTATAGGACACCTTTCCAGCTTCAGCCGGAATTTCCAGCAGGCATTTCCAGTGGACTATGACATTGAGTTCTTCAAGAAAGCTGTAAAAAAAGCTCTCATCCAAAGCCGGCAATGCTTGGGTGGCTCCCCTGGGGTTGCCCGTGTCCATAGGCGATGGTGATCGCTTAACACCACACGGCCCGTCCGCTTTTTTGTACAGTTTATTTATATAAAAAAAACTGCACCTTTCCACCGAAACGTGTGCGTATAGGAGTTTGTACCTGTGCGTCGGTGACCGATGAAGACCTTGCTTGATGTGCCCTTCGAAACGCCACTAGATGTCACCTTATTACGTACGCTTGCGCTCTACGCCAGCTGTAGAATTATGCACTATAAATAGGGTTTGGGAAATAGTACTTAAAAGTTATATCATGTTGCCTCCGTCCATTTTCATCAACATGAGTAATTCTATGAGTCATGTTCAAATCTTTCGGGAAAAGCATTAAAACAGCGTTTGTATCTATGTTACTGATTCATTGTTCTAGGTGCAGATCGTAATTCGACTTACAATAGACAGTAATATGACGCGAGAGCAATCTTCAGTAAATAGGAAATTCGATATATTTCTGTAACAGACGTAGACTTAACTTCTGATAGTACGATAAAAATCTTTATCACATTAACTTTTTAGCTTTTGGATTCATTTTTGACTAAGTATAGAGCAGATTTTTTTCTTAAGTAAAAAAATGTGAGTGTGGTGGTAAGTTATGTGACGTCAATTTCTTCGTGTTTTACTTTTGTTTTAAGATCCAAGAGAGTATGTGAAAAAATAAATAGATAATAAAAATGTATTTTTCTTTATAATTATATATGAATATGTAGGTATATGTATGTATTATATGTACTTATATTTTATATATAAAAATATATATGGTATGGTATTATGTATAAGTGCGTACACACAATCAACCATTAAAATCCAGCTCTCCAGTTACAGCTCTGCTGGAAGAAATTTCTATAGGAATAAGCAGTACCTTTGTAACCCATTTCTGCTAATGTCCATGTCTACTATGTAACTGTGTACAAAAATTGTGAAATAAATAAATAATAAATTGTTAGATACTGTTACTAGTACTAATGTCAAGGCATACTGTAAAAATATTACATAAATGAGCTTAGTAGAGCAAAGCATTTGAGACATTACATGTTATTATAATGCATGTATGCAAAGTGTAACGTGAGGCCGCATCAGCGTCCGCAGTGAAATAGTGGCCTTCATTGCGTCAATATGTTGGCGACATTATATTATCTAAAAACAAACTGTTATCAATGTTTGCTATCAATATTAGGTACCCTGTTGTAATTGAGATGCAGTCAGGTGAGTTTGTAACACGATTGAATATAACATATCGTATTGTATTCCCTATTCTATTAAAAACCTTCAGAGGGCAGTCTTTTGTAGTCTGTAGTAGTCTAAATAAGAATGTTGCAGGCTCGATATATACTCAATTAAAGGCGTGTTGTTCGTATAAAGCTTTTATAGCAAATATCTAACCTAAATTATAAGAGAGACGTTTTTGAATCAATCCACACATAAAGTGAGGTAATATTGTCGCTGTCCTTTTCATAATATGGCATATGCGTGGCATTGCCAGCACTAACTAATATTTATTAGACATAATTTTATCCGGGATGGAAAAATCGGACCTTAGGCACAAATTACAGCGGAAACAACCTGTTAAAACATTAAATCGCGTAGTTTCTATTCTACGGACGTTCTACGGAGTGAAAAACCCTTTTATTTTTCTAGGCTAGAATAAATAATACATATTCTTATGGCAGTGGTTCTTCTTCTTGCGCAAGGCATGCATATTTAAGGTTTAACCAAAATTTTTAACTTTCTGCTTCGCCGGGAATTGAACGCGGGACCCTTCGATCGACAGTCCGGCATTGTAACCATTACGCCACACGATTCGTCAAATATATGTATCAGTTTGTAAATCTTTAAAGTCCGTCAGAATAAAGTTACACTGGACGTCTACCACGTAAATTGATTGATTCGTTATCCAACATAAGATTTCAGCAATTTACGAGCGATCGTCTCTCGTAATGAACATTCAGCTCCCATAAAGTTCGATGTTCAAAGCCTTTTCGTTTGTCGGAAACGCTATCGAGTTCAAGCGAAACAAGTTCTAATTAGTGTTCGGCTGCTTTGTTAACATGTTACGTTGAGTTAAATATGTATGTGTGCAACGTTTAAAATCTGAATGTTTTTTTTTTCACTAATGGCATTACACATGCATAGTACTGCCAGAGCCGAGTTAACTTAAATAATTTTTTGTTCTTTCGAAGTCGTATCTGTGCATTTGCTAGTGTTTGCTGGTTTCGTTGAAACCGTACATAATAAAAGTTAGTCATCAGTAAAGTTTTTCGATATTCGAGCAAAATGCTGGGGCTACTTTCTCAGAAACTAAAAGACATCATTCACACAATTATTTTAATTCGCGCCAATCGGCCACTATAATTAACCCACATCAAATAATGAACTCAAACCATCAATTTTGTCCGATATAACTCAAAAATGAACCAAGAACCTGATTCTCTGAATTTCCCGCCAAAAACCAATTACATATTAAACCTATTACCTATTTAAACACTTGAATCCAATTTTCGGTCGACATGCGTTATAATAGTCAAACTATAGAAACAATATTGATTTTACAAACGTTGTTTTAATCTGTGTTTAGAGAGAGACCCAGTATTTAATTTCCATAATTCTCATTCTATCCTGAATAAAGTCTTTGACGGAAACTTTTTCAAACTGTTTCGGAGCACGTCGCGAATACAATTTGTGCCGAGACGTTTATTAAAATACAAAAATCTAAAAATAAAACGCGCTATTCAACGCATGTAAAGCCTGAGATGAGAGTTTTCAATTTCGTCCGCTGCGGGCGCTGATGCGGCGATACGTTCATTTCACGTCACCAGCATTTTGCATGCATGCATTGTAATATTGTACCTACTTTGTTTTTTACTGTCATGTACTGAGTTCTTTTTTTATGTAATATGGGGCGTTATTACTACCCAGTAACTAGCTGTCACCTGCCGGTTTCCCCCGCATTCTAGAGAAGCTTTCTCATAATCAGGGTGAGCGAAGCGAATCCTAAACCTACCCACAACCTGAGCAATTTTGTGGTACTTAACTGAAAAACTATCACGCCTGTAGATTTAACATAATAATTGAAATTCATATAAAGAAGTGTTGTCTATCAAAAAATATGATTTTGAAACCATTTAAAAATGAAAATTAACAATTTTTTCTTGATTGGTTGTATATAAAATATAATTATACTACTAACGCCATCTGTTAGAAAATAAAGAGTTGACATCGGTATCTACGTCGTAGTGTCTACGTCGTTGGTTTGATTTAAATAATAATAACAAAGGACTTTGTACTCTCTGAACATATTTATATTGAAAATTATTACCAGGTAAAAAACTACGCAAGCTCTTACAAAGCTCAACTCCTTGCTAGTTAACTACTTTTCATAGACAAAGGGTTTTTAAACCTTAACTACCCTACTAGAACCTTAAAAACCCTACTAGGGTTTTTAAACCTTAAAAACCCTTTGTCTATGCCCCTGAAACGTTCCATACTAAATCATATCAAATCTAATGTAGAGTTCTTAAACTTTTGTTAACATTGTATATCCCTGTAACACTTCATGTAAACGGATTTACTGTTGCTTTATTTAAGTGTGTCACTTTTCCAATATTTAACCATAAATCACCTAAGTGTGTTACTAACATGTTAATCAAATTTTGTTGTACCGCGTTTAATTTTTTTAACCTTTTTTTAATTCCAAATGCTGGGCACAGGTTTCCTCTCAGAAGTGAGAAGGAAGCAGGCACCACCACGTTCGCCAAGTTCGGACAAATATTATTTTAATAAACGTCAATGTTTTCGCAGTAAATAAAAACATGACTGCTGTTCTATATCTAAAAATATCTTTACCTTCTTTTGTATTGCGACCTTAAAATTTGGGAAAAATCCAATCTGACGTCACTGGCTCTATCTTCTTGACCCAGAAACATAAAATATTACAAGTGTAGTCTCTTTACCGCGAAAACATCTCTGTAGTAAAAGGGTGACTAGTGTTTGATAATACTTACAAGAATACACCGCCTCTAGGTCTATTATTGTTCAAATGAAAGTAGTAAAGTACAAGTGTACAAAAATATTTCATAATCGCAATAAATAAGTATATAAAAAATAATTGATATGATAACGCTTCACTCGCATAATAAGATACAGTGAACTATTGAAATATAAGAAGAAAAGCTTAATTCAACAGTGAGTGAGCATATATAAAACGTATTTATCGTGCTGATGTCGCTAATGTGTCTTCACTTGTTTTAGTCCAAAACTCAAGAAAAACATACTCCGACATATGAAATTAGATGAAACCGTGCAAATTCTACTTATTCCATATCCGTGCCACCTTAAACTGTTAATAAAGGTACAAAGAACGAGATCACGTCACAGATAAACGCAACAGAGGAAATCCACCACTCGGAAATAAGCGCGTAATCCTTTGGGAGTAGTGTAACTGAATTTCCAACACAGTGATTTTCAAAGAGCACAAAACAGCGTTCTTGCTTCTGACGCGAGAATTCTTTACGGAATTATATAAACGGCTTCTCTGTAGCCTTTGTTTCGGGTAATGGTTTTACTATATGGGCTTATTTGTTTTATGTTGAGGTTCTTTTGTTTCGTTTACTTAGATTTGCTTGGGGTTATGTGTACATGCCCATAGTTTGCAGCTACCAACGTGGTCTACAGACTCGTCTTCTATTCTGTTTAAATTGTAACAAAACTTTGTATAGGTAACTAGTGGATCCCGCAGACGTTGTCCTGCCTTAAAAGTTTTGTAAGAGGATTAGTTTCTTTATCATCTCAAAGGGTTTTTATGTTACTGTCAAATTAAAAATTAAAAACGAATAGTGACAGATGAACTGCCAGACTATGTCAAACTTTTGGACGATTGCGCGAAGAACCAATGTTTGACAATTACTGTTAGGTACTAACTGTTTATATAGGAAAATAAAATAAGTTATTTTACTATTAATTTCGAAATGCTCCCAAATTTTCTCACCGTTTAAACCTTCCCTGGACTTCTAATAATATTTCAAGACCAAAAAATTAGCCACATCGGTTCAGACGTTCTTGAGTTTTAGCGAGACTAACGAACAGAAATTCATTAAATATACGAAAAACATTATATTCATTTATTATTTAAAAATAACAATTTATAAAAATTATAATATAAAAAACATGAATAAGCCAAAGACAATACTATACTTTATTAATCTATGAAATGAAATAAGAAACATAAAATTTTTCTTTTCACTTAATATTGAATGGCTAAAAGGATTTTTATACAATGCCGTAAAATGAATTAAAAAAATAAGAAACATAAAAGACAGATATGACAATTTTTATGGCTGCGTCAAAATATAAATAAACAAACACAGAAATTAAATCATTTTGTAAAGAAATAATAAAGGAAAAGTAAAGTATAAGAATAAAACAAAAGAATATAAGTTATAAAATATGATAATGGACGTGAATGAAGTAAGTAATAACATGTAGTGTATTTATAACAGTACACGGCGCATTTCATTCATTCAATTTGCTTCCCGTGGGAATGAGATATTTTCCCGCGGCAAAAAGTAGCCTATGTTCTTTCTTAACGTCCTTTCTATGTTTATGCCAAATTTCATCAAAATCGGTTTAAGCGTGAAAGAGTAGCAGACAGACAGACAGAGTTACTTTCGAATTTATAATATTAAATTAGTATGGAAGTATGGATTAAAATTTTCTTACAAAATTATGTTGTGATTTTTTTCATACGAAATCTTTTGGGTTCACTTTATGATGTTTGCTGAAGTATTGTGACTGCATGATTAGACCTGAAACTCAAAAAAATAGTAGGTGACACAACTGAAAACACATCTAAAAACATAACTTAGTAGCTAAATAAATGCATTCAAGGCGACTTAAAACACTAAACTATTAATAATGTTACAAAGAATGAGATCACGTCAGAGATAAACGCGACAGAGAAAATCCACCACTCGGAAATAAGCGCGTAATCCTTTGGGAGTAGCGTAACTGAATTTCTAACAGTGATTTTCAAAGAGCACAAAACAGCGCTCCTGCTTCTGACGCGAGAATTCTTTACGAAATTATACAAACGGTTTTCTTGTAGCCTTTGTTTCGGGTAAGGGTTTTACTATATTGGCTTATTTGCATTAATTTGTTAGCTTGTTTTGTTTATAATGTTAGGGTTAGTTTTGGATGGATATGTAGGTGAATGTTATATCTACCGGTTTATATTCGTCTGCTGCAACCCTTTTTACGTCCCAATACTGGGCCCGGGTCTCTCCCCATTATTGGGGAAGCCTGTAGCTTACTCCACCACACTACTCCAATGCGGGTTGGTAGAGATGCGGGTTAGCCAACCCGCTGTCGGATGTTTTCAAACCGCCCATAATGCCTCCGACAAGGTTTAACGACTGCCTGCATGCCCGCCTGCTACTTCATTCAAATAAAAAGAAAATCAACTATTCATTTAACTTGCATTATACCTATTTTTTCATCAAGAGCATGTTTAATTGTTGAGTCTACTGTTCATGTACCTATTTGCTGTAAGTCCAAGATACCCAAGTTTGTGTTTCCTTACAACTCAGGCGGAAAATGACAGACTAACGACATCGCATACGCCGTTTTGCATTTTGCACGCTTTTAGAATTTCACCCTAGCAAAAGCTTTTTGGCTCACCTTTTATGAATTATTCTGCTACAGGACTTTGACTAACTGACTGACTTAACTTACTTGAAATTTATGCGGAAGTTAATAAAAATAACATAAGTGTAAGTAATATTGACTTGGTTATAGAGCTTCTTTGCCTGCCTACGAGTCATTTTCAAGGTTTTAATTTTTCTCCAACTTCAACAAGTCTTGTCTTAGACTGATTAATGATTTAGTACCTGGACGACCGAGAATTGCTCGGATGAAAACAATTTATTTCCTTGGTTTTATTTCAAACGAAACACTCATTTGTTTAGTGTTAGGTACTCAATCTGAAATAGCTCCCAATAAAAAAAATAATAAAAAAATAAACTCAATATGGTTTTGATTGAGGTTTGAACCCGGACCTCTAGTTCCGTAGTCAGCCCATGCAACCATTCGGCCAAGGAAGCTCTAATCCAGTGAACGAAATTTTTATAGAGCTGATTACTGATCGACATTTTCATCTCTTTGGAGGCGTTTCCGAGATTCAAAAAATATATTAAGGTATACAACATTTTCTCGTTTAAGGCTTATAGGCCTCCCCAAACGTTCGCCACTTCTCCCGATCCTGGGCCTTCTGAATCCAGCGAAAACCCGCTGTCTTCTTCAGGTCATCAGTCCACCTGGTTGGAGGGCGGTCTGTACTCCTTTTGCCGAGACGTGGTCTCCATTCAAGGACCTTTCTTTCCCATCGGCTGTCGGTCTTCCTAACTATATGGCCTGCCCATTGCCACTTCACCTTGCAGATTTTGAGAGCTATGTCGGTAACCTTAGGCGGCCCCTAGACCTACAATAACATTGTACAATATTTTTATTGTACAATAAGATTGAAAGGCGCTCTGAGTCCAAACGATCAATTATATTGCACAATAATACGAACTGGACAATGTTTTCGTGTTCAGTCGGAGAATAGGATTGAACCAGTGTGCACCGTGCGAAGCAACATGTCCGATTAAGGATTTTATAAATTTTGTGACATGTAGGATGTAATTTTTTTAAATGTTATTGTTATATTATTATGCACTACTATTATTAGGGATTTTGTTACATATTCATATTGTTCGGAATTTATTGTTAGTTAAAAGTATTTACAGATATTATGTCATAGCAATCAAGGACTCTGGTCATTCCAGAGGAGCTTTTGTAATACAAACAAATAAAAATCTAAATAAAAAACATGTCCGAACAAGATTAAACTGCAGCTGTTTGTTGTTAGCTAGTTTTGTTGCTTGTGGCTTAACTTAAACATTCAAATTCAAAATAATTCAAATACATTTGAATTAAAAAAGTCTCTTATAAATTCACTTTCGTTTTCTTTTGCATTCTCTTTTGTACGTGTACTCTTCGTGACGACGAACCACAGACTGAAAAATATTGCGCAATACTGACCCTACACGATGCAATGGAAAAATATTGTGCAATAAAAATTAAACTCGCTCAAACTTTTGGTCAATCATTGCGTAGTCTTCAATATTAACCCTAAACGGTCAATAATATTGTACAATTCGCAATATTGTGCAATATAATTGACCGTTTAGGGGGCCGCTTAGTTCTTCTACGGATTTCATCATTACGAATTCTGTCGCGTAGAGAAATACCAAGCATAGCCCTCTCCATTGCTCGCTGGGCGACCCTGAGCTTATGGAAAAGGCTAACCGTAAAAGACCACGTCTCAGCGACGTATGGCCTTCACTGGCAACACACACTGCTCGAAAACTTTCGACTTCAGGCACTGAGGTATTATGCAAATGTATACTTGTACATAATATACTGGCAGACTTGACTGTAACAATAAGCACAGATATTGCGATGCAAATGTTATAAGAATGAAATGCCATACCTACCTTTATGTTCGTAAATTGAGTTTCTACTGAAACATTCGACGGATTAACAGTGCTCTCTCGCTAGGCTGCACTCGCCTCTGGGACGTTTCCATCGTCACTCATTTGTTTTTGGACCGATGCTCTAGATTTTTCTTTTGTTTCAAATCCGAAATATGCAACGTTTAAAAATAGAATTCGTAGCTTTGGTGAATGAACATTTGATTATTCCAGCTAAAGCATGAAAATGCATGAGAAAACTTATTGATGTACGTTTTTGATGAGTTACTTACTGAGATGAGTTATTCCGGTAATTACAATTACACTGTTACTGATTAATAACAATACTCAAATATTTTCCTAAACAAGCGTTTTCATCAAGGGGGTTTTATGGGGATGTATGTTCTGTGGGGATTCCGTTGCGGGGGATTGCGTTGCGCAGTCTTTAAAGGTGTTTTGATCACCTTCCTTTTTTGTGTGGAACTAAATCATCTTTTTTTAAATTTATTTTACCTACATAATACAATACGTATGGCCCAATAATGTGGAGAGACCCCTGTCCAGTAGTAGGATGCAAAAAAGCGTCGCAGCCATATTATACCTACACTTTTTTACTTTATGATCATTGCTTAAATCCCATTTTAGTTTAAACTGACTACTGCGACGTTTGGTATCGCATTTAAACAAACAAAATATATTTATGCTGAAATCGCTTTCTACGAAACCGTTTGACATTTCCATATCGAGGGAGCTTTCACGGTGGTTGCACAGCCTCTACAGATGTTTCAATCAACTCTGCCTTTTGTTTTTCAGCTAAAATGTCTTTTGTTTGAAATCGGTTTCCTACACAATATTTTTCCCCAACAGATAAAGAATTGTACTGCAAGAAGTGCATTAAAAATATTAAAATTGCACATAAATATCAATGAAGACATTGCACTTTCATAGTACTCATAAAATCAAATTTTATTTTGAATCTAGAGTGCACCGCAGAAAAAATTACTTTTGGGTAGAAAAAAAAGGATGTGGCAGTTATCTTTTACTATCTGACCCAAGACATATCTGAAGTTAATATAATATCAACTATATCAACCAGCAATTATTTATTAAATCAATATTTCATAATTTTACGTGATGACGTTTTAAAATTTAGTCAAATTGTTATTTAATTGTAACAAACAAACTACCTATTTTAATTCCTCGTCCAAACTGCAAATATAAACAGATTTCGATTATCAATAGAAAAGACTAAGCAATTTACTGCCTTCAATATGTTTGTTGGTGATGGTATGTACACACATTATAGCAAAATGTTCTTCGTATCGACTAAATCACCTCAATTTGGCTTACTCGTGTTAGTATATTATTTTCCAAACTCTAAATCTACAGGTAATTGTACTTCTGGTTAAACAGCCCCGTGCTCTCGTAATTCAGTATTACTCGTGTTTCTAAGACGTTTTGGCTGTAAAACATAACTAAAACATTTTTGATTTTGTTATTAGAGTTCGAGTGTTAAATTTTGACTGGGAGCGAGTGTAGAACACTAAACTTTTTTAAAAACCACTGCGGATTGGAGCAGTGTAGTAGAGTTATCTCCAGGGCTCTGTAATAATGGGGAGATACCCGTGCCCAGCAGTAGGACGCTAAAAGTAGGCAAAAAAAATAGGGCGCAATAAAACTTTTAGAGCAGTGCATTCAATTTTTTTTCTTTTTATGTATTCCAAATGTAATTTTAATTGAGTAATTGAGTTCGTATCAAAAAAAATTTTTTGAATATTAATAGATTTTCTTGCGAAATATTCACGAAGTTTCAAAATGTCCGTATAGTACGAAATTGTTTTCATTACCGAAATTATATTACTAACATTTATTTAAATCCGAATAAGATGTTTTTTTATTCACATAATATTTATTCATATTTCTATTCTATAGTATGCGCCTACCACAAGCTCTACTCATCACCCAGGGTTGGCTGGTAGAAAATGCCATTAGACATTAAGCACGCCCTTGTATCCTTAGTGTAAGGTAATACTATAAGATTAAATAAATAAATAAAAATAAAATTGCCTTTAAATTAATTCTGACTTCTTAAATAAAATACAAAAGTAATGTCTTGTAAGCTTATCGTAAATTCCAAGCATTAAAATAGAAAATAAATATATAAAATAGAAAATAGAAAAGCAATAAAAGAGAAATTCTCTCGCTGTTTCTAGTAATGAAAAGGTAAAGTTACAGTACTTGTAAGACTTATTCGTACCCATTACTGGAAACCAACCTGAGGACAATAGGGTTAAACGTAATCCTATTATCCAACGAAGCGACGAGGCGACACTTATACTTGTACGCTTGTTTCGACACGGGTCCTAAGAAATTGTGTTGGAATTTCGTAATACGACCATCCTCTTACCTTAATTGTTTTTGAAGTGAAAACTTCTTTAGCGGCGATGTGCACTTTTTTTGGAATGGGTAAAAAATGTTGAACAGGTGTGAAATGTTGAACAACATAGAGGTGGGGGCTTAAGGTTTGCCAAGGGTCTAATGGCTTTGGGGGTGCTTGAGCCCCCTAGCCCCCCCTCCCTGGATCCGCTAGTGTTGTCTTATTTATTTATTTGAATGGAGTAGCAGACGAGCATGCAGACCACGTGGTATTAAGTGGTCGCTGCAGCCCATGGACATCTACAAACAACCTCAAGCAATCATAGGTAAGTCTTGTCTGAGGTCGTATGCAGTTGCGCTGCTATTCCGGAGGCTGGTGGTCACCTCATGTAAGTGTGGCCGGAAACTGCACCTTTCCATTGAAGCACAATAGAATTGGTTCACAACAAAAGTGGGCGCAGCGGTGGTACTTCCCCGGGCAAACCATAACAGTTCTACCACCTACAGAGCGTCTGAGAGCGAATGGAACTAAATACATTTGAGAACTCTTTCTTAAAACAAAGGGATCATAAAAATAAACCTGTAACGGCGTTGAAAAATTACACTAATTAGAAGAAGTCTCGTCTGTGGTCGTATGCTGTTGCGCCGCTACTACGAAGGTTGACGGTCACCTCATGTTAGTCTGGTTGACAACTGCACCTTTCCATAGAATACTACAAACCGATTCATAGCAGAAGTGGGTGTAGCAGTAGTAAAGCGAGCGAGCCATGTAAGTTCTGCCACTTACAAATTGCTTTATTATGGCAGAAATAAGCGCAACGGAAGTAAATATGTACTTCATCAAACCATACAAGATTTGCCTCTGGTCAGACCTAAAAATTCAAAGTTTTTGAATCTCAGAGGTAGAAATAAAGGCGGCGCGTCTGTAAGACCTTGTGCCCGATGCCCCGAGGCCCGCACGTTCATTATAACTGCATAGAGACGCTCTTTGTCTCCCTGCTTTTGATTACTGCGCCATCGAATAGCATATAAGTTGTTTTTTTTATTTAAATGGAGTAGCGCATGGTCCGGCGGTTAGCGTAGAACGCAAACGATCTATGCAACTAAGCCAAACGAGCGCGGTCGGTGTGAGATGGGTGACGGCTAGTAGCGAAAAATTTCATGCGCGTTTCCGTGCTTCGGAGGGCACACGTCGGTCCTGGTTGTTGTCGATAGATAACAGTCGTTTAACCTTGTCTTAGGCCTTATGGGCAGTTTGAAAACATCCGATTGCGGGTTGGCCACTAACCTGCATCTCCACCAACCCGCATTGGAGCAGCGGGGTGGAGTAAGCTCCAGTCCTCCCCAATAATGGGGAGAGACCCGTGCCTAGCAGTGGGAAGTAAAAAAGGGTTTCAGCCAAATGGAGTAGCAGACGAGCAAGTGCTACTCCATTTGGCTGAAACCCTGCAACCCATGGATTACACACAACCTCAAGCATTTAGTCTTACCAGAGATCGTATTCAATAGGGTCTTGGACACTATTCACAAAAAATATTATAATGCATACCTACCCTAAAAAGGTTGCACAAAACTACACTTGGAAAAGAGGATAATTGTTAATTCAGTAACATAGATGATTTTTACTGCCGCTTAAATCAGTCAAATTTAACTCAATTGACTTAAATGGTTTGTGACGTCCAAACCATTCTCTCATACAAAATGTATGGAGATGTCACGTTATGACAGCTCAAAACCGTATTGCACTGCTACTTCGCAGGATGTCTGACGCCTCAAGTAAATAGAGCCCGGAAATACACTTTTCTGTGGAAAGGAAAGTGGAAGTGTTTTTGTGAAAACAATGTGGTGAACTAATGCCTAAATCTTAGGTCCAATTAGAAACCTGTGCCCAGCAATAGGAAATTAAAAGGGCTGTAAAATTATATTGCGGTCTATAATCGTCATACAAAAGAAAATATTCTTTTCACTAGTTTACTGACGTCGTTTAGGGCGAGCTACATGTTACTAGTAGAAACTTTCTGTTCTGTGTAGTTAATTATATCCGCAAAGAGACGCTCTTTTATCTACCTCGGTTCTGATTACTGCGCTGTCGAATAACCTCTGAGGGGAGATGTTTTTATGTCACGGTTTGGTTACAGTCGTTTTGGGAATGTGCTTTCTTTTTGTGTTCCTTCTTTCAATTTCATTCCAAATATTTTAATTCAGCCTGATTTAGAATTAATTCTAGCTATCACCACGGAGGCGTTGGTTGGAAAGCGGTCTCAGGTGGACAGATGACCTGAAGAAGATAGCGGGACACCGCTGGATTCAGAGCGCGCAGAACCGAACGGATTGACGAACATTAGGGGAGGCCTATGTCCAGCAGTGGACATTAAAAGGCTGATAGATAAATAGATTTTATCGTTAACAAAATTTAAATTTCACAAAATACGTCTATCTATATCTATACATATAATAAATCTGTAAGAAGTCGGTTTCTGTACATTGAAGATATTTGAGAAAAACTGTCACTAGGGCTATTTATTAGCGTAATAAAACCCAAAACAATGATTATTAGAATTATTGTCTGTCTGTTTGTTTATCTGTTTATCTATTCGTTTGTGCGCGCTAATCTCAGGAACGGCTTACCGTAGAAGGATGCGGTTTTCACTGATGTATTGGTATTTTTTTTATTAACATTGAGTGTTTGTTTTATTGAAAACGGTTCACAAAAAAAAAGTTATGTCCACTTCAAGAATTTATCGATTTGGAAGTATCGTTGTTGATTTATCGAAAACTTCAGTTAATGTATTGAAGTTTTATAATTTCAATCCCTTAAATTATAACATAAAAATAATAAGTGAACAGAAAAATAGATAATACATAGAAAAAAAAACAACATAAGATGAGCTGGCAATAATATGGTAAACTGTACGAAATAGGGATCACGCTTTTTCGTACAGTTCCCACTCGTCGACAATAATTAATCAATATTTTAATCTATACATAAAGCTGAAGAGTTTGTTCGTTCGTGCGTTTGTAAGGTTTTTTGTACGCACCAATCTCAGGAACTACTGGTTCCAATTGAAAAAAATATGTTTTGTGTTGGATAGTCCATTTATCGGGGAAGGCTTTTTTTATAAACAAACCGAACAAAAAGGCAGAAATGCCGCGTGGTGTTAAGCGATCACCCTCGCCTATGGACACGGGCAACCCCAGGGGAGCCACCCGAGGGCTTTAGGCTATATAACAACATGCTATGACTATTACCGAAGACCGCGCGGACGAAGTCGCGGGCGGCTACTAGTTAATAAATATTATGTTTAATACCTACCATTTTATGATTTAGTAATAAATGATTACAGCAAATTCTTCTTCATTAAAAAGAATTCAAAACATCTACTATGTTTTTCTCGTGTAATAAAGAACTTACCTATTATATTTTAATAGTAAAAATATTATCATTTTGTGGTAACACAACAAATACCAATAACAAGTTAGCTACCTTGTAAAATGTCAAAGAGGGATAAAAGTAGATGAAATATAATAATCCTATCATCCGAGCAGCAATCAAGCGAGGTTCGTAATCACATCTTGCTTCGCTTATTTAGCTCATTTGCGACAGTTTCCAATGATTTTCCCTCTCTCTAATTTCGTTATTTATCCGCCACTATTGTATGTTTATTATGAAGGTTTTGAGCTTGAGTGTTTTTTTAACTTGTACTTATGATTTTATCTCAAATGTGCAAAATGGTTTTAGCATTCCATACCTGAGAAATGAATCAATTAATTTTTGAAACACACGTTGATCTACTATATCTTTGTACTTAGGAACGCTTACAAGTATCAAGTTCTAAATTAATATTAAAGTCCTATATTCAATATCATTAGACATTAGTCTTATGACAACAAGCTGACCTTAATGTATTTCAATAACATACTCAAAATATTAACGAGTAACTTGTTACCTTATGAAATATCAAAGAGAAATTAAATATGCAAATATAATATAATAATCCTATCATCCGAGAAGCAATCAAGCGGGGCTCGTTATCGCATGTTGTTTCGCTTATTTCGCTCATTTGCAACAGTTCTCAATAACTTTCTCTTTCTAAGCATGTTATTATTTTGCTAATATTATCTGAAAATTATGAATGTTTTAGCGTTTCAAACGTGAGACCACTTAAATGTCAGTCAGATCTCTATCTATCTGTTGTGGTTCTTCTCTCAAGAACTCTTGAAGTGTCAAGTTCAATTAAATTCTCATATCTGCAACGCTTAAGCACAGTACAAAAATATGTTCTTGTGGCTTAAGAGTACGTATACGAAATTTTGCCGACTTCGCTGATTTACCTGATTTAACACATGAGATTTATAAAATACAGTATTTAGAGTAATTACAGTACCTACAGTTACAGATACCCTTATTATGAAAATTAGTCTGCCAACTCGCCTTTTCACTGAAGCACTATTATTATTATTACTATGCACTATGCTATTAGAATTAATTGTATTTCAGTATTGCCAGCCCCATAGTAACAATTTTTAATACAGTTTAAAATAGGGGTAACAGTGCATACAACACCTGTTATGCCCTAAAATCTCAGATCTAGAACACATTAAAATTGGTTGATAATACAAAATATTAATGTATCAGCATTTAATGCGACCTACACTGGTTCAAAAAATATTTCTAAAGATTTTCATAAAATGTATTTTGCGGATTTAAATAGTTTATACACACATTCAAACCACGATCCAGAAATACCTCCGCGGCTTTCGGCACTGAAATATTGAGCCCACGTGAAAAACCTAGGATAGCTGCCAAGATAGGTAGGCTTGGAGAGGGCAATCAGCTAAAAAGCTTTCGCCTCTCCCTTTGAATACGCTGAATATGTGTCAGATTACGAAAATAACTACCCCACGAGATGATCTTGTATTCGTCATTATGGACGTAATGTCGTGAATTGTGAAGTCGATGACAATTGATGACATGTTTTGACCTGAAAATTATAGGAGTCAATCAGTGTACTTTCAGACATATTAGGAAGATAAACTAATTAAAGTCCTGGATGAAGAAATCAGAATAGTGAAAAAATAATTATGCGTAATTTTATTTGAGCGGCATATTTTTTATTTAAATTTTAAATTTATGAAATGGCATTATTATACATGTTCGGGCAATTTATTATATTTTTTTATGCTCATTCTATAATCATTGCGATGGAAGAGGGAAGTTCGTGGTGCCTTATCTAAAATTAGTCTATGGGCGTTTTTTCTGTTTCTAAAATACACTTGTTTTGCTGTCAAAAACAGATCTATTTGTTTTTTTAACAAATTTGCAAGCCTCCAAAATATATAGAGATGGTAGCGTCAGTAGCTTTATCTTATTAAATTAAGGTTTGCATGATTCTAATGGTGCTACTCCACTTAATGCTCGTATACATTTTTTTGTGGTAAGAATGCGTTTTTGATATGATTCAATGAGCCTCATAAAGTGATGGCCTCATAGTTACTTCTAGAAGGAGAAAATAGATTAGAGAAAATTAGTTAAAGTATTATTAGTAAATATTATTATTATTAAAGTAGTATTATTATATTCATGGGACTGACCCAAAATTAAATCTGTTTTTGCCTGCCTCCTTGAGAGATGTACAGACAGCACTGATAGGGCCCGTTTACTTGCAGTTGCCCAGAGTGAATCGGGACATTGGTTACATGCGCTCCCATCAATGAACATAGGCACCGTGCTGGATCCTGCAACTTTTCGTATTGCAGTAGGTCTCCGGCTCGGTGTCGAGATGTGTGAGCCTCATATTTGCCCGTGTGGGCAGGGGGTGGACAGGTTTGGGCGACATGGCCTTTACTGTACCAGAAGTGCCGGTAGACTTTTTCGCCACGGTACCCTTAATGATTTGGTCCGTCGGGCTCTTGCCACCGCTTCAATACCAGCTATACTGGAACCCTCTGGTTTATCTCGAAGCGATGGCAAGAGACCTGATGGTACTACTTTGGTACCGTGGAGTCTGGGCTGGCCTCTGATATGGGATGTCACCTGTGCGGATACCTTAGCACCAACACATGTAAAGATGTCCGCTGAAAAGTCTGGGTCCGCGGCCGATCATGCCCAATGTCTCAAGCGCCGTAAATATAGTAATTTATCTGACAATTACATATTTACGGCGCTTGCCATGGAGACAATGGGGCCATGGTCTTCTGACATGAAAAAATTCATGTCAGAAATGTCGCACAAACTTGTACTGGCCTGCGGTGACCTAAGAGCTGGCGGTTATTTTGCCCAAAGGCTAAGCCTTACTATTCAACGTGGCAATGCCGCCAGTGTCTTGGGTACCATGCCACACACAGGGTTTTTAGATGAAGTATTTTATTTGTAAACTTATTTTTTTTATAATTAATGTTATATTTTTATATATTTTTATTGTATAATATTGTATATACTTAGATTATTTTAATGTTAGGAAAACTACTTGTAAAATAAATTCTCCTCATACCTATGTACTTAATATACTATATTGACCTCGGTAAAGCTGATGGTTTGATATTACAACTGGCTACAATCATTTTCTATGTCCTGCTGGTCACGGCTTGCCATTTTTATTTTTCTTCTCATTTTTCATTTAACTATTCCGTATCTTCTTCCCGCTTGAATCAACGACCTATTTCTTATAACCCTACGTAGGTACATGCTATAGAATGCAAAGATTGTCGATCAAACGAGTGAGTATCGTGTCGAGAACCGATCGCTATCGGCCGATCCGTGCCGGCACGGGCTGCCTCCACTTGAGTATCGGCTATGGCCCTTTTGTGTCCTATGCCCTTATTACTGGCTGTAACAAAAGGCTCGCTAAGGCTGATACGATTAAAATTATCGTCATAATTTTAATCATATCTTAAAACTGTAGAGTAAAGTAACTTTATGAGTTTACGGTTTGATCCAACCTTCCACTGGGTTTAGAAAGTTTAGGACTGAAAGAGTGGACTCGGACAGCGAAGTTATTAACTATATTGCTACTACTACGATATCGATAGATCGTATAATGGACATATAACCGTCTAGGAGTTACTTATTATTATTTAGTTTAAAAGATTGAACTTAAAATTTTAAATATTATTTAAATATTATGGTTTTGTAAGAAGTAGGTACATTGGAACGCAACGCAATTTTATTTGAAGCCCACATGAAGAGAAAGATTTTTGAGATGGTTGTATTATAAGCAGTATGAATTTTTTTGTGGGACATTAACATTTTTTACTTGGCATTTTAAATAATGAATCGTTAGAAGTAAAGCGAGACGTATCTTTGCTAAAATTATTTTTTAAAATTTAATTAGGGATGTAGTATAATAATATGTAAACCTTCGGTACATCAATGATATCGATAAGTGTCCGCAAATGGTACATTCGAGCTGTGCAGCTAGTGTAGAACGCAAGTGATGTATGCAACTAAGCGAAGCTAGCAGGGTCAGAAACAAGATGGGTGACCGCCTATGGCAGATACCATAGTCATAGCCGTTCTTAGCAGGGCCGTTAAGTTGTCAATGCTGCTTCTTGACAAATGAAAGAATCGTTCAAACTCGCAGGAGTAATGAAAGTAAAAAAAATATTCCCCTAATTTATATGTTAAGAACTGATCATAAGGTCCGATCAACCTTCTTTAACATCGCGTGGTCACTACCAATGAGCATTGAAATAGTAAGGTAAACTATGGCTTAAATTTGTCCTAATTTCCGAGAGAGAACTAGACCTCAGGAGTTAGAAAGTAAAACTCATATTAAATTGTGCTCTGGAATTTGAACGTAGTCCAATCTGAGATCACGTCTTGCTTCGCTTTAATCTACTCTAGGACTGTCTTGGACTGTATGTCCTTTTTTTGTATCGGGGGGGGGGGGAAGGGGGGGGACCTTCAAAAGATACCCGGCACCTTGGGAGAGAATACTGCGGTGGCCTGCCTCTGCACTTGGGGGGGACTCCGAGATCTCCAGTGGAAAGCACCGGTGTCCTCCACGCGCGGCGCCCTGGAAAGGGTCCATCTTTCGGAGAGCAGGTGTCCTCTCTTGCACCTTCCGATGCTTATGGCGGCCGCAACCCTAAAAGCCCCCTTTTAGTCGCCTCTTACGATCAGGCAGGGGATACCGTAGCTCTATTCTTAATTCCGAAGCTACAGGGACTTGGACCGTATGTTCTAGTAATCTAGCGAGGGTCGTATGTCACTACACTTACCACAAATTTGTAAGGAATTATAAGCTTTAGAGCTATATGGTATACAACCACAGCCAATAAATATATAACGATAACTAAAAATATTTTATTGTTTTAAATTTCTTAAAGCGTTCTTTTTTAATAAAAATATGAATAAATACAGTCATAAGAGTGCCCCTAAACTATAAGTTTTCAGTTGAACATGAAGAATTCATAGCAATTTTTCACTCCGATCTCTTTTGTGATATCAGCTAATATAAAAGTTAAAATTAAAAATCTTTTCCATATTTCGTAGACACTTTGAATCTTATTATAAAACTGCGATTCAATATTGGCGTAACCTAAGAATGTTCAATAGTTAGAGAGATATAGAGACTATTAATTATGCATATAATTAGACTAGTAAGTATATGAATAAATTCTATTGTGTTTCGGTGGAAAGATGCGGTTGCCGGCCATACAGGTGATTCAGCCTCCACAATAACAGCGCAATTACACACGACCACAAGCAAAACTCAGGTTTGCTCGAGGTTGAGTGAACTCGTAACTTAATTATCTGAAGTCGTATGCAGTTACACAGTACTCTAGTAATATACATAGTTCAATGTTACACAGCTTGAATTTAGACAACCTACAGTTAAACGATTTTGGAGCATTCGGATATTTTTTAGGCCGCCTACGTCCGAGTGACGCAAGCAAACTACCTGTTCTCAATTCTTCGAAAGGCTTATTAATTAATTCATTCATTCATGGATTTTTAATAGATTGTTATAGTATAAGTATATGTATATAATAATTTATAAAAATATATACGTATTTTACGAAAACAATGTAGGCTTTAGTAAAAATCAGATACCTATTGTTCCTTTGAAGAATTTTTTCTATTACAATTCTTCAAAATAAAATAATTAATAAAATTGTTTCACTGGGTATCGTCTGGGTTTCACCGTCCCACTAGCCGTTCACCGGTTTTTGTATATAGTTGGAGAGGCCTAGAAATTCCTCCAAATCGCTGCTACAAAGCTGGCTGGTGGAAATACGGACGGCAAACCTGCCCTCGGATCGGATATGCCTAATCAATCTGACTTTTATCTAGGGACTTATATGATAGCCCTCAAGAACAGAAATACGCAAATTATTTGCTAGTAGCTGTCACTCATTTTACTCCTGATTAACTGCATATAGATAGCTTGCCTTCTACGCCAGCAGAAGGGAAGTGCGCGTATATTTTCATTGGTGATTTTAAGCACCTTAATACTGAAGACAGAGGAAAGTAATTAGTAGGGACTAAGTATATTATGTACTGCTCTTTGGATATTAATGAAGATTTCATTGTTTTTTTGTTTAAGTATCATATCAAGCCTGGCGTAGTGCATTATTTTCTATGTATTCTATTATACTTTCAATGCAAATCAAGGGGAGGAGAAAGCACTAATCATAGCTTAATGTACTGACCACTTGTCAAGCGTCAAGTCAGTCGTAAATTATACGTTACTCCGGAGCTGCGCTAAGTGCCTCATAAATAACGCGAAGCGTTTAGCCCAAGTTTTGCCAACGCCTTTCTTTGGCAAGGTCAGGTATGTTTTAGTTATTTTTTATCATAATGCGGCTTCATTTGGCTATTTGGTCAGCTAGTAATGGAATAGCATTGTACGAGTACCTTGCTATTTAATTTTGTAGTATTTAATTAGCATTTAATAGTATAGTATTTAATTTTGTGTTAACTCTTTACGTTGTATTTTTATGAAACAGAGTCCACCTTAGTTGGCTAAACAACGTCTTGAATCCGACTGCTAGGCAGAACATTTTCTCATTCAACATTTCCTCATCAATTCGGAAGCCTAAAAAGATTCCCTTGATGATTGAGGATGGCTAAAGCTTTTTTCCACGTGCTGGTGATGGTATAAGATGCTTGGAAACACAGGCAACTCGTTATCGAATATTTCGAATCGCTCACATCCTATACCTACATCATAAGGCTTGATTAAATTTTTTTGAAGCTTAGGCCTATCATATAAAAACGTGTTGAAAAAGTTCACTTAAGTATTCCTCAGTTATTTATATTATATTACTTATTACCTATAAGTAATAACTTGATCTTCCATAGCTAAAACTAAAACGCAATAAAAAAACCAAGTCCCTGAAATAAATAACCAATAATTTTAAGGTAAAATAAAGAAAAATGGACTATGGATGCCTATACATTTTGTATACAGGTATATCTATCCACTTCATTCCCAAAGACATTAAAAGAGATCTCTTTTAATGTCTTTGTTCATTCCCTAAGGAAACGATCAATCAACTTATTGACCTTCCCAAAATTGCTCCTGTTCTCAGCAAATTACCTCTGTCGCAGCAGCTCTGTCAAAAACTAATTTCTGTGATAAATCTATCTTGCAGGCGCGACTAGCTAATCGAAATTTAAGCTGTAACGAAAATTTATAAGATGGTGTTAGGTAGATTTGTTTTTAATGAAAACATTCATAATAATTAAATTAAAATTAAATTAATTATACTAACTATATATAATAATTTACAATAAAATATATACAAAATATGACATTATTTATAAAAAAAATAGTTTACAAATAAAACACTTCATTTAAAAAACCCGTGCGAGGCATTACCCAAGACTTGCCCAAGACACTGGCGGCATTGCCACGTTGAATCGTAAGACTTAGCCTTTGTGCAAAATAACCGCCAGCTCTTAGGTCACAAAAAAAACAAATAAAAAAAATAAAAAAAAAACAATTTAAAAAAAACAAAAACATTAAACAAATCTAACTAACAAATTCATTTAAGTATTAAATTTATAATCCATAAGATGTTGTTAAGTGATATCTTCGCCAAGCGTTAGACAGAGAAGATGATTGTGTATTTCTGCAAATTGCAAAGGCATTATGCTGCATTTTGCAAGATTTATCTTCATATAATGTTGGACTAGTGAGATTAGACATATTAGTAAATATTTTCTCCCAATCACACAAATAATGTTGCAAGGATACTGATGAAACGGGGGAACGGTAAATTTACAACTATCTTTCGTATCACAATGAAAATGCTCTCTTTAGAACTAAAAAGCTACTAACAGTATACATACATAACAAGAAAAAAACTAAAAATGTAATTTCTGCCTCGAAAAACTAAACAGGTACCTATATAGAAGACTATTTGGGACGCAATTCCAACACAGGTGTACCCACCCACCCACGTCGTTCCCGAGGAAGCGATCAATCAACTCATTGAGCTTCCCACAATTGCTGCTATTCCCGGCGCAATTACCTCTGTCGCAACAGCTCTGTTAAAAACTAATTTCTGTGGTAATCGATCTCCTTGCTGCGTTCAACAAATTGATATCTGAGCGACCGGAATGATTCCTTCCTTTCTATACTTGACATATCTTATATCTTACACTTAACACTAACAGCAAACACAAGACTTCAAGACGTAGTTTCTACACCTGTACCTACAATGATATTATATATATAAGAATGCGTTAGTATCCTAGTAGTCAGTGATATAAAACAAGAAGTGTACCTATATAAAACAAGTCAAACATTCCCACAATTTTTGCTATTCTCGGCGCAATTGCTCCCCCCTGTCGCCACTCGCCACAGCTCCGTTAAAAACTAATTTCTTTGATAATCGATCTGCTTTTCGTCAAGAGCAAATAGATATTAAAGCTTTGGAGATGAATAATATACATCTATACTTACTTATAAAATGATCTCCTCGTTTACTTATGTTAATTGACTCTTTTCCAGATCTACGAACTTTTTGAACCGAGCTAAAACTCTGGTACGCATTCTCTTGTACAATATGTCGAGTTTACACATATCTTTGGTATAGGACATTTATTTTCTGCTATCCTTCTTTTTTGAAGGGAAAGGAGATAATTAAATTAATCGCCCTATACTGCCTATACGGCCTAACTCAGCCTACAGATTTTTTTCCAGCCAATGATTTATTTATTTATTTATTACTAGCTGTGCCCGCGACGTCGTCCGCGTGTATAAAGACTTTTATAAAATGGATTGATTAAAAATTAAAGATTATTTATTTGCATTGAATAAGTAGTAGGTAGATTATTCTTACATAAAGTGAAATCACTTATAATACAATGTTCATATGTTCAGAAGATACTTAATGTATTTTTTCTAAATCCTTCAAACCTAAAACAGTAAGGAATGCTTACTGTACTGATCTTACTATCCACTTTTCTCACGTTTCGCTTTTCTCGCGCAATCAGATTCTCTTTACAAATTTGTACCTACCTCGTTTATTAAAGTTAAGAGATACTGCTGTGCCCGTGGCTTCATCTATGTTAAAAATAGTATCTTTAGTAAATTGGGTGAATTTATATTGCAAAGAATGTATAGACTCATTCTATATACATAGCTTTAACCTACTGCAGAAAAGAGGTGCACTATACAACTACTTGTAGTTGGGTGATAAAATTTCTAAACATACACGTGCTTAGGATTAAACAATCGGAAAAATAATTGTAAGGTCAATTAATAAACTATAGGTTTAAAACTTGCGGACAGCAATTTGGTCATAAGTCATAACTCATATAACATTGTGAAAACTAAAGCAGAAGGCAGGGTCTCTACACAGTGTGCTATCTGTATTTGGAAATAAAGAATATTTTTATAAAGAATCTTTAAAGAATCCTTAATATCTCCATCAATCAACGTGTGTGGATGAGCCCTCAGCCCGTACGCAATAAAGAGACGCAAAAAATGAGTTAAGTTATCATTGGTCCAAAACGTATACCTACCCAACGATGGGACAACCCGCGTGGCGCAATGTTTACCATGCCGGACTGCTAATCGAACTGTCCCGGGTTAGAATCCGGGCGAAGCAGAAATTTCAATGATGAGTTTAAACTGTTCTCGGTCTGGGTGGTTGTGTTTCTGTCTCTATGTGTGTTCATGGCACCCGCGACACAGGGTATATCTACCCTAATGTGAGGCTATACGTGTGAAATGTTATTTTTTATTTTTTTTTACACTATGTACTTACTTTTATTAGACTTAAGGCTTTTATTTGAAATTATCTCCATCGATTCACTTTGGAGAAGAAATGAATATTGCTCAATAACGCCATCTACCGTATGACATGTAAACTTTGTGGTTGATAAATCGAATGTCAAATTACCAAATAGGTAGATATTGAGATTAACAGTTGGTTCACTAAAAGTTTAACTATTCGTCACCTAGATGTCTGCAGTAGTCTTGTTTTGTTAAGGCTTTGTACATTTTGTATGAAGGTTTAGATTCCGTATCTTATAACCTTAATGCTGGATTCATTGAGATTGTAAGATTTGGATTTCGGTTCATTTAATATTGGGAGAGCTCTATGCTCAGCAGTGGAATGCTAAAAAGGTTGCAGCTTGATATAATGTAGCGATAATAATCGTTTCAGCTGCAGCCTGTTAATAATCTTCCACCCCAAAAGAAGACTAATAAGCTGAGCAACTAACTCAATGGAGCCTGTGATGTAAGGTTCGGCGGCGGTAAGGCTCGCGATGCGCTTATTAGGTAGCCATACTCGGCCAACGAAAGAAAATACAGTAAGCTGATCTAAGTATATTTAATATAGTCGACAATATTAGTGAGAGTTCAAAATAATTTTACTTAAATTTAAACTTTTATTTATGGTTTTGAATGGGCTGTTACCGAAACTTTCATACAAATTCCCCAAAGTGCCTTTTAAGTTTATGTCGCGTATTGTGTAAATGAACATAACTTTTTTGTTTATCACCCGATTGATATGAAATACACACTAATGTTACGGAAATTCATTCAACAATAAATCAGTAAACACATCATTCAAAGAAGGGAAAAGAATTTGAGAATGAAATACTTATTAAGTTAAGGTTAATTATTGTACGCTTGAGATACTAACTTTCGAATCCACTTTATTTGCTATTGAGGGGTAGTTTTGAAAAAAGCTTAAATAGAATTCTTACTATGTTAGTAAAGATTACAAATACAAAATTATAAGTATATTACTCTGCACAAAAATATTCTGTACATCAAGTTTCGACACTCAATTTTCAAAGAGTTTCAAAGAAAATTGACATTTAAAGGGTGAATTTCGGGAAATGCTGAAACACGTATTCTTTTATTTTGGTTAGAAAATATTTAAACCAAATTTCAAGAAAATATATTGAAAAAATCCAAGTTTTCCATACAAATTTTCATCGCTCATTTCACACCCTTAAAGGGTGATTTTTAAAATTTTCTGTAGCCTAAATGTTAGCGAGGACCAATATATATAAAACAAAAAAAGTTTCATCAAAATCCGTCCAGTAGTTTTTGCGTGAAAAGCTAACAACAGACAGACAGAC
Source organism: Pyrgus malvae (assembly GCA_911387765.1). Lineage (NCBI taxonomy): Eukaryota > Metazoa > Arthropoda > Insecta > Lepidoptera > Hesperiidae > Pyrgus > Pyrgus malvae. The sequence goes on from OU426962.1 coordinate 16,964,480, forward strand.
AGACAGACAGACAGACAGACAGACAGACAGACAATAATTTCAAAACTTATATTTTTAGCTTCTGTTACTTATAAAAAGACCCCTAGAAGTATTTTTTTTAATTTATATGCAATGTACAGAATTGACCCTGCTTACAGTTTTATTATATGTATAGATGTATAGATTTATGTACCTACCTTAAACAAAGGTGGACTTAATGCTATGAGCATTCTCTGCCAGTCAACCTTTAGGTAGTGAGAAAATCGGCGAATGGTGGTTTATTTCAGTATAAGAGAAAAGAGAAAAGAGATTTTGAAGGTAGATACTTCAACTCGCATTGCTTGGCAAGAGCCACCACCGTTTAGTAGTAGGTAGTCGCATAATAATATGCGACCTTAAAAACGTAACTATTTTTAGTGTGTGACGATCGATGGTGTGACGGTACAAAATCGTAATGTCCTCATTTTTTCAGAAAGCTTTTCTGCTAGAGTTTATTGTACCCGTATAGGTATATAAGTTACTCTATGGTTTATTGATACTGCAAAATAGCAAATTGTCACGGCTTTTAGATATTGCTATTTTCAGAAACTTAGAGATTACGACTATCTACTTCTTCATCATAGTAAGTGCAAAATGTGCGAGTATACGCAAAAAACCGATATTAGGTACCTATTATCAATTCAATTCGTATTTCGGATTTCCACGAAAAGATTTTTCTAAAAAAAGACGTATGAGAAAATGCATTTATTATGTTGCATAATTAATTATAACTGTCGAATCAGGTTTGAATTTTTTTTGTTTCAGGCACAGCGGGAGTATCACGGAAAGCACGCAGCTAAAATAACTACAATGGTCTATTAATAAAGCAATAATCTAGTCAAATATAGAAACCCCTTAGCTCTGTCGTGCTAAAACGTAGATTTAGTCTGTATCTGATACAAATCTTCCAATTTTAAATTTGTAATCTTAGTTATGAACTATTAGTGAAAATGTTTTTGCCAAAAAAACTTGTGTGTGAAGCGCTTGTCGCGTGTACTGTCAGAGAGAAAAGTGCGTAGCGTGTGGGAAAATAATGGTGAGAAGATGCCTCAACGCGCGTCGTCATCATCCAGCTTAATGCGGCCTTTCGTGGTGTTGGCCCTGCCCGGAATGTATTTGCTGTACAAGTACAACCAGTACCGACAGCAGCAGATGGAGACCGCGCGGCGCCGCGTCACTGAGCGCGAGCTTATGCACCTCAACACCAAAATCGTAAGTAGTTTTGTTCTTGATTTTACATGTACACTAGAGATGGGCCGAATGTGATTTGAACCGAATCCGAACTTCGGCCGAACATTCGGTTCAAATGAAATGTTCGGCCGAAGTTCGGCCGAACTTCGGTTCATTTTCGCGTGCTTTCTCGAGAGCGACGCGTCGTGACTTGTTTACGCATTTACTTCAAATACCCCGCCCGCACACCGCGCTCATAATCAAATTCATTTTATTTTTGTAATAGTATGTCTAATTATTAATTAGGCAGGGATTTCTAAGATTAATAACTAATTAACTAAGATTAAGGTTAAGAACTAAGATAAAGATTAATAATAAGAACTGCTTTAATATAAGGTTTACTTTTACAATGTTCCTAAATAAATAATTATTAATTTTAATTGACCATGAGTGAGTAAAAATAATATCTTTTATTTTATAGTATCTAATGTTGTTATATAAGGTGCTTCTAAAATATATGCCACGGTTGTTTGTATGGAGACTTGACCAATCAGCTGACTGATTTCCATACAAAGTGAAATTTTTTTTTTTGAGAATTGACGATGGGTTCCTTGGGGAAAGTGGTTCAGTATCATGAGTAGAAACACCAGTTGCAGCCATGGCATATTGTAATTTAGAAGCACCTTATATTTCAGTTTAAATAAGTGCAAGTAGGTATTATTTTTGTTGTACCGAATTTCGGCATCTGAACCGAATTTCGGCCGAATGCCGAAGTTCGGTTCAAGCTGCCGAAATTCGGTTGAACCGAATGTGAACCGAATTTCGGCCCACCTCTAATGTACACTTTCAATTACTATGTAAGAATAAGTTTTTTGCACAAATAAATACAAGTCATATCGCTCTTATAACATTGTAAGCAAAATCTTGCTCGACAATTTCCACATTTCCGTAAGTACCTACAACAATATAATTAAAATAAAGTTTAAATCGCTGGTAGGTATATTATAAGTCTAAAGTGAAAATTACCCCAACGTCAAATGTGACGATAATTATAAAGAAGAGATGCCAGCTTGTCGCACGGTTAGGTTATTTTTCTACTCCAACCTTAGAGCATCGCAGATATCGGGAGTAACATACCTTTAGACGGTAAAAAATAGCCTTTGAAAAATGCTTTAAAGTTTTCGTCCGCCACATACTTGTACTTATGGGAAAACTTGTTTTTAAAGCAGCTATCGTGCTTCTACAATTTTTTATTCTTTGTATAACTAAATTTCTAAAAATTAATATTTACAAGAATTCAAAATCAAACTAAACTGTATCTAATGTCATAAATAAAAACTTAACAATCTTCCCAGAATACAATGAATACAGATTTACCCAAATTTCGTTTTCCGTTGAAAACCTGAACTGACTTATGCTTCATTGAGCAATTAGTAGTTTTCATAAAAGTGGTTCAATGGTAGCGCTCTCCAGCAGTCGACCGTCTGAAGCAGAGTTCGTCAATACACAGTACGAAACTTTTTATTCCGATGCATTGTGCATTTTGCCGTAAAAATATTTTCCCGGCATTTTATAAAATGCAGCTGAATACATTTTATTTTTAATTGGACAGCAACGCCTTTTCTAGAATAAAGTTCGTATTCAATTGAGATATTTTAATCAACCTACGCAAAGTTGTATGTTCTTAATAGATATTTCTCTAGTCGTATTGATGGCTATTGATACGTTAACACGTTTACTGCGAAGCTCAAAAACATAATATTCCACTCTGGTGCGGTACAGGACAATATTGCCATGTACTGTTAATTTTTCTAGTGCGAAACAAGGCAAATGTGTCCGGTACACAATTCTTTTTAAAACTTTTTTTTTTCATAAAATTTTTACTTTCTGGCAATTCTTTAACTTTTATCAATATCTAAAAACTTTGAACTATATACATTTCTTTTGGTTCTAGAATTGGACAAATATTTTTTCACTTATAGGTATAAACGTCTTACCGGACTCATATGTCATGTGGCGCACAAGAAGTGGTGAAAACGTTCAAATAGTCGATAAACAGTAGTGGTGTTTTAAAAGAAAACAAATATTTATCGATAATACTTTTATTTATAAAGCAAATTAGGCATTATTACCCGACTGCGTGAGAAGGAGGGTTATGTTTTTCGAGCGTATGTATGTATGTATGTATGTGGGTATGTATGTCCATTTCTTTGGCGCACCGCACAGCCCAAACGACTGGAAGATTTAAACATATGAGGTGTCGTTAAATTTGTTAGGATTGTCAGATTGACATAGGCTATATACATTTTCAAAATGGCGTCCTCAAATTTGAAAAAAGGGGAGTGGGGTTTTTTTTCTAACCACAGCAATATGGGTATCAAATGCAAGCTAGTGAAAAAACTATTTCAAAAATATATATATCATATCACATTTCTACTATATTTTAAGAAAAATCTTCAAATAACTAAACAATTTGAAATTAAATTATTATTATAAAAACAAAAAAACCCGACTGCTTCAAAAATGAACTGAAAAGAGAGAAACAAGTATCGCAATGTATATTTAAATAAGTTAAACTAAATATTTTAAGGTACTGCACGCGGTGACAAACGATGTTTTGATAGATCTTTCTGTGCCAGTAGGTAACAAAGTAAGTACCTATTGTTTATAAATGTCGATACTGTTAACAAATATCGATAAACGATAATAATATCCGTTTCTCACTAATGCATACGTCCTAGCCAACAGTGCGATACCGGACATACACATACAAGTCGTATTCGTCCGGTAACGCATGGAATGTAAAATTTTTTCGTTCTGTGCGTACAGGTCAAATATGCCATGTACTTTTTTTCTATTGTAATAAGACCATCTGAAAGTAAGAAGCAATGATGTTTATTTGTCCCTTTTTAACTCACAGAATATCGTACCTAAAATGACGCCGCACCAGCGAGAAAAACTAGTTTTTGGCGCTCGCACCACGGGAGAGTTCATTACCGGCTATATACGTCCGGTAACGCAGTTAACGTGTTAAAGGTTACTGAATGCATTCAATCAATGTGGGAGCGTTGGTTTATTTTATATATAGGTAAAATGTAGAAGTGAGGTATAAATAAAATAAGAGTGGGGATACATAAAGATGACGACTGCGTGGCGCAATGGTTACCATGCCGGACTGCCAATTGAAGGGTCCCGGGTTCGATTCCCGGCGAAATAGAAGTTTGAATGATGAGTTTAAATTTCTGTTCTCGGTCTGGGTGTTTGTGTTTCTGTCTTCGTGTGTGTGTCCATGGTGGGTACCATATGGTATATATATACCCTACTGTGGGGCTATGGATGTGAAGCGTTATTATGTTTATATATTATATATATTTATAAGGAGTTTTAGTTGGTTTATGTTTATGTACATTTAGGATCAAATTTCTAACAAAATATCTATTTTCTGGAGCCAAATTTACGGTGTGGTTATCTTATGTGACAAACACATAAAAATTCCCCTTATAGATACTTAATATAGCCGATATGCTTCTATCACCCAAAATTATGGATTTTTTTTTAACTTGAGGGTACGAGAAAGTTCCATTAAACTAATTTAGTCAAAGTTTAAGAATTCGCTTTTGAATTTTTTACGCGCTTACTTTAATTTTGACGACATTTAGACGTATTAGCTATTCTTATAAATAGGTTTACACTATATCAAATCACTGTTTGTTTAAAAAAATCGAGTTATTAAAAGAAGAATTTAGACTGTCGTGACTCCAGAAGGTACTTATTTTATTTCAGTAACTTCGTCCTTACGACTTTTATCTCGACCGAGCCTTTATTTTACAATAGTATCGATGTAAGTAGGTCAAAACCGCGATACTATCGAATAATATTCGTATTATGAACTGCTGTTTTAAAATATAAAGTACGCTAAGCAAATTGAAGTCCAGTTTAACCTATTTATTTTCTTTTATCGTGCAACTGAATCGACTCAAACCGCAAACCGTATATTGGAATAAAAGGTTAATTTTTCAGAAAAAGGACTTATCCGATTTTCTTGTTTTTTTTTTCTGTTTGTGAGACTAATCTTTTCTCTAAAAATGCCATCCTAAGGAGAAAAATCGGTTGAGTATTTATTCGGTAAAGCCGTTTTGCGAAAAACCAACTTACACGGCTTGAGTTGATTTGTATATGACTGTTGAACAGAACACCACCGTAAAATATCATGTTTGCTATCCGAAACAAATCGAAATGCAGTCGTGTAGTTATATATAGTAGTCGTGTAGGTATATATAGTTTAGTTTTGGTTTTTTGCACAGTTTTTTGGTTCACAAAACTTTACCTCTATTATCTGTCCGCACATTTTTTACAAATTAACCTACATTAGAAGACTCTTTTACGCAGAAAGACTAATAGTATCCATTTCGCGCTGACTTACCGAACGGCTCACGCGACGAACTGACCTCTAACCGCGGTGAGTCGGGGGATTTGCCGGCATTCAATGTGGACCATAATAAAAGCAACATTAGAAGACTCTTCTACAATTGACTAATAATTTCCATTTCACGCGAACTATACACGCTAAGAGTCAGACTACTTTATAACATTCAACGTAGATTACAATAGAGAACACTTTAGAAACCTCTTTTACTCCCTTTTACACAGTAAGACTGATAACGTCCATATTGCGGTCATGCCATGTGCTATCCTCTACACGTTGTAAGTCGGGCGATTTGTGGGCTACAATGTGTAATAAAATAAAGGCAACATTAGAGCTTAAAGTATCAAGGTATGACAGGTATAAAAGATGTAAAGATCTCGATAGTAAACGCCTTGCTAAAAAGAACCAGCCTAGACATTCCTATACCTACACCTATAACGCATCCGGCCAACTGTACTGTTCGCCTTGCAATCGGACGTTTAAAACAAAATTTGGGTTCGCGAGTCACTCTCGCGCACACTCCCGTACTCATCCAACGTAGCCAGGTCCGCCGTTGACGGACACGTCAAGGAGGATCATATATATATGACAGGTATGACAATCGTCAGAGGAGTGGCGGGACCCACCGATCGGCAGTCTGGCATGGTAACCATTGCGCCACAAGGGTCGTCAAGTATATTTTATACAGTCAGGGCCTCTTTCACCATCTTCAAGTAAAGTGACAAGTGTTAGCTTTTATTTATTTATGAAGCATATTGTATTAGCTAATTCCGTATTATTATGATATTTTTAGTAGCGGTAATTCGATTGTTCCGTTTCCGACACCTTCGCCATCTTGATTCAGTCAGTTAATCATAGCCAACTTCCGGTCACATGAATTGTCGTTATTTTCTCCGACCAAGCTGCAAGCATTCGTGTCGGAAGCACTGAGGGATCAAGACGTGGCTAAGGAAAAGCATTAGTTAAAGTGTAAAAGTATTAAAGCGTGGATAAAATAATAAGTGAAACAAGTAAAGGATTGAAGGAATAATAGTTAAGTTGATTGTTAATATGTAAGTACTCCATTTTTGTCCTGTTGGTGGTTTATTCGTTCTTGAAACATTTACATATGTGATTTGTATACTGCATAACTACGAAATATACGTGCAATTGTAGTGTTTTATCTTTTATTTAACAAAAACCCGCATTCTGAGCTGTGAGCCAACAGTTCAGAAGTGGGATAATAAGAGAATTTACTGTTTTCTTTCACGTCCACAACGGCCAATTCTGTAAATACTCTGATATATTGAAGTTTCTTGAATTTGTTGGAATATCGAACCGGTGAACGCTTAGGGGTGAACGTCAATTATTTTACAACCATTTGTTTTATTAACTTTTATTGTAATAAACCGTGTGGTGTCCGGCGTAGAATAGCACCACTCCCACTCTTCCCACGGGAGGTCGTAGGAGGCGACCGAGGGACAAATACCAGGAGATGGGCAGCAGCGTCTTCCTGAGTAACATACCATCTACTGCGGTCACCAACACGCAATGCCAAGCGCGGTGACTATGGCAATAACCCCCATGATGAGTACACATATACCCCGGCCCCCAGTCCCCGGCGGCCCCGCTATTCCTGGCTATGACAGCGGCCACGGTCACGGCGGGGCAGGGGGTGCTAGGAATCTCCGGCAGAGATACGGCTGTCGCAAACGACGACCTCTGCACCTGGCAACATATAACACCAGGACACTGCGAACAGACGAGAAGATACAGGAGCTGGAAGAAGAGATAGACAAGTTAAACTGGAGCATCATAGGATTATCCGAAGTCCGAAGACAGGGCGAGGACACGGTAATCCTCAAATCCGGCAACTTGTTCTATCACCGGGAGGGCGAACATCTGTCCCAAGGTGGTGTCGGGTTTCTCGTACACAGGTCCCTCCTCAACAACGTGACGCAAGTTGAAAGTGTGTCAGCAAGGGTAGCGTACCTTATACTCAGAATATCTAAACGGTATTCGCTGAAGGTCATACAGGTATACGCACCGACCGCAACACACCCAGACGAAGAGGTTGAGGCTATGTATGAGGACGTCAGTAGAGCCATACATGCCTCAAAGACTCATTTCACGGTGGTGATGGGGGACTTCAACGCTAGACTGGGCACGCGAGACGGCGACGAGCAGAAAGTAGGGCCCTTTGGGTTTGGACAACGGAACCACCGAGGCCGCTTGCTCGCTAACTTCTTGGAAAAGGAGAACTTCTTCATGATGAACTCCTTTTTCAAGAAGAAGCCACAGCGCAAGTGGACTTGGATAAGTCCAAATGGTTCCACAAAAAGCGAGATAGACTTCATTTTGGCCGACAAACGGCACATATTTAATGATGTCTCCGTGATCAACAGGGTGAAAACCGGAAGTGATCACCGAATGGTACGAGGCACATTAAATATCAACATTAAGCTGGAAAGGTCACGCCTAATGAAGTCTACGCTCCGACCAACACCTGTCCAAATCCAGAGCTCCGAAAACTTTCAGCTGGAGTTGCGAAATCGTTTCGCGGGCCTAGAAGAATGCGAATCTGTGGACGAAATTAACACCAGGATGGTACAAACCGTCCACGATGTAGGGTCAAAGTTCTTTAAGACCCCCTCCAGTAGTAAACCTCAAGTGCTCTCTGAACATACCCTCGGTCTCATGAAGGAAAGAACGGTGTCCGGTCCCCGGCTTCAATGTCGAAATACAGGCAGCTAAATAAACAGATCTCTTGCTGCAGACGACGTGATCTGCGTGCTCACAACACACAGCGCGTCAAAAACACTATTGAGCGGAACCAAGGCTCCAAAGTGTTCGCAAGGGATCTGATTATTGGGCGAAGCCAGTTGACGAGATTGAAGACGGAGTCTGGCGCTATGGTTACGTCTAAGCCTGAAGTTCAGAGAGAAATTGAGAGGTACTACGGACGGTTGTACACCTCCTCACAGGCTCCCGTTCCCAATATGGCGAACGACAAGAGAGCCAAATTGACCCGACACTATACCGAAGATATCCCGGACGTCAGCCTGTACGAAATTAGAGGGGCCCTAAGTCAGCTAAAAAACAACAAAGCACCGGGAGATGACGGTATCACATCAGAGCTGCTAAAGGCTGGAGGCAAACCCCTCCTAGTGGCGCTCCAAAGACTGTTCGATACCGTCATCAGAAACGGAACTACCCCGGAGGCGTGGAGCAGAAGCGTGGTGGTTCTGTTCTTCAAGAAGGGTGATAGAGCCCTTTTGAAGAACTATAGACCCATCGCGCTTCTGAGCCACGTCTATAAGCTGTTCTCAAGGGTCCTTACTAATCGTATTGCGCGCAGGCTCGACGACTTCCAGCCTCCCGAACAAGCCGGATTTCGAAAAGGCTACAGTACCATAGACCACATACATACGCTGCGACAGGTTATACAAAAGACCGAGGAGTATAATCTGCCGCTATGTGTTGCGTATGTGGACTATGAGAAAGCCTTCGATTCTATCGAGACCTGGGCGGTGCTAGAGTCTCTCCAACGGTGCCAGATAGACTATCGGTACATCGAGGTGTTGAAGTGTTTATACAAAGCCGCAACCATGACAGTCCGAGTCCACGACGGAAGCACTGAACCTATTCCACTGCAGCGCGGAGTGCGACAAGGGGATGTTATATCCCCGAAACTGTTTACCGCTGCACTGGAAGACGTGTTTAAGCTGATGGAGTGGAAAGGGCTTGGTATTAACATCAATGGCGAACACCTCACACACCTTCGATTTGCAGATGATATAGTCATCTTGGCGGAGTCCCTGGAAGAACTCAGCACAATGCTGGGTGACCTCCATAGCGCCTCCCAACGGGTGGGTCTTAAGATGAACATGGACAAGACGAAGATCATGTCTAATGTCCATGTCACACCCATACCGGTCGTTGTTGATGGCGTTACTCTCGAAGTTGTCGACGAGTATATTTACCTGGGTCAAGCGATCCGTATGGGTAAGTCCAACTTCGAGAGAGAGGTAACTCGTAGAATCCAACTCGGTTGGGCAGCGTTCGGGAAATTACAAAGTGTCTTCTCGTCCAGAATACCGCAGTGCCTGAAGTCGAAAGTTTTCGAGCAGTGTGTGTTGCCAGTGATGACCTACGGCGCTGAGACGTGGTCTTTTACAGTTAGCCTTTTCCACAGGCTCAAGGTCGCTCAGCGAGCGATGGAGAGGGCTATGCTTGGTATTTCTCTACGCGACAGAATCCGTAACGATGAAATCCGTAGACGAACGAAGATTACCGACATAGCTCTCAAAATTTGCAAGCTGAAGTGGCAATGGGCAGGCCACATAGTTAGGAGGACTGACAACCGATGGGGAAGAAAGGTCCTCGAATGGCGACCACGTCTCGGCAAAAGGAGCACAGGCCGCCCTCCAACCAGGTGGACTGACGACCTGAAGAAGATAGCGGGAAACCGCTGGATTCAGAGGGCGCAGGACCGGACGGAGTGGCGAACATTAGGGGAGGCCTATGTCCAGCAGTGGACTTTAAAAGGCTGATGGATGGATGGATGGATGATTGTAATAAATTTGCAGTATACTTATCAACCCACTTCACTTTATTTTATTTTTTTAATCAAAATATGAATAATTTATGAAATAAACTTAATTTCTTTTCTCTGGATCGGAAACACCGCCGTGGTGTATGTTACGTATATGTTTAGTGCGTTAAAGATTTATATATTATTTTAGATTAATAAGATGCATGATTAATGATATCTTTTTACAGCTGTGGTACACTAGATGTGAACAACTAGTTTTGATGAAGGCTTTTATAAATGTGACTTTTCTTTTAAATTTATTGCCCTTACAGGAAGTTGGTACCCACTTTTTTTTACTTTTTTTTTATAAGATAAATGAATATACAATGGCTTCAGGTGATCTACCTTATTTTACCAAAATCAACAAAAAGGATGAGGTTCTCATGTTATATTTAGTATTGCATCGACATAATCCACATATTAATTAAAATTTGACATTGACCTTTGTAAATATGAATGAAAACTGATAACATAGAACTAGTAAAGTATTTATTTGATGCTTATAATTCATAATTCATAATCATTTTTTTGCGATAAGGGTACAAAAGAAATGCTGAAATGATACGAGTATGTACACTTTCCACTTATTCTACCTTATCTACATGTAAATTGATGTAATTTTACAGGCAGCAATCGCTATATATTCTAGGAAAACGTATCCACTGTGCCACAATGCCAACTAGGACCTAAAATGGTTGTAAGGCAAAGATTTGAATGTTTCGTGAATTCGGTTACACTGTTATTTTTTACATAATTTCAATCTACAAGGAGGGTGCCAATATCATGTTTTCGTATTTATCTTGCAGTTCTATTGGTAACGTAAATTTTTGTCGTAAATTTATTCAGATATCTATACATACAAGCATAAGACTGATATACAATGAAGGTAAGGTTAAAACTTAGTGTTTAAGAAATGATGGCTTACAGATTTGCATATCCTCAATTATTCTTTTTGCGGTGAGTGCTGTACTGCACCTAGGGGTTTTTAACATGAAAAAAATGATGGTGTTGATGGTGATAATGATAAAGACAACGATGATGGTGATGGTGATGATAATTACGATGATGTCATTTTCGAGAAAAAATACATTCCATTGTCTGATTAAAGACATATAGAAGTCTGGTGATGTTTTTCTTTAGCTTTGGATAATTCAATTCTATATTAATTTGTTGTCTTTTTCCTTTTCGATTCTAAAGTCGATTTTAAATAGAATATATACTCAAATGTGTCACTTTGCATTTTTGTTAACTTTTATTGTGATCAAAATGGAATATGTACTCAAATGTGTAATTTTGCAGATAATAATATTATGGACGAATACCCCCGAGAAAGACTACCTAGGAGAGGTACGATCAGGGCTAAGGTAAGCACACATAAACCCAGGCCTAAGAGCCAAATGACGCTCAGGTCGAGCAGGAATGAGGGACTTAAAAGGACGCTCAGGTCGGGCAGGAGGGAGTCCAGGTTAGAGGACCAAAAAACGCTCAGGTAGAGCACTAGTGAGCCCGGGAGAGCAGCGATATACGTAGGATGGAGGGAGATCGAAAGCCTCTGTTAGAGGGCATATGATTATTTCAGCAAAGGAGCGATAAGGTTTGCAGAGGAGGCCTTCAAGACTCTACAACTCAACTCGCAACGTCTTGGTAGAGGGAAGCAGCTTCTGAGCGGTAATTTGAAATGAAATGTAATGAAATCATGAAATGAAATTATTTATTTGCCAAAATGTGGTATATGAATAGTTGGTTTTTTTAGAAAATTATAGTCTCACATTAACCAAAATTTAGTGAGCAAAATTACAAAAAAAAAAAAAAAAAGAGAAAAAAAATTGAATTACATAAACATTGGTGTGCAAAGTTTCTATTTACCATTATTTGAAATTATATTATTACAAACTATTTTCTAATAATATTTATATACTATATACTTATATATGTATTTGAGCTACGGTGAGTTGTAGTTGTAGTCAAGGGGATTTTGAAATTGAGATAATTTTAGATAAGTTCTTGTCAATCCTAACGTATAAAATTTAGTCCCGCTGACGCGTCTTTCTGTCTGTCTGTCTATATGAACTAGGTAGTCTCAAACTACCGAACAGATTTCAATGCGCTTCTCACCAATAGTGTGAATTTTGAGGAAGGGATAGGTGTATAAGTCATTAGGGTTTCGTTTTCGAACTAATTGTAGTATAACGAGGCTTTGTTGGGAGCCTTGCTTTTTGGGCGCTTTGTATGCGTGCACTGTGTGGTCTAGCAGACATACATTGGGGTAATGTGCTGGGGAATTGCAGATCTACAATAACGCTGAGAAGGAGTTCGTGATGTCTCTATCTCCTGAGGTTGACTCACAGATGCTGAATGTTTGGAAAATGAATTCGAAGTACTGCGATGTTTTCAAAGCTGTTTTCTTCCCGTCACACGTCACACTGGGGTTGCATATTATGTAACGGTGGTACGGCGTTGAGCGGAATTCTGAATCGCAGTGGCGTTATACGTACCATGTTAAGGTGGTTTAGAGATTGTTGAAATAGGTAGGCCCCGTAGGTTGTTTTAGTTAAATTGGTGAAAGTTTTTTTTAGGTAAATTGGTAAAACTGGAGTACCTGTCTTTGAGTCGCCCTGGCTGGGCTGGGTCGCTGATTATAAAATCTTTTAATAGCGATGTAATACCGGATTTTGATCCTTTGTGTAAAGAGTAAACCATTTTAATTTGGATTAAAAAGGTGGAAGAATATTCAGAAATATGTGTATAAGATGGGGTGATATGATTCGCTGCTCTTTTCCAAAGTTGGTCGGGCTTGGCAATGTTTGTAGAGAGCTGTAAGTAACCTTATAGTCGCAGTGGGTGTTCAAGTGGCCAATTTACCGAACCTGGGCGGGTGCGAAATTATTTTGGGACAGTCACTGTGGGACATCGTAAAGTGTATCAAACTTACGGTATTGAATGTAGGGTTGAAGCCTTCAGCGTTATTAATCGAAGCCTGGTACCAAAGCCTTCTTTGCAAAACGCTAATATGTTTTTCATTGTGGCGAAATGAAATGAAATGAAATGAAATGAAATGAAATGAAATGAAATGAAATGAAATGAAATGAAATGAAATGAAATGAAATGAAATGAAATGAAATGAAATGAAATGAAATGAAATGAAATGAAAATACTTTATTGTTGACTGTTTACACACATACAATAAGATGTTTAAAATTATAATTGGAGTTTTAAACAGTCTACCATGTTCTGGCATACAATATTATTAATTAAAATTAACTAAAAAATATTTTATTTTAAGATCCGATAAGAATAATCTTAACGGATCATCGGCTTTTGATGCCTACCCACCGCTGGGTCAATGAGAGAAAAAAAGCCGGCGGAAAAAAAACTCTCAGGCATTGTTTAGAGTTACACTTATTTTATAATGTATTTTACGCGGAAGCTCCCCAAACTATTTTTATTGCACGTATTACGATGTCTTATCTTCAAAAAATTCGTTTATATTGTAATATGCTTTTTTTATAAGCCAATGTTTTAATTGTTTTTTAAATTTAGTATTTGGTAACTGTTTTATATCTATGGGTAATTTATTATATATTCTAATAGCAAATATGTATGTACTATTTCTGAAAATCTGACATTTTACTCGAGGTAAATACAAAGCGTCAATATCTTTTAGTCTCGTGGGCACATCTCTTATGCGCATGTTTATTTGCTTTTCAAACAAGTTTTTATTATTAAAAACGAAAGTACAAATCTCTAATATATATATTCCAGTTAATGTAAGGAATTTCTTTTCTGAAAATAGTGAGCGAATAGATTCGTCACCCGCTTTACCATACAATATTCTGAGACTACGTTTTTGCAATATAAATGTTCTACTAACATTAACAGAATTTCCCCAGTATATAATACCATATGTTAGAAGGGGGTAAATATTGGCATAGTAAAAACTTTTAGCTACTTCAAGAGTTGACGCATCTACTAATACTGAAAGAGCATAACAATTAGCCGATATCTTATTATTAATTTTATCAATATGACTTTTCCAATTTAAGTGGGTATCTAAGGAAACCCCTAAGAAATTCGTTTGCTCTACTTCTTCTATTTCAACTGCATTTAAATGAATATTTAGATTTTCTAAGTTCTGTTTATAATTTTTAAATTGCATTATTTTAGTTTTATTTAAGTTGACCTTGAGGTTCAGTGTGTCTAGCCATGTTTTTATAGTTACTAATGTACTTCTTATTTCATTCCTATAATCCTCAGCTGAAATGTTTTCATTGTAAAATAAAATTGTTGCATCATCAGCGAACATAACACATGGATATTTTGCTATAGTGGGTAGTTCATTTATATACATTAAAAATAATAATGGACCAAGAACACTACCCTGAGGAACACCTATTTTACAAATCTCGAATTTAGATTGAACCTCTTCTAACGTATTGTTCGATTTATTAAATGTTGTAAGTACCGTCGATTGTTTCCTATCATTAAGGTAAGATTGTAATAGCTTATAAGCGATACCTCGAACACCAATTCTTTCCAACTGTCTTAGAAGTATGTTAAGCACGACACAGTCAAACGCCCTGGTCATATCGACAAACAGAGCGGCGCATTTTACTTTATTATTAATATGTGTCCAAACTTGAGAAAGCATCCTGTATATAGCACAAGAGGTAGATCTATTTTGCCTAAATCCAAATTGAAAATCACTTAATATTTCATTTCTATTCATGTAACTAACCAGTCTGCAAAAGATTACTTTCTCGAAAATTTTTGAGAAGCTAGGCAGTAACGCTATTGGTCTATAGTTATTAATTATGTCTTTTGGGCCTTTTTTGTGAAGGGGCTTAATTAATGTGACTTTAAGATCATCTGGAAAGCAACCCGTTTCTAACATGATGTTGATAATATACACTAGAGGTTTTACAATTGCATTAATACAAGACTTAATTACTTGTGTGGAGATCCCATCGTAACCACAACTTTTTTTATTTTTCAGTTGCCTAACTATTGTAACTACTTCTTGTTCGTCAACCGGTTTAAAATACATACTTTGACATACACTATCAAATTGAGGGACATATTTATCTTCAAATGAGTTATTGATATTTTGTGTTATATAAAGGTTATTAAATTGCTGTGCTATCTCTGGTATGCTGGTAATTTTGATGCCCCGATTTTTATGTCCTTGATGGACTCCCTAAATTGGTTGCACGGTTGAGTTAGGTATTTAATAAGCCCCCATGTAGCTTTAATTTTATTAGAACTATTACATATATATCTTGAGTTGGACATCCTTTTAGATGATCTTATTACAGCTTTTAAAATTTTCTTATAAGATTTATAATGTGACTCGGACTTACTGGACCTGTTTTTCATTAAGTCAAGATAAAGGTGCCTTTTTTTCTTACTTGATCTTCTAATGCCTTTCGATTTCCAATTGGACTTCCTAGAAACGGTAACCCTTACCCTTTTAATTGGCATGCAACAATCAAATATACTTTTAAAAATATTAAGAAACGTTGCGTAGGCAGTGCTAACTTTAGTTTGTACATATACTTCCGCAAAACTAACTTGAGACATGTACTTTACTAAAATAGGCAAATTTTTATCTACTTCCCTTTTATACATGTACCAATGCTTTATATCAGTGTTGAATTTACATGGGATTTTTATAACCTGTCCCGCGAGATGTCGGCAAAGTGTTCTTTGTGTGACGAGACTAGCTTTGATTTGGTTTGAAAGCAGAATAGGTTTAGGTCTTTTAAATTAGATTCACAAACTGATAAAGGTGATGAAGAGGTATTGCCACAAATACAATTGTACCGTTAGGTGTGAAGGGCCACTAAAGTTGCTGTAGTGCAGGTTATTGCATATTATTGGCGAAACAATTGACTTTTATGATGTAGATGATGTAGATGAGTGTTTCAGATTGCTTAGTTCTCTATAGATATAACTGGGAGTTCAACATTAATAATTATTGATAGGATGAACATAGTAAGTACACCCATCAGAAATTGGTAACCATCCGTTTTGCATTTTAGAGCGAATCATGAACTGATTTTTATTGCCCTAGTTTTTAGTTTGTCTGAAGGAGGCATTTATAAACGTGGATTGCTCGGGGGTGTAGAAAGCAAGTGTAAGATTTGGACGGTCAATTTACTGATTTAATGGCGTCCTCTCTGGTGTTGTGTAATATATCATATTGCGTAGCAGTGGCCTGTTATTTTACAGATTGTGGGACGTACATACATGAGAGTTGTTTAAAACTCCTATTTTGGTTGTAATAGTGTTTATGAGTAAAATGTATCTCTGGTACGGGGAGATGGAATTGGGATATTGACTGATATTTTAAACTGGTTTGATCTTGGTAGAGGATTTGGCAATTTTGTTGTAGAGTTGGCGCCTAGACATCAAACATATAAATTTGAGAAGTGTATGTGCGGGATGTGATCGTTTCAACTTGAGGATAGAGATAAAAGTGCTGGTTAGTGACTTCGCTAGCCTGTGTTATGGTACGGGATGTTGGTGGGACTCTATTTACTAGAAAGCGATAGATCAATAATTAATTATGTTTGATATTCAGACTATTTGAATTTATGTGATGGTGGGTAGTCTGTGTTCGTGTTTTGTTTATAAGTGGCACATTCTGGACATCAGTCAACTACCCAATTATCTTAGGTGGATGTAATAGATACTTATGGAGTATAGTGAATCTCGAGAGTAGTAGAGGTTCGGCATAAACTGTTTGTGCGTCCAAGTTTGATGTAAACATTTACGGGGATTCACTTGCAGCAAGGGCCTACAAATGCAGGGGATTGGGGAGACTATGAATTGCGGTCAAGTGGTTATGACTGGCAATAGGAATGCAAGCGGGCACTGAGTTGCGGACTGCGGTAAGGGTTAGGACAAAAAGGCCGATCTCGCTTGGAAGTTTTAATAGACAGGGATTGCTTTTCTACTTGTTTGAGGTACCTTGGTTTTACTGATATTGGTGTAAAATTTGTTTAGTCAAGGACAAAAATTTTTTGCACGGATTGATGTGTTAGTAAGGGTTGTTCTTGTATATTTAGTTAGCCGTGTTTGCCTTCATGAGGCTTGCACATATTACAGGGATTGGTCACGGATATAAAATTGTTTGTTCCCATTATGCACTTCTTGAAAATGGATTCTTGTTTTTTTCGGGCTGAACCCGATCCTCGGCTTTGTGAAAATAAAATGATAATAAAGTGAAATTTGTATGTTATGGGTAATGTAGTTGCGGACTGGGTCTTGCATCTGAGAGAGAAGGTGTCTCGCATTAGTCTTTGTACGGAATTTTTGGACATGTTTATATTTTGCTTTAGAGTTGATTGCTATGAAGATTGAGTAGAATATATAGGTATAGTTTAATAGTTCGCTGTTGAGTCGAATGAGTCGTTTAAACACATTTGATCGGGTTTTTGAAAGAAAAATTGACAAAAGGTCTGACGGGAAATGTGGAATTGGTGACTTTGTTGTTATTTAAAGCGTTTAGTGGAGTTCTAGGGGCCGAAATAATATAGTAATGGGATGGAGTGAAAGTGCCCCGGTGGAGGGGACGAGGGCGTTGGGAATGGGATTCTTTGTGTATCCCTCATGTGGGGTCTTCAATTGAACATGTTTATGTAACTAATTCGACTCCAAATACAAA
The DNA here is from genome assembly GCA_911387765.1 of Pyrgus malvae. Lineage (NCBI taxonomy): Eukaryota > Metazoa > Arthropoda > Insecta > Lepidoptera > Hesperiidae > Pyrgus > Pyrgus malvae. Next base: position 16,982,333 of record OU426962.1, read on the forward strand.
TCCAAAAATTATATAATTAGGTAATGGGTTCTTAAGATAAAAACTAAGGCCAATTTATTTTTGTGTAGTGTGTAAAAGTTCCAAAAACAAATCCAAATATTAGGTATATAATTATTTTATGACTTTATTTGAGATTTCATGATGATTTTTCTGACATTTCATTTCAGATGTTAATATGAAGTAATTTATTGCTTGTTTACGGTTAATGGGTTCTTAAGATAAATAAACTAAGGCCAATTTATTTTTGTGTAGTGTATAAAAGTAATGTTCTTTCTACTTATAAAAAAAGATTACAATATTAATGGGAAAGCTTATGTTTGAAATTAAAAATACGATTAAAAATATATTATAATGATTTACTGTATTAATTGCTATTAGTACAATTATTGAGTACAATGAACGTAATTTCTTGTTTTTATTTTATTTTATTTAAGAGCTTTCGATAAATATAAACTACATTGTACATTATACAGATAATTAAATAATGTGTTAAATAATGTAATTTATAGTAATATTTTTCGAAAATTTATAGTACTTTTGTACTTGTAAGAAAGCGTGAGGACACGCTATAAGCAGGATGGCCGAGCTGTTAGCTTTTATTTATTTATGAAGCATATTGTATTAGCTAATTCCGTATTATTATGATATTTTTAGTAGCGGTAATTCGATTGTTCCGTTTCCGACACCTTCGCCATCTTGATTCAGTCAGTTAATCATAGCCAACTTCCGGTCACATGAATTGTCGTTATTTTCTCCGACCAAGCTGCAAGCATTCGTGTCGGAAGCACTGAGGGATCAAGACGTGGCTAAGGAAAAGCATTAGTTAAAGTGTAAAAGTATTAAAGCGTGGATAAAATAATAAGTGAAACAAGTAAAGGATTGAAGGAATAATAGTTAAGTTGATTGTTAATATGTAAGTACTCCATTTTTGTCCTGTTGGTGGTTTATTCGTTCTTGAAACATTTACATATGTGATTTGTATACTGCATAACTACGAAATATACGTGCAATTGTAGTGTTTTATCTTTTATTTAACAAAAACCCGCATTCTGAGCTGTGAGCCAACACAAGTACGCTAATTGTCTGTTAAAGTCACCCGTAAATTCAATTTCAATTTCACGATGTTCGAGTAGCACAAATCATATGATAAACTGACCCGTACTCATAGCTTTTACTTGACAATTAATTTTATTTGGGACGTAACTGATCGATGTTTTATTTGGAGATGGTGAAATAGGGCCTTAGACTAATAACTTCCGTTTCGCGTGGACGATATTATTCTGCCGCTGATTATTAAGCTACATACAAGCTGAACACAACTAAACCAATAATATTCCTCGTATATAGTCGAGACTTGGAATTTGTCTTTTCCAATATCTTTGCTTGGAATTGATGGCGCATTGATATCTTTCATAATTCCACCTTTCGTAATACATTTCATTTTAACAAAATGTCTATTTGTACAGTTTTCAAAATTGCAGGCAACATTAAAGGTTAATTTTACACGTGTAATCTTAAATCAATTAAGCTGAACTGACCGCAGGGGCGCCTCACACTTAGCTTTGACCTCTACACCGCTATGAGTCAGGCGATTTGCTGGAATTCTATGTGAAGTTGAAGGTAATATTTATTCATAGACTGATATTAGCCGAGTGAAACCGAGAACTTGCTTGCTGTTCTTTCTTTTTAAATAATATAACTATACCGAAAAATGAAAAGTTTTGATGCAGATAAATTCCTTACGAACAAGTTTATAAACATTTTTCATATAAAAGCTTCTTATAGATCGCCCGTAGATGCTGATAATAGTAATATACCAGGGAGTCTATAATTCAACTTTTGTTTTTAATGTGAATAATTAAGATACAAGACTAAACCATTTAAAACTGACGCAACGAATAAACGATAACAACAACCCATCAAAATGGAGATATTCTTATTAGAATAATATAATAAATAGCGACACAACCATTTAATAATAATAAACGTTACACACTCATAGTCCCACAGTAAGGTAAGTAATACCCTGTGTCGTGGGTACCATGGACACGTACAAAGACAGGAACACAAACACCCAGACCGAGAATAGAAACTTAAACTCAGCATTCAAATTTCTGTTTCGCCGGGAATCGAACCCGGGACCCCTCGATTGGCAGTCCGGCATGGTACCCATTGCGCCACGCGGGTCGTCAATAATTGTCTGTCTGTTTAAATTTATCTGTGCAAATTTATAATGGGCGCCACTTTAATACACATTTCCATGTTGAAAGCATGGAAAAATTACAGTACTCAAAAGTTGCTACAGCTCACAGCTACAGTTAAAAGGTAAAAAGCTCCTTGAAAATATTCGTAAATAGGTAGTAGGTCGATCACAAGTTTTACTTTTTTACCAACTCGAATACTTTTTGGCGCTTCAGGTACTCGTATGTTTGGCGCATATGGGCTCTTGACCTAAATAAAGACTAACGGAAAAAATATTTCCACATTCGACGTGTGCCTACTCACTCAGTATTTCATATCAAATGAATCTAGAGTTACCGTATTGGCCTAGAATGAATCATGCATCATTAAAACTTTTTAGTCAACGCTTTGGAAGGTTCTGTGCCAGATGTACAGAACCTTACACACGTTACTCAGAAGTAACAAAAGGTAAAACTTAGGTTTTTAATGTTCTATTTGTCCGACCATCCGTTGTGATCACAGAACAAAGTAAAACATGTTACTGTTGTGGTAATCTGAAGGTCAACTCAAAATCGATAATCGATATATCGAAAAATTTTCCGCACATTTCTGACCCTATTCTGACCTTTGTTTTGCAGATACATATTTATTTATTTAAAACTTATAGTATAACCTTAACCTAAGGATACAAGGGTGTGCTTAATGCCTAACAGCCAACCCTGGGTGATAACAGTGATAAAAGAAAACTAGTGGTAGGCGCATACTACTTTTAAAATTGTATATAAATATATTGTATTATTGTATTATAATACATTAAATACATATACAAATATATAATATCATAAATAACTAAATACTAATATATATAAATATTAATACAATATACATACATATACATAAATATTACCTATATGTACATACATACATAGTCTATAGTAAAGTTCTGTTATCGAGAGCATGGTGCTATTAAAAGTGTAGTACCCTTTATAATTCTTCAAACGTTTACAAAATTATCGTTCGAAAATACATATTACTTCGGACCTTCGGACGATTACGCTTAGAGTAGGGCTGAGCTGCGACGATGGAAAAAGAAGTGAATGGTAGCAACTGTGTGATTCGACCACACAAGTAGGTACCATTTCTGTACCACTTCTGCACCGGAATCAATGTTTTTGTCTTTCTTTTCGATGCAATGGTGTGGTTGACACGACCTTATGACCATACAGCTTCGAAAAAAACGCGAGCTTGCTCAAGTTTTTCAATTCAATTCAATTCAAATCATTTATTGCAGGATTTTTGTGTTCTCGTAAATTACATGTCTTTACTACAGGTCGAATTTATGCCACGTTATCCACCTTTTATAATAAATTACATTTTACTTTAAAACAGAATATGCGTTGCTTAATAAACGTTATTACACTAATAAAAACAGCCTGAGAAATACCTCATTACGCAGACGTACTTACTGGTAGGTTTAATTTTGTAATTTTTAAATTTCACATGTAGGTACTTACACTTTTTACATGCTAAATTACACTTACGGAACTAACTCTCTTCAGGCGAGTCCAACTTTAACTTATTTGGTTTAAAAAGCAAACTTACAAAGTTTATAGGCGAAGGCATATAAGCATCAGGTGGAAATTTTCAGATTTTTGTCCATAACATAAAAGATAAATAATAAGGGGTGACTGCCAAAAGCCCGTAAGCGTTTTTCACAAGCTTACTTCGCACGTAGACGAACGATAAAATTATTCAGTCGTGACATTTTACGTTTGCGGACGTCATTGGCAGTGCTGACTGTTTCCAACACAGATTTTTTATATACAGTGTGTTTAGTCAAGATCTAGTGATAATTTAAGGATATAAAATATACCTAATTTCATCGACAAAAATTTCCATATATATATTTTTTAAGATATTTTGTAGGGATAACTTTCCATGATGTTTATTTTTTATTACATCTGTAGGACCTTTCTGTCTAACATGCATTTTTTGGCAGAGGTATCTACAAGACAAAAAAATTTTAACGGCGGCCATTCCGACAGGATATATTACCTATGGTGTTTTTGTCGATGAAATTAGATATATTTTGTAACAATTATCGCTAGGTCGTGATCGGACACACTGTATACTACGTCAAAGTCAAAATAAATCTATCGTTTCTAACGTATTAACAGGGATGGCGCAAGTAGCTATTAATCAGGAATAATGACGTTAAATTAAAATACTTCAAAATTGTCAATTACGAAACATTGAAGGATAAGAAATATTGAAGACACGTAAGTGACCGATAAAAGTAAAACAATAAATACAACTAAAATTTTAACAAAATCAATGTTTAAAAATACCATATTTTTTAACCTTTATCGGTCAGATATAAGAAAAGCGTTATTTAATAATAGCTTGAATTTAATAGAATCCGTAACTTGGCGTCTTTTTGCGTCATTAGTGTCATTAGCATTACTGACGACTGTAGGTAGGCTGCGGACATTATGTCGTAGTAGTTTACACCTAGGCAGCCTAGGTTACGTAAGTCAAGTCCCATCTTGGGCGACATAATCGTTGTAACGACAAAGCCCTTTCCAATAAAGAATTTAAAAAAAAAGTCCCAGCTTCTGGATTAAGAATAGAGCTACGGTATCCCCCGCCTGATCGTAAGCGACGACTAAAAGGGGTCTGCCGGGGTTGCGGGCTGTGAGAGGGAAGCTCAATCCGTCCAGCCAGCAGCCCCGGAAAGGACGGCGGTGTGTGCGTGGCCGCATGCCTTGGTGATTGGTGAAGATGCGAGTTTGCGGCCAACCCGCTGCCTTTTAAACCACCCATGAGGTCTTCGACACTGTTGTCTGTCGATAACAATCGGGACCTACGACTTAACATGCTCTCCGAAGCACAAAAAAACGCATACAATTTACTAGAGGTTAACCCACCCCCACTCGTTTGTACGTCTTCCACCGCACCGCCCTTTATGCCACGCACGTGCAAAATATGCAACTGCCTTTTAGATAAGCTGAAGGATCTTAAAAGGCTCTAAGCCAGGTGGTCCTCTGGGCTTGCTATTGTCCATTAGCAACCATGACCGCTTCCCTTCGGTTTATTTAGTCGCCTTTGGAGCTGAAAAACCAAAAAATAGTAGAGGTCAATCTATAATGTAATTTAACCGGGGGAGTACTTTTTGTCGTGAAGCAATTCTATTATGTTTCAATGGAAAGGTGCAGTTACCGGAAAAACTTCGGAGTAGCAGCGCAATAACACACAGCTAGGCAAAACATAGGCTTTTAAATTGCTTAGGTTGTGTGTATGGGCCATGGGCTGCAGCGACCACTTGGCACCATGTGGCCTGCATGCTCGTCAACATATCCATAATTTTTTCATGTTTATGAAATCAAGAACAACGTAAGTTTTTCTTTTAGCGTTACCATGTTTTAAGTACTTAGCATGTGTAAGTGTGAACCAAAATAATGTAGTTTAAAAACTTTTTTTAGTTTTTTAAAGTACCTACATTATTTATTTTGCAAATTTTCATGTTAATCAGACGCTTAGAAGTAGGTGAAAATAAAGTTAAAAGATTCCGTTACATACATACATACATACAGGTCAAGCTAATATAAGCGTGTTAAAAAATAAAATCTATATTCCCAATAAAATCCAAACCTAAAAAATAGATCAATCAATGTACTAAATGTTACCGACCGAGAAATCTCACAGTACTTATTCGTCACGCGATTTCCCGTTACAGACGTGATGGATCACCGTGCAATATTTTTATACTTTCTGTAGGTTTTGTGTTATTTAGCTCTATTGTATAACCTTGAAAAATAAGGTCAGGTACAAAATGTAAGTAACAATAGTAATTAGGTTAAAACACGAATCATGCATACCTAAACAGAAAGCAAGCGATATTACAGAACAAAGTTATGCCTGGAACAAAGTCATGAAACCGACTGCTAACTTCCTATTAGAATCTGGTAAAGTGAACAGTTGTGCTCATATTGTCGCTTCCACCCGCAACTCTGCTCGCGTGTACGATAGATAGATATTTTATCCCGGTAAAAAGTAGCCTACATCATTGTCCGCAGCCCCCTATCTATCCCCATACAAAAAATTTGGTCCATATGTGTTTACATTTAGCACCGTAGTGACGTGTGTTACAGCCCTAGCCTGTTAGAGGATCGCTAATGGCGCGCTCCGATCTGCACCGTCAGTACGCGTGTGCCCTAGATAAATTGTTTTTGCGAACTTTCTTAATAAATGTAATTTCTAGAATTAGCATTCAATATCAGCTACCAGAATTGTAGTGTATTGTCTCACTGATTATTTAAATTGTAATTTTAAATTAATTAATTAAATAGTTTTAGAAAAGTTTTGGTTTTTTTTAAGTCCTCCGGCTGTCGTTAACGTATTTGGCGCAGTCGGTAGGATAATTCGAAGCAGTGTGCGTTAGACGCGAAGATCCAGACATCGACCTCAAGCGGACCTCAACCACCTGCTTGCACTCTCAAGTGTTTTATCGAGTTATCCAGAATCTACGTACGACCCGACCGAGGACGCACTCAGCATCAGTGCAAGAAGAAAAACCAATATAAGTACATTAAAGTTTTCTATAAGTGTTGTCTTCCTTTCCCACCATTTTCCATCCAAGAAAACTCGGGGAAGAATCTGTCTCCTCTAGACAGATTCATAGAAATAGTGTGTTAGATAATAGTAGAAGTATAGGTTCAAACTTAGAATCTGATAGTTCGAGTTTATTAGATAATAGCTTAGATTTAAATACTTAAGCAGATTTTAATTCCACGATGGACCCAGAAACGATTTTTAAGGCCTTACGCCCCGTTCCCGAATTTGACGGGAACCCTAATATTCTAACTAGATTTATTAGAATTTGTGACCAAATAGTTTTACAATATATTAAAAAAGAACCAGGACATGAGTTATCGAATCTTAGTTTAATAAACGGCATTTTGAATAAAATAACAGGTGCCGCTGCCCGCACTATTAATGCCAACGGTATTCCGGAGAATTGGTTAGGAATTAGAAATGCATTAATTAATAATTTCGCTGACCAACGCGATGAAACAGCCCTTTATAACGATTTATCTTTGGTTACCCAAGGAAATGACAGCCCCCAAGAATTTTATGACAAATGCCAGACCCTCTTTAGTACCATAATGACATATGTAACACTGCATGAACCTGTGGCTACTACCGTAGAAGCCAAGCGAAATCTTTATCGCAAGTTAACAATGCAAGCATATGTCAGAGGTTTGAAAGAACCGCTTGGGTCCCGTATACGGTGTATGAGACCCGAGACTATCGAAAAGGCTCTGGAATTTGTTCAAGAGGAATTGAATGTAATGTATCTACAGGATAGGAATAAATCAGCTACGGAACGGCGTCCACCACCAGCTCAGACGCAGCCCCATGTACCGTTCCCAATTCATAATTCTGTGCCTAGGGGTTTTAATTTAGCTTCTCCTGGACCAAGCTGGCAGAGACCACCCATCACACCAATTCATACACCTCAGTATTGGCGTCCCCCTTTCAAATCTAACCAACCTCCACAGCGTACGCATATGCAGCCTACTCGTACGCAGCAAATGTTTAGAGCCCCTCCTCCAAATTATAACACTGGTTTTAAAATTCCCCATAGTAATGTAACGCACTCTAGTGGTCCTAAACCCATGAGTGGAGTTAGCCATTTTGTGTCGAAACCGTTACCCCCCAGAATACCAGGACATGACTGGCAACGACATGGCAATCCCCCTCCATCTAACTATTTTAAATCCAAGGAGGTTAATTTTAACCAGACTTATGACTATAACTATGACTTTAATTACGACTATAACTATGACTACAATTACCCTCACTATTATAATGCTGAACCCCAATATTACTACCAAAATAATTGTGACTATTACAATTCCTACGATTACCATAGCAGTAACTCTATGCCCCTCGAGTACCATTTAGTCAGTGACCCTCAACACTATGACCAATCTCCCAACTCAGCGATAGAAAACCCCAAGGATCACAAAGAGCAGGATTTTCACAAGGGCCGCAGCAATTTAGAACCAAAATAGAGTTCAACTTGCAATCTAGAAAAGAGCTACCGTTCATAAAGATTAATAATCCCCCGCTTAGATTTCTTATAGATACCGGAGCTAACCAATCTTTTATTAGTCCCGAAGCTGTAGAAAATTTTTATTCACATGTAGAAAAAAAATTTGATCCCTTCGAAGTAACTAATTCATGTGTCACTAGTATTCATGATTATTCTATTACAATACCAAGTTTTTCAGAGTTTAATACGCAAAAAGATATGAAGTTATTTATCTACAAATTTCATAATTACTTTGACGGACTCATAGGTTTAGACTTATTAGAAAATTGCAAGATAGACCTAAAACACAATATACTATTTACAGAAAATGCCAGTATTCCATTATTGCGGTATAAGTGTAGGAAACCTTCATCTGAAGAAATAATCCCCGCAAATTCTTCTCGTTTAATTAATTTCCCTATTTGCCACCCCGATGGTGATGTGTTTATACCTGAACAATTTTTATGTAACTGCTTAATTCTCGAATGTATTACGACCGTAACTGACAGGACTTGTATATTAGAGATTAAAAACCCGACAGACAGAGACATAACTATTACATTTGACCGAAACATTCAAATAGATTTATGCAATGCCGAACTTACACGTACTGAACAAGACCCGAACCGAGTTAAAGACGTCTTATCCCGACTTAGAACTAAACATTTAAATGCCGAAGAACGTGTTAACTTAGAGACTTTATGTGCCCGGTATGCCGACGTATTTTATATTGATGGTGAACCTCTAACTTTCACTAATAAAATAAAACATAGCATTAGAACTCATGACGAAATTCCAGTATACACTAAAAGCTATCGCTATCCCCATATACACAGACAAGAAGTTCGAGATCAAATCTCTAAGATGTTAGAACAAGGCATCATACGACCTTCTGACTCAGCTTGGAGCTCACCCATCTGGGTAGTCCCAAAGAAGGCAGATGCGTCCGGGAAACAGAAATGGAGACTTGTGGTAGACTTCAGAAAATTAAATGACAAGACCATTGACGACAAATACCCCATTCCCAACATAACAGACGTACTAGATAAACTCGGTAGGTGCCAATATTTTACCACCTTGGACTTGGCATCAGGATTTTACCAAGTAGAAATGAACCCCGATGACATATCCAAAACAGCATTTAATGTAGAGCATGGGCACTTTGAATTTTTACGCATGCCCATGGGTCTTAAGAATTCACCCTCTACCTTCCAGCGAGTCATGGATAATGTACTCAGAGGATTACAAAATGAGATATGTTTAGTTTATCTCGACGATATCATAGTTTTCAGTACATCACTCCAAGAGCACATGATAAATCTCGAGAAAGTTTTCAGTAGATTACGCGAGTCCAATTTTAAGATACAAATGGACAAATCAGAGTTCTTGAAGTTAGAAACCGCATATCTTGGTCATGTTATTAGTAGTGAAGGTATTAAGCCAAACCCCGACAAAGTTAAAGCTATCGAAAGTTATCCGTTGCCCAAAACCACTAAATAAATCAAGCAATTTTTAGGATTATTAGGATACTATAGGAAATTTATACCCGACTTTGCCCGTGTGACTAAACCAATGACTAAATGCTTAAAAAAATCTAATAAAATTACCTTAGATTCCGAATATATTAATTGTTTTGAGAAATGTAAGACATTACTAACTAACGACCCTATACTGCAATACCCGGACTTTACAAAAGACTTTATCTTAACGACAGACGCTTCAAATGTAGCCATAGGTGCCGTTCTTTCCCAAGGGCCCGTAGGATCTGACAAACCGATTTGCTATGCCTCTAGGACTTTAAATGACAGCGAGCTAAACTACAGTACCATTGAGAAAGAACTTTTAGCAATAGTATGGGCTACAAAGTATTTTAGACCCTACCTATTTGGCCGTAGATTTAAAATTCTTACTGACCACAAGCCCCTTCAATGGATTATGAACTTAAAGGAGCCTAACTCCAGACTGACCAGATGGCGACTAAAACTAAGTGAATACGACTATAGTGTAATTTATAAAAAGGGAAAATATAATACCAATGCGGATGCTCTCTCTCGCATTCAGATTAACAACGAAGAGATAGAATCCCTCCTTCAAGAATGTGGTATTGATACTTCGGTAGTACCTGAACCACCAGGGTCTTCAACCGCCACCATACATACATCAGCAGAGGACCCCATTCTTGAGATACCCATAACTGACGAATCCCTTAACAAATTTCATAGGCAAATCTGTTTTACAATCGTAGGTGACATTAAAAGACGGACAACTGTGACAAAACCTTTCGACACCCATACACGGACCCACATACAAGTATCTGAATCAACATTAGAGCAGGACGTAGTTAACGCCATTAAAGAATATGTAAACCCCAAATTAAAAACCGCCCTTAAGATTACCCCACCATTAGGCATGTACTCTATCATACCAATTCTACAAAGATGTTTCAAAAGCTCATCTATGAATTTAGTTTTGACAAAAACCGAGTTAGAAGATGTGAAAGAGTATTTAAGACAGCAGGAAATAATTAGACATTACCACGAAGGAAAGACAAACCATAGAGGAATTAATGAATGTTATCTAGCTCTGTCCCGTCGCTATTACTGGCCCAAGATGAGAGAGGAAATCACTAAGTATATTAACGAATGCACTATATGTGGACAGACGAAATACGATAGGAACCCTATAAGACCTCAATTTAACGTTGTACCACCAGCCACTAAACCATTTGAAATTGTCCACCTCGACTTATTTACTGCTATGAACGAGAAATACATTACCTTTGTAGACTCTTTCTCAAAATACGGACAGGCCTACCACTTACGTGATGGTACAGCAGTTAGTATTTTACAAGCACTACTAACCTATTGTACACACCATGGGCTACCCCTGACTATAGTGACAGACAATGGTACCGAGTTTACAAATCAACTCTTTGCTGAATTTATAAGACTTCACAGAATTAACCACCATAGGACTTTAGCTCACTCCCCCAATGATAATGGCATTATAGAAAGATTTCATTCGACTCTACTTGAACACTTACGAATACTCCGACTAAGACATAAAGACGAACCGACTATTAATCTAATACCCTATGCTATAATAGCCTACAATAGTTCAGTACACAGTTTTACCAAATGTAGACCCCATGACATAATAAGAGGACATTTTGACCCAAGAGACCCATTAGACATCGATATTAATGAATATCTAATGCAACAGTACATTCTGACACATAGGGATCAAATGAAGACGGTATATGACTTAATTAATGAATCTACAACAGTTGACCGTACAAACTTAATGACTAACCGAAATAAAAACCGTGAGCCAGAAGTCGAATACCAACCTGACCAACAAGTCTTTGTTAAGAATCCATTAGCTACCAGGCAAAAATTAGCACCCCGATATACTCAAGACACTGTTCTTGCTGACCTCCCCATACATATATATACCTCCAAAAAGAAAGGACCCGTCGCCAAATCCCGCCTTAAGCGTGCCCCTAAGAAGTGTAAATCATTACAGGTTTCGACTGGTACTCCTAGCGATTCACCTGACAATGGCGAGCGAGATAAGACTTGAATCACTGGACAATGGACCTGGACTTCTCCCCTTCAAACTTGGTCAAGCCAAACTCATTACCCATTATCATTCCTTCATACAATATAGAACTTTCTGACTTAGAACATCATCTTAATTCTATTAATAACCAATTAGACTATTTTAGAACCGAATTAGATAATAATACCTTGGCAATATATGAGCTTCAAATAGACTATCTGACTTCTAAACTTAACAAAATCAATTCTCAATTAAAAACTTTAATGCCCAATCGTTCCAAAAGAGGACTTTTTGATGGACTTGGATCTTTCATAAAAAGTTTAACAGGAAATTTAGATCATTCAGACGCTGTAAAGTATAATAATGCAATTAAAATATTAGAGAGCAATGAACAAAAACTTTTATCTGAATTCAATAACCATATTAGTTTGAATAAAGCCTGGATGACCCAACATACACAATTAATAACAAGTTTAGTAGATAATCAGAATAAGATAAACTATACCTTTAAATTAATTTTGGATAAAGGATATATTTCGGAAATTAAGTTTGCAAAATTCGCACAGCTTTAAGCAATTATTAGTGAGAACGCTGAAGATTTATATTTAGAGTTAATTAGATTAGAAAATATTCTAGCTTTTATTCGTGCATCGAGCACACATCATAGCATGTTAGGGTTAGCTAATTTAGAGAATATGATAATTAGACTTAAGGAAATTTATGGTAACAAAGAAGTAGTGGATGCAGACATAAGAGAATACTACGATATTATTAGACCTGGTAGTTATTTTATTGGTAAAAGATTGGTAATTATATTTAAATTCCCCATTATATCCCCCGATACATTTGAATTATTCCGTCTCTCCATTGTTCCTAACAAATACCAACAGACCTTTTTACCACCACACCCTTTTATGGCAACCAATGGAAAATCTTTTATGTACATGGAGGCTGAATGCCCGAAGTTTGGTCTTCAACTTCTCTGCGAGGAAAAGGGCAACCTGCAACCAAGAGACCACCCCGATTGCATCCAAAGTATCATAGCTAACCAACTAATAGAGAAATCGTGCAACCCTACAATAATATCATTCACAAACGAAGCCATGGAACGACTGGATGACCGTCACTATACCCTCATCTTTCCACGACCTACGAAAGTCGAATTACATTGTGGACGCGACGAATATCTATCACTATCCGGAAGCTATCTCGCCACTATTCCATATGAGTGTTCGCTTCGTACAGATACACTTACGATTATTAACATCAATGATGAAGTGAAAGGTCAACCGTTGAAAATTACTGAAGTCTCAAATAACTACGTCACCAGAGAAGATCGCAATACTCCTGAAATAACCCTCAATACTATCAATCTCAAGAACTTGCATAACTTGGAGGACAGAATATTCTTGCAGAAACCAATAGAACTGAGCAATATAGACCCAGCATTGTACCATACAACGATACCTCTATATGCCGTTGTAATTGGTGCATTAACAGTCGCCGCAGCTATAATTATTCGCCGTTATCTACAAAGAAGCAGACCAGGCATCGCTACTACAAAGGAAATTTCAGAGAAGAGCAAAGAGCCCATATATGCAGTTCCTGGTGGAACAGATATGAGTGAACCCGTGCCAGCAACATTTTCGCTCAAGGTTCTCAAATAGTTGCTGCTCTGGGGGTGGAGGTGTTACAGCCCTAGCCTGTTAGAGGATCGCTGATGGCGCGCTCCGATCTGCACCGTCAGTACGCGTGTGCCCTAGATAAATTGTTTTTGCGAACTTTCTTAATAAATGTAATTTCTAGAATTAGCATTCAATATCAGCTACCAGAATTGTAGTGTATTGTCTCACTGATTATTTAAATTGTAATTTTAAATTAATTAATTAAATAGTTTTAGAAAAGTTTTGGTTTTTTTTAAGTCCTCCGGCTGTCGTTAACGTATTTCGTGAATGAAATACAAACAAACAAACAATATTGGTATATTTAAAATAGGAAAAGTCATATAATGCCCCCAGTGCCATGCCTTTTCTCTTTCTGAACAATATTTCTATTTAATACTCGTTTTTACCTATCGGTCCTGATTATGTACTATCTTAATATAGGGGTGGTTACAGCCTTAGATGCAATTTGAAACTTCCTCCAATAGGTTGTTCACTCGCCCTTATTCTGCACTGATCAGCATTGAAACAACTAAGCTCCACCAAGGTAAGCTAGCTAAGGTCTAGTCTATCCTAATATACGCCAGGAGCAAAGGACCTCAAAAAGATTTACAAACAAAATGTATGATAGATTTCTCCTGAATAATCATGTTTTATTTACGACTTCAAATAAGTATTTGTTAACTTTTAGACTTTTGACTGCAACTGTGCGTTGCTGCACTGCTAGGCACGGGTTCTCCCAATTATTCGTGAGGCTTGGAGCTTACTCCCTCACGCAGTTCCGCTGCTGGAGGAGATCCTTACTTCTCTTCGTGAGGTCTTTATAAAATGCGCTTTTTGTTGTACCTAAGTCTTACTTTCTTTTGCAAAATTTATTTATCACATAAGAACGATATAATTTGAAAATAAAATATGGGGAATGGTTGTTCTAGGAGTTCAGATTTTGCTTGTCAAAATTAAATTATATTTTTTTTACCAGATGAGACATGATATTCCATCAATATCATGTACCTGTATAAAGCCTTACTTAGGAATTTGTTGGTTGGTTGGTAAATGGTTTTTGGCAGGGGACTTTTAGCTCTAGGAGCCAATATTTTATGATTGTAACTACGAGTATATATCTTAGAGCTTCAAAGGTACCGAGGGCGGGTATCATGCCTGTCAATGTTGATGCTCTAAGGTATATATTAATTAAATATACTAAAATGTCAATATTTTGACATTACGAAGCGTAGTAACACAAAAAGGCTTTATGAACCAGAAATAAATATAGAGATACATACGGAAATAGGCCAATAGCAAAAGAGCTATAAATAAAGCAGTGCCAAGGCAGTACGTTGCTCCGAGCGCTTTCCCTCTCGACCGGATCCATTGTGCACAGTAGAGCAACACGGCATCCGTCAATGGAGTCGTCGTAAAAACAAGAGAAAGAGCTATAAATAAAGCAGTGCCAAGGCAGTACGTTTCTCCCAGAGCTTTCCCTGTCGGCCATCTGGCACATCCATAGTGCATAGTAGAGCAATGCGGCGTCCATCAAGGGAGTCATTGAAATGCCTTAATAATACGTATAACAAATGTCATGTTAAATGTACAGTTAGTTAGTTACCAGTGTCAAAGTTTTTCTCGAACTTTTCTCAGAATTGACAACGATTTAGGCCATTTAATACCATTATACCCTGACTACTGAGCATTGCTCGGATAAAAACAATTGAGGCATAACTAAAAATAAATGATTCTCAACATCACCCATGGTGGACTGGTAGGCAATGCCAATTTGCATTAAGTTTTACCCTTTGTGCCCCATATTTTAAGGTGTTTCACAGAAATAAATAAATAAGAATAAATAAACTAAAAATAAAAAAGCGCTACATTTTTGACTGAGGTTTGAACCCGGGTCTCTAAATCTGCAGTCAGCCTACGTAACCATTCCGCAAAGGTAGCTGTAATGCGATCGACGAAATTCTTATAGAGATCTTTCAAATCGGCATTGTCATTTGCTTGACGGCGTTCTACGTCACAGTATAATTAATACTCACCAATAGATGTCAGGAAGAGTAATTTTTTTCACATTTTATTTGAGTTGATTATATACGATACGATATTAATTTACGAATAAAACGACAATTTCTAAAAATGAAACCTAGCTGGATCGATTAATCACCCCCGAAATCCCCTGGACACCAAATTTCCTGAAAATCGCTGGAGATATCAAATTATCGCAGTCCGAATCGTCAACGACCCAAGATTGACTGACAGGCTAGAACCGCTTAGCTTGCGAAGAGACATAGGCTCGCTCTGCGTGTTCTACCGACTTTACTATGGTGAGTGCTCCGAGGAACTCTTCAAATTGATGCCTACATCACCATTCCATGATTATACCACCAGACGAAGGTTAAAGTTCCACCGGCACCATCTGGACTCGTGGCGGTCCTTCACAGTCCGCTTTGCACGCTCCTTTTTACCACGGACGTGTAGGTTATGGGACAACCTTCCAGCTGAGGCATTCCCAGTGGACTATAACATGGGGTTCTTCAAGAAAGCTGTAAAAAAAGCTCTCCTCCAAAGCCGGCAATGCTCGGGCGGCTCCCCTAGGGTTGCCCGTGTCCATAGGCGACGGTGATCGCTTAACATCACGCGGCCCGTCTGCCTTATTGTTAGGTTTATTTATTAAAAAAAAAATATCTATATTCGTATATACAAGAATTGTTCATTTAAAGGTATTAGATTATGCTGGTAAGTGCAAGTTCACAAACTTTATATGGCCTTGAGAATATCTGAGGTTCTCACGGGCTATGAATATTGGAATTTATTCGCGATTCTTTGTTTCGCCAAGCGTGATAAAGCTTTAAAACATAAAATTACTAACTACATTACTGAAATAGGATTACCTAGGAACAGTTAAAGGTGCACACTGGAATCGAACGCGAATACTTTCGGAAGATAGATCCTTTAACAACTGGGCTACTACTATTTGCGATGCAATAATTTGCGCTGAAATTGCAGCATGTATGCACTGTATGCATCTGTATTACTAGAATGCATCTGAAAACATACGTCTGCAACGAAGTTATTTGTACATTCCAAAAGGACGGACTGTATGGCAACCAACCTGCGACTGCGTTGCTCTAAGACTAAGCAAACATGCTATAAATAAACCGGAAACTATATTGGAAGCTTAACAGTCATTAACAACTCGACTCGTAGCTTCATATTGACGGATTTGCTGTACTGAATTTATTTTAGCATAATATGGGTGACTTTACAGACGGTACGGCTTTGTCCGCATGTACATTACATAATACTAGTGGGCCCTGCAGACGTTGTCCTTATTTTGTATGGTCTTCTTCTCTTCTTTTCAGCCTTTTGTAGTCCACTGCTGGACGTAGGACTCCCCTAACGTTCGCCACTACTCCCGGTCCTGCGCCTTCTGAATCCAGCGGCTTCCCGCTGTCTTCTTTAGGTCATCAGTCCACCTGGTTGGAGAGCGGTCTGTACTCCTTTTGCCGAGACGTGGTCGCCATTCAAGAACCTTTCTTCCACAACCCATAAAGTCGCAATGCAACAGCAATTGCGTTGCCGCTTTTTAAGCTGATATTTTTTTAAAGGCATGCAGACCTCGTGATGTCAAAAGTTAGCTGCAGTGCATAGATTTTTTTCAACCTTTTTAGGTCCCACTACTGGGTACAAATCTCCTGTAACAAGCGAGAGGAGTACATAGATATCTAGACACAATCTCAAAAGTGTCAGATAACAATTTATTAAAGTTTTCTTTAGGTACTCATCGAATGTAACGGTTCAATGAGCTTGAGGTTCGCAGAGCAATCCAGTATCACGAACATTTTTTTTATTTTTAAGAATCATTCATAATTTTCCTTCTATGCTTCTACACGCAAACAAGCTGTAAACCCAAAGGTAGACAGACTTAGAGCAACAAAGGTACTCGCCCTGTGTCATACCTGTCAATTTTGAATCAAAATTTTGAATCAAAATTGACAGGTAGAGCATACAGCGTAGAGCATCAAAATTTTTGATGCTCTACGCTTTTGATGACACACACACAAACAAACACACACACACACACACACACACACACACACACACACACACACCAAATACACACTGTAGTTTAAGATACCTAATTTAAATTTAATTTTAATTTTAATTTTATAAACTGTTATCTTTTGTTCTTTTTAGTTCTTTTTTTGGAATTTAATAAGATAAGTTACTTTTTATTATATCTGCTTTGTTAGCTATTGTAGCACCAAAAATGGGAGAAGACGCTGGTCTCTGAAACACAGTTTTAACTACCTCAGAGACCAGAGACTTCACAATATAGTCTGTACAAATTGCTGTCAATAAAGATGATTATTATCTTAGACTAAGAATAATGTACTTACGTACTATAGACAGAGGCATATTTTCATTACGGCACGCTAAAGCGAGATCGAAATATACTTAAAGAACTTGTTAAAAAGAGATGGGAGCGAGATTTTCTGTCCTATTCGGTGTAACCACATATTTTGACAGTGCCCTTTAATTATGTGGCAGGCAAACTGTGGAAGTCGGGGTGACATTGTTGTTTTATAATATTTATGTGTTAAAATCGATTCTCACAGCTGTGAATTGTGTTGTATTAAAAGCAAATAACATTTTTCTAGTTCCATAATATGGTGAGCTGCAGTATTTTAGGTTGTAAGAGCCGCAGTGAGCGTAAACAGGAAGGCTGCCGGAAGGTATTACATTTTACGCGTAAGTTAAATACTTCTCTTTAAAATGTACTAAATATGTATTGTTTATATATAGATATTTAATTACTTTTGTCTTATAACTAGTCATTCAACGTAAATATAGTGAAATTCGTGAAAATAAACTTATATTTGTTTATTTCAAACATTGTCAAATTCGAAATTGTGTTGTCAGATTTCGAATAAAAATATCCTCCCCGTATTATTAAAAAATTAACCATCTTATTTAAATATAATTATTTTTAACAAAAACAGTGACAATAATAATATCAAAGATTATGTGTTACCTCATTAGTAGTTAGTAACATTTCAAGCGGGAGGCTCAAATACCTAAAATAGTTTATATATAACTATTTAAGTGGAGACCAGTAAAATGTTATAGGCTGGGTGCACCAGGCGCGGTCGCAGCCTTCAATTTTGGGGGGAGGGTCGCCAAGAAATTTGAGGGAAGAAGTGTCTCAAATTTATTTATTTATTTATTTATTTATTATTCAAGCTGTCAACATCTTGCTTACAGTTAGGAACCAAACACAAGAGTGAATAAGTTTAACAAAATTAACTAATCGTATTAAAGGTAAAACTAATGTATCTAAAACTATGTACTTGTAATACTGCTGCCAGCAGTGAGACCCTCAAGGTAATGTGTCGCAGCTTTGCGTAGCTGATTTATGGTACATATAAAGATATCCAATTCTGCATCCGCCCTTGATATTTCATTAAGGAGTCTTAATGCCCTTGTGAGTGGAGCCCACCTATGTAACGCGGTACGCGACTGAGGTAGTGTAAACACATTGCGGCGGGTGGCACGGGCGGCGCCGCGGGTGGGAACCGCGAACCCCACTTGTGACAGAAGCTCTGGATTGTATGTCATACCACGCACTAGCCGGAAAAAGTAGAGGACCAGTGAAATATTACGGCGTACTTCAAGCATCTGCGTCCCGACCATACCTAGGATGAAAGTAGTGGGATACAAGTAAGGGTAATAGCCGTATGCTCTCATATACACGTACCGCACAAAGACCTTTTGCACTTTCTCGATTATGAGCTTATAGCTAGATTCGTGCGGATTCCAAATTATTGAGTTTGTTTCAAGTGTGCTTCTAACTAAGGCATTATACAGAAGATGGAGTGTAGATGGTTGCTTGAAACATTTACTGTGTCGAAGTACGAACCCTAGGTTCTTTCGTCCGGCCTTTGCTATTGTGTCGATATGCGTGCGGAAAGTCAACTGGTTATCAAAGATGGTACCGAGATCTTTTATAGAAGTGACTCGCTTTAAAGGATTCCCAGCAATGTTATAGTTAGTGTAGATGGGATCACGTTTGCGTGTATATGAGATTACGGCACACTTGTCTATGTTAAGTTGAAGTCCATTACGCGATCCCCACGTGTAGACGTTGTGTATGTCAGCTTGGAGTAACTTCGTATCAACAGTAGACGATATGGTCTTGGCAAGTTTAACATCGTCTGCAAACATGAGGCAGTATGAGTGTTTAAGTGCTTGGGGAAGATCGTTTATGAGGATGAGAAACAGGATAGGACCAAGGCTACTGCCTTGCCCTATTCCGGAAGTGACATTATAGGTGTTAGACTTGTAACCATTGTAAAGGACATATTGGTTACGGTTAGAAAGATAAGAAGTAAAAAATTGTGATAAGTTGTTAGAAAATACAGTACCCATTTTCGCGAGAAGTATGTTACAATCTACCTTGTCAAATGCCTTTTGGTAGTCGAAATAGGCTACGTCAACTTGTTTTTTGGCATCTAGTTCGTTAGAAATTAGAGTGGATATATTAATGAGATTAGTTGAAGTTGAGCGACCCGGCAAAAAACCGTGCTGCTCAACGCAGAACCAGTGTTTGAGCTGCATAAGTATTTGGGCTTGCAAAGCGTATTCAAATACTTTTGCGAAGCAATTTAATACAGCTATGGGACGGTAGTTACTCACTACGCCTTTTGGTCCGCTTTTATGAATGGGAGTCACACGGGAGATTTTCCATTGTGATGGGTAAATTTGCTGGTCCAGAGCCTTATTAAAAATCGAGAGCAGAGGGTTAATGAAAATGTCCCGGCAATCTTTTACAATAAATTGTGGAACGCCGTCTGGCCCTTGAGTTAGTTTGCCACCTAGTTTTTTTAAGGCAGTACGGACTTCTGACTCAGTTAGTCGCCTAATGCAAACAGTAGTGTTCGTGTCGATGCCGGCAGTTGTCGGTACGGCGAACGCGGCACGGTTTAGAGAAGGGGTGCGTTTTAAAAACACACTTTCAAAATAAGATGCAAAGGCATTAGCGACCTCTTGGTGACAGGTCATATTAAAGGTCACTGGGTCATTAGATCGCTGTTTTTTCCTAACGTTTTCCCAGAACGCTGATGGATTAAGATTCAATTGTATTTCAAGTGCGTGGTGATAGTTATCCATGCTATTAGCGATAAGAAGCTTCGATAATTTGCGAAAATAAATAAATAAGGATTGGAATAATTGGTAATTCGATATTTTATATGATAAATGATAGTAATTTTTTAAATTTATACAATTAATGATATTTTTGTCAAACCACTCAGGGTAATTCCAGCGGTTGGGCGGTAATTTTTTTAACGGCACTAGTTCGTTAAATATTTTATTCAGCGCAGAATACAGACATGCCACAGCTTCTTCACAAGTAGGCGCAGCGTACACCGGCTGCCAATCCATATTAGCTATGTAGTTGTACAATTCGCGATAGTTCACTTTACGAAAATTACGGCTAGTATGAGTATCACCAGGACGCTTGCAGAAGGGCTGATTTATCACCTGACTATTCGTACTTAATGCCAATGTTATGTCTAACGGAGGATGGTGCACTTCGGTGTCGACAAGACCCCAAGCGGATTCGGAAATAGATGGTGAATTTTGTTCGCATTGAAGCAACACTAGATCCAAGATACGGCCTAGACCGTTGGCAACAGTATTACATTGACGTAAGTTGCATGCAGACAAAAAACAGTTAAATTCAGTTCCAACAGAATGTGACGCAGATAGATATGAGCGCCGCGCCGGCGCGCCGCCGCCGCCGCAGATTTCGCCGCGCCGCCGCCGCCGCGAAAAGGAAACGGCGCGCCGAGTGAGCGAGAGAGATAGTTGAATCGGTCACTATAAGAGGCAGGCAGATATAAAAGGCAGACGGGCCGCGTGGTGTTAAGCGATCACCGTCGCCTATGGACACGGGCAACCCCAGGGGAGCCACCCGAGCATTGCCGGCTTTGGAGGAGAGCTTTTTTACAGCTTTCTTGAAGAACCCCAAGTTATAGTCCACTGGGAATGCCTCAGCTGGAAGGTTGTCCCATAACCTACACGTCCGTGGTAAGAAGGAGCGTGCAAAGCGGACTGTGGAGGACCGCCACTAGTCCAGATGGTGCCTGTGGAACTTTAACCTTCGTCTGGTGGTATAATCATGGAATGGTAATGTAGGCATCAATTTGAAGAGTTCCTCGGAGCACTCACCACAGTAAAGTCGGTAGAACACGCAGAGCGAGCCTATGTCTCTTCGCAAGCTGAGCGGTTCTAGCCTGTCAGTCAATCTTGGGTCGTTGACGATTCGGACTGCGCGCTTTTCAACGGAGTCAAATGGGTGTAGCTGGTATTTTGGTGCTCCTGCCCAGAGATGAGAGCAGTACTCCATATGGGGTCATACCTGGGCTTTGTACAGCGTCAGGAGTTGCCCCGCAATGAAGTACTGCCTCGCCCTATTGAGGACACCAAGCTTTTTGGACGCCAATTTGGCTTTGTGCTCCAAATGACTCCGGTACTGCATTTTACTCGTAATGTCAACTCCCAAAATACCGACACTTTCACCGAAGGTGAGCGCGGTACCCTGGAACTTGGGTGCTATAACAAATGGCGTTTTTTTGACCGGTAAACGCGCAAACTTGTGTCTTCGTGAGGTTAAACTCGACAAGGTTAAGTCGACCCCATTCCGAGACCCGCTCCAGAGAGTTCTCGACTTCAGACACAAGTTTGATTCTACTTTCCTCCACTTGTGACCTAGAGGGATTGGCTCGACAGGTGCGTCCACCGTACTATCATCTGCATAGCAATGTATACTGCGTGATTGTTGCAGCATGTCATTGATATGCAGAATGAATAGTGTAGGAGACAGCACTGAGCCTTGGGGAACACCGGCATTAATGGGAAGCCCATCCGTCAACAACGACCTTAATCTGCCGCTCAGACAGAAAGTTTGCCACCCAGTTGCATAGCCTCAGGGGAAGACCGTAAGATGGAAGCTTCGCGAGAAGGGCCCTGTGCCAGACCCGGTCAAAGGCCTTTGCGATATCCAAGCTGACTGCCAGAGCCTCCCCGTTGCCCTCGACTGCTTCAGCCCAGCAGTGTGTGAGGTATACCAAGAGATCACCGGCCGACCGTCCCTGGCGAAAGCCATACTGACGATCGCTAATCAACCGGTGCTTCTCGAGGTACCTAAGGAGCTGCGTATTTATAACACGCTCCATCACCTTAGAGAGCAGGGAGGTTATCGCAATGGGCCTGTAGTTGGACGGGTCCTTTTTCGGGATTGGGTGTACTAGGGCTACCTTCCACGAAGACGGTACTTTACTAGTGGTGTAGGAAAGCGAGAAGAAGCGCGTTAAGACGGGAGCCAACTCGGGAGCGCACGTCTTTAATACGATCGCGGGGATATCATCCAACCCGCTCGACTTCTTGACATCGAGGGCTAGCAGAGCTCGTCTGACGGCCTTTTGAGTGAAACACACGTCTTTCATCGAGCTCTCACACTGCTTCATGGTCGGCGGTGTGGCACCTCCGTCGTCCAGAGTCGAGTTTGAGGCAAACAGGGTACCCAGGAGATCGGCTTTCCCTTTTGCCGTGTGAGCCAGAGTATCGTCCGGTTTGCGTAAAGATGGTAGAGACGACCGACAGAAGTTACCTTCGACAGGCTTGGCAAGCGACCAAAAATCTAGACTCCCGCAAGGGTAGCTTGATAGACGCTGGCCAATTCTGCCGACGTGCCTAAACTTCGCCTTGGCTATTTGCTTCTTTGCCGAACGGGAGGCAGCGTTGAATTTTTTCCGAAGCTTAGACGAGTTGGCTTCTTGCTTAAGGCTAGAAGCCTTAGCGCAAGAACCATTAAACCAGGGCTTGTTTCGCCCGCCAATGGATACTACAGAGTTGAGAATAAAACCAATCATGCCCTGTCGTATCACATCGGCTATCGATTCCGCACACGTGCTAGGATCACCCGAGGTGAAGCACAGCTGCCTCCACGGGTAGGAAGCCAGGAATTCCCTGAGTCTATCCCAGTCCGCTGACCCGTAATGCCAGATTTGACGCTTCCCATTGGGTCGAGAACCTTCTGGGGGCGGCAATGGTACGGCAGAATCTACCAGGCGATGGTCAGAAGTCCCAGGTGGGGTCCGAACCGTCACCCGGTAGTTAGATGGATGGGTGGTCAGCAGAAGGTCCAGCAAAGAGGCAGTATGGGTCTCAATATCTGGTACTCTGGTGAAAGTGTGTACCACCTGCGTCAACCCATATATTATGCCAAGGAGAGGTTGTAAGCGGCCCTGCCAGCAAAGTCGGTGATTCTCGATCCCAACCATTCGGGCATTATTTTTAAGTTTTAATAAATGTTAATATTTTCATCGATAAACAACGTGTTTTTTTTATTTTTTATCTGCCAACATCTAAAAATCCTTTGGAGGTCACGCCGCCGACGACGCCGCCGCCGCCGACTCCAAAAAGTCGGCGCGCCGCCGCCGACCTCCCACCCATCGGCGCTCATATCTAGACGCAGAGTATAAATTAAAATCTCCTAATACAACAATAGGTAAGTTTACCGTACAAATAATGTTCTGGATACAGTTAAAAATAGAGAAGTATCTGTTGTCAGGAATATTCGGCGGCAGGTATAGGACACAGCATATAAAACGTAACGCTCTTTTAGTGATTAGTCCAACTATTATCTCGTCGTCCTCTGCGTACGCGCAATTAATATATTTAATTGTAAGCGGCCGACGAGTGGCGAGCAACACCCCGCCGCCCCGCCCCCCGGGTCGGTCACGCCGCAGTACAGTGTAGTCCGACGCAAACAGCTCGCTGTCATGTACGCTATTGTCAAGCCGAGTTTCTGTTAGAGCTATTATGTGGCCACTAAACTCGCTGGTTGCGTTTAGTACAATATTGGTTTTTCCTTTAATCCCTCTCACATTTTGATAGTAGATTTCTATATTTGACTTTTTATTACTCCTGCTGCGAGTATGAGCGAAATCTACGTTTTCGTACGGAGTGCCACGTTTGGAGTGAAGACCCAGCCGGCCAGCTGTTAGGTGAGAGCAAGAAATCGTGGTGCTCAGCTGGTGCCCCAATAATAAAACAGTTATGACTTTCATGGGCTGGTTCGGGTTTTTTTACCGAGAAAGTCACCCCAGGTTTCTTACGATTAAGGTACGCAGTAATATTGCTTTCACTCATAGTTTCCTTAAAATTCCATACGTGGACATATTTAATGTGTTCAGCGATTAAAAGCTCTGCATCTGTAATCCCAGTTGCCTGGACAATGTTTCTACGGCGCTTCCATTGTTTACGACGCGAAGAAACTTGTTTCCAGCCATCGTCTGTGATGCCGGGTTGATCGATGGTAATTTGTGCGTTACCTGCATCACGATCGGGCGGCGTTATATCCGCTTGTTGCATGGCCACCTGAGGAACGGACGTTGTCTTGGGTGTCGGAATGCGCGTGCGCAGTGTAGCTGAGGCGTCAGAGGTGGGCGAATGTCGATGCGGTGCGCTTTGCATTTCACCAATAGGAGCGATGATCCCGCTGGCTGCCCTTGCTTTCTGTCTGCGCGTGTTGATCCCAGTGCGTTCTAGTTGTTGGTTGGTCGCTTTAGCTGCTGCAGTCGGCTCGGTATTGGGCGGCTTAAGGACTAGAATCGGTGGCTGAGATGTAGAATCTTCCGTTATGCCGGACACTTGTTTTGCAGAAAGTTTATCTAGTTTGGCCTCCAAGGATCGAACTGTTTCGAGGATCATGTTAATTTTAAGCTCTAAAGGTAGGACGGCATCATGGATCAATTTGAGCACCTCACTAGACATTTTTGCTTCCATTATTTCACTGGTTTAAATTAAAAAACTTAGAGGTCGTATAAGTACGTGTTGTCACGATCGCGGTGCGGGGGGGAAATTCGCTTGTTTTACCTTCCATGTACGCATGACTGACGGATTGGGGGGGGGGGGGTCATGTCCTGTGAGCCCCCCACCTGGGACCGCGCCTGGGGTGCACGTTATGAGCATTTTCCCGACATATTAAATTTCACTCACACAGACTATAAAAAGATACTCCATACATTTTGTATTAGACATTATGAGAAGTTTACCAGACGAATTTCATCTCATGTTGCTGTCATATTTTTTTCAGTTTTCCAACTGACGCTCTTGCCGAAAATAAATGGATTCAGGCCACTGGACGTATTGACTGGCAACCATCAATTTAATTCCGAATTTGTTCGGTCTATTTTGAAAGCCATTTATTGACCAAAAGAATAAAGAGAAGAAAAATAATAATAAAATTGATACAAATGTACATTTTTATATATTGCGTTATAACTAAGTGTTTACTTTTATCTTTGTAATATTTGAATAGCTCATTAAGGTAAATATGACGTACTAAATATGTATTAACTGCTTTTGTAAACACCCATATTGGTGCCATTAAAAATCTTTGTATTTGTCTTTTATTTTCTCCTATATGTATGTCCTGTAATTTGCTGACCCAATTAACTTTATGCCAGTCAACCAATCTAAACTCACAAACAACCAACCATAATGCACAAGCATATAAATCCTTTCACAGTTTGGTCTGCCAATGTTTATAGTTTACTTGCTTGATATTGTAGATTACCAAATTTGGGGGGAAAATATGATAAGTGGGTAACACTGGCTGCGAAAAAGAGATGCCAACAAAGTGGTTACACCGACCCGCTGTCTTTAGGATTATTGGTCTTTGATTATTATAGATGATTATTATACCAATTTATGTGATGTAATCTTAGAGCATCAAAGGTACTGACTCACCCTTTGTCATACCTAGATACTTGTCAATGTTGATGCTAAAAAGCTGTAAACAGATAAGCTGAACGAGGATAATTTATGGCCAGTGTATTAGGAAATATTAAAATAGTTCCTATTTCTATTGAAAATGTATTATTCTGTTTTCATTAAATGTTTGAAACGTCAATGTCATAAATTACTCTTTTATCCCAACTCAAAACTTTAATGTAGAAAATGAGAAAATTTTAAAGTAAAAATAACAAATATCTTCACAGCAGCAACAATTTAGTGACTAAAGAAAGCAATAAAAAAGAATATGTTGCCATCTAGCCTAGTTAATGCAACGAGAAATGCTTTGTCGAAATTCGTAAACACTTCAAAGAAAAGCGATGGGTTCTTTTATCGTGGATATGCGAAAATGCAAGGAGACGATAGTTGTCGTAAGGCAAACGTCGATATTCCCCCTGAGGTAGACCCCGCTTGTCCTGTACCCTGCGAGCAGAGGAGGAAAAAGAAAGAGGGCATCCTTCATAGGATTAAAATGAAAGTTGTAGAAGGCGGCACGAACTTCGGAAGTGAGTTGAATTTTTAATTTTAAGTACGACAACTTTGTCCATGCCTACAAATGTTCAGAGTCCAAGTACATTTTTCCGCTAAAAACAAGCATAAAGCCGCGTAGTTCTCATAAACGCTAAACATAACAAATTTTATTACTTACTGGAAACTGACTTGAATACACATCGTTCACGTTATAGGGCTAGATCTCAAATAACACTTGAAAACTTCTATGGTGGTTTTTAGGGTTCCGTACCCGAAGGGTGCCAACGGGACCGTATTACTAAGTTTCCACCGTCCGTCCATTTGTCTGTCATCAGGCTGTTTCTTATGAACCGTGATGGCTAAGCATGAATGGAGAAGCAGACGAGCATGCAGGCCACGTGGTATTAAGTGGTCGATGCATTCCATGGACATCTACACACACAACCTGAAGCAAGCCTAAGACTTGCTGTCAGTGGTCGTAGGCAGTGGCGTTGCTACTCCGAAGGCAGATGGTCGCTTCATGTAAATCTGGCCGGCAACTGTACCTTTTCACCGAAATTGTAATGGTACTTTCCATCGGAACTATTAATAATATAATAATATGTTTATTTCGAATCAGTCTGGCAGCAATTACCTTTAGGATGGCGTTGTCACTGGATCGAAGGCGCTGCAGTTGAGACGCTGCCCTTTTACGCATTATAGCGGCAAACCCATCTACGTGAGCGTCTGCAAACATTTTAGAGTGCCTCTAAAGCGCCACGACAGTCCCAACAGCATCCTAAAGGCGTTGTTATATTGAACACGCAGAGTGCTGTAGGCTCGGCGTGTATATACCACCCACACCCCGCTGGAGTAAAAAGATTGGCAGGATTTAAAGATCCGCCATCTGCATAAATGTATTGTTTCGTAGCACCATTTCGTCGCGTACAATGCCCAAAGAAGGTTTGCATGGAGGTGGATGAACCTGAGCCGAAGGCGCTGCCACCACCCGAGCGGAAGGTGCCTCCGCTGCCGCCGCCTCGGCCCGGCGTCCAGGTTTCAGTCCTCGGCGCGGACACCCCTGTTGGCCAGTACATAGCTCTGCTGCTTAAACAGTGTCCTTGTATTAAGAAGTAAGTTTCTTTTGTTTCTTAATGAAGAAAAGCAAATTATTTCTTAATGGGTGAAGAAATACCCAAAGAAGGTATCCCTGAAGATGGAAAGGAATCAGAATCAAAGACGCAGCCACCGCCGGTTACAGCACAAACTGTGAAGTACGTCAGTTTTGCTTGTTACTTAATGGAGTAGGTAATTGTTGGTTAAAAGATTGAAGTTCTTCTAATGTTCGAAGAGAGTATCAGTGGACGTGAAAGAATCAAAACCGTTAATCGGCAGCATTTACATTTACATTTTGATTCAACTGAAGGTGACATTACAAAGAATTTTTACCTCTTCGATTCTATAGCAAATAAATAAATCAAGTACTAGAATATTATAAAAGATTCAAAATTACGTAACCCAACTAAGTTATTTTGAAAGATATTTACCAATGGAGGTATATATAGAGAATTATATATCTCTTAAAGTAATATAATATTTATTTCAGTCAAGCTAGATCACTCCAATGGTAAATCGTTGGCCCACAAGTTACGGTCGTTGGTTCCCGCCCGCCCTTGGGGACTCTTCATGTATTTTGGTGTCACAGCGAATAGAATTTTATAGCAACCTTTCAAATGCCAATAAATATCGAAACGTTCTTTAAATTTGGTCGTTACCAAATCAACACACGTGTGTACGTCTCCAGAAAATAAGCATTTATGGTCTAGTTTGTATTTTTACTCTCTTCTAATGTCTAAAAGTCGTTGTTTACACTGTACACGAAACTTATTCTGTACTGTAAATATTTTTGAACAGCAGAAACTTGAGATACTTGAGCAATTCTCCCAGTACACGTACTAGGCCCGTTCCAAATCAAACTGGAGCAGCGTAGTGAACAAAGCTTTAGGTTTCTCCCAGTACACGTAGTACTAGGCCCATTACAAATCAAACTGAAGCAGTGTAGTGGACTAAGCTCTCCCAGTACACGTAGTACTAGGCCCGTAAAAATCAAACTGGAGCATCGTAGTGGACTAAGCCTTAGGTTTCTTCCTGTATACGTAGTACTAGGCCCATATCAAATCAAACTGGAGCAGCGTAGTGGACTAAGCTTTAGGTTTCTCCCAGTACACGTATGTAGTACTAGGCTCGTTACAAATCAAACTGGAGCATCGTAGTGGACTAAGCCTTAGGTTTCTTCCTGTACACGTAGTACTAGGCCCATATCAAATCAAACTGGAGCAGCGTAGTGGACTAAGCTTTAGGTTTCTCCCAGTACACGTAGTACTAGGCCCATTACAAATCAAACTGAAGCAGTGTAGTGGACTAAGCCTTAGGTTTCTTCCTGTACACGTAGTACTAGGCCCATATCAAATCAAACTGGAGCAGCGTAGTGGACTAAGCTTTAGGTTTCTCCCAGTACACGTATGTAGTACTAGGCTCGTTACAAATCAAACTGGAGCATCGTAGTGGACTAAGCCTTAGGTTTCTTCCTGTACACGTAGTACTAGGCCCATGTAAAATCAAACTGGAGCAGCGTAGTGGACTAAGCTTTAGGTTTCTCCCAGTAATAGCTAAAAAATGCAGCTAGTAAAGAATTTCATTGGTACCTAGATTTTTTATTTTAGATATTTCTTATTGAACAAGATGGCAATTTTTACCACAAAAATATCCAGTAAATACTTAAAAGGGCAAAGGTAGCAGTATAAACAACGCATAAAGGTCACACATGATTTTTATGGCGGCTTCAAAACCTTTGCCGACTTTATTCGATGAAACGAACCAAAATCAACCCCTTGCCATTTAAATGTCAAATCTCTCGAGGGCGTAACGTTATAATTCGCTGACCGAATAAATAATTTTCAATTGATATGCTGACTGGATACTTAAATTTATGATTTCAATTGTATTAATTCCAAATTAAAATTATTATTGTCTCATTATTAATAGAGACCTCGTTACGGAATTTGCTTCTATAACAAATTGAAAGAGGTTTGAGAATCATAGCCTATTTATAACTCAGGGCTATTAAACAGTCCTGAGTTATAAATAGGCTAGGGCATTTGATTCTAACAACATCACCCCTTCACACCAAATAAAACTTCTTAAAGAGACTTCTTAAGATTAACCGGCATTGGAACAGCGTGTTGGAGTAAGCTCCAGGCCTCTCCAATAATGGGGAAAATCCCGTGCCGAGCAGTGGGATGCAAAAAGGGTTGCAAAAAAATATTTGAGGTTGAACTGTTCATGAGTAGCAGCGACCACTAAACGTATCCTCAGTGCTCATACCATTTAAATAAGAATAAAAAATAGGGCACTGGTATTTCATACCCAAAACTTCGACAGCCACAAGCTTAACCTAAGTTGTACTAATTGATTTTTTGCACCTCTCACCCTAAACTTATATATATGTTTGATACGAATCTCTTTCCATGGGTTTTTTTGTTGAAATACTGAAAGAAGTATGTCATAGTCATGTATTCTTACATTTTTGAATTATACCGAATAAAGTTGATGACATTTTACTCGAAGTAGGTTAATTACAGTGCCCGAGTGCTGTAGAAAACGTGGTTTCTCACTGCATGTCCGTCTGATTTACTAACGACTCACCGATTTTACTAGTGCACTGGCAATGCGATGATTGAGAGAAGCAAAAAAACATTAAACAAGTCCTATACCAGGCCTATGTCCGTATTGATGGCTACATCGCTGTGAAATTTGCCATCTATAAGCAAGCTTGAGACCTAATCAAAAGTTACTCAAATCATGTCATGTCCACCTACGCTCTTTATTTATTTATTTAGGACTACCAACATAATTACATGTTGTACATCCGTAACATTATAATAAGCTTCAATTTGATAGCTAGCTAGCTACATATAATTACAATTACAGTCACAGCGTGCAGAAAAATGGTACCTAGTACATTTGAGTGATAAAAATAGTTACTTATGCGTCAAATAAGTTTGATTGAAAAGTACAAAATTAATTTTATAATTTGGTATTGGTTAAAAGTTTTAAAAATTTGAACTTGATTTTTGAAAGTTTGTCAGTGAACAAATATACAGATTGATTTTTATTAGTTAATTCTTTATACAGTCTGCTTAATCTAGGCACCAGCGAATGATGACCAAGATTGGTTCGATAGCGTTTTTAAGTAAGAAGAGAAACGGGGTGCCGTGGTGCACGAGAGGGAACATTGAAAGTAAACTAGTTCAACAACTCGGGGTTCTCCATAGTTCCATTTAGAAGTTTATGTCAGACTTGGTCTTGCTGGGTGCATTGTGATCTATCTATCGAAAAGAGGTGAAAAAAGCCTTTAAATAAGTGATCACTTGACACGATATTACAGTAGACCACGAAGGTCACACGGTCGTTTAATACTTTACTATAAACCATATTAGAGAACTTAATCGTAACAGCTTACAGAAATTGCTCAACGAATTTATGCCCCTATACGAACCATAATTTTCCTAGCATCTTCAGTAGCCCCGTGGGAATCTCGATGCCTCGAATCACAAACATCTATGTTTATAGCTCGGGTGGGAGATAAAATACCTATTTATTTCGATGTATGAGAAGACGGGAATACATTAAATAAACGGCAAGATCGTGCTACTGCAAGTTGGAATATTTTTATTAATGATGTATCGTAGACAGTCTACTATACTCGTATACAATGACATGTAGTCCTACATAGCAGTTTTTGTGCTAGAAATTTCGTAACGCTATTTAGCTGAACTGCTGAGTATCAACGATACCTATTAATCAACTTTTATATAGTACTACTACCAGTTTTACGGGTAGAAATGGGTAAAAATAGCCTGTGTGCTATTCCAAGCTATTTCTCTAACTTTCTTCCATCCATATTGTTTTTTTTTAAACATGGGCGTTTAACCAGCAGCGTTGACGTGTTTTAGGGTTCCCGCAGGATCAGAACCATCCTATGTCCATTCCCAAGACCCACTCTATCTGTGTTCCAAATTTCATTAAAATTGGTTAAGTAGTTTTACTCTTTCACCACCTTCAAGTAAAGTGACAATTAAGACCGTAAAGTACCATCATCGCACTCATTTCTGCCGGGAATCAACTCTATTGTATTTCGGTGGAATGTAGAATTACCGACCAGACTTACATGAGACTACCATAGGCAACTACATGCGGCTTGGGTGAGGCTCACGCTTGCTTAATTGAGTGTAAATGTCCCTGATTTGCAGCGGGCATGTAAATCTACTCAGCGTGGGCACCTCCATTTAATAAAATTAAATCGTTCACCCGACAACCTCGTTAATTTAAGAGCCAACAAAAAGGATATATATCAAGGTTTTACAGGAGCCCCTCATGCCATCACATGGATAATTCGCGAATGTGATAAAGGAGACAGGATTTTATGATCGCGCCGTGACTCGGCTTGCTTGTTTATCACTGGGGTTTATGGCCAGCTAGCTGAACTACACCGTTTCTTCACTTACACCATTGATTAAGCCGTAAAGGCCTGAATTATGACCTCTAGGTTTATATATATACATATATATCTTTTGTTTTAATACTGTGTGTGAAGTAAATCTGGTAAAAGATGAATAAGTAAATCGTCGTTTTGATCGCTCTCGATCGATCTCGTTAGGTAGATTAGGTAGTAAGGGATTTGTCTGTTCGCTGTGTAATTACAGTCCTTTGAGGTTTTTATTTGGACCCTAAAAGAAAATAAAATGTTAATATTGTTTAATTTAATGTTAACTGTCCTAACTCCAATAAATTAAGATCGATACTGAAAACGCATTAAGCTCAGAAGAGCAACGTTCATATCAAGTATGAATTAGCAAATATTCTGAATGTATTGCTGGATAATGTAGACATTAACATTCAAATTGAACACTTTTTGCGTACTACTGCTAGGCACGGATCTTTCTTCACTATTGAGGAGACCAGTAACTTACGAGTACTTTACCATCCTAATCCAATGCGGTTTAGTGGAGCACTCAAACTTACCGTTTATTAAATCTCTCAAATATTTACCGCTATAATCTTAAAAAGGTATCATTTTCAGGTTGCGTTTATACGAAGCGAAAGATTCTCAGTGTTCTGCATGCACCAGGGACCTGTACAAGGTGGTCGAGGACCTCAAACACATTGACACCAATTGCCTCGTGCAAGCTTACAGCTGTGCGTGTCATGAGTTAGAACGATGCTTACAGGTGCGCTGCTCTTTTTATAACGTTACTAGCTGTGCCCCGCGGTTTCACCCGCGTTATTTTTTTTCTAAAGTATCCTTTTTTACCTCTGATAACTCCAAGAATATATGTACAAAGTTTCATGATGATCGGTTGAGTATTTTTTGCGTGAAAAAGTAACAAACAAACATTTATAATATTAGTAGGATAACTATGGTATCCCAAGGGTTCTCTGTGTCGTAGGTACCATTGATACACACAAATACATAAACACAAACAACCAAACCGCATGTATGTAGAAACGCAGACTTTGTTATTTTTAATCTTAGAGCAACAGCCTTCAGGAGAGACGGCATAGCGCCTCGCTTCGATACATATTTTTTGTGCTAAATCTGGTGCGGGGAAAGAACGCACACATTTTAATTTTGTCACACATTCACAAATTTTCTTTTATCGCTACAGACGCATACATTTCTAAATAATGTAAATTTAACAACGTCATAAATTTAACAACGTCATTTTCTATGCACCGTCAACACTGTCACCGACACACACTAGTTGTATAAATAGAAGGCACATTGTGCATGGACGTTGGGACGAGGGGTTCGCCCTTCCTCTGACTGGTGTCTACCTGTCAATTTTGACGCTCTACGTTTTTAATCTATACCAATAATATAAAGCTAAAGGGTTTGCTTCTTTGATTTTAATGCTCTAATCTCAGAAACTACTGGTTCGAATTGAAAAATTATTTTAGTGTTGAATTGTCCATTTATTGAGGAAGGCTATTAAAACCACGCGGACGAAGTCGCGGGCGGCCGCTTTAATATATATTACTATAACCATACTACAACCTTGGACACCCTAGAAGAAATTAAAAAATCTGCCAGAATATTTTAAAAATATTGAATTCGAGTGCTTTTTTACCAACTTCCAAACGAAGGAGGTACTGTGTGTGTCTATTAAAACTATTTTGGAGTGGAGACCTTAGTAAAATAGGTATTTCTTTTCGAACCTAAATGGCTAAATCTAAATTAACTAAATTCTAATTGGGCACCGACTCTAAAATAGTTTTAAGAATCTGATAATGATTCGTAAAATAGTAATAAAAAGTAAAAACCTCAAAACCTCAAGTTAAAAAGGAATTAGTTTTACACCTTCTATAAATATTTAATTTACTAAAATACTAACTGGAATACCAGTAGTTATTTAATTAGAAACAAATTTTATTAAGATAAAATATACCTTTTGATTACTTAAACAACTCTCGTTTAATGACTGTCTAGCGATATTTAACACTTCAAACTTTTAAACTTGAAGCCTGATCAAGTTTTCATGACCCAACTTAATAACTCAGCGAATTATAATATATGTTGAAGGTGACTTATGACCTACTACATTTTCCACTTGGCGACTTCGGCGCTGTCACATTTAGAATTTGCATATCTGAGTGTGCACTCTGCCTTGAGGTCCGTTCACAAATCGTCACATCAACAGAAAATATTTTTTGTGTCTTTTATTTTCATCAACATAGCTTCTTACAAGTCTCGAGTCTCAAGACTGAAGGTTTAGAAAAATTACAAATATTTCATCAAGGAATTAAGGACCTGTATTAATTGTCTATTTGTACTTAAAAGATATATCCTAATCTGCTACCCTATCATTTATTTTCATATACATGGCTACATATAAAATTACATGTCTCGAGTGATTCTTGACGGTATAGAAAAATCACACAAAATTCATTAAGAAATTAAGGGACTTTATTGATTGTCTATTTGTAGTTAAATAATATAACCTAACCTAACCTTTACTGTCATATACATTACCATAGTTACTTATAAAATTACAAGTCACGAATAATTCACGAATAATACTGACGGTACAGAAAAATTACAAATAATTCATAAAGGAGATAAAGAACTATATTAATTGTATACTTGTACTTTACAATATTAAACTTTTATTTTAATTATAAACCACTAGTGGATCCCGCAGACGTTGTCCTGCCTTAAAAGTTTTGTAAGAGGATTAGTTTCTTTATCATCTCAAAGGGTTTATATGTTACTGTGAAATAAAAAAATAAAAACGAATAGTGACAGATGAACTGTTATTCAGACTATGTCAAACTTTTGGACGATGGCGCGAAGAATCAATGTTTGACAATTACTGTTACTAATTATTGTTTATATAGGAAAATAAAATAAGTTATTTTACTATTAATTTCACAATGCTCCCAAATTTTCTCACCGTTTAAACCTTCCCTGGACTTCTACTAATATTTCAAGACCAAAATTAGCCACATCGGTTCAAACGTTCTTGAGTTTTAGCGAGACTATCGAACAGCAATTTATAATATAAAAAACATGAATAAGCCAAAGACAATACTATACTTTATTAATCTATGAAATGAAATAAGAAACGTAAAATTTTTCTTTTCATTTAATATTAAATGGCTAAAAGGATGTTTATACAATGCCGTAAAATGATTTAAAAAAATAAGAAACATAAAAGACAGTCGTGACAATTTTGATAGCTGCGTCAAAATATAAATAACAAACACAGAAATTAAATAATTTTGTAAAGAAATAATAAAGGAAAAGTAAAGTATAAGAATAAAACAAAATAATATAAGTTATAAAATATGATAATGGACGTGAATGAAGTAAGTAATAACATGTAGTGTATTTATAACAATGCACGGCGCATTTCATTCATTCCATTTGCTTCCCGTGGGAATGAGACATTTTCACGCGGCAAAAAGTAGCCTATGTTCTTTCTCAACGTCCTTTCTATGTTTATGCCAAATTTCATCAAAATGGGTTCAGTGGTTTAAGCGTGAAATAGTAGCAGACAGACAGACAGACAGAGTTACTTTCGAATTTATAATATTAGTATGGATTGTTGAGTTTAAAAAAACAATAATCTAGAAAACAAAAAAAAACTAGCAAAATATTTTGACTAACGACAAAGGTGTAAATTTATTAAAAGTAAAAAAATAACATGCCTTGATCATTTTTAGCCCCAATATCGGACCCTACAATATTTTTTAGATACAAGTAACTTTACTTCACCACGCTCGGGCGTTCTTCTGCTGTAATGCGGATTGGAGGAGTTATTTTATGAGTCTATCCAGATCCAAATCCAAAAATGCTGCCATGCCATAATGACGTTTCCCTTCAGCCAAGCCAAGTCATAGCAAATAAGGAGGGAATTGTCTTTATATAAGTCATAGCCAACCATTATTCTGTGTCATTCTGTTTATCAATAAAAATGCAGAAGCTCTATCCGTTTTATATCTGTTTTTTACAATACATAAACTAGTCTCAACTCTCTTTCCAGTAATTGGGAAGACCAGTGCCGAACAGTACAGTAAAACGGTTGCATCCTATAAGCACAAACCTTTACATGCATCGACCACCACGAAACTGGAAAGCAAGTTGAACCACATTAAGCCTAACTTAGTTGTTGGATAGTTTGTTCTGGAAATTTGTGTTGCAACAGCCTACTGTTGTTTACGAGTAGTTCAAGACAGCTTTAGTGATCCTAGGGTAAAACTTGTACTACTGATGTCGTTACTAAAAATATGTAGGCTGCCAACTTTCACTGATTTTCATTACAGGTAATTACATATAGTGCTGACTGATTCATCATCACAGAACCTACACTATTTCGTACATCGAATTAAAGATTCCTTGTGCGAACGCGAATGGTTATGCAAACAAGCAATCAAGCATATTGCGCCTTTTTATTATTTGTGACATTTTTTTTATTGGGAGTTATTTCAGCTGGCATTGTTAAACAACACTAAGTAAGCCAATGAGGGTTTTGTTTGAAATTAATCCAAGCGAATCAATTGTTCTTATCCGAGGTCCAGGTACTTTATATTTACAAAGGCAATTATATCAAGCATTGGTGTTGCGAATACTACCCTGTTTTGTCTGAGAATTTTGAGGCTCGGCTCTCAGGCAATACTTAGAGGGTAAATTTCGTAAAAACTGTTATTCAATCTCCGTCTCCAGCCATGCATGTAGTTCGGGCGGGGGTGGCGACCTCAACCGCTTGCCAATCAATACGACAAACGACGGCCACTCGCAAAAATCACAACCCAAAGTCGTGTTTAAGACTCGATTACATGTTTCTGTTCTGTCTAGTCTAAGCCAAGCGTTGAAAATGTTATAATACTTTTCATATATACTAAGCTGAAGAGCGTATGGCTGGCGGTTAGCGTAGAACGCAAACGATCTATGCAACTAAGCCAAACGGACGCGGTCGGGTGTGAGATGGGTGACCACTAGTGGCAAAAAAATTCATGCGCATTTCCGTGCTTCGGAGGGCACGTTAAGCCATCGGTCCCGGTTGTTGTCGATAGATAACAGTCGCTAAACTTTGTCGGAGGCCTTATGGGCGGTTTGAAAACATCCGACAGCGGGTTGGCCACTAACTCGCATCTCCACCAAGCCGCATTGGAGCAGCGTGGTGGTGGTGAGTAAGCTCCACGCCTCCCCAATAATGGGGAGAGACCCATGCCCAGCAGTGGAAAGCAAAAAGGGTTGCAGCCATACCCAATTGCACAATATTGCACTGCTACTGGTACTTGTACAAAAGAAGAAAGCAAAGGTCGTGTGAAGGTGTCCTCGTAAGCAAAGAATTAAATCTATTAAGTTATCTCGTAATTCTAAGTAGGTTTCAGAATTGGTATAAGGGAATTTCTTTCGCGCTTCCGTGGAAAGATACGGTTCCTGGCCACAATTAAAAATGCATCCACCATTGCACTGCCTGCTACTGGAACCCTCCATAGTAGCAGCCAGCAGGGTTGGGCAAACTTGATCCTTATTTAAGTTTCAATATGGGCGTTTGACCACTTGACTAGTTTTAAACAGGACAGTACATAAGGCAACTTTAGCTTTTCATCGAAACACAATAGAAAATCTATGTTTACACTAGAATAGATGTATGTAGTTTACTATATAAAATTCAATCCATACATGTTCCTTCATATTTGAATTGTTGCAGCTTATGATATAATTGTTTGAGCCAATAAAAAAGGTTAATATTGAATAAATTTCTTTCATTTAGTTACGTTATTTTATTTTTATATTTTTTACCCTTTGGTAATCATACCGTAATTTTATACCTTGATTTTCATTAAAGTTTTTACCACATCAGTTCTCTGAAAACGAATCAAACTCCTTGCCAAGATAGAATAAATACTTGAGAACCTCAGATAACAGTCGTTCGCCTAACATCTAGATATTTTTAATAGCAAAGATATCCACCCGGCGCCAATCTGTCTGTAGGACATACATATATGTATGTATAAATATCGCCCAAATGATAGTTCTGAGTAGTGAGTCCAGTATGTGATCTTTAAAGTAGGAGACTTTTTAACATTTTCTAAAAGTGACACAAAAAATATCATATCTCATGTAAAGTCAAACTTCCAACTCTACATCGTAGTCAAAATTAGTGGCCTATCTTTTTTAATACCAGATTATGATAAATATAGATTTGTTGATTTTTGAAATGTCACTTGATCTCGTTCTTTTAGACAGTACGTATTGTACCTAATAATTCCCAGTAGGTTACGGTCAATATTTTAATGACAAGTCGGAATTCTATAGCTACTGAGATTGAAATGGGTTACCATGATTTGCAACAATCATTATTCTATTCCTTAGCAATGCTATCCTAATTCATAATCTAATTTCTAATCCAAATCCTGCTAATCCAAGACCTTTAAATTTTTAAGACGTAGGCCTCCTCCATATGCTCAAATTAGGAGGTTTTACGTCATCAATTCACAGAGAAATTCATGTGAGACGCGTGCTCATATTACTGTATCGCGCAGCTACAGCCTGTTTTTTTTTTTGTTTTATACGCATCGAAAGAATATAAGTATTCCCGAGATTTGCTTTATTTACGTACAGACCATATCTATACAAATAAATAAAATTGGAGTGTATTACAATTTTGTCTGTCTGTCTATCTGTCTGTCTGTTTGTTCCGGCTAATCTCTGAATCGGCTGGACCGATTTGGACGGGACTTTCACTGGCAGGTAGCTGATGTAATAAGAAGTAACTTAGGCTACCTTTGTGCTAGAGAAATTTTTAAACTGTAGTCCACGCGGACGTAGTCGCGGGCGGTCGCTAGTTTTTTATAAAAGTGTCCTTTTACACAGTCTCCAAAAAAATACGTCCCCGTTGACCTTTAAATTTATCGTTTGTCCCCTTTTTTCCGCGTTATACTTTCAGCTTGGTGGCACTATTTCTCATTGAGCCGACAGCTATTGAGTCCAACTCTTTCGATTCCGCTGTTCGAAAGGGATTGTTTTTACACCGACGACATTTTGTAAAAATCCTCGTCAAATGAAGCGATGATTAATGACATCGTTCTTTACAATTTGTTAGAAACGAGATTTTCGATAATTTTGGATTTTCTCAATTTCAGCGAGTTTCGTGCCCTGATTTTATAATTATTTTATGTTATTTGTTTTTTATTATACTGTTTTAAAAGGATAATTATCTTTGCTGTTTACTCGTAAATATTCAATACCTGGACGACCGAGCGTTGCTCGGATAAAAACAATTTATTTTCTTGGTTTCTTGGTTCTTGGTCATATTTGGTTTAGTGCATTGCTTTGGTGCTGAACTAGGATCTAACCAACTTGCTGAGTGCTTTCGATTGTCGAAAAGAATCCTTTTTTCATCTCATCTAACAATTCGGTTCAAAATTCCTTCATTTCTTTGCATATTATTATTGAGCAGCGCGAGGCAGGCCTCGACGCGTACGTTGCGCTGGCGATCGTTAAGTTCGTGGGGCACCCATCTATCAAGTTTGTTTACCTTGCCTATTTGTCGCAAATGGATCAAAATTGTTTTGATGCTAACATCAAAAGCTGCTGCTAGCTGCTTCATTTTTCAACTCAAAATTTCCAGAACGGAACCGGGAAAACCAATAACGGGTTGTGCGTTCGTTTGTACAGTTCTCAGTAAACGTTTTTGATGTTACGTGCCGTTTGTGTCGCGTTGGTGCCAATACCATAATTACACAATTTTTTAAAGAATCCATTAAGAAAAATGTTCAAATGTAATGAAAATACAACGCTAATCAATAAATAAAAGACTGAGTTTGTAAAAAGAATGTCATGTTTTTAAAACAAAATTAATTTGAATTTAGAATACAAAGCCATTCCAAACTTTTTTTCTATTTGAAATGACCAGTACTGAAGAACGGCAATTTCATAGGTGCCTATTATTTAGGTATATACAAGAATTGCTCGTTAAAAGGTATTAGATATTCAATCCAATACAATAATATATAGAAAACACAGTAATAACATTAAATCAATCATCCTACAAGTAATAGAGATACCGAAATCTGATGTATGACTAGACCTTCAGCAGATACAATTTTTGTACATATACCTTACGCTTTTAAAGTAGGTCAAAATACACATGTGTAATTGCTGTGAAGTACACTTCGTATCACATACCCGGATTTAACTCAAAGTGCGATATTCAGCATACACAATGTCAAAATGCTTTATCGTGAGTGCAGTTACTGAAAACGCGCGAGATTTCGATTATAATCAGACCTTTCAATGACACTCCAAACTTCGTTGATAACAACGCTTTAAACCTTCAACTTTTTATCACATTTTTACGTTTGAGATCTAAATGAACTCCTACTATAATATAAAACAAGTGATTCATAAAACACACCTAGCTTTGTCGGCACGTGACTCTCACCGCACCCTCGTTCGTGGGAAAATCGTAGTGTTATTGACCTATAACCGTGCCAAATGAAAACTTTATGTTTGTTAATCACACACCACACCACTACCACTGCCTATAAACGCCCGCTTAAATCATTCCAACGCTTTTTAAACTGCGTACGGACGTGGCAATGGACTTCGAAATCGATTACTCGACAATTAAGTCCAACTCTTTATTCCTTATGCTAGCTCTAGATAAAATGGAATAAGAACTTTATTAAAATATTAGTAGCTTTTTTATTTCAATATAGTAGCAGATGGGCATGCCGATCATGTTGTTAAGTGGCTTCCGCAGCCCATTGAAATGTCTTGGCTGAAGTCGATTGCTGTTGCAATGATACTCTAGAGCAGGGACGGCGAACAGACACGCGTGCCATTGATGGCACACAACACAATATTTTGGGCACGTCACTGATCACAATATTCTTTATGCAAAAAAGTGTAAAGCAGGTATTATATGACGTGGGTATGGGAACGCTACCAAATGTTCGGGTATAATAATAGCAATATTTTCCCAATAATTACAATTTCACAACTATGAGTACTTGATGGCACGTCTGTGACCTCAATGAACATTTCTTTATAAAAATGGCACCTTGATACGTAAAGGTGGGCTTATGATACTACTACTGCTACTAGCATGTAGTGTAGTAACTTATGGCCAATAACCTTTTCGTATCTCATAAGACATAGATCGGTGCCTATTATCTTCGCCATCAATTTCCCGTTGACTTTAGCGGGTCAATGACGATATACTCAGGACAACGAACAACTATGACTGACAGGAACCAATCAAAAAATGAACCTTTAATAAAATTTAAATATGACTGGAAGTGAATTCTCGACCCTTGTAATAAAAGACAGTTGACTAACACTAAGATCACTCGACTTGAGTACCGCCGGAAAAAGATCCTTCAGCATAAGAATTCTTATGGCCACTTTATAAATTTCCCTCTTCAGAACACCGATATTGTGCTGATGTTGGATAGCGGGTACATTAACATTGATATGCCGTTCGAGAAGAGGTTCTGCTACCAGGCGCCGATAGTGAAGAAATACGCGGATGCAATAGCCAACGAGTGTCCAAAAGCGTTTGTGATAGTCTGTGCTACGCCCATTGA
Source organism: Pyrgus malvae (assembly GCA_911387765.1). Lineage (NCBI taxonomy): Eukaryota > Metazoa > Arthropoda > Insecta > Lepidoptera > Hesperiidae > Pyrgus > Pyrgus malvae. Next base: position 17,024,306 of record OU426962.1, read on the forward strand.
CTGCATGGTACCATTGATTGCTGAGGTATCCATTGTTTATTCATTAAGTAGTACAATTGTTCGAATGTAGTTTTTAGTTTACGCAAACTAGTATATAATAATCATTAGCCATGACGTAGTCAGTTTGGTACCATTAAACTAATTTCTATCAAAGGAGATGTAATAGTTCTATGTGTATACCCTTTTTGAGGAATGGATGAATGTCCGTTCACTACGTGGGCAACAGAGGCGTCATATCGGCAACTAAGTGGCGCTAGGCTTGCTCAGTCCAGACCGTTTTTAAGAGAGACGTAGAATATGCATATGAACAGCATATGCCCTTTGCACCAATGCTCTACAGAATTCTTTAAGCAGATGGCAGGTATTTTAACACTGATAAACCTCCATATAAGAAGTTCGCTAGCACGCGCACTTATCGAAGAGATAAGGTGCCCCAAAGAGTTTATGATAGTTTGCACCACGCCCATTGACACCCCATAGAGCCGCTGCGGTTATCGATTTGTGGTTCCTACTGTTTTATTCATAAATAACATCCATTCAATATCTAGTATACGCCTGCCACACACTCGACGAGTGGCATGGGAAGTAACGAGCAAAGGAGGCAGAGACATAGTGTGGCAACGTTACTCGTCATGCCACACGTCATGCTCCTCGTCCTGCCCACTGCTCCCTATTTTGTCGGTTTTTGCGCGCGAGTCAAAGGACCGGCAATACGAGTGCGAGTGGCTGGCCACATAATCGCGCGGTCGCAGTACTCGCAGTCCGCATCGAGCGCTCGCGCAAGACGCACGCGTATGCAAAATTGGAAATTATGTCGTCGCCAAGCTTGGAATGGTCAAATGAAAAAGTGTCGTTGGCGAGGACGACGACGACGATGTATATTTCTTTTTACTACATTAATATAATTAGCTATACTAAAAATGCATAGCGCGCACGCTGCCACCGTTTCAACGTCCATTGTCTCACCAAGGCAAATGACAAGTGAGGAGCGTCGCGATTAATTGCGCGAGTAGAGCAGTGTGTGGGCAGAGAGCGCAACATCGCGGCAAATCACGGCAGCGCGAGGAGCAGAGCGATGAGCAGCGCAAGGAGCATAGTCTGGCAGGGGCAGTACACGTGTTTAGAATACTACTGTTGTTTATTAATGTGGCGTACCTGAACTAGGTCTTTGTAAAACCTTTCCCATCATCAGCTGGCTGGCTAGCTGCAACTCTTTTTGCGTCCCACTGCTGGACATGGGTTTCTCTCCCTTATTGGGGAGGCCTGGAGCTTACTCCACCACGTTACTCCAATGCGGGTTGGTGGAGATGCGGGTTAGTGGCAAACCCGATGTCGGATGTTTTCAAACCGCCCATAAGCTCTCCGACAAGGTATGACGACTGTTATCTATCGATAACAACCGGGACCGACGGCTTAACGTGCCCTCTGAAGCATGGAAACGCGCATGAATTTTTTTGCCACTAGCGGTCACCCATCTTACACCCGACCGCGCCCGTTTGGCTCAGCTGCATAGATCACTTGCGTTCTACGCTAGCCGCCAGGCCATGCGCGCTTCATCATTCATCATCGGCTGACTCTTGATAAGTCTGTCACCATTTAGGTAAATTTGTCGAAAGTACTTTAGCAGATTGGGACTATTTTTATCTCCAATTTTTGTAGTATCGTGTTGGGATAAGCTCTAAGTTATCCCAATCATGCACATATAAAATGTAGTGAAGAAATGTTCAAAGCGTTTGTGATAGTCTGTGCACAACACCCATTGACACTGCATAGTGCCGCTGATTGCTTAGATATAGATTTGTCATTTCCCCCCTTTTATTCATAATAGCATCCATTCAGTACTTAGAAAGCGTGTTAAGTATTTTGTAGCCATTTTAAATATAGTTTAGTACGAATAGTTATACTTTGTTCTACGAAGAAATACTTTGTTCATATTTTTTAATAGCCTGGTACAAGGAAGCTCTTAAGATAGTTCATCAAGCCCAAAAGATGTGTTGGAAGCTCAGGCTTTAGGAGCTACTGTGCCTAACAAAACAACGGACAAGCGCTGTAGGCTGATGGCATACCTTTGGTGCATTTTTGGGAGTTTATGATAGAATTTAAGTGAAGCCTAAAATACATGGTACTTAGCTATAATATTCTAGGCAGCATCCATAATACTACTTGTCATTATAAAATAAATTCCATAAAAACATTACAGTATAAATTCCATAAAAAGCTTTGTTTTGTGAACCAGCAATTTCTGTGTAGAGTGCATAAAAATCGGCACAGAAATTATCGCGCCATTTCCCATTTCCTGCGTGATGTACTCTCGTGACATTAAGATTTTTATGCGTCGATAGCATCTGAATGTGGGAGTTTATGATCCCGATATGGATCGTTAAGCATCGATGGCTGTAATCACTGCACCTATGTTGTATACAGACTGTTACAGACCTCGTCATTAATGCTTAATGAGTTCTTCCGCTTACCCAATAGATGGGTGAACAACTGTATTTCTTCGCTTTCTTCTTTACTATTAGCATCTCGGACGTTTGACCATTTTACCAATGTCAAGTAAACATTTGTATTGACATTTTGCCTGTTGGCTTGAAACCGGCCGACATAACAATTATTTTTTTATTATATGTCAAATTCAAATCAGTCATCAGTTATTACGCAGTCAAACATCCCAGTAAAGCAATGTGTACTTTACTGAACGTGTCTAACGGAGTTTTGGAGGCATAGTCCCTGTAGCTTCGGGATTAAGAATAGAGCTACGGGATCCCCTGCCTGATCGTAAGAGGCGACTAAAAGAGAGTTTCCGGGGTTTTGGGCGGTGAGAGTGGGAGCTCGATCCATCCAGCCAACAGCCCCGGGAAGGGCGGTGGTGTGTACGTGGCCGCATGCCGCCGTAAGCAACAGCAGGTTGCTTGCAGCAGGCAAGTGCAGGAGAGCACATCTGCTCTCCCGAAGATGGCCCGTTCTGGGGCATCGCTGGTGGAGTACACCGGTTGGAGATCCCGGAGTCATCCCCAAGCATAGAGGCAGCCACCGAGGGGGTTTTAGTGCGGTCAAATCCCACATAACCCGGTATCCTCTCCCAAGGCGCCGGGAAATACAAAAAAGGCGGAAAAACATGTTTTCGCACAGTTATTTTATTTCACAACACTCGTACACTGTAATTAACCTACATCGAACAAAATTCCATCAACTTTATCCGATCCGATATATATCGAAACAAGAGTGCAACATGCCCTTTTCAACTTCCTACCAAAAAACATCCTACCAACAAACATCATTTGTCCCTATCGAAGAGAGATAGCATAGTGTTGTAGACTCCGGACTCTCGCAACGTTTTCAACACACAAGGGACCGAGTTTAAATCCCGGCGCACACCTCTTATAAAATTTGTTATGTGCGAATTTATACTTATGTTCTGCAAGAGATATTGTCATGAAGTTTATTGTGACACTGTGCTCCTTTCTTAACAAAAGAATCTTAATAATATATTATATTGTAAATAAATGATGTTATAAGTGCAACAGATTACATCTTGTAAGTAAGAGAACCATTGTCGTGTTATTCGAATATCTGACTGACATGACTTACGTCAGTCATCTAGTTATTGATCTCTATTTTGGCTATTATCATGTCACCCATTTTCATTGTTCTTTTTTTTTCTTGTTTCTAAGCTCATTGAGCATACATTATTATAACCATAGTCATGGCCATGAGTAACCAATAACTAAATCCAAGATAAATACAAGATCTCGAAAGCCAATTTGAGACAATCAACTATACAAACTTAGCACTTGTGTTTGCGGAACTATGAGAGATTGTGATCTAATCAAGATGTCTTGAGTGTTGTTTGCATAGCTTATGAAACTATAAATCAACATGGTTAGCCATTTTCTTTTTGACGTTTCTCATATTAAGTATTTGTTTGTGTATAGTGGGCATCACGTCGATGTACCGTGCAAGAGGTCCTGAGTTCTGTGTCAATTTTAACTGTCTTTCCCTGGCCCAGGTATCCTGTCCTTGTTACTGTACATATTCATGCTAGCTCCAACACAGAAATTCCTTATGTGGGGCTATTATTATAGTTTTTTTTATTCTAAGAGATACAGTTTTGTTAATTAATTTTTTGTACCCCTCAAATATCAATCTCTGGAGAGAGAAATTTTTTTGTAGACATAATTTCTTAGAATTGTTCATTAAAATATCTGCCCCTGCGAGTATCCCACTAATACGAAATGCGCGCTCCTCAGAGGAGGGTCTACTTTTATAGGCGTTTGCCCCTACTTCGTCACATTTTTTTTTATTCAACTACCGTTGCAACAGACGTTGATTCCCAACAGAGATTTGACTCATGTTCACCGTACTTTAGTTTATGAAAACAGCTAGTATATCGACACAGTCCCCAGTTTATGCGGAAATTTAGTTAAAATTTATGCAACCGCGTTATTTTCCAAGTCCATAACGTGATTACTCGCTGCGCTGACGGAATGATTTCGTTAACGAGTACCCCATATGGTTGGCAAACAAAATCTAGCGGTTATTAGCTGTGGCAAAGGGGGAAAGTTTTTGGGGTTAAGTTAAATTTGAGCTGCGAGAGGCGAGTGGTTAGACGTCTTCGACACCGGTATCTCGGTTCAATAGCGCGCACCTGTGATATAATATCCCACATTTCAAGAAACATCCTTGTGGGACTAAAGTTCAATCCCAAGCATTTTCAAACAATTAAATAGTCCTCAAGATCGTAATAAGCCTATAATGTCCTATACCTTGTTACTTAGGTTATGTATAATTAGGAATACATGGAATAACTAAAGTTGAGTACACGAAACAATTACAATAGTGATTAGGATACCAAAACAAAAAAGGAACAAACAATAAGGGGAAAGATTGAATTATAAAAAAACGAACAGAGTTTTGATGCTTCGTTAATTACGGTTAACAAGATAGCAATCAGTGTGAAGTGTACGTGTGTGTTTCAGTATAATAAAAATAACATAATAAGCGTAAAAGATAAAACGATTTATTTACGAAGTGGAAAGTGCTATCGACGAAAGAATCAAAGAGCACTTAATAAACTGTAGCGAGGGGACAGCTATAGATGGTATCTCGATTGTCATCTAATGTATGTCTTTTAACACTCGTCTTCTGGAAATTGACCGTGAAGTAAGTTACATATATAGTGCTGCACGAGGCAATTTATTGTATTTTAGCAATGTAAACATGCTTTAAGAATTGTGAGGATTCTATTAAAACTCAGTTGATAAATTTCGTTTCGAATAAAAAATTGATTTTTTGAAATATAATTTCCACAATTTTCTCGACCCCCTGTTAAATTCAACTTAATCATATTTATGAAGTACGTATGGCCTAATAATTTAGAATAAAACAATAATGTATTTAAAAGATGCAAAATGTAAGACGGCCTTTGTATTTGTGACCACTATCCACTAACCTGATGGGCTTGATCTTTCCTTATATGTTTTTACCCGACTGCGCCAGAAGAAGGGTTATGTTTTTCGAGAGTATGTATGTATTGTAATTGTAATTGTTTGGCATGCTCTGCAGCCTGAACGGCTTGATGGATTTTAGCTTGAGAAGTGTCGTTATATTCGTATTTACTGTGAGAGTGACACTGGGTATATCAAAATAAAAAAACCGTAATTTAAAAAGCCCGACTGCGTTTCTGTGTTATTTGGGAATGTAAAAACCCTAAAACAAGAAAGTCGTCATATCCGATTGCACTTAACTTAAAAATCGACTAATAGAGGTAGGTAAATTATAGAACAGGAGCTCATTGTATATTTAACAATATTTTTAAATACAAGAAAAATTGTAGTAGTCGGGACCCATACTAGAAAGTCAGCCGTATAAATTTGCAATCTAATATAGGTGCCCTCTGAATTCACTAAGCCTCTATTTCTAGACTGGGTCCCGACTACTACAATTTTTCTCGTATTTAAAAAGGTCCTGTTTAGGTCCTGAGTGAGCTCCTGTTTTATAATTTACCTACCCGTATTAGTCGATTTTTAAGTTAAGTGCAATTGGATTTGACGACTTTTTACAGGTAAGAATGTCTTAACCCAAAAAAGTTTTACTATTTCCCTTCTTTTATTTTTTCGTAGTCGATAGAACTGTTTGATTGTGATTGTGTAGCAATCCAATCATAGTTCGCTCGTCAACTATGATTACAATCCGCAGACAATCTGTCGGCCAGTTTATTTTCGCAAATTTGCTGTCATCACAAACGTCATCACGACCCGATTGTTAGTTAGGAAGAAAAAATAATATTATGATATCGTCTCAATCTCATCAACAACGTGTGGACTTTTGTTTTTCTTCCTTGTGTCAAACATTTAGTCTGCGTGATTACTTCACCTTCTGTCTAATTCCTTCTGAAATACATATCATTTAAAAATTCATATTCACTATGCACTGCAATCATGGTGTAGCGGAGTCATCGGTCCTTCGTCTTCGAAATTTATGCAACTACAAATAAGATAAATTATTTATAATACACAAAATTGAATAATAAATAAATAAACGTTACACACTCATAGCCCCACAGTAAGGTAATTAATACCGTGTGTCGTGGGTACCCTGGACACATACAAAGACAAAAACACAAACACCCAGACCGAGAACAGAAATTTAAACTCATCATTCAAATTTCTGTTTCGCCGGGAATCGAACCCAGGACCCCATGATTGGCAGTCTGCCATGATAACCATTGAATTCAATAATACAATAATTGTTATGTAATATCATTCTGAATTGTCACTTGCATTATAATTTAATCTATGCTTAAAATGTACTCGTAACTGCGCCTATATTCATGTGAATTTAAGCACAGATATTATTATTAAAATTGTCATAGAGCGTTAAAACCGCCACTTTATATATTTATATTAATTATTTATTATTATATTAGTATATAACGTCCCACTCACGAATCGAAACAAACATTTTGTTGGAAAAGCGTGCTCAAATAAGTAATTATTATAGAGATTCCGCCCACACTAGTGGTTTAACAAAATATCAAAGTACCAAAAATTATACAACGAGTAGTAGTGTACTTTGAGTTATTATTTAAATTCAGATATTTTCATGGATTCAATAATTAATCCAAAATTCGTCCGTTCTTCAAACACATTTGGTTCTTTATTTTTCTTTGAATTTTACTATTCAAGTAATCAACTATAAACTTACACAAACTATGAAGGAAACTAGGTGCTGTAAGAGTCAGACGTGTTCAGTGTCAATGGTTTAGGGAAGGGATCATGATTTCTGAATGGACATGATGTTGATGACAATTATCGCTCTTTCAATTTAACTTTTACTCGCCGTCTCACATATATATTATATCTCATGCATCATAGACTACGATGAAAACAAGATGATCGTGTAAAAATAATGGATTCGCTAGCTATACCTAGCTGGCTACTAGCTTGTAGGCACGCTCACCGCGAGCTCTCTATGCCTGGAGCCAATATGCACATTGTGTGCCTTGAATTGTAGATGCTAAAGACTTGCCACTTATTCAAAAAATTTAATGCTATTTTTTTGGTTCATTTAAATCTTTTCGGTACTTCCACGTAACAGAACTTTTATATTCATCACAGACTATGAAAAAAGCTGGATATTTAAATCCTAGAAATCTTTTTGTAGCAACTTAGCAGTACCTCAGATTAGAGTCAGTACTCTAACTGCGCACGCTCTTAGTGGAAATTCTAACTAAAACAAAATGTTACCTTACTTGGTCCGATTAACCTTTTCTTGTTCTACTATATAATACATAATTATTTTACATTCATCACAGACTTTGAAGGAAACTGGATGGTACGATCCAAGAAAGTTATTAGGCTCGCTAGCAGTACCCGAGATGAGAGCCAGTACTCTTGCCGCGCGCGCCCTATGCCTCGAGCCAATATACACTCGCGTACCTTGCGTTGGAGGCACTGAGGGTGACTCACTGGTACCACTGTTCTCTAAGGCCTTGGAGTACTTTGACTTCACTAAGGTAATTACATTGAATTTGTTACCAACCTTAAATAGATTAACATGGGTAGTTAACTGTAGAGAATACAATAGATGATAATACTTGTTCCTCGAATCAATACACACGTCTATGCCTTGTAGCAAAGCATCAAAGGCACTGAGGACAGGTTAATCATACCACTGTTCTCTAAGACTTATGAGAACTTTGACTTCACCAATATATTTTAATAAAGTTGTTGCGAAGTGTAGACAGCAGCAGGCGCGGTCCCATTCTATGACATGAACCAATTTACCTGGATACATGCTACCAAGGCACAGATAACGAGTCGCACATACTACTTTGAAGTACTTTGACTTCATTGAAGTAGTAAAAAGTAAAACTCATGTAAATATAAATAAATTAGTGTACAAAGAAATCTTCCGTATAATGAACTTGAATGTTTGTACGTTGTACGTGAGTTTTCCTAAAAATACATCTAGCTTATAGATAGTATTAGAATGCGTATTTACGCTTTATGCTAACTAATGAAACACACTAGCATGTAAAGCACGGAGAACGAATCTATGTCATTTATGGTGGCATGTATGTATGTAGTATGTTAATGTAATTTTCATGATGTATATTTTATCAATTTTCCAACGAAAGTTAAGTTAATGGCCTTAATCCAGGTACAGCGTTCTACATTCACTTATCGTCCATTAAATAAACTAGAATTCTTATTTTAGTTAGGTTTATACCAATCAAAATAAGTAAAAAGATTATTTTGAATTCTTAATTCAAAGAGTACCTATGACATAATTTTAATCAGTTCAAAGTGATATTATTCCAAACTAGAGGTCCCCCCGCGGTTTCACCCGGGTTAGAAAGGGTCAGCAAATTATCAATATCTGTAACTCTAGCGGTTTTGGCAGCGCATGCCAGAATAGCTCGCAGATGGTAGATTTTTTCCTACTTACTTGACACTTATCGTCATATTATTTTGGACAATTCACACATTTACTTTATAAACTGTAGCCTATGTGTTATAATGATGTATAAGCTATATTATTGTAAAGTTTCATTAAAATCCTTTACGTGAAAGAGTAACAAACATCCATACTTACAAACTTTCGCGTTTATAATATTGGTAGGTATGATAGTATGATTAGTTTATCTCGGATTGAAAAATCGTCTCTAAGTATCACCCAATCCTGACTCCAATTTACTTGACGATTGAGAAGCTCCTGTGCGGCTCGTGTGATAAATAAATTCACTTTACGCCATGAACCCGGCGCACTTTGAGTCATTTTTATACTACCTAAATAAACATTACTTATCTTACAGCACAACGCTGAAATGTTGATCGAAACTGTTCGCAATGCCCCGTTGGCCGTGTCCCGATCTGACGGTGATTGTATCAGGGCAGCAGAGCTTAGCGAGGCCCACGCTCTAGCTGGGCTGGTCACCAAGGTGGCCTGGGCTTTGGTCTGCAAAGATGTTCCTAGAATCACAGGTTTTGTGGAAACGGACGCCAGTCAAGTTATATCCCCAGCAAGGTGAATGTTTCTGATGATTTTTTGAAAGTCCGTTGATAATCTCACGATTGATGTAGTTTGTTAAAAGAAAAGCCGCTGATGGATAGTTTACCCCCGGTAGTTATAGGTTTTGACAAGAATATTCCTAAATAAGTTAAATGTTAAATCGCTTGTCGTAATAAGACTAATAAGACAGATTAACGTCCAAGCCACACTTTCTGCTTTTAGCATCGGCGTCTGGCGATTTAGCGATGACGCGGCTCGATCATCATTAATTTTATTTATAATTGTATACTGTACATATTATAGACTCTGCTCATATTCTACGCCACATTTATTACAAGAACGTGGTTGGTTTAGTTGCCGAAATCCGGCATAATCGCTTTTCAATATTTAATATCTTTTGGGTATGCAAACATAAAAAATGGGATGCAAGTATTTAATTGTAGTGTTATTATTGTTTTAAGAAACTGGTCTTCTGATATAATACAACACCGTGCAATAGTGGTGGTGTGCGATGTGCTCCATAAAAAAATATCGTTACGGACAATGTTATTTAAAATATGGGCCTATATTAATAATAATATAAAATATATAAGGAAATAGCCCCTAAAAATTCATATTTTTAAATTAATTGCGATCAAATGACAAAATGTGGTTCATAAACTTGCCAGCGCTCTCGCTGACAGTAGCTGCCATATACGTACTTACATTCAAAGGACAATAATAATCAAACTGAAGTAAATACTGGTGACATGGCTACGTACTTTCGAAATTAAATATTGTTATTAATCAATAACAATATTTAATAAGAATATTTAATTTAAGAAGAATACATGAAGAATCTTCTCTGCAGATTCATTGCGAGCACGGTGGAGATCTGGGGGACCGGCATATCGAAGTACCTTGGTCTTCCGAAGATGTCAGACTTGGAGACCACTTTAGTCAACCTGGCTTTGAACGACTTGTGTATGAAGCAGGAGATGGTGCACGAATGGTACTGCAAGTACTGTAGCTCTTCAAATAGACTGGATGCGTACCAGACCCATTTCTTTACTCCGAGGTACTACGAAAGGTTCGATGACTGCGCCTACGCTTGTATACAGTCATAAATTGAAGTGTTGTGTTGGTTTGGTGACAAAATTGTGTGTGTATTGTTTTGTATTTTGTGAGACTATTAGTTATGTATCAATTTGACAAAATATGTTAAAATGACAAAATAAAGAACTTTAAGGATGGATTTCACTTTTATTTACCTTTTTAATGATAGTATATCTTAAAAGACAGTAAAGAATGCACCCATTTTTAATTTTGTGCTACTTAGTAAAAATATTCTCTAATGAATTAAGGTATTCAATGATTTTCTATACCTACTTTATAGAAGTTTTTTTTTATGTCCCACTGCTGGGCACAGGTCTCCTTCTCACACAATTGAGAGGGATTTAGACCATAGTCCACCACGCTGGCCAAGTGCGGATTGGTGGACGTCATGCTTTCGAGAAATTATGAATTTCTCTCAGGCATGCACGGCGATGGAGAACATCGTAATCAATGATATATCACGATATTTTCCATCACCGTGGAGCAGCGATAAATTCGCACATTACAAATTTCTTTGTTAGAGGTGCGAGCCGAGGATTTGAACCTGGGATCGGTCGCGTCGAAGACCGCGGTTTTTTACCAATCTTAGGCTAATTATTACTTAAAAGTTAACCAGTAGGTTGTCGTTGTTGTAGAAAAAAACTTGACTTTTTATTTTATATATTCTCTAGAGTATTCTCACAGTAATAAAAAGACAGATATTTATACGTTGGTAATCTAGGCCTCAGATGAAATAAAAAAGTAAATGTGGAACTCTGCGAACAACAAAGTGACGCATGTTGTGTGCCGGTGTTGTCATATTTTAAATTACCCCATTATTATTATTTCTATTCATTATTATTATTGATTACACCATTTCGTTTCGTGCAGTTTCGTCGTGTATGTACCTACATGTGAGGTGCAGTTTAAAACTGCCTCACTTCATTGTTCGCAGCATTCTATCTTTACTTTTTTTTTGATCTAAGATCTCAGCAACATGGACAGATATCACATAATTTAGATAAAATGCTTTACGTGTATTGCGACGTTGAAAGACTCGTAAAAACTTTTCACTGTGTTCGAAGAACTTTCATTACATGCTCGAGACACTTTCATTACATTTGTACAGAAAATTTTCCCTGTATATAACAATAGTAGACTGGACACCGGTGCGTTCCATGGGGATCCCGGAATACTCCCCCAAGCGTAGAAGCAGTCCACCGATGGGGTTTAATTGCGGTACAAATCCCACATAACAATATTTAATAGTTAATTAATATCCTGGGTTAATAAACTACTTCATTTCATTTCCCCCGATACAAAAAAAATGGTATCTTTTCTGAGGTCGTACGCCTTGCCTCGCTTATGTTAGTCTGGCCGGCAACTTACCTTTCCTTTTTGGAACACAATAAAATTGATTCAAGGCAGCATGGGTGCAGCGGGCGAACCATATGGTTGTAACATCTACCACTAATTTACTAATTAGTTATGTTGACGCTTTGTTTATTTTTGCTTTTATGATTGTCACACAGATACCTCGCATTAGACGTGATCTTGAACGATAAAGGAATATGCAAGAAGTTCGACTTTCCCTGCAAGATGACGCCTCTTGAGGTCGAAATGATGGATATTGCCTTGTCCACTATAACCTGCAACGTTGACATGGCACTACAGTGGTACCAGGAGCACGTTCAAGCAACTTTAGCCTGTAGTGACACCGCTATGAAGAAACATTTTCTTATACAACAGCATTATGACAGAATAGACGATTGTACCATGCAACTGACATGAGGACATTTTCAGAGCCTATATTTAGAGATAAAAGAGTAAACATATAGTAACATAAAGAAAAATGTAAAAGACCTAACCCAGAAAAATGTAAAAGAAGAAAACTTTGTTAATAATACGAAGTAAAAAACATAGTAAAATGAAATTGTTAGTATTCTGTGGTTTATATTCATACTACAAATACACAGCAAAAAGATGGCAACATATAAAAAAAAATGTACTCGCTAATTTATAAACATTCTCTGAAATACGTACGATAATGCTGGCAGTCACAAAGAGCTCACTCAGCACGGCTTTTATTTGTAGAACACAAAATCATTTCCAACATTCATTTCAGAACAGAAAAACACAGATTTTTCAGAGTTGTGCGAGGGATTACATTCGCTCTCTGCCCTAGGAAACACACACATGTACACCATAATCCTCAGGCGTTTTGCCAATTAAAACGTGTAGTCGTGAAAGTAGGTACTCCGTAGCTGCTACGAATGCTACGATATGAGTACGTTCTTAATATCAGACGGTATGAGACGTCGCGTCCTAAGTGACTATGGTAAACATAACAATGCAGTACAGATACAAGCTGAAGTGGAAATTCGCTGTGACTGGTTTATAAATACGTCGGAGTGTTGGATATTAAAATATGAAAAACCGGCCAAGTGCGAGTCGGACTCGCGCATGAAGGGTTTCGAATCATTATCTGTAAAAAAAAGGAAAAAAACTGTTTTGCTGTATGGGAACCCACCGTAAATATTAATTTTATTTGAAGTAAATTATTTATTTTTAAAGTAAATAATATATCAAAATATTCTGTAAATGTTTCAAGCGTCTACTTGTCGTAATTAAGGGTGAGAAAAAATTGAAGTAAAATCACGTTTGTTGTATGGGATCTCTCTTAAGTATTTATTTTATTCTATTTATTTTTTTGAACTATCAAGCTGTCACAGTTCATGCCTGGTGATAGAAGAACCGACAAGCATACGGACAGACAGCGAAATGTTATTTATTAGTAATATGGTCCCTTTGGGTATGAAACCCTAAAAATTACATCATAAAATCCTAAATATGAACAGTACGAGTGAGAGAGGAACTTAACAAACCATGTGTGTTTCCTGCAACCTTTAAGCTTTTGTTTTCTTTAGGTTCGTAACCTTTTAATACAAAGGCCGTACCTCGTAGTTTAGCTTTGGTTTTATTAGTACACAAAGTAAGCAAGCACTATTTAGCTCTGTTACTAAAGCTCTGAAAGTAAAGTTAACGTTACATAAGGTACGTAATTATGTACCGACTGTTGTATATTGAAATACTAGCCTTCCGCCAGCAGCTTCGCCCGCGTGGAGTCGTTTTATAGGTTCCCTTAGGATAAAAACCATCCTATGTACTTAGCCAAGGTCCACTTTATCCGAGTTCCAAACATTAAAATTGGTTCAGTAGTTTAAGTGAGAAAGCGTAGCAGATAGACAGAGAGACAGAGTTTCTTTCGAATTATAATATTAAGTAGCGATTATTAAAAGCTTCATTGCTCCAAAACAACTTTGTATTTAACCGTTATACATCGTTTTAATCGAGCTAATTTTATAAAAGACATGATCACATTAATTTAAAGATCTAATTTAAGGTCTACCTCATAGATACCTGCAAAATGTACGAACCAAGTTAGTCTTTGATCAACATCGAATAGTCTCAGAGCTTGTTACAGCAAACATATCTAAAATTTCGGCACTCTGCCCAGTGCGACCACCACTAACCGAAAGGTCAAACGCCACAACCTGCCATACAAGTACTAACCTCGCAAAGCTGGAAACCAATTTAGGTGATTGATTAATCGTGTAGTATTACAAACGTTTATGCCAACCTGAGTATCCAAAGTATTGCAGAAACTGATTTATGGAATCAGATTTACATAATAGTATGTTATGTAGTGTGTAATTACTGAAAATTTTGTAACATACTTGTAACGAATATGTCCCATCCATCCATCCATCAGCCTTTTACTGTCCACTGCTGGACATAGGCCTCCTAAAGTTCGCCACTACTCCCGGTCCTGGGCCTTCTGAATCCAGCGACTACCCGCTGTCTTCTTCAGGTCGTCAGTCCACCTGGTTGGAGGGCGGCCTGTACTCCTTTTGCCGAGACGTGGTCTCCATTCAAGGACCTTTCTTCCCCATCGGTTGTCGGTCCTCCTAACTATAGGTATGGCCTGCCCATTGCCACTTCAGCTTGCAGATTTTGAGAGCTATGTCGGTAACCTTAGTTCTTCTACGGATTTCATCATTACGAATTTTATCGCGTAGAGAAATACCAAGCATAGCCCTCTCCATCGCTCGCAGGGCGATCCTGAGATTATGGAAAAGGCTAACTGTAAAAGACCACGTCTCAGCGCCGTAGGTCATCACTGGCAACACACACTGCTCGAAAACTTTCGACTTCAGGCACTGAGGTATTCTGGACGAGAAGACACTTTGTAATTTCCCGAACGCTGCCCAACTGAGTTGGATTCTACGAGTTATCTCTCTCTCGAAGCTGGACTTACCCATACGGATCGCTTGTCCCAGGTAGATGTACTCGTTTTCTCGTCGGTTCTCAGTGTCCTGGTGTTGTATGTTGCCAGGTGCAGAGGTCGTTTTCTTTTGTGACAGCCGAATCTCTGCCGGAGATTCTTAGCACCCCCTGCCCCGCCGTTACCATGGCCGCTGTCGTAACCATGGATAGCGGGGCCGCCGAGGACTGGGGGCCGAGGTTTATTTGTGACTGCCATAAGGGCGTTTATTGCCATAGTCACCACGCTTGGCATTGCGGGTTGGTGACCGCAGTGGATGTTGTTTTACACAGGAAGACGCTGCTGCCCGTCTCCTGGAATATGTCCCTTGGTCGCCTCCTACGACCTCCTGGGAAGAATTGGAGTGGTGCTATTCTAACGCCGGCAACCACACGGCAAACGAATATGCATGTACTTGTAATGTTTGTAGGTAATTAGTTTTCACGTTTTTATAGCGGCGAGCGTAGACGCACTGAGTGTTTTTTTTTTAATTTAATTAAAAATAATTTAACCTGTGTAAACTTGTGTAATCAAGATTTTTCCTTAGATATAGTTAAATTTCTATAATTTCTGAGGAAAAATTTCGCTATCTCTGCAGTTCCCATCATTGCCAAGTAGGTAATAAACTTTAAATAGATTGTAATAATATTAAATATTAGGTTTTATTACAAAAAGATAAAGGTAAGGTATGTTAAATTACATTGTGAAGGTATAGTTTACTAGTTAGATAGTTTTTATGATTATTTTTAAAGTCCCATTTTTATATACCTACTGAGAATAATGTATTAAAATGTGTTTACTTTGAGGTTTGGTGAAATGTTCCTGTTTTCTGTACAAACATTTGTATAAAATTAAGTTTGTGATAAATTATTGTTGCTGTCTGTGAGAAGCATTAAAAATTGTAAAAATGAAACACCTAAAAACAGTAAAAAATAAATTTATTCATACAATCAACTTTACTTATGTTTGGTTCACATTGACTGAACATGCCATTTTTTTCACAAAAATCCCCAGTAAAGGACAATTTTATGATGATGCAAAAAAACGCATCACAAATCAAAAGCATAAATGAGATAAAATTGGATAGTTAGCGCCATCAAAATCGATGACTAGGGGTAAAATAAGGGTCAAAAATGTGTATGAAGGACGTTGAAAGTTTCTCTGATATACTTAAATCTTGGCACACAGGGGCTAGTCAAGTGGTATTCTACTGTCGAAACGATGGTCGAAACGCATGTAGAATAAAATGATAAATGTATGGGATTGACATTTAGCTAACAATCGAGATCACGTGATTTCACGTTTTCGAATGTAGAATGGCACTTGTCTAGTCCAATGGTACAGCCACAATACAAGGAGCGCCTGCTTTGTGGTACAGCGCTCCAGAGTTAGTATAAAGTCGACCTCCCTCTATTACGATTTTGTGCCAATTTACATTTTTCCTTAATTTTTTTCCTTGGCGGTTGAGCTTCCAAACCGAAAATAAACAGGTTTCTTTTGATTTTGAAGTAAATTGGTGAAATTCACAAAATTTCTCCATACAAACTTCAGCTCGTAGTCACCGATTTCGATGGTACACAATACAGTATTTAACTAACTCAGATCTATAATTTGCTTTACACTTTGTATTCGTCGGGACAGTTTCTTTTTTCATTCTTTATAAGCATTGTTCTTTGTTTCTTCCTTACTCAAATATACTGAAATATACACAGCGTTATTTACTTATCACTCTTCATAACTTCATTATTAATCTCTACAACGTTCATAAAGCTATTTAAATCCACCAGTTCCATAGCACATCACCTTTTTTATTTGACTACTACTAGAATGGCAACATTAGCTATTACACTAAAATAATTTATTGTTCTATGCTCCACCTCTTGCATAAGGAGATACCTCATTTGTTTCTAAATACATTTTTCCTGATAACCTGTAACAAAGAAATGAAGAACAGTTACTAAAGTTTTTATATGGAGCAACAAATTTTAAGTTCCCATCGTAGCTGAAGATAATTTCGAGTGTTGTCTAAGGCCAAGAAAAAAAAATTATAGCCTACTGTACCAAAATTTATATAATTTTGCAATGCAGTACAGATAATTCTACGTGTAAATGAGGACATACATCAAAGAAACTTGGGGTTTGTACCGGATTCCCTAATAAACTTATCGCCACTGAATACTAAAATTAAAGACTGTTTTATCATAAACATAGAATTTCGCTACGCTCAAGGATTTTATTCAATTTATTCCAAACATCAGAAATGCAGACGACAAAAGATTCGTCGTAATAAAAACGATCATTTATGTCTCGGAGTTTCAGGATTTTGGACTTCAGGTATTTTTTTTAATGGAGTAGCAGACGAGCATGCATGCCACGTAGTGTTAAGTGGTCGCTGCAGCCCATGGACGTCTACACACAACCTCAAGCAAGCATAGGTAAGTCTTGTCTGAGGTTGTATGCAGTTGCGCTGCTACTCGGGAGGCTGGTGGTCGCCTCATGTAAGTGTGGCCGACGACTACTACCTACTACTAGCTACTAGTTACAAGGTACTAGTTACTACCTCCTTATTAACACATTTATAATAGGTATACAAAACGAGCCTCCTTTATAAGGCAAAATTCTTATTGATATCAAAACAAAAGCTTGATGCGTTCACATTTCATTACTCGTAATATGCGTTCGTGTGGACGTGGCTCTTCTATTAGGCTCGTAAACAGCCAATGTTTACTTAACTCATAGACTCACTCTTAACTCATTTTTTTATTATAATCACAGTCATCATTTTATAACTTAACTAGTGTCATGAGTTATAGTTCATGAGTAGTTTTAAGATGAGGCACTACTCTATAAACTATTTATAATAGTTATTTTGGCCTTACAAGCAATAGCTAAATGTAGTAGCTTTTTTGTTTATTGTTTTGTTGTTATGTTTGTCGTCTATTAATACAAGAACGGGATCTTGGAGATAAAGTACTACTTAGTTTAATGCTAAAATAGTTATTTGAATTTTACAAGCAATAGATTAATTTACTAACCATTAATTTGTATTTTTCTCTCTACATTTTATGGCAAATTTCGTATCCATTTAAAGACAAAACATTGATGCGTGGACAACATTTCATTACCGCGTCATGTGTGTCGTACGAACGTGGCTTGTATTGCCCTCGTAAACCAGCCAATGTTGACTTAACTAGTGTAATGAAATCGTTTATTTACTTTAGTCTTGGGGCTTCAGGATTTTGGAGCTTAGGTACACAACTAATTTACAATTACATTACAAATTACTACTTATTTATAAAGAAGGCTAAAGATCTAGCAAATTGTTAGCATTTATTTTTGTATATGAATACGATAATAAGATAGAGCCTGTTCCGGACTCTTAATTCCTTTCTTTATAAATGCAATCTTTATTAAAACAGGCCTGATTATGGCATAATTTAAATGAATTTAAGAACAAAACATGGGACTCCTTTTTTACAGCAACATTCATATGAGCTTTATGACGGTACATACATATATGTATATGCCGAAAACATTTAACCACTGAGTAATGTGTATCGTGCCGCATGACGTTTGCATTGAGCCTTGAAAGTAATAATTATGTTCTACAATTTTATTTTTCTATCCATCCAAACCAAAAATATTCAGTTAAGGACAAGTTAAGACCTAACTACTGCAGCTAGTAAATCTTTCATTTCCCAGAGCCAACTAATTTCGTGTCAGTTCCATCATTATTATACGATCATAATACGACTTCGAAAATCTTACACTTAAATTTACGATACAGTTGCTTTTTTATAAGTAAATATATTTTATTTAGCATTAAGCTTTATTCAGGTTTCTGTAGCGGCTGCAACCGAATTGCTATTATATAGTCAGTTTTCCACCAGGAGTAATAAAGCAGAAGTAATAAGTAATATTTAAGTACATACGGAGGTTGAGCTCCATATCCCATATAGCCATCAATTTCAAAGTTGCAGTCCCGTCTTCTACTCTTCCAGTCACTGCAGAGGGTAGCAGGAAAGCCAGCAGGGTTCATAATGGACTCCGCGTACAGTCGCCACGCGCGGTTATGACTGCAACCATCTGGAATTTACAAAAACTATACGTCAGATATACAGAAAAAGTATTTACTGGACTTGCACAGTTCTATGAAGGAGTTTTCTCCTTCTACACCGACCTCAAGTAAGCCAAAGTTCCAATATGATACAAGTAGCTGAAGATAAATAAGCTAGCAATATATGATATTGCTCGTGCGGGGGCAGCCATTTCCTGCGTCTAAATAATAATATGGTCATTAAAGACGGTCGCGACTCGTAGTCACACCAGATTATCACACCAGTAAGAGTAACAGGAATTTTATTCTCGATTGTCACAACACCTTTCACTGAAATATAACAGACATGGCTTCACTCCAAAATCATGTAGATATTTTGCCGTTTCTAAAAAATCTCCACCGTACCACCAGTGATATTAACGCATTCCATGTATCTATCTCTGTTACTTCCACTACCTTTAAACTCATAAAGTAAATTCATCATAACACAATCGTTTTTGAGGTTATTAACAGCACCCACTAATTATGAGGCAACCAGATTAGTCCTTAGGAGTTAAAGACAGGACCCCAGGATTGTCTACCTAGCGTTCAAGCACTATTGCTAATTTCATAAATTAAAAATGATAAAAAATAAAAAGCTTACTGTTACATATACATAATATAAAAATATTAAGATGTATGTAATTTTTACATTATAATTTCGTGGGAGCAAAATTTACAACCACGCTTCCATAGTATTGTTTGAATAAAATGCAACTTCTTGTCTCAGATTAATACAAAAGTTCTTGTTCGTGAGTAGAATATTTTGATGTGTTGCTGTAAAAGTTGCGAGTATTTTTCTGAAGATATAAAGTAGCTATTTAACCAAGATAAGTTCCATCAGTTGTAGGCGGTAGAACATTTTATGGTGCGCCCGGGAAGTATCACTAATGCACCTTCTGTCGGGGGTTTTAAAATTTTTAATTTTACTTTTATTTTGTCGTATTAAAGTAGGTATAAATATTAGGTAGGTATTTATAGAGATTAGGTAGTTGAGTTAGTAATTTAGTTAGGTAAAAATATTTTTCAAGATTTTAGATCTCATTTCGTTAGTTAATACACCTCATTCCCTTTCAGTATAGTGTACATTATTCTATTGTTTGATATCCATATTGAGGGAGGTTTTTAAAAAAATCCGTTATTTTGCGGCGGCAGATATCTTGAACCGATTTTCATCAAACATAGCTCCAAGAATACTCCAGACTAATTCACTTTTCAAACAAACACAAACAAAATCTAAATAAAAAATCATCCGTTCGGGAGCTACGATGCCACAAACAGACACACACATACTTCAACTAATATTCACTCCGTCGTTTTTGTGTCGGGGTTTAAAAAATCTACGAATTTCAAAATGTACCTATTACTCAAAGATGATTCGAAAATAGATTCACTTTATCTTCATCTTTTCTGCATTGGAAGTCTGCGAGTTCTACATATAATTTAATCAAGTGGATTGCATTGGCATCCGTTAGATTCTTGTGCCAGCGCGATAACAATCTAGTTCTAACGAGTTGTGCAATCTGCAGTTATTACTTCTTCAGTTTAGAATATTTGAAAAGGATTTTAGAAGCAGAGATCAGAATACAATTATTTCTGAATGTTTTGGTTTGCAACTACTTAGGTATGAGCTTAGAGTTATGAGTATGTCCTACTCATAGATTTTTTATATGTAGTCAAAGTCATAATAAATGTATGGTCCTACTACTCCTAGAAAGAGATCTCAAACATTGTAGATTCACAGATAAAATATTTTTTTAACTATATGTATAACTAACTTATATAATATATATATATATAATAATAATATATAATAACGTCATAGGTACCTACCGCGGAATTACGATTAAAAACGCGTTTCTCAAATCGTGCCGAGAAGTTTGAGAGTTGAATATAATAATATACTTTAGTGTTAAATTCGTGTTAAACAGAAAAATATTTAATTTCCGCTTGTACTAGGAATTCCGCTCATGTTACCTTTTCGTTGCAATTTGGCTTGTGTCATATCGTACTCGCTTCCACACATTCGTAAAACTTTCCTTTCAATTTGATATACGACTGCATTTCTGAAAACATTTCAAATTGTGACAACTGGTATTCGTACCCCTAGAACTATATCTTTTTATACTCTAGCTACCTAATTGAATGTCCATTTCGGTTTACGAGTTTAAAAGTTAGCTTTCCCTTGAGCAACTTGAAAAATAAAGCAGTAATCGAAATTGAAATTAGTTCTATCTCAGTACAATCCTATACCAAGCTATAATATTTAACCTACTGCAACAACTATCTAACTACGGGAACATTTGCTTGCTCTATGTCCAGTTATGCTGTAATACTGAATTATCTGTTGTATGGTGGAAATACTTAGATCTAATAGAAGTTAGAGAACACATTTCACATTGAGTGCTTTTAGCTGAATAGGCACGCAGAACGTAATAGTACCGCGGTACTTAAAGTCATAAGTATATGGTTTTACTATCCGATTTATAACGGCGCCGGACTTTACTTAGCTTTGGAAATTGTTTCCATAAAAACCTTACAACGGAATGACGAATAAAACGGCCTGAGTTCTTTTTGAAGCCATGCCAAAAACTTCGAGATTTTTATGTAATGTAACAGGAAAATGTAGTAGTCCTTCTAGTAGTAGCTTTCTTTCACTCATGTTACATTTTGTGGTAATTTGTTACTGTCATACTCGCTTCCACACTTTTGTAAAACGTTCCTTTCCAATTTGATATTGTACAATTATATTTGTGAAAGCTTTTTAAACTAGTATATCTACTTCTAGAACTACATATTGCTGTACAGTTGCCAAACCATAATAGTTTGCCTACCGGAACAGCTATCGAACTAAGTACAGTTGTTTCCTCTACGTCCTCTACTGTCCTCTACTGGTGCGGTAACGCTGAATTCTCTGTTGTTTGGTGGAAATAGTTCTGTTTACACATAATTTACAGAGTGCTTTCTAACTATTACTAACGTAGTGCCTTAATAGTTAAATTTATAGTTGATGAGGACTTTGGTTAACTTTTAAAAACAAAAAAGGCCATACCGCAAAATCACGATTAAAAATGTCTGAATTTCTCAAAACGTGCTAAAACTTTAAAGATGGGAGAATTATATTTTCTTATCACTAAACAAGAAAAATTTACGTTACAATTTGCTGCAATTTGTTATGTGTTATACACAACTTGCTTCAACACTTTCATAAAACCTTTCTTCCAATTTGATTTACGATTGCATTTGTAAAAACTTTTCAAATTGAGAAAACTGGTATTCCTACTCCTAAAACCATGACTTTTTTATATACACTAGCTAGTTAATCGAATGTCCATTTTGGCTACAAAATCTAAAATCGGCTACCAATAGCGAAAAATAAGGCAAAATCCATTTACTTCGCTAGTAATTGCAATTAGTTCTAACTCGGTACAATGCTGTACTGTTCCTAATTTGTCTACTGGAACAGCTATCGAACTAAAGTAGTTTCCTCTACGTCCAGTTGTGCGGTAACACTGATTTCTCTGTTTAATGGTGGAAATAGTTCCGTTTACACACAGTTTGCATTGAATGCTTTTAGCTGAATAAGGTAATTAAAAATCATTAACCTATATAAGCGCGCATGGTCCGGCGGTTAGCGTAGAACGCAAACGATCTATGCAACTAAGCCAAACGGGCGCGGTCGGGTGTCAGATGGGTGACTGCTGGTGGCAAAAAATTTCATGCGCGTTTCCGTGCTTCGGAGGGCACGTTAAGCCGTCGGTCCCGGTTGTTGTCGATAGATAACAGTCGTTAAACCTTGTCGGAGGCCTTATGGGCGATAGCCAAGCTATATACAAGCTTACTTAATAAATAATGCTACATTTGCGATAAATGTTAATAAAGTTTTAAAGAACCTTTGTATTATTTTACGTACTCTGACTCAAATAACACGAGTGACGCTATGCTAATATTGTTATACACAACTTACTTGATTGAGTTTTGCCGGGAAGTCGGAAAGTACATGTTGTGCTCTTGTTTTTTTTTTTCAATTTCTTGGTGTATTTTTGAGTTACATCGGATAAAGTTGATGGCTTTTTGTTGATGACAGTTGACGAGTATTGTAAATTAAAATAACAGTGCGACAACATATTTTAAAGCTTGCCTTCAAAACTCCACGCGTTCTAGTAACTACTTTACTAGAACGCGTAGAGTTTTGAAGCATTGTTTTACTTGAACATCGGACTGACTGAGTATTGACGACTTACTTATTTTTTCTATGACTGACTACTAAGTTATGCAAAAATTATACTTGACGCTGGCAATATGCACAGAGTTTGCGACGCCCCATGTAAAAATGACACGAAAATATTGAATGACTGCAAGGATTTTATTCAGTGCCGTAAAACGAATTTAAAAAATATAAATTTGCGAAACATTTCAAGATTTCATTGTAAAACTAATCGTTTACGTATAAGTTTAACTAAATTTGAGTGTAGTTAAATACATACAATCAGTCACTGACGCGGCCTCATAGCGACCGAGCGCGTCTTTTCTATAAAAAGAGCTTTTTCAGGCCCCATTTCGACTAAAATCCAAAATAATGCGACCACAAGGTAGAGTTACCTTACAGTTACTCCCTAGTAGTGTAACTAGCACTTCATCAGACTGCTTATCGGACATGGGAAACTCTATTTGTTCGCTTCCGCAACATCCAGCTTTGCGGTTATACGGAAACCTAATTCGCTGTTCTATAACGGAAATTAAAACCGCAGCGTACATCGCTTGTAGTTTAGATACTTGGTGTAGTGTAGGTTATATGAAAAATTATAAAATGTATTTAATGGAATAAGTATTATTGTATTACCACCAACAAAAGTGATGATACAGTTGTTACATTTCCACGAAGGGCTTCCTAGTTGACTCCTAGTGCTCAATCAATTATTAAGCATATTTACATGTCGATTACAGCGTCCAACCCGGGTGAAACCCCGTACACAATTATTAATACACGGAATTTTTAATATAAAATTAATACGTCACTAGCAAATTACGAAAGGGATGATATGTGATAATTAAAATGCGGGCGCGGCATATTGTACGTTTTGCACAGGCATCATTTTATGAATTACATTCTGCGGGCGCGACCGCTTTCAGAAATTACTGCATATTATTATTGTTTCACGTACGTACGTCTATAGCGATGTTATTAAAAGGTAAAGTATGAATAAATTTGAATTAAAATAGTGTAAAAATGCATTTTATTGAAAAAAAGCGTGGGATGCCAGATCTGACAGATATGATTAGAAGGATAATTATTTTGGTAATACATATCTTAAAAAGCACCCCACGCTTTTTTTACAATAAATTGCATTTTTACACTATTTTAATTCAAATTTATTTTCATTTTTTTAGTTTGATTTCTTATAAAAGCGTATATTTTTGTTTTTTGAAACTATTATTTATTTTCTTCTTTTTAGTTTGGTTTATTTTTAAAAGAGTGTTTTTAAATTTTTTTAAACTGTTTTTAAATAAAATGTATATTTTAATTATTTATACCATTATTAATTTATGCTTATGTCTTAAGATATAGGTTGGAAATAATTTTCAAAAATTCTATAAATTGACAAAAATCTTATTTTGCAAATTGAATAATGAAATAATCTTCGCAATCTTTCGAAGGAGTCGCTTACAAACATACAAACATACATACAAGTGAAGCTAATATAAAGCGTGTAAAAAATGACAGTAGCCCTTTTTGCGTGCCTTGTTTCGGATTTCGTCCCAAAACGATTGAAGACAGGATGACTTCCTCCACTTCGTAGCAGCAAGCGTAGTAGTCGGCAAACCAATTTTAAGAGATATCAAATTTATTATCATAATCATATTATTATGGCGGTTGTGCATACATAATGAAGATATAATTTTAAAATTGTAATAAAAAACGGCAAATTATTTGTAAAGTAGGTTTACGATCGAGATGTTTACGTGATAACGTCCGCACAAGAAAATCTCCATTCGTTTGTATGCCGCTAGAGTGAGAGAGACGGAAGATCGGTCCACTCACTCGAACGCTATGCCAGCCTCCGCTCGTGAGGATTCCGCGTGACAAGTTTCACGGAATGACTGGCAGCGCTCGAGATGAGACGGGAGATCGGTCCGTCTCTCTCTCGTTATACCTGCGATCGCGCTCGTGAGGTTTTGGTGTGACACAAGTTTCTGAACATGTCACCTGACTAAAACGATTTTAAAGACGTTATCACGTCAAAAAGATCCAAGACATCATTTATCACCACATACACCACCACCGAGGGGGTTTTAGTGAGGTCAAATCCCACATCTCCCGGTATCCTCTCTCAAGGTGTCAGGTACCTTTTGAAGGTTTTTTCCCCCCCGATACAAAAAAGGTACAACAACATTACATAAACGTATTATTTACCCTCTAAATATCATTTGGATTTAATATCTATGACAAATATTATAACAACACGCACAAATTAAACCAAATGCTGCTTAGATTGTAACTAAGCAACATTTGGAACCAATTTTCCAAATGAATTTCTAAATGTCAACCCCTCTTTGTGGTGATGTCTGACTTCGGTTATTGTATAAAACGAACTGCGAATTGAAGACGAAATTTTATTGAGGAGGATTTAAAGGAATTTTTATTTCATCCGCCCTTGAACGTAACGCACCTGCAAATCTGATTAGCAGATCAAGGTTCCGTCCATTTACTGGTAAAAATGATTAAAATATATAAAAATGATTTGTTTAAATAGAGTAGCATGCAGGCCACGTGGCGTTCCCGGCAGGCAGTCCGGCAATGTAACCATTTCGCACACGGATCTCCACTGAACCACCGAAATACAAGAGAAATGCTTCACGATAGTTTATGCAGACTTGATACTTCGAACCATGAAAGTTTTCCAACCAGTTATTCTGTGCAACATTTGCTTTCTAAGGGGAAGAAAGAGGAGGAGAATTCAACTAAAAATAAGTCATCAAACAAAAACAAAAATGTCTACGAATTTCTAAACGTCAAGCCCTCATTGAGGTGTCTGAATTCGGTTACTTTATAAAACGAACTGCGCGATTGAAGATCAGATGTCCTTGAATAGGATTTAAGGAAGGAATTTTCATTTCATCCGCCCTTGATCGTAACGCACCTGCAAATAAGATTAGCGGATAAAGTCCATTTAATTCGACAGCGTGCGGCGTCTCTCGCTTGTAATGGGTTCAATACATGTGTACATCTATACTGTCCATACTAATTATATAAAGAGCAAAGATTTGTATTTTTGTATGTTTGTAATGAATAAACTCAAAAACTATTGTTTCGATTTCAAAAAATCTTTCACCATTAGAAAGCTACATTCACCCTTAGTAACATAGATTACTTTTTATCGAGGGAAAATGCTTTATTCTTACGTGAAAACGGGTTCTAGGTTCAACGCGGTTAAAGCAACTGGATAAACGCCTATGATTTTTATATAGAATGAAGCCTATAATAGCACATTGGCTATTTTTATCCTACGGGGACCCATTAAACGGGTCCACGCGGGCGAAGCCGCTGGCGGAAGGCTGGTTAACTATAATCCTGCCGACTTATCCTTCTTAATTACTATTGATATTATTATTAGAAAAAAACTTGAGGCGAGGTAAATAAAAGCATTTCTATTTGTTTGTACTTATTAAGGTCTTAACCTTCAAAATGAATATTCACCATTTCGAATCCAATTCGCGCTATAAATCAATTTGACAATCGACAATCGGGGTTAAGGCCACTGAAATGAATTCGCGTAAAATTGTGTCTCAGATTTCGTAGTAACAGTAAATAATCAAGCATGGCTGAATGAATCACCCCTGTATAGGTATATTGCGGTATATGTGTACCAATACTACCGATATGTTTTACAATAAATTACCTATAGACTTTATATTTTAAAGATCTGAAAGGTGTTTTTGGACTAAATACCTACGTCGTCATTATCATGGTACTGAAAAATTGACATACGACAATAAGATAATCGTTGTCGAATATTTGGTATGACCCCACCATGAAAGAGTGAGGCAAAACTAATAAAAGGTATAATTTAATTTAACTTTGTTATAAATTAACAAGAATGTTTTTACATTTTGTATTAATTAATAAGTTATCAGAATAACTTCCATCCATCCATCAGCGTTTTAAAGTCCACTGCTGGACATAGGCCTCCCCTAATGTTCGCCACTCCGTCCGGTCCTGCGCCCTCTGAATCCAGCGGTTTCCCGCTATCTTCTTCAGGTCGTCAGTCCGAGACGTGGTCGGCATTCGAGGACCTTTCTTCCCCACCGGTTGTCAGTCCTCCTAACTATCCTGCCCATTGTCACTTCAGCTTGCAGATGTTGAGAGATATGTCGGTAACCTTCGTTCGTCTACGGATTTCATCGTTACGGACTCTTTGGTGAAATACCAAGCATAGCCCTCTCCATAGCCCGCTCATCGACTACAGGCACTGAGGTAATCTGAACAAGAATACACTTTGTAATTTCCCGAACGCTGCCCAACCGAGTTGGTTTCTACTAGTTACCTCACTCTCGAAGTTGGACTTACCCATGCGGATTGCTTGTCCCAGGTAACTTCGAAAGTAGCGCCATCAACAACGACCGGTATGGGTGTGACATGGACATTAGACATGATCTTCGTCTTGTCCATGTTCATCTTAAGAACCACCCGTTGGGAGGCGCTATGGAGGTCACCTAGCATTGTGCTGAGTTCTTCCAGGGACTCCGCCAAGATGACTATATCATCGGCAAATCGAAGATGCGTGAGGTGTTCGCCATTGATATTAATACCAAGCCCTTTCCACTCCACCAGCTCAAACACGTCTTCCAATGCAGTAAACAGTTTCAGTGATATAACATCCCCTTGTCGTACGTTGCGCTGCAGTGGAATAGGTTCAGTGCTTCCGTCGTGGACTCGGACTGACATGGTTGCGGCTTTTTATAAACACTTCAACACCTCGATGTACCAATAGTCTATCTGGCACCGTTGGAGAGACTCTAGCACCGCCCAGGTCTCAATAGAATCGAAGGCTTTCTCATAGTCCACATACGCAACACATAGCGGCAGATTATACTATTACGCGGAAGCTCCCCAAACCATTTTTATTGCACGTATCACGATGTCTTATCTTCTAAAAATTCGTTTATATTCTAGTATGCTAATACAAATATCGCGTACGGATCGGTGCTCTGACGTCACGGGATTTCAGCGGGAGTAGCCCTGCATGTAATAGAGTTTTACACACATTAGCTACTACTCGAAAACCGTGTAATAGCATCAGCTTTATAATGCTTCTACAATTTGACACCATTTTGGGATTCTGTATCGAACTAAATTACGAGTATCTATACAAATAAATAAAATTGGAGTGTATGTTTGTTATATTAAAATAAGCGCTTTTTGCTACATGCATATGAATGTATAAATAATAATAAATAAAAATAAACGTTACACACTCATAGCCCCACAGTAAGCTAATTAATACCCTGTGTCGTGGGTACCATGGACACATACAAAGACACAAACATCCAGACCGATAATAGAAATTTAAACACATCGTTCAAATTCCCGGCGGAATCGAATCCGGGACCCCTCGATTGGCAGTCTAAATATATACGGTATCTGGCATCTTTATATACGGTACATGTACCAAAATAACATTTTCAACAATTTTTATCTGTCTGTCTGTTTGTTCCGGCTAATCTCTGAATTGGTTAGATTGATTTTGACGCGAATTTCACTGGCAGGTAGCTGATATAATAAGGAATAACTTAGGCTACTGTTATTATATAAAATTCTAAAACTAAAATCCACGCGGACGAAGTCGCGGGCGTTCGCTAGTAATAAATGAAATAAAAATTTACGAGGAAAAAGTATGACAGAATTAATAAAAGCTTTGAAGTATTAAAAAGCTTACCATAATATTATAATTACGAATACGGCAAGTTGAAAAATGAAGTCCTAAAATATAACACTAGAATGTGGGAGAAGATTGTCCTAAGAAGTCACGATATTAAAAAAGTCAATGCGTTTCGTTTCATAACTTTTTTAAAGGCTTCCTCGAAAGACCTACCCACGAACATGTGGTTGCGCAAATGATTCACACATTGATTATATTCATAAGTAGGTATTGGATTAAGGATTTTTTTTCATAATTCATAGCATCAACTTCATCGTCCTATTATTATTTATAATAATAATAGGACGCAACCCTGGCTATTAGGCTGCAACCCTTTTCGCGTCCCACTGCTGGGCACGGGTCTCTACCCCTTATTGGGGAGGCCGGAGCTTACTCCACCACGCTGCTCCTATGTATTTACTGCATACTTTTGTCATCAAAATCTAATGTTCCTGGTTTAATTAAAATAAATAAGTACCTAAAAAAATATTTAAAGGTTATTAAAAGTCGATACACATTAGAATTAAGGTCCCTACTTGAAATTATTGTGGACTTTTATGGTTGGTGGCTACAAGATTCAACTTCAACTAAAAAGATTCTATAAATGAAATGTAAAGACTAAAATGTTTAGCGGTTACTTTACAACAAACTGTGTAGTTTACAAAGTCCCCGTGACGTCAGAACAGAACTGACCTGGAACCTGTGAATGACGTCATGTACACACAGTCGGCGCTATAGTTATTATATTCCTCGAAGTCCTATCAGTTTTGATTGTAGTAGAGATGTGTACTTACATTAAAAGCCCGTTCGTGTGTAAGCTTTAGAAGCGTTAGCCAAGAAAAAATGAAATTGAAAGAGTATTTGTTTTTTATTATCTTAAAGAGATTTCATGTTACTGTCAAACAAAAACATAAAACAAATAATGACATACGAACTGCCCTGTTATTTTGACTGTGTCAAAGTTTAGAACGACACGGCACGAAATACAAAATAAATGTTGGAGTTTTGGCGGGAAGTCGAAAAAGACATATTGTGCTCTTGTTTTATTTTTACTTTCTTGGTGTATTTTTGAGTTATATGGGATAAATTTGATGGGATTTTGTTCGATATAGGTTAACTAAAGTGCGCGAGTGTTGTGAATTAAAATAACAGTGCGAAAATATGTTATTCGGTTTGCCTCCAAAATTCCATTGGTCACGTTCTTGTAAAGAAGCCAACGCTTTACTTGAATGTCTGACTGACTTGACTGACTGATTACTAACGACTTACTGACTACCTATTATTACTCGTCCAGTTTCTCCGAAACTGGCAAAAACGTGATGCAAAATTTATACTTGACGCTGACAATATGCAGAGTTTGCGATGCTATAATTGAAGAAAAAAAATACAAACATTTGACAGGTAGGAACAACACGAACAAGAAATATGTTTATTGTATTTATTAAGATTTCGTTTTTATTGAAAAATATTGCGATAATTTTATGACGCAAATGAAATATCCAGTCATTAAAATATAAGCGCAGTATTTTTTGTTCAAAATAAAATAACAACTGAGATGAACACACCACATCTAAAATCAGCTATAGTTGTATTTTTCATTGCTACAAGTAGGTACAATAAGTTAATACAATAACTACATATTTTGTTCATAATATTTTCGTTGCAGTAATTGCGAATTTTTGGGTAAAAAAATTATACTTAATGCATGAAAAAGGGTTCCATACCTCTAAAATATTTAGAGGTATCCATACCTCTAAAATATTTAGAGGTATCCATACCTCTAAAATATTTAGAGGTATCCATACCTCTAAAATATTTAGAGGTATGGAACCCTTTTTCGACGATTTTGACCAGCACTTAGACGGTTTTATTTTATAAATACACATTCAAGCACACGGCTTAATACTTACTTCCATCCATCCATCAGCCTTTTACTGTCCACTGCTGGACATAGGCCTCCCCTAACGTTCGCCACTCCTCCCGGTCCTGGGCCTTCTGAATCCAGCGACTACCCGCTGTCTTCTT
The DNA here is from genome assembly GCA_911387765.1 of Pyrgus malvae. Lineage (NCBI taxonomy): Eukaryota > Metazoa > Arthropoda > Insecta > Lepidoptera > Hesperiidae > Pyrgus > Pyrgus malvae. The sequence continues at coordinate 17,055,261 of OU426962.1, forward strand.
CAGGTCGTCAGTCCACCTGGTTGGAGGGCGGCCTGTACTCCTTTTGCCGAGACGTGGTCTCCATTCAAGGACCTTTCTTCCCCATCGGTTGTCGGTCCTCCTAACTATATGGCCTGCCCATTGCCACTTCAGCTTGCAGATTTTGAGAGCTATGTCGGTAACCTTAGTTCTTCTACGGATTTCATCATTACGAATTCTGTCGCGTAGAGAAATACCAAGCATAGCCCTCTCCATCGCTCGCTGAGCGACCTTGAGCTTGTGGAAAAGGCTAACTGTAAAAGACCACGTCTCAGCGCCGTAGGTCATCACTGGCAACACACACTGCTCGAAAACTTTCGACTTCAGGCACTGAGGTATTCTGTACGAGAAGACACTTTGTAATTTCCCGAACGCTGCCCAACCGAGTTGGATTCTACGAGTTACCTCTCTCTCGAAGTTGGACTTACCCATACGGATCGCTTGTCCCAGGTAGATGTACTCGTCGACAACTTCGAGAGTAGCGCCATCAACAACAACCGGTATAGGTGTGACATGGACGTTAGACATGATCTTCGTCTTGTCCATGTTCATCTTAAGACCCACCCTTTGTGAGGCGCTATGGAGGTCACCTAGCATAGTGCTGAGCTCTTCCAGGTTCTCCGCCAAGATTACTATGTCATCGGCAAATCGAAGGTGTGTGAGGTGTTCGCCATTGATGTTAATACCCAGCCCGTTCCACTCCATCAGCTTGAACACGTCTTCCAGTGCAGCGGTAAACAGCTTCGGGGATATAACATCCCCTTGTCGTACTCCGCGCTGCACTGGAATAAGTCCAGTGCTTCCGTCGTGGATTCGGACTGTCATGGTTGCGGCTTTGTACAAACACTTCAACACCTCGATGTACCGATAGTCAATCTGGCATCGCTGGAGAGACTCTAGTAAATACTTACTTACACAACAGTTATTTACTACAACGATAATAAATATAGCTATGGGTCTTGGACACTATGCCCAAAAAAATTCCAAGTGACTTGCCACTGAGGTACTACTATGTGACTTGCAGTAAAACACGCTTGGAAAGCAGAATAATTGCAAATTCATTTTAATACATGATGTTTATTGCCTTTAAACAAATAAAATTTTTGTCAATTGACTTTAAATTATTTGTGATCTCACAGATCATTTTCTGATACAAAATATATCCACAATTTGGACGTTTCGTTAAAAGTATCTGAGTCGATTTGGTAGTCCAATACTGGATTATTAGCAAAATTAAGTCCAGGCTGGGTTGATCAATGCATTTTGTTTCAAGGATTTCATTTTAAAAAGTTGGGTTGAATACCTACTTTGTAACATTCTCAAGTCAAAAAAGCTTTTTTCTTTCAATAATGGCATCGCATTTGTGATGTCTCAATCAAATAATTTTCTCATACAAAACATATATGGATATCTCGATTTTAACAGCGCATTAAAAGTATGTTAATTCATTTGGTAGTCCAGTGCCGTATTACAAAAATTTTGGCGATATAATGTTAGAATGTGTTGTGCATAAAATACTTCTAAGACAGTTGGAAAGAATTGGTGTTCGAGGTATCGCTTATAAGCTATTACAATCTTACCTTAATGATAGGAAACAATCGACGGTACTTACAACATTTAATAAATCGAAAAATACGTTAGAAGAGGTTCAATCTAAATTCGAGATTTGTAAAATAGGTGTTCCTCAGGGTAGTGTTCTTGGTCCACTATTATTTTTAATGTATATAAATGAACTACCCATTATAGCAAAATATCCATGTGTTATGTTCGCTGATGATGCAACAATTTTATTTTACAATGAAAACATTTCAGTTGAGGATTATAGGAATGAAATAAGAAGTACACTAGTAACTATAAAAACATGGCTAGACACACTGAACCTCACGGTCAATTTAAATAAAACTAAAATAATGCAATTTAAAAATTATAAACAGAACTTAGAAAATCTAAATATTCATTTAAATGCAGTTGAAATAGAAGAAGTAGAGCAAACGAATTTCTTAGGGGTTTCCTTAGATACCCACTTAAATTGGAAAAGTCATATTGATAAAATTAATAATAAAATATCAGCTAATTGTTATGCTCTTTCAGTATTAGTAGATGCGTCAACTCTTGAAGTAGCTAAAAGTTTTTACTATGCTAATATTTACCCCCTTCTAACATATGGTATTATATACTGGGGAAATTCTGTTAATGTCAGTAGAACATTTATATTGCAAAAACGTAGTCTCAGAATATTGTATGGTAAAGCGGATGACGAATCTATTCGCTCACTATTTTCAGAAAAGAAATTCCTTACATTAACTGGAATATATATATTAGAGATTTGTACTTTCGTTTTTAATAATAAAAACTTGTTTGAAAAGCAAATAAATATGCGCATAAGAGATGTGCCCACGAGACTAAAAGATATTGACGCTTTGTATTTACCTCGAGTAAAATGTCAGATTTTCAGAAATAGTACATACATATTTGCTATTAGAATATATAATAAATTACCCATAGGTATAAAACAGTTATCAAATACTAAATTTAAAAAACAATTAAAACATTGGCTTATAAAAAAAGCATATTACAATATAAACGAATTTTTTGAAGATAAGACATCGTAATACGTGTAATAAAAATAGTTTGGGGAGCTTCCGCGTAAAATACACATTATAAAATAAGTGTAACTCTAAACAATGCCTGAGAGTTTTTTTTCCGCCGGCTTTTTTTCTCTCATTGACCCAGCGGTGGGTAGGCATCAAAAGCCGATGATCCGTTAAGATTATTCTTATCGGATCTTAAAACAAAATATTTTTTAGTTAATTTTAATTAATAATATTGTATGCCAGAACATGGTAGACTGTTTAAAACTCCAATTATAATTTTAAACATCTTATTTTATGTCTGTAAACAGTCAACAATAAAGTATTTTCATTCATTTTCATTCATTTTCATTCAGAATTTTCCTAGTAAAGCGTGTTTTGGCGTATTCTATGTACCCCAGCTGCAGCATCCATGACGTCAGACCATCGATCGAGACGCGGGACGCCCCGCTCGGTGCAGCCATGCATTTTGTTTCAAGGATTTTCATTTTGCGAAATCGGTTGAATACTTTGTTACTCTCTCTTGTCAATTTTTTTTCTTTCGATAATGGCATCGTTTAGGTACTTAGGTATACTGCCAGTGTTTAGTTTAAAATAATTGTAAATGAAATACTGCCAGTGTTTAGTTTAAAATAATTGTAAATGAAATTCATCGCTGCTTATTGTATTTATAGGTATTGTATTGCCCATTAGGTGTTTGTGGTAGTTTTTGTGCGTGTTCGTGATAAACCATACTCTCTTGTAAACTTACCTAATTCTTATGAAAACTGTAACATCGAAATACTTTTAATATATTGAAGGGCGATTAAATTCATTTACATAATTATAGTAAATAATACATAACGCTACACACTCTAAGATTTCCTGAGTCGTGGGTACCACGAAGGCACGAACACGCACAAAAACAACCACAAACACCCGAGAACAGAAACTTATCATTAAAATCTCCACCAAACTGGGAATCGAACCCGGAACCCTTCGTTCCATAGTTCTTGTGACACATGGGTCGTCAAATTAAAAATACATACACATTTGAATCAAATTTTGAACGCTTTATTGATCAAAGGTACTGACGGCCGTCAAGCTTCATTGTAAGTCAGTAATGTTAGTAAAATATTCAAGTAAAGCGATGAATACGATAGAGTTTGGGAGGCAATTTTTTTTTGTAGGTGGTAGAACTATTATGTTTATCACGCGGAAGTACCACCGCTGCACCCACTTCTGCCGTGAAGCAATTCTATTGTATTTCGGTCCACCAGCCTCCGGAGTAGCAGCGCAACTGCATACGACCTCAGACAAGACTTACCTACTATGCTTGCTTGAGGTTGTATGTATGCAGCGACCACTTATGACTTAACACCACGTGGCCTGCATGCAGACGAGGATGCAGGCCACGTGGTGCTCCATTCAAATAAAAAACGGCAGCTCAAAAAACTTGTTTTCGCACGATTATTTCATTTCACTATACTCGACAACAAAATTGAACAAAATGCAATCTATGCAATATCCGATATGGAAAAAATACACCAATTCAATGTAAAAAAAAACAAGAGTGCAACAAAATTTTCCGCGATTTCCAGGAGGGCAGTTTTAGGTTTACTTATCTTAACTAAAGGAAGTAATTAATACTTACAAATAAATTGCAGCTCCCTATTTACTAAGAGTTGGTCGATCCTGCATCCTGGCTGGATCCAGCTACGGTGGTTTGGGTAGAAGTCCACGTCACCGATGGCTTGCGGGAATCCGAAGAGCCCAGGATTCGTGTGAAGGATATCTACGAATAAGGCGTCTCCTTTGACTAGATGCCCATCATTATTGCTCAGACTGTAGCCAGGATATGCTGGATCCAGACCTGGGGAAGGAATGATTAACATTTTTAGGGTTCCGTAAGCAAATGGCAAAAAACAGAACCCTTATGGATTCGTGATGTCTGTATGTCTGTCTGTCCGTCCGTATGTCACAGCCACTTTTTTCCAAAACTATAAGAACTATACTGTTAAAACTCGCTACGTAGATGTATTCTGTAAACCACATTAAGATTGTCACACAAAAATAGAAAAAAGCAATAAATTTTGAAGGTTCCCCATACTTAGAACTGAAACTCAAAAAAAAATTTTTTTTCATCAAACCCCTACGTTTGGGGTGTCTATGAATAGGTCTTCAAAAATGATATTGATGTTTCTTATATCATTTTTTTTCTAAACTGAATAGTTTGCGCGAGAGACACTTCCAAAGAGGTAAATAGTGTGTCCCTCCCCCCCCCCCCCTGTAACTTCTAAAATAAGAGAATGACAAAACTAAAAAAATATATGATTTACATTACGATGCAAACTTCCACCGAAAATTGGTTTGAACGAGATCTAGTACCTCAGTAGTTTTTTTTAATACGTCATAAATCGTAAACCACAATTTACCTTTCATTCAATCTTAATGCAATGATTTCTATGGATAATTAAAGGCAATGATGTTATTTCTGTTGCCGCTATTGTTATACAAACACTAAAAATAGAATAAAATAAATATTTAAGAGGGCTCCCATATAATAAACGTGATTTTTATAGATAATGATACGGACCCCTTCGCGCGTGAGTCCGACTCGCACTTGGCCGGTTTTCAAAATATTGCAATGTATTGCCGTAAACAATGACTTAATTACGTCATTGTTTGGGTAACGTAATAAATTAACGCAAAAACGCATTATGTATTTCTACCAATTTAGATCCTATTGTAAGGGCTTGGGCTACTTAATGGTATTATTACTCAGCTGGGTATATTACTGCAATCCTTTTAGGCCCGTTCCATATGTTTTTTCTTTAGTTCAAATTGTTCTCTAATTAAAATGAGAGTTCTTTCATATCTACTACATATGATTACAGCATACCTATCTCATAGGTATGTTTTGACGTTTCATACATTTTGTATGAAAAAAACTTTTTATGTCAATTTAACTTTAAAACTGACAGCACTTCTTAGATTAAATGGACTATAGCAATATTGCAGACAATATTTCATTGCCTTCAACTTGGAACAGCGATTCTTGAATTGGACAAAAAGTACGACCATATAATGTAATGTTAAAAAACTTATTAATTTTAAGCTGGGCATTCGTATTTAGCCAAAAGCATTATTTTAGAGAAGCGCGCATGGCCCGGCGGTTAGCGTAGAACGCAAACGATCTATGCAACTAAGCCAAACGGGCGCGGTCGGGTGTCAGATGGGTGACCGCTAGCGGCAAAAAAAATCATGCGTGTTTCCGTGCTTCGGAGGGCACGTTAAGCTACATAGATAACAGTCGTTAAACCTTATCGGAGGCCTTATGGGCGGTTTGAAAACATCCGACAGCGGGTTGGCCACTAACATCTCCACCAACCCGCATTGGAGCAGTGTGCTGGAGTTCAGTAGCTCCAGGCCTCCCCAATAATGGGGAGGGACCCGTGCCCAGCAGTGGGACGCAAAAATAGTTGCAGCCAGCCATTCTTTTAGCATAAAAACGTAAGAAAAAAAAACAAAAATTAATTTATTATGATATGATTATTATTATGATTTGATGAAATAGTCGCTACCAGTAATCCTTCCTAATATCAGTCCTCTCGCTTTAAGTGCCTTCCCAGCAAAACCAGCTGCCTCAGCGCCCAGGGAGAAGCCAATGACGTGCAATGTTGACGCGTTGACGCCAGCTGAGTCCAAGAACTGCACGAAGTCGGCCAATCGCTGACCCATGTAGCGGGTGTTGCGGACTGCTGATATGTACCTGGAATTTAAATCAAAATAATCCTTAGTTGCCTTTTAAGCAAAGGGTCGGACTGAAAATCAGCGCCATGGGAATGTATTTTACCATGGCATACACTGAGGCCAGATCCCATTCGCAGTGAATTGTTGCAGCACAGATTTTATACATAAAGTCAAAAAGTATAAAAAGAATGTTTTTTTTGTTTTGGTAAGCTTATTTTTTTTTGTATTGTTATATCATGTGTGCTTCATGTGCGAATAAATTTGTTTGTTTGTTTCTTTCTTTTCTTTCTTATATTTAAAGGTTACATTACAGATTTAATATTCGGATAGTCGCATTCTACTATGACTTGAGCCTTTTTTAAACAAGAGAAATTGAGACGGAACCTTAGTAAATAGCGTAACTTTCGTTCTGAATGGGCACCGACTCCAAGATAGTTTTAAGAGTCATTACCATTAGCAAGAAAAATAATTATATGCCAAGTACAGAACAATTTTATTTTTTACCTTTTGAAGTCGGTTTTTTTTTTTTGTTATTAAAGATCGTCTTCGCGATAGTTTTTATAACGATCAAAATCGCGCATAACTCGATACCTCCTTCAAGCGACTTGGTTGTTCTCCCGAAACTTAATAATGACAAATCCATTGCTGAGACGCTGAATTATTTTATATTTTTTTAAAGACGTTGAAATAAAATTACAAAGCATAAACACACAAATCACTCGAGACCCGTAAATAAATCGAAAAGAAAGCAACAATCCATCTAGACAAAGACGAATGGTGAAACAATTTATTCGGACGCGAACACGTTTCGGCCATCGCCGATACAATAAAAATGGTGATTTTGCGGAAATGGAATAATTCATCTATTTCCTTTGCCATTTTCGTAAAGCTAATTTGATATGATGCGTTCGTGTTGTGTTCTGTTGCGGTTCCGGTCAACGCTCTTGTTGAGAACAATTATGTTCATCTTCAATTTTCAATTCAGGCAGCTTCGTTCATTTTAAATTGTATGGTTTGTTGAATGTATACCATTATATACTTAATCTATACTTTGCCACAAAGTCATGTATAAGTTCGTTTGATCTGCAATAGAAATGTGCAGCAATAAATTGTAACTGAAACATAACGAACAAGATAAGAGAGCAATAGTATGAAGACACATTGATGTTGTGCACACAGTAAATTAGAACTTAACAACCTAAAAGGAAGTCGGTAATAAAAGTTGTCTTTTTAAAGTATTAAAATTATAATTTATTGGACATTTTTCCATCTATGCCTAGGATGCAATAAAAACTTCCTTCTCACTTGCTTCATCTTTGTCAGAGCTGGTTATTTTCAGAGCCTTAAATTAATAAAATTAAATGTACAGGGAAAATGCAGCAAACGGCCACATCTTTTTTTAATCTTTTCTGCTTTGATATTTTTTTAAATAATTAAAGTGTTAAAATTTATGCAATAAAACATAATAAGAAGCTGCCCATAGTAAGAAAATTATTATTTCTGAAAAAAAGTTTTACCGAAATATTAATTCATGTAAATTGCCTATACGAAACGCAAGATAATTTTTAAGTAACATCCTTGTTAATATAAATAAATATCATGACTGTACGGTCCTAACCGAGGACTTGTCATGAGCTCCCGTCGCCGGGTACAGTCGTGATATTTTTATTAACAATGTAAGTTTACAGTTTTACACTTTAAATTCATTTCAAAACCACGTTAAAACATTACCAAACTACTGCATAGATAAAACTAGCCTGCATTTTCATCCAAACGTGGATGCGACACATAAATCCCGCGACTTGGACGCCGGCCATACACTAATGAATAACACCGAAACGTTTTCCTTTTGCCACCTTTTTACATGTTTTATTTATTTGACAAATAGCATGTTAGATAGTGAGTAGATATGAAAATATATGGGAAATTGTCGAGAATAGGGACTATTTTTAACACACTTTAGACAGCTTAAAGACATCTACATCTACTCGTATAACTAACTAAGAAAAACTGATTCGTGCCCGAGGAATCTGATGGCCGCTTCAAGGAAGTTTGGCCGGCGACACAACCTTTTTAACGAAACCAAATCTAATTGGTTCACAGCAGAACCTCGGTGAACTTCGCCCATACTTGGTCAGCGTTCTGAAAGCGACCCTTTTCTTGTCCGAATACCCTGACTTGTATAGCAAAATAATGCGAAATTGTGTCTCTTTATTTCACTGTCCTTCATTTCGATTGGCGTATAAAGCATGATCAGAATGAGAAAAGGCGTGCACTTGTGTGACACTTCTCATTGGTTATAGTTTCGCTTTTATTATAATGACTATTTTCCATTAGAAGAAATGTGCAACACAACACCTTTTCGACCTCTCAGTTTTTGACAACGCTCATCGTGAAAATTATAATAATACACAATACCCTAATTAATACCTTTAACCGCGCAATTCTTGTATATATACACACTATGTACCTATTATAATCTTCATCTTTTAAAAGGCTCTAACGATTTTCATGAAATTTAGTATGCTGGGGGTTTCGGGGATGATTTGTATTTTCCAATATCTTTGGGGATGATACTCGTACATTGATCTAGATAGGTTTCATTGTTAGAAAATATCGTTTTATTCGTGTTTTCAGCGATAATAAAGTTCAACATAAAATTAAAAATATGACTCTTCCTAACATAGATGTTAGCGAGTAGTATGTAATACATTTTATTTTTTCAATTTGGAGCTACTTCAGTAGATGGGTTGTTAAGTAACACTAAGGCAATGAGTCTCTAAAGAAAATCTATTTATTTAATAAATAAAAAATATGAAACATAGTCGTTCGACGATCACTTAATACACAAGTTAATTTTTACCAGTTTAATCGCAAATAATTTTCTACGGAAAGTTTTTTGGTAAATTTCACAATCTACTGTGTAACTTACCAAGGAAACACGATTAGTCGTGACCAATCAACAGCAATGAAGTTGACGTCCAAGGTCGACAAATAGGCTGAAATCAAAAGATTTGTTTTGTTTATTTATTTAAAAACTTTATTGAACCCCAAAAATTCTGGTACAATAGGCGAATTTAATGCCAAATGGCATTATCTACCAGCTTACCCAAGGGAGTACCTACAGAGAGATTCAAAGGCGGTAAGTGATGAGAGAACCAAAAAAAGTAAATTATTCATTTATATTTATGATAAAATAAAAGACTAAATGTAAATAAATATTTTATCTACCTAATATAATAATAACCATGTATACATAAACTTAAAATAAAAACAGCATTATGTTGGATATAACTCCTTGAGGAAGTGAGCCTTTATACCTTTTTTGAAAGAGACCTTAGAGTGTCATTTCCTGACATCAACGGGCAGAGCATTCCAAAGCCGAACCAATCTAAGTGAGTAGGAGTTGGATATAAATCCGGAGCGGTGAAGTGGAATAGATAAGAAATATCATTATAATATATATAATAATATATAAATATAAAAAATCGAAGCTGACGCTCGTGCGAGTCACGGAGGTACAAAAATTTGCACTTCAAGTACTCTGGAGAAAGCGGATCAAAAAGAATGGCGAAAAGAGTGTGAATAATCTAACTTACCTACGTTGACGAATGGGGAGCCATCTAAATTGGAGACGGTAAGAGGATATTATGGTCGAATTGACAGAAGATGAAATGAATGCAATAGTTAATAAGATGTTCGAGCTTATTCAAAAGGTCCTCGTTTATGTCGGAGAATCACACATCTGCATAGTCCATAGTCCATCAGCGGAAAAACAAGTGTTTGAATTAAGTATTTTTATAGAAATCGGCAAAAAATTGCGTAGTCTGTTAAGCGCGCGCAATGTTCCGAAGAGTGACCGACTTGTGTCGTTTACTTGAGCAGTCCAGCTGAGTATGGAATCTAGACACAAGCAACCATGGGCGTACCGAGGCCCCCCCTGGATCAAAGTCCAGATTCAGGGATTCAAAAATCTCAAAAGATCTCCTAAACGAAAAAAGAAACCTATAAAGAATAAGTTCCTTTGTATCTATACTAATATATAAAGCTGAAGAGTTTGTTTGTTTGAACGTGCTAATCTCAGGAAGTACTGGTTCAAATTGAAAAAATATTTTTGTGTTGAATAGTCCATTTAGCATAAAATATTTTAAATATTTTGTGGATGTGTCTTCGCGTAACGTAGAAGACAAATTTGCTCCTCCCGCCCCGACTAAGAACTCGCCACCTCCGACCAAGTACTTGCCCCCCCCTGACAAAGTTCTTGCCCCCCCCTCCCCCCGACCAAGAAACTGGGTACGCCCATGGAAGCAATATCCACTTTAACTATCGGGCGTGAGCTGCCGATAAGATATTATATGCTTGTTAATATAATAAAGCAGTTTATGAATTTTTAAAGGAAATGGACATACGAGTGGACCCCATGTTTACAGGTTGAGGTTTCCAAAAAAAAATTTCTGGAGTGAAACTCATAAATTTAATGTTACATTCTAAAAAATCAGAAATTATATATGTTTCAGTCTTTAATCTTCTAGTCCTCGATCTTTCTTTTATACAAATATTGGTCTGAAAACTTGAACATACGAGTATATTGTTTGAGAATTTCATCCTACGAAGGGGTCACTAAACTTGTGTGTCGCAATTGTCACGTTTTGTGCAGAGAAGCTCTCGGCTTAAGTGGTATCTGCAGCGCAGAGACATCTGCACCCTTCACACAACCTCTTGTCATTCCTCATTTGCAGTTGAGCTGCTGCTATGGGGGCAAATGGTCACCTCGTGAAAGTCAGGCCGGCAGCTGCGCTTTTCCACTCAAACACAGTAAAACCGCTTTTCGACAGAAAGAGATGCAGTGATTTTACTTACCGGGTTGAACCATGCGAGTTCCTACACCTACAATTTTTTTTTATCTACCATGAACACAATTCTAACTCAGAGATATAGGTTTTTTAACGCTTCAGACTCAGCCCTAAACTAGGATACCCTGTGACGCGGGTACCATGGACACACACAAAGAATTGAAAAATTGAATAGAAACTCATAATTCCAAAATCTGCTACTCCGGAATTTGAACCCAGTACCCTTGTTTGGCGATCCAGCATAGTACCTAACTATTGCGCCACACCGGACGTCAAAGCAACTAAACAGTTTATTCGTAGAACATCGGTGTTCGTAAAAATTATAGCCTAACCCCCTCAGAAAAGTCAATGAATTCTAGCTATTTATAGTTTACAATACTTAATCCTAATTTGTAAATCTTGGAAGATTTAGAAGTTGCATAGACTAGTGGCTTAGTCAAACCACTAGATGCAGCCACCTATCGCAGTCACTAGTGGCTTAGTGGCGGCCACCAGTCGCCACATATATCAGATATAATTAAAAAACTAAAAAATACGCTTTTGTGAAAATACGAAAAATATAAAATAAAAAAAATAACAAAATGTATTTTACTGTACAAAAAAGCGTGGGGTGCATGGTGTCAACAGTATCTTAAAAACCACCCCACGCTTTTTTGTACAGTAAAAATTAAAATACATTTTGTTATTTTTTTATTAGTTTTTAGTTCGTATTTTCCAAAAGCGTGTTTTTTAGTTTTTTAAACTACATTATTTATTTTTAACTTTTTAGTAGGATTTTTATTCTCATAGGTATTATTGCATTGTCATCGGCCCTTGACCCCTGTGTAAATTTTCAAGTTAATCAGACGCTTGGACGTGTTAAAAATATAAAACTTTATATTTGTTTCATTAAGTACCTTAGGCCACGAATTTATCAACCGCCCGTCGTATATTTTTTTTATCTTGATGATCCTAGTTACGACTTTAATATAAAGTTACGAGATTATTGTATTGTCATCGACCCTTGACCCCTGTGAAAATTTTCAAGTTAATCAGACTCCTAGAAGTAAGTGAAAATGATGTTCATAGATTCCATTACATACATACATAGATACAGGTCAAGTTATTAATAAAAGCGTGTTAAAAACCTGTATCGGCTAATTTCGATGTAATTAAGAAATTAGCCGACATCGTGGCGAGCGTTCGGTTGCGTGCTTGCAGCAAGACCACAAAATAATTAGAGATACTACGTATAAAAAGACTGACGTGTTTGTGGGGACGTGGGCGCCGGGAAGAAGCCGTTTGTTTTGCTATAGTTACATAAAATTTATTTCCATATATTATTTCCATAAATATGTTTTTAAGGTCCATGGTAAGCACGAGCCTAAGTGTTAAGGTTGATGTCTTATCGTTTCAACTTCCTCTCTTGAGATAATATTTTAAAGGAAAAGTAGTACTACTCAGAAACTATAGTTTGATCATTAAGAGCAAAGTGTCTACTTTAACCATATATAAAACACCTTTAAAGTATTAAGTTGCAACATTATAAACATTTTAAGTGGACCAAAACAACAATAAAAACTGTGCCATGAATAGTTATATTCCAACGCATTGACGTAATTCCTCGTAAGATAAAGTAATTCACCTTGATAAGGGTGTGCGAGTGATGCCGCGAATATATTAGGTATTTAAATTAAATTAATTATGAGGTTATATTGTGTAATGGTAGTTAATTAAGGTTGAGGAATTATTCTTAAGAATATGCCAAACCACATGGATAAATTTGCAGTAGCTTAGCAGGACACTAAATCTAGATGATCTTTATCTACGAGTATATAAATCTGGATACTGATAGATAGATAAATAAATATAGTAAATCATCTAGAGGCTCTTTTTCCTCGGTTTAACTACCCATAAGGTTTAACGACCCATAAGAGCATCTAGAGCCGACAACCGCGAAAAGATTGACATAAGACAAAATTGTCATGCCAAAAATTAACAAAATATTTTTCCTACCGAATTTTTTGAAAAACGAAAACAAATAGTAAAAAACCGCCGATTGAGGGCTTCTGTTCCGAGAACAGAAACCCTGGATGTAATTATATTTGTGTCTTCATGTTTTATGTTGTAAGTCAACTTATTTTTTATATATTTTGCGCTTTGAATACGTATTAAATTGATGCAATAATCGTATTACTGTTATTGCCTGTGTAATCCGTGCATTTATTTAATATATACTCTATTCACATTATAATAAAAAGCTTTTCAATAATAAATCGTATTCATTGCGATATGAGCGCTAATTACTAATTTATATTTTTTATGGATTGGTAGATTCTCGCATAACTTGGCAATTTGCCATAAAGCTGTTGTGCCATTTTGAAAAAAAGTGAATTGATTTACGATAATGACTGCTCTACTGCAGTCGGATAAATAAAAGTCGGGAGTGATTTAAGTAAAAACACTGTAAACATCAAATACTTATACATAATTGTGGGAAAAAATCTTGGAAAAAAAACTACCTATTGATTTTATTTTGTTTTTAAAAACTAATAATAGATTACACTGAACATATAAAAATTGTTTGTTGTGGTGGGAACAATTATATTAAGCCAAATGACACGGGAATCGAATGCAGGATTACAGGTTAAGTTCATCTAGATTCTTTAATGGGTGTTTACATCATTCATCATCATCATCTGACCAATTCTACTATGAAACAGCAGACCTCAAAATTACCGGATTCAAGAAATAGGACTTTAAACTTCAAAAATAACGTACCTAATAATAATAAAATAAAATAAATTATTCGACAAACCGGAAGAATGACTGCTTAGACATCACTGATTCAACAGTCATCACCATGGGTGCATATGACATTTCAGTCATCATCATACCGTGGGTATAAGCTATTTTAAATTAGCGGTTTTTTTTTATTTCTTATCGTTGCTTTATGTTTAATTTTTTTTAAATATAAGTGTAATAAACTTTAGAATAATATTTACTCATAATTCATAATATGTTAAAAAAATATAAATTCATAATATCTTAATTCATATAAGCGCGCTGTCAAAATTGAGGCACTAAATAGATTTCTACAGCTGTCACATCTGACAAACAAAATATTTTTATTTTGACCAAATTAACTATAAAATACTACAAAATATTGGAAACACTGTGAAAAGTGATTTTATTAGACTTCTTTTGTTTTTAAAAGGAGCGGCCCGGCGTTTTTGCCATTAATGGCACCAATCAACGTGCTTCAATTTGGGCGCACGAACTTGGTTTCTATAATGTAATTGTAATTATTCTAAGTATTTACCTACCATTTCGCAGTGTAGTAGTGCTCGGTCCCGTGGTCGCTTCAGAAAACCCCATCAGATATAAAACTGTAGGTCTGTTGCGGTCAAAATCTGTCCTAGATAAAGATTGTCGATCTTGCAATAAGAGTTCGTGGGTTGTAGGATGAGATCTGGAAAGAAAAAATACCACGGGTACAAAAATACGTAATTATGATTTATGAATAATGAATATTTTTTAAATTAAGATTATGATCTTGTCCAACTATCTGAAGTCGTCTGCAGGTGGCAGCCAGGCGCGGTCGTAGCCTACAATATATGATGACATAACGTTATGTGACCGTTGCAGCAAATACACATCTATACACAACCTCAAGCAAGCCTGAATTATGTCTTAGGTCGTAAACAGTTGCGCTGCTATTCCAGAGGCTAAGAGTCGCCTCATCTAAGTCTGGTCGGCAACGGCACCACACTACCGAATGGGTTTTTCCACAGTGAAGCAATTCCAAGCGAAGTGGTGGTACTACTTCGGTCGAACCCTGCAAATTCTGTCACCGGTAGAATTATATTCATTGATTGTATGATTATAGCCCCTATAATTGTATGGCTGGTTGGCTGCAAACCTTTTTGCATTCTACTGCGGGATACAGGTCTCTCCTATTTTTTGGGAGGCCTAAAGTTCACTCCTCCACGCTGCTCAAGTGCGGCTTGGTGGAGACGCAGGTTACTGGCAGGGTTACTGGTTGTCAGATGTTTTTAAGCTACCCATAAGGCTTCGAACTGTTATCTATTGATAACAAGCGTGATCGACGTCAGAACGGATGGCACGTCCGAAGCACGTAAACGCGCTAGAATTTTTTGCCACTGGCGGTCATCTATCTCACACCCGACCGCGCTCCTTTGGCTCAGCTGCGTAGATCGTTCCACCGGGCCACGCTCGGTTCTAAAATTTAATACGAGTACATAATCAAAAAGTTGGTCCGATTCCATTATATTATAAACTTCTGAGACTGTTTTTGTATTAAAACTTAAAATCATTTGCGAATTTAGTATCAAATCATCATAATATTGCGTAAATAATATTAGTATCAAAATAATTTGAAGAGTAACCGCACGAATGCCCTTATCCTACTTTAAAATTGAAGTCTTAGATTATTACGATCATTTCTGCAGGTCATTAACATATCTCATACCTACTAACAACTTAAGAATCGAAGACATGCTCTAACCGATATTATAGGCAAATATTATTATGCGTTTACATACATCTACGAAAGGTGTCTCACGCTTAGGAAATCTCAAAAACCGCTGGACGTGTAAAGATGAAATTTGGCAGGGAAATAGTTAACATCCGCTAACATAACGGATTTTACGATAGAATCGGGTTAAGAAGGTTTTTTTTTTTTTATATGTAAACCGAACAAAAAGGCAGACGGGCCGCGTGGTGTTAAGCGATCACCGTCGCCTATGGACACGGGCAACCCCAGGGGAGCCACCCGAGCATTGCCGGCTTTGGAGGAGAGCTTTTTTTACAGCTTTCTTGAAGAACCCCATGTTATAGTCCACTGGGAATGACTGGGAAAGGTGTAAGGGTTCTCGGAAGTTTGTGTGAAAGATCTCCATTTCTTAATACTTAGCGAAGAAATAGAAAAAAATTAATCGTCCTGTTTCAAAAACAATAACAACTCTTGACAGAATAAAATAAGGAATAAAAGTTTGGGTTGCAAATGCGGCCCATGACATCTAAAGAGAATATTCATTTCACGCTAATGATCCTTTCTAACATGGGTGAAACCGCGAGACACAGCTAATTCTTAATAAGGTTTAAGCTTGTTTCCCGAAGGTTTTATGTTTCCGGCTTTGTACGATTGACTGAGCATGACTTTATTAAACTTGCCTGGCACAAGCAAGTAATTATCTTTAGCGCAACCAAGATTTACAAGATGGTAATGAATATTTAGTGTCTAATTTTTTACGAAGACATACGGTACAAAAAATTTACTTGTAGATATTATGTCTACTCTTAGATTCAGATTTTTTACGCTACTATTCAACTAATATACGAAATTTATTGATATTAATTAAATTTTTATTAATTCGACATGAGTAACAAATAAAATGAAGTTTTTGATGAGTACTTAAGTACAATATACCTACATAATATAAAAAATGATACTCAAACTCTATAGAAATTAAAACGTCAGCCGTCCCAGAACGCCTGGCAAATATGAAATATTTAAATTATTATTAAGCACAGATATTTATTATGCATAAAGTTAATGAAAGGTAATTGTTCCGTATTCAATGAAAAATGAATTTCTTTAAACAAATAAATGTACACATTCTATTTCTCTATCCCTTGTACGCGTGTTCTCTTTTTTAACATAGGCTAAATAGCGCTGAACCAGTTTCTCTCAGATCAAATAAAAAAGTAAAAAGATAGGACTGTGCGAATAAGAGAAGGAAGGCCCGTTTTAACGGCTCCTCGCCATCTACATATACGCACATACAACAACGAAACTGAACCTTGTTTTGCCAATCGAATATCACGGCGCATCGAGCAATACGTTGTCAAAAATATTCATTTTATTCACAGGTTTAGATTGTTTATTATATTCTTCAAATACCGAAGTAGCCAGACTACCTGACTATTTTATACGTACCACTGAACAATTGTAAAACCTATTTTTAATGACACTAGAGCAGACACGCATCGATCATACTATATCGATGCAGACATTGTAGACACGCCACATCTCCCATTGTTTATGCATTATGCTAATGACTCAGTAACTAATCGTATTTCTTATGCTCGATGCAAATACAACTTTGTTGCAATCATAAGTTAATCCTGAACGTATAATCGATTTCTAATTAACTGATTTATCCACTAGTATAAATTAATAATAAAAATCAATGTTTATGGTTTTCTAGCACAATTTAACGTGATAAATTGGTGTTTGTATAATCATAATTTTAATTATAGTACGTTTGTAGTATTCTGTGATTATAGTAAGGTACCTTCTTACCTTTTTTTTCTGGTATCGGGGGGGAAACCTTCAAAAGGTATCCGACACCTTGGGAGAGGATACCGGGTTATGTGGGATTTGACCGCACTAAAACCCCCTCGGTGGCCTGCCTCTGCGTTTGTGAGGACTCCGGGATCTCCATAGGAACGCACCGGTGTCCTCCACGCGCGGCGCCCCATAACGGGCCCATCTTCGGGAGAGCAGATGTGCTCTCCTGCACCTTCAGGTGTTCACGGCGGCATGCGGCCACGCATACACCGCCGTCCTCCCGGGGCTGCTGGCTGGACGGGTCAAGCTCCCACTCTCACCGTCCGCATCCCCGGAAGCCCCCTTTTAGTCGCCTCTTACGATCAGGCAGGGGATACCGTAGCTCTATTCTTAATCCCGAAGCTACAGGGAAAATAAATCATTCGAAATAGATTAAACCGTAGACTTTTTATGTATACTACGTAGTCAAAATAAAATATCTATGAACTGAACTTAGCACAAATTTATAAAAAAATTATAAACATACATGCCTATGATAACTTGCCTATCGAAAAGTGTTCTGTTAATATAATTAATTTGAATCAATTTTCTTTCATCACCTCACTCTTGTATATAAATAAATATAATATATATATATATATATATATATTTGATAAAAATATGTCTCATCGAGTTATCAGATCGGTGTGAAGGTCGATCTTCCACGTCTCCTCTACCATCTTACTTAATCTTGACGCGATTTTAACATTTTTTACCCATTCCAATAAAAGTGAACAACGCCGCTAAAGAAGTTTTCACTCCAAAATATTTTAAACACATAAGTATATTATGATAATAGCGTAGATTGTTAACGTAGGACTTTATTTTAAACAAAATACAAACAGAAAAGTTTTCTCCGTACCAGAAACAGAAGAAGATGATGATAAACAACCGCACCTTGTAAATAATTTGTACTGGATATCAATAGCATCGTCTCTGGCACAGCAATTGTTGCAATCGCCTATTGGAGCTGGCATGTAGCAGACCTCGATTACTCCTAGATAAAAGAGAATGCAAACTTTATTTTTAAAGTTATTACAAATGTTACTTCCAAATAAATTATTAACTACCATTAGGTGCATGACCGCCGATCCCTTTAGTTCAGGATTAAGAATATAGAATACGTCATCCCCTGTATGACGAACCGTCAAGCCAGCGGCCCCAATAACAAAAAAAAATTGCCCCAAAAACAGCGCATGAAGGAAACCGATGTCAGCTGGAGATTCCAGATTCTCTGAGTGCTGAGACAATTTCGTCTCAGCACTTATAAGCGGGGGTATTATTAACCCCCGCGGGGGTATTATTAAAAAAGAAAGATGCATGGCCGAGATGTTCATGACAAAATCTGAAACAAATCGGACTTCTCCGCGGCAGAAAAACAACATTTCTTTCGCAATTCTGTTAGTTTTTATTTGAATATTTTTATTAAAAACAGGCTTTCGTAAAGTTCTGTCTCATCTAACCATTTTTATTACTTGACAATAAAATAATAGTTTATTTATTTAACTAGTCACTATAAATGTTAATTAACAATATAAAACTAGCGATTATCGTATATTACCTTGTCTATTTATTTACTAGGCAAATACTGCAATAATTCTAGAGGCATATAAATTATAAGACATCCTTAGTGACTTAGTCTGACTGAACGTGAATGTAATACAAATTCTACTCTATACTTAGCAAAATTATCTCTTGAATAAAACTTAAATAGTAGAAATTATGGATCAATGGAGGGTGCCATCGGACCACAATCTTTTATGCTTCGGTTGAAAGGTGATATTGCCAGCCACACACGGCTCGGAGTAGCACCGCAACTGCTTTTCATTTTCATGAACTTCTGAGGCCCAGCGGCTGACATATACTGCAACCCGTGTGAAATCGTAGACTAACAGATGTGTAACCTCATTAGACACTTATGGCAAATGTTTGAATGGTCCAGGTTTTCATCTATAGAAGAGCAGTCTTTCTTGTCGGAGATGGGTAGAGTGGCCGTGGCGTGGCATTTAGTGGTACAAAAAAGGGTTGCAACCAACATCGGATAGGACAAAGGGGCCAGATTAATTTCACAAACAAAAAAATGTTTAAGTATTTCTAATTATGTTCAAATATAAACCGACTTCACATAGTCGTTGATATAGATTTATTTATTTATTTTACTTTAATTAAAACGGTACAAAAACAATAACATTAATTAAAGACAGAATTTTCATACTTCAGATACATGTTAAACTACATAATGACATGACTTTGATGAGCGAACAATGAAGTTCGTTTTGGATTATAGCCTACTGCACTATTACATTAGGTATAGGTATTACCGACGACATGCAATACAGTTTTATTGTTCCTTCATCATAGTCATGTCATAACTTGTTCATGCTTCAAACTCGTCAAGACCGTAAAGTGGAAAAACAATCTTGATCGGCCATTTTATTTTTATACGACTAGTGTCCCATGAAATAGCATTTTTTAGTAAGTTAGTCAAATTCCTGATAAAGATGGAAATTGCACTGTAAGAAAAGCTCTAGCTATCCCAGACAAGAAAGGGTAGAGGCAGACCACCGGCCAAGTGGTGGACAATCGTTACCAAGGATATAGAACGGACTCAGTTGCCCGCTTTATTTTCTGTTTATCAGTAAAAAATAGTTTTATTAATAGCCTGTTCGAGTTTTGGCAGGAAATCGGAAGAAACAAATAGCACTCTTGTTTTATTTTCATATTCTTGGTGTATTTTTGAGTATATCGGATAAAGTTGATTGCATTTTATTCGATATAAGTTAATTACAGTGCACGAGTGTTGTGAAATAAAGTAACAGTGCGAAAATATGGTTTTTCAGCTTGCCATTTACTTGAATATCTCACTGACTTGTCGGAATGATTATTGACAAATTATTTATTCACTATCTATTGTTTTTTTGTCCACTTTCATTGAAACTGGTAAAAAATTGATGCAAAACATATACTTGACGCTGGCAATATGTACAGAGTTTGTGATGCCATTATTCAACAAAAAAAATAGCCTGTTCGTTATACAAGCCTACCTCGAATTCTCATCATCACCCAGGGTCGACTGGTAGACAACGTCAATGGGCATTAAGTTTAACCCTTTGTGACTCTTAGTTTAAGGTATTTTCACTTTTTAAATAAATAAATAAAATAAATAAAGCTTACCAATAAAAAACGACATAAGATTACAGGTTGATCCTCGCAACATGATAACTGAAAACCATTCATGGGCCACAATGAAAAATTTTAAATATTTACACCGCAAACTTCATCCGACCCGGTCCAGGATTTTCCGGAGAACTTGTTAAAACTTCGCGAAGTTTCAAAGAACCCGACGCGAGTCGGAGCGCTGGATGGTTAACCGGACAATGCGAACACACACGGAAATAAACACGTTTATAGAGGACGAATGATTTACTATAAATTACCGAGTGGAGAATCACTTTAACCTTACGATGTACGCTAAGCAAAAAATTAACATAGCATTATATTTTTAACGGTTTGAAAAAAATAATAATAAAAACACATTTTTGCCAAGATTGACTGTGGAGAATATGTAAGACGCGTTGCGATATTAAAAATTATAAGACGTTGAATAAATCGATGACCGGTGCGACGTGCATAAACAAACTGAATCATTTTACTATTTCAAATTTAACCGTGTTGTCACGCCAATGGCTAGTTACGCAACTTTTCTATAAAATTTACTTCGAACAGTAAGACAACTGATCAGATATTGAATCATTAGCGAATAGATTGCAACTACAACGCTAAAAGAATGAGAGAGCACTTCTGTTGCAATTGACTACGTAATAGTAGTTTAGATCTAATAGAAATATTAAGTTACTAGTCATAAGTTTACTTAATGTCTCAATGTGTAAGCGAAAGTAAAATGGGAACCTTCTAAGTAAGAGTCTAGTGAGTATACGATTAAATCTGCGAGTATGACACATGAGTATAATACAACGTGACATAGCGTTCAATGTTTAGACAGTGCAAATTAGGTACGTTATCTTCTAATATATTAAAGTCTTCTGTCACAGTTTTAGTCCTCCGAAACGGCTTGACCGATTTTGATGAAATTTAATATGTATATTCAGTAGGTATGAGAATAGGTTTATAACTAATCTTTGTACTTAATTTTTTTTTTCTTTTTTTTTGACAAATATTTTTTGGTAACTTTTTTATTGTGTGGCATTAAAAATACATCAACCCCTATTTTAAGACACTGTGGCGGCTTTGCCTTTGCGGCTTTTTACGGCTAGACTGAGCCGTTGGATAAAATAGCCACCAGCCCTTTGGTCACCACAGGCAATGACAAGTCTGGTCGACATTTCTGACATGAATGTCACGTCCTATACCAGTGGCCATCCTAGACTCCATGGCACCAATGTAACTCCGTCAGGCCCATGTCAGGCCTCTTGCCATCGCTTCCGGATAGTCCAGATGGTTCCAGTGTTGCTGGAATAGAAAGGGTAGGTATCAAATGCCCGACGAACCAAATCTTTTAAGGTATCGAAGGTGGCGGAAAAGTACGTACGATGTAGTAGGTAATGCATAGGTAATGTATAGGGGAATATATGTAATACTTATTATATAATTAAGTTTTTAAAAAAATTAACCGACTTCAAACGGTAAAAAATATAATTGTTCAGTGCCTACTTCTTCTTGCTTTTGGTAACGACTATTAAAACTATTTCGGAGTCGGTGCCCATTCAGAACGAAAGGACGAACGTAATATCGTATATTTTACTAAGGGCCCGACTCCAAAAATAGTTTTAAGAGTCATTACCATAAGCATGAAGAAGTAGGTACCTACTGAACAATTTTATTTTTTATCATTTGAAGTCGGTTCTATTTTTTAGTTAAAAACTTAATTAATTTCACTCTTTTTAGTAATTTTAATTTAATAATTCTTTACCATAAGCATGAAGAAGTAGGTACCCACTGAACAATTTAATTTTTTATCATTTGAAGTCGGTTCTATCTTGTAGTTAAAAATTTAATTAATTTCACTCTTTTTAGTAATTTTAATTTAATAATTCTGTATAATGTATAAGTATAATTGGTAAATTTTCCACCTAACTTCTAAACGTTAATAAGATGTACCTTTTATAATCATGTTAATCTAATAGCTATCTAATAGCCTGAAAGAATACTACTATCGGTCCATCGGAACTTATAAATAATTGAAAAAAAATTCTCTCAGCTCCAAACCGTTGTGGAGTTGTATCTTCAATCATCAGCTTTACCTACAACATGAGGTGATAATTATCGGGTATGAATATTTGTATTATGTTAAAAAATATAACTATAAAGTTTCAATGTTTCCCTCGATTTCCCTAGCATCCCATCATCAGATTTTGACATGGTGACACTTGGACCACCTTAGGAGTATACGTTTTTGAACAAAAAAATAAAAATATTGAAAGAATTTGCTCTCAACTCCTAACATACAAAGATAAGATTTCGAACAAAAAACCATTTATTGAAAGAATTGCTCTCCGTCGCAGTACCTTGCATCATTAGCTCAGCAACATGAAATGATGATTAAGTACTATGAACAACACACACACGTTATGTTATGCATCAGAAAGTGTAAGAAAATCAATGTATGTACCTATAAAATTTGAGATTTCCCCACGATTTCCCTGGGATCCCATCATCAGATCCTGATTTGGTGACAATGGGACCACCACGGGAGTATAAGCATACGAAGAAAAAAATAATTTTGAAAATCGGTCCACAAACGGCGGAGTAATCGGTGAACATAGGTATATAAAAAAAATACATACAGCCGAATACAGTACCTCCTCATTTTGGAAGTCGGTAAAAATATGAATATTCATTTGTGTAAGTACGTTTTTTATAAGTATTCCTGATAAAATCATTTGTATGTTAGTATGTAATTAATTACCTACTTAATTTGTGATGTGCATCACCAACAAAATACTTAAACTAATTCAGGTTTAACTTATTCTTCTTGTTGTTATAAGTACAATAATTATCACCATTTCGTATGTTTGTAAATAAAAACTAAATTACCAATAGGTGTATATTTATTAGAATGTTTTTGTTAGAATGCAGTAAGTAATTGTTAATTTACAACGAGTGATATAAAGAACCAAGATATAAAAGTGCAGAATCGGATTTGTGACGAAAGTCAGAGTAGACCTATCTCCAGTGATGTAAGCTGATAGGTGGATATAAATAAATTTACTGACAATTATTTATTGTTCGATGACTATTGACGAATTGGGCAATCTTGTTTCTAATTTCTCGAATTCGATAAGAGATCAAGGTCACTTACTACCTGTCAAACAAATAAAAACTTGCAGAAACTGTTACACAATATATTTTGTAAAACACAGGTACAGGCAAAAAAGCTAGACGACTAGAATAATTATGAAGTTTAATTATTCCTAATCATTCTTACCGGTACAATACCTACCAAGTTTATACATAGCTCAGAGGTATGTAGGTATGCTGCAGAAATTTTTTGTTTGCATGAAAATATTCAAAGATAGATTAAGAAGCAATATTTTATGTCTAAAAAAATATAAAGTTTTGATTATAATCCGCGCGCGGTGAGAATGGAATGTTACCTTTTGGAACAGAGACACCGGCTAGCCGTCAAATCGTCAAACTCGCATTTTTTTATGTTTATGTTTTTTATATTTACCTAATACAATAAATATTTTCCAACCATCTATTTCAGACGTTTTGCTGACAATTCACCTAAAACATAGCGCTATTAAGGAATCGTACACCCAAAGTTAGTCGCTTTTTAGAAATTTAGCTTAGTTTAGTTTAGCGAAGCGACCGAACGCTGCACCGTATACACTTGAAAACGCTAAAACGCGCGATTCCGCTACCGCGTTTCGAATTTAGGTAGTCACGAAATCTATGCGACTTCCAGTCACTAAAGGTGCGATTCCGATGCCGCGTCCAAGTAGCGAAAACGCGGTGCAGCATCATGCACACGCAGGAGAAGTATTGTCAAGAATAGTCAAGCAGCATAAAGAGGAAACGCTAGCGCCGTATTCCCATACAAATGTATTCTCCTATTTTCTCCCTGGATAATGCTTCTAGAGGAATGATTTTTGTGACAATATCTAAGTCTGCTAAAGCTATGCCCCTATGTTTTGTTTTTTTCAATCAACCAATTAAATCAGAAAATATGACTCTACAAAAATCGTAAAAAATGCCTCTTTCATACAGCCCTAATCTAACCACTGCAAAACAAATTTGAAAGGTTTTTTTACAACCAAATAAAAACATAGAGGCATAGACTTTTCTATTTCTTGATATTTGTGAAAAAAAGGAAATTTTAATAAACTCAATTTTGAAGGAGGAAACAGGAGAATACGAAACCTCGATTTAGTCAGAAAATTTGTAGGTATAATCGGTCTGAGCTGCATCTGTCCCTATCGCAAGTAGCGAATAATGCAGGGCGCAGCGCGATAGCAATAGTCACTCCAAAATACCTATTTTTCTAATTCGGCTGAAGCCCCGTTTTCTCTTAAGATATAATTTATCCAAAGTCTATCATGTATGTGCTGTAAGTGACCTGTTTACTACAATCACTTACATAACTTTCAAAGAAGATACTTTAAAAATAGCTACGAAACTTTGCCACTAACCACTGCCAAAACCAGGTATTTTGGACGATATAGCAATTTGTGATTTGTCATGTTCCACTAACGTGCACAGAAACTGATGCCAAAAGTAAAGCCTTACCTTATACTTGCTTAGATAT
Organism: Pyrgus malvae; assembly: GCA_911387765.1. Lineage (NCBI taxonomy): Eukaryota > Metazoa > Arthropoda > Insecta > Lepidoptera > Hesperiidae > Pyrgus > Pyrgus malvae. The sequence goes on from OU426962.1 coordinate 17,080,557, forward strand.
TTTATTTTTATCTAAATAAGTCTCTGCCAGGGATATAGGTAAATATGAAATTCTTGATATGAATGAATGAAATCTGAATATGGATAGAGATTTATGTAAAATATTATATCTTTATTATATAGTTATTCATAATCATATGGCGTTATTTCTGTTTATAAGATAGGTACATAGTTTGGTTGCGGACATAAGATTTTTGTATATGAAATTTTAATGAAGATAGGTACCTACCTAGGCATGGGCGTACCCAGGGGGGAGCAGGGGGGGCAGCTGCCCCCCCTGGAGGTCCAGATTCAGGGATTCAAAAATCCCAAAAGATCTCCTAAACGAAAAAGGAAACCTATAAAGAGTACGCTAGATAATATGCTACCCCTGCTGTTTCCTTTGTATATTTAATATTTTGTATGCGTGTCTTCGTGTATCTAATAGCACGGGTCGATATTTTGAAAATGGTAAAAAGTGAAAAAAAAATATAGTAAGATGAAACCCATTGGAAAAGGTAGAGAATATAACAAAAATGAAAAGAAAAAAATTACGAAACACATAAGTATACAATATAACATAAAATCTTATGTTTTTCGAGTAATTTAAGTATAAATTTTAATAAATTGCCCAAAATTGTACATAATGATATTAATGATTCAAAAGAAATTCGCATTCGAGTCTTCATTATTTGTATTTTCTGAGAACATTTACTGTAGTATTGTATATTATTATTAAAAAATTAAAAATAAATAATGTTACTTTAAAAAACTAAAAAACACGCTTTTTGAAAATACGAACTAAAACGTAAAAAATACAAAGAAAATATATTTTACTGTAAAAAAAAAGCGTGGGGTGGTTTTTAAGATGCTATTGGCACCATGCTCCCCACGCTTTTTTACAGTAAAATACATTTTCTTCTTATTTTTTATTTTCCTTTTATTTATTTAATATTTTTATTTATATAATATTTTCCATATTATTGCATTGTCATCGGCCCTTGACCCCTGTGCAAATTTTGAAGTTAATCAGACTCCTAGAAGTGAAAATGAAGTTAAAAGATTCCGTTACATACATTGTATACATACATACAGGTCAAGATAATAAAAGCGTGTTAAAAAAGCAGAAAATTTGACGTGAGAATTCTCCATTGATATATATATAACGGTATATTGGTCTGTTCTATAACGTGAAAGGCAAATATACGCGCGGTACCCAGCTTGAAACCCCCCCCCCCCGACCAAAAACCTAAAAATCCCCCCCCCCACTAAATTTTTGCCCCTTCCTGGCCAAGATTCCCCCCCTGGCCAAGACTCCCCCCCTGGCCAAGACTTTGCCCCCCCCTTGGCCAAGAATTTGCCCCCCCCTGGCCAAGAACCTGGGTACGCCCATGTACCTAGGTACTTTATTAAATGGGCTTGATTTGCAAGCAATGCGCACATCTTAATTTTTTATTTGGGTATCCGATATTTTCGATTATGGTGCTGCATAACATACCTAATATATCAAAAAAGGTCTTTATTTCATTCGCAGTTCAGTAGTTCTTAAAAATTTTATTTCAAGCTGTCCTGGTTAGCGGAGCCCCGTTTGATTTTAAAGCAGAAATTAGATACTTAATTCTACAAGGAAATAGGGACAAATTTTTCGCTGTATCTATAATAGTAGCGGCCGCCCACCGAAGCCTTCCCCGATAAATGGACTATCCAACACAAAAATAATTTTTCAATTCGTACCAGTAGTTCCTTTATATATTAATACAGATAAAGTTTAACGTTCACTTATCTCCCTCCATCTAGGTTAACTAAGTATTTTTATACTTAGTTTAAAATTTTACTTTAACGGCTTCTTGGCAAAAAAGAGGACACAAAGAGAAGAAAGAAACCTGTATAGAACTAGTTCATTGCCCGTTTTGCCTGTAAGACAAATATTAAAAAGATAGTTAGATCCTTGACCTAAAATCATAATTTACTCGAAGTCATAACGTAAAAAGAAGAAAATAGAGAAACCGAATTCAGATCCAAAATACTTACGTCGCAATAAAACAATTTAAAGTTTAAGCAGCCGCCGATTCGGCGCCGATACGTAATTTGTGTTTTAAGTTCGTAAGATTCAATGTTTGTCGAATCTAGTGCTAAGTAGTAATGACCTATCAAAGTAATTCTAAGTGATAGTGATCATTCAGTGACGTCAATATCAGTGACGCTATTGACGTTGATTCCGACGTAGACGTTGATCCTTGTATGATCACTGTAGCATAAAATTATGTTATGTGAACTCCACAAGACAGCCACAGAGACAGCCATAGTGATTGTATTTTCTTGAAAAAATAATGTTGAGCTTAAATAACTTTGTTTTTAAATAATTGTGTATAATCTGGACCTTAAATGCTATCCTGTTACATTTTGTTTTAACAAAATACACTGTGAAAAGTATTAGGTTTTGCTACGACATATTTACACTACTGACCAATATCTTGATATAGATAAAAAATCACAAACCATACAATGTACATAAAAATTAAATATCGCTAAGTATCTCAATTAAATTCAACCACATCATTCGTTAAATCTCTTCGAAAAAGATCTAGTTTTTAGTTATCAGACTAAACTTTTTCTCTACGAACCTTTCACATTTAACATTTGAACACAAACATAGGTTATACTTGAAGCAGCATATACTTAAACAAAACATAAACAGTGAACCGTACTAATTTTATACCACAAGCTATATAAGATTTCCACTCAGGGAGTTTTAGGGTTTAGGAATCTTTTAAAACTCCGTAAGTACATATTTAATATGAATGAAAGCAAATTATAACCGCTACACTAACATTTTGATGAGATAAAAACTGTGTTTCTTAGAGGTTACAATGCTGTCGCAAGCGTGACGGAATGCAAAGAGCTACTTAGTTTCTAAAACATCACTACAAAATAAATAATCAATTACATGCAAATTCCCCAAAAGTTTTGAAATGTCGTTACACAAAATGACTTCGACGACTACTGAAAGTTGGCGCACTGATAATAATATAGTCACACAAATGCATTTACACGTGTGTTGTGTAAAGTTGTAGGAGAACTATTATCGTTCGCCCGGGGAAGTAACACCGCTGCACCCACTTCTGCCGTGAACCAATTCTATTGTGTTTCGGTGGAAAGGTGCAGTTGCCGGCCACACTACATGAGGCGACCACCAGCCTCCGGAGTAGCAGCGCAACTGCATAACATCTCAGGCAAGACTTACCTATGCTTGCTTGAGGTTGTATGTAGATGTCCATGGGCTGCAGCGACCACTTAACACCACGTGGCCTGCATGCTCATCTGCTACTCCATTCAAATAAAAAAATTAAAAAAAGTGTACTTTCTTCAAAGACATCGTGCACGTTCCAGTATTCAGTAATCGAGTTTTAACTATGTGACGACTTTATTATAGTCTGATCAATGCCCTAAATTGCCCTAGCATTAGCGCGCGCGTCTCCCGTAGACCAACCGTTGGTCCACGAGCAGAATGGCATTTACTCGTAAATATTTTTTAGCTTTTATTACATAATCTGCAATACATTATTATGTAGCTCACATCACATTAATCACATTTGATTACCTACTACAATTTTTCTATTGTTAAATATACAATGAGCTCCTGTTCTATAATTTACCTACCCCTATTAGTCAATTTTTAAACTTAAGTGCAATCGGGTATGACAACTTTCTTGTTTTATGGGGTTTTAAATTTCCAAATCACACATAATTTCTCAAAGTCGTCAATTGTTCTGCGCTGTAAAATATAATAGTATTTTTTCTAAGAGATCTATTCACAGTATTTCATTAATATGTTAGTACTAGCTGACCCCGCGAACTCCGTATCGCGTTTAAATATTAAATAATAATAATAATGGATAGCATATAAACCTTCTCCGTGAAAAAATACATATACATACCAATTTTCTTAATAATCGGTCGAATAGTTTCTAAGTTTTGCGATGTCATATATACAAACATCCTCTTTTATATGTTATAGAATAGATGAATTTGTGTGTGGTTGAATTTCCCTAAACGGTGATGATTTCACTAAACGAATCTCTTTTTCCTTGTTTCAGGACAAATTGCTCAATAAACTGGAAGAAAATGAGCCCGAACTAGCCACTTCACCCGAGGAAGAAGTAAGTGATTTTTTACTACACTTAAATCGATCCTTCTTTGTCTCTATTATGCATTTGTATCGACAATACATGGCGAATGATAAATTTAGAGGTATTTACCTGGTCTAGATGTTTGCGTCCTTATCTTCGTGTGTGGGTACATGGTACCCACGACCTAGCTACTGTGGGGCTATGAGTGTGAAGCGTTATTTATCCATTATTTTTGCTCCACCGAGCCGTTAAAGTCGCTGACACAGGCTAGCACGTAATTCAATAAAAATGATGCCAAATTACCCAGCAGCAATGTTGTAGCTAAATAAGATCGAAAAAACAACGGTTAGCGACAACAGGTTATTGACTCAAAACTTCGCAAGCACACGTGGCAAATGACAAAAGTTTACTTCCGCCAACAAATCAGTTCCGTTTCTGTTGAACTTGACCTTTCGTGACTTCTGACTTATTTTTATCGTAAGCCCAGTTTCAGCTGCTATTTTGATCTTGTTTCCATGAACATCCAATTTATTTATGCCTAACAACGACGATTTCTATACCGAACAGTTGCTTACATAATACATAATATGAAGTGAACCTTTACTTTTGGTATCGGTTTCCCCCTTAAATAGGCACCCGGCACCTAGGGAGAGGTGTTACCGCGTTATGTGGGATTTACTAAATAAAACTGAAACCCTCAAACCCTTTCAAAGCAAGTTCTGCCCTTGTATCGGCTTTATGAGATTCTAAACCACCGGAAAATTACTAAGCTTCTAAATTCTAAAGCAATTCTCAACTGTGCATAATATTATTCCTTAAATTATTATTTTTCATCAGTATTATATTTATTCCACTTTTATCTGGCAAAATTTCATGCAAATTTCCATGCTTCGTAGGGCACATTAGCCATCGATCACGGTTGTCAATAACAACCGTGATCGATATCTATCAATAGATCGCAGTCGTCAAACCGGAGGCTTATAAGCCTTATGAGGGTTGGACCATAAACCTCACTATCGTGGTGGGGTAAGCTCCGTGCCTCTAGTCGTGGCAGTCGTGGGACGTTAAAAGGATTCACGGACTACTAGGATGAAAGGATTGTAGTCAGGAAAAAAATGCAGGCTACATTGCTTTAACTTGTCATAGGAATGTAAGAAAACAAAAAAAATCACTGCACAGTGTTGTAAACTCTTAGTGAATGTTATTATATGGTTTTGTCTGCTCTGGGTGCACTTCAGCAATGCTGAGCTGAAAAAAGAGCAGACGGAGAAAAACTTTTCCCCCAAAATATGTCCATCCAAAAAAGAGACAGAAAGAAAGCCTCTCTTTCATAGTAGTTACTATTCTTCCTTAATATTTGAAAATAACAAGACCCTTCTCTTATTTTTAGTGTGTGATATGTGTAAACGCAAAGGCGACCATGCAGACGTCCCCCTGCGGGCACCGCGTGGTTTGCCGGAGGTGCTTCGTGAAGACCATCCAGATGGCGGTCAGCCAACGACTGCTGCCATTACGCTGTGTGATCTGCCGCGCTAAGATCTTGCGACTGAGGCAGGCTCCTCGCTTGGTTACTAGCAAAAGTTGGCAGGTAAGCTCAAGACAATAGGTAGTACCTATACATCTTCGTGAAGACCACCCAGATGGCCGTCAGACAACGCCTACTGTCTCTACACTGTATGTTTTGCCGCACCAAGATTTTGTGGCTGAGTCAGGCTCCTCGCTAGGTTACCAGCAAGAGTTGGCAGGTAATATAGATAGATACGTTGATATAGAAGTTCCCATGTAAGCAATGTCTGTCGCCAATAAATTCAAGATAATCTGGAGTCGATGATAACTTGTTACTATTACCTAAGAGATGACCCTAAAATTATAATCTTCCTCCTAAAGTAATGAGGCTGCGTCCTGTCATCAGCCACGTAAATGTTTTGCGGAACACATCGCATTACATAGTACCTACCCATAGTTTGCACATGAAAGATGCTGGTGTTCATTAGCTATTTAGCCATTAGCCATATCGGGTTTCCTACTGATAAATTTTAATCGATTAAGGTTGATTATGTTAATGTCTGTCTGTGTGCCATGGTATGGTACGCAACTAATCCTGCTCGAACCAAATTTAACGACCTACCCTTTTAAAATGGTGCAGAGCAAATTACATAATATGTAAGCGTGAAAGAAATGGAAGAAAGGAGAAAGGCCATGGAAAGAATGGTTTTGGCCTAAGTTTCTAGGAAGCGGAATAGGTTCGCTCTGTTATATTCGCGACCTGCAAAACCTAACGTGTGTGGCGCCTTCACACACAGGCCTCAGTTTTCGATTGCTTTTAAATGAACAATTCTTGTATATAAGTACGTATATACATATATAAGTTGAATCTCGGAAACCGCTTCCACGATTTTTATGAAATTTAGTATGCAGGGGTTTTCGGAGGCAAGAAATCGATATATTATTATTATTATGTAGCTAGATTTCATTAAATAAACGTTTTATCCTTGTTTTCAGCGATAATCAACATAAATATAAACTGAAAAATATAACTCTTCCTGACATCTATCGACGAGTTCTATAGATTTTCATTTGGGAGCCGAAGTAGATGGCCTTGTTAAGTAACACTCAGCCTAATTATATATACTAATACAGATCATTCTGTCCATTCCAGGTGTCGAGTGGCAGCGGCAGATCATGGGGCGTGCCGGGATCGGTGTCGTCATACTCGGTGGGTGCACGATCTGTGCCAGCATCCGCTTCGCTCTACTCGGTCACCAGTGGCGAGTCTTCCTTATCGGGTATGCTAATTTCAAAAATTAACTTAGATTTAATCTTTGTCTGAATGTGTCTACGAAAATAATAAATGGAAGACCTTCAGGCCGCACTAAAGAAAAAAGGCAGTGTACAAAAGGTCGAAAAATGATCATCTTTTTGTCATAATTAAAGTTTTATAGTCTTATACAACTATGTATGTGCCGTATGTATGTATAGGTAAGTATTTATTACCTGTGTATGACTCTATATACCTAGTCAGGCGACTAAACAAATGCCCATGTTATAAAGATAAGTTAAAAACTACTTTGCAACAATGCGCAATCAGAACGTATGATGTTGTATACTTTTTTCATGCAATAGCACCTCCCTCCCTCCCACATAGGATACATGCACATGCAACAATAAAAAATATACACCAATATGCACCTCCACCAACACGTGTTTCGCCAGAAAACATAGCATCATCAGGGTTATTGACTCTACGACACTACGACGGTTTAATCTTTATAACGATAGAGTTCCGCAAAGTAACGCCTAATTCTCTTAATTATAAAATGCCAATGTATGTAATTGAGTGTATTTATTATTGGCTGGCGCAACCCTTTTTGCGTCCCACTGCTGGGCACGGGTCTCTCCCCAATATTGGGGAGGCCTGGAGCTTACTCCACCACGCTGCTCCAATGCGGGTTGGTGGAGATGCGGGTTAGTGGCCAACCCGCTGTCGGATGTTTTCAAACCGCCCATAAGGCCTCCGACAAGGTTTAACGACTGTTATCTATCGACAACAACCGGGACCGACGGCTTAACGTGCCCTCCGAAGCACGGAAACGCGCATGAAATTTTTGCCACTAGCGGTCACCCATCTCACACCTGACCACGCCCGTTTGGCTTAGCTGCATAGATCGCTTGCGTTCTACGCTCGCCGCCGAGCCATGCGCGCTTCTATTATTTATTATTAACGGTGATAAAATTTTTGCTTCTGTCAGCAACCCTAAAACTGTTAAGTAGGGCTATATACATACTATAGGGATTTAATGAAAACCAGCAAGGTTTATCTTGAGACTTTGCTGGGATGACTTAGATCTCGGTACCGGTACCGGGTGAAACATGGGGTGAAATTACCGGCGTTCAGAAAATACATATTTAATGAATTTCATCTTAGTATTGACGCATACTAAGACGAAATAGGGAATTCAGGAATGGAAACGCGTATTCCGCTCTGTCTTCTTGTAAGTAATAATGGTACCATTGTGTAAGAAAAATAAAAAAAAAAAATTAAAACCCCCCGACCAAAAAAATAAACTCTAAAAACTAACAAATAATATTTTAAACCTATTATAATTATCATCGTCACATATATTATGTGAGTTCAAGTACTTTTATTTTCCAAGCGGCGTCGCGTCGGGGCGGGGCCGGGGGACCGCTAAGTGAGAAAAACAGGTGTAGTCACAGATTGCAACAAAAGAATTTACTCCGAAAAAATTCAAAATCGACTCAACCGTTAACGTCGTATGCCCTCACGTTTAGCGGTCCTCCAACGCGACGACGCTTGGAAAATAAAAATACTTGAACACACATAATATATGTGACCATGATAATTATAATAGGTTTAAAATATTATTTGTTAGTTTTTAGAGTTCATTTTTTTGGTCGGGGGGTTTTTAAATTTTTTAATTTAATTTTTATTTCAAGCTTTTTAAACGGAACTGATCTACTGTACCTAAGTTATAAGGAACCACAGTTGAAAAGGCTGTAGTATATTTGGGCAAAAAAACTTTTAAAGGCCAAGCCTACGTGGCTAAAAAGTTTAGATGGGGTCGTTATATGCGATCTCGACCAAAGGAAGCTGTTTAACAATCCTCATGACAAACTGGCTCTGGGAGAATTGCACAGATTGAGAAACAATAAAGATTACACTTTGGTCCTTCTAGATTTTCAGCAAAAATATAAATCGGTTTATCCGTTTCATTCCGGCATTCCAGGGTTTCATCCGCCACATTTTATTTCCAGCATCAGGTCCTCGTCAATTAAAAACATGAAGAGAACTAGTCAAGGCAAATTCAACGAGCCCAAACTCGATGGGTTTACTAAAAGGTAGACCAGGGTTACGTCTCCTACCTTCGAGCCCTATCATCAGACCAGCTCAGAGATTCCAGATTTCCACCATCAGGTCCTCGTCAATTAGAAATATAAAGAGAACTAGTTAAGACAAATCCAACGAGCCCAAACTCGATGGGCTTACTAAAAGGCAGTCCAGGGTTACGTCTCCTATCTTCGAGCCCTAACAGCAGACCAGCTCAGTGGTTCCAGAAGACATTAGTGTTTCAAATGTCAGATCCCACATATGCTTGCAAGTAAACTGAGCGTGTAACATTCTTATCACACCTAACAAACGACCTGATGACCTTGAAGACCGATTTCCACCAAACATAGCTAAGAACACTCTCGACTGATATATACCTTTCAATAAAAAAAATCGCATTAAAATCGGATCCTCCGTTTCAGAGTTACGATGCCACAAACAAACACGGACACATACACATTTACATACACACACAGACACGTCAAACTTATAACACCGCGTCGTTTTTGCGTCGGGGGTTAAAAAAAAGATTGTTTACCAAAAATTAATTACCGATGTGGAGTTCATTGGTAAAACTATAATACTTTTCTTCAACAGGAGTGTCTTCCGTGTCCTCGAACAGCGGCGGTACGGTCAGCAACAACACCTGCTCGACCAAGCTGTGCGGGGGCGCCAACTGCGGCGGCGCGTGCCTCGGAGCCGTGCCGCGCGCGCCCGCCGCGTCCGCGACGTCGCGCCCGCGGCAGCCCGCCTCCAACACGCTGCGCCGATCACAGCACCATAGCATGAAGGTATAGCGTCAAAAGTTCTTGCAAATTACAACTCAGTTGTCTTATGTGCTACAATGTGATGGGCATATAGCATGATGGTATGTTGCGTCCACCACGCTACGGCGTTCACAGCACCTTACGTGCGAACCAGAAGTGGTGGACCAACCATCGCATCATCAGAGACCACCGAGACATCCAGCGTTCACCATTCTCCGTCGTTCACAGCACCATAGCATGAACTGAGTTTAAGTTCTCGAGCCAAACTGCGAATTACAACTGAGTTGTCTTATGTGCTAACCTGTGATGCTCGACCAAGCTATGCGGCAGTGCCAACTGTAGCGGCGCGCGCCTTTTTTTTATTTGAACGGAGTAGCAGGCGAGCATGCAGTCCACAACCTAAATCAAGCCTTAGTCTTACCTCTGGTCGAATACAGTTGCGCTGCTACTTCGAAAGCTGATGGTCGCCTCATAGTCTGGGCGGCAACGGTACCTTTGTACTGAAAAACAAATGAATTGATGGAAGGTGATACTTCCCCGGTCGAACCGTTTACAGTTTTACTACCTACAAGTTATCGCTGCCGAGGCAGCCGCCTCCACCACGCTCCACCGATCACAGCAGCGTAGCTTGAAGGTATAGTGTTTAAAGGTTTCGTGCAAGCTATGTATCTTGTGATGGTCGCCATATTGGACAAGACGTAAGTTTTGAACGGGAGGTTGTCACAATTTAGGAGATACATAGTAGGAGTAAAAGTATTCACACACTATAGCATGTTGGTACATTACGTCCACCACGCTCCTCCGATCACAGCACCATAGCATGAAGGTACTGTGTTTAATCTCTCTCTCTCTCTCTCTCTCTCTCTCTCTCTCTCTCTCTCTCTGATGTCTATTTGTTATCCTGTGATGATCGTCACTGTGGCCGTTCACAGCGCAATAGATTGATAGTGCTGCATTTAAAGGTCTCATGCGAATTTACTAATTTGATGTCTGTGATTGTCGTCACTCTGGACAAGACGAAAGTTGCGAACGGGACAAAAGTCAAGGAGGGTACAGACAGAGTGAAGCGGTTCAAAATCATAGCAGAACAGAATTGTATATTATGTAATACAATAAAAGTGCACGCTACAATTTAGGCGACTTAACAATGTGCCATTACTACGTCTTTGTAGACAAGGCAAAGAGTGGTTAGCGGGAAAGGAGTCGCACACCAGGGCTATTTAAAGGTACACTAGGTTAGAGTTAAATCTACCCAAGGAACCCAGGCGTATACAACTTCATTCATGATGGTACACCAAATACACCATCATTTGGAGTAAAAATTAATTGCAGAGATGTCTGTTTTTCGGAAGCTTTCTTTGATTTACTTGAAATAATTCCAATATACTTAATAGATAAAATAAAAAGTATAGATTTTATCTTTACTAATATAATAGGCGCTGAGAAGTGGTCTTTTACAGTTAGCCTTTTCCATAAGCTCGGGGTCGCCCAGCGAGCGATGGAGAGGGCTATGCTTGGTATTTCTCTACGCGACAGAATTCGTAATGATGAAATCCGTAGAAGAACTAAGGTTACCGACATAGCTCTCAAAATATGCAAGCTGAAATTGGCAATGGGCAGGCCATATAGTAAGGAGGACCGACAACCGATGGGGAAGAAAGGTCCTTGAAGGGAGACCACGTCTCGGCAAAAGGAGTACAGGCCGCCCTCCAACCAGGTGGACTGACGACCTGAAGAAGACAGCGGGTAGTCGCTGGATTCAGAAGGCCCAGGACCGGGAGGAGTGGCGTACGTTAGGGGAGGCCTATGTCCAGCAGTGGACGGTAAAAGGCTGATGGATGGATGGATGGAATATAATATGTCTATGTCAGCTATGCACTAAACAAAACATGTTCTAACATTATTTCTTCTCTATTATAAAAAAAGTACCTTTACCTTTTAAATTAACCACTCAATTTAGTAATTTTATGTTCATTATGCATTAGTTTTTTTAAATAACGTAAATAAATTACATACGTAAATTGAAAAATTTGTTCCTCAGTGCTTGATGCTGTTATATTGGAAGAGTATTTATTTTATATTTCAGGCACGTCTTCAAGATTATCAAGTTCACAGCTACACCGGTGGGCCAGCCGCCGGTGCCGCTGGGGAGCCGTCCGGGAGATTGCCGCCCATCAGGGAGTTCCAAAGGGAATTTCGAGAGGGCAGACGAGAGAGCGCCGCCTCAGCTTCTGCATCTACTAGAATACGGTAATAATTTCCATTATTCAGTCGTTCACAAAATAATGGGCATTGGATCTGGCCAAAATATTTTTGAAACTGTTAATACTATTTGCTAATTCCTGCTAATTGAAACTGCTAAAAGTATACTGACATTAGGTCTGTCCAAAATACTAGGTATAGAAATTGATATAACACTACTTAGATAAATACTTATAATTTTTCATATTTTCAGATGTGCACAAAAAATTGTGACACAGCTAGAAACTTCACCGCAAAAAGATAAGCAGCATTTCTTCCGGCCATTGAAACCCAACAATAAAGATGACCCACCGAAATCCAGAGATTCAAGCAAAGAGACTGAAAGAAAAAAAGAAAACCCCAAATCTAAACCTAAAAAAGAAGATAAAAAGAAAAAAGACGACGATGCCACTAAACAAGGAGAGAAAAGCAAAAAAGATGAAACCACAGAAAACAAAAAGAATGAAATTGCAGAAAAAAAGAAAGAAGAAAAACTAAGATTGAAAGCAGAAAAGGAGGCCAAGAAGGAAGCGAAGCTTCTAGCTAAAGAAGAAGAAAGACAAGCCAAGCTGCAGGCCAAGGAGGAAGAGAGACAAGCGAAGCTTTTGGCGAAGGAAGAAAAGAAAAAAGCAAAGAAAGAAGCAAAATTAGCAGCGCAAGCAGAAAAAGAAAAGAATAAATAAAAAGTTGAAACCTAAAATTTTACGCTGTAGAAAATCGTAGCCGTCTTTTAGATACTAGATTGAATGTTATTGATGAGGTACAGTAAAAGTAATAACAATTTTAATAGAATATATTTAAAAAGTCTACATAGGGCCCTAAATATTGTTAAAAGCAATAGAGTACTCTACGAAATTTAGTTTCTAGATTATTTTTAATTAGACTTCAAACATTTTATCCATCTACAAAGACTAGGTTTTTGTTATTATGATAATAGCTATGGAACTTCTTCAAAAAATGTTATTTATATTAGGAAAGTTGTATACCTACCTATAGTTTTAAAATTACAAATATAATATGAAAAGCTAAATACATAGTTGTTGGATCATAGTTTGAACTTTTACAAACTGCGAAGACTGAATGAACGGGATAATGAAATCATATCGTTTTGTAATTTACTTCTGTAATATGTAGTTAAGAGCTTTGTGCATTCCCGAACCGCCAGACCTTAATTTATTTTTTCTTAGTTAAATTTCGTACTTACTTTAGTTGTAGTTTCCCTTGGAAAAATAAACCATGAATAAACACAACTACCACGTTAATACATAAACACAAAAGAATTCCTATTGATGTGAAACATTATACGATGGGTTACACCAATTTTCGGCGACGTACCTTTTCAAACTTTATAGGTAAAACATATTAAGTGGTAACATCGTTATCGTTATTCCATAAACTTAGTACATAATATGCAGTCTATGGTTATTCATACCTGTACAGCGCCATCTAGAGTGACTTTCTCAAAACAGTCAAAACAATAGAAAGAAGTTCTGAATACGCGGTATCGCCAGTATCGCCACAATACAAGGAGCGCCTGCCTTTGTGGTATCGCCATCTAGCTTGTTGTATTAAAAAGAAATTCGAAAGATGACTTCTTTTGCCTATTTTACATAGATTAATCCATATTTATTTTATTTCTTAAAATATATATTTTATGCATAAATATCTTTTTTATTTCAATGGGTTACCAGACGAGCATGCACGCCATGTGGTATTAACATGGACATTTAAACGCAATCTCAAGCCATATTCTAAGCGCTATAGTCCGAAATATCCTGTATTTTAGAGCAATTATTTATTTTTGTAAAAGTTTAAAACATCTATCCCTAACAGCTCCATATTCTCGATAACTTTACTAGAGTCATGTATCCACAAATAGGGAGGTCAGAATAGATCTTAAATGTGCTGAAAAATATGTGATTCTTAGAACTTCGGCGCTTAGGGTAAAGCCCCTGAATCTTGCCTTAGGTCGTATGAGACTCCAAAAGTTGATGATAGCCTCAACAAGTCAGGCCAGGAACTGTACCTTTCCATTGCAAAACAATAGTATTGTTTCACGGCAGAAGTGCCACCACCTGCTAAAGAAAAATGTAGAAATTTCATATCTACCAGGCGTCCTGTAATGGCTTACCTACATATTTTTTTTACTTTAAGTCTTCTTTTGTATAGTCTTTAGTAAATCTGCTTCTTATTAACTGTACAGAAGCAAGTTCATTTGCGCGCGTTCCCCGTTTGTCAACAGTAAATAAATGAAAAATGTAATATTTCTAATTAATAAAATAAATTTATACCACAGACCTTCGTCTTATTGCCATAAATAGAAGTCTCATAGTCATTATAACAGTCTATGTAGGATCATATCAGGACACATTTAGCAAGTAACTAGATAAGTGTTGACATTACTTTTATAAGATTTCCATGTCGGAATTTACTGTCAATCGTTAGAAATTTCCTGTACAATTAATAAACAACAATGTTACATTACACACTGTGTTTTATTACAATAGTCTGATTTTTCTATTGGCCGAGTGGTATAAATCCGCGGTCTTCGACGCGATCGATCTCGGGATCAAATCCTCGGCGCGCACCTCTGACAAAGAAATTTGTAATGTGCGCATTTATCGCTGCTCCACGGTGATGGAAAAAATCGTGATATTTAATTGATTGAACGATGTTCTCCATCGCCGTGCATGCCTGAGAGGAATTCATAATTTCTCGAAAGCATGACTTCCACCAATCCGCACTTGGCCAGCGTGGTGGACTATGGCCTAAATCCCTCTCACTAGTGAGAGGAGACCTGTGCCCAGCAGTGGGACATAAAGGTTGAAAAAAAAATCTTCTAATATAGGATATACCTACTGTCCCATCTAAGAGCCCTTCAAATCCTGGTGTACATATCATCTCATTATTGTTGGCTCACAGCTCAGAATGCGGGTTTTTGTTAAATAAAAGATAAAACACTTTACAATTGCACGTATATTTCGTAGTTATGCAGTATACAAATCACATATGTAAATGTTTCAAGAACGAATAAACCACCAACAGAACAAAAATGGAGTACTTACATATTAACAATCAACTTAACTATTATTCCTTCAATCCTTTACTTGTTTCACTTAATATTTTATCTATACACTAACACTTTTACTCTTTACTAATGCTTTTCCTTAGCCACGTCTCGATCCCTCAGTGCTTCCAACACGAATGCTTGCAGCTTGGTCGGAGAAAATAACGACAATTCATGTGACCGGAAGTTGGCTATGATTAACTGATGGAATCAAGATGGCGAAGGTGTCGGAAACGGAACAATCGAATTACCGCTACTAAAAATATCATAATAATACGGAATTAGCTAATACAATATTCTTCATAAATAAATAAAAGCTAACAGCTCGGCCATCCTGCTTATAGCGTGTCCTCACGCTTTCTTACAAGTACAAAAGTACTATAAATTTTCTAAAAAATATTACTATAAATTACATTCTTTAACACATTATTCAATTATCTGTATAATGTACAATGTAGTTTATATTTATCGAAAGCTCTTAAATAAAATAAAATAAAAATAAAATAAAAACAAGAAATTACGTTCATTGTACTCAATAATTGTATTAATAGCAATTAATGCAGTAAATCATTATAATATATTTTTAATCGTATTTTTAATTTCAAACATAAGCTTTCCTATTAATATTGTAATCTTTTTTTTATAAGTAGAAAGAACATTACTTTTATACACTACACAAAAATAAATTGGCCTTAGTTTATTTATCTTAAGAACCCATTACCAGTAAACAAGCAATAAATTACTTCATATTAACATCTGAAATGAAATGTCAGAAAAATCATCATGAAATCTCAAATAAAGTCATAAAATAATTATATGCCTAATATTTGGATTTGTATTTGGAACTTTTACACACTACACAAAAATAAACTGGCCTAAGTTTATTTATCTTAAGAACCCATTACCTAATTATATAGGATAATTTGGATTTGTATTTGGAGTCTAATTAGTTACATAAACAAAAACATGTTCAATTGAAGACCCCACATGAGGGATACACAAAGGATCCCATTCCGAACTGGAAAAACTTATTGAATCTCGCCCTCGTCCCCTCCACCGGGGCACTTTCACTCCATCCCATTACTATATTATTATGGCCCCTAGAACTCCACTAAAAGCTTTAAATAACAACAAAGTCACCAATTCCACATTTCCCGTCAGACCTTTTGTCAATTTTTCTTTTAAAAACCCGATCAAATGTGTTTAAACGGCTCATTCGACTCAACAGCGAACTAATAAACTATATATTTTACTCAACCTTCATAGCAATCAACTCTAAAGCAAAATATAAACATGTCCAAAAATTCCTTACAAAGACTAATGCGAGACACCTTCTCACTCAGATGCAAGACCCAGTCCGCAACTACATTACCCATAACAGACAAATTTCACTTTATTATCATTTTATTTTCACAAAGCCGAGGATCGGGTCCAGCCCGAAATAACAAGAATCCATTTTCAAGAGGTGCATAATGGGAACAAACAATTTTATATCCGTGACCAATCCCTGTAATATGTGCAAGCCTCATGAAGGCAAACACGGCTAACTAAATATACAAGAACAACCCTTACTATCACATCAATCCGTGCAAAAATTTTTAGTCCTTGACTAAACAACTTTTACACCAATATCAGTAAAACCAGGTACCTCAAAAAAGTAGAGAAGCAATCCCAGTCTATTTAAACTTCCAAGCGAAATCGGCCTTTTTGTCCTAACCCTTACCGCAACTCAGTGCCCGCTTGCATTCCTATTGCCAGTCATAACCACTTGACCGCAATTCATAGTCTCCCCAATCCCCTGCATTTGTAGGCCCTTGCTGCAAGTGAATCCCCGTAAATGTTTACATCAAACTTGGACGCACAAACAGTTAATGCCGAACCTCTACTACTCTCGAGATTCACTATACTCCATAAGTATCTATTACATCCACCTAAGATAATTGGGTAGTTGACTGATGTCCAGAATATGCCACTTATAAACAAAACACGAACACAGACTACCCACCATCACAGAAATTCAAATAGTTGGAATATCAAACATAATTAATTATTGATCTATCGCTTTCTAGTAAATCGAGTCCCACCAACATCCCGTACCATAACACAGGCTAGCGACGTCACTAACCAGCACTTTTCTATCTATCCCCCAAGTTGAAACGATCACATCCCGCACATACACTTCTCAAATTTATATGTTTGATGTATAGACGCCTACTCTACAACAAAATTGCCAAATCCTCTACCAAGATCAAACCAGTTTAAAATATCAGTCAATACCCCAATTCCATCTCCCCGTACCAGAGATACATTTTACTCAAACACTATTACAACCAAAAAAGGAGTTTTTAACAACTCTCATGTATGTACGTCCCATAATCTGTAAAATAACAGGCCACTGCTATGCAATATGATATATTACACAACACTAGAGAGGACGCCATTAAATCAGTAAATCGACCGTCCATATCTTACACTTGCTTTCTACACCCCCGAGCAATCCATGTTTATAAACGCCTCCTTCAGACAAACTAAAAACTAGGGCAATAAAAATCAGTGCATGATTCGCTCTAAAATGCAAAACGGATGGTTATCAATTTCTGATGGGTGTACTTTCTATGTTCATCCTATCAATAATTATTAATGTCGAACTCCCAGTTATATCTATAGAGAACTAAGCAATCTGAAACACTCATCTACATCATAAAAGTCAATTGCTTCGCCAATAATATGCAATAGCCTGCACTACAGCAACTTTAGTGGCCCTTCACACCTAACGGTACAATTGTATTTGTAGCAATACCTCTTCCTCACCTTTATCAGTTTGTGAATCTAATTTAAAAGACCTGAACCTATTCTGCTTTCAAACCAAATCAAAGCTAGTCTCGTCACACAAAGAACACTTTGCCGACATCTCGCCACAATGAAAAACATATTAGCGTTTTGCAAAGAAGGCTTTGGTACCAGGCTTCGATTAATACCGCTGAAGGCTTCAACCCTACATTCAATACCGTAAGTTTGATACACTTTACGATGTCCCACAGTGACTGTCCCAAAATAATTTCGCACCCGCCCAGGTTCGGTAAATTGGCCACTTCAACACCCACTGCGACTATAAGGTTACTAACAGCTCTCTACAAACATTGCCAAGCCCGACCAACTTTGGAAAAGAGCAGCGAATCATATCCCCCATCTTATACACATATTTCTGAATATTCTTCCACCTTCTTAATCCAGATTAAAATGGTTTGCTCTTTACACAAAGGATCAAAATCCGGTATTACATCGCTATTAAAAGATTTTATAATCAATTTAACTAAAAAAAACTTCACCAATTTAACTAAAACAACCTACGGAGCCTACCTATTTCAACAAACTCTATTCCACCTTAACATGGTACGTATAACGCCACTGCGATTCAGAATTCCGCTCAACGTCGTACCACCGTTACATAATATGCAACCCCAGTGTGACGGGTGACGGGAAGAAAACAGCTTCGAAAACATCGCAGTACTTCGAATTCATATTCCAAACATTCAGCATCTGTGAGTCAACCTCAGGAGATAGAGACATCACGAACTCCTTCTCAGCGTTATTGTAGATCTGCAATTCCCCAGCACATTACCCCAATGTATGTCTGCTAGACCACAGTGCACGCATACAAAGCTCCCAAAAAGCAAGGCTCCCAACAAAGCCTCGTTATACTACAATTAGTTCGAAAACGAAACCCTAATGACTTATACACCTATCCCTTCCTCAAAATTCACACTATTGGTGAGAAGCGCATTGAAATCTGTGCGGTAGTTTGAGACTACCTAGTTCATATAGACAAACAGACAGAAAGACGCGTCAACGGGACTAACTTTTATACGTTATGATTGACAAGAACTTATCTAAAATTATCTCAATTTCAAAATCCCCTTGACTACCACTACAACTCACCGTAGCTCAAATACATAGTTTATACATATTATTACAAAATAGTTTTTAATAATATAATTTCAAATAATGTTAAATAGAAACTTTGCACACCAATGTTTATGTAATTCAATTTTTTTTCTCTTTTTTTTGTAATTTTGCTCACTAAATTTTGGTTAATGTGAGACTATAATTTTCTAAAAAAACCAACTATTCATATACCACATTTTGGAAAATAAATAATTTCATTTCATGATTTCATTACATTTCATTTCAAATTACCGCTCAGATGCTGCTTCCCTCTACCAAGACGTTGCGAGTTGCGTTGTTGGGTCTTGAAGGCCTCCTCTGCAAACCTTATCGCTCCTTTGCTCCTGAATAATCTGATGATCGAGGGTAGGTGCTAAATAAGTAAACAGCTGTTTTCATAATTGCGATTTTAATTTTGTGTTTAATATTACTTAAATAGTTTTCTTAACTTATTATAGTATTTAATTTGAGTGGAAATTTAACCTTTTGCTGGAAATTGATATTTGTTATGAGAGTAAAATAGTTCAAGTGTACATACCAGCACCACCCACCAGCACAACTGACACTACATACACTTTTGCAACTGTTGTCACCAAGTTATTCCACTTCAATCCCAATGGCACTGGTTGAAAACATAGAAAAAGCACAGAAGGAGATGGACATGTTCTGGACAAAGAAGATGGAGAGCTTTGAAAGCCGTCTGGATGCCATCATTACACCTTCTAGCTCAACACTCCAGGAGCTGCGTGATGAATTCACTGCCTTTAAATCTTTGGTAAGTGAAATGCTTAAGGTTCTACATCAACAAGTTTATGAGGCCACCAAAGTAATAGATGCCATTGACATGAGGAGCAGACAGAAAGTTCTGTTATTTAATGGCATTCCTGAGGAGCCAGAAGTAGATATTCAAGAGAAAATTATAGGGCTCATTCATAATAAGTTGGGTCTCAATCATGTGACAAGCTCTGCCTTTAAACGCTGCCATCGTCTCGGGGTTAAGGGAGCGGAGAAGATTCGTCCTGTCCTCGTCCATTTCTCTTCGCACGACACCAAATCTGAAGTCTGGAAGTCAAAGGCTAAACTTAAAGGTAGCTCGGTGACAATGTCTGAGTTTCTCACCAAATCAAGACAATTAGTCTATAAAGGTGCCCGTAAACATTTTGGCATGCGCAATGCCTGGAGTATGGATGGCGTAATTTACATTAAGCCGCCGGGTGGGGTGCGAGTGAAACTCTCTACTCAAGTGGAGCTTGATCGTTTGGTTGAAAAACATCCTCCGACTGAGCATTCGTCTGATGCCTCAACTGACGACGAATCTCCGAAACAGAACAGTGAGTCCAACACAAATCGCCAGCAGCGTAGCGCCCGTCGTAAACCGGCCAAGGGCGATGACACAAAAAGATCCAAGCGTCCAGCTTCTAAGAAGTAGATCCGAGGTATCCCTAATGCCATACATACAATAATGCATGGCTGCACTCTGTTAATTTACTTTAGTTCATCTTCATCCGTTCGAGCTTCCTGTAAATAGATGTCTATGTTTATGTAGTTCGCTTTTTACTAGATAAACAGCGTAGATTTTGTATACAGTAGGTAGATTGTTTATTATTTCAATTATTTGTAATTGTGCGGCCCCCTAGACTAAACGGTCAATTATATTGCACAATTCGCAATATTGTGCAATATAATTGACCGTTTAGGGTTAATATTGAAGACTACGCAATGATTGACCAAAAGTTTGAGCGAGTTTAATTTTTATTGCACAATATTTTTTCATTGCATCGTGTAGGGTCAGTATTGCGCAATATTTTTCATTCTGTGGTTGGTCGTCACGAGGAGTACACGTACAAAAGAGAATCCAAAAGAAAACGAAAGTGAATTTATAAGAGATTTTTTTAACTTAAATGTATTTGAATTATTTTGAATTTGAATGTTTAAGTTTAGCCACAAGCAACAAAACTACAGCTGCAGTTTAATCTTGTTCGGACATGTTTTTTATTTTGATTTTTATTTGTTTGTATTACAAAAGCTCCTTTGGAATGACCAGAGTCCTTGATTGCTATGACATAATATCTGTGAATACTTTTAACTAACAATAAATTCCGAACAATATGAATATGTAACAAAATCCCTAATAATAGTAGTGCATAATAATATAACAATAACATTTAAAAAAATTACATCCTACATGTCACAAAATTTATAAAATCCTTAATCGGACATGTTGCTTCGCACGGTGCACACGGGTTCAATCCTATTCTCCGACTGAACACGAAAACATTGTCCAGTTCGTATTATTGTGCAATATAATTGATCGTTTGGACGCAGAGCGCCTTTCAATCTTATTGTACAATAAAAATATTGTACAATGTTATTGTAGGTCTAGGGGCCGCCATGTCTATCTATTCTTTTTTTTTTTTTTTTTTTATATGGCTACGTGCCTGTGGCACATCATGCCAACGACAAAACGGAGAAACATTCGGGATAAGGATTTAACGCAGCGGATGGAATTTAGAAAATAATCAATCAGGAGAGTAAGGAAATGATGGAAAGAATACACTATACATATTATATAATACTAATATCAAATAATTTATTTTGTTAGCTGATAGACAAAAGAAGGTAGGTACATATTTCATTAGTTAAACTACTTATCAAATTAATATTTTGTTAGAAAGAATAAATGAGGATAATACTTTATATATTTTAACATTATTATTAATTAGCAAACAAGGAGTTGAAGATGGGAAAGGAACTCTTAAGGACAAAAGTGATTCAAAAAAGGAGGAACGATCATGGAGGGGACAGGAAAATAAGATATGATTCAAGTCTCCCACCTCAGCGCCACAAACACATTTTGAACTATCTATTAAGCCAAGCTTTGCAAGATGGTTTGGAGAACACGTATGACCCAGACGCATTCTTATAAGAATGCTTGTAGTTTTCTTGTTTAAAATTACTTTGGAAAACCAAGGTTTTATTGGAATAACGGGTTGAATCTCATAATAATATTTGCCTTTATATTTACTGCTAAGATTCCATATATCAGTCCAAGACTTTTTTAAATATGATAAAGGCAAAGGTTTTAGGTCGGGGCAGAAGATTTTGTACGGAACTTTGTCTCCTTCTACAACAGCTTCCTTTGCTAAGTTGTCGGCTTTTTGGTTGCCACATATACCACTATGGCTAGGTATCCAAGTGAAGAAGATAGAATAGTTTCTTAAGGAACAAAGACGAACTAGATGCTTTATTTGGAAAATAATTGGATGAAACGGACGGCTATAAAAAGAAAATTTACCAAGAGCTTGGAGGGCACTTAAGGAATCTGTAAGAATGATTGTTTTATTTAGTTTCATTAATAAAATATACTCAACTGCTTTGAGAATCCCTAAGCACTCTCCTGTAAATATTGATGATTCCGGTGGAAGTTTAACTTTTTGAACGATATTGTATTGTAAATGATAAATACCTATTCCTACACAAGCGTTATGGTGACGATCATGCTTTGAAGCATCAGTATAAATTTGATGAAAATGAGACCAGTTTCGATCCATGACATAATTAAACTTAGCATTTGCAATGGGGTCAGATTTTTGAATACCTAGATCATAAATTATATTTAGAGGCGTAGTGATTGATTCATAACTATATTCAAATAATGGGAGTGTCGTAGATCTATGCAAAGGGGATGAAAGAGATAAATATTTCTGATAACTAATAACTAGACATGGCGGAGATTTATGAGACCAATATGAAGAGCTGTTTACTAATTCAAATAGAGATTTAAGCTTAGGCAGTAGTGGATGATTCGAGAATTGTAATGCTCGAAATAAATATCTATCAGACAACATTTGTCGTCTTAGATAAAGAGGAGGTTCGCCACATTCTACTTGTAAAGCATTTATGGGGCTAGATTTCATTGCACCGGTAACTATTCGTAGCGACTTTGATTGAATGCTATCAAGTTTTTTAAGACCAAGTTTATTACATGGTTCTAACAAAAAGCTTGCGTAATCCAAAACGCTCCTGATAATTGAATTATATAAAAGTTTTAATGAAAGCGGATGCGAACCCCACCAAATGCCTGTGAGGCATCTGAGAATATTTAGTAATTTTTCACATTTATTTGAAATATGTTCACAGTACATTTCGCCCGCCAATTTAGAATCTAAAATAATTCCTAAAAATTTAACATTAGTTCGTGGTGGGATTAAGGTTCTATCAAAGAATAAATAAATCGGAGGAGGAGATCGCATTCGAGAAAATAAAACAACAGAACTTTTTGGGATAGATAATTGTAAACCATTTTCGTCTAACCATTTTTTTAATAATACTAAGGCAGTTGATAATGAGGCACACGCATTATCAATATTTTGGTTTATAGAGTACAATAGCAAGTCATCTGCATATTGGAGAACATTTACCGTATTATTTAATGAAGACTTCAAATCACAGGTATAAATATTATAAAGTAACGGACTTAAAACTGAACCTTGAGGCAAACCCTTCCAAACTGTTCTTGATATTTTTTCAGAGTTAACGGATAAAACAATAAACCTCTCAGATATCAATTTTATTATAAAAGATATAAATTTAACTGGAATATGTAATTTCTTAAGTTTTTCAGCTAATACTATTGGGAGAACATTATCGTATGCTCCATTTATGTCTAAGAAAGCTGCAATTACAGATTCGTTTTTCGAAAATGCTAACCTGATATCAGTTGTAAAAATACTTATGCTATCTATAGTACTTTTCCCTTTTCTAAAACCAAATTGACTTTCGCACAGCAGACCGTTAGATTCTAAGTACCATTCTAACCGATTTTTGATCAAGTGTTCTACAAGTTTTACGATAACAGAAGATAGTGCTATAGGACGATACGAACAGGGGTCTGATGGGTTTTTGGAAGGCTTCAATATAGGAATGATCTCATGGGTTTTCCAAGATTGCGGGATATTTCCTGTATCCAAGATAGAATTAATATTATCAAGAAAACCGATAAGAGTTGTATCAGATAAATGAGACACAAATGAATAAACAACGCCATCTAATCCTGGACAAGAATCTTTAACATTTTTTAAAATACCTTTCAATTCTAGAAGAGAAAATGGAGAGGCAAGAGAATTATTATTTACATTCAATGGCATTGTAAAATCTAAGTTTATATTCTGAGGAGCGTTGGCTGGAGCCAAGTTATCCATAAATTGATTTGCTAGGGGAGTAGAAATAGAGTTTGACGTTGTTGGAATAAAACCTGATCTGAATCGCCTGATATTTTGCCAGACCATGGACGGGGATGAATCTGGAGATAAAGAAGAACAGAATTTTGTCCAACTATCCCTTTTTTTCTTTTTAAATAATGATTTAGAATAATTTATGGCAGTTATTAATAAAACAAAATTTTTCTCGTTTATGTTCTCATTATATGTTTTTTCCGCTAATTTTCTATCCTCGATTGCTTTTTTGCATTCTGAATCCCACCAAGGAGGGGATGGAATATTGACTCTATGTTTATGTTTTAGAGGAAAAACTGTATCTGCTACATTTATAATAATTTTAGCTAACATTTCTGCCCTGTAGGTTAAATTTAAAAAGTTTTGGTCTGAAATTTGTAAATATTGAAAATTCTCTTCAACAAGTTTGCGAAATAGATCCCATTTGTCATTGGTAGCTTGCGAAATGTTGTGTTTGAAACGACAAGGTTTTTTGGAAGTAGTTTTATCTTTTGTAGGAAAAGTTATTAAAATAGGAAAATGATCACTTCCAAAAGTAGAAGGCAGTACAGACCAAATTAAAGAAGAAGCTAACGAAGCTGAGCATATAGATAAATCAATTACACTTCTACCTTCATATGGACCAGTGCGTCGAGTAGGAGAACCATTATTTAAAATACAGAAATTATTTAAATCTATAATGTCCAATAAATGTTCACCCCAAGAATTAGTAATCGAACTACCCCAAGTTTGATTTTGGCAATTGAAGTCCCCCATAATTAGGAGAGGTTGAGCGATATTTTTAAAGAAACTATTTATCTCATTTAATATTAGGGAATTAGGCCGAGGAATATAAAGAGACACATAACAAATATTATTTATACATACTCCTACAATAGAAAAATTATCATTATGAGGAGGAAATGAAATAGTCGAGAAATGGTAATTATTTTTTATTAAAATGGCAACACCACCATACCCGTCAGGGCGATCTTCGCGAACTATGTTGTATCCTGTAACTTTTAAATTGAAACCTGGCTTGAGCCAGGTTTCAGATAGAGAAACTAAAAAGGGTTTGTAAGAGTTTAATAAGAAACATAATTCATGTTTCTTATTGATCAAACTGCGACAGTTCCACTGGAGAACCTTGGACAGTTGGTCCTGATCCATTATTGATGATATTCAAAATTTGAGTAATTACATTTAAAGCAGCGTTGGACGGTAAATGAATATTAAATTGTGACATAGTGCTGATTAAGGCACTTGTCACATCAGAGATTAATAAGGGTTGTAAACGATCTTGAGAAGGAGATTGAGATTTTGAAATTGTACCATTCAGTTCAGAAAACTTGGGAGTTTTTATTATTTCGTTGTGGGCTTGACGATCATAACTTTTATCTAATTTTACTCGTTCTCTAGGCTTAATGGATATTTTCTTTTTATATGATAAACTTTGAGGTAATCCTCTGTGAGGCACACTGGGTCCCCCGTTTGAATTTTCAGAAGATGACCTATTAGGAGTGGAAATTAAAACATTTGCATAAGATTTTGACACAGGAGGATGTAGTTTTATTGCTTCCAAGTATGAAATATTTTGATGGGACATTGTGTGTTTAATTTCTCTCTGTCTATTAAATTCGGGACATGACTTGTCTGTAGCAAAATGGTTACCTTCACACATAAGGCATGTTGCATTTTCTGGATCCATTGAACATGTATCACCTGTATGCTCATTTCCACATCTAAAGCATCTAGGTTTTGATCTACACTGGGTTTTAGTGTGACCATATCTGCAGCAATTGTAACACTGAATGGTTGGATAAATGTATATTTCTACTGGTAAAGAACTATAACAAATAAAAACTCTCTTGGGTAACGTCTGTCCATCAAAGGTAAATATGACTGATTGTGTGGGTTTCCATACAGGTGATCCATGTTCAATGACTTTATAATTGACACGCCTTAGTTTTAATATTGGACCACATCCTAAGGGTAACTTGACATTATCTAAGATCTCTTCTGGAGACCATTCTGCTGGGATTCCTCTGACAATTCCTAATCTTGTAACATTGAACGATGGTATAAAAGCTTTGAAATTATGAGTTTGCAGAGATTCATTGTTAATAAAAGCATTAGCATTGTAATAGGTACCAAAGGCAAGAGTAATGCGGTTTCGGCCAATACGCTTGAGGCTCCCGTCAATAATATTTGAAACATTATTATTTTTCAAAAATCTGCCAAATGCAAGAGGATGAAGAGTAGTAGAATCATCTATGGAGTTTTGTATTCTTTGCACATGTACAACATAAGGGAATGAATCGGATTCTATATATAGTTTCCGACTAATTTGTTGAGGTTGTACTGAATCAGAACTTGCCGAAATTGTGTTTGTGGACTGGGGTAAAGAAACATCTGCCATATTATGATCAGAAGTATCACCTAGTTTTGCCTCAGCACATTGGCAACCAATATCAGGTTGACTACCTAAATGCTTCCTTCTTTTCTTATCACATGTAATACAAATATTTTTTTTAATATTCCGCTTACGGGTGGTTTGAGTTCCATACTCATCTAACTGCATATCTACAGGTACAGGAGTCTCTTCATATTCTACAGTTATAAAAGTCGAAGCCTGGGGGATATCACCCCCAGGATCCGGCGGCTCGTTCATTATAAACTAAAATAACATTTAAAAACTCACCAGAACAGAAGATCTACACTAAAAATAAAAAATATATACAATAACTATACACAAAACTACTCAACTGATTGAATTACTATTAAAATTTTACAAATTAATTATGAGAAACCAGAAAACTTGACCGCCCTTTTTCACAGTTTCCCGCGTTTTTTCCTATCTATTCTTAGTTCGTAATTCCATAATATGTCAATGTCAATGTCGTAGAACAAAATGTCATTTTTTTTATATTTTTTTTTGTGCGTTGATTCCTGCAGATTAGGACAGTCAAATAATTGTTAATGTTCTGTCATATACTTGTCTATGGTTTTTGTTCTATCGTATTTATACAATCAGCGTAGGTAACTTTGAATAGTTATGTGTAATAAGCTAAACTTGCGATTTTTTTCACCCTGTCTTTGCCTATTAATAATACTCATGTACATTCAAAGTTGCGTCATCTGAGTGTAGTCTGTTGTGTCAGTCTATTTTCCAGTAGCAAATTATGTAGTAAATTAAAGTTTTATGTTGTTGCTTATTGTTATGTTACGGTATATTGTATGTAGTTTGTATCTTGTTTCTTTTGTTAATCTGATTTTGTCTTGCTTGCTGTAGTTGATGTAGTATAATAAGTATTTTGTTTTCTATCAGCCAATTGGTGGGTTGGTGTGTGGTATAATTATGATATACATTTTTTTTATTATCTTTAATAGTTCATACGTAATATTATTTAATCATACATTTTACATTTATTATTAATTTTATTTACGTTTATTTATTAATTATTATTATATTATATGTTTTGCTTAGTTTATTTATAAAATACATTTATGTCAGATAATGAATCTTTTTATTCTGCGAATGATTCAGATACTACATTTGAGTCCTGTGACGAGCTCTCGAACACTCTTTCCCTAAAAAATCAATTAGAGACGATTTTTGCAAGTAATAAGAAGTGCTTGAATGTATGTCATATCAACGCACAGAGCATACCGAGCCACTACGCGGAGCTAGAAGCCACGTTATCTTGTGACTACATTCATGCAATACTTGTCTCCGAAACATGGTTAAAACCATCCCTTCATTCTTCTCTGTACCCTTTATCGGGTTTTACACTTATACGAAACGACCGGACAGAGAAGGGTGGAGGTGGTGTTGGTATTTATTTACGGGCAACCATTCCATACAAAATTATAGCCGCATCTCCATCTTGTTACTCTGCTTCTGCTGAGTACTTGTTCCTGGAGCTTTGCATGAATGGTGGAAGGGTGTTACTAGGTGTAGTATACTGTCCTCCTTCTATTGAATATTTTAACGAATTAGAGCGGGTACTTGACTCATTAGGGTCGGATTATGCTCATTACCATATCATGGGGGATCTCAATACGGACCTCTTAAAGGACTCTTCCAGAGCGCAAAAGCTGCGATCAATTGTAGACTCAGTGAACTTAAACATCTTACCTTTAACTGCAACACATCAAAATATCGACACTGAGCCTACATGGCTAGATGTAATGATGTCCAATTCTCCCGAGCGTATACGCACACATGGTCAGATCCCAGCTCCTGGCTTCTCTCGCCACGATCTTATTTATGCAGCGTATAAACTGAGACCGCCAAAGCATAGTACCTGCGTGCTGAATATAAGAAATTACAATAGAATATCGACCACAAAGCTGAAGAAAGATGCATCTCGTATTAACCTGTGCCCGGTAGTGGAGGCATCTACAATAGACTCAAAAGTTCGTCTGCTTAATAAAGTTATTCTTGACTTGTACGATGCCCACGCTCCCGTGCACAGTGTTAAACTAAAACGTGTACCTGCTCCGTGGATGTCTGAAGGTGTCCGAATGGCAATGAGAAGGCGTGACCGAGCTTTTCGTGCCTTTAAAAAAAGATCGTTCGGAGGAGAATTGGATAACATTCAAAGCAGCCCGAAATCGTTGCAATCAGATGGTACGAACAGCTAAACGCCGATATATCCATGACAATCTTATTAATAGCTCTCCTGCTAATGCGTGGAAATTTATTCGTTCTCTCGGAGTATGTAAACCACCACAACAGGAACTGGACCTTGGAATCACACTTGACTCCATAAATAGCTTCTTTGCTTCGTCTGCTCCCTTAGACCCAGTAATAAAACGCCAAACTGTAGACTCGATAGCGAGCTTGCAGTCACCAACTATTACGTCTTTTCAACTTTCTTCTGTTTCACAGAAGGAAGTTAGGTCAAACATTTTAAAAATAAGTTCCAAGGCAGTTGGCTGTGACAATATAAGTAGATTGATGATATTGCCGATAGTTGAGTATCTCTTACCTACAATTACGCACGTAATCAATTTCTCTCTCCTATCTGGCCAATATCCAACCAGCTGGAAAAAGGCGCATGTGTGTCCTCTTCCAAAAGTTTCTCACCCTGCACTCCCCAGTCATTATCGCCCTATCTCAATTCTTCCTTTCCTTTCAAAAGTTCTGGAAGCTTGTGTGTATAAGCAGCTCTCCTCATTTGTCTGTAAACATAACCTACTGAGCGATTATCAGTCGGGTTTTAGATCTGGTCATAGTACCACTACTGCTCTTGTCAAAGTCATCGATGATGTCAGACGGGGAATGGATGACAGACAGGTCACAGTGGTGGTGCTTATTGACTTTTCAAATGCTTTCAACACAGTTGACCACGATATACTCCTCTCCATACTTTCCAAACATAATAGATTCGCGCCAACTGCCTTAACGTGGTTTACATCGTATCTTCGCGGTCGTCAGCAGTCAGTAGGTACACCTGGGACAGAAGTGTTCCAATTGGGCTGATCTCTATACTGGCGTTCCCCAAGGCGGTATTCTTTCTCCACTGTTGTTTTCGTTGTTTATCAACTCTATCACTTCCATCATTGATTGTTCGTACCATCTGTATGCTGATGACTTACAGCTGTATGTCCATTCAAGAATTGACGAACTCGATATAGCAATCGATACCATTAACCGCAACCTTAACTCTATTAAACTTTGGTCGGTTGCGCACGGCATAAATGTCAATCCCTTGAAATGCCAGGCGATATTGATGGGCAGCTCAAGATTATTAGCCAAACTCGACATTCTGGATCTCCCTGCAATATTGTACAACAATATAACGATACCTTTTAGCAATACTGTAAAAAATCTTGGTCTACAGCTTGACAGCGGTTTGAGCTGGCGGGCACAAATAGCCGAAATCAGCCGTAAAGTCAACGGTTCCCTGCAGTCCTTATATCGACTAAAGAACTTTTTACCATTCAAAACAAAACTGATGCTTATGCATAGCCTAATTTTACCGATTATTGATTATGGTGATGTGTCATATCCGGACCGTACTTCTGGACAAACTAGATCGCCTCCTTAACAACTGTATCCGATTTGTTTTCAATCTTCGTAAATACGATCACATCTCTAGTTACCGAAAGCAGCTTAGATGGCTTACTATTCGACAGAGGCGTAATTCTAGAATTCTCTTGGTTCTGTATTCTATTTTACATGATCCAACTTCTCCTCAATATTTAAAGGAAAACTTTCACTACCTCTGTTCATCTCATGACAGAGGCTTACGTTCTTCCAATAATCTAAAGCTCGACATTCCTTCACATAAAAGTGACTTCTTCCGATACTCTTTCACAATTCAGGCTATACTACTGTGGAACACCCTACCTGAGACCGTTCGTAAAGCTCCAAGTAAGAGTGTCTTCAAGAGACTTGTTCGAGACCATTTCTTGAGTACTAACTGAATCATTTGAAAATCAGTTTTTCTCTCAATCTCAATATATTTTATTTGTTTGACATAGAGTTAAAATAAAAATATGTATGTTTTTATATATATATATATATATATATTATGTATATACTATGTATGCTAAGTATATATTTGTATATATATCTTATGTATTATAATTTATATATATTATTATATAGTTTATAATGTAGTAAGTATGCGCCTACCACAAGTTTTCGATATCACCCAGGGTTGGCTGGGAGAGAATGCCTTTAGGCATTAAGCACACCCTTGTATCCTTAGAATAAGGTATACTTAAATAAATAAATAAATAAATAAAAATGCCCTCTAACAGAGGCTTTCGATCTCCCTCCATCCTACGCATATCGCTGCTCTCCCGGGCTCACTCGTGCTCTACCTGAGCGTCTTTTGGTCCTCTAACCTGGACTCCCTCCTGCCCGACCTGAGCGTCCTTTTAAGTCCCTCATTCCTGCTCGACCTGAGCGTCATTTGGCTCTTAGGCCTGGGCTTACGTGTGCTTACCTTAGCCCTGATCGTACCTCCAATCCTAGGTAGTCTTTCTCGGGGGTATTCGTCCATAATATTATTATCTGCAAAATTACACATTTGAGTACATATTCCATTTTAATCATAATAAAAGTTAACAAAAATGCAAAGTGACACATTTGAGTACATATTCTATTTAAAATAGACTTTAGAATTGAATAGAAAAAAGAGAACAAATTAATATAGTATTGAATTATCCAAAGCTAAAGAAAAACATCACCAGACTTCTATATGTCTATAATCAGACAATGGAATGTATTTTTCTCGAAAATGATATCATCGTAATTATCATCACCATCATCGTTGTCTTTATCATTATCACCATCAACACCATCATTTTTTTTTCATGTTAAGCACCCCTAGGTGCAGTACAGCACCCACCACAAAAAGAATAATTGAGGATATGCAAATCTATAAGCCATCATTTCTTAAACACTAAGTTTTAACCTTACCTTCATTGTATATCAAAGTCTTACGCTTGTATGTATAGATATCTGAATAAATTTACGACAAAAATTTACGTTACCAATGGAACTGCAAGACAAATACGAAAACATGATATTGGCACCCCCCCTTGTAGATTGAAATTATGTACAAAAATACAGTGTTACCGAATTCACGAAACATTCAAATCTTTGCCTTACAATCATTTTAGGTCCTAGTTGGCATTGTGGCACAGTGGATACGTTTTCCTAGAATATATAGCGATTGCTGCCTGTAAAATTACATCAATTTACATGTAGATAAGGTAGAATAAGTGGAAAGTGTACATACTCGTATCATTTCAGCATTTTTTTGTATCCTTATTATAGCAAAAAAAGGATTATGAATTATGAATTATAAGCATCAAATAAATACTTTACTAGTTCTATGGTGATACCATTTTTCATTCATATTTACAAAGGTCAATGTCAAATTTTAATTAATATGTGGATTATGTCGATGCAATACTAAATATAACGCGAGAACCTCATCCTTTTTGTTGATGTTGGTAAAATAAGGTAGATCAACTCAAGCCATTGTATATTCATTCATCATATAAAAAAAAGTAAAAAAGTGGGTACCAACTTCCTGTAAGGGCAATAAATTTAAAAGAAAAGTCACATTTATAAAAGCCTTCATCAAAACTAGTTGTTCACATCTAGTGTACCACAGCTGTAAAAAGATATAATTAATCATGCATCTTATTAATCTAAAATAATATATAAATCTTTAACGCACTAAACATATACGTAACATCCATTCTCAGATCTTCAAATATTTATATCTAAGTCTATACACCACGGTTGATTTCATAAATTACGTATTTTCTTTCTTTAAATATCTGCGTTTTTTCATAAATTATTCATATTTTGATAAAAAAAAATAAAGTGAAGTGGGTTGATAAGTATACTGCAAATTTATTACAATAAAAGTTAATAAAACATGTGGTTGTAAAATAATTGACGTTCACTCCTAAGCGTTCACCGGTTCGATATTCCAACAAATTCAAGAAACTTCAATATATCAGAGTATTTACAGAATTGGCCGATGTGGACGTGAAAGAAAACAGTAAATTCTCTTATTATCCCACTTCTGAACTGTTGGCTCACAGCTCAGAATGCGGGTTTTTGTTAAATAAAAGATAAAACACTTTACAATTGCACGTATATTTCGTAGTTATGCAGTATACAAATCACATATGTAAATGTTTCAAGAACGAATAAACCACCAACAGAACAAAAATGGAGTACTTACATATTAACAATCAACTTAACTATTATTCCTTCAATCCTTTACTTGTTTCACTTAATATTTTATCTATACACTAACACTTTTACTCTTTACTAATGCTTTTCCTTAGCCACGTCTCGATCCCTCAGTGCTTCCAACACGAATGCTTGCAGCTTGGTCGGAGAAAATAACGACAATTCATGTGACCGGAAGTTGGCTATGATTAACTGAGATGGAATCAAGATGGCGAAGGTGTCGGAAACGGAACAATCGAATTACCGCTACTAAAAATATCATAATAATACGGAATTAGATAATACAATATTCTTCATAAATAAATAAAAGCTAACATTATGAAATTATAAAATTAGTTTAGTGGCATCACAGATTGGTGGACATTGTGCCTTCGAAAAATTGTGTGTTGAGAGGCATGCAGAGCATCGCAATACTTCCCTCAATGTGGAGCAGCAATATAAATGCCTCAGTCATTTTAGGGTTAGAACTTGGTATGTCTGTGTACAAAACATCAGTCTTAACAGCTTGGGCATTGCCACATAGTCGGCCATCGCTTTTCGTTATTAAGTACTATGCATAACAAGCTCAATTTTTTTTTTATAAATTAACTGTACAAAAAGGCAGACGGGCCGCGTGATGTTAAGCGATCACCGTCGCCTATGGACACGGGGAGCCACCCAAGCATTGCCGGCTTTGGAGGAGAGCTTTTTTTACAGGTTTCTTGAAGAACCCCATGTCATAGTCCACAGGAAATGTCTCAGTTGGAAGGTTGTCCCATAACCTACACGCCTGTGGAAAAAAGGAGCGTGCAAAGCGGACTGTGGAGGACCGCCATGAGTCCAGATGGTGTCGGTGGAACTTTAACCTTCATCTGGTGGTGTAATCATAAAATGGTGACGTAGACATCATTTTGAAAAGTTCCTCGGAGCACTCACCTTAGTAAAGTCAATTCCAAGAGGAGACCTATTCCACATAGTGGGTCATTGAAAAAGTCTATAAAAATCTGATCACTTTAACAATAACCACTGTATATGTGGACCACAAGCCACAAGACAACCTCTACTTTACTCTAAACTGCAGTTTTAATAACTTGCCATAAAAGCAACTTACTTGAAATTATACCTGATAGACAAAATTGATTTACTCATTGCACATAAAGGAAGTTTAATGGAATCTGAAATTGTGATCCTTAGGGCCTCGTTCACCATCTCCATAGTTATATTATAGTTGATTAGTTATATATCGTGCCGATCATCCATCATCGGGCCCTAAGGGCCTATTCCACCACATACAAGAAAAGTGACAAGCACACTAATTGTCAGTTAAAGTTACACGTAATTTCAATTTCACGATGTTCGAGTAGCACTTATCATATGATAAACTCTACTAAAACCCGTACTCATAGCTTTTACTTGCCAATTTACTTTACTTAGGACGTAACTAATCAACACTTTACTTGGAGATGGTGAACAAGGCCCTTAACTTTTTTCTAATTTAAAAGTTAAATCAAGTGGAATGACACAACCAATAAACTTTATTATCTTGTTGAAAACTTTATTTGTCCAGAAAATCTAAGTTGTTGTCCTCCAACTATTCATATTGCAAATGTGTAAGCAACTAAAGATTTAAATATATCTACAGGAAAATTATTTAACAATTCACTTGATTACTAAATACACTAACTGATCAACAAATCAACTTAATCTTTGAGGTCATCTCCCATCCTTTCAGAGATCTCATCACCAGTTTGCTTGTTAACCCTCAAGTATTTGTTGACCATTGGCCTATAGTAGTAAGCCTGGTAGTCGGAACGCTCGGACATCTTTTCAACAATTTGCTTCTCCAGTGCGCGTAGCTTGATCTTTTGCTGCTCCTCATCCAAGAAGTGCATAAACTTTTCATATTCCTGAAAAAATAAAATATTTATACAAGTCTATTTATACAATAAAATATTTATGCAAGAATCTGATGCAGCCTTTTATGTATTACATGTAATAAAGTGAGGATTTCTTTCCATAATTTAATGTGCCCCTTGAAAATAATGGTTAGTGGACAACCCAAATCAGATTGAGCCAACTTTAAGAAAGCCCACATCTTATCTGAAAAAAGGCTACAACGTCTGCATCTACTGGAATCTCCAAGAATCTCTCTCTCCATAGTCATTCCAGCAGACATCTCTTCATCAAAGGTTGCAATATATTTTTTTATAGATAGGACACAAAAAGGTGAGCTATACTTTATACATGATTACAATCTCTACTAGCCTACTCTAGAGGCATAATCGCATCATACCTGCTGTGGGCTATTATGAATATATCTTGCAATAAATCTTGTGATGGGATGGCGGTGGTACTCCCAGTGTTTTGGTTCATAGCCTTCCGGGATTGGAGTCAGCTGAGCAGGGCCAATGAACACATTAGTGTAGAATACAATCAGGCCAACTGGTATGAGTCCAACCATCATATAGTAGTGGAACATGTCCTTGAATTTGTGCCATTGCCACCTAGAATTTAAATTTTAAGTAAGTAAATAAAGTCAATGTGTTGTGTAGTCCACTAATAATTCTGCTCCTGCATGCAAAATAAGTGGGTGTCTTTGTAATGAAATGAAGTAAAGAGAAATAAAAATGTGGTCGGAGTGTCTACTTAGGGGCGGGGAAATAGCTTAATGTTGACTATTGAAAATTGTATATTTATGGTTCATGTATCTCATGCAAGTCTACAAGTAAGATGTCTTATCAATATTAACCTAATGAGTAAGTAATAAAACAGGCTTCATTTTAGGTAATGAGCTTGCTAGTGAAAAGAGGCACTGTGTTTGGATGATTTGACTGACGAGATAATCAAAGGCTAGAAGAATAAGTTTGGTTAGACAAAATTGGTTAGATAATCACTAATCACTACTAATCAGACATCATACCTGGATGGCTGCAATGCCATTGTTTTGTGGCCATGGGCACCGTTGAGGAAATTACTGGTGGAAAATTTAACATTTTGCGCTAAGTATGGTGTCTTGGTGTTATTTTTCAACAAATTAATGCCGAAAGATCGGCCTAAAGCACTCCAAGACACCATTTTTATATTTTGACTGTGCTCTGTCCAGTGTGACCATCTCAAAATTGGCAAATCTGCCTCAGACTGGGCTTAAATTCTGCTAAATCTGCCACTTTTGAGTTTTTCGGACTATTACAGGGGAGAGGGCGGGGGTTAACAATATAAAATACTAATATGTTACAAATTATCTTCATTAAAAAAACAATAACAATTAATGATCAATAATAATATAAATCAGTGAATGATTGAAATAAAGGATACACACTCGTTACCTTGTGTCATGCTTACAATGGACACACACAAATACAGGTACACAAACATCCAGCCCGCCGGGCCCCCCCCCCCCCCTCCTTCTGTTTTAGCACGAAAGCTTTTGCATTTTAAATATTACGTTGCCAGTTCGGAGAAATCATTTTTGATCTACGTTATATTATATACCTTTATGTTAAATTTATAAAAAAATACTCATTAAACATTTAAATTATGAGGTTTTATGACTCAAAACCTGGTAATTCCTAAAATCTGCCATTTTTTAATCCGTCACCATAATCTGCCAGAGACAAAATTTAGGAGTGAAATCTGCCAAAATGGCAGAAATCTGCCACAAATGGTCACACTGGCGCTGCCTGACTGACTGACAGTTTTGCATTTTTTTTTATTTTAATAATGGCGTCGCAAACTCTGTGCATATTGCCAGCGTCAAGTAAAATTTTTGCATCACTGTAGTTGTAGAAAAAAAGTCAGTTAGTCGTCAGGTATCAGTCAGTTTAGTCAGTCAAATGTTCAAGTAAAGTGATGGCTACTTTACCAGAACATGTCCGATGGAATTTTGGAGGCAAGCCGAAAAAACATGTTTTCGCACTGTAATTTTTTTCACAACACTCGTGCACTGTCATTAACCTATATCGAGCAAAATGCCACCAACTTTATCCGATATAACTAAAAAATACACAAAAAAAATGAAAATAAAACAAGAGCACAACTTGTTCCTTCAGACTTCCCACCAAAACTCCACTGTTTTGCTTTTCAATTTTAATTTTAATAATGGCGTCGCAAACTCTGTTCATATTGCCAGCGTCAAGTAAAATTTTTGCATCACTATAGTTGTTCCTTCAGACTTCCCGCCAAAACTCCAGTCCCAGTTTTTCTTTTTTTTTTCTTTTAATTATGGCATCGCAAACTCTGTGCATACTGCCAGCGTCAAGTATAACTTTTGCATCAATTGTTTGCCAGTTTCAATGAAACTGGACGAAGTAATAACAAAGTCAGTAAGTAAGTCGTCAGTAATCAGTCAGTCTAGTCAGTCCAACATTCAAGTAAAGTGATGGCTACTTTACTAGAATGTGTCCGATGGAATTTTGGAGGCAAGCAGAAAAAAACATATTTAGCACTGTTATTCTTTTTCACAAACACTCTTGCACTGTAATTAACCTATATCAAACAAAATGCCATCATTTTTATCCGATATAACTCAAAAATACACCAAGAAAATGAAAATAAAACAAGAGCACAATATGTCTTTTTCGACTTCCCGCCAAAACTCCCCAGTTTTTATTATTTATTCTTATGGCATAAGAATAAGTAATAATTACATAGAACGGAATCTCCTTTGACCGCCATCGATACGCCGCAATTTATATACCTACTACCCTCTTCACCCCGTTACGCCCCTCTGTCGCCCAGGCGTGTTGCCAGGGTTGTGAACTGTTAGTAATGCTTATGTCTAAAGATAATATCGCAAAAATATAAGTTTTTCTTTACTTAAAAATCATTATTTTAGTTTTGTATTACAAAATTTGAGAATGATAAATACTTACCTACTCTATAAATACTTACAAATAATATTACTTAATAAGTTATAAGTACCATACCAAATGAAGCCATTT
This sequence comes from Pyrgus malvae, assembly GCA_911387765.1. Taxonomy (NCBI): domain Eukaryota; kingdom Metazoa; phylum Arthropoda; class Insecta; order Lepidoptera; family Hesperiidae; genus Pyrgus; species Pyrgus malvae. The sequence goes on from OU426962.1 coordinate 17,118,397, forward strand.
AAGTAAGTATTACTTACCTTCATAAGTGTACCTAAGTACTTACGTAGTGTAGGTTTAAAATAAACGAATTACATATTAAGTATTACATGCGTGCGCCAGTGCCGCGGCGCCGCAATCGCGAGGCAAAACAGTCGAGAAAGGTTCAATAACCGATGGCGGGAGCTATTAAAAAATATTTTGGCGACATGTTAAAATGCTGTAGTTATCTAACTTTTTTTTTAATAATTGAGTGAAAGTGAAACAATTGGCTACACAAAAAATATATATAAAAATATATGCCATAAGCATATCCGTTCTACGTAGTATTATTTATTCTTATGCCATAAGGTAGTATTATTTATTCTTATGCTTATGGTTTTGCTTCTTTTTTTTTCAATTATGGCATCGCAATCTCTGTGCATACTGCCAGCGACAAGTATAATTTTTGCATCAATTTTTTGCCAGTTTCAATGAAACTGGACGAAGTAATAACAAAGTCAGTAAGTAAGTCGTCAGTAATTAGTCAGTTTAGTCAGTCCAACATTCAAGTAAAGCGATGGCTACTTTACTAGAACGTGTCCGATGGAATTTTGGAGGCAAGCAGAAAAAACATATTTTAGCACTATTATTCTATTTCACAAACACTCGTACACTGTAATTAACCTATATCAAACAAAATGCCATCAACTTTATCCGATATAACTCAAAAATACACCAAGAAAATGAAAATAAAACAAGAGCACAATATGTCTTTTTCGACTTCCCGCCAAAACTCATCAAGTTTTGCTTTTGCTGACACTGGCAAATGTGACAAGTGATTATGATGAGTAATATTTTTACACGCTTTATATTAGCTTCACCTGTATGTTTGTAACCGACTTCTTTGAGCGCGATTTTGACCCACTTTAAAAGGCCAGATTTCGTTCAAACTTTGTAGATTTATTGAAGACCGATGACAATACAATAATCTCATAACTTTATGTTAAAGTCGTAACTAGGATCATAAGGATAAAATAAAATATACGAGGGGCGGCTGATAAGTTCGTGGCCTAAGGTACTTTAACACGTCTAAGCGTCTGGTTAACTTGAAAATTTGCATAGGGGTCAAGGGCCGATGATAATGCAATAATTTGAGAATAAAAATCCCACTAAAAAATTAAAAATAAATAATGTAGTTTAAAAAACTAAAAACACGCTTTTGTGAAAATACGAACTAAAAAGTAAAAAAATAAGAAGAAAATGTATTTTACTGTAAAAAAAGCGGGGGGTGGTTTTTACCACTGTTACTGTTGACACCATGCACCCCACGCTTTTTTTTACAGTAAAATACATTTTCTTCTTATTTTTTTACTTTTTAGTTCGTATTTTCACAAAAGCGTGTTTTTAGTTTTTTAAACTACATTATTTATTAATTAATAATATGGCATCGCACGTTCTCTACATATTGCCAGTATGAAGTAATAACATTTAAAACCATTTTTAGTATTACCCTTGAACGTAGCGAAATATGTTAAGCCTCATTGTAATTCATATTAGATTAATTAGATTATTATTATATTAGATCATATTATTATTAGAATTACTTTTGTTGAAACATAAAAATTATTTGTTGCCGTGACATAACCGCGTGGTCATACTGGTAACTTTTTTTACCCGTGGTCCGACATTATTTTCCCCAGTGGTCTACCGACTAAGCCACTTGCTCATTTTTTCTCCCAGTAAAATAATAAATATGTATGTATGGCCTTATTTGCATTTTATGGAGTAACAACCCAACTGCAATCAATATCAGCCGCAGATCTAAGATTTCGACTGTAGCCTCCTACTTAAGATTGATTGTAAGAGTTCACGGCTTGTATAAATTAACACTACTAGCATCTTCCCTGATTTCTCTAGAGGATCCAGGGGGAGGGGGGGTAAAAGCAGCCATCCCCTCTCCCCCGTCGAGAATTTTTTGACCTCCTCCAAAATTTCAGTCTGCAAGCCTCCCCAAACTGAAATCCTAGATCCGCCACTGCGTGATATTCTATTCATTACATATCTAAAAACGTATATAATTTTAATTGCGATTTCAGTCTACTCCTTTATATCTATGTTTAAAAAATTAACGTAGGTGCATAAGTCGTGACGTCTAGATAGTTGGAGATTCTTTAGATTTATACAGTTGGAAAATTTACTTAAGTTTATATAAAAAATACACCTGTTGCTACTATTGTAACAAAAGTAAAAACAATGCGCCAAAGTATTGATTTTTCCTCCGAGCAAGCCCCAAGCGTTAGTAGTGATAAGCTGACACCCACTCACCAACCATTCGTGATACGCAGTAAAACTCCGTTCTTGTCAAGATATATTTTTTTCGTAACACATCAACGCTTAGAACCAGTGTCGTGAATCAGTTAATTTTAAAACAATATGAGTTTTTTCCGCGTTTGATATGGAAGAACTTCTACAAGATATTTTTAAAGAAGCGACCGGACCGAAGCTTACAAATCTTAAGAAATCATGTCAGGATGCTTTAGGTAAGTAGTTTGTATTATAAGCAGTAAAGGATACTAAAATTCTAGTAGCGTTGTAAAATATGAATTTGGGGCGTGTTATATAAAACCTCGCTCGGCCATATGCACCGCGCATCCAGTGTACAAATGCATCCATACTGCGAATTTGCCATTTTGAAAGTCATAACCATCGATTTATCTACGCGTAGGACAGTAGAGCTATACATAATTTATTGTTTTTTTATACCTTATTTTTCTTTGAGTTAATAAAAGTTTTGAACAGACAAAGTAGGGACCCATAAAAAAGCCGTTCTACGTGTGAAGTTGTGAACTTTGGCATTTTCTTTTAAAATACATTCATAAGGTGAAAGATCAAATGCGTGGCACACACAGAGATTTAAATCAAGGCACACGGATATTTTCTTTATTTCCAATATTAGCAGCATTTGCAAATAAGAAAAAACGGGATTACATTATTGTTCCTATCCTAGGAGTACTAGATTATTTGCAGTAAGATTATTCAAAAGCACAACGCCCTATGTATGTCACCTATGAAGTTTAATAGGTATCATTTATTATTCTATTTACTTTTCTTCTTTCACTTAGGATGTTCCCACAACTTCGTTCGGTTCCTTATTGATCATTAGTGATGCCTCAAGGATTGCCAAACAGGTTAGACACATAAGAAACGTGACAGTTTCTAATTATATTTATGTTCGTCTGCTCATTTGCCTGCTTTTAATATAAAAACAATGTATCATAATCAGTAAGGCGCTCATAGTTCCGAAGCTGTTGTTACTGCACCAATGACAACCTGTACGTAGCGGCTGTGAGTTAGGAGGGCCACGCCACGCCAAGCCATTGGTTTTGGTCGCTATCTGACAGCGTATAGGAAACGTTTGTTTAAAAACCATAATTATAGGCAGCTTAAAATGTAACGTACGACGGCTCAACTACTTCTCCAATCCACCGCAACCAGAACGGGAATCTCGGAATCTCGGGATATCGTAATACCGAAATCTCGGAACCCAAACTCCGATATTACAATTCCGGTATTGAATGATCTAATCCCGTAATATCGGAATCGGATTATTTTTCTATTTGAGCTTTAAAACAGCCAAGAAATCGTGTTCCAATAATTGTTTCTATCCAAATCAAAAACAAATTGCTCACGTCTACAACGTAAAGAAAATTGAGACCATCTGTCGATCTTATAGTAGGCAATAATAATGGACGACCAAATTTTACGCTTTATAAATTGCATTCGTGAAAGTAAAATAATGGCTGGTGATAAGAGGCGTAGTATAAGTAGATGATAGTGTATGTAAATTACACTCACGAAATGTCGTTTTGTGGTATCAAGTTTATTATACTAAGGTGTACGAAGGTACTTGTGGTAGGTTCTAGTCTAGTGTGAATAAAACACAGAGCAGAAAAAGAAATAAATACATCCAGTGGTAAAAAACGAAAACCAAAAAAAGATGTTTTTTCCCCAACCAAAAAAAGAATTATGTTCTTAGGTCACTACTACAAAATGCAAGCTAAATCTCTCAAGCTAAAATCCATCGAGCCGTTTAGGCTGCAGAGCGTGCCAAAGAAACATAGCCACAAACATACAAACATACATACACTCGAAAAACATAAACCTCCTTCTGTCGCAGTCGGGTAAAAATACACCAAGAAAATGTAAATAAAACACGAGCACACTAAGTATGTTATTTCTGACTTCCCACTAAAAACTCTTGTTTGACTTTGTTTCTTGACAAACGGCGTGTCGCTGTCACATTATGGTGATAAAAAATAAAAACTTTTCCAATAGTATGAAAGTATGTAGTATGAATGTTGGTAGGGTACACCTCAGGGGTACACAAATAAAAATGATCTGCGTAGGCAAAGATAAAGAAACTTGCTTGTGGGTTAGTGCACCAAATCTGTTACCTATCGTTTAATGCAGTAATTCGCTATACACACAGACACGCGTGTCACAATTATAACGGGGGTTAATTAAAACATATCAGTTGTGCAGTTTCAAAACTTAGTAAGGCACACTTCTAAAAAAACAGGTTTGTGTAGGTATATAATAATATGCTCTGATTACTAAAGTACACGCGGATGAAGTCGCGGGCAAAAGCTAGTCGACATATAACAGAGATAGATCTTCTCGGAGGCCTTAAGGGCGTTTTGAAAACTTTCGACAGCGGATCGGCTACTAACCCACCCCTAATGGGAAGAGACCCGTGCCCAGCAGTGGGACACAATAAAGGGTGGCTGTAAGCCAGCAGCCACGCTCTCATCTTATAACTTTTAAACATCTATATATATTTCAGAGGTACTATGTCTGCAAGAAAGCCACCCTCGGCGGCCGGCGCACGAGCTGCGGCGCGTCTGCTTGCTGCCCTTGCAGACCGCGCTGGAGACCAAACGGCCCAAGCTCGTCGCCTACGCCCTCCAGGGGTTTCATGTACGTATCTGTAGCTGTAGCTGTACGAGGAAATAAAGCAGCAAAATACACTTTACATTCTGACCATTGTCTAAGCTTGTCAACTACACCGTCCAAGGAAGTCACGTATTTACCCATAGTATTACCCAAAGGAACTAGTAGTAGTATACATATTACCCATGCTATACATATTACCCAGGTATAGAAGCAAGTAACTAACAATCTAATTCGCTGCAGCAAACAAAAGCTGTAAGCTGAGGTGTACTGCATGTGATGTCAGAAAGTAAGACTACAACACTAGCAGCTAAAATAAAAAGTGCTAATTAATTAATTAATTGAAATAATTGAGCAAAGATCGCAAGCGATCTATGCAGCTAAGCCAAACGGGCGCGGTCAAGTGTGAGATGGGTGACCGCTAGTGGCAAAAATTTCATCCGCGTTTCCGTGCTTCGGAGGGCACGTTAAGTCGTCGGTCCTGGTGGTTATCGATAGATAACAGTGGTTAAACCTAGTCGGAGGCCTTATGGGCGGTTTGAAAACATCCGACAGCGGGTTGGCTATATAGTACCCGCATCTCCACCAATTCGCATTGGAGCAGCGTGGTGGAGTAAGCTCCAGGCCTCAAAAGAGTTGCAGCCAGCTAAGCGAAACAAACGCGGCCGGGGTGAGAAGGGTGACCGCTAGTGACAAATTTCATGTTTATGCCATTGTTCTAGGTAGTTATCAATAGATAGCAGTCATTCGACCTTGTTGTAGGCCTTATGGGCGGTTTGAAAACATCCGACTGCGGCTACCACAGAACATAATTGCTCTAACGAGCGGCCACTAACCCGCAGACACTAATGCATCTCGATTAGGTACTTTTTTTCTGTCGGTTTTCCAGATCTCAAGCTTGTAACTAAGTATAAGGCATACATATAAAAAAACAGATACTATATTAAGTCATACTCTTTCATATTTTCATAACATTTTAATACAAGTAATAGGCATAGCTAGACGATTCTATCTGTATCAATATGACGTCAACGAAAATGTGTCCCTTGAATATAACACCACATGTAACGACCTATTACGTCATCTGCTGTAAATGGTGCAGTCTAATCAACTGAATATACTTCATCATCAAATTACCTTTAGTAGAATGTTATTACCATAGATATTTTATTTTGATTACTGTTATTACAGAACCTTCAGAATAGCTACTGCCGTATGTATCTCGTTAGCTAGAGTGGATTGACTTTCAATATTTCAAAACACAAAAGACAGTCAATAACACGTAGGGTTATCATCTCTAAAATTTGTCAACCAGGACAAGACGCGTTAAAACCCCGGATTTTAGAGCCCAATACCGCGGACATGTAAAAAGCGGGGGGACGGTGAATTAGCGAGTTGGTTCGTCGCGGTCGCGCGGTCGGTTGATCGCGCGTGCGGGCACAGTGCGTGTGTCGCGGGCGGCCCAAGACGGCCAAGACTTTACTTTTTTTAAACCCGGACTACAAATGAAGTCCGGCCCGGACGCTCCCCGGACGCTCTCTAAACTAGGACAAATCCGGGGAAAACCGGACGGATGGCAACCGTATATATTTTTGAAACGATTAAATAATCGAGTTTGTCCAGGCAAAATTAATTATTCTAATTAAAAGATTAACAAAGCGTAGCGGTATAACTCGGTATAAGGTAAAACAAAGTTTAAAATTTTCCTATGAATTTTCAGAAAATTCTTCGAGATGACAGATTTCACAGGGGCATCGAGCCGGAGGACGATTCGCTATGGATGCCTTCTCAATTGTTGTGCGCCACAACCTCGGTCATGTACCATCTTCCTGATACACAGGTAGGTTCTTTTTAAAGATGGCTCGCGTGTTATCGTTATACTCATACTTTAATAATCTAATTTTCACTCTACGAGTAGGCAATCCTCCACCCAATAAATACAAGTGACGTAAACCGGCGAGGAATCAATATCTTTAACTCAATTTCTCAGCTTCTCATCAAAGATAACATTATTCATCCATTATTTCACCTGTTAGGATTCTTACTTAAAATAAGGCCAACATTATAAACACATCTGTACCACGCTATTTGATTTTATTCCGTCCCATATTTTACTGTTCATCAATCTTCCTAACAATTTCTGTACCTTATTATTTGGCTTTGAAATAATATTTAACAACTTATCTTATGTATTTTTGAAGTGAAAACTTCTTTAGCGGCGTTGAGCACTTTTGTGGGATGGGTAAAAACTGTGTGTGAAACTCGCGTCAGGTCACGTGTGCTGATCGAAAAACCGTAAGACGGTTGGAGAGTAGTGTTGTAACATCGAAATCGATTAATCGAACAATCGATTGTTTATTTTTAATCGATTGTAAGGGTTTCGATTAATTAAAAAAATCGATTTTAATAAAAAATGGGTTAAATATTTTTTTTTCAAAGTATGAAAAAAAAATTGAAAAGAATTAGAAAATGAAATATAAATTATAATGTTAGTGTACGATAGCGCAATAAATAAATATTGTATTCTACGACATAAATAAATACTTAGTACTTTTATATTGATAATAAAAGCAATTCGTTCAAGATTATTCCCTAACTATTCCAATAAATCAAAAATGCACAACGTTAATAATTAAGTTTTCACTTCTGCCGGCACTCCCGGAGTGCAACCCGTATTTTTTTTTATATCGGGATCGTTCGATTGTTCCACGTCCAAGACTATAACTCCCGCTGGTCCCGCTCTTCGAGAACTCCCGCTGGTCGCCGCGGGATTATGGCGAAGGATGTTGTTGAAATATTCCAATAAAAATGACACCCACGATACTTTTAAGGATGACGTCATGGCAATTGCGTGAACGTAGATCATTTTACCAGGCACTTTCTCCCGTGGCCCTGAATAATAATTTTGCGAAAAGTATTTTTATTATACGGCAAAAAGCTAGGGGGTTGCTACATTTTAAAAGACCTTTACATCAACAGGTACAAATATTCCGAATGTACCTGTCCCTCGCACTGTCACCTCGACGCACACTGAACGGTCGGCTCTGCGTTTGGGTGTGTGGACGCTGCGCCGAGGCAGCGGGTGCCGCACCGCATGTAGCCGCGGCAGCAAGAGCAGCAGCCGCCCAAGCCTTGAGAGCTTATTGCGCACAATTAGGTAAGTTCAAGTCAAATAGCAACAAAAACCTTTTCATTTTATTGTGGTCACTGTGGTCACATGGGGCTCGCCCTGAAAAGTTATAAGATTCGTAGAGAAGTAAAGCCAAGCTTCTAACTCTGCAAGCCCCAACATAACAAGCTCTACACCTAATCAGAATTCGCGGCTTGACCATTTTGTACCACTGTACCCCAGATTTTATCATTATCTTTGTATTCAAAGCATTAATGTTTTGGCGAGGCCTATTTTCTGGTGACGAGAAAAGACTCGTGGATAGATGGAATTCCTTCGCCAATATCAATCTAATCATCCTTAGACCTAAAAAAATTGTTTCTTCAACCTGAGTCAGCTGTGTAGCACTTTATGGAACCTAACAAATCCGCCATAATTATTTATCTACAAGCAGTTCTTGAAGAAACTTTACCAGGCATTTCATTAATCCAAGCACGCTTTTTCCTGTTAATCATTTGCCATTTCTTTTAGATGAGGAGTATCAAGAGTTGCTCTCAGAAGGCTCACCGATCAGTAGGAATTACATCGTGGCTGTCGGCTGTTATAGTGAAGTGATTCCTGTCATTCAATACTTATGTAGTAGGCTGTCTGAAACACAAATGTAAGTACTGGAATCATGTTTGTCACTTCAACTGTATTCATCATCATCATCATCATTAGTAATTATTTTATGTTGATAACAACTTTATTGTTTCTGTATTCAGGATCCCTAAACAAAACCCTGTAGCCCTGTTCTTCTTGGACTGCTTGTTGACCCTGATGTCGAGTTTGTCAGAACGAGTGAGCGGCAACTCCCACTTCACAACGTTTCTCTGGCAGAAGTTTTGCCCTTCATTGATCTCATTCTTGGGAACCCCACGAGTGGATAAAAATATAAAATCTAGGTGAGTGAGTATAGTTAATATACTTAGTCATTTGAGGCATTGAATAAATAGCAACCGATTTTAATCTTATCCAAATTTAGAGAAACCTAGAGTAGTTTTCGCCTTCGTGGACTCTTCCGCACGAGCCATCGCTGTCAGCTATGAGTGCGACTGTATTGCTACATTCATGACATGACATATTCTATAATGAAATTTCTACCTACTGATAAACCCCAATATTTTGTTATTTAGGGAACACGATGGACACCTAGTAGATGACTCGGGAAGAGGATCTGGAGCTCTAGTATGCGCTCCAAGTTTCAACAGTAAACAAGCGAAAGCTATCTACAGGTACGCACAAAATTATGAAAAACATACAGTAAAGAAAAATATAAAATCTTTCCAAATTATCTTAACCCAGATAAAAACGCTGGCTAATTCTAAAATTGGCTCTCTACACATATTTAAATATGATTTTTTTTGAATTGATACAAATCGAAACAATCTCAGGGCGATTTCAATCGTATTAGTACTTACTTAACTTTGGCTATATTTTTCAAACTATTTTGACAAGGCTGTAACTTTGCTGTTTAGCTCCCACCTAATCTGAACTATTTATCATCATTTCCAGCATAGCCAACCAACTGGTCCGTCTAGTAGGATCTACGACAAACCTTCGACCTGTACTCGAAGCGTTATATCATCGTATGCTGTTGTATCCGCCGGTGCCTCATAGAGTGGAACCGCTAAGGAGCACGAGGGAACTACTCCAAAATCCGCAGAGACTGTGCCAGCTCGTGCTGTTGAAAGCTGAACCTGAACGCCATAGTGATGATATGGCTATTGTGAGACTGTAAGTAAAACGTATTCACGTTCTTAATTATTTATTAAATGTTAAGTTTTCATTATTATTTATTATTTACTAGGATGCGGTTTGTTAACTGATTAAAATAAATGGAAATATTAATTTCATCTAAAGTTTACCGCAATACAGTATGTAGTTAGCCGCATTTATAATTTTTAAAGATGAACAAACGCCCACATACATTCTTTGCTAATTAGTTTCGTAATTTTTTTGACTTTTGTGTTCAAAACTAGCTATCATTAGTTGTTTATTTTCTTTTGATAAAATATATGTAGTACATTCATGACACTCTATAACTCACTGACAATGATAATTATAATAAAATCAAACCATTCAAGAAATAAACAGACGATAAATAAAATTCTTCTTTCGGCAGGATTATGGACGGTATAGAAGAATGCGGTCGTAGTGGCAACCCTGATGTAGCTGCAGCAGCAGTAGAATGTGTAGTTTCCCTCCTCGACGCGCTCGAAAAGCTGTGTTCTGGCTCCATAGACTACCTCTCGCCAGAGGTATCAGCACTCATTCTTAACCATTGGCCCAAGTTGCAGGACGCTGACTATACCGGGCCTCTAACTTACCAGACATTGGCGAGATTGCCAAGTCCGTACAGGTAAAAATATATTATGATTCTGTGAAATTTAAATTTAGGTAAGTGATATTCATTTTAAATGATGAAAGTTGACTACTAAATTTACTAAATTCATTTGATTTCAGAGATGTTGTAGCAGTTCTGCAAAACAGTGACGACAAAGATCACGATTCATCAGGTAAAATTAAAATACTACCTCTATAAGACTATGTTACTGTAGTTTTCTTGCTAACAATATAAGTTATCTCCCATTTTCCCTTAATTTTTTTTCCTCTTCAACATCATGCCGAGCATGTATTTGTCCATAAGTCTTTTTACTTAAAAACTGAGAAATCCATTCATATTATAGATACATCTGGTCCCGAAAACATAAGTTCTGGGAGTGAAGCCGAGGCTGACTCGGATGCTGACAACGTTTTTCTCCCAAGCCGGGCGAGCGAGCCATCACCGAACAAAATTGAAAAGGAATCATTTAATGAAAAAACAAAGGCTATACCTAAGAGTTTAAATCTTGGCAGGTAAATCTTGTGATTTACAGTTGTATCCACGAAAAGTGTGAGAACGCTGATCTACCTAAAACTTTAAATCAATCCGGTACGTTTTTTGTGTTTTAGGTGTACCATAACCGATTGCAATGTGGATTTGGAAAGGCACAATGCAAGACAATTCGTGAAAACCTTACAGCACTCGCTTATTCCTAAACTCATCAATTTAAGAACTTGCATAGAAGTAAGTTGCTTAATTTCACTAATCATAGTAATCTTATTTTCTGATTGTTAAAGGTTATTAAATGGGACATTCTGATATACTTCAGACTTCTTTTAACCATGATTTATTTTATTAGGTGGATGAAGCTATGCAGGACTTCGCTTCAAAGTGCTGTCAACATAATGCTTCCCAACCACCTACTACGGCTTGCATTATGAACGCTGACGGCATTTATTTGGCAACTTATTCTGCGCTGCTACTGACTTTGAAACAGCAACGAATTAGGTTTTATACGGAGACTACTGTAAGTAACATAGCTGTGAATTTAAATCATCCAACGATCATTTGTTCCTATGTAACGCTTCATTTACATCTAAGTATGTTCTAGCCCGTCTTTAAACTGTGATTCCCTGTATTGGTTTGCAAAACCTTCTAGGAACCTTGCTCTCCTTCTAGGAATGAACTAAAAGCGCTCTATACGCTCCACATTGCCATTGCGATCACTGACACCGTATCATCGTATAGGTACTTATTTTTCTATTGCAGAAAGTCCAAGTTCCTTTAACAGAAGACGACTTCGTAGAAGAAGTTCAAGGCAGTGGTGTTTTGGTATACCTATCAGCTACATGGCTCAGGGAACTGTATCAACAAGTCCTCGCGCATGATTTGCTGAAGGATGTCCCAACAACCGAACATCCGCTCATACATTTACTATCTGGTAAATACTGCAGGAGTACAAAATATATATCTGTATTTTTCTTCATCGTTACGTTTAATTCTATTATTGGGATTGTAGCGGCGTCAACTACATCATTATTTATTACCCTCTAGAACTAGAGAAACTTTTTAAACTTTATATTACTATAATTCCTGAATATTCGGTTTTTTTTACACTTTCAGACCTTGGTGGTCTAGACCAAAACCCAGTGATGTCTGACTGGCAAAAGCTAAAGGAAGTGTCGTTGCCTTACAATACCACAAACGAGACTCCACAACACCAAGCTAGCTTGAGATGGGCTAGAAGGTACTGTACTTTAATAATAATATAGTTTTCACGTTTCTTAGAAACTTTACTACTTATCTTACCTATTTTTCTGTTTATTATTATCTACAGCAGAGTATAATTTCTGTTTTCAGAATATTAACTTGCGTGTGGGATTCGATGGTAACGGTCCTTAGCGTACCTCTCATAGGATACAGTTACAAAAAGCACAAACTTCGTGGCATGATCACAAAGAAAATCAATACTTTCGGGAAACGAAAGAGGATTGCTTGGGAAGGCCTCACTATACAATGTCTCGAAGGATTGCACAAGGTACTGCTATGATCTTTACGTCGAAAAAAATTTTATTTGTTATTTCAGTTTCAATTTTCTCATACTTAACTTATTCCTAACTACACTTCATTATAACACACATTAATCTTTCATTTTGTCACGCAATTTCTACATTAGACCTAAAACTAATTTTTTTTGTCATCCACATCATATCTTTTTATCATTTAGTTTACAATTTCAGGCTGCACGTATAAGCAACACGCTGAACCTTCAAAGTCGGTGCAGCAGCATTTTGGCGCTCTTAGCAAACTCTGCGATTTCACAGCCTCCAAATGGCAAAATTCTGTCTACACATGCACTTTCACTTGATATATTAATAACAGGTATTTTTTCTGTTTTATTTATATCAATATTATTATTATTAGAATAATCACATAAGCATACATGTTACTTTAGTACTTATGTATTCATGATATTTTTGGCATTATTGACGCTTTGATTAGCTGACAAATTTCACTTTATTTTATGTCGCTGAATACAATGTGTTTTGATATTAAACAGTACTGTACCGTTATTCGAACTAATATTATGAGAGTGGCTTCCGTTTCCGTAGTGTACTAGTCGTTAAATCCGGTCCGCCAGCGCCCCCTATACCTAACTCCAGCTTGTTCATTTCCGGTTGGTTGAAATTTTGCGACACTAGCGCCACCAAAGGCAGGTTATGACGATGGAGTAATTTTAACCTCATTGGCTGTTCTGTTCCCGCACGAGGCGGTCACTGGCTCGCTTGGCTCGCAAGCGCTGGACCGTCTTACTTATACTAGTCGTACTTGCAGTGGATTACAGTGGTTTTAAGGATTAATCCTATCTTAGGTATACAATTCAGGGGCGTAGCCACACTGGGGCAAGCTGGGGCGCTTGCCCCACCCTGGCTCTGACCTATAAGGTGCCTAATTAAACAAAAAAAAATTTTTCTTATACATACTAACAACAATCATAATATCCGTAAGAAAGTTAAACAAAAAAATTTGTCGACATGAAAAAAAGCGCGATCTAAACAAAAAGCGCGCACGATTGACAGAACGCGCGCATCGCGCCGCGCCGTTCATACTCAGGGCCGTCTTACAATATTTGGCGTGCCCTCACACTCTCTTGGCAATAACATTACAAAATACAAAACATGGGCATGGCCAATATGGCTTTTATAAAGATTAGAATAAACCAAAAAAATACATTTTATTAAAACGCGTAATTCATAACATCGACTATTCATAAGTAAAACTATAATACCTATCTATCCTGTGTGTAATTGTTTATTTTCTGTACCTGAAAATATAAAACTCTAAATTTACAGATTAACAAATTGGCATAGGCGCAGACCCCAAATGGCTCAAGTTACAAAAAAAAATACTGGGGGGGGGGATAGGTTGCCCCACCCTGAGCCTTAGGCTGGCTACGCCCATGATACAATTTTATACTTACTAATTAATAACGAAGTTTTTCGTTCGGTAAAAGTGTTGATCTTAAGTATACAATTTTATACTTACTAATTAATAACGAAGTTTTTCGTTCGGTAAAAGTGTTGATCTTAAGTATACAATTTTATACTTACTAATTAATAACGAAGTTTTTCGTTCGGTAAAAGTGTTTTGTTACATATAATACAATACAATATATACCTTTTCTTTTTAAGAAACTCTTAGTCCATTTGGTTTGGACAGCGTAAGTTTCAAGTATACATCTGTTTATAGTGTTATGAAGGTAAATTCATTATTTTCAACGAATTTTTTTTTTTAATTCGTTTTGGTTTATGAATTTACTATAATTATGTTACGATTATTATTAATCGGTTGAACATCTAAAACGGGCGTTACTTTCCGTTTGGGATGTTCTTTATTTTCAGAGATGTATAAAGTAAATCCGCCTGCGCCCAGTACGGAGTTGGATACAACAAGGAATCGTCGTGATGTAAACAAGGTATGGGTCGATGCAAGAGGCGTGAACGTAACTAAAGACGCCATCTCTCTCATCAGAACCGTAAGTTTAATCAACTTATGCATGCAGCTAGTATATTCCAAGATGTCTTCTGGCAGTTTTTATTACTAGGCAGTGTATATATAACTTTATATATAGTGTCGAAATTCTATGTGATCGACCCAGATTAACGTGGAGTTCTATATCGACGTGACGAATGTCCCACGTTGGTTAGCCATAAGCCAGTTGTAAAATATGGTGCCACCCAGCTATCACTAAATGTTTTGGTGCATATTATATGTGGAGGATCCGTCCATTTCTTACATCCCGGAGTACATGCTCTAGCAATCAAATAGTTCACAATGCTTCTTCTGACCTGAATTGCAGCAATGCCCGCTACACAAAGTACAAAGGCAGTACTTGCACTCATCTGGACTTAACGTGTCATGACAGCTTTATAATAAAACTTATACCTTACAATTTGGGTGTTGACACTATAATAAGAATAATAATGCTCTGAAAACAGGATAATTGTTAATTCATTTCTGTTAACGATTTTTGTTTTCATCAATAACAATTTAATCAATTAGAAAGTTAATTGATACTTACTAATTATATTATATTTATTAATTAAATGTGAATATAGACTTCCTGCTATAAAATAAAAATAAAAATTAATGTTGCTTAAAAAAAATTGTTTTAAGTTTTTAAGGTTTATATTCTGGACCTTTCTAGCTAAACGAAGCTTTAGTATTTTAATTTTGTTGTTAATGTTGTTATACATTAAAAACGTGTGAAGCTTTGGTGATATATTTTACGACGTGACGTCAGGACGTGCTGTTGCGCTTTCTATCTAATGTTGAATCTTAAACGTACTGAACGTGAACATTTCTTAAATTATTCGAAATCTAATTTTGGTATGTAATTCGGTAAATAAAGTGCTTCGATCAAACAATTAAAATTTTTGTAGTCAACATCCCAATTGTCTATACCACCTTGTGACGTCAAAAATTTCTTCTCATACACATTGTATCAGGAAGTCTCTGCTGGTAGAAAGTTAGAAAAGCAAACTCCATCCCACCAGGAAAAGAGCACTAAAAAGAGGATCTGACTCACCGGGTCAACCTTTTCATGCCGACAAGCGAGATATATATTGCTAGTGCTGAGGAGCAACGCCCTGCATTCCCAAAATGATGCTAACTCTCCATCCCACCGGGAAAAGAGAGCTCTAAAAAGAGGATCTGACTCACCGGGTCAACCTCTTCATGCCGACAAGCGGGATATATATATTGCTAGTGCTGAGGGTCACCGCCCTACACTTCCAAAATTATGCTAGCTCTCCATCCCACCGGGAAAAGAGAACACTAAAAAGAGGATCTGACTCACCGAGTCAACCTTTTCATGTCGATCAAGCTGGATATATATTGCTAGTGCTGTGTACCCTTACACTCCCAAATTGATGCTGTACTCTTCATGCCACGGGAAAAGAGAGATTACACTGAAAAAGATGATCTGACCCACGGAGTCAACCTTTTCGTGCCTGTCAGCCCAAAATGATAATAAATGTCAATTGCGCCAGGCAAAGATTCGAGAAGAAAGAGAAAGAAGAGATTGTACTGGAAAGAGGATATGACTCACAGAGTTGACCTCTTCGTTCTGGTCAGTTTTGGATATATTTTGCTACCGCTGAGTATCTATGAAGACGCCGCCCTACATCCTCATGGTTGACTAACCGGATCCCGTTCGAAGCAAAACCGCTCATTGGTTAAATTCTTCGCGACCAACGTAAAAACTCCTTAAATATGTTGATGAGGCAGGGTATAAGAAAAGCGGCGACACCCTCTCCCAATGTCATTGGTGTTTATCGGAACCAAAAGCGACTGCCAATTTTTAGTTTAGGAAAATTGAATGAGTTGGTTCACGTAGGAAATTTCTTGTTTTAAAACACTCGCATCATGTATTTGATTTATGCCAGTATTACTTGTAATAACTTGTCTGTCGTTTATCTCAGCGTATACATCCTTATCGCATTGGACTGACCACTACAGTTGTCAGAGCGGATCTTTATCCCTCTGAAAGGCGCAGCAAAATACTGCGCAAACGTACCTGTCGTGGTAATATCTTGATTAAGCTACTTGTAGCCGGCTTCGGAGGGGCGGAGATTCGTTGTAAGTACTGTAGCTCTGAAAGCAAGGCCTTTAATTTATTCGGATGACTTCCTTTTGGTATATCAGGTCTCAGCCCTACTAGGTGCACATATCGAACTTGGTCTGCATGCAGTAGTAATATGGCTGGAAATAAACACCGAGAAGTCAATCCTTACACCAAGAGGGCACTTTCTATTCAATTCATTTTATTTGCAAAGGCTCCTTGAATTTCTCGAAGGGGTGATTTGGGATACTTTTGTATTTTGCTATCACGAAGTATATAGATCTACAGGAGACAATAAGAATGATTTTCGTGGCTACGACAGGTCACCTTTATCATCAGTCTTTTCAAACTCAGGCGATAGTCTCTTATTCATCGGTCACTTTCGTCGCGCTATCTTATAACCGGGCCTGGTTGGGGTGCCAGTGCCAGGCAATCTTAGTCTAATGGGACGATTGGACAGCATCAGATCTTCTGTTCTGATTAAAAGGCTGCTACATTTCGGATGCTTCAGGTTACGGCCAGTTCCTGAAATTCAGCCTTGCTTTAAATGTGACAACCGCACTAGGGTCTTCTACCTGCAAAGAGTACGAACCTCACCGCGAAAGTACTCAAGAGCTGGATAGAAGAACTGCCGGATCTGTTTAATATTCACATATCGATTTACAAGGTTTATATCCCCTTGCAAACTAGGTATTACTGCCAAATGTTGGAAATCGGCGTCACGCGGTTGGTTTTCGTTTGGTGTCTCTATCAACTTGTTGAAGTTTTCATATATTTAGGTATTTCATGGAAATATCTAAGAACGAATAATCTAACTTAATGTTCTTTATATTTAAACTTGACTTGTCCGACAATTCGTTTAATTTTTATTTTTATTTTTATTGGTGGCATTTTGTGTAGTGTATCCAGAAATTTGGCGCACCCGTTCTTGGACTTGTTCGTCGCAAAGTCGCAAGTTGTATCAAAATATTGCACACCGAATCGAACGACCAAGTCATTGGCCATTCTCGGAGTTACAGTTCTCACTCAGAGAATTCTCCTTCTATTTCCTATTTAGGTAATATTTCCATTACCACTTCTAATACCTACAAAGAGTCCTAACCACATGAATCAAGCCTCGGATTCCATACCATGTACCAAGTCGAGGACTGCCACGTCCTAGAGCGTTGGAGAGTAATTTGGAAGTCTGGAAATGGGAGAATCTAATCTAAGAAACTAATCACATCAACAAAAGTTTGTATCGTTGTCAATATAACGTAGATCTACCTTAAGAATTTACTGTCTGGCCTTGAAAAGTTAAGTTGCTTGTGCAAATGACATCAAGTTCAAATTTTATAAGCCAGGTGTTTCGGACTTAACTAGGTATATTGTTGACTTGCATGATAAAACGAGTTTGTCGTATACGACCATTAATGTCCACAAATCCTTTGTCGCCACCCGTCGAAAAATTAAGCAATTATTCTTAAGTTTTTCTCATATCGTTTTATCGCAGAAGATTAACGTGTTAATCGTTTGCATCGGCTGCAAACGAGATACCTAGCTAAATAAATAAATAATAATTAAAAACCTAACTTCACCAGGAGATCCTAGACCTAGATCCTAGCTGTCAAGGAAGTCGACGTAAACAGTTGGAAGTGTTAGGCCAGCTGAACAAGTAGAAATTGGGTTGAAAAGTTCCCTTCCGACGATATTATGACAAGTGCCTAACTTACAGCCTACATTTTTAAGAAACATTACGTCGTGACATCTTGCGTTGCAGCAGGTGTTTACCTTCTCCATTGTCTATAGATTTTGTCACTTCATGATTGACTTACAATCAAGTTAACAGCTTGTAAGTTCACATTGCAATTTATTAATTAATTATTATTTTGCATTGTTATTTTATAACATTCATAACTCCTGCATACTCAGTAAATATGTTTATCATATGAGCGTTTATTCCTCCTGGCGCTTAGCAAGATAATTAATCACATTGGCTTGTTCCAGCGCCACCAGGCGATAATAGACATGTCTCTCATAATATTAGGTCGAATAACGGTACAGTACTGTTTAATAGCTACGTTTTACCTGAAATTAAAACGTTTATTAAACATACTTACCTTATTCGACCTAAGTTTTTAAAACTGCCTGGTGTAACATAGACGCAATGAGGTTAAAATTACTCCTTCGTCATAACCTGCCTTTGGTGGCGCTAGTGTCGCAAAATTTCAACCAACCGGAAATGAACAAGCTGGAGTTAGGTATAGGGGGCGCTGGCGGACCGGATTTAACGACTAGTACACTACGGAAACGGAAGCCACTCTCATAATATTAGGTCGAATAAGGTAAGTATGTTTAATAAACGTTTTAATTTCAGGTAAAACGTAGCTATTTTGTAAATGTCATGATGTAGTATGTAGTAACAAATGTAGTAACAAAAAATTGCAAGCCCAATGGGTATTTACAGACGCACTAGAATAATTATTATGTAAAACCACCTGTAAATCCACCTATAAATAGCAATTTAATATAAATAAATGAATAAATGTGATGGGAAAAACTATTTTTACGTACCGTTTTTTGTTTAACGTCTAAACAAAGAAACGTTTAACAAAAAAAACAGTACGTAAAAAAATTGTTTTTCCCAAAATTATTCAGGCTTTTTATCCTAATCACAAATTCACATCATATTATATGAAATATCAAAATCCACGACATTTTTAAGTACTTACTTGCTATTTGTTTCTTATTTGCTAGGTGGTCTAGAACTAGGTTCGAAGGCTCCAGAATGCTGGGAACACATCTTCGCTGCATGCCAATACGTTTCCAGCTTTGAACATTCATTATTCGGTCAGCAAGGGAACAACGCGACACCTATCATCACAATGCAGACTGGCAGAAATAAGACTGTCTCTATACTTCAAGCTGATGCCAAGTTAGGCCTCGATGGAAGAGACGATGAAACTTGGTAAGAAACAATTCATATTATTATCTAATATTTTGTTTTTCCTGTAAAACTTGTTTTTACTGTACCTGCATCTTTTTGTCCTCTTTGTTCGTAGTGTGGACGTGTTTAACTTCCTCCAACCTGTTTGCGAGACTAACACTAACAACGAGATGTCTGTGTCAAAAATTGTGGAGACTTGTCGCCAAGAGGTAATTTTTCATGCACAGGTATCTTTTGTAATTACCTTCTTAGAATCATACTTTTTTTAATTTATTATCCAATCTACTTCTTGTTTCTGTAATTCTTTAACGTTGATCCATCAGGATTGTAAAACAGAACTTAGTAAACATATTTAAATAGTTTTAAATTCTATCGTCTACTACACGTTGGACGAGTGACATAGGCCCAAACGTTGGGGTGAGCGTTAGATGTTGGTCGGCTGGTGTCGGTTTAATTAAAGGTATTTATGCCAAAGCTCGCGGTCTATCCACACTTTGGTATCGTTGGTTGAGACCAATGTGTGGATCCGACGTCGTTTTTTTCGATATAGCTTGGCTATAATCTACAAGACTACAACAACAAAATAATGTATAACATATATTTTATTACATACAACATTCTTTAATACATAGGTACTTAAAATACTAGTTTGGTTTCCAGGGTGGCAACGTCATTTCGGGTTCCGGTGCCGCCAGAGTATGCTGTGCCCTTTCCGCGGCAGCTGATACTTTGTTCACAAGACTGGCCGCTACTACAACTTTACCTACCCTTAAAGCAGCCTTACAACGTCTGGTGGCACACCAGAATAAACTTGTGAGTGAAACAATTTACAAATTGATGTTCATTTATTCGAAATAACTGATCCAGTGGGTAATATGAATCATTGAGTTGATAATGTAGATGCATGTAGAAACTTATCACTTTTTATTTAAAATCGGATATGTCATTGTTTAAAAAGTTATAGAACACAAATTGATGACTTGTGGATTATTAAATACATTATTAAGAATCTTTAAATTCTTCACGATTCGTTTCATTTAAGGTTTGTCAAGGGTGAAGCGTTGAGAATATTGAAACATGCGAGGTCTATGGATAAACCCGAATGGTTTTGCTGGGGTGCTTAGGCCCCCTGTACCCATAGCCCTGGATCCGCAACCGTTGTATAAGGTCATAGGCCCATTACTTCATTACGGACTGATGAATTCTTCATCCTCAGCTATTTTCGTCGTGGGGCCAAGACATAGCGAACAACAACGCCCCCTGGTGGCGCCGTAGTCCCCGCAATGGTGGCAGCGCTGGAGGGGAGGCATCTCGAGCGTTGTGCCGCGCAGGGGACGTAGCGTTGCGCTGCTTACGAGCCGCGAGACCACTTGCACACCGTATGGCTATATGGACGGTTGTCGGCCCTTACTTCATGCAGGTGAGACTGTTGGTTACACAGATGCAATAGTAGATCTGACACTGTCTAGTGGTGTCAGAGTTTAGATAAGACAATGTGACTGATGAAAGGATTGTAGAGTTCTTTATGAGTAAAATAAGACTCTCTAGTGTCGTCGGAGTCTCCGCATTATGGGCGAAGCCCATAAGGACGCAGTTTGACTTTCATTTTGATTTAAACTAATGTAGATGTAATAATTATAGAAAGTAGATTTTTCTGTACTTACTTCGTTCCTAAACGGTTCCTCTTACCACCATTTTCTTAAGTTCTCCAAGACAAGCTTTACAAAAAACAATGTTTATAAAAATCTCTATTTTGTCTTTAAGAGTGTTATTGATATTCATTATGCAGTATTATTAGCAATTTACTTAACTTACGTTATTATATTACAGGCCGCTTGCCACAAGGATATCCAAATATCAAGCTTAGCTATTCAATGTCTTCATGATTGTGCTACTACGCTACTGAACCAACAAGTGGAACTACCACATTTCCATTTTAACGAAGCCTTGTTGAAACCCTTTGAGAATCTGCTGTGTTTGGAGCTATGTGATGATGATATTCAGGTATAAACTATATTTTTTAAACTCTATTATGTTAAAATGAATCAACAAAGTTTTAAGTGGTTTATTAAACTAGAATTTTAATTTTTTTCCAGGAACAGATCATATCTTGTATTTGTGAATTCGTGGAGACCAACCGAATGGAAATCAGATCTGGTTGGCGACCGTTATTCAACACTTTACGCGCGGCCAACAACTCCAATCAGTATTCTGCCATTCTTGAAATATTTAAAGTTTTCCTAAATACTGACAACACATTAGTGTTTGCTAACGCTGCTCTTGACTGCATTTTATGTCTGTTAAGTCACATCAAAGGCCTTCATTATGAAGAGGTACAAGGCATTGAAGTAAAGCCAAAGAAAACCTCTACTCCACAAAATAAACCAAACATTAGCCTTAAATTTTCAAAGAACAGCAAATTCATACCACTCAATGAGGAAAAGTCTGAGAAAGTTATAGTAGACATGTGCAAGGAAGCTTTATATCACTTGGAAAACTGTGCGGATATTTTGTCTTTGATGTACAATATGCCAAAATGCCCGATCTTTAATACTGGAAATAGAATCAATGGTGACTTGCCACTTTCTGTGGTAGATCCAATCATACCAAGCTACTCTTTAGATGTTTCCAGATTCATTGTTAATGAAAATTGCGAAGAAGAACTTATTTCGTACAAAAGACTATCCACGAGCCTTCCTATTACTAATACCACGAACAATTGCCTTCTTAGACTAGATAGACCGAGTAACATTCTTAAAGTGTGGTATGTTTTGATTGAAGGACTTATATCCGCAACTGTCGTATGTTCAAAGAAAAATCAACCAGCAGCTATGGAAACTTTATTTAAGCTCTTGAAAAACTCGGCTACAGTTCCTGGTGCATATTTCGGTCTTCATTGTATCAATCACTTACTATTACCGACAGTTCAAAATTGGTTGCGACAAATTGCTCATGTTTACTCGCATTGGGACAGCGTAATGCCAAATTTCAAGCAATGCTGTGGAATGACAACGGACACAATAGTGGGATATCTACATCAATTACAACAAATAAATATTGAAAGATCGAAAATTGATGAAAATAGTGAAGCAGCTGAAGTAAAGCCTATAGAAAATGCAGAGGTCACATTTGCATTGAAACAAATATTGTTGATTTTAGTGGAATGTGTAGCTCAACCCCAAGAACCCATAGCTAGACTAGGAGCATCGTGTATAAGACACATTATTTTGACTTCAGGACATTTACTAACAGACAAGCAATGGGAGATAGTTTGTACAAGTCTTCACAGGGCTTGCAATGTCAGCTTGAGTCCCTTGAAACAGCTTACATATGCTTTTAAGGAAAACTCCAATAGTTTCTACGGAGATCTAGCCATTGTTAAGGTGGCTGCTCGCCGGGATTGTTCGGTTAATGATAATGTTAGACTGCATGCAATGGCTCAGCAAGTCTTCCTAACAGAACAACTTAGAGGAGATGGCCCTGTAAAAGTAGCTTCTAAGAATAATCAAAATTTAATTGACGATAGAAGCTATATTTTTCTTATTTATGTTCAAGAATCATTGAATTCTTTAAATCCTGACTTATATACTATAAGAATCCCTAATCGAGGATTGATCGTAGGCTTATTAGCGCATCAGATATTAATTCAGATTATAGCTACGGTTCTAATTCAAGCATCAACTGATGTATTTCATGGTATAAATAGTATTTTACTTGAAAGCTTAAAGACTGGAACAGTTACATGTAACTACAAATTTTTCTTGAATAAGGATAACGTAGACCTATTACTAAAGGCTCTGGAGCTCTCTTATATGAGGTCCATGCAATTTGATGCAAGACCAGGATTAAAATTTCTTGTACAGAAAGTATCTAATTTAGACCATGCTGCCAACTTATACAAGCAAACGTCGTCGTCTTGGTTAATAAAAATTATTGCTCTAACTGAAATATTTTTTAGCGGTGTTTATGAATATAAACTTAAACCAACAGATATAGTTATAATTCTAAACAACTATACAACAACCTTGAATTTGACATTAGAATATGATCGGTTTGTAATGAAAATATTTGATTTAAAGAACACCTGGGAACTTTTATGCAATAATTATGTAAAACACTTTATAAATATATCAGACTTCGAAGAAGCCGACGGTAAAGATAGAATTTCTTGTAGTTCAGTAGATACTGATTCATCAACTAACAATTACGAACACTATTACGCTCAAAATGAACCACACTCTGAAGAGCCGGTATCTGTCATACTATATACAGAAGCTATTATTGAAAAGGAAAACCAAGAAGAAACTGAAAAACCAAAACCATTTACGTTCGCCGACTTTAAAGCAGATGTAAATACAACAAACACAAGGAAGTCGACCAGTGAAGAACAAAATGTAAAATTAATGGAACCTAATTCATTCGATAACAGTATTGCAGTAGATGATTTTGATAATATTACAACACTAGAAGAAAAGTCTGTTATTGACGCACAAGACAAACGAAGTCCACAACAGAAAAGAGATAGTAATCAAAGTCCTGTTAAAGTAAGAGAAAGATTATCGAATAGTAGTGATATCACCACTAGAAAAGTAAATATCACTATTCTAGACGCGCCCACGTCCGATAAAAATAAAAATGTGGAGCCATTGTTACCTCCTCAACCAGTCCCACCAGAAATTGAACAACAAAGAACTCTTAGCATTAATAAGGTGAGATATATTGATTTTTTTCTCATTTTTCCACTTATAATAATAAGGCCCGCCTTATTATGCGAATTATAATATATTTAAAAAAATTAATCCCTGGAAATCTCCTAATAAGAACGTTTGTGTTTTTTTTAGTATAGGTGTGTTACTTCTTAGATTTTAATCCTGGATCTTAACAATGTGTATAGATAAATTGCAACATTGTCTACTAGAGGTTACTGTGTAGTGTATTTCATACAATTACGACCTGCGTGGCGCATGCCGGACTGCCAATCGAAAGGTCTCGGGTTTGATTCCCGGCGAAACAGAAATTTGGATGCGTTTAAATTTCTGTCATTGTGTATCTCCACGACACAGGGTATATCTACACTACTGTGGGGCTATGAGTGTGAAGAGTTATTTATTTATTTAATTTCAGGACACAGAGGTGCAAAGAAATTGCTTCCAAAACATACTGATGGCGTATCTGGAATTGGTTTTAACTTTTTCATTGGAGAGATTTCAATTAGTGCATCCTGTTCTCCAAGAAGGCTTCGTTCAACTGGCCAAAACTGTCACTGAACCACAACTGCTGGACAGGATTCATTCATTCTTCGATAAGAAAGACTTAACAAGCTAGAGTAGTGATTATCAATAACTGTATCAATATCCCCTTTAAATGTCATATTCTGTAATCCCCTCGTGTAAGTTAAAAATTAATCAAATATATCAGTATCCAATCGTCTTTTTTTATTTAATTTCCCTCTCAGCTCTAAATATAAAATCTAAATTTATTAAAACATATCTAAACATTCGTATCAACAAAGTAACAAATTAATATTTGTAATACATATTTGGTATAAGGACTATATTCTATGCGTTGTCTTTTGTAAATGTATTAGAAAATGCAATTTCAGTCAAATTATTTACAAACCTACATCGCAAAACAAATATCAAGTCACAATCAAGAACTAACAGAGATGGCACAACGAACTCACAACAATAATACAATACAATGACACGATTAAAGTTTCTACCGTATCGACTCTACCTTTGGAACATGCCACAAAATACAACAAACTAGTTTCCCCACAATGGCACTGACATATTTGGTGTAAAGTATCTCATATATTTACATCAAGTATTTACAAACTATTTACAACTTTCAATCTCATCTTAAAATATAAATGCTTAAAGATAATAATAATATTACGACAGATGATGATAAACAAGTTGCAATACTTTTAGGGTAAGTATGGACAACTAAGGCATATGTTAATGCACTTAACCCTAAATCTGTAGTTATTAGGGCACTGTCTATGTTTATCAAATCAGCCAGTTTTTCAGCTTCCAAAACACAAACTTTAAGCTGTAGATCTGTAGGCTCTTGCAATATAGATTCTACAGTGACAAAAATTTCTGTTTCTATTGTCAAATATCCCCTCAGTGCGCATTCGGCTATTTTAACATGCCGTTCTAGTGCGTTTAGGACGTTGTGTAGGTTTATAACACTAGCTGAAATGTTGGTGCCGTACAGAGCTCTATCAATTTGCTTCTTGGAGTAAAGTATTCTTAGGGCTCCACCACATTTTGGACAGCAAGCTCCAGGGGCAGTGAAGCCAAGGCATTTTGGTTTCTTTAGTGGAGGGCAGACGATCCTGTCGAATTCACATTTGGGTTCCATGATGTCGGATATGGGGCCGACGGCGTAGCAGGGTCCGAGGTAGTCCACGCTTACATATTCAGCCCACGCAGCACATTCCGAACTGTATGTGATTCCGTTGACGCCGCAAACTTTGCCGACCTGTAAAAAACTTTTATGTAGGTACACTATTTTAACAAATAGCGTATTGTTAATAGCTGTATGTAGCATATATAAATGTATGTTTACATTAACATTTAACCACTTATAACAACCTAACGAACGAACGTAACGAACTGAATAGATTGGTCTGTTTTTTTATTGGTGTTGAATAGTTACAATACGACTTCTACTACTACTATCTATATCTCATTCATACGAGAAACTACATGTAGGTAACTCCCGCGGGTGGAAGTAGCTTTAACAACACATTTTGTGTGATTTGCTAATTCCACTGACACAATATAAGAAGTTGTAATTGAGGTTACACCAGAAATGTGAAAACATTTGAAACAACGGTTTTACGGCTGAAATTTTTCAATGTGATGTGACGTGACGTGCCCCTATCTCTACCTATTATATTTTGATTGTGTAATATGTTAAATTTAATTAATTACGATGTTTTCCATCACCTTGCATGTCTGAGAATGACTCACAATTTTTGGCAGGATGTTAGCGCTTGGCTAGCTAGCTAGGCCCATGGCCAACATTCGTACAAGAGGAGCCCAGCAGTGGGACATAAAAAAGGTTTAAATATAATTAAAAATGCGTTATAAAGTATGTACAAAGATTGACATATAATTAAAAATGCTTTATAAAGTACTTACTGATAAACATCCCTGTAAGCAAGGTCCCCAATAGGCCAGTTTCCGTCCACTCATCACCAGATGGCAGGGGTTGGCGTGAGTGCGGCCATCGCTGTCGCATACTGGGACTGCCGGTTGTGCGTTACAATTTGTTGTGTTTACTGGAACCAAAATTGCAGTAATATGATACGTTGATATCTATTGCTTTCTGTAATTTTAACTGATTTTTTCAACTACGAGGAACTTTTTATTTATTTTTCATTTTTCAGATTTTTTAAATATTATTAGATTGTCATCGGTCCTTAATAAATATACGAAATTTCAAATAATACCGATATCTTGACGCCAAATCATGTTATAAGTTTCAGTTACAAACATAATGAACATACGACTGAAGCTAATAAAAAGATACAAAAAAAGTTTGAAATCGCCCTATAATTATGCAATAACCTGCAGTAGGAATGGAAAGATGGGAAAAATCTGGCACTTCGAACGTGCTATAAAGGTCTCACCACAAACATGTTGCGGGCAGGAGGTCTGCAGGCGCGAGAGGCACACGGAGCGCGCGGGCAGGCAGGGCCGCCGCGCGCACGCCGCGCCGCCGCACGCCGCGCCCACGCCGAATTCCAACTCCGCGTCCGTCGCGCCCGCGCATCTCATTTTGGAAAGGAGGATTTAATCAGTGAGGAAAGTAGTGCACTGGAATGTGCTAATAATTCAGATGATTGGCATGATATTATTGCAACTTTATCATTACTTAATTATTAAAGTTGCAATAATATTTTTTGTTCAGAAATTATAGGAAAGATAATGCTTTATATAGGTTTGATAATCTATCTACAAAAAGTGTAACTATTTTGTGAAGTAATAAAAACCTCCTAATATGAAAAAGACGGAACTATTGATACCCATATTCAAGCTACGTACTTACATAATGTAATCAATATAGACAGCGCGATACAGAAACCGATATAGCGCCAATATATTTAAGTCGTCAAAACAATAAATAGAAAACAGCGCCATTTAGCTTTTTTTATTAAAGACAACTTGCGTTCAAACAAGATAGAATGTGTCGAGCAATTACTTAATTCTTATTTATTTCCTTTCATAAATTATCCTTTTTTACACCTTCGGCAATCTCAGCCGAGGCACACACAACTCGTTCCATTGCCTCAGGTGCGTACGCACTAGAGCCTCACCCGAGTCTGCCGCGTGTGCGAGCGATTTTCGTCCATACAATACACCCCTTAGATGTTTCACATCTGCCTGGCGTGACGCGACTACTTGTACATTCTTTTCTTGCCAGCTTGTGCATATCTCTGCGGTGAGCTCGAATCACGACCTTCTTGCAATCTACATAAAAATTAAATTATAATTACTTGGCGAGGCACGCATTGGGGTAGAGGCGCGCGGCGGTGCGCGCGGGCAGGTGGTGCGGCGGACAGTTGCACGGCAGCCCCGTGAGCAGCGCGCCGCCGCCGCACGCGCGCCGCGAACAGACGCGCTCGCCCACCGCGCAGCGGCACGCGTTGCACTCCATGTAGTACTTTTCGCCTGGAAACCGCAATCGGAAAACTAGCCTTAAAGCCAAACCTTAAAACTAGCCTCAACACGAACTGTTACTGTTCGTGTTGAGGCTGCGGAAGAATGCTAATACCCATAGCTTCCACAAGATTTGAAAACCGTGGAGTTTTAGCCAGTTAAAGTCTTACATAATATATTATGATACGAAGAAAAGAGCTGACTGTTAGGTGATTTTCAATTCCGCTACTATTGCTGTCAGTAAAAATCAAGTGGGCAACCTCGCCTTTCTACCGGTATAAAATAGACTTGTTTGAAATAACAATTAAAAAAGAAGAAACGCTTTACTCATAATCTTATTCTAGAGTTCCCTATATGGCAGGCATAAACACAGAAGAACATAAAATACCATGACCAGAAAAAGACTTCAAGATTCATTATTTAGATTTCCATCATACAATATTAAACGCCAAACATATCTTAAAGATTCCGAATATTAGCTATATTTATGAACAAAGCCCAAACTTTTGATTACGGAAGTCATAAAAACCTCTTACACAAACTCTCAAGGGGATTCATAAGAAGACCGATTAAATTAATAATTGAAAAGTTATTTATAAAACTGTAAGCAATTATTACGAACTAGCTTTTCTTCATCTCTACAACGGTCACAGAACAAAGTGTATCTCAAGGCTCTTTTCTGGGTGCTATATTATTTTAGAAATTAGAAGAATAAACTTACCATGTCTAACAATTTTATCATGTAGTCG
This sequence comes from Pyrgus malvae, assembly GCA_911387765.1. Lineage (NCBI taxonomy): Eukaryota > Metazoa > Arthropoda > Insecta > Lepidoptera > Hesperiidae > Pyrgus > Pyrgus malvae. The sequence goes on from OU426962.1 coordinate 17,147,253, forward strand.
ACAGTTATCAAGTGTAACGCTTGGTAGTGGTTGACAGTGGCCCAGACCCTTGGGTCCACATCTACAGATCTTGAAGCAAAGCTTCTGTGACGCACATGGCATGGGCACTCGAACCCACGACCCGATTGGCACTACGTATGTACTTCTATCACCTGCAAACACAAAAAGACTGTTCCTTAGGAAGCAAAGGTGAATAAATAAATTTATACTAATACATATATATAGAGCTGAAAAGTTGGTTTGTTTGTTTGTTTGAGCGCGCTAATCTCAGGAACTACTGGTTCGAATTGAAAAAAAATATTTGTGTTGAATAGTCCATTTATTGAGGATGGCTATATAACATCATGCTATGACTAATACCAAAGTCCACGCGGATGAAGTCTCTTCCTGATATCTATTGGCGAGTAGTATGTAATATTATTATATTATTAAGCCAATGAGTCTCTGAAGAAAGTCAATTAGTTTTTATCCGAGCAACCTCGGTCATCCGGGTACTTAGAAAATTTTAATTAAATGTTACGTAATGTCTAACATGCAAATTTTATTTATTTATTATAAGAATGTTAGTTACCCAATGGACACCCATCAACGCAAGTATATCGAGCACACGCCCCTCCTTGGAGGCAGTTTCTGTTGACGACACACACTTGAGTGGCGTTGCAAGGAGATCCTGAACATGGTGACGTCACTGCTTTCTTTGCAGATAGCAGAGGCGGCTCGTAACCTGGTAAAGCAAGAAATCATCATCAGTCAACCCTGAAACGTTTTGATTTACACCTTAACCAACCCACGCCGGATATCAACGATTGCTTCAATCCATTAACTTCTTGGTTTTCAAACATCCTACAATGCCTTCAAAAAAGCCTAACGACTAAAATCTGTCGATAACAACACGGACCGTACGATTACGTGCCTTCCTAGGCCCGGAAATGCTCATGACTTATCACCGCGTGGTCATCCATCTCACCTAACCGCGCCCGACAGTTACGTGCCTTTCTAGGCCCGGAAAAACCCATAATTTATCACCGCGGTCATCTATCTCACGCCTGACCGCGCCCGTATCGCTTAACCGCCTTCATCGCTTGTCTTATACGCCAGCCACTGGGTCACACGCGCATTATATTACTTGAATCTTTATTTATCACTTGCTTCACAGTGAACATAAACAATGTACACGGTACCTACATACCCGGAAATAGACTGTTCTGTTATATGTAAATTTTAAAGCACATGTTTTCTTAGGTAGAGTAAAAGTCTTAATCCTTCTCGTTTTTCAGTTGAAATCTACTGTAAATAGGCAAAATCATAAATAAGGTATGCAACAACTGGTTACAATAACAATACGCAAATACCAGACACCACGAAACACACAAGAAATACATAGAGTATAGGTATAGACTATAGACTGCCTCTCACTTGGGGCCATGAAGTCACCGAGCGGCACGCAGGGCGCGGAGGGCGAGCGCGGCGCGAGGCGGGCGCACAGCGCGGCGGCGGACAGCCCGCTGGCGCGGCCCCACTCCACGCACGAAGAGACTAGCCGCGCGCACTCCTCCGCGCAGAGCAGGCTGCTGTGACCCTGGGGGTCAAATGGTGTTTGATATTAAGAAATCACTTTCAAAGAAGTTATCGCGTGTATTTTGTTGAGTTTACTTTTACTATAACGTTACATTGTTTTGCCAGATTTCAGCACAATGTGCTAAAAAATTTAGACAAACTTCGCGTTCTCCGCGCGATTTCCTCCTCGCACAGCAGGCTTCTGTTTTGTACTGCTGTGAACATAGTGGCCGATGATGTTTTATTTTTGAATGACTGACTCATAATTTAAATATTTCAATTCGTGACTTTTAATGTGATTCTATTTACATTCGTTAACTATGCTGGTTATCTAGACAGGTTTATTTTCCCCACCATATGAATGCGTCAGCTTGAATAGGCAGTTTTATTAATACGTTAATTCGCCAAATTACAGTAAAATAAACCAAATCGATGCAGTCACATTTAGTCAACACTAACATATTACATTAACCGTCCGATACTATTACTAAATATAGGAAAAAGGTCAGACGCGACTACTCATATACCTTCCTTTCCTAAAATAACTTTAGTCTATCTTGAAATTGACTTGTCTATTTCGTCTAGTTATAAGCAAAATCAGACAAAAATCTATAAAAGCGTAATAAATAACTAAGAGTTACAGCAAAATTTACCTCACCTTCGCAGTACAAGGTTTGACATGAAGTGCACACGCCACGCTTCTCCACACATCGGTGTTACACTGACTAGAATTTTTCAATGGTAACTGCTGTCCAGCTATTGTAACATACCTTAAAAAATAAGAAAAAATATATATTAATACTTTCGCGATACAGCACGTTCAGATTGTTTCGCTGATTCGTGATTTGGTATTACCCTAACTCCGATCTCCAGTCTCCAGTCCCATTCGATCTATCTTATGTCTGTTAGCCAAGTACTTTTAGGTTGGTTGGGATTTTTTTCGCTTGCACCATTGGTGCAGAAAAAGAAATATCAACAAGTGTTAATATTGGATGGCACTAACTAACTAACTTGCGTTCTTCAAACCTTAAAAGCTGTAAAAGCCGCTGAGCTGCAAAATTCAACTGTGGATCTGGGCTTTCAATTGTGGATCATTTTTAGTCTTGCCATTACACATTTAGCTTATTATCTGTTACATTAAGTAATTTATCTATGACTGTTATTTAGCAAAAATAATAGTTATAATAATATTTACACCTTACCCACTTCCTTTCTGTTCAGCGACAGCTAGATGAGCATCCAAGTCCGCTTGAGTATTGCAGGATCGGAACAAACTGGTCGGTCTATTGTTCAGTTGGCTGCAGTACGTAAGACCAGCGCAACCTAGGGTACATGGAGTGTCCACTGAAAACAAACAATAAATGGTATTAAAAACATTAATAAGTACATAATTATATTATTAACATGTTCAAGGTGCAACTTTAAAGAAAGAAGATAAAAATCAAACAAATGATGATTGATGACCCATCATATAATTTAACTTTATATGAACTATATCAATATTATATATACTTGCACCTCACTACAAAATATTACTCATAACGGACCGCAAACAAAGTATGAATGTCAATAATGATCGTAATGTAATAGGCAAGATCACACGTGACTTCTCGATATCAAGAATGTTGCAACGAAATAAAAGACGTACCTTCTTCTATGCATTCAGCTAATTCCAATTCTTGAGGGTCTCTAATACATTCATTGTAAAACTTCTCCAAGTTAGTTTGCCATTCGTTGTTAAACGTACTGAAGCATAGCCTCCGACAGTTTATTGTGGCACCCTGAAAATATTTCGAACTATGATTATATCGCACACTATAATGAGGTCGCTATCTCTCTACCAGAGCATCAACAAAACTGTACATAATAACTGTAGTCAGCAATAAAATTAAAAAAATTAAGAATTAAAGTAATTAAGTGCCCATCGTATGGATTACAGGCAGTCAGTTAGTCAGTCAGTTACTGAAATCTGGCATGCACAACACATGAATGCGGAATAAGTATCACCAATAAAGCACACTTTACAGAAAACTAGTGCATTAAGCGTGACATCTCTGAGCTTCGCAACATTTAAATGCATTGGTGTTTGTAATGTCAGCGCGCCAGCTTCCAGTATCCTGCCTGATACTACCTATAAAACGATTTCATATAACGCTATTGAAAAAAATAATTACACTTAGTTTAGTTATGCCCTCTATATTCTACCTTTTGACAGCAATGTAGTTTAGCCACGTCATATGGTATGAGGTCTTTAGTATCTGGCGGAGAGTCTTTCCTCAAGAAGCATTGCCACATGGCGTCTAGAATACCAGGTGCACCGCACTCTTGAGATAATGCTTCGGCGATTTCTTGTGACTCTCCGGTCCGACGAAGTACTGTTTCGCAGGTCGAGCGGCATTCTTGACTTTGGGATTCTTGACAGCATGGTAAGTCTAGAAATTACAAATCACAATACTGATTACGAGAGTAGAGATTTTTAACCGACTTCAATCATAAAAGGAGGAGGTTATCAATTCGACTATATTTTTGTACGTTTGTTACATTGTTTGATGATTCTTTTTTATTTGAAAGCTGATGCTTCTCGTGTGGTCCCATTTCAATTTGGTCTAGTTCTGACAACGGCATCCATGAGAAAACATATGTTCTAAACTCGCATTAAGTTGCTGCGCAAGAAATGGACGGATAACTCAATATCACACCAACCGATTTCAATAATTATTTTTTTATTGAATAGGATGTACTTCAACGGTAGTTTGATAAGAGTTTGGTTAGGTTCTGATTATGGGGTCCATGACAAAATAACGGAGCTCTTCAATTCTTAGGAGCAAATTAACGATACTCAACCGAATCATTTACAGGGTATCCGGACGTTTGAGTTACCTCGGCGAAACGTCATTCCATCCATCCATCCATCCATCAGCCTTTTAAAGTCCACTGCTGGACATAGGCCTCCCCTAATGTTCGCCACTCCGTCCGGTCCTGCGCCCTCTGAATCCAGCGGTTTCCCGCTATCTTCTTCAGGTCGTCAGTCCACCTGGTTGGAGGGCGGCCTGTGCTCCTTTTGCCGAGACGTGGTCGCCATTCGAGGACCTTTCTTCCCCATCGGTTGTCAGTCCTCCTAACTATGTGGCCTGCCCATTGCCACTTCAGCATGCAAATTTTGAGAGCTATGTCGGTAATCTTCGTTCGTCTACGGATTTCATCGTTTCGGATTCTGTCGCGTAGAGAAATACCAAGCATAGCCCTCTCCATCGCTCGCTGAGCGACCTTGAGCCTGTGGAAAAGGCTAACTGTAAAAGACCACGTCTCAGCGCCGTAGGTCATCACTGGCAACACACACTGCTCGAAAACTTTCGACTTCAGGCACTGCGGTATTCTGGACGAGAAGACACTTTGTAGTTTCCCGAACGCTGCCCAACCGAGTTGGATTCTACGAGTTACCTCTCTCTCGAAGTTGGACTTACCCATACGGATCGCTTGACCCAGGTAAATATACTCGTCGACAACTTCGAGAGTAGCGCCATCAACAACGACCGGTATGGGTGTGACATGGACATTAGACATGATCTTCGTCTTGTCCATGTTCATCTTAAGACCCACCCGTTGGGAGGCGCTATGGAGGTCACCTAGCATTGTGCTGAGTTCTTCCAGGGACTCCGCCAAGATGACTATATCATCGGCAAATCGAAGGTGTGTGAGGTGTTCGCCATTGATGTTAATACCAAGCCCTTTCCACTCCATCAGCTTAAACACGTCTTCCAGTGCAGCGGTAAACAGTTTCGGGGATATAACATCCCCTTGTCGCACTCCGCGCTGCAGTGGAATAGGTTCAGTGCTTCCGTCGTGGACTCGGACTGTCATGGTTGCGGCTTTGTATAAACACTTCAACACCTCGATGTACCGATAGTCTATCTGGCACCGTTGGAGAGACTCTAGCACCGCCCAGGTCTCGATAGAATCGAAGGCTTTCTCATAGTCCACATACGCAACACATAGCGGCAGATTATACTCCTCGGTCTTTTGTATAACCTGTCGCAGCGTATGTATGTGGTCTATGGTACTGTAGCCTTTTCGGAATCCGGCTTGTTCGGGAGGCTGGAAGTCGTCGAGCCTGCGCGCAATACGATTAGTAAGGACCCTTGAGAACAGCTTATAGACGTGGCTCAGAAGCGCGATGGGTCTATAGTTCTTCAAAAGGGCTCTATCACCCTTCTTGAAGAACAGAACCACCACGCTTCTGCTCCACGCCTCCGGGGTAGTTCCGTTTCTGATGACGGTATCGAACAGTCTTTGGAGCGCCACTAGGAGGGGTTTGCCTCCAGCTTTTAGTAGCTCTGATGTGATACCGTCATCTCCCGGTGCTTTGTTGTTTTTTAGCTGACTTAGGGCCCCTCTAATTTCGTACAGGCTGACGTCCGGGATATCTTCGGTATAGTGTCGGGTTAATTTGGCTCTCTTGTCGTTCGCCATATTGGGAACGGGAGCCTGTGAGGAGGTGTACAACCGTCCGTAGAAACTCTCAATTTCTCTCTGAACTTCAGGCTTAGACGTAACCATAGCGCCAGACTCCGTCTTCAATCTCGTCAACTGGCTTCGCCCAATAATCAAATCCCTTGCTAACACTTTGGAGCCTTGGTTCCGCTCAATAGTGTTTTTGACGCGCTGTGTGTTGTGAGCACGCAGATCACGTCGTCTGCAGCAAGAGATCTGTTTATTTAGCTGCCTGTATTTCGACATTGAAGCCGGGGACCGGACACATAGTTCACGCCTTTCCTTCATGAGACCGAGGGTATGTTCAGAGAGCACTTGAGGTTTACTACTGGAGGGGGTCTTAAAGAACTTTGACCCTACCTCGTGGACGGTTTGTACCATCCTGGTGTTAATTTCGTCCACAGATTCGCATTCTTCTAGGCCCGCGAAACGATTTCGCAACTCCAGCTGAAAGTTTTCGGAGCCCTGGATTTGGACAGGTGTTGGTCGGAGCGTAGACTTCATTAGGCGTGACCTTTCCAGCTTAATGTTGATATTTAATGTGCCTCGTACCATTCGGTGATCACTTCCGGTTTTCACCCTGTTGATCACGGAGACATCATTAAATATGTGCCGTTTGTCGGCCAAAATGAAGTCTATCTCGCTTTTTGTGGAACCATTTGGACTTATCCAAGTCCACTTGCGCTGTGGCTTCTTCTTGAAGAAGGAGTTCATCATGAAGAAATTCTCCTTCTCCAAGAAGTTAGCGAGCAAGCGGCCTCGGTGGTTCCGTTGTCCAAACCCAAAGGGCCCTACTTTCTGCTCGTCGCCGTCTCGCGTGCCCAGTCTAGCGTTGAAGTCCCCCATCACCACCGTGAAATAAGTCTTTGAGGCATGTATGGCTCTACTGACGTCCTCATACATAGCCTCAACCTCTTCGTCTGGGTGTGTTGCGGTCGGTGCGTATACCTGTATGACCTTCAGCGAATACCGTTTAGATATTCTGAGTATAAGGTACGCTACCCTTGCTGACACACTTTCGACTTGCGTCACGTTGTTGACGAGGGACCTGTGTACGAGAAACCCGACACCACCTTGGGACAGATGTTCGCCCTCCCGGTGATAGAACAAGTTGCCGGATTTGAGGATTACCGTGTCCTCGCCCTGTCTTCGGACTTCGGATAATCCTATGATGCTCCAGTTTAACTTGTCTATCTCTTCTTCCAGCTCCTGTATCTTCTCGTCTGTTCGCAGTGTCCTGGTGTTATATGTTGCCAGGTGCAGAGGTCGTCGTTTGCGACAGCCGTATCTCTGCCGGAGATTCCTAGCACCCCCTGCCCCGCCGTGACCGTGGCCGCTGTCATAGCCAGGAATAGCGGGGCCGCCGGGGACTGGGGGCCGGGGTATATGTGTACTCATCATGGGGGTTATTGCCATAGTCACCGCGCTTGGCATTGCGTGTTGGTGACCGCAGTAGATGGTATGTTACTCAGGAAGACGCTGCTGCCCATCTCCTGGTATTTGTCCCTCGGTCGCCTCCTACGACCTCCCGTGGGAAGAGTGGGAGTGGTGCTATTCTAACGCCGGACACCACACGGCAATATGGAAACGTCATTATGGCCAAGTAATTGTCGTAGTTGAATATGATGACCTATCAAACTCCTTAGGGGCTTACAGCAAGGGTGCGATCTGTGGCAGAATTTCTAACTGTTTCATTTATTCGGCGCTGTCACATATGAGCACGTTTAGTACATCATTCACATTCATCAGTTCACACGTTTAGTAGGTCTACCCATATTAAAAGAAAATTAGTTAGTATACTTCAAATTCACTAAAAATAAACAAATATTTTAACAAAATTAAAACCGACTTCAAAAGAAAACTATTCCAAAACAAATTAATGTGCACTAAAAATTTAAAAAAAATTGCGTATTCTTCTACAATTTAATAGTAGGTAAACTTACATTTTCTACTCATCAATATATAGGTACGATCTGTGTTTACCATAAAATGGAGGTACAATTATTGTTATTTTTGGAGTCGTTGTCAGGGTGTCCACTTGATTGCTGCAGCCCTGCTCTCGTCGTGCGTCGCGCTTGCTACACAAGCCTTTTTTTGTAGAAGAATACGCAATGATTTTTATTTTTTGTGCACATTAATTTGTTTTAGAATAGTTTTCTTTTGAAGTCGGTTTTTATTTTGTTAAAATTTTTCTTTATTAAATCATTGTTATTATAAAGTTCACGTCACGTTGTAGAAATCACTGTATCTGGGTAATTTCGTTAAAAAAATATTAAGCCACTAAAAACGTTAATTTTCTGCAAACGGATTTCTGGACTGAAGCGATGTCTAAAATGTAAGGAATATTCACATTTATTTATGCTATTCACTTTAATTCCCTTTAAACTAAAATTGAATATTTCATACATGCTATTTATTATATTTGGACCTAGCATTGTTACCACTTAATGTCCTTCTTCGTTGTTTTATGGTCCACAATGTCGAAGCAGTTGGATCCCACAAGCATAAGAGAGATTTGAAACTAGCGTATTTTTCGGCGCGTGTCCGGTCGTTAGTTTATTTTATGAAGTGCGTGTACGCGCGAAATTTTCCGGCACAAAAAAGCTCGCGTTTTCCAAAACGACCGTATATGTGCCGAAAAATAGGCTAGTTTGGAACCGCTTTTATAGCACCACGAACGAACCATCCATGGGCTGTTCTTATCTAAAGATGCCTTATTGAACCATAGACCGTAAAGATAATTAAACATACATTTAGATGTGTCAGTATGCAGTGTGGAGGCAGTAAGATCGCGCAAGCACTGGAGCAGCATGGGCGAATGTTCGCACGCTTCAGCCGCTTGTTCCCTGGCCCCGCTCTCACGCGCGCCTTCGCCATGCCACAGCGCCCGCTGGCAGGCCTCGTGGCAGTTCAGAGACTGCGTTTGAGCTGGAAGGAAACAATGAAATAAATAAACAAATAATACTAGTTGAGTTAATTTTTTAAATGTTCCACTACCGTGCACAATTCACTATACTGGCCAAGGGCGGATTGTGGACGGTTGACATCATGCCTTCGAGAAATTATGAGTTTATTTTTAGTCGCCTCTTACGATCAGGCAAGGAATACCGTAGCTCTATTCTTAATCCCGAAGCTACAGGGACTAGCGATAAGTACCGAAGCACTTAACAAATTTCTTTGTCAGAGGTGCGCGCCAGAGGTTTAAACCGGTACCTCGAGGCCGTATACGAAAAAAAAAGTATTATTTATTACACAATATGACTGATAATTTCAACTATTAAATTCGCCACTTTGTAATTTTTATAACTTTGTTTTGCTTAATAAACCTGAAGACTGTGACAGGTTTTTGATTTTTACTGTAATAGGTAAATATAGAATATTACATATTTCCGGATCATTTTAAAAGGTAAACGGATCGAAAACATGCCATGTATTCATGGAGTTTCAAAATAACCCGCACCCCTTTTCTCTGTGTAGGTATGTATTGCTTTAAAAGTCGCACATACAGTACATTAGTCACTTTTTGAATTGAACGGCAATTTCATATTTAAGGACCTTTTTTTTGGTGTCGGGGGAAACCTTCAAAAGGTACCCAGCACCTTGGGAGAGGATACCGGGTTATGTGGGATTTGACCGCACTAAAACCCCCTCGGTGGCCTGCCTCTGCGCTTTGGGAGGACTGCGGGAACTCCGATGGAACGCACCGGTGTCCTCCACGCGCGGAGCCTCATAATGGGCCCATCTTCGGAGTTTACGGCGTGCACCTTCCGATGTTTACGGCGACATGCGGCCACGCACACACCGCCGTCCTTCCCGGGGTTGCTGGCTGGACGGATCGAGCTCCCACTCTCCCCGTCCGTAACCCCGAAAGTCCCCTTTTAGTCACCTCTTACGATCAGGCAGGGGATACCGTAGCTCTATTCTTAATCCCGAAGCTACAGGGACTATATTTAAGGACCTAGAATTTCAAGTAGAATGAGATGAGAGAAGGCACTTCAAGGAAAGTTTTATGTAACCAAAATAACCTTTTCGATTTACTACTGGCGAGAAAACCCGTGTGAAGATATCAAAAATTGGATTGGATTCTACAATCTTCTACTCTACAATAGTCAAATGAAGCCTGTAGGACAGCTTCATTTACTAGCTGTCCTACAGGCTAATAAAACTAAGTACATACTAAAATCGCTTTATACATCGATGCATTTTTACCGACTTCTAACAGAAGGAGGTTCACCGATTACTCCGCCAATTGTGGACCGATTTTCAAAATTATTTTCTTGTTCAAGAGATGAGATTCCAGGGAAATCGAGGGGAACTCAGAAATTTTATAGGCGCACATTTTGATTTTCTTATACTTTCTAAATCAAAAGAGGTATTTGTGTATAGTTATCATCATTTCATGTCGCTGAGCTGATGATGGAAGGTACTACAATGGTAAGGAGTTGAGAGAAAATTATTTTTCAAAATGAAATTTTGTTTCAAAACACACACTCCCGAGGTATGAAATTATGCTATTGAAATCGAGGGATATACTCAAACTTTATAGGCACACACATTGTTTTGGTAATACTTAGTAACACAATAAGTACAGATATTCGTGCACGGTAATTATTTACAGAATTATGAAATTAAAAGTACTAAAAAAGTGAAATTATATTACAAGTTTTTAACAAAAGAAAATCCTAAAGGCCCGACCCAAAAATTGTTTTAAGAGTCACTTGCCATTAGTAAGCAAAAGTATCATACATAGAGAAATTAAACACTACGGTATCATATGCCAAGTACTGAACAATTTTATTTTTTACCGTTTGAAGTATTCTGGTACCTATCATATAAGTTTAAATAAAACCTTTTTTTGTTAAAAACTTATATGATACCAGAATAACATCATATCCTATAAGTAAACATTATTGAGATTGGTGCAATTAAATGATATCAATGAACGATAACCTCTCATTTGATGTGTAATTTAAGCAATCCAAACTGAGTGAATGGCTGTACTGCTATCACTGCATTTAAAGTTATCGGCACTGTTAGTATTTTATAGATCTTATTATATTATGTGTGTGTTTATGATGTTTACTTTATAACTGTTGCTTAACATTTAATCATAACTTTCATCTATTTTTACCCGACTATAGAAAAGCAAAAGCGGTTCCTTTAGAACTTAAATATTCTAGATAAAATTTGATAAATTAGGCATCGTTGTATCATCTTAACGTTTCACTGCCCATATAGCACATAAAATATGGCATATTATCGATACTCATGATAACGAAACAAATAAAATAAACTAATATTGTTTCTATTTCACTGGTGCAGATCTTTTAGCTTCGTATCGGAGAGAACAAGACCCTATGGGGAGGTGAATACTAGGGGAGGCTTATTTCCAATGGACCTCTAAAAAATATTAAAGAGAAATGGATGGAAGCTTTGGACGCACGTAGGCGGCTAATATCGAGAGGCAGCGAATGCCTTACTTAGCTTCCGAAGCATGTATTGTTCCGAAGCTTGTACAGGTCAGAAAGGTAAGGCCCTAGGTACCTATACAGGAAATCTTAGAAAAGTTCTATAATATTATCATAACTTACAACAACACCACTGTGCTTCCTGCTGCCGCTGCACGCAGTCGAAGAAGGCGATCTCGTCAGACCTGCGACAAGCGTTGGTCAACGACCGCGCGTCGGCGGCCGTCGCGCAAGCATGGCGGCAAGACGCAGAGTGACCCAAAGCGCAGCACGCTCGGCCCCACCAGCCGGAGCCGGATACAACTTCTACAAAAATCAAACATTTTTTTATTAATAAAAATAACGATACACACTTATACAAAGATGTTCCTTTTAAAGTATGTTTATACGTGTACATACTGATACAGACCGAGATTAGAAGTTTAAACTCAATGTTCACTTATGAACCGAATCGAGCCCTACGCCCTACGGGTTGGTGAATATTTTAATAAATTGAAATAGTCTGCAGTTTTTTTTAAAGTGCTCTACTGTGCCTTGGCACCGGTGTCTTCTTATAATTGGGATATATAATTATTAATGACGATTGATGATAAGTGATTATAATTGACGGATACTAATACTTAAAGGTAATTATTTACCAATAAAATATTAATACAGTCTTCATGATACTTACAAAAATTGAAATCAAAATTAATATTGGTCAAAATAACTGTGTTATCAGTTTTTTTAAAGTTCTTTCTCTTTCAAACAAAACAAAGCTCTACTAATATTTTGTACTGTGTAAGTAACGTCATGATTCGGTATAATTCTCTCTGTATGTTCAATTTGAGACGTTTAAATCAGTAATTTTAAACTTCTTAATAATTTGACTTTTTTGTGCTAATCCTCTCACAAAATGGTTGAATTATTCAAAATGAAATAAATTCAACAACCCTATTGTTTTTATTTAACTTTAAATAAGGCTGAATTACAACATCATAATCCAAAATGTAATGGTATTCGTATAACTATGTCGACTTATTGCATGGCAAAATGCATGGTGATCCTCCGGATGAATGGCCCACAACAAAATTATAATCGTGCGAACGTGCAGTGAACACAAAAAACGGGCCAAGTGCGAGTCGGACACGCGTACGAAGGATCCCGTACTATTCTGGTAAAAACGGCAAAAAAACACTATGGGAGCTCTCTTAAATATTTATTTTGTTTGATCTTTTTTTATATGTAAAAATAATCTGTTTTTATCTGAATAAAATATCAACAGAAACGTTTAAGTCGACATCGCACACGGAGGGTTTCGAACCAACCTGTAGATACGAGTATGTTTCTAGCTTTGTAAATAGTTATATCATCGCGGTAATCGAGTCCCGAAGATTTTCTCTTGCCTCATTATTATGTTTAGTCCCCAAAACGTATAATTAGAATATTTAGTGTTTTTAAAGATGAAACTGATAATCAAAAAATATTTGACATATAGCGCAGCTGGTCAAGGCTTTGTACCAGCTTGCGAGTGTCAAAATAATATTATTCACAATGAGAACATAAATTTATATTGATACTAGCTGACCCCTCGAACTCCGTACTGCGTTTAAATATTTAGGGTGGGCCACCCTTATCACTTAGGGGGATGAAAAATAGATAGTAGCCGATTCTCAGACCTACCCGATATGCACACAAAATTTCATGAGAATCGGTCAAGCCGTTTCGGAGGAATATGGTAACTAACATTGTGACATGAGAATTTTATATATAAGATTTATTTGATGGCCTTTACATTTTGATTGCGTTGAATTCGAACTCTTTTTGCTCCAAGAAATTAAAGACAGACAGATAGAAAAAGTCAGTTGACAGATGGATAACAAAGTGATCCTATAAGTTAAGCTTATACTTTCAATCAAATCAAATCAAAAATATTTATGTCATATTAGGAATACAAAATATTCGCTTAATGAATGTCATTTTTTCCTCGCCTTTAGGTCATCGCCTTTAGCCGTTTACCCGTAAATGTTGAGCTGAGAGAAAAAAGGCAGCGGAAAAATACTCCCAGCAGCACTCTTTTAAAAAAAAGTACATATATAATTGAAATAACAGTATGGCTATGGGTCCATAATGGACACACGTGATAGCTGATCGTATTAGACATTATAAATCCACTTCCTCCTGCTTAAAGATGCGAGTAATTACTTAATTACTAAAACTATGTATTACTTTTTTCTGAGGTACGGAACCCTAAAAATAATGATGGTATACTTTACCCACCTTGCATTGTTTGATTCATGCAGATCCAAAACTCTATCTGTAAAGAAAAATGTATGGCTATAGATCGAACATTTGTTTTTTGTCTTTCGATTTCTTTGTTCTATTTTATTTTGAGGTAACTCGATACGGAGGTAACCTAAGACAATTTCGAAAACCTCCCCAATTACAATACAATACCGATAGGCGGTTTATTGACTACGTACAGAAGATTCAATAAACCCTATGTGTTGAATGAACCATATCGTTTTACAGGCTTCCTTCAGTTTGAGGAGGTATTAAAATCTCAAAAGTTAGCGCATTCAATAATGACCGTAAAAAGTTTAAAACTAAACGAGCAAACACTCGAGATAGCAGGTTAAGCTCGTAAATCGAGATATTACATTGTAAGCTTTTGAAGTTACCCGATGATGAAGTAGGCAACTAATAAATTAACTCACTTTACTGTTATGAGGCACTTACTAAAAGTGGCGAGCAGAACTTGTAGATGTTCTCTAGTCGTTCTTCTTTCATAGCTGAATCTGCCGATGTTTCAACCAAGGCCATCTAGAACAAAAATATAGTTGAAATATTATTATCTATTTTTATTACTTCCAGTCTCCATCCAGTTTCCAGGAAGCGCGCATGGCCCGGCGGTTAGCGTAGAAAGAAAGCGATCTATGCAACTAAGCCAAACGGGCGTGGTCGGGTGTGACATAGGTGACCGCTAGTGGCAAAATAATGTCATGCGCGTTTCCGTGCTTTGGAGGGCACGTTAAGCCATCGGTCCCGGTTGTTGTCGATAGATAACAGTCAGTTAAAGCTTGTCGGAGGTCTTATGGGCGGTTTGAAAACACCCGACAGCGGGTCGGCCACTACCCCGCATCTCCACCAACCCGCATTGGAGCAGGAGTGGTGGAGTTAGCTCCAGGCCTCCCCAATAATGGGGAGAGACCCGTGCCCAGCAGTGGGACGTAAATAGGATTGCAGCCATTATTTCCAGTAGAGTTTCAATGGAAATAATTAGCACCTTTGTACAAACTTTCTTATGTATTCTTCTCTTTTGTATTTTTCTTTCAACTTGTGTGTATATAAATTAATAAAATAAAATAAATTTAGTTATAGGTAGATATATAATTCAATTTGTAATGTAGTAAGCATTCAAAAACAAATGAGCCTACTAAACTATATTTTTTTTTAAATAAATACAGTACGATCAAACGAACGAAATGGACTACGATGGAACATGTTTTTTGTTTTCTACTTTCCACAAACACGACGCAATATTGTAAGAAAAAATGAAGTGGTTCATGAATTTAAACACTTTGTTTTACGTACATGTGGAACATTATCGAGTTTTTAGTATGTAAGCTCCCACTACCTTCACGCTCTCTCGTAAACTATTCTTACGTATCAACATAGTTTGAAACTCCAACATTTTCTTTTCGAAAAGTCATCCTAAAGTAGTTGAAAGAAGAATGGCCATAGGGATCGCACTTTTAAACTTTTTTGAACTGATACGATTTCTAAAGGGTTGCTATAAAACTACAAAAACTAAACACCCTTGGGGAAGGCGGAGATTTATTTCGATCTTCATCTTGCATTGGAACTTCGCGAAGTTACTTTGCTACTACACGTTAAAGGTAGTCCAAATATACAGCGCATACAGCAAAAGTATCCCGAATTGATAAATCAGTGAGCCTGTGAACTTGTAGAGTTCAGATTTATTATTGTTTGAGGTAAAACGTACTAAAATAATTAATTATGCTCTACATAATTCAAAATTCATTTGTTTTATTCATTTTTGAAAAGAAAGAAAGAAAAGTGGTTTATTTGCTCAAATATGGATTACAGAAGTTGTTTTATACATTTAACAGTTCGCCATATTTACCTCAGTAAGGTATGCAAATACTGTTAAAGAAATAAAATAACTTTTTGACTTAAATGTAAATAACTAATTTATTTATTAAGTTTATAAACCATGTTATTTACATATTTATCCCAAATTTTGCGTTTTTTATTATGTAGTTATGAATTTACGTATTTATACGGTGTTTTTCCCACGTCGCCGCGCGTCGTCGGCTTTTGGCACCCAATTCACTGGGTTTTATACGCTGAGAGGAAAAAAAGCCCTCACGAAGTTAATTGTCATCGTTTAAAAATTCAGAAACCGAATAGTACGCTTTTGTATATGTATATAAGAACGTTTTAAGTGCTCGTTTGAAATCACAATTTGATTTGGATTTGAGGGATTCCGGTAAATGATTATATATTTTTAGTCCCATGCAAAAGACACTTTTATGGTATTGTTTGGTTTTTGACGCAATTTAATTTAATTTTTTATAATTTATTTTATTTAATATAAATATGTATTGTCTTAATTAACATCAAGCTTTTCGCGGACATCGGCTCTATCATCCTTTATAAAAAATTAGTAACACCCTGAAAAAATAACCGTTGGTCTGAAAATTGAAGCTAACTTTACAAAACATTTTATTAATTTTACTGTCAAAACACATCTTACTTAGAAAAAGCTTTTGTTAAAATTATTTTAATTTTTCTTACTCCAATTTTCATTGAAATAATATGGTTTGATATATCGCCTAGAATAGATCGCCAACCAATAAAGGAGACGTTTAAAAGCACAAAATATAAATTCAGTACTATCTAGAAATAATCGTAATTACCGCCGAGTTCCAATCGAAATAAACATGTGTCCAATATTGGGGCATGTTAGACTCGCCTAATGAAATTAATTAACTTACAAACACATTCCATCTGAACGTCCTCGTGTTCCAACGGGGTATCTAATTACTAACAACTTGGATACATCTGGGTTTTTATTACGATGTTCTCCGACCGAAATATCGGGACTAATCGTATTATTTGTAAAGATGGAGTCATGAGATATGAACATTTGTTGCTTAATCTAAAAATTCGTTACAACTTATGCGCTAAGTATTGAAGAATAATAAAAAATAATCTTAATATTCCTGGAGCTGCTGGAAGAAATTTCTTTTAGAAATAAGCAGCACCTTCTCAGCATATTCTCTTCTTTTGTTGTGATTTATAATACTAAATACCTAAATAAATTTAATACCTTTAATTATCTGAATCTCGGAAGGCGCTAACGATTTTGGGATTTCGGGGGCGATAAATCGATCTAACTAGGTTTAATTTATAGAAAATAGTTTTTAGCCTAGCAAACCTCGGTAATCTTTTAAATACCTAACAAGTAACAAGAAAAAATAAACATCTTTCAATACCGAAAAAAATCATAACGCCGATAAGGAAGTATATTGTTGTAGCGAACTCTAACATTAGATTGTTCAATCTGTCTCAATATTTTCCTCCAATTTGTAAGATAAATTATGGACTATAAACGATTAAAATTATTATCATTACAAGATAATTAGCATTATTTTATTGTATCCTCTAAAAATGAAGGCGCATGGTTGATTTAACAACAGCATCTTGAGTTCACACGTTATCTCCCTAGTGTTAATAAGGTTATCTCCGAGACCCAAATTCTTAAACAATGGTGATAGGTTACTTGTTATTCATAGAGAACATGATAATATAATTGTTGTTACTTAACCCTTTGAAAAAAATGCTTGACTCGGTTTTCTTCGCCTGTAGAATACAAAATAATAAATGCCTATAACTCGATAATATGGATGATTTCTGAAACATTTCTAGAAGCTTTATGGGCGAATTCACGTCACGTCACGTGCGCATATTTACTTCGCCACACCACAAAGCCTCGAGTGTATTATTTATTCTTATGCCTCAAGACTAAAGTCGTCGACTAGTGCGTCCTACCCGTGATGACCTACGGAGCCGAAACCTGGACACTGACAGTGGAACTAGTCTACAAAATCAATGTTGCAGTGCGTTCCATGGACAGGGCTGCGAATGTTGTGTTCCTCAGGGACAGGATTCGTAACGAAGTGATCCCGGGCATGAGGACCAAAGTAGCCGACATAACTCTAAAGGTTTTCTAAACTAACTAAACTTACTGGTTGAAGTGGCACTGGGCCAGTCACATCTACTGAGCATCGGTGGTGTAGAAGACTCTTGGAGTAGTTAAGTACACGAGCACATACAAGAAGAACTTAATAATTAGCACACATCTCTACTTTAAATTGCCCGTATGGTACAGCCTCGGCAGGAAATGCCTTCATAAATTGATATGACTCCATACGCAATAATTATGTATACGCTGGCAGAATAAGATCAAAGTCAATATTAAATTCAGATTACAACATATTTGGACGTCTCAAAGCCTCGTGTTGAACAATGATCATTGTATACAAATCAGTTGTTAAAACAAGCGATCCAGCCCACACCTTCGACAATCATCGCTTATATCACAATAGCGTCAGTAAATTGTCGTAATGTATTTAACAGTTAGAACATAAAAAATTGTATATCAAATAAGGACGTTCAACCTAAAAAAATTCAAAAGGAAAAGGAAAGTTTTATGTGCTTTTAGAGGTTTAGATTCACAATTTGTTCCACTGGAAATTGTTTTTATTTATTTTATTTTATTTACAAGTAGTTTCCCTATATAAATTGTTCCTACCTGTCAAATTTTTGTATTTCGTGCCGTATCGTTCTAAACTTTGACATAGTCGGAATAACAGGACAGTTCGTATATCACTATTTGTTTTATATTTTTATTTGACAGTAACATGAAATCTCTTTAAGATAATAAGGAAACAAATCCTCTTTCATTACTTTAAGGCAGGACAACGTCTGCAGGGTCCACTAGTATTATTATATAAAATCTGGCGTTTAAAAGAGTGCTGTTGAGTGTTTTTCTCCTCCTGCTTTCTCCCACCTCAATTCCTCGCCCATGAGGCCAATTAAAGCTGATAACTGTGAAAAGATTGACGTTTAGGTATTGAAAGAATATTTGTATTCCAAAAATGAATAAAATATTTTGAATGTATTGTTGTATCCCTCATAAACAGAGTTTCAACAGACCTTAGAAAAAGTGCCTCTTGATTTTACGTAGACCAGCCTGTACTACCTACCCAGAATAAACGTAGGTAAAATCTTCATTTCAGTTTACTACAGCATATAAAAAACTCTCTGCAACTCTGCACAAATAAAGAAGTCTGTAGGAACCGCGCAATCGTAAAACGAATCCAAACAAAGCCATCAACCGTCGCAATAATTCAATAGAAATATTAAGTGCGACAACCGACAACTGAAACAAGGCGTCATTGTATTTTTATTCATGGACGGCTCGACATTCGAAATTCGAATTTCGAAAACATCGCTTATTATTCGATCCGCGGCGGCCATTTGTCATGGGGCGACAGAATAAAAAGTGTTCCACTGCATCAACGATATTGGAGGTGGTCTCCCATAATATTAGCATTAACAATCGGGGGATGGTTGACATCATTGCTCGCATTGAACAATAGTCGACAGTCACACGTCCTGTGTAAAACGTGCATGGCATCCACTTTATGCAGCCTCGGATGCTTCCTGGAAATATTTTCGAAACAACTATCTATAGTTGCAAGGTTCAGTGGGAAGCGATGAATGAAATTTTAATTTGAAGCTAACAGCTAAGTTTGAAATATAGTGATACTGAGAACTTTTATATTACAACAGCATCTCTAATAAATCATATAGGGTTATTCCGAATAATTCAATGATTGAACTACTCAGTTGAACTAATGGGAATGACCCCCTATGACTGAAGATGTTGCAATCTAGGAGATAACACAGTTTATAAAATACAGTTGAAGTAGTTCGCAATTCAAACATAAATGATAAATTACTCGTACTATGAGCACATTATGCCGAGTACTAAGAGTAAATATACGTTCTTAATAAGATATTTATACTTCAAGAGCATCACCAATCAATTACATATAAGTAAGTACTACTTACTTATCTCTTATATAAGTTGAAAGATTTCCATAAAATAAATCCAGGCTTAATTCTTAAATATTAAAGCGTAAATTCTTAAATAATAAATGTTACTAGATGACTACTGAAACTATCGACTCGACAAATGGATACTTAGCTTAATAATTTCATTCCGCGGTTTGGAACCGCTCTGCGAAATGCAACCAGAGGTCGAAAACCTTCAGCCCGTGACAAATAGAGATACTCACATTAGACTAGAAAGACAATGAGTCTATTAGGATTCGCACCGTACCACCACTTTGCATAGTATAACCTGTATAACGTCATTCAGTATAACGATGTGATAGTAATAGCGCAATAAAACTTAACGCGCTCGATGTTCGGTGCATTCGGAACAATTGAATGCAATATTTCACATTTTACATTCGCCCATTGTGTGCGATATGGTTTATTCCTATCCTGTCCAATTATGCAAACTAAGTAATTTAAACGAATATTGTTTAGAGCCGTTCATAAACTATCATAGCGAACTGAATAATAAAACGATTATGTTCACTATTTGTCTACCATCTATTCGGAAAATGGTCATGTTCGCTCCCAGTGTTTGTTTTAAATTGTTTAAACTTTTAAAGTAACCTGCCAGAGCTCTTATACCACTCAATCAATCCAAATGCGCGACATAATCTTAAGCATTACAAGCAATAATTTGGAATAATGAGATTGTAAATTACCATGTTCTGTGCGGTTAACGTGAATTAGTGCTCAAGTCGAACTGCTATCGCCTTCTAATATCAAACCCTGATTGTTTAGTTGCGTAACAACTAGCAATGTTCAGATACATGTAATAATAAATTGACAACACTTCTAATTAAAAATACAAAGTCCGTGTATGACAATTAAACATGGGCAAGAGCGCGGTGCCTAATGTGCCCTTAATAGTTCAGCAGTAGTGCTCCATACTCTCCTGTAATTATTCTAACAGGAAAGCTGTCATGACTTGTCATTGAAGTTATTTCGAATGCTATTCTAATATAAAGGCAATTAAATTGGAGCGGTCCAAAAACCCCTAAAAAGTTCAACTACTACCAAGCGTTGACCTGTCTTTGTGGCTTCTCGTTCTTCTATCCAGGGCCGGATTTAGGGGAGGGCAACCGGGGCTACAGCCCGGGGCCTCCACAAACGAAGAGCCCCCACAATAAAGACAAAAAATCAAATTCAGAGTAGTAAACAACATTTCCGTTCTTTTTTTTTTCGCGTTTTACAGAACTTTGTACAAAGATGATTACATTAAATATTAACAGAAATCATCGATCAATATTTGTTCACTCCAATCAGGCAATCAGTAAAATACATATCACTGATTGAAAAAATGTCCATTTTATTTGAATATGGGGGCCAAGGGGCCTCCAGTCCTTTGTTACCCCGAGGCCTCCAGACCTCTAAATTCGGCCCTGCTTCTATCCTACTATGCACATTAATATGAATAAAGTGTAACTTATTATCTGATTGCAATATAGTATATGCATAAGCTGCAAAGCTAACGAAACAGCAACCGTCGTGTACCATAATATTTCGAACACTAAATTTAAACTTATTTGAATAAATGACATTAATGGTATTCAATTTAGACGGTTGTAGCTACCGATACAAGGCGTCCCAGTGCCTATAATTACAGGCGGGTATGGGCAGTTTCGTTTAGAGCAATTTAGGAGACGTCGGCTGCTTGCATGGTTATTATACCAGTGTCCCTTTGGGTTTAAAGTTATAAATTTTAAAAGTTCTTAACACTAGTAATAGCAGAGGTAATAGGAAGCAAAATGCAACGAGACAACGCCACCATGTTGCTATAATTACAGGCGGGTACAGGTTAGTTAACCTATTACTATATAATTTAAACAGCAGTAATCAGAGGGAAAAAATCCCGTAGGAACTTTTTAACGTGGTGAATTATGGCCTGAATCGATTTGATTTCGAGAGAAGCCCTATACCCGGCATTGGGACTGTAAAATATTTTATAAGACGGGAATATTGTGGCAATAATTACAGTTACGGGTTAACTTAGTTGTTGAACTATTTAGAACACTTCGGGCGCTCGACCGTTAGCCCATAAATTGTTTCGTTAATTCGGACCTTTGTATTTAATTAGGAGTATGACCAGTTTATCTTCTTAATTCGGCTTTCTAGTGGAAATATTTTTTGGCAAGTAGGTAATTTCAAGACGTAAACGCAACATAAAATTCGTATATCTTTTTCCTTTTTGTGATAGAACTGAGTGTCATACGAATGGTCAGGTTGAAAATAGCTATCTTTGAATTGGCGACAATCAAAGGACGAAATCAAATCACAGTGCTCAGCGCTTTGATGTTTCTTTACGAATTACTCTCACTGTCACAGTTTCTACGAGTAGCATTTTGTTACTTTCTTTTTGCAATTGGTATTTGTATATTATAGTTTAAGCATTTTCATTTCTGTACGTCGAAAGTAATCGAAAAAATCTACATTACAAGTTAAAAGTACTACTTTGTAATAAAAGTAGTTTTCATATAAAACTAAAAGCGATTTTCTTCAAAGTGTTTTTTAATTAGTAACTCATTTTGGTATCTCGTCTCTGAATACTTAGGTCGGTGCATAAATTAATGCATGCTGAAAAATGTTCAAATTTGAATTCTTGAAAGTTGCAGAAAACGTAACAAAAAATAACATTATAGTTATTTAGATTTGAGTCAATAAGTTATATAGGGAGATTTAAGTGTATTTTGATTCCTTTGAATAATAGTATTTTTTTATTTCTTTAAAAATATGTGCATACCTTACTGAGGTAAATATGGCGGACTTTAAATATATATAAAACAACTTCTGTAATACCCATATTTGCGCAATTAAATCATTTTTCTTTTCTTTATTTTCTTCTTTCTTTCTTACATCTCATTTCTTCTACTGACGAATTAAAAAAGGGGGAAAATAAGCCAATCACGTGTCACGTAGCGTACAATACGTACGTACAATTTCTAAATTCTTGGCAATAAATTGATTGTGATTAAGCTGGATTACTAATTGCTAAAACTGCCCCACCGTCTGCTCCAAATACATGACACAAAGGCTACGGCGAATGAAAGGAAATATTCACTAATTCTTTTATTAGTAAAACTATAAATTAGTACGCAACAGACATAAACGTCTGTCTGAGGATGACTGTAATGTATTACTAAGGACAAGAATAAACGTACGACTTTGGAAGGGTGGTCGGTTGGTATAAACTCATTATTTATCCCCAGTACATTTAAAAAAAAGTAGTCACAATAATGTAGATATTTCATTGGTTTCATAGTTCGACCGGAAAAGTACCACGGGTGCAGCCATTTCTACTGTAAAGCAATTCTATTGTGTTTCGTTGGCAAGGTTCAACTGCCGGCCAGACTTAAATGAGGCGACCATCAGCCTTCGAGTAGCAGCGCAACTGTATACTTCCATATGCAAGAGTTAGGCTTGCGACCAATGAACGACACGTGGCCTGCTACTCCAATCACATTGAAAAAAAAAACGCCCCAAATGTGACCCTGTACCTACTCGTAGCTGGGGACCAAAATACTTACTAATTATAAATGTGAAAATGTGTTTATTTGTTTGTCCTTCTTTTGAGTCCCAACAGTGTTACGAATCGATGAGATTTTTGTATTGAGATATTGTAACAGTTGATGAATGGCATAGGCTACTTTTTACCCGGGAAAAACATGTCTTCCTTGGACACGGAGGCGGAGCTAGTAGGAAAACAAAAACAACCGGAGGCTTTCTTGAGAAAGTGGTGACTAGGTAGAGTTTGAGTTTTTTTTTTTTATTTAAGAGGAAGGACTTTGTCGCTGGGCGACCATATCGTCCCGTTAGGCTACAGATACACAAACAAATACAATTAACTACGAGTATTCAGCAATGCCATATCTGCTAATGAATATTGCATTTTGGCTTTACTCGACATGGGTTCCGCCAAAATGCTATTTAGTAGACCGACTTGAGAATTTTCATTTAAAAGAAACGTCTGTCATAAGGTCGCGTTCCGAGCACACTCCATCAATACGTGCTGAATATCTTCTATTACACCGCAAGTGTTGCAATTTGGGGATTGTACTTTTTTCATCAAAAACGCAAATTTGTTTGATGGAATGTGCCCCGAGCGCAGCCTTAGAGCTGTCCGAGTGATGTTGCGGCTGAGGTTGGCATTGTCAACCCACGAAATCTGTGGGATCTGCGGCTGGATGGTTCTGTACCAAATACCTTTCTCTTGCGACCTCTCATCGAAGTATTCCTGCCACAACTGTCTGCATTTCTTTTTAACCAATATAATGTAGTCAGAGTGCAGAGGTGTCACACTGTGCGGAATACCATCTACGGCGGCTTCTTTAGCAATTAAATCCACCTCTTCGTTTTCTTTTATACCAATATGAGACGGAATCCATTGGAGGATGACTCTTTTGTTGGTACGTTGTAGCGTGAGGATTGATTCCAGTATGCGGTAGGCTATCGGTATACCTCTCCCTTGAGAGGTACAACGAGCCAGATGCTGTAGCGCACTTCGAGAATCGCTTAGAATTACGAATTGGTTGAAGTTAATCGAGTTGATGTATGAAAGCACTTCTGCTATAGCAATCAACTCCAGATGCATAATAGAGATGTCCGAATCAATCCTCAACTTAACGAGACTTTGAGTGTTTGGATCTAAAAAAGCAGATCCAGCCCTAGAGTTTGAGATATTATAAGGGTTGGAAAATGGCATAGGCTACTTTTTACCCGGGAAAAACATGTCTTCCTTGGACACGGAGGCGGAGCTAGTAGGAAAACAAAAACAACTGGAGGCGACTAGGTAGAGTGGGAACTTGACCTATCGCATGACCCAGCGGTGGGTAGGCAATGTAGGGAAAGCCGAAGATCCGTTCCTTTTTTTAACGGATTCTTGATTTTTTTAAATAAAATGTAAAAATAAGTTATGTATGTAAATAATTCAGAATAAATATTATTTTAAGTTTCATTAATTACTGTTTGCTTAAATAAGGTAGACTGTTTAAATATTGTTGTTATATAATTCAAACACCAAATTATATGACAGTCATCACTGTAATCACATCAGTAAGCGTTTTTCTTTCTTTTTCAGCCCGCGGTCCTGAGAAAGACGATGATTTGTGTTTTAACATCTATGCACTAGGCAGCGTTACTAGTTTGCTGGAAGTAACGAATGGATTAAGTATGAATCACACATAATAAACAGTCTTGTAAGGCAGTCTCGTCACACAAGATAACCTCAACCGCATATCAAACACTTACGTCATACATTCAGCTAACACAACACACACACAACTACTGTTATAATCTCACAATGTTGTTTGATTGGAAGTTGTCACAATATAAAATACATTTCTGGAGCAAAGGGATAAAAAAAGTCAGTTTAACATCTATTTCTGTCGTTATGAGGTCGCAACGGCTTGATTCAGTAAGCTCGGCGCGATAAAGCTTAGCCGAGCCGTCACAGATGTGATGACAGCGCGTAATAAACGACCTGTCATTGTCATCACAAAGCGGGTTTGACGAGATAATAATATACTCTTAAATAGTTATGAGACAGATATATATGTATATACGATATACTGGATAGAATACTAGTGTCTCACACGATTAGCTATCACGTGTGCCCATTATCGACCCATACTTTTTTATAAGAGTGCTGCTGGGAGTTTTTTCCGCTGCATTTTTTCTATCAGCTCAACATCTAGCCCAAACGGACACCTAAAGGCGATGACCGGGAAAAAAATCTTTTTTTTTTCCTTATATGACATATTTTTTCTTTTCTATTCTTTTTTTCCCGTAACATATTTACATATTATTAGTTTGCATATTATAACATGGACCCATTGCAACTGTTGCGCTGTTTTCTTTTTTTCACTGGAGATTGATCAGACTTGTTATTATTGCATATAGATAAAGTGTGTGCGTTGTTTTACGTAGTAGGTACCTTTTGTATATCTACCTAGTTAATCCATATCTGAATAAAAGTAGTAACAATAATGATTGCCAGTTCCCACATTATTAAGCTCGACGAGCAAAGAAAAAAAGAGCATTAAGACTTTTATTTCCATTTTTATGAGGTCGAAATGGCTTGATTTACTAAGCTCAGCGCAATAAAGCTTCGCCGGGCCGTCACAGATGTGATGACAGCACGTGATAAACGACCTATCAGTGTCAACACAGAGCGGATCGGAGATATATGCTACCGGCCAAACCCGATTTTAGGATAAACTAATTTTTCATAGGCTAAAGTAGTTCTGTCTTTACGCGAAAGGATAAACTGGTAAACCTAATCCATTTCGTCTCAGGTCTTACTATATGATAGGATGAATCAGTTTAGACTAGGCCAAACTAGTTTATCCTGATATTAAAAGGCACAATCCAGGATAAACTGGTTCAGCCTAATCTCACTCCAGGATAAACTAGTACATCCCAGTTCAAACAAATTTCACCAACGTCTTATAAGCTTATAGCTAGGTTTCCTGTTGTTTTATCAGTGTTTTCAGCGATAATTAATTTAAACGTGAACAAAAAAATATGACTATTATAATGTATGTCCCCAACTAATAAATATACGTAAAACTATTATATTTATTAGTTGGGAGTGACTTCAATAGATAGCGTTGTAAAATCATTTGTTTTTATCCTTGCAACGCTCAGTCATGCGGGTACTATTATATATATATTTACGAAAATAACATAACGTGACATGTTTTTTATCTTGTGTTTGTGTTGTTTAATAACATACCAAAATAACAACAGGTAAATCAATCAGTTTACTATTTTACCCGAAAATTCAAACAAAATACATTTTAAAAGTTTTAGCGAAATACACTATTCTACCCATACTTGCAATGTAATGAAAGCAATAATAACAATCAGTGAACAATCTGTTCTTGAATGATTTATGATAGCAATAACATCTAATGAACACTTTTATCTCGCAAGTCTACATTTATTTGTAGAGCAACGGGCTACGCTGGTGACTATTTGGTGCCTGTTCAATATTGGGGAAATCTCATAAAATCGAGTATATATTTGAAAGACCTTAATTTTAACAGATTACATAAAAAGGAATGTGCAGAATATTATAATTCTTGAATCAATCGTGTTGAAGAACGTTTTGTAATAAGATAGAGATAGCGCAACGGTACTATGTTGAACTCGTCAATTGGTAGAGTCTACGTGCTACGCTGATCCCTAGTGCTCGTAGCATTTGGCAAATATATGATGCAATGAGCTTATCGTTATTCGTTATTTTTAATCTCTACAAATTATATCTAAGCAAAAACAAATATGATAGGTATATATGACAATTACCGTTACCAACTAATGTTTATAAAGAACCCCTAACTTCTAAAAAGTGATAACGTCGTGATTAGGTCGATTACGATTGCGATGTATTTTCCAATACATTTATAATTAAAGCTATAACTAACTAACTATGTAGGTACGTATATTTAGTTGTTAATGAGTAGCGACGCACACGGATTCAAGTTTCATCAAGTTTCAAAAAGTTGCTCTAGAATGGATTTCGTTTATAGCCTCTGTAGTATCTGTATCACATACTCAAGACGATGACATGACAACATCTTGAATAACTATGGGACTCTACTCATCCAAATATCAAAAGTAACGACTAACGTAATAAGTAACAAGTTTTATCGTAAAGAATGTCTACAGGTACACAATTGCTAGTTACTTTTACAGCTTTAGTAATAATGTTCTCAAAATAAATCAAAGCGTCTTGGCTAAACACTCGTTTATTATAAAAGCGTCAAACTAATGTGAAACAACTCAGATTGATGTGTGCATATTGTGTCTTGCTCCCTACGTGCAATGCAAGGAAATCATGTTACTTAACTTGAAATTACAATGGTGAATAAATAGTGCTGTAAATAAACATTGTTTTGCAATAAAAACAACGTATCTGGGAGTAAAGGAACGTTATGTTTTATTAATTCATTTTTAAGTCGAAACATTTTGGCTGGATTTTGGAACGCGAAAGTGTCTTGACATTTTGAGTGGTATAAAAAAGTTAAGTAAGTTATGGTCTCTTTTTCTACATACACTTTCGAAGCACTTATATGTATTTATATGAAAATTTTAGTTACCTCCAAATGCCTTCAATACTATTATAATTTTAGATAACTTCGCCGTTAAGAAGGCATTGTGTTCCAGATTTATGTAACTGCTGACTGACTGATTTTGACTTTAACACTACCTCGTGTCATTTCAGTAAGCCAACCTGGTAGACTACGGTCTAATTAATTCTGACAGAAGACCGGTCCCCAGCCATGAGTGGGGAACTGAAACAAATGAACTGTTCAGTAAGATCAATTTAATAAGATGCGGACTATAGTCACCAGATGTCAATAGAATTTGTTTTAAATAAAAATAATACTATAATAATACGTAAAATTAATATAAATCAAATACATATATTCTCTATTGTACATTAAGATTATACAATACAATTTAAATGCAGTGTTACAGTATATAAAAGGCGGCCTTATCGCTGATAGCGATCTCTTCCAGACTGCCATAGGGTAGAGAATTGGTAAGACAGAAAGAGAAGGGCATTGGTGCACAAAATTAATTATAAATATACATTAAATGAATTTACGAGCAAAATACATACTTACATACATAAGAATATAATATACATAAATTAATCATGTTAATGAGCAACCATTTCAACTTTTAAAGGTATTTTGAAGCAGCTGAAAATATAATTGCAAATAACACTAAAGGAGCTTGTAAAAACATTTGCCAAGAAACAATTTCTAGCCCGTAGTGTAGGTAATGAAGCTGTCATGTTATTGCGACGATTTATAGCCGTTCTAAGTGTCCTTAACATAATGAGGGCCACAAAGGTGGAAGGGACAGTGAGTGCTCAATAAAGGCGTAAATAATATATTGCAAGAGGCTTCGACCAAATGCTGCAAGCACTGTCTGAAGTGTGTTATTTTTATAATATTTTATGCCACATTGTTTCAGTAGAGAAAGAGCCTTCTGTTAGTCAGCGGTATTCCATATTATTTTACCATAGGAGTTAATTTATGATATTATAAACATAAAAAATTAAAAGACGAACAATATGATCGCCAGTCTCGCAAAACGTGTATTGTAACCATGCGTGTGTGATATGTTTAGAAGTTGTAATTTTGGATCCTGCAACTATTTTCTAAAATTTATTCAAAAAAAATTCTGCGAATAAATAAAAGTCTTAAATGTAAGGTATTTTTTCTTTTGTAAACCTAACCTCACTTGCCTAGCCCACTCTTATAAAATATTTGCATAACCTACAATGAAATTTTGATTTTAACAGTATACACATAAAATACATTCAATATTTTTTTCTCTACCCTATGTTGAAGTCGGTAAAAGTCTTCATATAGAAAATGCTTGCAACTTTTTCATCCGTCTCTGGGAATGACACAGGAGCAAATATTCTCTGACGTTCAGCGTCCACGGTGTCGCACACGGACGTGGGACGGACAGACCGACTTGAAAGGGTTTCAGATGAGTCTATTTTCACCCGCTTTGAACGTCTCCGACGCATTAGTTTGTTTGTTTTCGCAACTTTCAAGTTGAAGGGGAATGCAACAAGAGTGTAACCGAAACCGAAATAGTCGTATTTTTCACTAAATTTAGAGTCGGAACTTTGTCTGGGGTAATGACAAATGAATGTCGAGAATGGCGTTGACTGTCGACGTTTCAGTAGCTTACAATTTGGATAAACAGTTCAGTTAATTATTCACACAGATGTTTCTTACGTATATTAACTTTCTTTTATACGTAATCGTGATTAATTACTCTAATCATTGCTAATTGTGTTTCTAGGGTATTTATTAACATTTTAATAATACCTTATCCTTAGATCTAAATCTGTAAACGGTAAAGAAAGAAAAATAGCTACAGTTATAGGTCTTGTAAAAATGAGATAAGTTCATAATAAATAATTATATCCAAGATGGACATTAGAATCGTTATGCGCAAAATCAGGTCACCGTTGAGTGTGAAGTTGTTCAAACTCTAACAAAACTCCAAGGTATTCCACTCACTCAGAATAAAGTTTGACACTGACGAGCGCATAAATGCTGCAAAAGTTGGCCTTCCGTGATCGGGATTCACGTCACGCAAGACAAATTTCCGGCTCCGGGGGAATGTCATGTCAATTCCCGCCGTATTTTGAACTGGAAATTTTGTTTGTTCGCCCTGAAATGTTTATTTTTCATATTTCGAATTTTACATTGACAGTATCTGAACGACGGAGCGTTGCTTGGATAAAAACAATTTATTTTCTTCGTTTAATTTCAAACGAAACACTCATTTGCTTTGTGTTACTTAACAACGCCATTTGAAAAAGCTCCCAATAAAATTTGCTACCTCAAAATATTTTATTCGAAGCTGTAATAAAACGTATTGTTGTGGAGTACGAGTATCTTAAAGATGACATTCCTATTCCTATATGACCCGAGTAAAATTAAATTAAATTTCATCTTAAGTTTCATCTTTGCGAAATTACGAAAAGTTTCCCGAAACTTTCCGCTTCTCGCATTTTGTTTAACAAAAGGAAGTTCTCATAAATGTACCAGCAGCAGAAGTTGTCTGTACGTGATCAGAATTAAGCAGTTGGATCTTCCAGTATAAGCCCGTGTATATGAGCAGTTATTAAGTTATTATATCCATATTAAAATTTGTTTGATTCATCTTCTACATTCTGACACAAACCAATTCAAATCAATTTTCGCAGCTCCAAAAGCCAATGTTTCTATCCTCGGATAAAAGTTATAGTCAAAAAAATGTAAGCGCTGTCATCCTTACTGTACTTACAACAAACATTCGAAAAGGACAGCGATAATAAAACTGACTAATTATTCTTATTTACCCTCAAGATTTCATATTTACCCACGATCTTCAGAACAAACCATAATAACTTATTACTTACACGTAATAAATCCATTTCCACGTAATAAATCTATTTCCATTTAGGACTTCAATCACGCTTAATTTTACACATCAATTCAATCAGCAAAGCTCTCGTCGGGTTAACGCCACAAAAGTTGTCTTAACGTGACTAGAATTAGATGTCACAGAGGCATCCAGTACCACAATACAAAGAGCTCCTACGCTACGTCACGATAGCCGAATTCGCATAGGGAGTTGATTATTGTCACGTCAAGCCAATTCGATTGCCAATGTTACAGGTCATTTCCTGTAACATTGGCAATCGAATACAGCTAGTATATTTTAAAATATTCGCCTGTTTTTTACTTTAAGCCCAGATACGCTCAACTAGGCGCCCTAACGTGAAAGTAATCGACGACCATATTATTATTACTGTATTTACTAACGCTTAGATTTCATAACAGAACTCTACTATGTTTCGTTTTTAGGTTAAAGTAAAATAGCTTTGCTATCAATATAAATAGTATTTAGCGCTTGAAAAAGCACAGCCAGGCGTAGGCCCTCACTAAGTTGCATCACTTCGTCGAGTTTGTTTTTTTTATATTTAATCTAAAGAACTGTTCAAATACACTGCAACTAGACTCCAGAGTTAGAGCGTTAAAAATATCTTACTATTAAAATGAGTACACAATAATTTATTAGTAAAGAAAAATACTGGGCAACAGAATTGAAATGATAAACAAAAGATGGATGAATGTCTGTTTGTAAGTTTTTTTACGCAATATCCTAAAATTGCGAAGCAGCTTCGCAGTGAAATCCACATATTACAAAATTACTCGTATATACGAGTAACAAGATACTCACTCTGTCCGCCGCTATGCCACCGCGACCGGCGGGAGCTCCTGAAAAAGGTCCTCGGTCACGACCTAAACATGTCGGCATTCCCGACAAACATTAACGTGAGTACAGCCGTATAATATATTACATATAACTACAATAACAAGATACTCTCTAAAGGCTTAGTAACAATCGTTTAAAAGTATTAAATTTTTAGTAAGTAATCGTTTTAAAACACGATTTTTTTTTTTCGATGTTTAAACCACTATTCTATAGGCAAATGATTTCTTGGGCAACAGAATCTAAAAAAAGGGCAACATAACGTGACAATCACATCGTATTGGCTTGAACTCATTGCCGTAACGCAATGCCGGCCTGACTTTTGCATTTCAGTCACGTGGTATCAGCTTTGCTGGCATGTGTTAGGCGAATTCTATTGATGGATATCACGGAAAAACTGACGACTTGCTTCGTTCACATGTTTGGGAAATAAGATTATTTCTCAATTTATTTTTTCTTCTTTCATGTTTACGATCATATTAGTAGATTTACTTATTTTTGCTCCACAAAACTAGTGTGCATTATACATTTAAAAAAATTATGCAATGCCGATGTGACGTGCTTAGAATTTATACAATATGTCAGGAGACAGGAGATTTGTAATTGGTGTGAATGATATATTTAGGTTATTTATGTAGTTAATAAGTTAGTCTTGAGTCTTACGTTATACTATAAGTTTCTTTGCAATTTTTTTTATTTCTTACTTAAATCAAAATTTACTATTAGATAAACCCAATCCAACAAATGGGGATATCCATAAATTTTGTTATATTTACGTGGACTCTTATACGGATTGCATTGCAGTTCTCTGAATTTCCAACGATATTTTTAGCACCTACCGCATTACTTGTTGCATATATAGGTTAATCTATCATTTGGATTAAGTGATTGATGCCATTGCTATTGAGAAACAGATATAGAACGGAATCTTTAAGCAAACGCGGTAACGGGTTGTAAGCTCTACTTTGCACTAAGCCGTCGAGCATTTTTATGATATCTCTTCCAAACTTAGTTTTTACGTACGGCGAAACGGGCGCGGTCAAGTGTGAGATGGGTGGGTGCCTCGTAGCACGAAACGGGCACGTTAAGCCATTGATCCCGGAAGTTAATATTTTTTAATCATTTATTTCAGGCTATTTAGCCCATATAAACTAATACACAAATAACAATATAATAAAAAGAAATACATACAAGAATACATAAAATTATATAAAATGCAATAATACTATACCGAACAAAATCTAATTACAAAAGTAGATTCAATACATAAACTATAATACATATAACTAAGTAACACGATGGTTCGGCGTCGTGTTGCGCGCGGTGTCGAGTAACCGGCCTCTGAATCGCCGGAACACCTCACATACGGATACAACACCTCGGCCAAAATTCTTCTTTCATGAGGGTTGGCAACTGCTGCGTAGGGTCTTTCACCACATATGAGTTAAAGTTTACATTATGGCGAGACTCCAACCGTTCAACCCTCAATCGGATGTATAGATAATTAATAGAGCTGTCGTTAAACCTTGTCGGAGGCCTTACGGGCTCTATACCACTAGTATATTATAAGGTCGATAGCAGGTGGCAAATATCAGACAGCAGGTTAGCGACAGTTGGTCAGCAGTTGGCCTTAATTTGATGTGATCGAATTTATACATAGATGCGTTCTTTTGATCGTCAGAAAGGGTTGCAATTGACTTGTAAAGGTTAATCCAAGAAGATACATATTGATACACTGCATTTTATTAAAAATTTAATGACATGCCTTTGAGAAATTTTGAGTACCACTCAGGCAGGCACGATGGAAAATTCATCATAAAATATTATAACGAATTGCCTCGCTCTGACGCAGCCATATATTTACACATAACAAAGATATCCAGAGGAGCATGACGGGTTTTGTACCACAGACCTTCGTGTCATACACCAATATCTTAACCACTATCTCTATCGCTTCTCTACCTTAACGATGCTACCATAACTAAACAGCGCAAATCTCATGTCGTCACGGTCATTGCAGGCGTATAACTAGTATATGATATCTACGCCATAAGTTTTGAGAGCAACTGCGGTGACCGGCAACTTGGCTCGCGGGCGGCATGCACGACTACATCAAAGACGCCGCCCACTTTGAACTAGCCGCCTGAAAACGTTACGCCGCCGCGCCGTCTCACCTACTGAAATGATTAAAGGCGTGAACTAAATATTTTTTCAAAGCGACACTTGTAAGAACCACACGGAACTGAGTTCACGTTGATTTTAGTTTTTTTAAGACGGTAATTTTAAATTTTGTTGGTTACCACAGAAAAATATTAGAATTTAAAAAATCGTACGTATTTTTTATGTAAATGTAGGCGGTCATGTAGAGGTTAAAACGATGTTAAGTATTTACTGCAGTTGGTTGGCGTCTACATACAACTTGGCAACATCTGTCTTTTTTGAGATTACTTTGCGATGGTACCTTCTTCACAGGCTGACGGTCGCCAGTCGCCTCATGTAAGTGTGACCGGCAACCACTTTCGATTGACAACCACAAACGAACGTGATTCACAACACATTATATATGTAGCGGAACAAGATCTTCAATGATACTTAGCATTCACGATTACTTCAAAGACGCCGGGCACTTTGAACTAGCCGCGTAAATACGCTACTGAAATGTACTGAAATGATTAAAAGCGTAAACTACATGATTTTTATTTCAAAGCGACACTTTGTGAATACCTTTAAGGCACTCAATTCGCAAAACATATTTAGGTGACGTCTCTTATTGGACGATTTTTAAGAAAATTTGTTGTACAAAAAATAATAATTTTGAATATCTGGAAATAAAAATAAATCTGTATTTACTTTTAATTTATATAAAATGTATTATATAGAATCTATAAGAGAATAAAAAAGTTTAATAATGTAAATCACACATTTAATAATTTATGGTAACGATCCTTAGAGCTTTTTTCCAAAGGAAACCTTTGTTATTCAGTGATAATATACCTTTACGCTAAAAACAAAATGAATATAACACAAAGCTTTGAATTTCTATCAGACAATAACAAACCTAGTTAAAATTTTTCAAAATCACTGAAAGTTGTTTGATAGAATAATTTTGTCTGAATTATAAACCGTGAACTACTTTTTTCGGCACTACAAAGAAGTATGATAACATACGATGCAATAATTCATCTGACTTGTTTGCGCGTCTTGTGTATAATAAACGCTCGCTCACAAGTTGGTTCGCACATAATTATCTTACAAATGTGTGACCATATAAATATTACTCTACGGACAGTCCGTAAGAACGTAAGCAAGTAAGAAGCAAGCAGACCCAAAGTCTGCTGGATAATCTTGTTGGGGTCAAATATTCAACAATTTTGCTTCCTATTTAAAATTTTATTTAGTAGCCAATATTAGGTACGTAACAGTACATAGATTTTAATGTTATTTAATTGAATTCAAATTAATGCTTGTACGGGTTTGAACCGTAACTAATATAAAGTTAAATAAATAAAAGAAAAATTATAAGTAAAAATCTATAATTCCGTCTTAATGGAATATAAACTAAATTAACTAAATATGAGTGGAATGACGCGGTACTCTTAATGACCGTATGCGACGAGAGAAGGTAAGTCACTGCAGTTCACTAAATAACATAGGTATTAAATAAATTAGCGATCGGCGTAAATCGCTGATCGTTGCAATTGTACGCGCGTAGCCCGTACATGCTCCCGGGGGCAAAGGATGAGATTAGTAGATGAGACGACCCTGTGAACTTAAACTAACAAGGTGAAACAATATTCTTAAATCTAGCATGCACCCGATGGTTTGGTTAATTATGATATAACAAGGTGAAGGGCATTATTAAATGATTCTAAATTCTAACTAAACTAAAATTTAACTGCATTTAATTGTCAAAGGAAGTAAACACTGAACGAAGCACTACCGGAGACGCACTTCGATTTACTTTAGACACTCGCGCACTCTCAATTCTATCACTTTCACTTTCACTAACACAATATGCCCTATTGGACATTTCCCTTACATTGAATCTAGTACACTTAACACTATCACTAACACCACGCTGCGCACGCGCTGCAGCCTGCGGTCCCGGGGCCGCCGGGAGGGGCGCCGCCGCCGTGCGCGCACTGCCCGCCGTCGGAGCAGCCACCGCCACCGCCGCTGCCTCCCCCGCCGCCGCTGCCGTCGGCAGACGCTCCCGAAGCAAACGTCTGCATCCATACACTGCACCGACTACGATTATGACTGCTACTATGCTATAGATGAGCGTGTAGTGGTGAACGTCATGATACGTCACCTGGCTAGCTAAGGGTTCACTCTTCTTCATGCTGTCAATCTGTTCCTTTAAGACTTGTAGCTCCTTTATGTCCTCTAGAGGTATTGAAGAGTTTGAGCTTATGTCGGAAAGTCGGGGGATGGTTAGATTGATAACGTGATTTATAGGAGGTATAGCAGGCAGTTGTAATTCTGATGTAATCTTAATTTTGTTACTAAAAACAATTTCTCTAAGTCAGCTGTGTACGCATACTTGTACTGTCTCCACTTAATAATGAGATCTTGAAGGTCATGTTGTAAATTTGGTCCCCTAAACATTAAATCATTCAAACTCATACCACTGGAGGTTATTGCCGATGCATTAAAAACGACCCGTAACTTCGTAGTAGTAGAGTCTTCGCGACGCACACAGTGATGCGGTAGGTAACAATTAGGTGTTGAATTACCGCTCGCTGTTGTCATGTGCCCTAATTCCAAATACTCGTGTATAAATAATTTATATGATTCTAAAGTTTCCGGTTGTTTATTAATTTTCTTCTCTAATTGACAAAATTGAGCAATAGCCTTTGATTTTGATTCTCCTAACTTTTCCTCGTAGCCTGGTTTCAATGGTAATCTTACTTCGTATCGTCCATCCTCTCTCCTAGTTGTAGTATCCTTATAAAATTTTAAGCATTGCTCATCCTCTAATGATAATTCCGACGCATGCTTTATATCTTCGATTTCCCAAAATTTTTGTATTTCATCAAGGTTGTTAATAACTACATTACATTGAAACGTTTTAACATTCCCGCTTAAAATCCAACCAAGCCGAGTCTGCTGCGCAGTCGGTAGGGTTGCCTCTCCTCTACAAATACCATCCAATAAAATGGTGGAATAAATATCCGCTCCTAATAATATTTCTACCGGACGACTGCTAAAGAATTCTGGATCCGCTAATTTTATTTGATCGAGGTATGACCAATTCGGTTTAGAGAACGTGCTAGAAGGCAAATTTTTAATTAAACTCTTCATAATAAGAGCATCCGTTTCGAAAGTGTAATCGCAAGTTAATGAAAAACATTTAATAGTAATCATCCCCTTACAGTTGCTATCCTTCTCTCCTACTCCAGATATTACACCTTTGCATCTCCGTCGAGGTACTTTCAGAAGCTGGGCTGCTCGCTCGCTCATTAAAGACGTCTGCGAACCTTGATCTAAGAGGGCCCGCATGACATGGTATGAACCATCAGCAGCTTGTACCTTTATCATGGCCGTCGGTAACAAAACTTCGCAGGGGTCATCTTGGACTGACACGTGTGTGCTACTTTGAACTTGTTTTCCAGCATAAGCACTTCCGTTCCACGCGTCCGCTGCGTTGCCCCCGCGCGCGCTGCTGCCCTCCCCGCTGCGACCGATTTCCTTCGCTGGGTAGGTATTTTGCGACTGAGCAAGCACTTCGAGTAACAGGCGATTATGACTCTTATGGCATTCTCGACAAACCTTATCCGAATCGCATGGTTTCTCTGGATGATGGGACAGGCATCTCTTACAAAGACTTAATTTGTTTACCGTTTTGAGTCTATTATAGGGTGACATTTCCAAAAATTGTTGGCAAAAATAAATTCCGTGTTCATTACTATTGCACAACAAACATCGATACTTTGATGACGCGACCTTTTTATTGTTACACGCGTTAGGTATCATTTTACTGGTTGTGAATGAAGTTTTAAAGAAATTGGGTTTATTATAATTTTTGAATGATTTATTATTATTTGATTGATTCCTGTTACTTAATTGGTATTTTTGAGAAGAATTATCTTGATTTCTACGTAGCGATTCTAATGACGTAAATTTCGCTTCTAAAAATTGTAAGAATTCCTTCAAATCTGGCAGCTCTCGTGGGTTCTTAACCACTTCTACGTAATCCGTAAACGTAACCGAATCTAATTTTTGCGTCAATAGGTACACTATAATTGGATCCCAGGAGGTTATATCAACCCCTAAATTCTTAATGGCATTCAGACACTCTTGCGTCGTATCATGCATACGTTTTATGGCAGAGACAGATTGTTGTTGTATATTAGGTAGACTCGTTAAAATATTCATGTGTGAAGTAAAAATAAGCTTCTTATTGTTATATCTTTGATTCAGTATATCCCAGCAAACAATATAATTATCCGAACTTACTTGCAGATGCTGAATAAGTCTTTCAGCTTCCCCCTTTACCTTAGACTTGAGGTACTGCATTTTCTGGGCGTTAGACATCGAGTTGTTAGAGTGTATGGCCTCATTAAACAGGTCCTTAAAGGAGACCCAGGTATTGTAATTACCGTTAAACGTAGGTATTTCCATCTGAGGAGTAGATTTAGTTATGTGGGCTACTGACCACAGCTTCTTGCTAATGGCTCTCTTAATGTCCTGGTACTTGCGTTCGTATAATGCGAAGGCACGCTCATACTCCTCATTGGTTCCATTTAGCTGGCTGTCCAGATCCCAGTGGAGCGCGTCGATAGTAGACCAGCGGGACTGGACTGAGCGGAGTAAATCCTCCAACTCCCACCTTTCACTTACATCTTCTAACTGGATGCCTTCTATAGTACGATGGAAGGCCTTAAAATTACTTTGCTGTTTTCGGAGCAATTCCTCTGTTAAACTTACCGTCGCACTTGACGATAGTATAGTAGCCTTACTGCTACTCGGTCTTGGATTGGCTTGATTTGATTTTTGTTCACCTTGATCCATGGGGCTGGGTACAAACGTTGGCGGTTTGATGAAAGGTGACTGCGGTCTTTCAGCAGCCGTAACTTCGCAGCTTTGGATATGACCTTTTATAGTGTAATACCTCTCATTCGTCCTCTCCAGATCCTTATTAATAGAATCACGCGTACTAACATCTAACTCCATCCCCGACAATCGCGAATAGCTTGACTCATACTCAAACCAATACCTATCCAATAAATCTAACCGTTTCTTAACATAATCGGCAGTCTTGCGGCTGGCACCATCCTTCTTAAAATTGGTGTAGATGTTTTCAATCGCCGATGCCAGCTGCTGCTGGTTAGCTAAGATGTCACTAACCGAAGACATTATTATGAATAATTTTCTTTCCTCTAAAGTAGGTACAAATAAAATGGACAGATCTTACTTGTGATCACCCTGCGCCTTCCTAAACGCTCGAACCCTTAACTGCCGTCCAAGCTCTGCAGCTCTTAATCCGCAGCTCAACTTGTTGGCACAGCACTAAAGATAGTCTTACACTTGATGAGAACTGTATGTCTATAGGGTCCGGTAAACGAAATCACTTACGCGTACCGCACTATGATCCCGCTTTACCGTAGCTCGAAGGACCAATGTACGGGTTTGAACCGTAACTAATATAAAGTTAAATAAATAAAAGAAAAATTATAAGTAAAAATCTATAATTCCGTCTTAATGGAATATAAACTAAATTAACTAAATATGAGTGGAATGACGCGGTACTCTTAATGACCGTATGCGACGAGAGACGGTAAGTCACTGCAGTTCACTAAATAACATAGGTATTAAATAAATTAGCGATCGGCGTAAATCGCTGATCGTTGCAATTGTACGCGCGTAGCCCGTACAATGTTATTCGAAGAAAACAACGTCTAAATAATAACAAACGAAGTGTTTAGTCAGTGTCTTATATTTCGTTTTGTCCTAATCTTTGTGAATATCTGGATTTCAGGCAAGTCTGAAGTAATTGTAAAGTATTATTATTAATTGAGTAAATAGCT
Source organism: Pyrgus malvae (assembly GCA_911387765.1). Taxonomy (NCBI): domain Eukaryota; kingdom Metazoa; phylum Arthropoda; class Insecta; order Lepidoptera; family Hesperiidae; genus Pyrgus; species Pyrgus malvae. The sequence continues at coordinate 17,186,785 of OU426962.1, forward strand.
TTATATCGTTAACCACTAACCTAAACTATCCTTCCTAAAAAAATCCCTTAAAAATCTATTCATAGGTACCCTGAAAATGTTCGAAATTGAGAATTTCACTCCTAAAACACATTATTATTATGTAGGTACTTTTGTTGCCATGCCTACAATAAAATCTCGTTAAGCTGCTTTTAATGATATAAAACACTTGATTTATTGTTATTGTATTTATTTTTTAGGACTTTATTATATTTCATATTTACATCACATCTTACCCCTTTATAAAAGACGGGAAAAAGCAGACATTATTTTACTTGCGAAAATTTCTCAGTATAAAATAGATTCCCCACATCTCCCTAGCAAATTAAGTTTAAAGGTCCCAACGTCTATGAGATCTGTGAGGACCGTGAGACAACCGCATATTTCCCTGCACACACCTCTTTGTACAACTAAATATAAGAAAAACTATTACTTTGTTTCAACACTGATAAAATACAACACAAAAAAATATTTCAAAGAGCTGGTTTGGAGCGACTCCATAAGTGTCAAAATTATTAAGTATAGTTTACTTTCTTACTGTCTTCATAATAATTCTCTTCATGCTTTTTGTATCTGGCAAACTTGTATATTTTGTACAGTAAACAAATAAGTGTAGTTTATATATATGCGAAAACATTTAAATGGTGTATAGTTTTTGACGTGATAACGTCTTTAAAATCGTTTTAGTCGGGTGACATGTTCAGAAACTTGTGTCACACCAAAACCTCACGAGCGCGATCGCAGGTATAACGAGAGAGAGACGGACCGATCTCCCGTCTCATCTCGAGCGCTGCCAGTCATTCCGTGAAACTTGTCACGCGGAATCCTCACGAGCGGAGGCTGGCATAGCGTTCGAGTGAGTGGACCGATCTTCCGTCTCTCTCACTCTAGCGGCATACAAACGAATGGAGATTTTCTCGTGCGGACGTTATCACGTAAACATCTCGATCGTAAACCTACTTTACAAACAATTTGCCGTTTTTATAAGTAGTGATTAAGTAGATGTAAACACTTTTTGTTTATCAAATAAAGTAAAATAAATAAAATTATTTAGACGCATACTTCTTCGTCTTGATTTGATAATGTCTCAGTATTTCTTTGTAATTATGGTTATTCTACAAACATGTGGACTGATAGCAACTGTTTCAACACGATATGTTACTCTCAGCTACGCATCGTCAGTCTATAAAATGTTATACTTGATTACTACAAGCCGTATAAAAAATATTTATTGGTACATAAATAATACTAGACATTTAAAAATCATGATTGTGAGACAGTTTGTCAGCTTTAGGTACGTAACGAAACTAAGCATTTCTATTTGTCAGTTCTTCATTTATCAATTTTATAAAAATACACCCGTACTCAAAGCTTACACAGCACATAAACAAATAGCACAAGTACCTAAAATTAAGTGATAAGAAGTTACATAGGTATCTTATAAGTTCATATTTTTCTGCACTTCCTGAAGTTAAGCTGGTCGAAAATGTCATTTTGGAATTAATTTCATCTTGTTAACACCACTTAAGATAATTTTCAGCGCTATAAGATTGCAATCGAGCTTTATAAGCATCTTTAAAACGTATTTTACTATTCGACAGCTTAGTCGTAGTCAAAAATATTTTTATTTACGAAAGTTATAGTAGCGAAATGATAAAATGTTGTTTCAGATGTTTACTTTTTAAAATAAATATGTACTTAATTAAGAGTACTGGACGATCAAGCGTTGCTAGGATAAAAACTATTGATTTTCTTCATATTTTCTTGGTTTAATTTTAAGCAAAACACTCATTGCCTTAGTGTTACTTAACATCTTAAATAGCTCCCAATTTAAAAAAAAATATGTTGTTATTTATCATAATATTCCTGAATAAATTTTGTAAAAATATATTTTATAAATTAAATTTGTACGCACTAGGTACATGGCGATATAAATATTTTTGACAAACCTTTTATCCATTTTGTGCAAATAAATTATTTTTAATTTATTTAGAGTCTTGGCTTGTTATTGGACATATTACTCGTATTATGCAATGGATTCAAAGCTAACGAACATTATGACCTAAGTTAATTTCTGTTCCCACAAACAAACTACGAATGTGATCAAATGCATCTGTTTACTACGCTGTAAACTACCTCGTTTCAGCGATAGTCAATAAATGGGCTGTTTTTCGCAGCCCATCGCCGCGACGACTACTCACTCACTCCATTTCATCGTTACGACCCGAATATTCACTTATCTGAGTCGTCTCAATTTATGATGCTAATTAATGATGCGAATTTTGTTTCAGAAAACAAGTTTTTATAGTTTAAAAATGTAATGACGTGGTAATTTCAAGATTTTTTGTTTGATTGAGGATAGACTCCCTTAAGAATCCTTTTATTTAATTTAAAATGTTATAACTCTGAAACAGACACAGACACATTTACAATTTAAATACATTCAGGTCTATGATGACATCTCTTGTTCTTATTTGTAATAGATACTTACACTAAGAGAGCCGTTGATTTGAAGATTGTTGTGTAAATTAACGCTTTATTCAAAGACTTGTAAACTCAAATTGACAAAAAACGCAACAAATTAAAAATTACTCGTAAATGCACGCGTACATGTTAACAAGCTTAAAGGGTTAGTTTTGGAATATCTTAGCTAACCTTGCTTAATATTATTCCCATAATAACTTAAATTTCGAAGTCTTTGAAGCTTTCTTTAAGTCAATTACTGAATGACAACGTATTGGGCAGGTTACATTATAACGCCAGCTTCTCCCAAAATTGTAATGTCGTTTATGATTTTAAAAAACACGCGCAATAGTTGGTTAAACGTTCTAACTAGCTAAGATTCTGATTAAACCTACGAAAGATAAACTACTATCTATTATTATATCTTCTAATATATATAAAATACGCATGAAATTAATTTAAATAGTTAATAGGTGGACTAAAAATAATAAAACCTTAATACCCCACGCCTAATTCCTGAGGCTAAATTTTCATATCCATCCGACATAACCTGTTTTGAAAAAGTTATTGGCATCACAATGAACTGAAATTATAATGCAGTGGTATGGTGGTAGTGGTGGTCGTTCCCCTTTCCCGGAACCTATTGGTGGTCATTATGTTATTATATCGGTGACTTCACCGACACTGCAGTCAATTAATAATTAAAAGTTGACATTGTTGCTAGGTTTTACCCACTGCGTGCTTTTAGTCTATTCCATTATTGATTTTGTTCTAGATAAAATAACTACGGTCTTTCATGCAGATGTGAATTTTGAAAAATATGAAAATGTATGTATGCTGTTGTATAAAAGAAACTCGTTCGTCTTTTCCTATATAGCTTGTAAAAGTTTTGGTAAACTTTTAAAATAATTCTTTAATTACTATGAAGCTTTAAATGTGAAAACACAAGAAGTTTCAAGAAAATAAATTTTTCATAGATTTGGCCATTATAATAATACATTCCTTTATTAACTACCGATATTAATATACCATTAGACTAATAGGATTAATGAGCCAGTCCAGCCTGTAATCATGATAATAACCTGTTTAATTGCTAGTAAATTGATTATAATTTATTTCTCAATGACAGGCATACGTTCGGTATTCCATTTATTGAAAGTCCTAGCAAGGGTTAAACGCTCTAATGGGGAGTTTAACAAGCGACCACTTTATTTAGATTGTCCCGCCCGTTCTTCTTCATTTAATATTACCGGATGAGTTAGGGATGCAGTTGAGTGCTTCAAAATGCATAATAAAATGTCGTGGATTCTTTACGTAAGTATCAGTTACAGACTCGCTTTATTAAATATTTATTTGTTTACGCTTCCACGAGATTTAAAAATTAAATTGAAACATCTCAAGTTCGTTTAACGACTTATTTATGCAAACATTACTTAGCTAGTAATAAAAATAAACCAATAAATTAACACACAACATCGTGTGTGTCATTTCAATGAGTTATACGATATGACAATCCCACGTATTGACTCTTAACTCTTCAACTTGCATACAATGCAAGCGAAGCGCCGTGTTAATCAAGATGTGAAACAATTTGAATAAATCATCCACAAATATTCCAGGCACAGCGAGTGCATAGCGCTGACAAATTGTCGATAGCGATTTGAGATACAATTAAAAAGTATAAATATTATTCCGTCAGTGTCGCGGAGAGGAAGCCGCCGTCACGCTGCGTTATTTAATGAGACGGAATTAAATACGAATGTATTAGTCCGTCCCGTCTCCGCTTACACGTTTTAATAATTTTCCCCTTTATTCACTCGACGCGCCTTCTTGGAAACACATCACAATGTGACACGATTCCTGATTAGGCCCGACGCGTCGCATCGAATACTACCCGCAGGATAATATTTCTATAGCACAGGAAGAGATACAGCCGAGTTTCAAAGTCGTCTCCTTTGTATCCTTTATTCGTTCGGTGTAAACACATCAAAGGATATTTATCGGTTCCCTGAAAGAAATCAAAGACTGCGTCTAGTACGCCATAACGCCCATAACGTTACTAATATCGAATGACCTTAATATGGTTTGGGATGTTATAAATATCCTCGAGTCGAAGTTTAACGGAAGCAATAAATCCGCTTAATTAGTCAATTTAGCTTTCTGAAAACTTCGATTGGGTACCCTTGTAGATGCGATTAAGATTCAGGGGAGCGGCGTCCGCGGCTAGTTCAAGGGAGGCACGTTCGCATGACACGATCATGCTTGCATTAAAATTTGATAGATTACAGTTCGTAGGAAATATTGTTTGCTACGTCCGGGTGCAAATCTTGCCGCACTTGTCAGAATTAGCATAAGAGCCAATGTAGGTAATTTACATACATATGTGAGTATCGTAAATACTCACATCATAATAATATCACAATATACATACATGCACATTTACAATTTACCAAATTTACAATTTTACTATACATATTTATTTAGCTTTTTGATGTGTAGGTATGTGTTAATTACTTTTAATCTAGGAATTATCTGTCTGCTAAACTCCATTAAAAACTGTACAGTCGAGTTTGATTTAGTTACCACCGAACATGAAATGTAAGCCGAACATAATTTAAAATATTAGTTACGAGTCTAAACTTAAAAACAGATATAATACAGCAAATACAGCTATGTCTGTGATATATAGTTGAAGCCTTACTCCCGGTGAGGATTTATTTCACCTATTTATTCAGTAGAAGGTTGCCGCTAGTAATATATCAGCCAAAGCTCTCCTACACCGAGTAAGTAATACACTAGACCAGAGCCGTATCTAATATCAATAGGGACAGATGCAGCTCAGACCGATTATACCTACAAACTTTCTGACTAAATCGAGGTTTCGTATTCTCCTGCTTCCTCCTTCAAAATTGATTTTATATATAAGTAAATATAAGTCTATGCCCCTATGTTTTTGTTTGGTTGTAAAAACCTTTCAAATTTGTTGTGTAGTTGATGTATAAGGGCTTTATGAAAGAGGCATTTTCTACGATTTTTGAAAAGTCATATTTTCTGATCTAATTAGTTGATTGAAAAAAACAAAACAAAGGGGCATATCTATAGTAGACTTAGATATTGTTACTTAAAATCATTCCTCTAGAAGCATTATCCAGGGAGAAAATAGGAGAATACATTTGTATGGAAATACGCCGGTAGCTTTTCCTCTTAAATCCTTCTAGGAGCACACCAGACCCTAGCTACGGCTCTGCAAAAGACTACTAGAACTTATACAGCTAGACGTACCTTCTCGCAAACGCTCTTGCACGCGTAGAGCTGGGGCGATGCCGCCTTATCGCAACACGCCGATATGTCTGAAATGAAAAATGACCACTTTAAGTCTTCGAGTGATTGCGTGCCCTCGTGAACGGTGTATACAGCAACAGAAAAATATGTAAAAAACGTTTGGAAAACTTTTTGAATTATTATTTGAAAACATTTGTGCAAATTGTACACCGAAACATATTCGTACCGATATATGTTTATTAGTTTTATATGGGCCTAAGAAACCCGAAATAAATGAATAAATAAATAAAAAAAACTAACTACTAAACCCTTGCAAGCAAACTTTCATACATGGGCATCCATTTGAACGAGATGTGAAGACAACAGCTGGTACCTACCACAATAGTGTCAGCAACAGTTACAAACGAGATATTTCGCTGATCTATTCCTTAATATCTATGGCTTCCGTCCAAATTCGCTAACAGCTAATTTTATTAGTCTGAACTTGTAATGAAAACCAATCGGTCTCAAAGTGTACAAAATAACGGACGTACTGTTAAATCGTTATTGAATTCTGAATTAAAATATATATGAATTTAAGACTCTTTTAACCTTTAGTCGGATACTGTCATGCGTAAACCCACTGGAGACTATAACAGCTGGTACTGATTTTCGTATTGTATCAAGATTAATCTGACCACCATCTAGATTATTCCCAATCCATACAGACTATGACCGCTAGCCTCTTGATTTCCGAACTTGGACGAGAAACAACACATGGCACACCGCAATATGTGCTACGACAGTAACATATTACAAGATGCATTTAATCTATTCCTTATAACAGTGGCTTCCACCCAGATCCATAACTTGTGAAATATTGCCCTTTATAGAAATTCCATCGATGATAGATTATACAATATAAAAACGTTAATATTGATTTGAATTTCACTTGGCTGGCTGCAACCCTTTTTGCGTCCTACTGCTAGGCACGGGTCTCTCCCATATATTGGGGAGGCCTGGAGCTTACTCCACCATGCTGCTCCAATGCGGGTTGGTGGAGATGCGGGTTAGTGGCCAACCCGCTGTCGAATGTTTTCAAACCGCCCATTAGGCCTCCGACAAGGTTTAACGACTGTTATTTATCGGGACAAACAACAACCGGGAGCGACTGCCGAATTTTTTTGCCACTAGCAGTCACCCATCTCACACCTGATCGCGCCCGTTTGGCTTAGCTGCATAGACCGCTTGCGTTCTACGCTAGTCGCCAAGCCATGCGCGTTTCCTGCGCTTTAATAATTTCAGTTATTTCTCTATATTTATATCATGTTGCTCCCGGTGTATTGTATGCAGCAAACATAAGAAAAATTTATAAAAACATCATTGTACTTAATGTGAGAAACGATCTATCAATTACAGGCGTTTTAACACGCCATATATATGTGTGAGCATATGACCGAAATACCATCTTTAACTGAACTTTCCAGCTTACTATCATGCATCTATATCCACTTGAGACGGTACGCAGCAGCTGGGTACACCACAATTAAGCGTCCGCGACAGTCACAGATGACATAGCCTTTGATCTATTCCTTATAACTATCGCTTCCACTTGTCTCGGCTCGGTGTCATTTAGAGAATAGAGCAATAAACTTTTATTTGTGAGGAAATGGAAATACTTAAGTGTTTGATGTTTTGCATGTTAGATGTTAGATGGATAAGTACATAGTTACTTATATTTATTTCATAAAAATAATGATGTATACGTGTCTAGTGGTTTTTGTACGCAAAAACATATAATTCAATACTCAACGTGTTACAACGTTAAACACTTTAATTTTAAAGAAATGTTTATGAAAAACTTTATTTGAGATATAATTTAACATGGAAGAAATTATTCGCTTTCTATAGTACCTAGTCTATACATATAAAAGAGGATGTTTGTATATATGACATCGCAAAACTCAGAAACTATTCGACCGATTATTATGAAAATTGGTATGTATATGTATTTTTTCACGGAGAAGGTTTATATGCTATCCATTATTATTATTATTTAATATTTAAAAGCGATACGGAGTTCGCGGGGTCAGCTAGTATTTAGTAAAATGATAAGTTTAATCGTCCGATTATAAAGAAAATTCATTTAAAAAACCACCTACCTCCACTCTACACGTTTCCTTTTTACTTACCACATCAGGAGCTCCAGCTTTCTCGAAGCAAATAATCTTATCTGATTATTAATTTTAATATGGGAATTATTACAGAGAAAGCATAAATAGAAATTTACGTAAGTGCTTGCGGACTAGTTTATTACATTTTCCCCTCAAGACACATTTTGATGAAACGAAATTATAGGAAGTAGCTCTTGAAGATCGTTAAGTGAGAGGACAGCGCTAGTGATTACACTGCCTGGACCGGATAGTCGTGTTATATTGCACAAAGTGGCCAGACTTTACTAAAACCTATTTAACTAATATCCGTGATTTATTCATCAACTGCTTTACAAGTGAAATATTACAAAGTATCGTCAATAACATATCATTTCGAGGTATTAAGGAGAATTTAATGTACAAGTATAATGGTTGTTTAGTGGTTGCCATTTTTAAGCGTCTTACTGCTGGGCACAAGACCCTTATCACGCCGCCGATACGTAATTTGTGCCCTTATTGCACCAAAAAAGACCAAGAACTACTTTCACCACGCTGCTCCAACGATTACTGGAAGTATGGCCTTTTTTTTTGGTATCGGGGGGGAAACCTTCAAAAGGTACCCAGCACCTTGGGAGAGGACACCGGGTTATGTGGGATTTTAACCTCACTAAAACCCCCTCGGTGGCCTTCCTCTGCGTTTGGGGAGGACTCCGGGATCTCCCATGGAACGCACCGGTGTCCTCCATACGCGACGCCCTGGAACGGGCCCATCTTTGGGAGAGCAGATGTGATCTCCTGCACCTTCCGATGCTTGCGGCGGCATGCGGCCACGCACACACCGCCGTCCTTCCCGGGGCTGCTGGCTGGACGGGTCGAGCTCCCACTCTCACCACCCGCAGCCCCGGAAGCCCCCTTTTAGTCGCCTCTTACGATCAGGCAGGGGATACCGTAGCTCTATTCTTAATCCCGAAGCTACAGGGACTTGGAAGTATGGCCTAGTGGCAGTTTAGGTTTTAGTTATCTGTTGATAGCATCCGAGGCTTATTAATTAACTGATTGTTTGTACTCTGTACAGACTACCAATTTTCTCCAAACAACAAGCGACGACCCGCGTGACGTAATTGTTACCATGCCGGACAGCCGATCAGAGGGTCTCGGCGAAGCAGAAATTTTAATGATGAGTTTAAAATTTATTTTCTTAATGTGGGTGTTTGTGTTTCTGTCTTTGTGTGTGTCCATGGTACCCACAACACAGGGTATCTACCCTACTGTGCGGCTATGAGTGAGAAACGTTATCAACCGTAATATTATCTGAATATTCATTTTAATATGTATGGGAATTATTAGAGAGAAAATATAAATGTGTATTTACTTAATTGCTTGCAAACTACTTTAATACAATTTTCCCTCAAGACACGTTTTGATGAAAGGAAATTATAGGAAGCATCAGTACATAGTTAGGCCTTGAACTCCTGATAACGCTGCACAAAGTTACATTTTTACTCCATTGACTGTTTTTACAAGTTAAATACGACCAAGTATAGTTAACAACACTTGTCGTCAATAACATTCTATTTAGTACTATTAAGAAGCTTTTTATCTGTTATGGCTGGTTGGGTAGCTGGAACCATGTGCCAGCCATGGGTCTCTTACGTTAATTAGAAAGACCTAAAGCTTTGCCACCACGCTGCCACAAAGCCAATGTTATGGATTCATTTGCCTAGCCAATTATGAGCAGACCAGACAGACAAAAATTTCAGCACTGTTTTAAACACTTACCAGCAGGCGGAGTGAAGAAGGCTATTATAACCTAAGGCAGCAACTACCAAAGATAGCGACAAATAGGCATGATGACACTATTAAAGAATCAGAGAATAAACGGTTTTACAGAAAAATATATGCTAAAAAAGTTCTAAAATATGATCCCGTTTTAATATAAACATTAAGATTAATAAGATTTTCAATAAAATAAAAGTATTAAATACAGCAATCGGCCATGTTATCTGAAACGCCAATCAAAAGGAATGACGTCACGTCTCAGTTAATGTCATCGTGTTGCTTGAAGTTTGACGAGCAAGCCGACGCCATGACACCTACGAGCGTTTTCGCGCTTAATTCAAATTACATAGCAGAAAATACATTAATTTACGTTAAAAGTTGTGTTTATTGCTGAAATAAACTTTTTTTCGAAACTAGTAGACGTGTACCTACAATAAGGAAAGGTATGTAAAATCTGTCATCATGCCCATTATGAAACGTTGCGTTAAAAACAGTCGTGCTTTGCTTCCGCAGGATATCTTGAACATGTGCACTACAAAAATGTGTTGATCCGCCACTGATCTCAGCCCAAGTTTTTTGTCATTTAAATCTTAATATATATAATTCTTCTGTGAGTGTGTATGTCACTGAACTCCTCCTTAACGGCTGGACAGATTTTAATGAATTTTTTTGTGTGTATTCAAATGGATTCGAGGATGGTTTAGATACACAATTTGGGCCACTGGAAATGTTTTTTAATTACTTTTTTACTTATTTAGTTTTCCCATATAAATTGTTCCTGCCTGTCAAACGTTTTGTATTTCGTGCCGTGTCGTTCTAAACTTTGACACAGTCAGGATAACTGGACAGTTCGTATGTCATTATTTGTTTTATATTTTTGTTTGATAGTAACATGAAGTCTCTTTAAGATAATAAGAAAACAAATCCTCTTTTATTACTTTTAAGGCAGGACAACGTCTGCGGAATCCACTAGTATTATAATATTGGTTTCAAAATAATTCTTTCGGCACTAATTCCAAGCCCTATCCATCTCTAGACCTATTCTTCTGTAGTGATTATGAGCGATGTCAATCATCGGTAAAAATGGTACGTCCCTGGAACCATGCCCACGGCCCACACGTCACCAGCATTCTAATTATGACAGTTTAGCAAGTATGCCTACTAACTACCTCATGATTTGTTACTAATACAGGAAAGGCACGGAGCGTGAATCAGATAAACATACGATAAGTTTAATTAATATTAACTTCCCTTGCAAGAGACAAGCGCGGCGTTTGAAATCGATACGTATAAGAAACAAGTTAATTAGATTCTAGTACGTAATGACAGGTATTTGATTGCGTAGTTGAAAATAACTTTGATTTACAAAATGATATATTTTTGGTTCCGTAACAATAAAAATGGTTAGGTATTAATAACAGCATCCATAAAATTTGGTAATCTTTTTTAATTTTTGCCCAACAACATAAAAATTCACCTAATTCAGCTTTAGATTTCTTACATTTCGTATTTGAAATTGGCGATATAAGACTATAGTCCTTCTACGATATTTGTGTAATGTGCACCATTTCATTACAAATATATTTTGTACAAACGCAACGTAAAATTGAATTTATAATAGTGCTTGGAGCTATTTGGTGAAAAATGCTAATTCGTTGGAACAAATCGATTTTTCCGAGCTTCACATTGATTTAGTACACATGACTGATAAATGATTCAAATCATTTACTGCCATTCGGAATATTCACACTCAACCTGTTTGAAATTCATTGCAACTACTTTCGTCGTCGTCTACATTCAAATATAATAATGTTTGTAGTGTATTTTTTGTAGGTTCAGGCACTAAGAATTGAAGAGAATACATGGGTAGCACAAATTTTGAAACTATGTTATAAACGCAAAAGTTTGTAAGTATGGATGTTTGTTACTCTTTCACGTAAAAACTACTGAATGGATTTTAATGAAACTTTACAATAATATAGCTTATACATCAGAATAACACATAGGCTACAAGTTATAAAGATACTGTGTGAATTGTCCGAAATATGACTATAAGTGTCAAGTAAGTAGGAAAAATCTACCATCTGCGAGCTATTCTGGCGTGCGCTATCAAAACCGCTAGAGTTACATATATGTAATGTATGATGGAAATGTTTATCTTATATAGTCCTACAAAAAAGGTGGCCCAGCGGCACTTCAGAAGGGAGTTCACTTTATGCTAATGATCCTCTATAACGCGGGTGAAACCGCGGGGCACAGCTAGTTTTCTTAATATGCTACACCAATATTTTTAACCAAATCAGATATATTATGATATATCGTAGGTTTTAAAAAATTTATTGTTTATGACTGTATTTATGACATAAATGGCCGCTTAGATCGCTATCCAAAACGTCTAGCGTAAATTTCAAGGTCTTCTGTAACGTTGTATGCAGCTAAGCACTGCGAAGTCTAATGGTCACCTAACCTAACTTTTACCTGCACTTTTCCACTAATGGACCAAAAAGTTTCATTATAAAAGATTTAAACACTTTTCTGTTACGATAATTAAAAAGACTAGTGAAGTTAAAGGTGGATCGATTAAAAGCGAGCAACGTAAAATGGTAAGTGGTGAAAATAAAGTAGATCTTTTTGATAATTTTTGCGTAATTGATATTAAGAAAAGAGATGTAGCTCACCTTGTAACTTTACTTCATGGCAGCTTATGGTATTTCAAATTTAAAAAAACATGTCTTGCCTTTTTGGAAGCTTTTGGTTTGAAATTTAGAAAAGAGTTACAGCTCACCTTGTGAACTAGCTCCGGCTAGTGTCAGCGAGGCGAAGAAGAGCCGGACTCGCCACCAGGACCCTCGAGTGGGAAGCATTCTACGCTTTTTAATGCCACCCATTCTTCTTTATTCTGGGAAAACCTTGCTCACAGACCCAGTAATCGCCATCTGTAAAATTAAACTTTATTAGAGCCTTCTGATTGAAGTTTTATTAAAGTCAGTTATCAAAAATCAGGAAGTAAAGCAGTTGGGACACGAGTGTCAACTTGTACTCAACTGCTGCACACTGAAACATTAAGTTTGTCACGTCATGTGATAGTGTCTCACACGATCAGCTGTCACGTGTGCCCATTATAGACCCATAGTCATTCTGTTATCTCAAATATAATGTACTTTTTTTAAAAGAGTGCTGCTGGGAGTTTTTTTTTTTGTCGCCTTTTTTCTCTCAGCTCAACATCTAGCCCAAACGGGCACCTAAAGGCGATGACCGGGAAAAAATGACATTCATTAAGCGAATATTTTGTATTCCTAATATGAAATAAAAAATTTTTTCTTTTTCTTTTCTTTTCATTTTCTTTAAGAATAAACAAAATTTTTTTTATGTTCCCATACAGAAAACAAACTATTTTTTCGTTTTTTAAATATATTTTTTTATATTTAATGTTAACTTAATTAAAACTGGCTGAATACAGCACAATATTTCGCACTTTTAAACTAGCCATTTTCTAAAAATATAAGTAAAATATATTTCCATTATTTTAATAACAACCATCCAAAGCAATAATTGCTTTGGATTGTCATATTAATAATTATTATGTCTACATTAATAATACATTTCCTCGTAGACGATTGTAGGTTTTTAAAATTGAAACATTTGTGGATTCCTATTATGAAGGTTTTATTAGTAAAAATATTAAAGCAATCATTTCTATGTAAGAATTGGTTTGCATACAATATTCTCGTACCCCTTGTTACAATCGCTACATCGAAGGTCGTATCGTAGCCAGTCGTAGGCGTAGCACTGGAAGAACCCTATCAATATCAGTTCATTATTGGCCGTAGTCAATATTTTTTGATGCTTAAATTGCTTTATCTATTAAAGTCAGTCAAATATTTTCATACAAATCCCTGTCTACGTCGTAGGTGGTAAAGTCGTAGTCAATCGTAGACGTCGTAGCTCATAAGAAACCAATGATAAGACAACATAAGTCCATCATTAAATGATTTTAGTTTACAGATTGGATTCGTAAACATAATAAATAAACACTACACATTCATAGCCCCACAGTAAGGTAATTAATACCCTGTGTCGTGGGTACCATGGACACATACAATGACAGGAACACAAACACGCAGACCGAGACCAGAAATTTAAACTTTAAAGTCATCATTCTAATTTCTGTTTCGCCGGGAATCGAACCCGGGGCCCATCGATTGGCAGTCCGGCATGATAACCATTACGCCACGCGGGTCGTCTAACATTTGATGCGTTTCGATCTCCAAACACGTCGTTACCGTTTAATATCAAAGTCGGTTGCCGGGTTTAGCCGTCAGTTCGCCTCTTTATAGTAATGGATTAATTAGCACGTTAAATCTTTCTTGTCGACACTACCTCCTTGATTTGATCGTAAAGATCCGATCACACTAAACTGAAGATTGTACTAGAGTCGACACGACATAAAATTCAAGTCCACGTGAAAGCAAATTCTGAATTTGATCGAAAATTTAATTGCAATGGGAGGTTATAAATTTAATTTATATCACATCTTTCATCATACAAAGCACATTTAAAATATCTTGAATATTTCTTAAGAAGATCTTTTTTTATATATCTTTATAGAATCATAGAATGGTCTTTATGCTATTCCTACAGAGAAAACAATTATTGAGAGGGTGTTATTTCATCCTCCATGGCTATTTCACAAATTAATGATATTCTTTTATTCCTTTGAAACTTGTAATTGTTTACCGAAAATGTTAAAATATGTCACCGGGAAGGGAATGCAAGATGAATTATTAGCGCTTCCAGGACAAGATATAAATTCTTCATACTTGAAAAAATTAAAAAGTTTATTTATATAAACGTGAAACATGTTAAAAAAAATGGTCAACACTAGTCCCTTCAAATCTTCATATTCCTACAGAGAAAACAATTATTGAGAGGGTGTTATTTCATCCTCCATGGCTATTTCACAAATTAATGATAATCTTTTATTCCTTTGAAACTTGTAATAAAATTGTTTACCGAAAATATTAAAATATGTCACCGGGAAGGGAATGCAAGATGAATTATTAGCGCTTCCAGGACAAGATATAAATTCTTCATACTTGAAAAAATTAAAAAGTTTATTTAAATAAACGTGAAACATGTTAAAAAAATGGTCAACACTAGTCCCTTCAAATCTTCATATTCCTACAGAGAAAACAATTATTGAGATGGTGTTATTTCATCCTCCATGGCTATTTCACAAATTAATGATATTCTTTTATTCCTTTGAAACTTGTAATTGTTTACCGAAAATGTTAAAATATGTCACCGGGAAGGGAATGCAAGATGAATTATTAGCGCTTCCAGGACAAGATATAAATTCTTCATACTTGAAAAAAATAAAAAGTTTATTTATATAAACGTGAAACATGTTAAAAAAAATGGTCAACACTAGTCCCTTCAAATCTTCATATTCCTACAGAGAAAACAATTATTGAGAGGGTGTTATTTCATCCTCCATGGCTATTTCACAAATTAATGATATTCTTTTATTCCTTTGAAACTTGTAATTGTTTACCGAAAATGTTAAAATATGTCACCGGGAAGGGAATGCAAGATGAATTATTATCGCTTAGAGGACAAGATATAAATTCTTCATACTTGAAAAAATTAAAAAGTTTATTTATATAAACGTGAAACATGTTTAAAAAAATGGTCAACACTAGTCCCTTCAAATACTTTGAAAACATAAGGTGCTAGAATAATCTGGCTCCTAATGTTTTCAATCGTTAAAGATTACGCGTATAGTAATAACTATTAATCGACTTGACAAGACCTTATTTACATAGTATTATAATTACCAAAATAACTTGTTAATTAGATAACTTACATTAAAATAAGTAATTAATGCTTGTTTATCTTCCTTATCATTGGCAGAGCCGGTGGCGGCAAAAGTTCGGTCCCTCATAATTGTCTTAACAAGTTTAAATTAAACAACTCGCTCTTTCCGATTGCCTCACGCAATTGGCTCTGGGAGTTAACTCTCGTTTTCTTTGATAGTAAATTCCATATCTCCGTACTATTATTTATAATAACACTGCACATAATTTCATACTAGGATTTCCTGTTATGTTTACCATGAACTTTCGATGCACACACTATAACAAGAACAAAAGGGACTAGGCAGATATCAGAAATTTAAACTCATTAATAAAAAATTGTCACACTGAGAATTTAAACCACTATTTCCAAAAGTCAGACCAGCAGGTTGACACCTGACTATTATGAGTCGCCAAAGTTATGACAATCGCTTTGAATCATGTGCTCAACAAACATTTAGTTTACACATAAAACTACGTAAATTATACATTTTTGTAAATAAAACAGGTTACTTATGAAGTACTTGTAAAGTTCAGGCTACATTTCCCAACAAAGCATGTTGGGAAATTCGAGGCAATACAGCGCCAATGTATCACATTGCCGTTGAACCATGCAAGTTTTGGGTCAAATCGGGTCAAACCTACTCCCTAAAGCAATTTTACTGTGATTGCGTTGGATGCTAATCTAATCACACGTATATAAAATAAGAGTAAAATAAAAAAAACACTCACAACTATTAGATAAGCAAACATATCACAAATACCACTAAATTATTCATAACTTATAACTATATTATTATGTATTCCTGCGTCAACTATTCTTTTCTTCGCCATTGATATCAATCGTCAATCGTTTAGTCTTTTTAATTAGCTTTAACAGTAAGTGTTAGTTGTCAGGCCATAAGGAAAGTATGAAAAATTTTTTAGAATTTTAAAAACCAAAGAATTATTATTCCGGTGCATAGTTGATGGTGCTCAACTAGTTTCGGACCTGAACGAGGTCCTTCCTCATGAGCCGTCGCGGACTAATAATAATAAAAGTATTATTCCGTATAAAACTCATTTTAATATTATACCGCCGCTGGGCAAAGTGCCTTAGAATTGAGAGGGATTCAGGCCATGCTCCACCACGCTTGCTAAGCGCGTGTTGATAAACATGATTTACCTTTGAGAAAATTTGTGTATCTCTCCAGGTATGCACGGTGATGAAAATAATAATTACATTTTATCATATACTATTTTCACTCACCGCTTAGCAGTAATAACTAACGCACGCTGGGCTGTGAACCGGGGACTCGCGATGGGTGTTTTTACCACACTCGTCTATCGCTGCTTTGAAGACCACAAAATGGGTATAAAATGTCGGAAGGAATTCTCAGCACTAAGCACTGACCATTAGGGAGAGTCGATTTCGGCTGCCAGGCACGTTTTGCTCGATATCTCAGATCCCAGATTAACGGAATATTTCTACAAATTGTTTGGGGAAGACAATATTTCGCTACGACTTCAAGCCAGTGTTTCCGTTAAATATTTTCGCACATTTTTCTAACCTTTTTGAAATTGATATTGATGCGATCTATGCATTTTGCTAAATAAATTTTAATATTTTTTTGCCAGTTTTGTTAAATGTCAAATTTGTAAGTTTACCAGAACTTATGTACCTACATATTTAGACAGCCTCCGTGGCACAGTGGGTGATGAGCCGACTGCGAAGCGTGAGGTCGTGGGTTCGATCCCCACCCAGGACAAATATTTGTGTGATGAACATGAGTATTTGTTCTGTGTCTGGGTGTTAAATTATCTATTTAAGTATTTATTTAGAATTATATATGTATGTTTATCAGCTTTCTGATTACCATAGCACAAGCTCTGCTTAGTTTGGAATCAGATGGCGTTGTGTGAATTGTCCAAAGATATTTATTATTATTTATTTATATATGATGATTAACGGGCAAAACGAAACGCCTGTCTGTTTATCACATTAGTTTATTCCAAAACATTTGGAAGATGTAATAAAACTATATCGAACAAGATTGACATTAACCCAGAAATAACTCAGAAATGCTCCTATAAATTAAAACTAAAAAAGAATGACATGCTGCATTCCCGCCAAAATCCTTTTAGCCATTTCCGGAATCCTCCTTCCTTCCGGAATCATCCTCTGGAATCCTCCGGAGCCAAAGTACCGAAAATCTAGCAATAAACCATATATTATTATGGTGTGATTCACAAAATAATAGAATCATAACCAATATTTGAAAGCAAATAAAAAAATACAATTTCACAATTATGTTTTTCTGAAAAATCAATTCATATTCAAAATCAAAACTCCACCCGTGTGGCGTAATGGTTACCATGCCATTCATTATTATTATTGTTTTCAATCTTAATCACAAAATACTAAGTATTTGTCTCTTGCGCGCTTTTCGGAGATGAGAACTGAGAGAGAAGAGCAGGATTAGACAAACTCTAATCTTATAATACCAGTAGTTAATTGAATATGTAGTGACTACTTAATCATGTAACTTTGGAAGATGGCTTCAAATAAAATAAGGGAGACCATAAACTTCTACAATCTTGTCACTTCAAGGCAATTTAACAAGGTTTATTTTGTCTAGTTCAAAACTACCACGATGCCTAGAACAACTATTTTAACTATTTAAAAAGAGAGTGAAGTCACATGACCGTATTCAAAAAACGGAATTTTTGAAGCTATTCTGGGAGATTGATTTCGTGCAATCAAACTTGTCTAGTCACATCTCTGTCTAGTTATTTTTATTGAACTTTAGAAAAATAAAGCTCTGCGTATAAGATACGCTCTAGTTTCTTGTTGAAATTTTTTTTTTAGCCTTGCACGTAACGTTGCATAACAATAATGATTGCAATTGAGGTGTTACCACAGAGACTAGATTTGTATAAGGATTTAAAATTTTGCAATCAATTTTGCAATTACGAGCTCACGTTGAACAATAAGTCCTTAAATTTTTTGTTTTTGCTGGTTACTAAAGAAAAAATTCTATATCTTGCATATATTGTATTAAAGTAGTCATAATTTAAATTTTATACTTTAATTATACCTATTTATTAACTATTAAACTAATGGCAATTAGTTTATTTGTAGTTAAACCTCCTTTGGTTTCTATAAGCAGTTTTAAAATTCTCTAATTTTAATTTTTTTTTCATTGACAAAGTCTCTTCATTCTGTTCTATCCACTATAAGTAACATCTTACTCTGAAGAAACCCTGTTTATTTTTTTATTTTATTGAAACCACAATTAATAAATTAAGTTTTTAACAAAAAAATAGAACCGACTTCAAACGGTAAAAAATAAAATTGTTCAGTATCTACTTCTTCTTGCTTATGGTAATGACTCTTAAAACTATTTTTGGAGTCGGCCCCATACTAAAATGTCGTACCATTCGTTCTAAATGGGCACCGATAGTACAGACAGTGGGACAGTACCTACTTCTTCTTGATTATGGTAATGACTGTTAAAACTATATTGGAGTCGGTGCCCATTCAGAGCGAAAGGTACACTATATTTACTAAGACAGGGCATTTTACTAAGGGCCCGACTTCAAAAATAGTAAAAATAGTTTTAAGAGTCATTACCATAAGCAAGAAGAAGTAGGTACTGAACAATTTTATTTTTTACCGTTTGAAGTCGGTTCTATTTTTTTGTTAAAAACTTAATTTATTTCACTCTTTTTAGTAATTTTAATAATTCTGCACATGTATATGTATAAGCATAATTGGAATTTTTTTCAGTTAATTTCTAAACGTTAAAGAGATACCTTTTATAATCATGTTTATCTAATAGCCATCTTATACCCTGAAAGAATACTATAAGTCAACCTGAACTATAAATTAATGAAAAAAATTGCTCTCAGCTCCTAACCGTTGAGGAGTTGTACCTTTAATCATCAGCTTAGCAACATGACGTGATAATTACCGGACACAAATATTTGTATTATGTTAAAAAAATATGACTAAAGGAAGGTGTGCCTATTAAGTTTCAGTGTTTCCCTCAATTTCCCCAGTATCA
Source organism: Pyrgus malvae (assembly GCA_911387765.1). NCBI lineage: Eukaryota > Metazoa > Arthropoda > Insecta > Lepidoptera > Hesperiidae > Pyrgus > Pyrgus malvae. The sequence goes on from OU426962.1 coordinate 17,206,360, forward strand.
CATCATCAGATTTTGCCATGGTGACAGTTGGACCACCTCAGAAATGTAAGATTTCCAACAAAAAACCATTTATTGAAAGAATTTGCTTTCAACTCCTAACCGTCATAGTACCTTCCATCATCAGCTCAGCAACATGATATGATGATAATGATACAAAAATGCCTGTTTTGCTTTAGTAAAAATATGAAAATCATTTGTTGTGCTATAAAATTTGAATGTTCCCTTCGATTTCTCTGGGATCCCCTTATCAGACTTTGACTTGGTGACAGTTGGAACACCTCAGGAATGTAAGATTTGGAATAAAAAACTATTTACCTATTGAAAGAATTTGCTTTCAACTCCTCACTGTTGCAGTACCTTCCATCATCAGCTCAGCATCATGAGATGATGATTGCTATGCACAAATATCTCTTATGCTTCAGAAAGTATAAGAAAATCAATGTGTGTGCCTATAAAATTTGAGAGTTCCCCTCGATTTCCCTGGGATCCTATCATCAGATCCTGATTTGGTGACAATGAGACCACCTCGGGAGTATAAGCATACGAACAAAAAAAGAATTTTGATAATCGGTTCACAAACGGCGGAGTAATCGGTGAACATATATAAAAAAAACATACAGCCGAATACAGTACCTCCTCCTTTTAGAAGTCGGTAAAAACAAGACGACATCTCCGCAATAGTTATCTTATACAAAGCTGTACAGAACTTGCTTCCGACTAATAAGCGATGGGAATTGCAATTCCGCGGATTCCCGCGGATTCTCCAAACGCAAATCCCGCAAATAGTGTAAAATTCCTAATCTAAGATAAAGAAAGAATTACTTATTCAATAGACTAATACATGGGCGTACCGAGGGGGGAAGAATTCAATTCAAGTTTCCCAAAACATCTCCTAAAGGAAAAAAAACTTACATAGAATAAGCTACATTGCTACCACCTAAGCTAGATAAATAAGCTAGATATTATGCTCTTTCCTTTGTCTTCGTGTAACGTGAAAGGCAAATTCACGAGTAGTACCCAGCTTGAAAAAATCCTCAACACTGACAAATAACCTAAAAATTTGGGAGACTACATATTTTATTTTTATGTGTTCGGTAAAAAAGTGGTTTTGTTAAATAAAAACCTGTATTACGGTTCTATAAGAACATTATAAAGGTGAGCAATCATCGTGATCGTACGCGGTATTGTTTGATCTTGCGGTTCGATCCCGCGGGATAAGATTAGCTGAGGAATTGCAATCCCTACTTAGCAGTAGGATATTCCGACCGCGTACCACGTACCGCACTTGTTAACGAAACTTTTTGCCCAAATCATACGGGCGACACATGCTTATCGCACACAGATAAACTTTTTTGCTCGGCTTCATATAGAAGTGTTCGAGTATTTATTTACACTTTCAGTTTATTTTCTATAGACCAACAGAAACTTTTGTTCATATGAATTTAATCTGGAACGTAATCATTCTACGATACTACCACTCATGAAGCGATTCTAACTCTCATTATTTGAGTGAAAATAAATGAATCTATTAAATACGTACGTACAACACTTGTAAGAAGTAATGGACGATATATAATGCATCTTACAGTTGCTATACCGACGAATATCCCCTTTATATTTTGAGATAGTTGCGAAAAACACTCTGCATTAAAAAAAACGACGGGTTGCACTCCGGTATTGCCGGAAGAAGTGAAAACGTGATCATTAACGTTGTGCATTTTCGATATTTTGGTTAGGGAATAATTTCGCACGAATTGCTTTTATTATCAGTATTATTTTTCATCTAGTATTTTCAGTAGGTTTTAATCTAGTGTTTTTATAAAATACTCACTCATTTTCTTTCACTATTTCTTCGTCACTTTTTTCATTAATAGATGCACTTTGTTCAATGTCCATATTTTAAATATTTGATATTTTTTACAAGTATAGACAGTCGAGCCCTCATCAGCTTTCACCCCTCCGTCTTACGAATTTTCGATCAGGCCACGTGTCCTGGCGCGAGTTTAACCTTTTTTACCCATCCCAAAAAAGTGCACAACGCCGCTAAAGAAGTTTTCACTTCAAAAATCAAATATCCTCAAATAACTTTAAAAACAAGCTAGATGAATAATAAAATAAATACATATATATCTTAATTTTTTTAACTAAACATTCCAACATAAAGACACCTTAACTAAAGACACCATAACTTTCTTTTTTAAAAGTGTTAAAACTATGTACAGCATAAAATAGAAAACTATGTCCCACTAGCATGAAGCGAAGCATCATCTTCCACATCCAAAGCTCGACATACCTACATTTTTACCGCCGCCAATAAATAAACATAGACGATTACTTTTAGAGCAGAAAGCCTAGAAAATTTACAAACTATGCTGAGATTGAAATCGTAAATCAATTGCCAGCAAAAGTTACAAAACTATAGATTGCGGTCAGCTTACTTAACTGTGCGAGTGGTTAGAACCGTTCGCACAACACTTGTTAAGGAAACTTTTCGCACAAATCACTAGGGGTGGAGGCGTGCGAATCGGACGCCGATAAAATTCTTTATGGCCTGCCATGTGCGTAGAGCAGATAACAAATAGCTGCTTTTACTGTGGGAAATTATTACTTTGTCAAACAAGACATAAAACTAACGTTTACACATTTTGAAAGTCATTTTGCGGTTTTTTTTTTAATATTTTAACGTTTATTCACTACGCGGCGGCTGGCGTAGTAAGTGGCGATCTACGAAACTAAGCGAAGCTTCTAGATCGCAACAGCGAATAAGCTATGAGATGTGTAACATGAGTTTTTCGATGCGCATGTAAGCTACTCGTACCTGGTCTACAACCTAGGCCTACTCAATTATGGAGAGATGATGGAGTGACCCGTGCCCAGAAGTAGAACTCAAAAATGCTTACTCAACCATTCGCTACAAGACAGTGTTTTTCAAACTATTCTAGAAATTTTGATTTTGTTGTTTCGGGTGCTATCTAGGGGTCTACGTAGTATATTATGAATTCGTACACGTTACTTCTTTTGTGATCTCTATGGACGTCTACGGACGTCTAACTTACGGACAAGCGGACTATGCGGAGATCACAACGCCTCTAGGCGTTTTATCTGCACAACTTTTCCCATAAACAACCATCGGGACCATAGTTCTATAGGATGCTCGTAAAAAGTATTTACTCTGTCTATCATTAATATTTCTTTACTACGTGTAAGTTCTCGTAGATGTGTAAATATGTCTTTCAAAGTTACGCCTATTTTCGATTCTTTTATGCGATTTATATTAATTGATGCTCTTTTAAATGATTTATGTGATTCTGATTATAATGTTTTTGCGGAGGACAGTCATATAATAATCGAAGTATCACATACCAGTATTATTCTCGTGGACTCTCTTTTGCGAGAGTATATTTAATGACATATCCACTAAGGAAGAAACTCTGGCATTTTCTAAAAATATACTGACTAATATAAATATACTGAAATTTAAAAATAATATTTCAAAAGCCAAGTCTCGTCAAACGTAACTTACGCATTGTTTTGTGTAAACGACTATTCTAAAGAACACATGTACTATGCCGTGTTTGTCAAATGAGAATACACAATTGAAAGTGTTAAGTAAGTAGATACTATTTGAATAATCCCTAACATTGAGTAATGATGATTGCTAAACAGTATCCTATTCTGAACTACAATATCTTACACTCAATCAAGTAATGAACTTTTTTGCATAAATAAAATTATTAGAACACTTATCTAGATCCAAGATATGATAATCCTATACAACATATTATAGACTTATAACACCTCCAGAATTTATCTTCAAAATTTTGCCCATAAACAACGCTGAGGGCAATTCCGCACGCTTGCTGTTAAGAAAAATAGTTTACCCTCGGCTTTACCGAATTGATTTATCTCTTTTGTTAAGCCTGTTTGCTTATTACAGGTCAATGAATTTGTAAAATGATTTTTCTTTGCAAGCTAAGACTAAAGCACGAAAAATTATGTACCTACCTAAAACTGTAATGAATATGAGATAAATAAATATTTTCTAATTCTACGCTAAGCGCGCATAGCCCTGCGGTTAGCGTAGAACGCAAACGATCTATGCAACTAAGCCAAACGGGCGCGGTCGAGTGTGAGATGGGTGACCGCTAGTGGCAAAAATTTCATGTGCGTTTCCGTGCTTCGGAGGGCACGTTAAGCCGTCGGTCCCGGTAGTTGTCGATAGTTAACAGTCGTTAAACCTTATGGGTGGTTTGAAAACATCCGACAGCAGGTTGGCCAACCTGCATTGGAGCAGCGTGGTGGAGTACGCTCCAGGCCTCCCCAATAATGGGGAGAGACCCGTGCCCAGCAGTGGGACGCAAAAAGAATTCCAGCCAAATAAATATTTTAATAATTCTGCTTCTTATAATGCATTTTGAGCATAATAAATTATTCTCAAAGGTACCAAAATTGTATTTCTTTTAGTATGTGAAATTGAATGCTCGTTGCATTGCAAAATAAAAATCTAATTAATTATTTAGATATCTTTGTAATAGTAAATTAATGTGGATACGTAAAGGCATATTTTTACAAGCCAAGAAACTTTAACAGGTAGAATTTATAGTTGTTATAGTACAACAACTTTTTTTAGATATAGTCATAGATCAACGTATTGCCTAAAAATACTTACATAGAGCGTTGTTTAACTTCTATCTTATTTATTTTTGGCCTCGTTCATCTCATAGACTCATCTCATATATCACTTCAAAGCATACTCCCAGACACTTCTTATCTTTATTGTGTACGCATGCCTGCGATCTTCTGTAAGTTTTTTAAAGGAACGCGATACAGACAGAAATAACACTTCAGTCAAAACAACACAGTTCTAAAAAAACAAGTCATTAATTTAAAGATTTAAACTTACTGTCCAAATTATAATTATACACTTCAAACACTTTTAGAAACACTGCGTATAATAAAAATAATCGGAACTCTACACACGTCTGCTTTCGTATGATTCGCGCGCTTTTAACGCCGGGACAAACTAAACCCCACCCACAACCTTACTCGCGCTAAATTGACGCGTAACTAAATAGACCGGCATAAATTCATTCAACTTCGGACAACTGCCACTACTGCAGCTTTCTCCCTCGCTCCTGTAAAGTTTGAGGTATATCTATCTCAGTTTCTTGCTTCCGCTTGATGAACCCTATTCAGCTCGTTAGTCATTAATTAATTCTGCATAAGAAAATAACTTTTAATTTAAACGGCGCACAGATGTGAATGTCTGATTCAATAAAAGCATTAGAATTTCAGCCAAACTTTTGGCTTTGATCTTTTTAAACTGTACGTTTTCACAACAGTAAAGATATGGAATTAATTAATAAATAACATTTCACAATCATAGCCCCACAGGATAGATACCCTGTGTCTTGGGTACCATGGACACACATAAAGACAGAAACACAAACACGCATACCGAGAACAGAGATTTAAACTCACCATTCAAATTTCTGCTTCGCCGGGAATCGTACCCGGGACCCTTCGATTAGCTGTCCGGTATGGTAACCATTATGCCACGCAGATCGAATTGTTAGAAAAATACGTTCGAAAAAGCTCTACTTATCTATATTTTAAATATTTCGACAAGCTCTACTCTTCATAAGTATCGATAAGAAGAAAATAAGTTCATACTTGTACATATTACTAAAAACGAACATTTGGTCCAGAATACATAGATCCTGGCACGAATCTATTGTAAGCACCTATTTTCAGTTCTGTTGTTGTAGTTTTTAATACAATTATTGTACATACCAGTACAAACATAGGTAGGTAGAGTTCTCAATTGTAGAGTCATATAAAGAAGGGCTGCCAAAAGCTACGTTTTCTATAACAAAATGAAATGTTACTCTACTGCAGGCAGTAAACAGTAAAAAAAAGGTTGCGTGGATCCGTTTAGTACTTAGGTTAAAAACCATCCTATGTCTTTTCCCAAGGTCCACTCTATATGTGTTCCAACTTCATTTAAATTGATTTAGCAGTTTAAGCGGGAAAGCGTAAAAGATAGACAGAGTTACTTTCGAATTTACAAACCATATTAAAGTATGGATGGACTAGTATGGATTTCGCTTCAGTTTAGCATATAGAAATTTAATTTTCAAATATTTTGTAAAGTTTTTTACGTTCAAATAAATTTTGAACAAGTACTTGCGTACCAATGGGCGAAGTTTTCCGGAACGAACTGAAACGTAACCTGCTAGGAGGCACTACTGATAAATTAAATTGCAACTGAATAGAAGTTATTAAACACTTTTCGAGTCTTGATAAGGGTTGAAATACCTACAATAATAAAACTACTTTTTTATAGTCAGAATAATATATTTTTTAATTGGAATATTTTTGTATTATATTATAATACTAGTTGTGCCCGCGACGTCGTCCGCGTAGATAAAGACTTGTACAAAAGGCTTGATTAGGCTTGGATTATTTGTTCCTCCTCCTCCTTAGGCGTTCACTCTTGACAGAGTGGTCGTGGCTGATGAGGTTGCAATTTCGTTCGTGACCGCTTGCCCTCCACTGTCCCTAGGATTATTGTTACCTTTTATGAAATTACATATGATACAAAAGTTCATATTATATTATGTTGAGTGGAAACATTCTTCCTCAGTCCTTACAATTCTTACTGTACTCCTCTTATAATATCGACTTTTCAGTCGTTATCATCAGTTTCTCTTTACAAATTAAACGTATTATAATAGCCTGTTTTTAAAGTGTTTAGATAGGACTGCTGTGCCCGCGAAAAGAATCATTATAATTAAATAATTTGTACTGCAAATAATGCATAGATTCATTATCATTATGTAACTTAAATATATTGCAGAAAGGTGGTGAAATGTCTACGCTATGTCAGACGTGGTTAGTAGTTGGGAGTCAAATTCTTGGTTGCTTACACGTTGGTTGCAATTGTCGTTAACATACTGTCGTTCATACTTAATGGAGGTCTTTTGAGCGATTTAAAACTTGCGACAGCAGTTAGGCCACTAACAATGAAGACGTCATCAACCTGAATTGGAGCAGCGTGAGAGGATCAGGCCCTACGCGATTAAGAGTCAATTGGTCCTATTAACAACCCTTCACACAGCATCAGAAATAAATATATCGATTACTAATATTATTCTGGGCGTGACCACCATGCCGTGCTGCTGCCGTGACGCTTTAGCATATTAGTGTAACACCAGTGCCAGTACTGCGTATGTATGTAATAGCTCTTATTAAATTAACCACTGAAAACGTCTGCTCATTTCAATAAAAAAATTATAAGACCCTCAGCAATTGCTTATTCTTTTATTCGAAATCACTTTTTTTATAAATAAACCGAACAAAGAGGCAGAAAGGCCGCGTGGTTAAGCGATCACCCGAGCACTGCCGGCTTTCAAGAAGAGCTTTCTTTACAGCTTTCTTGAAGAACCCTATGTCAAAGTCCATTGGAAATGCCTCAGCTGGAAGGTTGTCCCATAACTTACACATCCGTTCAAAACATCAAAAGGAGCGTGCAAAGCGGCCTGTGGAACTTTAACCTTTGACTGGTGGTGTAATCATGATATGGTGACGTAGCTATCATTTTGAAAAGATCACTCAGCATAGTAAAGTCGGTAGAACACTTTGATTTTTTTTACGTTTCACACTGATAGCCCCAGAGTAGGGTAAATATACACTGTGTAATGGGTACCATGAGACACACAGAGACAGAAATACAAACACTTAAACCGAGAACAGAAAATTAAACTCATCATTCAAATTTCTGCTTCGCCGGGAATCAAACTCGAGACCCTTCGATTGGCAGTCCGGCATGGTAACCATTGCGCCACGCGAGTCCAGGCGCGGTCGCAGCCTTCAATTTTGGGCAATGGTCGCCAAGAAATTTTGTTGGTGGGTCACTAAGAAATTTGGGGGAAGAGGTGTCTCAAATTGGCTTGTTTCGCCTTCCATCTACGCATGAGTGAGGGATTTGGGGGGGGGGGTCATGTCCCCTGTGACCCCCCCATAATATGTGGATGTAACCACCGCGCCGCGCCTCCATAATGCTCTACCACAATGAGTACAATATCAGCGCCAGTTCCAAAGCTCTCTAAGTTGTTAATTTTTTTTATTAGATATTTTATTAAGTAAATATACTCGTAATTAATTATTTGAAATAATCTCCACCAATCCACTTTGTAATAGCGTTATTGGGTAAAATAATGAATATGTAGTTCACCACCTGTAAATCTACCTGTAAAAAGCAATTAAATGTGAATAAATGAATAACAACGACATCTATCGTATAGCGTTTAAACTAAATTGTCGATATAGCGAATTTGCAACAGATCACTAAATAGTTCTGAATATGAACATAGATGTCGGCAGTAGCCTCGTTTTGTTAAGGTTTTGTACATTTTGTATTGAGGATTTCTTTGAATATGTGGTGATATGTATGGTTTTTTTAAATATTTAGAGATGAAATCTAGCATAAGTGATAGAAAACTTGCTTTTACTTTTTTTCTACTTTTCCCAAAAAGATTCTATAAATCAAGTCTCAACAATCAGTTTTTAAAGAATTTCGAAAAAAATTGACACTTAAAGGGTGAATTTTGGAAAATGCTGAAATACGTAATTCTTTATTTTATTATGCATTTAAACGCATTAGCACCGGAGTGCTGATTCATTGCGCAGAGTCAGCGTGCAGGCGTTCATCCATTTCATCCTTGAAATTGACGTAACTTTTTTGTTTGTGAACCGATTTAAATAAAACAAACCCTAAATGTTAATCCAAAAAAATACCAATACATCAGTGAAAACCGCATCCTTCTACGTTAAGCCGTTCCTGAGATTAGCGCGCACAAACGAACAGATAAACAGACAAACAGACAAACAGACAAACAGACAAACAGACAATAATTCTAAAAATCATTGTTTTGGGTTCTATTACGCTAATAAATAGCCCTAGTGACAGTTTTTTTCAAATATCTTCAATGTACAGAAACCGACTTGTTACAGATTTATTATATGTAATAGATATAGATAAGTGATATACTGGTATAGTACTTATAGTATGGTATAGCACCTATAGTCTTCCTGGGAAGATGTTCAATTCCTGAATGAGGGTCCAATTCCAACTGCATATTTGAAAATAATAAATAATTGCTTAGTTAAACAGGAGCAAAATAAATTTCGTTTTCTTCCTTTCTAATGCAATGTTATATAGAGTCATTGAATATAGTAAAGGAAACCCTACTAACAATAGCTACGTTCTTCAGAGCAAAATTAAATCTTAATGGATTGCTGGGCGCGATAAACTGCAATAAAATGCAGCTGAATGAAACTTCCGATTGAATATGCCTCCAGCTCTTTGGCAATTCCTTTCTATTTAGGGGATTTTATTTATTGCAGCGGTGTGTATTTCATTTTTATTTATTACATACTGGTATATTATTAAGAGATTCAGTTTGGGACAGCTGAAAACACAAACAAGTACCTACCAAAATAAGTTACAGTCCGAAAACATCATAATATATTTTAGGGTTGCCTTCAGAAGTCCATTGACATGTTCTGGTAAAGTAGCCATAAGTTTACTTCAAAATCTGACTGATTGATTAGTTACAACCTACTGATTTTGACTATTATAATGCGCTCTATTAAAAGGGCGAAATTTGGGTATATCTATTTTTAGTTGACATTGGCAACATACACAGATAGTGCAATGGCTCAAGCAATGGCATTACTGACTGCCAAACCAGGCGATTTTGCGACTTTAAGAATGCTGCATTGCAATTTCGGGATTACTTAATTCGAACGCGGTAGCGAAATCGCGAATTTTAGCGTTTTCAAGTGTACACGGTGCAGGGTTGGGTCGTAGTTCGGTCTCTGCGTTCAGCTTCTAAAAAGCGATTAAATTGCCCATCGCTTATGCTAAAATTAGCTAGTACTACTACTACTACGGCTATGAGAGAAAAAGAATAACAGGATAAATTAATGAACCTGATCCATTTCTTATTGTTTATCATCATCTCTCTCATAGCTCTTCTATCTTTACATTTACACAAAATAATTGAATTAAAATAGCGTTCAAGTAGTTCACGTGACATTAATAGGAGGTGATTTCCGGAACAAAGTGAAATGTAACCCGTTTGCAGGCGCTACAAAGTGTAATAAAATGCAGCTGACTAGAACTTGCGATTCAATACTCTTACGGGGCTCTGGAAATATAGAGTTATTCAGTGTTTACTTTATCAAAATAAACTATATTTTTATTTAAAATAATAATATATAGAATAATAATAATAGATAATTTAAAATAATAATAAGGCCAGTATTTTAAAGCATGGCTGAAGTTCTTCTTCTTCTGCTCTGCTCTACGCACATAGAGCACACAGAGTAGAAAAATCATAAAATTACGGTCACAAAAATTTAAAACCGAACAGTGAACAAAATACATATTTTTATTTCATTTCATTAGAATGAGTTTTTTAAGATGTGTCCCTTAACTTGGTGATTTGCACTTTGTTTCCAAGACAGCAACGGGAAGAAATTAATGTTTACAAATTGTGTACATTTTCTTGAAGTTTAAAAAATTCCTCAAAATTTTCAAAACTATAATAGTTTCTGTTACTTATAGAAGCTGTTACTTTAGGTTAATATTTTCAAGCTTTTCAGATTTTTTTATTAATCTGTGAGGGAAATACCTTCTATTTCTATGGGGATTTCTCAATCAAATATTTCCCGCGCTTCTACTGTGTACACGCAGGCCTTAATACTTTAAATTTACTTACTCATAAAAATATATACAAAAAATCTATTTACAATTCTTACAGGCGTACTTTACTTGTAGTAAGTAGTTCTGTTATGCTACTGTTGAACAGATATAAGAATAGCTTACTTTGTTGCAGTTTTTAAAATCCAAACGCAAAATGATAGATATAAATTGTGCGAAAAGCAACGTCGTAGAGTCGTAAGTACTCCATTACGCTTCTAAGTGAACTCTACCGTCGCTAAAGCGAATGGACGGCATTGGAAATTTACGGGCTTATTCAAAGATATTGGAGATTCTTCTCCTTCTATGGGTTCATTTAAGGTTAGCCCAATTGGTTCGGAATTCGTTTAAAAGAAAATTCTATTACTGAACCATGCAACGGGTTTTTATATACTAAATAGGGTGTGGAGAACAACGCGGGTTCCGGCAGCCCGACGACACAAGCTCAAAACGAAAAACGGACACACGTACGCATAATATGCAAAATTTATATCAGAAACTGACTAGTAAGCTTTCTTACCGAGGAAAGCAGAGTACTGGCGCAGAAAACCGTCATCAATCAGTACGTAGGTAAGGTACTGTAGCTTCGGGATTAAGAAATGAGCTACGGTATCCCCTGCCTGATCGTAAGAGGCAACTAAAAGGGGACTTTCGGGGTTGTGGAGGGTGTGAGTGGGAGCTCGATCCGCCCAGCCAGCAGCCCCGGGAAGGACGGTGGTATGTGCGTAGCCGCATGCCGCCGTAAGCATCGGAAGGTGCAGGAGAGCATATCTGCTCTCCCGATGACGGGCCCATTCTGGGCGCCGCGCGTGGAGGCCACCGGTGCGTTCCATTGGAGATCCAAAAGTCCTCCCCAAGCGCAGAGGCAGGCCACCGAGGGGGTTTTAGTGCGGTCAAATCCTACATAACCCGGTATCCTCTCCCAAGGTGTCGGATACCTTTTGAAGGTTTCCCCCTCGATACCAAAAAAAAAGGCAAAGTACAGGTACAGGATAAAGGGGGTTGGGTTAGCCAAAATGAAGTAGGAACAAGAATAATTAAACCTAAATGATTTTCTATAGGAATTCTAAAGGAGTTCTGAGTATGTGTCCACCCAGTCGAGTGAACCTGGCCTTACTCACACTCCGCGTGGCGTCGGTGTACCATTGCACGTAATGGCCGCCACGTCACCGTCGACGACACTACACCAAAATTCAGGTCCGAGGATTACACGACCGATACATTCCCGTGAAGGCTCGTACAATAAATATACAATAATTATGTAAACACACTCGGACCGATCAGATATACTTACTATTAGAAAAACAACCGTGCCACGCCGTAAAAATACACAGTGGTACCATGGCTAGCGTTGACCACGCTTCAAAACTGTCCTACCGTCGCGGCGCTTTCATATGTCATGTCAGCGATGATTCGGTTTGACGTAACAGTCTACCCTCAATAAGATTTACAATTCTTTTATGTAACTTCATAAATGAATTATTTTAACATTAAGTAATTTTATCTAGGCAACTATACCAAAATATAGGGTCTTCGACACTATGTACAAAAAAATCTAAATAGGTACATAATAAATTATCAAAGAAACAGTGTTTCAATTATGGCATTGTAATGCAAAGCATATTGCCAGCGTCAAGTATAATTTTTGCGTCACTTAGCAGTCATAGGAAAAATCAGTAAGTCGTTGAAACTGGAAGATTAATAATAAATAAAGTCACAAGTTGTCAGTAATCACTAATAATCAGTCAAAAAAATTCTTTTTTAGGTTTTTTTCTGTTGAATAAACGCGAATGTTTCGCTGGCGACCCACTAGTTTATTTTTTTTATATAACGTTTCACACCCATAGCCCCACAGTAGGGTAGATATACCCTGTGTCGTGGGTGCCATGGACACACACAAAGACAGAAACACAAACACCCAGACCGAGAACAGAAATTTTGAACTCATCATTCAAATTTCTGCTTCGCCGGGATTCGAACCCTCCTATCGGCAATCCAGCATGGTAACCATTACGCCACGCGGGTCATCATTATTACTCGTCAATTCAACGAAACTGCCAAAACAGGGATCCAAAAATTATACTTGACGCTGGCAATGTGCACAAAGTTTGCAATGTTATAATTGAAACAAGAAAAAAGTTTCTCATAGAGTTGTACTCCACCCACAACTTTCCTGAATATTTCCTAAATAAGATTTATAGCAGCTGGTATTCTCAATAAAAGACCGCATAAAACTGTAATCGTTTTATAGTTACAATTTTAATATAGACACTTTAACTACAAAGGATTCCCATATAGCATACTCCATTACGCTTGTATGAATACGCTCTACCATCAATAGTGAGTAGAAAATGAAATTTACAGTTTCACTACACAGAAGCTCGCTTTAGACGTTAATTTTAAATGATCGGCAACCGTTTACCAGTTTACTTTCATCATCCAAACTAATTAAAAATATATTATAAACTAGCTGTGCCCGCGACGTCGTCCGCGTAGATAAAGACTTGTACAAAAGGCTTGATTACAGTTGGATTATTTGTTCCTCCTCCTCCTTAGTCGTTCACTCTTGTCAGAGTGGTCGTTGCTGATGAGGTTGCAATTTCGTTCGTGACCGCTTGCCCTCCACTGTCCCTTGGATTATTGTTACCTTTTATGAAATTACTTATGATACAAAAGTTCATATTATTATGTTGAGTAGATATATTCTTCCTGAGTCCTTACAATCTTACTGTACTCCTCTTATAATCGACTTTTCAGTCGTTATCATCAGTTTCTCTTTACAAATTAAACGTACTATAATAGCCTGTTTATAAAGTGTTTAGATAGTACTGCTGTGCCCGCGGAAAGGATCATTATAATTAAATAATTTGTGCTACAAATAATGCATAGATTCATTATCATCATGTAACTTAAATATATTGCAGAAAGGTGGTGAAATGTCTACGCTATGTCAGGCGTGGTTAGTAGTTGGTTAGTCAAATTCTTGGTTGCTTACACGTTGGTTGCAATTGTCGTTAACATACTGTCGTTCATACTTAATGGAGGTCTTTTGAGCGATTTAAAACTTGCGACAGCAGTTAGGCCACTAACAATGAAGACGTCATCAACCTGAATTGGAGCAGCGTGAGAGGATCAGGCCCTGATTAAGAGTCAATTGGTCCTATTAACAACCCTTCACACAGCATCAGAAATAAATATATCTATCTATTACTAATATTATTCTGGGCGTGACCACCATGCCGTGCTGCTGCCGTGACGCTTTAGCATATTAGTATAACACCAGTGCCAGTACTGCGTATGTATGTAATAGCTCTTATTAAATTAACCACTGAAAACGTCTGCTCATTTCTATAACATTTTTTTATTAGACCCTCGGCAATTGCTTATTCGTTTATTCGAAATCACTTTTTTATAAATAAAACGAACAAAGAGGCAGAAAGGCCGCGTGGTTAAGCGATCACTGTCGCCTATGGAAACGGGCAACCCCAGCGGAGCTACCCGAGCACTGCCGGCTTTCAAGAAGAGCTTTCTTCACAGCTTTCTTGAAGAACCCTATGTCAAAGTCCACTGGAAATGCCTCAGCTGGAAGGTTGTCCCATAACTTACACATCCGTTCAAATATCAAAAGGAGCGTGCAAAGCGGCCTGTGGAACTTTAACCTTCGACTGGTGGTGTAATCATGATATGGAGACGTAGCTATCATTTTGAAAAGAACACTCAGCATAGTAAAGTCGGTAGAACACTTTGATTTTTTTACGTTTCACACTGATAGCGCCAGAGTAGGGGAAAATATACACTGTGTAATGGGTACCATGCGACACACAGAGACAGAAATACAAACACTTAAACCGAGAACAGAAAATTAAACTCATCATTCAAATTTCTGCTTCGCCGGGAATCAAACTCGAGACCCTTCGATTGGCAGTCCGGCATGGTAACCATTGCGCCACGCGAGTCCAGGCGCGGTCGCAGCCTTCAATTTGGGGGGGGGGGGGTCGCCAAGAAATTTTGGTGGGGGGTCACTAAGAAATTTGGGGGTTGAGGTGTCTCAAATTGGCTTGATTCGCCTTCCATCTACGCATGAGTGAGGGATTTTGGGGGGGGGGGGTCATGTCCCCTGTCCCTGGGACCGCACCTGCGCGAGTCGATAATTATTATTGTCTATTAAATAAGGTCGATACCAATAATATGTAGATGTAACCACCGCGCCGCGCCTCCATAATGCTCTACCACAATGAGTACAATATCAGCGCCAGTTCCAAAGCTCTGTGTTGTTAATTTTTTATTAGATACTTTATTAAGTAAATATACTCGTAATTAATTATTTGAAATAATCTCCACCTATCCACTTTGTAATAGCGTTATTGGGTAAAATAATGATTATGTAACACCACCTGTAAATCTACCTGTAAAATGCAATTAAATATGAATAAATGAATAACAACGACATCTATCGTATAGCATGTAAACTAAATTGTCGATATACCGAATTTGCAACAGATCACTAAATAGTTCTGAATGTGAACATAGATGTCGGCAGTAGCCTCGTTTTGTTAAGGTTTTGTACATTTTGTATTGAGGATTTCTTTGAATATGTGGTGATATGATATGTATGGTTTTTTTAAATATTTAGAGATGAAATCTAGCATAAGTGTTTGAAAACTTGCTATCAGAAAATTAAGAGATGTTAGTAGTTATCGAAAATTGTGGTGTGACCGCTCGCATTAACTTTATTATAGCGTGCAGGTGTTCATCCATTTCATCATTCTTGAAATTGACGTAACTTTTTTGTTTGTGAACCGATTTAAATAAAACAAACCCTAAATGTTAATCCAAAAAAATACCAATACTTCAGTGAAAACCGCATCCTTCTACGTTAAGCCGTTCCTGAGATTAGCGCGCAAAAACGAACAGATAAACAGACAAACAGATAAACAGACAAACAGACAAACAGACAAACAGACAATAATTCTAAAAATCATTGTTTTGGGTTCTATTACGCTAATAAATAGCCCTAGTGACAGTTTTTTTCAAATATCTTCAATGTACAGAAACGGACTTGTTACAGATTTATTATATGTATAGAAGATGTTTTATTTTGTTTGTTTGGTTGTTCTTTTTCACGTCAAAACGGTGCTTCATTAGATTTATATACATTTTTGTATGAAGATGTTTTTTTTGTATGCTACTTTTTACCTAGAAAAAAAATCTCTATTCTATAGGAAAATTAGGCTAAATGGGTGGAGCTGCGGGTATACCGCGGGATAAACAAACGTAGGTACTTTCACATTTATAATATTACGTATAAATTAAAGTCAAAACAATGTAAGCAGTGCCAAAGTTCTCAGCATAGATAATTTATCGGTTTCTGGTGCCACAACTCTACTTAGAGGCGAATTTCTCCGACTGCATACTTCTTATCATAAGATTATTGCAAGACTGCTAGGTTCCATAAAATAAATCTTAATTTATATGACTTGTGGCAGCTTCTATAACGTTTCCAACGAAGGCATCGTTATATATTGAAGCGAACTCTTGTACCTAGTCAATTGTTTTCAAAGTTTCACTTAAGAAACACAAAGCATGGATGGAAACCAGCAATTTTAATTTATATGTTACTAGTCCTCCGCCAGCGGCTTCGGGAATCGGTTCAGTAGTAAGCGGGAAAGCGTAGCAGACAGACAGACAGAGTTACTTATAATATTAGTATGGATGTAAAATAAATTATTTGATAACACTTCTCATAAATACATAAACGAGGACTTAATACCTGAGCTTAATAGAGACATTTAAGTATGTACCTTCATATATTTTTCAATTGTTAATATCATTTTACGTTAAAACTAACTGGAACAAAACGCACTCTGGTTGAAATTAAAAAATACAGGTTGCGAAATTACTCCTCATATTTCTTCATTGTAATAAGTTTTGCCCGATTCTATAAAACAGACCACGAATTCAAGTCTTTAATTATATTACGGTACTGTAAGCTTAACCCTTAGAATAGATTATACTCGTATTTAACCTGTAAATGTTACAGTTGCATATACATTTTTTTATATAAATAAACCTAACAATAAGGCAGACGGGCCGCGTGATGTTAATAGTCCAGTGTCGATAATTTTTAAAACCAAAAAAAATCATAATAGGATGAAACCCATTAGAAAAGGAGGGAAATATGATAAAAATGAAAGGAAAAATAATTTACGGGCGATCTGAGGTTGGGAAGGGGATGGGGGTGAGTTTTTAAGGGTAAAAAACGGTTTTTCTCGATTTCCGGCAAAACTAAAAGTCCTATCGAAAAAAGTCAAATGGAAAAGTTGTAGATAATAAAAAGATCTAAAACTTTTGTATTTACACTTTTTTCACATAACCTCAAAATTTATGTGAAAAATTCAAAAAACCAAGTTTTTGGTTTTTTATTTTTATCTTTTACAAAAATTTTTTTTTTAACGAAATTTTGTGAAAACTTACCTTTTTATGTCCCAAATACGCTGTAATTTATTTAATTAAAAATATTTATTTTTTCACCTTATTTTGAATTAATATCGAAAAAACAGCCTAATTTTCAATCGAAAATTCACCCGTCAAAATATCAGCTTTTTTCAAAAAGTTGGTGTGGTTTCTGTTCGTTGGAATCTCTACTTTCCGATGGTAAAAAAAAAATATATGTTACTATGGTAAATCTTCTCAGAAAATGCAAAAATTCAAATTTTTTTTTATTGCATACACTTGCTTATCATCTGCCTTATTGCAAATGATACAAACAGATTCATCCATACTGATAATCTGAAAAGACAAAATCGAATTAATAATGTCTTCACTATTTAATCGTGAATAAACTCCCATGAAAAAAAAAAATATTAAAGAAATCAATGTCAAAATGTATAAATAATATATTTAAAATCTATAAAAAAATATATAAAATATATATAAAATATATGTCGTAAATATATTTCTAATAAAACAAACTTGGCCGATTTTCATATATATTTTATACTTTTTTATAGATTTATAATATATTATTTATACATTTTGACATTGATTTCTTTAATATTTTTTTTTTTCATGGGAGTTTATTCACGATTAAATAGTGAAGACATTATTAATTCGATTTTGTCTTTTCAGATTATCAGTATGGATGAATCTGTTTGTATCATTTGCAATAAGGCAGATGATAAGCAAGTGTATGCAATAAAAAAATTTTTGAAATTTTGCATTTTCTGAGAAGATTTACCATAGTAACATATATTTTTTTTTTACCATCGGAAAGTAGAGATTCCAACGAACAGAAACCACACCAACTTTTTGAAAAAAGCTGATATTTTGACGGGTGAATTTTCGATTGAAAATTAGGCTGTTTTTTCGATATTAATTCAAAATAAGGTGAAAAAATAAATATTTTTAATTAAATTAATTACAGCGTATTTGGGACATAAAAAGGTAAGTTTTCACAAAATTTCGTTAAAAAAAAATTTTTGTAAAAGATAAAAATAAAAAACCAAAAACTTGGTTTTTTGAATTTTTCACATAAATTTTGAGGTTACGTGAAAAAAGTGTAAATACAAAAGTTTTAGATCTTTTTATTATCTACAACTTTTCCATTTGACTTTTTTCGATAGGACTTTTAGTTTTGCCGGAAATCGAGAAAAACCGTTTTTTACCCTTAAAAACTCACCCCCATCCCCTTCCCAACCTCAGATCGCCCGTAAATTATTTTTCCTTTCATTTTTATCATATTTCCCTCCTTTTCTAATGGGTTTCATTCTATTATAATTTTTTTTCACTTTTCATTATTTTTAAAGGCTTCTACCCTGGACTATAAGCGATCACCGTCTGCCTATGGACACGGGCAACCCTAGGGGAGCCGCCCGAGCATTGCCGGCTTTGGAGGAGAGCTTTTTTTACAGCTTTCTTGAAGAACCCTATAGTCCACTGGGAATGCCTCAGCTGGAAGTTTGTCCCGTAACCTACACGTCCGTGGTAAAAAGGAGCGTGCAAAGCGGACTGTGGAGGACATATACCAAATAAACGCTAAACTTCAAATTTAAACTTAAGGATTTTTACATCGTAACTCCTAACACTATAAAAATAACAATATAAATAACCAACCATTTTTATAAAAAGATCTGTGACCTTAAAATATAATGTTCGCGCTTGCTATTCGATCGATACATACGTGTTACTTTTTGCTCCTTAAAACATTTAGTGAAACAGTGGTCAAAACAGAACAAACAGTTTATAAATCCTATATATTCAAACAGCTTACAATTACAGCTATATTTCGATATAAACAGTTCTAAAAAATCCCAAACATCGTTAAGTTATTAGTGTTTATGATTTTTGAATCTACGCCGGTACAGTGCATCGTCAGTTTAACTGTGGGCGAGCGCAGCGCGTCCGAGCTACGTCACCCGCGTGAGTCATCATCACAACGCAGTGCTACGTTCGAGCGTACTTGCCCGTTCCCAAGCCCCGTTTAAATATTTTCATGTATGCAAGTGGACATAATTTATACTAGTAGACTAACTGCAATACCAATCGTATTATACAATTAGATGAATTATTATGTCGCAGTCGAAAGTAAAATTTGGATGTTGTGAAAGGCAGACTACGACCACAAACTTCCTAGTTTGTATAGTTTGCAAGCTTAAGTATCATTTAAACTGCATTAACATAAACAAAGCATTAAAAGATTTATCTGAGGATTTCAAGTCTAAATGGTTGTGCCCAAGTTGCCTCAGCAAGCAACCAAAATCGGATAACACAAATACCCCCGTTCGATCCACCACGGCCATACAAAACCTTTCACCAGAACCATCAAATAATATTAATACTAGGAGAGGTGGCGCCGTAGCACGAAACCTCACTACCGAAACACCAATAGACGACGTGCGAAAAATAGTCAGGGAGGAACTACAAGCTTTATTGGATGATTTCAAAACAAATATACTACAACAGTTTGAACTCCAAACTAAAGAACTTCTTGATAATTTTAAACGGGTATCAGATTCTCTAATTGCAATTGAGCAACAGCAGGAAATCAACACGTCCAAGATAACTCTTCTAGAGTCCGAGAACGCGTCGCTGCGGGATACGGTTACAGACCTCAACTCAAGACTCGCTCGGATGGAACAGCATTCTCGCTCCAGTAACCTTGAGCTGCAAAACATTCCTGAAAAAAAAACTGAAAACCTAATCACCATAACAAAGCAAGTCGCTGCCGTCGTGAACTATAAACTGAACGAGTCAGATATACATTTGTGTACAAGAGTTGCTAAACTCAACAGTGACAGTAAACGTCCAAAGTCCGTTGTCATTAAATTAAGCTCTCCGAGAATTAGAGACGAATTTCTTGCTGCGACGCGCAAATTCAATAAGAAAGCAAACAGCGCCACTGATAAACTGAACACATCCCACCTTGGAATCAGTGGTCCAATAGAACCAGTTTTCGTCGTTGAACATCTCTCACCGTCTCAAAAGGCCCTGCACGCAGCAACACGAATCAAGGCAAAGGAACTTAACTATAAATTTGTTTGGATTAAAGCAAATCGAATATTTGTGCGTAAATCTGATAACTCAGAATATAAATTAATAAAAAGTAGAGAAGATCTATCCAAATTAGAATAATAGATATTGTTTTGTAATTTTAGTTCCATCAAACTTAAGCGTAGTTACTAAATTGGATTTTCTTTATATATTTATATTATACGTAATTTAATTTCTGTTTTTGTTCTTTTATCATTTTCAACTGATTTGTATGTCAAAAGATTTTATTACAGTTTACTATCAGAATGTACGAGGTTTAAATTCTAACGCAGCAGAGGTACGTCAGCAAATACTTAACAATAATTATGATGTCTACATATTTACAGAGACCTGGCTTAACAGTGGATGTTTCGATTCTGAAATCTTCGAAAATGGCTATGTGATTTACAGGCGAGATCGCGAAACTACTTCTATTTCAAATTCAGTAAGAGGGGGAGGAGTGCTAATAGCTGTGTCGGATCAACTTAATTCGAAACGAATGGCAGACTGGGAAAGTAACTGTGAAGATCTTTGGGTCTCAATTACCAGCACTAGTACACAACCAGGTACGAGGGTTTCAACAATTAATCTGTGTGCAGTTTATTTACCACCACCAGTAACAAACGAAAGTTTAAGAGTTTTTACTGATAAAACTAATTTAAATCTAGAAGCATGCACTGACTGTCAGTGCACCTTAATTGTAGGTGATTTTAACATGAGTGGTATTACCTGGCTTGCCAATAAAAACGATGATAACGAAAATAGTATGAAGCCTTTAGGACATGAAAACCGCGAATTACTATGCAACTTTGTAGATTTCTTGGCATTCAATGATCTTAAGCAGTTCAATAGTGTTACTAATACACAAGATAAAATGTTGGATTTAGTACTTTGCTTCGGGGGTGAATTGCAAGTTTGTAAATGTTCCCATCCCATAAGAAATATTGACCAGTATCACCCTCCCCTTGAAATTATGTTGAAAATTAAAAAAGTAGGTAAACATAACAATATGCCATCTATATGTCGGCCTAATTATTATAAAGCCGATTATAATTTAATCAATGAATATTTAAAGTCCGTTGATTGGGAGGTAGAATTTAACTCATGTGATGGTGTAAACGAGATGGTAAAGTTATTCTACGAAAAATTACACGCCGCTATTATAAAATATGTTCCTATTACCAAAGCAAGAAATTGTAAATACCCAGTATGGTTCTCTCGTCATCTTATATATCTACTGCAGCAGAAGAACAAATATCATGTAAGAATGAAGAAGTATAAAAATCCCCTAGACATCCTGGAATTCGAACACTTGAGAGATGACTGCAATAAGATAATAAAGGTCTGTTACAACAAATACATTAATGAACTTGAAAATGAATTAATGAGGAACCCTAAAAGATTTTGGACTCATGTAAAAAACTTAAGAAAGAATAGTTCCACATACCCAGCCACTATGACGTTAAATGATAACATATCATCTAATCCTGACGAGATCCCAGATATGTTTGCAAATCATTTTGCTTCAGTCTATGTTAAAGATAACGATAACAATGGCTCCACTTCGAATGTAACATTATCAACTAAACCATTAGACAATATACGACATATCATATTCTCTCCGGAAGAAATCAAGAAAGAACTCAAACAGATGGACACCACCAAGGGGAAAGGACCAGACAACATACCTACACTTTTTATAGTAAAATGTGCTAATACACTGGATGTTCCTCTTGCATACTTATTTAACCAATCAATTCAAAGAGGAATTTTTCCAGATGCTTGGAAGGAATCAATAGTGGTACCAATACTCAAAAGTGGAAAAAAGGATCAAATTATAAATTATCGGCCTATTTCTATTTTGTCGGCTATATCCAAATTATTTGAATCGCTAGTGCATTCTGTTATCTACTCTCACGTACAAAAATACATAACTACAAAACAACATGGATTTATGGCTAAACGGTCGACGAATACGAATCTCACACTGTTTACAGCGGAAGTGAAAGAAACAGTTGATCAAAATTTACAAGTAGACGCAGTGTATACAGATTTTTCAAAAGCCTTCGACAAAGTGAATCATAAAATTCTCGTAAATAAGTTGCATGCATTTGGAATAACTGATAATTTGCTGAAGTGGTGTGCATCCTATCTCACAAATCGAATTTCACGGGTAGTAGTTAACGGCAAAAAATCTCAACCATTTACAGTCACATCTGGTATACCACAAGGCTCAATATTGGGACCTCTTTTATTCAATATCTTTATTAACGACGTCACTCGTGTTGTCAAACATAGCGATGTATATTTATTTGCAGATGATCTTAAATTGGTAAAAACAGTAAAAAACAGCTCAGATGTAAAATGTCTTCAGGATGATGTAAACAGTGTCGAGCAGTGGTGTACCAGAAATAAAATGTTTCTAAATACATCAAAATGTCTACACATTAAGTTTACTAGGAAGCGTTCCATATTGCAATCCCAATATTTTATTGATGGCCATAGACTTCAGGAAGTTTCTACAGTTCGAGACTTAGGCATTCAAATTGACTCTAAACTGTGTTTTCTAGATCATATTGATAATATTATATGCGATGCAAATAAATCTTTAGGCTTCATATTAAGAAGTACCAAAGGCTTTAGAAAACCAAGCACTATAATAAAACTATATAATTGTTATGTGAGAAGCAAGCTGGAGTACTGTAGTACTGCGTGGAATCCGAATTATAAAGTTCATAATGATAGAATAGAGCAAGTACAAAAGAAATTAATGCGCAGTATGTCATATCGTTTCAAAACGCCTATAAGTGTTAAGGGTTATAATGACCGGCTAAAACACTTCCATATCCAACAGCTATCATTACGCCGATTTCACCTAGACCTATTATTTCTACACAAACTGTTAAATGGCGACATTGACTGCCCATCTCTCTTGAAGAAGTTCAATTTCAAAGTTCCTGCTAGAATACCAAGACGTAAGTGCAATCTATTTGAACCCAAAACTTGCAAAACTAACCTAGGTCGATACTCACCCGTAGTACGCATTTCTCGCCTGTATAATAACTACGCAAATTTAGTCCCGGACATAGATATTAATTTCGACAGACGCGCCAATTTTAAATCAAAACTTTTAAATTGTGACGTACCTCTACCCTAATAGCTTAAGACTGAATGTAGCTTCCAGACAAGCAACTAAACCTAATAATTGTAAAATGCAATAAGAACAAAAAACTCATAATTTTTGTAACACATAGCATGCTGTGGTTACCTTTAAGTGTAAGAACAGTTAGTGAAGTTAATGATATGCACTGTATACCTTATAGTTGCGCAAACTGTTTCTTATGTTGGTAGCCCGTAAGTAAATAAATAAATAAATAAATAAATAAATAAATAAATAAATAATAATGTTTTGTACGTAAAAAGAAATGTCGAACGAACCCTCGTAATTTTTAATATCTGTGCTTTTGATATAAATTCAAAAGACATGGCAGTCTTTAAGAATTCTTTGCTAATCAGACGCCTAGTCAGAAGGAAGCTAGAAAAAATTTATTCGAAGCACATGTGTCAATGCTTGTTAGTCACGGTCAGCTACCTGCGAGCCAAGTGGTTCGTGGGTTGAAGGATCTAAGTAGCCATGATACAGTGATATACATCCATGAGACGAACACTTCAGATGGGCTCAAGTGGCGCCTGGCTGCTAAGAACTAGCATCAAAAAGAAAATAATCTTAATAGGCCACATCTATGAACCGAACGTGACTTGAAAGATCCTTAAATGTTCTCCAGAATGTTATAGGTTGGAACAGTCGGTTTAGTTTTTGACCTATCTTTGGCGTTGGGTTTCTGTGTCGTTTTTGAACTTTCTTTAACACAGTCTGTACCGTGCAATTTCAAGGCTTCAATAGCTTTAGAAATGATCATTTCAATTAAATATTTATTTAATTCGGAAGATTTAAGGAGACTTGTTTAGAATTTCTTATCATTTCCATCATAGAACAATAGCAATTTAAAGTAAATTAATAAGAAATGGCAGGAACCCTTTTTTGTCTCCCAATTTAGGCAGGGATATCTTTCCATCTCCACCAGCTCGCATTTGAGGGAGAAGCGTGGTGAAGTAAGCTCAAGGCCTACAGGAGAGAAACCTATGCCCAGCAATGGGACGCAAAAAGGGGTTGCAGCCAGCCATCTTCCCATAATTGGGAATATTTTTTTACGTAAAATTTAATGTAATTGGAAAATTGCCTTAGATTAAAACAAAAAAAATGCAAATAATAATAAAAAATGGAAAAAAAGTTTTTTTTCGACTCTAGGAAGGACTAGCAATAAGAAATATGGAAATTTAAAATATGAAAATTTTAGTTACATATTTTTTTATATCATCCAATAATGTTTTTAATATTTTATTCATAATTCTTACAACTTAACAAGGAAAAAAGTGGCCAAGTGTGAGTCGAACTCGCCCATGAAGGGTTCCGTAGTAGCAAGCATTATTATTTTTTGTCAGCAAAAATAACTTTGTTTTTCATAGTGTTTGTATGAACGACAAAGTTATATTTGCGGTTTTTTAAAATTTACTATATCTCAAAAACGGCGTACTATATCTCGTTCGAACCAATTTTCGTTGAAAGTTTCTATTGAGATCTACATCATATATTTTTCTAGATTTTTCACTTTCTTACTTTAAAAGTTAGAGGGGGAAGACCAACATTTTACCACTTTGGAAGTGTCTACCTTTCCAACGATTAACTTTGAGAAAAAATGATTACGGAAGCCTAAAAATGATTATAATCTATACTTGTAGGTAATAATATAAAGTTGAAGAGTTTCTTCGTTTGTTAAAACGCGCTAACTTCAGGAATTAGGATTGAATTGAACGGGCGGACGGAATCAGGTTTGAATTGAAAAAATATTTATATAAATCTTTAAAATGTTGAATGGAAGGCTATAGGGGCAAAAAACTAACGTCCACGCGTAAGAATTCGCGAGCGGTCGCTAGTAATCAATAATAAAATTTAGCATTTAACACAAAGAATCATTGCTGTTCATTATAAACCTGTAGTTCACCGACGTTTTTGATTCACTGAAAGGATCCACGCCAATGCATAGGAAATGGTTCCATGAATAAATTTACATCCTCGCACGTCGCGTTTGTGTTACCAATGTCTCTGTCTTCGACGTATCTACGTACCTGATCGAAAATACCTATCGTTATCATTAAACGCACTGTAACACAATAGATCGGTGCTTTATGTTTTCAACTAAATAGTTTATACCACTCGCAAAGTATGACTTAGGGCCTCGTTCACCATGTCCAGGTAAAGTGTTGATTAGATACGTCCCAAATTTTTTTGGTAATTTTTTTAAGGTGTGGCATTATAAAATACATTCAGCCCTAAATTTTCACCCTTCTACTATCAATCCCTATTTTTAATAGCCATATTAGTAGGCGGTACGGCTTTCGCGGGATCAGCTAGTTTATTATTGTATATAAATCGTAAAGCGTTTGCCATCCTTAATAATATCTGTTCCAAACAACTGTGTAGTACAAATTTTATACCGTTTTATGTCTTTCTCATTAGACACAATCCCTGTGTCATATGTGTACCATACCATACCCACACACAAAAACAGAAACACACCCAGAACGAAAGCAACAATTTTAATTCATCATTCAAATGCCGTAACTCGGGATCGACATTGACGACACTGGTCATCGATATTGAATTAATTTTTCTAACCAATCACCGTTCTACGGCTTTAGATATAAATTTGTCTTCTCCATCAATCATTGGAGTGACGTAGTGAAGTAAGCTCCAGGACTCAAAAAGGGTTAAGCCAAATAAGTTTGTTGGCATCAAGAATGTCGTAAGATAGACTTTCTTTAAATTCTGTCGGCATACCTATATGATAAAAATGCACAACATAAATACGTCATTTATCTTCAAAAAATAAGGTTCCGAATTCTGCGTTAGTAAACGTAGTCTTGCATATAATAGAGAAGGGTGCGAAACTTACGTGCATTGAATTTATTACGGGATTAGCGCGTGTAAGTGAAAAGTTTTCCCGAAAGCTGCTGAGCTTTTTACCTCACACAGGCAAAAAACGCTCTCCTATCTTTGCGTGATCAAAATTTTGATCAGATTTATTGTTGTGGTGATGTGCAAAAAAGTTGTGTAGAAAACTTCGTGAAAAATTAATTGCTATCGTAACTTGGAGCAGCTTCTTACTGGTGCATTCTCGTAACAAAATTGGCTTTAAAATAATAATAAAAAATAGTCATTTTTCATACTATAAGAAATATGAGTGCGAGCATGCAAAAACATAACAACCCAAAGATATATTCATATAAATATTTATCTCTTTTTATTAGTATTTACAGAAGGATATTTTAACTTCATCTAAGAATCTGCTACAATCAGATCCAGATTTACTTTACAAAGCTTTTACACGTATAATTCAGTGAGCAAGATGTTTCCTTGGAACGATTTATCTTTTCCTAAAGCATTTTCAATCGCGGCAGGTTATTTTTATGCAAAAATATGCTGCAAATAACAGAGGGACGACAGTGACGGATGGGCTCCCTGTAGCCGTCCGAAGTGAGTCGGGCCGGGGGCGGCGTTGCCGCCCAATGCTTAATTTGCCTTATCATTTCATAATAATCATATCCTATGTGTTGTTTTTGGCCTAATTGATTTCCCGCCAAGTCTGTAATAATACTTCAAAATGCATGCCCTCACTGAATATTTTAAATTTCCTTTTGTCTAACGTTTTGATAGATTTTTATTTCACGTTTAAAAGCATGACACGTAGAAATTTTATTGTTCTTCATAAAAATGAATGGGAAAGACTCAAAAGTAAAGGAAATCCACCACAAGAAAGCAAGAAACCTTCTCAAAAAGAAGAATACATGAAATCTTTACAAGAAACTTCACAAAGTTGGATTAAAAAGTGGCCAGACTCTGTAGAGGTATTTAGTGTTGCGAGTAATACATGTCTTCAATTTATAATTTATATTACTTAATTTTGCGCCTTTAAATGAATTTGTAAGCACGTGCCAATGAAGAAACCCAACCCAAAGTAGATAATCTTTAATCCACATTTTCCTGTAGCGGTTACAGTCCCGCCTACAGCCCAGTAAATTTGTCTCCATTAAAAAGATATTGAATAAGTTGACTGATTTAAGTGTATTTTAATGAAGACAAATGTCGCCCACCTTTTGATGTATAGATCTATAAAAATAAATGAAATTGGACTGTCTGTTTGTAATATTAAAATAACCGCTTTTTACTACATCCATGTGAATGTTTATACGGTACATAGGTATACTGCTGGCTGGCTACAACCCTTTTTGCGTCACACTGCTGGGCACGGGTCTCTCCCCATTATTGGGGAGGCCTGGAGCTTACTCCACCACGCTGCTCCAATGCGGGTTGGTGGAGATGCAAGTTAGTGGCCAACCCGCTGTCGGATGTTTTCAAACCGCCCATAAGGCCTCCGACAAGGTTTAACGACTGTTATCTATCGACAACAACCGGGACTGACGGCTTAACGTGCCCTCCGAAGCCCGGAAACGCGCATGAAATTTTTTTTTTTTTTTCGTTTTGGCTTAGTTGCATAGATCGCTTGCGTTCTACGCTATCCACCGGGCCATGCGCTCTTCATAGGTATTCATAGGTATACTAAAATAACTAAAACTATTTTTTTTACAAGTTTTGTCTGTCTGACTATCTGTCGGTCTATCTGTCTGTTTGTTCCGGTTAATCTCTGAAACGACTGGACCGATTTTGACGGGACATTCACTGGCCAGCTGATGTAATGAGGAGTAACTTAGGCTACCTACTTTTATTTTAGAAAAATACTATAACTAAAGTCCAAGCGGTCGAAGTCGCGGGCGGCCGCTAGTCGTAATATACAAGCAGGTCTTGTGGTTATAGAAGATACTGCAGCCCATGGACATCAGATCCAACATTAAAAAAGTTGGATTCCTGTTTGAGAATGTATGCAGTATTACTTCTTGAGCTTTGTAAGTGTACCTAGTCTGACTTATAACTTTAAACCGAAAAGCAAAGAAATAATATTACATCACGTATGACCTAAATGAATATTATAAAGCTGAAACCCCGTGTCTCGGAAAATACTGGTTAGAATTGAAAAATAATATTTTTTTTAATTTTATTTTGATTTCATTGATCGAGGAAGGTATAAAAGATCCCATAGGTACAACAAAATGTTTGATTTATTATTTCCCAGGGTCACATAACAGAATTAGAAAATAAAAAAGAAAAACAACGTTTAAAAGATATAGCTTTAATAAAGCTGTTTAAGAAAAACCAAAAAAGTGCCAAGAAAAATGAGATAATAGAAAAAGCCAAACAAATGATATTTGAAGATTCTTGTTATGGAAGACGATTGATCAGGTATGTATGTTGCCTAATTTAAGTTAACTTGGTTTATTAATTTATGTAATTAACATAGATTTCCATTTCAATAGCGCTCTATTAGAATCAAAAACTTTAGAAGAACGAGATATACAAGTAGAATTTCAGAAAAAACTATCGGATGAGGCGAAGGAAAGGGATAAAAACAGTAATCATTTGGGATGTTCTTTGCATAATCCCGTAGAAATGGAAAAGAAAGAAAAAGAACAAGCTATACGTAATCGAGAAAAAAATGAAGAAATAGCGAAAATCAATAAAGCAATGTAAGAAACGTTTCAATGTTGATGCTATAATATCAACTTATTAAAATTATAACAAGATAATTTTATTACCTAACAGGTATATGGCTAGAAATGAGTCAGACATTATTGAGAAAGAAAGACAAAGACTATGCATGATTCATGATTTGAAAGTAATGAAACAATTAATTGAACAAGAAACCACCGAAAAAGTAATGTATTGCACATAGAATACTGTTATTCTTTTATCGAAAAAAAATTATTTAATGTTTTTATTAATCTTTAAAAAATAAAAATTGCATTTATCTTTGATAGAGCCCAGTGCTTATCCAACCGAGCGAGCTCGTCTCCTAGCTGTTTCAGTTAAGGAATCAGATTTTCGTCATCTTTCAACTTGAACACTTTATACTTTGCGTGACTTTATTTTATTACTGCTTTACTATGATTTATTGCTAATATCTTGAAATTGTAATTATGCATTTAATATTTATAAAATGTTTAACGTGTTGCAAATTGAAATACTTCTTTATTAGTAATTATTGTAATCATTTATTGAATAAGTTAGGTAAACTAACGACTTGGGGTGGGTTATCTGTAATGTTAGTTTTAAACCTATGAATGAAATAAATAATAATTCTTCGGTGATTAAAGTTTCCCTGCAACTGAGTATAAAAGTAACTCATACACATTGCTGTCCTTGTGGTACACAAGTTAAATGCAAAGGTATTTTTCAAGCATGTATCCAGGTAGCTTACACTCTATTAGTGTGCCCATGACCTGCGAGTCTATCGAAGAATAAATTTAGCCACTCAGCAGGGTAATGTAGCCAGCGTTTTGGGTTCACTCCCCAAGGACAGTAATTTGGATGCTGCCTTTTATATTTTAATATGCAAATTTTAATTATTTTTTTTGTATAATATTTATACAAAGTAAATTTAACACCAAGCGCAGTCTACTGTGCCTTTTTATCATATAAATAAATTTTACCTCTGTATAGAACAACAAAAAGTTACTACTGAAACAAGATCTTGGAATAAGTATCGCCGATCGCAAAGAAGCAGAAGAGAGGAGAAAACAAAGAGAAATTGATGATGAACGTAGAGCCAAACAATGGAAAGATTACGAAGAGAGGAGAAATCGAAAGATAGATATGGTAGTGATGAGCACTTTTACTTTCTTTTCTTTGTTTGTCATCATACAGCAATTCCTTTTTAAAATTTTTACGTACAAGTATTTTTAAAGTAGGCACCTATATATATAACTGTAAAATATTTGTAGATCTACAAGAAGATAATATTGAATCCGTCACAATCTTCGAAAAATTATGAATTAATTGATAAATTAAAAAAAGAGGAAGCAGCCCGATACAATGAATTCGTCAATTTGGGCATAGCAAGACTAAAAAGTCGGTAAGACCAATTATTGTTCTGAGATGTTGACCATTGAGGCGGGTCAATGATCTCAACTCAAAAACTAAGTAGGAGATCGAATCATACGGAAATATAAATATTTTTGAAGTGAAAACTTCTTTAGCGGCGTTGTGCGTCAGGACACGTGGCCTGATCGAATATTCGTAAGACGGAGGGGTGACAGCTGATGACGGCTTGACTGTTTATACTTGTAAAATTCGTTTATATAAATATTCAAAACTAGCTGACCCCACGAACTCCGTATCGCGTTTAAATATTAAATAATAATAATAATGGATAGCATATAAACCTTCTCCGTGAAAAAATACATGTACATACCAATTTTCATAATAATCGGTCGAATAGTTTCTGAGGTCATATATACAAACATTACTTAACACCCCCGCAACCCCCCCTTCCGGGTGGAATTTCGTAAAATCCGTTCTTAGCTGACCTCTACTCGGCGAAAGGAATATTCCTACCAAATTTGAAGTCGGTAGGTCTTATAGTTCCAGAGATATCGTGATGAGTCAATATATGGGTGGAAATCTCTTATATAAGGTACTTGATACAAATAAGGCCTATGCTCAATTAAGGCCTGTGGTGTCGAAAAGTCGTTTAAAATACTTATAAATCAAAAATACTTCTCATATGAGTAGGTGATAGCTCCACGGATCGGTAAACGATGCGCGAGCGGCACGCACACGTTCACAGAGACAGAAGAGGCCTATTGTTTGTGACGGACGGGCGTTTTCATGGCGCGTTATTAATTTGTCGTAATGTCTATCGAGTTTAAATACGTTGTATGTATTTTGAAATTTTGTTTGAAATATTGAATACAAATCACAATATACTTCTTTAAAAAGGTAACTATGACTCTAAATTATAATTTTAAGTATATGCAATTTAAATACAACATGAACCATTCATGAAGTATGATGTACTAAATAAGGCCTAGCTTTTGTATTAGGCCTTATTTGTGACCTTAGGCCTTAATAGGAGTATGTTGAATTATAACTTTGTTATGTTTATTTACAGATTGATTATGTAAGTATGTCTCCTCCAAGATCAAAACGGGCTACGTGGTCCTAAGAAACCTTGAGAGTGGCCGTTAATGATGTACGTTGTGGCCGACTGTCGACTTACAAACCTTCTCGCGCAATATGGCGTTCTGAGAAGAACCATTACAAATCATCTGAAAAGTGGTGTTTTACACAAGAACTTAGGGAGAAACGCTGAATTAACGAAAGGACAAGATAAAGATTTCGTCAGCCGTATAATAAAATTTTCAAAAACAGGAATACCTTTGACGCCAAAAATGATTCGGGTTCAATTGAAATGATTGATATATCTTTTTTTATAGACGCATTTATATGTCCTAACTGTCACGAAAACTGATTCTTTGATTACCTTCAATAGTATTATATGTAAGACTGATTAATGTCCTAAGCAAATTATGCTATAATTATCTTCCAAGGCCTTATTTAGTAACCTTGTTTAATTAAGGCCATTCAAAATATTTTTATTTTTTTGAAATTTTGTTATATTTTTGAGAAAGTATGTTAATTTGATAATATTTGTTTGTACGAATAGTTTTTCTTTTGTGTAATTCTTATTTTTTTTTGTTAATATGAGACTTCAAGTCTGAATAGCAATTTAATCGAAATATTAAGTAAAATAACTTTAAAAGTTATGCAAGGATCTCATAGAAACACTCGATAAAAGGCGTAGAAATACTTATTTTTTATAGTTAATAGTTTAATAACAATATACCATTGATTAAAATATGTAGGCTTTGTTAAGTCACTCTGATTTAAAAAGGCCTAAGGCTAAGGTTCCAGAATTATCTCTGATTTAGTGTTTTTTGATAATATATTATAATTTTTTTTCTTAATTTCTTAAAATTAATAAACCAAAGAATAATACTATGCTTTTATTTTGAATTTTCTTCGAATATTTATCAAGATATGAGTGTTTTAAATTAGGTAGGCCTTATTTGTATCACTTACCTTATATTAAGAAGACTAGCTGTGCCCGCGACGTCGTCCGCGTAGGTAAAGACTTGTACAAAAGGCTTGATTAGAGTTGGATTATTTGTTCCTCCTCCTCCTTAGTCGTTCACTCTTGTCTTGTCAGAGTGGTCGTTGCTGATGAGGTTGCAATTTCGTTCGTGACCGCTTGCCCTCCACTGTCCCTTGGATTATTGTTACCTTTTATGAAATTACTTATGATAAAAAAGTTCATATTATTATGTTGAGTAGATACATTCTTCCTGAGTCCTTACAATCTTACTGTACTCCTCTTATAATCGACTTTTCAGTCGTTATCATCAGTTTCTCTTTACAAATTAAACGTACTATAATAGCCTGTTTATAAAGTGTTTAGATAGTACTGCTGTGCCCGCGGAAAGGATCATTATAATTAAATAATTTGTGCTGCAAATAATGCATAGATTCATTATTATCATGTAACTTAAATATATTGCAGAAAGGTGGTGAAATGTCTACGCTATGTCAGGCGTGGTTAGTAGTTGGTTAGTCAAATTCTTGGTTGCTTACACGTTGGTTGCAATTGTCGTTAACATACTGTCGTTCATACTCAATGGAGGTCTTTTGAGCGATTTAAAACTTGCGACAGCAGTTAGGCCACTAACAATGAAGACGTCATCAACCTGAATTGGAGCAGCGTGAGAGGATCAGGCCCTACGCGATTAAGAGTCAATTGGTCCTATTAACAACCCTTCACACAGCATCAGAAATAAATATATCGATTACTAATATTATTCTGGGCGTGACCACCATGCCGTGCAGCTGCCGTGACGCTTTAGCATATTAGTATAACACCAGTGCCAGTACTGCGTGTGTATGTAATAGCTCTTATTAAATTAACCACTGAAAACGTCTGCTAATTTCTATAACATTTTTTTATTAGACCCGCGGCAATTGCTTATTCGTTTATTCGAAATCACTTTTTTTATAAATAAACCGAACAAAGAGGCAGAAAGGCCGCGTGGTTAAGCGATCACTGTCGCCTATGGAAACGGGCAACCCCAGCGGAGCCACCCGAGCACTGCCGGCTTTCAAGAAGAGCTTTCTTTACAGCTTTCTTGAAGAACCCTATGTCAAAGTCCACTGGAAATGCCTCAGCTGGAAGGTTGTCCCATAACTTACACATCCGTTCAAATATCAAAAGGAGCGTGCAAAGCGGCCTGTGGAACTTTAACCTTCGACTGGTGGTGTAATCATGATATGGAGACGTAGCTATCATTTTGAAAAGAACACTCAGCGTAGTAAAGTCGGTAGAACACTTTGATTTTTTTACGTTTCACACTGATAGCGCCAGAGTAGGGGAAAATATACACTGTGTAATGGGTACCATGCGACACACAGAGACAGAAATACAAACACTTAAACCGAGAACAGAAAATTAAACTCATCATTCAAATTTCTGCTTCGCCGGGAATCAAACTCGAGACTACGCATGAGTGAGGGATTTTGGGGGGGGGGGTCATGTCCCCTGTCTCTGGGACCGCACCTGCGCGAGTCGATAATTATTATTGTCTATTAAATAAGGTCGATACCAATAATATGTGGATGTAACCACCGCGCCGCGCCTCCATAATGCTCTACCACAATGAGTACAATATAAGCGCCAGTTCCAAAGCTCTGTGTTGTTAATTTTTTATTAGATACTTTATTAAGTAAATATACTCGTAATTAATTATTTGAAATAATCTCCACCTATCCACTTTGTAATAGCGTTATTGGGTAAAATAATGATTATGTAACACCACCTGTAAATCTACCTGTAAAAAGCAATTAAATATGAATAAATGAATAACAACGACATCTATCGTATAGCATGTAAACTAAATTGTCGATATACCGAATTTGCAACAGATCACTAAATAGTTCTGAATGTGAACATAGATGTCGGCAGTAGCCTCGTTTTGTTAAGGTTTTGTACATTTTGTATTGAGGATTTCTTTAAATATGTGGTGATATGATATGTATGGTTTTTTTAAATATTTAGAGATGAAATCTAGCATAAGTGTTTGAAAACTTGCTATCAGAATATTACTTGTGGTGTGACCGCTCGCATTAACTTTATTATAGCGAGCAGGTGTTCATCCATTTCATCATTCTTGAAATTGACGTAACTTTTTTGTTTGTGAAACGATTTAAATAAAACAAACCCTAAATGTTAATCCAAAAAAATACCAATACTTCAGTGAAAACCGCATCCTTCTACGTTAAGCCGTTCCTGAGATTAGCGCGCACAAACGAACAGATAAACAGACAAACAGACAAACAGACA
This sequence comes from Pyrgus malvae, assembly GCA_911387765.1. NCBI lineage: Eukaryota > Metazoa > Arthropoda > Insecta > Lepidoptera > Hesperiidae > Pyrgus > Pyrgus malvae. Next base: position 17,241,058 of record OU426962.1, read on the forward strand.
ATAATTCTAAAAATCATTGTTTTGGGTTCTATTACGCTAATAAATAGCCCTAGTGACAGTTTTTTTCAAATATCTTCAATGTACAGAAACGGACTTGTTACAGATTTATTATATGTATAGATATGAACATTGAACAAAGTGCATCTATTAATGAAAAAAGTGACGAAGAAATAGTGAAAGAATGAGTGAGTACTTTATAAAAATACTAGATGGAAAACCTACTGAAAATACTAGATGAAAAATAATACTGATAATAAAAGAAATTCGTGCGAAATTATTTCCTAATCATTCCAAAATATCAAAAATGCACAACGTTAAAACTTGAACATTTAACTTCTGCGCCGGCACTACCGGAGTGCAACCCGTTGTTTTTTTCTCTATGGATTTAACTTAACAAATTATTTTAATTACGGTATTTATTATTTATTTTGTGTTAAGTATATAAAATAAGTTTATTTTAAGAGTGAGAGTATATTCTATTGGTTGAAGGTAAGTGAAAGATTTTCATTTTGATGGACCACGTTTGCAATCAAAATGAAATTTTCGTCGATCCATCTCAGTCAAGCACCCTGCATAATCCTTTATTTTTACAATTGTGAAATAAGGGTTAATGTAAACAATAGCACAAAATATATAGACAATAGAGTAAAATAATAACATTTTAGAGAATTGGCCCAAGAACAGGAAGACAAAAATAAGAGTCAAAATAAACTTAAAGTCGACAAACTGCTCATGGAGTCAAACAAGAAGATTGCATTGTTGAAAATAAACGAAAGAAATCAAAAATTATCCATTTGCGATAAACAATGCCTGATACCGAAATGTAAAAATACTCGTAAAATCAATACGGGTCATAATCAAGGTAAGTAAGAAATTAATATTAAAGTTAAAACCATAGATTTTTTTATGACTTTGACTGTACATTATTCTTAGTCTAAGCTTTGACTACTAAGTATACGTAGTACATATAAAAAATCTATAGTTAAAAACTTAGACTAAGAATAATGTGTACGTTAAAAACAACTTTTTTAAAACAAGCATTTATTGAAATTGTCAATCGATTTTAAAAGAAAATATCATATGATCTACGTACGTAGGTACGTAGGTACGTAGGTACAGGTAGGCTAATTTCGGTAATTCCCGCCGTAATGTCAAAATTATTTAAAAAATTACTTATATGCTTATTCAAACAAAATAACCACTTGAAAGGCTGCACCCCTTTTTGCGTCTCACAGTTGTCAGGGGTCTCACTCGATATGGGTATGGCCTGGAGCTTACTCCACCACGCTGCTTCGATGCGGGTTATGCCAGCCCCACACGTAACGAAAAATCGTTCGAATCGAATCGATTTTAGACTGTACAGATAAATCGAACGCCCCTAGTGCCTCCACACGCCACCGATATCTGCGTCGATCGTCAGGTTTCCGCAGAAGTTCACACAATAAACATGTCATCCAAGATGGAAAATGATGTCGTGCTGTTGGGCCTAATTATGTGCTTAAAGAATAAAAAGTCGAGAAGCATATATATACTGAGAAATAAAACATCAGTTAATTTACAACGGCTTTTTTTTTATAAATAAACCTAACATAAGGCAGACGGGCCGCGTGGTGTTAAGCCCGGTGGTGAGCCGCCCGAGCATTGCCGGCTTTGGAGGAGAGCTTATTTTACAGCTTTCTTGAAGAACCCCATGTTATAGTCCACTGGGAATGCCTCAGCTGGAAGGTTGTCCCATAACCTACACGTCCGTGGTAAAAAGAAGCGTGCAAAGCGGACTGTGGAGGACCGCCACGAGTCCAGATGGTGCCGGTGGAACTTAAACCTTCGTCTGGTGGTATAATCATGGAATGGTGATGTAGGCATCAATTTGAAGAGTTCCTCGAAGCACTCACCATAGTAAAGTCGGTAGAACACGCAGAGCGAGCCTATGACCTCCGTGACGTAGTGGGTGATGAGCCGACTGCGAAACGTGAGGTCGTGGGTTCGATTCCCACCCAGGACAAATATTTGTGTGATGAACATGACTATTTGTTCTGTGTCTGGGTCTTAATTTATCTATTTAAGTATGTATTTAGAATTATATAAGTATGTTTATCAGCTTTCTGATTACCATAGTACAAGCTCTGCTTAGTTTGGAATCAGATGGTGTTGTGTGAATTGTTCAAAGACATTTAAGATTTATATTTAAGATATGTCTCTTCGCAAGCTAAGCGGTTCTAGCCTGTCAGTCAATCTTGGGTCGTTGACGATTCGGACTGCGCGCTTTTCAACGGAGTTAAATGGGTGTAGCTGGTACTTAGGTGCTCCTGCCCAGAGATGGGAGCAGTACTCCATGTGGGGTCTGACCTGGGCCTTATATAGCGTCAGGAGTTGCCCCGCAGTGAAGTACTGCCTCGCTCTGTTGAGGACACCAAGCTTTTTGGATGCCAATTTGGCTTTGTATTCCAAATGACTACGGTACTGCACTTTACTCGTAATATCAACTCCCAAGATACCGACGCATTCACCGACGATGAGCGCGGTGCCCTTGAACTGGGGCGCTATAACAAATGGGGTTTTTTAGCGGTAAACGCGCAAACTTGTGTCTTCGTGAGGTTAAACTCGACAAGGTTAAGTATATTATTGCATAAAGCGCGCTTTGCGTGATTCGCACTCCCGCGCAGCACGCACAGCGGGGTCCGAGACGACTGCCGTACTATGAGCGAGCGATCACGACCTCCGACGAACGATTTATCTAATGAAATTTGTATATGAAATGAAATGAAATTCGCCGCCCAGGAAATAGTATGGGGCGGGCATTAGTGGCAAACACCCTGTCGGATGTTTAATTCGCGCATTAGGCCTCCGAGAAGGTTCAAACACTTTTCAACACACCTATCAATGTGTCCTCCGAAGCACAGAAACACGCATGAAATTTTTGCTACCAGCGGTCAACCATATCAACCCCGACCGCACCCGTTTGGATTAGCTGTATTCGCTGCGTTCGATCGTTACTTGGCTAGTACCTACTCATATCTCATAGTGGTACCCTATTTCCTGAACCAGTTCCGGGGCAGACTGTATCCAGCGGTGGCACTAAATGAACCTAAAAAGAGTCTTAGAAAAATATATTATAGAATATAATCTTTTATCTTACAGTTCCTTCGCCTACCCAGAATAGCACCGAAGTGAAAAATACAAAACCTGGATGGAGTGGCAATTCCGCTGCACACGCGTACTTCGCGAGAGAGGCCAACGAAATCTTACAACAATGCCGATATAAGAACATGGTGCGAAAAGTAGTTGACGTAAGTGCTTTGACTGTACCCTGAACTGAAAACTTAACTACTTACTGCAAATTCATCCTCCAACTGCAAACTCATCTCCCAACTGTAAACTCACCTATTAACTGCAAACTCCGCAAACAAGGTTTTGTTTTGGGAACAGCTATACTAAGAATATTTTTTATCTAAAATATACATACATTTAGACCACAGTTATTGTAATGAAATAGTCATTATTGTGCATAAATCACAGAGAAAACGAGTTGCGCATTATTTGGAACTCCGTGGCTTTGTTTAAGGAAATCTCGTCGGTAATGATAATTTCTCTGTAAACCTTAGAGCATCACAGGTATATGACACCCGTCAGAAGAGTGGCCTTTACGGGCGAACCCCTCGTCCCAAACGTGCATGTAGAATGTGACTTCTAGTTATATACAACTAGTGTGTGTGTCAGTGTCAGAGTTGTCGGTGCATAGAAAATGACGTTCCTTGTTAATTGAAATTGACATATTGAGAAATGTATGCGTTTGTAGCGATGAAAGAATATTTGTGAATGTGTGTGACAAAAGTAAAATGTGTGCGTTCTTCCCCCGGCACCAGATTTGGCACAAAAATTATGTATCGAAGTGAGGCGCAATGCCCTCTCCACTGACGGGTGAGTCAGCTCAGTACCTTTGATGCTTTAAGCTGTAAACGGTTCAAAAGCGTACACACAAAAGTGCATTACACATCACTACCACAAATACCACGGTACAAAGAGCGCCTACTACAACCAGAGCCGATCGGACTTCGTAAAATAGAATATCAATACCATTGACTACGAACAACAACCGGCAACTGTGTCTGTTCGAAGCTACAGGACACGACTGTGACGGTGTGCCGTGTCGACTTCAGATGAAACAAAAAAGCAAAGATGTAACTTTGCAAACAACAATTAGGGTCCGGGGTCGTAAACGAAATTGTTCATTATACTCGTATTGTGTTCATCGATCATTTTCAGTCAAGCACAATTCAGCACTTTGATTGTGAATTTTTATATTTTTTCCATGTTCCACCAGCAAAGCGAGGTTTAGTTTTGTTGTCTGTGTGTGCGTATGCGAGGTGTAGTTCAAACCGGCGTCACATTGTTGTTTGCAATAATTTATCTTTACTTTTATATTTGATCTGAGATGTCGGCAACAAAAGCTGTCTACGTTTGCTGTTAGTAGGTTTAATTTGCTTAATTCTTTATGAAAGAATTTATTTTCCTAAAAACCTAAAATGCATTATTATCTTTTTACAGGACTACCGAAGACATAACAACCTGAATACGGAAAGTTTGCCTATTGCCAATTATTTTTAGCTCTTGCTATATAATATTGTGAGGGGTAAGGTAGCAAAATTACGAAATAAAAGTAACAACTCGACAATCATTATACTAGAATTTATTTTATACTAGATGCATATTTACAAAACCAGTCCTTAAATTCAAATTTCACGTTTAATTGCGTTTAAACAATTAGATTGTTACATTTCTGATAGTAAATCGTCTTCCAACACTGTTATGCTTACATACAAAATAAATAACTTCATATCACATGTACATATACAGTCAGATGCAAGAAAAGCCAACAAAGATCGTTGAGGAATACATCAATACATCCAACTGTATGGGGTGCATTTCTGAAGTATTTTCTTCGTAAAAATGATTGCAGAAAGGCAAATTTAAGTTATATCTAAGCTAAATCCATAACTGCTTTCGCTTGACAACTAAAATAAATAATGCTTTAGCACGATTATAATAATAAGTAGTTTTTTTTTAAATTTAGACATTTTTAATCTGTAGTTCTTAAGCGAAAGCAGCATAGGGCGTCAGAGTTTGTTTATTTCTTAAAATCAATCAACACACAAATACTCATTCTATATTCAGTTTCCTTTACGATTTTAATACTTTTGAGGCGTGTTACTTCTTTACGATAGTGTAAACTTAACCTTAAAGTTGCTAAATTACTGTAATAATTTAATATCAGCTATAAGTTTGAGTTAATCGATTAATTAATATAGCACAAAATCGATAAATAATCGATTACGAAAACGATTTTACACAATTAAATTATAATGCGAATGAATCGATTACTATATAGATTAAACTTTTATGTCAACTAAAAGTTTAAGTTGATCGATTGATTATAGGTACTTAGTATGACAGATAAAATCGATTATAAAAACGAATTAATACACTTGATTACAGAATTATCAATTGCTACATCGACAAACCATTAATGTCTAAGACATTACGATAGATCTTAAATACAATAGAGGATAATATTATGATCGAGTGAAGTTGAGTATAAGTGTGTTGCAAACAGCTTAGTAAGGCGACTGCTTCTGCTTGAGGACGGCCTGCACGCACTTGGCCATGGTGGGGGAGGCGCGCGAGATCGAGTCGGTCATGAAGAAGTCCTCCAGCTGCTTCAGCTTCACGTCCAGCTTGCCGGAGATCGGCTTTTGTTGGCTCTGAAATATAACACATTAATCAGTCGAAAAATATTTTTAAAAAGTTTTATTGTTAAGTTAGAGATAACTTAAAAAAGATCGATTAATTTAATCGAGATATAAAGAACACCTAGTTATCCATTTAGGTTACTATAGTTACCAATAGGTTACTACAGTTACAAGGTACTACAGTTATGAGAAAGTAATGATAATAATTAATGAGCTAGCAGTCACTCGTCAGTTATTATAGTTACCAGCAGGCAACTATAGTAACTGACGACTATTTGGCAGCAACTTGGGTAGTGCATACAGAGTAAATAAATTTAATTCAACGCATACGTACACAACTTTGGTAAACCAGCATTCACGATGTAAAACAATTTTATAATATAGCAGATGAGGTATAATGTGGTCGTTGGAACACATGGAAATCTACATCAACACAACAACCTCATACAAGGCACGAGTTTTGTATAAGATTTAAGCATTAGAGTTGTGATAAATAATATGATAAGAAAACACAGCTGGTTGGCTGCAACTCTTTTTAGTTTTAGGCACGGTTCTCCCCCAAATATTTGGGATGCCTGGAGCTTCCTCCATCACGCTGCCCCAATGCGGGGGGAGGCACCCTGCTACACAGGGCAAACTGTGCAAACCTGCGCCAGCGCCCTGGCTTGCGCGAAGAAGTTGTTCTCCTGCACGTCGCCGTACGCGACGAGCGCCGGGCTGAGCTCGCCCAGCCGCTCTCGGATCTCGTCCAAACTGTCGTACGGCAGCCGCGTGCCCACCACCTCCGAAAGCGCCCTGCGAAATGAGGATATACATATTTTTAATCAAACAATAAGGGCTATACAATGCATTTTAATTTTACATATAGTTTTTTAGTGTGTGCTGCCTCCCTTAATACTGGGCACAAGAAGCTTAAATTTGGTATGTATTAAAAAAAAACAAAAAAAAAACTCTCCTCTTTAAGACTGCTTGAGAAGAGTGGGGAAGGGCTACAAGAGGATCTATTGTGGATTAAAAAATTGTCACACCCTCCTAAGGGAGAAATCCCCCTACTTAATATGAAATTTTTAAAAATCTATCACAATGATGATGTTCACTTTACTTAGATAACGATCCCTTACAACGCTGGTAAAACCGTAGATTACAGCTAATATTGGTAGCATAACATTTTATATCACCGATTGACCGGTTTCTTCATTTACGCCACGATTGCAGAACGACGTGTGCATCGCCGTATCAACAATGATATAATATATTAGGTCCTTACATATGAAATTGCTGTTCAGTATCAAAAAAGTGAAACAGTTTTTTATATCAAATTATTATTTAATCAATCGAAGTATGCGCCGTTTTTATCGATACACATTATATACTACACAGGATACACACAGGGAGATCATTGGTTCCTTTGAAATAAAAACCTGGGAGGGAGAAGGGTCTATGAACTATTTGAAGGCAGTTTTGACTGCCTTCTCAGATATTTGAATTTTTTTCCTTGCTAAAGGTTATCCAAATTTTGAAAATAGTGGTATTCGGTTAGAGCAAGATCTGGGGAGTATGGTGGGTGACGCCGAGGTTGCAGTCGCAGCTTCTCTAACATGGCGACCGTTTGATGTGCAGTGTGTGGTCCAACGTTTTCCTGCAGTTTCCTGCGTCTTCCAGTAGTGGGCTACAGCAATTCACCACTCTCGCTTGTGTAATAGCGAGTTTTTGTTTGCAATTGTTGGCAATACAAGTCTGCAGTAATCGTCTGGCCTGATTTCAAGAAGCTGTAGTGGATAACACCAGCACTGGTCCACCAAACACTAAACAGAAACTTTCTTTTGGTCAGTTTTCACTTAGGACAAAGTTTTGCAGGTTCTCCGGTTAAGCCACTGTGATCATCGCTTCCGGTTGTCGTACAGGATCCATTTCTCATCACAAGTCACGATACGGTTCAAAATCGTCTCATTATTGTGACGATTGAGCAAAGAAAGTATGTTCGTTTGCTTCAGACAATTCGTGCATTACCAACTTCAAGTTTTTTGACTTTTCCAATTTGGCGCAAATGAATAAGTATCCTTTGTCACTTACGCCGAAGGCTGCTGCTAATTCAGAAGTAGTTTAAAATGGATCTGCGTCCTCTATCGCCCACTATCGCCTTCAATTCTTCGTTAGTCACTTGAATATCAGATCATGCATGAGACTCATTGTGTAGGGGCGGAAAGTGGGGGACTCACCGAGATTGGAGCGATGGTAGGCTGCCCGGGACGCGCCACGTGCTTGCAATCGGGATGACGATTAGCGTCGTACACTACACACTGATTGATACCGAATACACCTTCTATTTGTTCCACACACAGCTAGGTAATTACTATTAACTCTTGAGTCCGAGGCGAAGAGGAATGTGCTGAAAGTCCGCTTTACAACACTGAACAAAATGGCCGCGACGGCGCTCACGGCGGGGTGATGGGAGCGGTGTGCAGGCACGATACGTTCGGGTCGTTGACCGACGCGGGCTCACCTTACGACGGTTCTGAGCAGACTCATGTGTTTTATTCGTTCACTCCGCGGCGCGTTGTAGTGCGCGCGAGCAGACGAAGAACGGAATGAATGACGTCACGCTACTGGCGTGAACACATTGTGTAAATCGAAATATCCAGAACGGAAACGTTGAAAATAAAAGGCACAGTTCGTTTGGTCGAAAAATCTATCAAGAATATAATAATTTGTTGTAGATCTCAATAAAAACTTTCAACGAAAATTGGTTCGAACGAAATATAGTACGCAGTTTTTGAGATATAGTAAATTTTTAAAACCGCAAATATAACTTTGTCGTTCTTACAAACACTATGAAAAACAATGTTATTTTTGCTGACGAAAAATAATAATGCTTGCTACTACGGAACCCTTCATGGGCGAGTCCGACTCGCACTTGGCCACTTTTTTATTTTACTAACATAAGGTGGACCTAATACAAGCAGGACGCTCACCGGATGATCTTCCAGTCCTCGCGCGCCTTGCCGGGCGGCGTGACGGCGACCAGCGTCTGCTGCGCGCGGCCCTCGGCGTTCACGTACGTGGCGCGCTTCTCCGTGTACGCCGCGCCCGGCAGCACGACGTCCGCCATCGCCGCGCCCGCGTCGCCGTGGTGACCTGTCGTAACAAAAATATAAGTACCCTCATAGGCTAACTTTTTTTAACACGTGGAGTTCCGTAGTGAAATGGCAAAAAGAGTGGCCAGGTGCGAGTCGGGCACAGAGTTTGTGAAGGCTTGTAAAATAAGAGCACGTATAGTTAGTAGATTGGCTCTAAATAAGATTTGATAACTTTTTGACAATGCGAGCTATAGGATCTTGTCTTACCAACATCCATACTGGATAATGTTATAAAAAGATGAAAGTGTATTACTATGTTTGCTTTTTTGTCTAACGGATTGGCCTAATCTTTTCGTAAAAAGATGTCGGGTGGAGGTAACTATAGGCTACTTTTAATTAATACGGGTAAAATATCACATCCTGTGCAGAAAAACGTGTAGACGACGCGGGCGGTAAGCAACTTTTAAACACACCCTGGTAGATGACGACGGCGTCCTTGGGCAGAGCGTCGCGGGAGACGACGCCGGCGTCGGCGCCCAGCAGGTACACCACCTTGGGCGCGGCCTGCAGCGCCTCGCGCACGCCCGCCTTGTAGCCGATGTCCAGCGCCGCCACCTGGGATGCCGTACGTTGGAGTACGTTCAGCACCTACAAAAATAATAGAGCTTGGTTATTATTATTTTTCCTAATCCTTTTATGACCCACTGTTGAGAGGGATTCAGGTCATAATCACTTAAGTCACACTAGTTGGTGGTGGGTGGACGTTAAAGGTGTTTCACCCAGATAGTATCGGTTTATAAAATATATTAATCTCAGAAAAACGTTTCGAATGAATAAAAAAACTGACAATTAGTAGCTTATTAGCAGTAAAATTTCAAGCAGAGATACGTAAACGATTAGACACCCCCATACCTTCCAGTTCTTATCCTCCAGCTTGTCCTGCAAGCGCAGAGCCAGCTCCTGCGTGTAGGCCAGCAGCGCCTCGCCCTCGGGCGTCTTCAGCTGGTCGGCGCCGAGGATAACGACGGGCCGCTTGGCGCTCTCCAGTCGCTTCATCACCTCGTGGGATGACGAGCCGGTGGCCAAGTCCTTCACCACCGATGCCGAGTCGCCGACGTGCTGTGGAACATATCTTTTTGTACAACCCGGTCACAACATTAAATTATTTAAGAAAAGTTTGTTTTTTCGTTTGAACGCGCCAATCTCAGAAACGACTGGTTCGAAAAGATTTTTTTTTTGTGTTTAATGGTTCACTTACTGAAGCTATATATAGGGGGAAAAAACTAAAGTCCGTGGTATTGTTAAAGTATGTGGTATTGTTGTGTTCTAAGCTATTTTTAATATAATTAATTTTCTTTTAACACTCACTCTTGTATATAAATATGATAATAATATTAATATTATATATATAATAATATTCATATGTTTATAAATTATATTTAATAAAAAATATGTCCCATAGAATTATCAGATCGGTGAAGGTCGATCTTACACCCCTCCTCTATTATCTTACGAATTTTCGATCAGGCCACGTGTCCTGACGCGAGTTTAACATTTTTTACCCATCCCAATAAAAGTGCACAACGCCGCTAAAGAAGTTTCCACTTCAAAAAAAGTGGTTGAAAACGTACCATGTACTCGTAAGTAAGGTCGACTTTAGGTCCCACGAGAGCGATGTCAGTCTCCTTGTGCACGAACGCCTTACGGATGCGTGCGTTGAGCAGGGGCGCTTCGAAACGTACGTTCGTGCCGATCAGAAGGACGAAGTCGGCGTCCTCTACGTCTGTGGACAGATTATTGATTATTGGATTTATTGTAATTGATTAATTTGTCTTGTGTTTTGAACTGATAATGATAGGCTAAACTGAAGTCTTTCTTCAAGTTTTTTCTTTTTACGGTTGTTATTGAGGCAGACGCATGGTAAGAAATTAAATGTATTTTGAACTGAGAATAATAGGCTAAACTGAAGTCTTCTTTCAAGTTTTATCTTTTTATGGTTGCTATTGAGACGGACGCATGGTAAGAAATTAAATGTATTTTGAACTGAGAAGGATAGGCTAAACTGAAGTCTTTTTTCAAGTTTTTTTTCTTTTTACAGTTGTTGTTGAGACAGACGCATGGTAAGAAATTTAAAAAAAGTATTTAATTTCACAGATATAAAAAAATAAAACTCTGTTTAATAATGTCGACCGCGGTGAGGAGTAAAATTGGCGACCGCCTCTTCATATTCCTTGCGCGTATTCGTGCTTTGTAGGATACTTTAAGCCATCGATCAGGGTTGTTATTGACAAAGTTTGCCTTTCTGTTTCAACTCTCTTTCTTGCGGGTCTGTTGGAAGAGATTCCTATTTAGGAATGAGCGGTACCCCTGTACTCTTTTTCTTTAATCTACTATTTTATGCTTTGTTTGTGTGTGTAGAAATAAAAAAAAAGATTTAACAACCTTGTCTGAGGCCTTACGGGCATTCTGAAAATAGGCATCAGCGGGTTTTCTACTAACCCGTAACTCCAACAATTGGGGTTGAAGCACCACCAGTTAATTTATCGAGAAAGATACGTAGCCAGCAATGAGATGCAACTATGGTTGCTATTTAAGAAACTCACTAGCGATCTTGGTGTTGAGGAGGTAGGAGGAGCGCAGGTCGGTCCCCGAGCCGGACAGCGGGAAGTCCTGCTCCGTGCACACCGCCTCCGAGCCCAGCCGGTTGGCGAGGTCCTTCAGCGCCGCCAGCGACTCCGCGTCCGCGAACTCGCCCGCTACCACCAGCAACTGTAAATAAATAATAAATAACGTTTCCTACTCATCCCCCAGTAGGGTCACCTGTGTCGTGGGTACAATTGACTAAAGATAGAAACACAAACACCCAGGACCGAAGATTGAAGTTTGAACTCATTATTCCAATTTCTGCTTCGCCGGGAAACGAACCCGGGACCAGGCGCGGTTGCAGCCTTCAATTTTGGGGACCCTCCCGCCAAGAAATTTTGGGGGGATCACTACGAAATTTGGGGGGCCGAGGTGTCCCAAATTGGTTTGTTTCACCTTCATCTACGCATGACTGATGGATTTGGGGGGTCATGTCCCCTAGGACCGCGCCTGCCCGGGACCCTCTGATCGGCAGTCTGGTATAGTAACCATTGCGCGACACGGGTCGTCGAAAACTGTGATGAAAAAAGGATTTCAGCCGTGAGTAATATGGCGATGGCCGAGTGGTAAAGACCGCGGTCTCCGACACGGAGGTACCGGGTTCCAATCCTCGACGCCCACCTCTGACAAAAACAAAGTAACATTTGTGTGCGCATTTGGTGGACTTTGGCCCAAAATCCCTCTCAATTGTGAATGGAGGGAGACATAAAAACGACCAACAACCAGCAGTGGGACATAAAAACGATTGAAAAAAAAACAATAAAGCCACGGTAATAATAATAACTCACCCATGCTCACACTAGGATTCCCTGTGTTATGGGTATCATAGACAAAGATAGATACACAAACAGCCAGACCGAGAACAAGAATTTAAACTCATTCAAATTTGTGCGACGTGCACGAGTGTATAAGCACAGTGGCGAAAAATCAGCAATTTTAAAAATGCCCACTATGTAAAATCTATGCAATTTTTTTTTTGTCAAAACTATTTAATAATTACTATTTATATTTATCTATACATATCACTAAGTAAACCTTACAGACTAAGTAGCCTAATGTGTTTTCTTAGTTCTATTTTGCACATATAAATCAACCTGTTTTGCGAAATTCTGCAGGTGACGAATAAAATACGTCCAAATTTTATTTAGAGGATAGTGCACCATTTCAACATCTTAACTAGTGGTGACTGTCGCATCGATACTAATTTACAGCATGGAACTGTTTTCAGTTCCGTTCAGTTTCGTGTCGCCTCGCACGAAGATAACTATCAAAAACACTCAACGATACTATAGATAGTAATGAAGGATTAAAAACTACTCCTCTAATCAAATTAAATACTAACAGGTCTAGTATATACCAAGTAAAAAAGAAGTTGGATATATATGTGTGAAATCTTCCCCGAAAATCTCTGGATTCAAACATAAAACTCTTACCCTGCCCTGGCAGTCTCTGAGCGCCCTCGCAGCGGCCACGATGGCGTCCTCCCACTCAACTGGCGTGAGGTTGCCGCGGCTGTCCGCCAGCATGGGCGTCACCAGCCGCTGCCGCTTCAGGCCGTCGCACGCGAACCGGGACTTGTCCGACAGCCATTCCTCGTTGATTTCCTGCATTACAAAAAATGGTCAACATACAAAAAAAAGAAAGAACCCAACGCATTTATAAACACTTTTTGAAGGAGTTTAATAGTATTTTGGCAAAGGGAGATCTCCCGCCGGGCGAGGTGGTGATGCCTGGGGAGCGGCCGCGCTCCAACTGACTCAATTCGGAGCTTGTATATATGGTAGGATCTAGGATATTCCGAAAACTTCGATAGCGTGATTCAGGAATACCCGTGGTACCATCTCTTGATGAGTAGCGGAAGGTCGCTACATCACCCCCTGCTCAGACTGGAGGTCGATAACTTCTATCCATGCTTGAGTAATCTTCGCTTACGCGCCTTGAATGCCCTCTATCTGCGGTGAGTCGAGATGTGAGGGTGCAGACCTTGTGTCGCCCTCTGTTCCCGGTGAGTCGGGATGTGAGGGTGTAACGAAGTGTGGAGAAGCCCTCTATCTTCGGTGAGTCGAGATGTGAGGGTAGGTTGGAATGTGGAGGCGAGTAGAGTGGGTACTCCAGCCGTCCACGACTTCGCAGGAGGTAGCTGGATCAGGATCAGGAAGCGTTATCACGATGCGCTGCAATGACCCTGACGAGCTGCTGAAGTGATGCTGCAGTCCATCCAGGGAGTGAAGGTGCGACTGATGAAGGTCAGAAGGGACGTATTCTTGTCCGGGGTCACCAGTTTGGCAAAGGGAGATCTCCCGCCGGGCGAGGTGGTCATGCCCGGGGAGCGGCCGCGCTCCAACTGACTCAATTCGGAGCTTGTATATATCGTAGGATCTAGGATATTCCGAAAACTTCGATAGCGTGATTCAGGAATACCCGTGGTACCATCTCTTGATGAGTAGCGGAAGGTCGCTACATCACCCCCTGCTCAGACTGGAGGTCGATAACTTCTATCCATGCTTGAGTAATCTTCGCTTACGCGCCTTGAATGCCCTCTATCTGCGGTGAGTCGAGATGTGAGGGTGCAGACCTTGTGTCGCCCTCTGTTCCCGGTGAGTCGGGATGTGAGGGTGTAACGAAGTGTGGAGAAGCCCTCTATCTTCGGTGAGTCGAGATGTGAGGGTAGGTTGGAATGTGGAGGCGAGTAGAGTGGGTACTCCAGCCGTCCACGACTTCGCAGGAGGTAGCTGGATCAGGATCAGGAAGCGTTATCACGATGCGCTGCAATGACCCTGACGAGCTGCTGAAGTGATGCTGCAGTCCATCCAGGGAGTGAAGGTGCGACTGATGAAGGTCAGAAGGGACGTATTCTTGTCCGGGGTCACCAGTTTGGCAAAGGGAGATCTCCCGCCGGGCGAGGTGGTCATGCCCGGGGAGCGGCCGCGCTCCAACTGACTCAATTCGGAGCTTGTATATATCGTAGGATCTAGGATATTCCGAAAACTTCGATAGCGTGATTCAGGAATACCCGTGGTACCATCTCTTGATGAGTAGCGGAAGGTCGCTACAGTATAATGTAAGCTTTCTCTGTATGCTTGGCTGAAAAGGATCAATACTGAAATACGTGATTGAAATATACTCCTTCACCATGGTTCAAGTGATAAATTTGGTTAAGTCAAATTTCTTAGGCAACAGTGTGCTGCTATACTATTTTTACTCTAGGTAAAACACAAGTAAATTAATATTGCTTCAGTTTATGAAATGAAAACTACCCAAATGAACAATGCAAACTCAAGTTACCTAAATAAAACTTGGTATGTTAAAGTTTAAGACAAATATTTGCAAACCAAGCAGAGTGTTACTTGGTTTGTGTGCAATATATATCTTGGTATAATTAATAAGTAATTAATTTTACCTCATTGGTTCTAGGAAGAATACGCAGCACTTCATTGGTACGTGTCGCGACAACAATGTTGCTACCCAATGGGTCGAGTACATCTACTGAATCAATCTGAAACAAGTGTTCATGTTAATCTATATGCATGGACAAGTACATATAAAAGCAATCAGACCAGTCAAAAGCGCATTAAAGCACTTTTGTAAAGTACATACAACTTTCAATCTAATATTGACATAGTAAGCATTGAGAAAGTCGAAATTGATTACAATGACTGCACTGCTCAAATTTGCTAAAAATGCTTGAAGCTTGGAGAAACAAGATGGTATATCTTCTAATTTCAATTGATTCACTTACCCTCCTGGTCTCCCAGGGTCGAGCGGCGAAGCCGTAGGGCTTCGAGGTAAGGGCTCCTACAGGGCACAGGTCAATAATGTTGCCAGACAACTCAGACAGGAACATTTTCTCCACATAGGTTCCAACCTGCAAAGATTAGGAAGTCTAAAGTTGGAATTAGTTTATTCTTACAGCACTAATGATATGAAATTTAATTTTTTCAGCTTTTTGTAATTTTTCCTGATAAATCAATCAGATCAGGTTTATTGGCAGTAATAATGCCAATGAAAGGCTTTACTATTGTTATCTTTACCAGGTGCAGTAGCAGCCTTCAATTATGGGGGAGTCTCAAAGAAATTTTGGGGGGAATAGGTGTCCCAAATTGGCTTCTGCATGACTGATGGATGTTGGGGAGTGGGGGGTTGGTCATGTCATGGGACCGCGCCTGATCTTTACCACCAACCTGATTAGCACTTAAGCACCAGTAAACAGTGCACTGGCGTATAAGTGAACTGATTTTAAAACTCAATTGTAAAATGTATGTTGTCTATCGTCATTTAGACAGTGACTTTATAAGTGACCATTATACTATGTAGATAATTATAGAAAAATGTACTTGCCTGCATATCAGTTCCTCTACCAGTTGTTCCCAAATCATCAACTCCAGCAACTTCTGAGGCAAAGCGGATGCAACGTGTGCAATGGATGCAACGGGTCATAATGGTCTTAATTAGAGGACCAACATCCTTGTCTTCAACCGCCCTAAAACATTATCAAATTTCATTGAACAAACCGCTGTAACCTCACATTATACATGATTAGTTTACAATCAACTAAAGCAAAGAAATAAGTTTTGAATATGAAAAGATTGCAAGAAATCACCTCCTCTCTTATATGAATCTTTGGTAGTCTAGTGGTATGTTACTTCCTTCCACTCGCACTGACTGCCACACCAATATCCTCAATGTTCACTTAACCAAATAGTGTACATCATCAGGTACATGTGTAAAGAAAAAGTCAGCTTACCTCTTCCCAGAGAAATGAATATCTGTGAATCTACTCTTGTCAGATCCAAACGCCATGGACTGGTCCTGAAGATCACATTCACCTCCCTGGTCACAGATGGGGCAATCCAGGGGATGGTTGACCAACAAGAACTCCATAACTCCCTCACGAGCCCTTCTGGTGAGGTCCGAGTTGGTCTTTACCCTCATTCCTTTCATCACTGGCATGGCGCAGGCTGCTACTGGCTTGGGAGACTTCTCTACTTCAACTAAACACATCCGGCAGTTGCCAGCTACTGCTAGTCTTTCATGGTAACAAAATCTAGGGATCTCTACTCCCAGTTGTGCTGCAGCCTGTATGAATAATATTAATAATAATTACATATTTTCAATCAAATATAGTATTGTGACCAGCAGTGCAGCCCGCATCGGCGAGCTCAGTGCTAGCATCCGGGTGAGTAGTAGTTGAAGCATTCTGCACCAACCAACATCAACAAATCAATGTAACACGCAGTTACTATAAAACTTGTATACAGATGACGGCAGCCACTAAATTATCTATATGTCTATTATACAGCACAAGACTAAGAAAACACAGTCTTTAGCTCAGATACACAAAATTATACTGCCGTCATAATGAGAAAAGGCACATCTAACATTTTATAAATATGGAGAAAACCGAGTTTAAAGTTTTTATTGATTTTTGGCGAAAATTATAGACAGTAATATTACTTTTGAAAATAGATGAATTATGATTCCTATACAATTATTGAAATATAAGTTTTTATTTTATTTGCATTTAATAAATAATCAACATTTTCTCTTTAGACGTAGCAAAAAAAATGAAGTAAATTTATTAATATTACGAATTATGAATAGAGGGCATAACCAACCAATTATGACTTTTCAGTCTGACATTTTGTGAAAAAATATGAAATAATACAATGAAAAGGCATATTTATTAATGTGCCTTTTCATTTGACTAATATTATACAAGAAAGTAGTAAAGGCATAACTGCTAGTTGTGACTTTTCTTTTAAATTAAATATCAAGCTCTAGTTGGTAAACTTTAAATCAAAGAGCACATCTGTGTTAATTATGCCTTTTCAAGTAAATAAATTATATTTATCGTGATAAAACTAAAAGCTGAATCTCTGCATATGTGACCTTTTGACGTACTAAGGTCAGATGTGCTCTTTTTACGTACAAAACTTTTAAAAGTGGCTCAGTTGTGCCTTTTAAGCTTACGGTATTTTTGTTTATCTTGTTTCTAATGTATTATATTGTATATATTATCTTGTTTCTAATGTATTATATTGTATATATTGTGTTAATATTGTATAAAAAATATTGGAAGATGGGCCTTTTTTTTCTGATTCCGAATATTTATATAACTCAATTTTGGAAAAGATGTTTGTTGTGCCCTTTTTCTTTATGACGGCAGTATACAACAAAATCATCTTAGGGGTAGATGTTGAAATTTCCATTACATTTTTACTATCAATTAATTTCATCTCTTGGCCAAAATAATCTTGTAAAGCAACTTTGAAGGTTATTTTAACCCATCCAAATAATAAAAAAAATACCTACCAAGAATCTATAAAACTAAATAACATGTATCTCGAAGAAACTCAAAATCATAAATTGTTTAATATTCTTTGTTTATTGGTTTTTTAACAGATATTATTTACCTGCAAGACAGTGGTGCCTGGGGGAACATATACAGGCTTGTCATCAATGAAGACTTCGACCTTTTCGGGTTGGGGCTGCGCCTCGGCGTATCGGCGCACGGCCAGCGGCGCCGCTCGCGTCGGCGAGCTCAGCGCAAGCGCCCGGGTCAGCGGCTGCCGTAGCATTCTGCACCAACCAACGTCAACAAATCAATGTAACACGCAGTTACTCTAAAATTTGTATACTGATGACGGCAGCCACTAAATAATCTTCTCCTATATATATTCTAAGGCACAAAACTCTAAGAAAACCCTATCTTTAGCCCAGATACGCAAAATTATACAACAAAATCATCTGTTGTTGTTACATAAGTAGCCACTCATAACCTATATTTGAAACCAATATAACGATTTTTAATCATGTAGTAAATAATAAAAAGCGCAAAAGCACCTTAAAATGAACTATGCCTGATTTATTAACGTAATTTTTATAAAAAGAGCATGTAAAGGAAAATACTGACTTTTTACGGTTTTATTTTAGTGACAGTTACGACTGTCAATCTAAGTGTCAATGTCATGTCGACACGCAACGCAAGACGTCAACATAAAATAGACAATTTTATTTTTTCAGTCTATCAGCAGTACCAGCATAGTACCAGCATAAATATTGGTATATTTCAAGAAGACATTCTTAAGAAATTTAATATTATCAAAAATTCTTTTAAAAAGTAAGATAGAAATAAAACAGATTGTTTTGTAATTTATTACATTTAAGTCGGTAATTTTAATTGGATAAAATTTTTTGATTGTATTGTACCTACATAAAACATTACGTGACATTTCAATTGTCTATGCTGTAACTTTTTTTTTCCTTTCGCTCGTTCATACCGGGGCGTGTGGTGTGGTTTAGCCGAATAAATAAAATAATTTTCCCACAAAATGGCAATCGGAGATGTTAAAACTGCGCAAGGCCTCAATGACCTTAACACATTCTTGGCCGACAAAAGTTACATATCCGGGTATGTCGATTTCCTTAGCTTCTTACATCTTAAACATCCACGTCAACCTTAAGGTAACCTCTATCTTTAGTGCTAATGATTTTATTTAATAAATATAACACATTTAGTTAATGGCATTATGATTTTATTAGATATACACCAACTCAAGCTGATGTGGAGGTGTTCGAGCAAGTAGGCAAGGCGCCGGCCGCCAGCCTGCCACACGCTCTGCGCTGGTACAACCAAATCGCTTCCTACGCAGCGGGCGAACGCAAAGGCTGGGGACAGGGTGTCAGTCCGCTGAGCGCGGGCGGAAAACCTACGGCCACCGCCCCCGCCAAGAAAGATGATGATGATGATGACGATGTCGATCTTTTCGGCTCCGGAGACGAGGAAGAGGTTTGTTATTAGTATCAATAGCTATCTTAATTAGTAAGCATTTCCTATATCTTTTTACTTTATTTCCTGTGCTAAGTAATTAGAAATTTGTCATTTTCAGGATGCGGAAGCTGCCAGAATTCGTGAAGAGCGCCTTAAAGCATACTCAGATAAGAAGTCCAAGAAACCAGCCCTTATTGCGAAATCATCCATACTCCTAGATGTAAAACCCTGGGATGATGAGACAGATATGAAAGAAATGGAGAAGCTAGTCCGCACCATTGAAATGGATGGGCTCTTGTGGGGAGCATCCAAACTGGTCCCTGTTGGCTATGGTATCAACAAACTCCAGATTATGTGTGTTATTGAAGATGACAAAGTTTCTGTGGACCTTCTTACAGAAAAGATTCAAGAGTTTGAAGACTTTGTTCAATCTGTAGACATTGCAGCTTTCAACAAAATCTAAATGTAAATGAAGCCATGTTATATATAAGCAAACTTTTTCAATAAAATCAATATTTATATTCATATTTTTTTATTTTTGTCATAAAAAACATATTTAAACTTATAATATCAGTATAACCCGTAAACCTTAGGTTAGGTTATGTGAACACACAACTTTTCATAGTGATAATTATGTATAATCTAATATTAGCTTACTTCAAACGAAAGTGAGAGATCGTAACATGTGTATGTTAACAACACTCACAAAGCTTAAAAAATAACAACACAAAAATGCAGATTTCTTTGTCAAAACAACTTTTATGACTAGGCAACGTTTTGACATTGTTTAAGATTCAAGAAATAATTTTTAAATAAGATTAGTAAATATACTTGAAATTTTACAGTATTTGGATATCAGATGGTACAACTCTTTCTCCCTCTTTGTATTTTAGGCAGATTACTCTCACTAATTCATCTGTAGTAAAAATAAGAAAATAGACCTGGACTGCTCTCTCTGAATAAACAGTAGTCTCATAACATTGTCAATTACTTGACACTAAAATGAAAAATATTTTATTCTACTTTGACACTCTTAGACATGTCACCAACATTCGCTTGTAAAAACATATTTGGTATGTCACTACCAAAATAGATCTTGTTATTAAGTGCAAGGGCTTCATATTTCTTCAATTCCAGATATTGTTGTGTAAGAAGAAGTTTGTTGGCTTCTGCCTGTTTTTTAAGATGATAAAATTCTGCCTCGGCTTTGGTTTGTTGCTTGGCTTTATGAATACTATCTTCAATAAGTTCAATCTTTTGTAAAGATTCTTTTTCCATTATTTTCTGATCGTAATGAATTTTTGCAACCTGAGCTTCTTTTTCTGCTTCAATTATGGCTTTACGTCTAGCTGTCTCTGCTTCTTTTTCAACAACCTGTTATATTGAATTAGCCAAATAAAAATTAGGAAGGAACCCAATTAAAATAATTGAAAGCAATCTATAAATAAAATAAACTGAATTAGACATTTTAACAGCATTTGATACAAAATATTTTCAAATCACCTTTTGATGTTGGGCTGCAATAAGCAACTTAGATTTTTCTGCTTCCATAAGCTCATAATTCTTGCGAATAGATTCAGGGATTTTTGGTTTGGTTACTCTCACTGCTTGCACCCTGAGCCCTGGTGCCATTTCATTGAGATCTCTTTGTAATGCCTGCAAAGAGAAAACATTTATATTGAAAAAAATTAATATCTAGTGTAGAATAATATTGAAACAGCAACTAAATAATTAGTTGAGCTATACACTTACAGTTTTAAGGTCTTCATCAATCTGATCAAAGAGATCAATATAAACCTCATGTAGTGTGTGAGCACTGCAGAACTGATTTAATTCATGGTGTACCTTATTGAAAATTAGGGTTTTGTCATAGTCTGCTGTGTAGTTTCTTACAGTATCTAGAACTAACAAAATATTACAATTAAATTTTATTATGTACAAAATAAAGCTAGACTTACAAATATCTGATATTGCAAAGATAGATAGATAGAAATATATCTAAATAAAGTTAATTTTACCTATCATTAGAATTATAAATCAGTGAAATGAAAAAAATATTGGAAATACAAGGTGTGGGACTTTTCAGATACTTAATAAATATTTGTTCTTAACTACACTTCTTGTTAGTGCATATTTACCAGATTTTTAAATATATGTGATTAGAAATAACCCTTACCACTCTGTGGTTCCAATTTATTAACCACCTCAATTCGCTCAAAGTAGATCAACACTCCACCACTAGTTCCACACGGGACATTCTTCACCTCATCAGTCTGAAGAGTAGTCTACAACATTTTTCGACAATGATTCTCATTAAAATACATGATATATATAAAATCTAGTGGGCCCTGCAGACGTCCTACCTAAAAGTATTGAAAGAGTAATCTAGTAATTGTACCTATTGTATAATCTTGGCATAAAATAAAGAATATTTGTATTTTGTTCTTAAAAGTGTTGTGAGTGTCTTTGTTCATTGTAGTATAAAAACGGTTTTACTCACTCGGTTTTTTGGGATCACCCAACAAGTTTAGGACCATTCCGTGGTCCTTATGCATGAGCTCAGAAACAGAAGAAACAGAGTGAGTAAAACCATTTTTATACTACAATGTATTTGTATTATCTTAAAGAGATTTCATGTTACTGTCAAACAAAAACATAAAACAAATAATGACGTATGAACTGTCCTGTTACTATGACTATGTCAAAGTTTAGAACGACACGGCACAAAATACAAACGTTAAACAGGTAGGAACAATTTATAAGGGAAACTAAATATATAAATAAATAATAAATAAATAAAACACTATCAAGTGTAACAAATTGTGGATCTAACTAAACCATCCTCAAATCCACTTGAACACTCAAAAAAATTTATTAAAATTGGTCCAGCCGTTTAGGAGTTCACTGTCAACACACATACAGAAGAATTACATATATAAAGATTATCGAGGGCATTTGTAAATATTTACCTGGATGGCTTTAAAAGATGTAAGCAAAGGCATCATCATATGAAACCCAGGTTGACTAGTGGTACTTAGTAAAGCACCACCCTGAAAATGTAAACAGAGAATAAAATTGAATTAGTAAAAAAATAAATTACAATATAATGAAATTGTTTTAACTTTTGTTTACCCTGTAATAAACTCCAAGATGTCCTTCTTCAACCTTATGTACAGAAAAATGTAAAGTTACACCAACTGTCAATATGGCCAGAGCCAAGAGCGAAGACCGGTCTGCCATACTTGGGCTAGAAATAACAAAGTAGCTAAATTTTGCAATCCAATGTAGTTGACAAATATTAATTAGTGTTTACTAATTGTGACAAAACTGACATTACTGTAAAGCGAAGATACATAGGTAAATACTTTTATAATTACCTTAAATTTAAATAAACGTTTACGAATAGCGGTATGATGGATAACGAAATTGGTGCTGTGATACAGTTATCGCGATAGATTAATTAAGCAAATTGTTCGACCACATTCATAATGAACTTTTAAGTAACACAACAAACTTAAAAAGTAACAGCGAAACTCATTACCTTATTTACTATCGAAATAAATTATCATACCGCAAGAATTAAGAATGTGATCTCATTTTTGTTGTGATGTGAATTGAATGAATTGTGAATTGTGTCAGATGGTGAGATGAGATGAGGTGACAGGTGATGTCATATTTAGTGATGTAACGCGATATATCAGAAAACCGATAAATATCGATATATCGGAAAACCGATAAATATCGATATATCGACGCCTAAATATATCGATATCGATGATACGCCGATATTCGAAAAAAACTCAATAATATTGTAACAAAATATCGAAAAATCCGCCCAAAATAAAATAAACAAAATCAGGTAAAATGCTATTACTGGCAACAATGAAGTCTAGAAAAATTATTCTGTTCTCGACTCGACCGAATAGTCATAAAATGCAGTATAATAGGTGCGCTGCAGTCACTGTCAAGTCAACAATTGACTTAACCAAGGGAATTCCCGAATTTCTTTTTAAAATAATAATAAACCAGAGTATTGTACAGTGAATGGTCACCATCATAGCCCATCGTGTAGAGAGTAATGTAGTTTAATAACTACTGGCAGTATGCACAGAGTTTGCGATGCCATAATTGAGAAAAAAAATGGAGTTTTGGCGGGAAGTCGAAAAAGACATATTGTTATGATATTATGCTCTTGCTTTATTTTTACTTTCTTGGTGTATTTTTGAGTTATATCGGATAAAATTGATGGCATTTTGTTCGATATAGATTAATTATAGCGCACTAGTGTTGTGAATTAAAATAACAGTGCGAAAATATATTTTTTCGGCTTGCCTCCAAAATTCCATTGGTCACGTTTTAGTAAAGAAGCCATCGCTTTACTTGAATGCCTGACTGATTACTAACAACTTACTGACTTTACCTATTATTACTCGTCCAGTTTCACCGTAAACTGGCAAAAACGTGATGCAAAAATTACACTTGACGCTGGCAATATGCAGCGTTTGCGATGCCATAATTGAAGGAAAAAAAAAAGCCTCACTTTAGCTGAGTTTAGCCCATGTTTAGCCAAAGAGTATACAATCACTCCGTTTTAAGTTTAGCTATGAGAATAAATAAATCATTGACCAATACCAATACCAAACCATCAGACCCAAGTAAGAAAAACAATAATTTACTCAATGAATGTTTAAGCGTAAATTGATAATTTGTATTGTATTGACATTGAAAAATTAAGTTAAACATCAAAACTTCTTATAATTGTGCCACAGTGTCGCGACAGAGGAAAGAAAATAAAACGCTTTTATATGGATATTTAGGATTTTATTAATATTTAAAAAAAACAACATTGACTTTTATTTAATCGACGTCCGTCAAATGCAAGGATTCCTGTAACTCCCTTTCGATTGCACTAT
The DNA here is from genome assembly GCA_911387765.1 of Pyrgus malvae. Lineage (NCBI taxonomy): Eukaryota > Metazoa > Arthropoda > Insecta > Lepidoptera > Hesperiidae > Pyrgus > Pyrgus malvae. Next base: position 17,265,209 of record OU426962.1, read on the forward strand.
CGTATGTTTTTCCCTCCGCATGTATTCCATCTAGGACGCTCCCCATGGTGTTCTTCAAAGATCTGTACAACTCTAACGCTTTAGAACACAGCTCTCCTTCAGGCGAATTACCAGGTTCAATTAAAAGCATTTCCAAAGCTTTCTTTAAATGTTTTTCCGCAGTGAGTAATTCATCCTGCAAAAGGTAAAAATTTCTAATAAGAAAAAACAAAAGTGATAGGCAAAACTGAGAAATAAAACATCAGTTAATTTACAACGGCTTCTTAGTATTTAAAAAAATCTTTTAGGAAATAATAGGTATTTTAAGTGTAAGTACATCAAAGGTTTTGTTCTGAGGATAACTATACTCATTAATTTTTCGAGGGTCGACAATAAAAGATTCTTGTCTGGGTTCCACCCGCAAATATAAGATAACATTTTACCTACCATGTAAACTGTTGCTGTAATCTCTCGCGCATCAAACAACTTCTTTGCTAATTGCACTATTGTGATATGTAATTCAAATAAAGTGATTGCTGAAAATCAGTAAATTATTATAAATCATTAAATAGTAAATAAACAACACTATGCATTGAAAGGATATAAACTTAAATTCACTTATAAATATACAATTATCATAGGCATTAAATATACGATTAAGTTAAAGAAAAGTGTGGCGACTACAACTACAACTCTTCAAGAGATGACGCCACGGGTATCTGGAATCTGAATCTCGTAAATCCAACAACTTTTAAGAAATTAAATATGCAGGGGATATTTCGAAGGCAATAAATCGATCTAATTATCTAGGTTTCATCTATAATACCTTTAAACGAGCAATTCTTGTATATATCTAAATATATTTTTTGAATCTCAGAAACGGCTCCAAAGATTTTGATGAAATTTAGTACCCTGGTTTCGGGGATGATAAATAGATCCAGCAAATTTTTATTGATAGAAATTGTCGTTTTATTTAATGTTTATGCTGTTAAATATAAAATTATCTTACTGACATCTATTGGAGAGTTTTAATAATATTGTGGCGTAGGAAGCGTAGAAAGTCAAATGTCGATCGTCAATCCGCCCTTCAAACAAATGACAATGTCGTTATGAAAGACCTCTATAAAAATTCGTCAATGGAATTAAAGCTTTCTTGGTCAAATGGTCACGAAAGCTGACTACGGAGCTAGACACCCGAGTTTTTTTTTTTTTTTTTTCTCTTTATGGCGATGGCGCATTTACGCTCAGCCAACGACAAGTAAAACGAGGGAAACGAGAATAAATTCACAACACAATGTATAACGAAAGGAATTTGGAATAAGGAAGATCAGGGGAGTAGGCATTTAGGAAATGATTATAATACAGAAAATAAAACTATATAATTTAATAGGTTAATAATAATATACACGCGTTTTTTATTATGCTATAAATATAAATATTAAAATGGTAACAAAACTAAACTATGTACAAAAGAAATAAAATATAGAAAAAAATAGTAGTTACTACAATAACGGAAAAAAATTAAATTTTTATATCATTTTTTCTAATAAATGATGCTAATATTTTATATATGTTTGGATCATTGGAAGAGAGGAGAATGGAAATGCAAGATGGGAAAGGTACTTTATTAGCAAGCAATTGACAAAAAAAGGAGGACCGGTCATACAAATTACAGGAAAAAAATATATGGTTTAGATCATGAAAGTCATTTCGGCAATCGCATTTAGGATCGTTACTTATACCCAAATTTGCAAGATGTTGTTTTGTACAAACGTGTCCGAAACGCATTCGTATAAGAATGGAAGTTATGATTTTGTCAAACCTTTGTTTAAAAAACCAAGGCTTAGCGGGAATGGTGGGTTGTATTTGATGATAATGTTTGCCTTTTATTTTAGAGCTTAAATTCCAAGCATCGTTCCAAGATTCTTGGAGATAATTTTTGGATAGTGAGCATAAGTCTTGGCAATAATTGACATACGGAAAGATGTCACCACACTCCACAGCTTCGTTAGCTAATTGATCTGCTTTTTCATTCCCTTTGATACCTCTGTGACTTGGTATCCACACAAAAACAATATTATATTTTTTCAGAAAACATTCGTAAAGTTTAGTTCTTATATTAAAAATAATTGGATGCTGAGAAGACATTTTAAAAGGAAATTTCGTTAATATTTGAAGAACGCTTTTGGAATCAGTAAATATTAAGCTATTTCTTAGTTTCATCATTAGAACATATTCCACTGATTTCAAAATACCATAGCATTCACCGGTGTATACAGATGTCTCCGGGGGGAACTTTATTTTCTGTACAATACTGTATTGGGAGTGGAATACCCCTACTCCAACACATCCTTTTAAAGAATGTTTAGATGCATCGCAGTAAATGTGATGCCAACCCTGCCAATTATTACTTATTATTGAATTAAATTTAGCGTTGCAATTTAAGTCTTTTCCTAAAATTCCAAAATCCAAAACATTCGGATGTACCAGTAAAGATTCGAAACTATTTTCAAAAATTGGGAGAGAAGTGATAGAATAAATGGGTGCAGCTATAGATTTAAATTTGTCAAAGCTTTTATTTAGACACGGTAAGGACTTATGGGTCCAATACGGAGAAGATCTACTTTCGATTGATAACTGATGAATTTTTAAAAGAAGTGGGTGAAAAGAGTATTGTAAACAGCGACTATAAAATCTGTTAGATAAATACTGACGCCTTATTTGTAAAGGTGGATCTCCACATTCAACTTGTAGTGCGTTTGTCGGTGTTGATTTCATGGCACCAGCTATTATTCTAAGAGACTTTGACTGTATAATATCTAATTTCTTCAAACCAAGTAAATTACACGGTTCTAAGAGAAATGAGCCATAATCGATAACACTCCTTATAAGTGCATTGTAAATTAGTTTCAAGGTGTATGGATGGGCACCCCACCATACACCTGATAGGCATTTTAAAATATTAAGTCTTTTTTCACATTTCTCGGCTATAAATTGACAGTGAGGCTGAAATGTTAATTTAGAATCTAATACCATACCTAAAAATTTAACTTGGTTTCTCACGGGAATATTGAAATTATTGTAAAGTATGTTCATTTGGGGGTAACTTCGTCTTCTTGTAAATAAAACTGCTGTACTTTTAGTGACAGATATTTCCAAGTTATTGCTGTCTAACCATTCCTTAAGTTTATTAAGAGAGCCATTTAAAACCTCAGACGCCACATTCACTGAAGGTTTAATTGCGTAAAGAAGTAAGTCATCTGCATATTGTAGGACCTTTACATCACTATTGAAAGTTATAACTTTATCAAGATCGTATGTGTAGATATTATACAAGATAGGACTAAGTACCGATCCCTGTGGGAGTCCTTTCCATACAAATCGTGTAATCGTTTTATCTTCGATTTTTAGGTTAATTGTTCTTTCTGACAACATATTAATAATAAAATTAATTAACAAAGGAGGTACGTTTAACTTAATCAGCTTTTGTTTTAATATTGGTATGTGTACATTATCATAAGCAGAATTTATGTCTAAAAATGCACATACAACATTTTCATTTTTAGAGAAAGCCAAACGTATGTCTGTTATTAAAATGCTTAAGTTATCTAGTGTACCCTTACCTTTTCTAAATCCGTACTGAGTTTGAGATAAAAGGCTATTGCTTTCGACAAACCATTCTAGCCGGTTTTTAACTAAATGTTCTGCAATTTTGGCTATGGTACTTGAAAGAGCGATGGGGCGGTAGGATGAAGCATTTAATGGTGATTTATTAGGTTTAGAAATCGGAATTATTACTTGCGATTTCCACGATGGAGGGATATGACCACTAACCATAACAGAGTTAATGAGTTTAAGATAATAATCTAGTAGATTGTCGCTACTTTTTGAAATAAAGGAATAGGGTACACCGTCTTCTCCAGGCGAAGAATCTTTAATGTGTGATAGTACACCTTTTAATTCAGAGAAGGTAAAGGGTGAATTTATTAATGTCTGCTGATTTTTAATTATTAGTACTGGTAGATTATGTGGTATGATAATATTCTCGGGAACATAAGGTGGTGCTAATTTATCCATAAAATTACTCGCGACTGAATGTGAGATTGGTGATGCTGAAGATGTATTGAAAGCAGATTGGAATCTTTTAATATTTTGCCAAACAAGTGAAGGTCGGACGTCTGGGCATAGTGAAGCGCAAAATTTTTGCCAGCTTAATTGTTTTTTTTCTTTTAGTAATGTCTTTGATTTTTGAGCAGGGCAGCCTGACAGTAAATGTCAAAGTTTTCTGTTGTCATTGAATTGCAATAATCTTTTTCAGCCTCTTTTCTTTCTTTTACTGATCTAAAACACTCTTCATCCCACCAGGGTGGTAAAGGAATTCTGAAGGATCTACATTTTTTAAGTGGGAATGTTTCATTTGCAGCCTCAATTAACATTTCAGCAAAAGCTTCTGCGCAAGCCGCTTCCAGACCTGGGTGTATTTTAGGCAAACTGTACATTCTTTTTTCAATATTTATTTTAAATAGCTCCCAGTTAGGGTTATGTAAATTATGTTTTAAACGGGGAGGTTGTTTAGGTCTTTCTGGTTTACGGTGAGGGAAAGTTATAAGGAGGGGCATATGGTCACTACCATATGTAGAAGAGAGGGGTTCCCACGAGAGAATAGAAGCTAGATTAGGAGTACAGATGGATAGATCAGGACAACTGTTGCCTTCACCGGGTTTAGTCCGCCGTGTAGGCATTCCATTGTTAAGAACACACAGATTGTGTGTATCAAGTAATTCTAGAAGGGTTTCCCCATAACAAGAAGATTTTGAACTGCCCCATGCAATATGTTGACAATTCAAATCACCCAGGAGTAAAAATGGCTTTGGCAAGCTGCTTAATAAACAATCTAATTCTGTTAGGATAGAAATATTTGGATTAGGAATATATATAGAAATTATATTTACATTATTTACATGGATGGCAATAGCATTAATATCATTACTTAGTGATGGTAATGATATTGGAGAAAAGGAAAATGTGTTTTGAATGAGTATGGCAACACCACCATACCCATCAGACCTATCCTGTCTGAGACATGAGTAACCTGGTATGCGAAAAGAATATCCAGGTTTCAACCATGTCTCAGAAAGTGTGACTACAAAGGGCTTATATTTATTTAAAATGTAAATTACGTCACTTTTCTTACTAGGTAAGCTGCGGCAATTCCATTGGACTATTGTTGTTCTGTCCGTCTTGAATATCCGCATTATTTAATTCTACAATCATAGAGGCAGCGTTATCCGGTTTTATGATATTTAATTTAATTAGAGTGTTGACGAGTTCATTTATAATATCTTTAACTGATATGTTGTTAATGTTGCTATATGTAAGGGCAGAACCATTGGGAGCAGAAAAATTAGGGTCATACTCTTTAGTGAGGGCATTATGAGCAGATTTATCATATCCACCCACTAGCTTCACTGGTGCTCGAGGTTTTAAAAATACAGTTTTTTTAATGGATTTCTGTGTATTTGACTGTGACATGGTTTTGTGTATTTGTGTATTAGGTATTGAAGGGCTTGGCTCAGATAAAAGAATTTCAGCATATGACTTAGTTATTGGGGGATGTACTTTAGATGCTTCTAAGTAAGACATACAGCTTTGTGCCATAGTAAGTTTTATCCTTTTTTGTCTCTCAAACTCTGGGCAGTCTTTGCTAATAGCAAAATGACTACCAGAGCAAGAAAGGCAAAAAGCATTAGTAACATCAATTGTGCAAGTATCTCCAGTGTGGTCTTTACCACATTTGAAACAATGTGGCTTAGACCTACAGTTTACTTTTGTATGCCCATATTTGCAACAATTATAACATTGTATTGTAGGGAAGATATATAATTCTACATTTAAGGCGTTATAACATACATATATTCTTTTTGGTAGAATCTGGCCATCAAAAGTTAAGACAATGGTTTGTGAAGGTTTCCAAACAGCTGTGCCATCTACAATAACTTTATAGTTTAGTCTACGTACTTTTATTATTTCCCCACAACCTATTGGTACTGAGATATTTGATTTAATCTCATCCAGGGTCCACTCTGAAGGTATACCTCTTACTAAACCTACTCGAGAAACATTAAAAGACGGTATAAATGCTTTTAAATTATTTTTTTCTAATATAGGATTAATCACAAAATTATTTGCATCTTGATAATTAGAAAACGACATGCATAGCCTGTTACGACCTATTCTTTTCAAAGAACCATTTATAATATTTTTAACAACATTATTATTTTTCTTTAAAAAGTTGCCAAATGTGATTGGGTGGAGTGTGGTACCATCAGAAGCAGATTGCTGAATTCTTTGGACATGAACAAGGAAGGGAGCATTGTCTGTGGCTATATAATATCGAACTCGAATAGGGGTATCAATATTACTGGTAACATTTGTAGTAGTAAAAGATTCTTTAGGTTTTGGGCTATTATTAATATTAGTGCTATTATTCTCAGTAAAAGATACTTCAGGGTTTGAACTGTTATTAGTAATAGTACTTTGATTTTCATGTGCTACATATGTAACATTATCAACTCATCACTTTCTTTAAGACAAAGGCATGTGGTATAAGGGTGACGAGCTTTAGATCTCTCAGTCCTTCTTTTCTTGTTACAATTCTTACAAAACTTACGCAACGCTTTGATACGTTTTCGGTCAGATCTTATAGAACCGTCCGTATCCATGCTTGAGTCATTATTAATTACAATGTTGGGTCCGATCTGGGGAACATCATGTCCCCCAGGATCGAAGGGATCTCCCTCCTCGTTCATTAATACATATATAAAGACTTACCCAGACGTCTATATGCACAAAATTAAATATATACAAAAAAACTAATGAGAAATTCTATAAAATACGCTACTAATCTGATCTCTAAATTACTAAAAATTAATTAAAACAAAAAGCACACAAAAAACACTCCCGCCTATTTGAACGTTTCCCGCGCTTTTTCGACACCCGAGTTCAAACCTCAAGTAAACAAGTTGCGTTTTTTATTTTTTGTGACAATTAGTTTTTTTTTAAATTGGGAGCTAGGTATTTCAAAAGGCTTTGTTAAGTAACACTAAGTCAATGAATGTTTTGCTTAAAAATAAACCAAGAAAATCAATTGATTGACAGCCTCCGTGGCGTAGTGGGTGATGAGCCGACTGCGAAGCGTGAGGTCGTGGGTTCGATTCCCACCCAGGACAAATATTTGTGTGATGAACATGACTATTTGTTCTGTGTCTGGGTGTTAATTTATCTATTGAAGTATGTATTTAGAATTATATAAGTATGTTTATCAGCTTTCTGATTACCATAGTACAAGCTCTGCTTAGTTTGGAATCAGATGGTGTTGTGTGAATTGTCCAAAGATATAAAAAAAAAAAAAAAATGTTTTTATCCGAGTAACGCTCGGGCGTCCAGGTATTTTTAGAAAACGTCGTTATATTCGTGTTTTCATAAATTTTCTTAAGGATAAACTGAAAAATATGACTCTTCTTGAAGTTTATTGGTGAGTAGTGTAAATACTATTTTTTTTAATTTGGTAGCTACTTCAGTAGATGGCGTTGTTAAGCAACACTAAGCTAAAGAATCTCTAAAGAAAATGGTTTTTATCTGAGCAATGCTCGGTCACCCCGGTATTATATACCTACCTAATAATACTAGCGGCCGCCCGCGATTTCGTCCGCACTGACGTTATAAAAGTAGCCTAAGTTGATCCTTATTACGATTCTATAGGTAAAGGACATTCAGGCAAACATTCATATATATATATATATATGAATGTTTGCCTGAGGTAGGTAAGCTCCGAAGTGAAACTCTCGAAGCGCAGCTGCTTTGCCTAGCGGGAGATTTCCCATTGCCAAAGAAGTTTGGTAAAATTGTCTCTAAAAATAATACCTTTTGTCCGGCATATTCCAGGGCTTATTTTCTCCAGCACAGGCAGAAGTTCTTCACAGAGCTCTATTTTCCTTCTCATCATCTTCTTGGTGGGCCGCGGTTCCCTGTTGATGGTATCCCTCAGGACGCCTGCGAGGCGTTGCTTCGCGTCCAACAGCAAATAGTGATGCGGGGCTAGCACTAATGATACGTATTTTATGTATTCTTCTAATTCCTTCTCGTCCTTTTTATCTGTCGAACATAACAACATTATTGAACCTAACTATAAAAAAACTCTCTTTCACAAAAAGTTGAGCCTTATCGTTTGACTAGACTAGACTTTATAAGAACGCGTTATCTTTATATTAATGTTGTTTTAAACTTCTATCACTTCTTGGATTCTCGACTTAATTCCGATAATTTACGAACTTTGTTGTCATAAAGACTCAGGATTATAGGTCGCGTCATGTTAAAAGAACGCTGATGGTCAAGCATTAAGAGATGCGGTCTATTTGGTGGTATGAGGTTTTTCAATAACCTGCCGATAACCAATATACGAAGTCACGAGCGAAAGGTTAGTTCAAAAATAAAACTAAAAAGAAATAAAACCTTCGTGTGCGAGTGTACCCATGCGCAAACATAGCCACAATGGCGCTCTTTGTATTGTGACATAGCCCCTCCACTTACTTCCAGCGTTCTTTGTACATGACGCGAACTATACCTATCCTAGCCAAAAAAAGTCTAGCTTATAAACCCAATTTGAGCCGTAGCGTAGTCCAAATTAAAAATCAAGAGTAGGTAAAACTCAAGTAGATGCAAAATAATATGACGCTTAGTTTATACAATGAAAAACTTACTAATAACTTCCAATTTGTCAGAACAGCATTTAACTTTATAATCAATGGTCGCTTTATCGAACTCCTTTTTGCAATTATGGCATATCCAATTATTGTCATTGGAAGAAATGTAACCAATTTTACAATCAGTGCAAATAGCTGAGCTCATGAACGTATCCATTTCAGTAGGATCTGAACATCTGCTACATGAGCACTTGAAATATTTTCCCACCAGTAAATGTTGCTGGCGTAGTAAAGTACCCTGTGAAACGTAAATATAGAATTAGGTAGGCTTTAGCTGAGAAATAAAATAACAGTGACGTAAACGACGACGTCCCGCGTGGCGCAATGGTTACCATGCCGGACTGCCAATCGAGGGGTCCCGGGTTCGATTCCCGGCAACACAGAAATTTGAATGATGAATTTAAATATCTGTTCTCGGTCTGGGTGTTTTTGTTCCTGTCTTCGTATGTGTCCATGGTACCCACGACACAGGGTATATATACCCTACTGTGGGGCTATGAGTGTGAAGCGTTATTTATTTATTTATTTACCTATTTAAATAAAAGTTCTCGTGCAATTATTCTCTGCAAGAATTCAATTATAATAACTGGTACGTTCTACTCGTATTTTGTTATTAAAATTGTTAGATTTTAGTGTATATGTAGTTATTATTTAGATTTTGCAAAAAAAAAACGGCAAATTGTTTGTAAAGTAGGTTTACGATCGAGATGTTTACGTGATAACGTCCGCACGAGAAAATCTCCATTCGTTTGTATGCCGCTAGAGTGAGAGAGACGGAAGATCGGTCCACTCACTCGAACGCTATGCCAGCTTCCGCTCGTGAGGATTCCGCGTGACAAGTTTCACGGAATGACTGGCAGCGCTCGAGATGAGACGGGAGATCGGTCCGTCTCTCTCTCGTTATACCTGCGATCGTGCTCGTGAGGTTTTGGTGTGACACAAGTTTCTGAACATGTCACCCGACTAAAACGATTTTAAAGACGTTATCACGTCAAAAAACATTCAAGAGAATTGAGAATTGATCAAGAGAAGACTTTACTTATCATGTGACTTTTGGTAATGCATTAAGAAATGGTACCACAGTTATCCCTGAATAATGCTATCGAAGTTTTACACCTCGCCTGTCGAGGATTTCCCATACATGACATTTATACATACATAGTATTTAAAATAATAGTTACCTTCAAAGGATCCGTGTAGTTATAGAAAATCGTGTCGCCCTTCTTAATATCTGTGCTGGCATGGCAGACTAACACATTGTCATCGTTAATCGCCATATGAGTGTTGCTGATACAGTCGTGGGCCAAAAGTGCTGCCTTGAGGTACACCCCGCGCAATACTTCAGCACAACCAATCGCCGGTATCGGTGGACCCCGCACTTCGAAACTGTTTACATCGATCGCAGCACATACTTTCTGGACTAGATTACTATCTTCCACACCCTCAAGAAGACCGAGAGAATTGATAAACTGTAACATAAAAAAAAAACATTTTTAAATTTACTGGTTTCTTGGTGGTTCTTACAAAATTTGCTAATCTCAGGACGCCTATATGATATTGTCGGGATCAAGAAGGACGCAATAGGAAAAGCTTAAATCGAGGCAACGGAACTATTTTACTACCTTTACAGTATTTTCGTAATATTGCCAAACGCTACTTTCTCTTCGCTCTTCCAAATGAGTTTCTAATTGCATAAATTCGTCCCATGCCGAAGGGTTGGTGTCTTTTTTTAATAAAGCTCGAAGAACAAGCAATGACCCAACGTTTAGAACCATATTCATTGGACTCAATCCTTTACTTAATTTCAAGCTTCGAAAGAAATCGCATTCTGCTTGGTCGTGCCAGGCTGAAAACAAACCAATACGTACAGGTTTTACAGCATTAAATATGGGCTTTAAGATTTTTAAAGATTTAAGCTTTGAGGTACTTAAAAGTCAATATGTATTTAATAAAAGAAAAAAAATACATTAAATTATTGGAATTACAAACATACTTGTAAAAATCATTTTTTTATCTAGCAATTTTTATGAAATATATTTTTTGTGTTATATTTCACCTTCACATAAAAATGTATGTAAAATTATCTCACCAGCTTTTTCATCAGGGCACCCATCACCAGGGCATATTGGAGCAACAGCACAGTTTTTGCAGATTAAAAACTTGCTAATAAGTGGTAAATAACAGTTGAAACATAACAAAGAGGTATCGCTGTTTGGGCCGATTACAAATGCCTCATCTGAAAAGATTCTCTCACCAGCTTTCAAGTTCTTGGCGGCAACCAAATATCTAGAAAAATTAAGCAAGCAATAATTGCTTAATCTGTTCAGTACCTGTAATTACATTTTCACAGAAGATATATATTATTTTAATAACATTTTCTTAGATTGGTTGGCTCTCAAATCCTATCACTTAATTTAATTTACTTAGCTACCTAGGAATCGAATTTAATAATATTTCACTGCCACTGTTATACCTGCCAAGTTGTTCAGATTTTTGTATTTCATATCGGGCACTCATGATATTTAATAGTAAATGCGTTGCTGTTTATAAATCGTAAAATATATCGGTGTTTCCCGTCCACGTGCGGTACAAACGCGCAGTATTTATAGACTGGCGCACTCGCACGCCTACTACTATTTTTAATTCGAATTATTTCGAATGGTATCTCATATAACATTCGTATCTCTACAGTGAAAGCGATAAGTATATCAGCGTATACCACGGGGATTTTTTTCCCGATAGACCCAACTACTCAGTGGTCAACTAAAATCGTTCCCGGTACTACAACTAATCAAAAGTCAATCGTAAAAATTGACGGAAGGTTATCATAATCATAATATGGAATGGAGTGCCATGGAAAATTGACATGACCCGTGACACTACTGGTAGCAATTGACTAAAGAAAAGGTGTTTCTTTAGTTATTGACTGGTAGTGCGAAGCAGTAAGGCTGACTGAGTGGATGCCACTATTTCCATGGAAATGCAAAAAAGGAAATAGTGGAACTAACGTTTTAAAAAAAATTATATCCCATTATTTCCATTCCGTCGACGTGGTACCATTAATTTTCTTTCGCTCGGGCGGAGCATGATTTAAAAAAAGCCACCAACATAACCTACAAAAAAGGGGGGCGGTTCCGGCGAAATAAATTTAAATGTGAAATGAAAACTTATTTCAACTTATTTTTATTTGTTAATTTTGACCGCAATAAATTTACTCTAATTTTATGTAATTAGATTATATCAGTTCCTTTCCGCTTGCCAATTACTGCGAAAAATAAAATTTCGATAGCGGCGCCCCTATATTATTGTCTTGGCGCGGTTGGGGGCGGCGCGGTCACAATACAAGGAGCGCCTGCCTTTCTAGACAGTAGCGTAACTCAGCCCGATTTTTAAAATTTGAACAAATGACTGCGCGTAGTGCTAGGGTTGGTACCTACAAAATGATGGGTTGCTTATTTTTATACAATATACTTGGGTGTATATTGTATAAAAATAAGCAACCTATATCAATGAAAGCGACTAACTTGCAGAATACCATACGGTATGGTGTCAAATCGCGTACCTAGTAGATTACAACTAGCCATAAAAACAATTAAAATCCGATCAAGTTTGCCGCTACCACATAATGTCAGATAGCTCTTTTTTATAACATAACTCAAAAATATATCAAGAAAATGATAATAAAACCTTAAAAAATAAATAAATAAAAACAGGTCAATAACAAATAAATAATTCTACGGCTGGTCTATATATACCTTTAAAAAATCATAAATCATCCATTTTACTACTAAATAACACGACATAATAATATTCATAAAAAAGCTCTCCTTCACAGGCAGCAATGCTCAGAAGACTCCCCTGTAGTTGCCCGTAGGCGGCGGTGATCGCTTCATCACCTTTATTCATCAGTCTAATAATAATAGTCTAGTAATAGTATAATAATAATAATTCATCAGTCTAATAATAATGGTGAAAAAATACTATTGTAAAAAACGGCACTTGAAAATTTAAGAAAAAACTAAGGTGTCAAGGGACACCCGGAAGGAACGAAGTTTTATTTTTTTAATTTCTGCGCTTAATAATGTTTTTTTCTTCTTTCTGCATTAGTTTTAGGTTTGGGTGTCAACAAAGCTAAGCAATGTCGAGTGCGGTCAAAAGTAGGATCGGTGGCAATAAATCTGAGCAATGTCGAGTGCGGTCATAAGTAGGATGGATGGCCATTAAGCAACATCTAGAGCGGTTATAAAAAGGATGGGTGTCAAAAAAGTTAAGCAATGTCAAGTGCGGTCAAAAGTAGGATGGGTGGCCAAAAGCTGCCACTAAGCAACATCAAGTGCGGTCATAAGAATGATGGGAGTCAACAAAGTAAAGCAATGTCGAGTGCGGTTGCTATAGTTGTAAGCCGCACTTCTTACAACTATAGCAAAAAGTGTCGTTACAACTTTTCGTCTTAATTTTTTCCGTCTAGCCCCCTTTCGCAACGCGCGATAAGGAACTTCGTTCCAAAAGATGAATTTATGAAACTCTATTTTCAGTCCATAGCGCAATGTGGCACTGCGTACTATTACCTTATTTAGATTACTTAGCGGCCGTGTAAATGACCGTTGTCTTTGTGCGTGTGTCAATTCGACCGATAGTATGAAGTTACTTTACTGTATACTTATATCTATATTGTGGCGCGGTCCTGACAGCCTGACAGCCTGTAGTACCATGAAGGGAAAGCTGTGTGACGTCTCACTCATGTGAAAAGTTGTTTTATCATGGTTCACGACGGACCATGACTATCGATATTTTTCCACCTATTTTCAGTAAATTGGTTATTATTTCATGGATTTTGGAGTTGGTGGCACGACGAGGATAGTCATAATAAGGGATGATTTTCCAATCCCCATATTAAGTTATTAGTCAGTTATGTTATGGCGATCCTTTTCGTATCGTCCTCTTTATTACCTATGTTTAATAAAAATCTTTGAAATCTAAAATAATAAAGACGACATTGCTAATATTTATTCGACGATTACTTATATCCGGGGATGGAAGTATCGGCCCTTAACACTCTTCCAGTCAAAAGAGATAAAATAAAACAATAATTGATTTGTAATAAACATTGAATTTATTAATATAATTATTTACATTACCGAAGGTATTCTTATGACTAGTAAAAATAACTTTACAGTCAATCTATATGTACAAGATTTTACTGTCACTTATTGATTATAAAGTATCATAAAAATTGTGAAAATTATTTACAAAGCTTAAAATAACACAACGAACAGTCTTCTAAGCATAAAACTTTATATACAATATGGTGAATAATACAGTCACATCATATTAATATTATCACATTTAAAGGAGTACTAATGATTGCACAACTCTTGTTTTATTCGCAGCATACTGTCTAGCAATAAAAAGAAAATCATAAATAGTATAATTTATTGTCTTTAAGACATACATCAGGATATTACATCCAGCACTGCTTTCAACACCAGCATGTTATGTAATTTTTAAGTAGAATCCTTTTCTCCTGTATCAGCTGCTTATCATGTAGCGCCCTGTAATAAAAAGTGTCGTTGAATTTTCTTAAAAGGCACTGAATTTAGTTATTATTACGTTTTAGTATAATATTTATCAATGACACGTCTAACGGAACTTTCGGCACCTATTTATCATTAACTCGTCAATGGCACTTATAAGGTCCAGTATTCTATTTTAATAAATTTACAACCACCGGACGAAACGTGACTGACACGATCTGATATTGAAAATCTTTTTTTTTTCAACCTTTTTATGTCCCACTGCTGGGCACAGGTCTCCCTCCTCTCACAAGTGAGACGGATTTAGGCCATAGTCCACCAAGTGCAGATTGGTGGACATCTTCTGCAATACAGTACTTACAATTTTTTTATATAAAAGTAGCTCTTTTTTATATAAAAAAAATAATGCAGCTGCCTATAACACTTTCTTATGTGACCCTTACTCTCTGAAATATCAGCATAACTGCATATACACTGCTGGCTTGTGGTTGTGGGGTTGTAATGATAAATTAGCACTAAGGATATTTACACACGACACTACCGCTAAACGACTCGCGTCGTATACGAGTTCTTCCCTCGATAATTATTTTGCAAAAATCTATTTTATTAAAATCACTTTCCATATTTCTTCTAAAAGAAAAAGTGTAATTTGTCATTTTGTAGGTGGTTGTTTGACCTAGGATGTAACAACGCTGCAAGCATTTCTATCGTGAAGCATATATGTACTACTATATTGGCATACAGGTATGGCTGTTGGCATGGGTGTACTCAGGTACTTGGTCAGGGGGGGGCTATATATTAGTATAGATACAAAGGAAACATCAGGAGGTAGCATATCTAGCTTATTCTTCATAGGTTTCTTTTTCGTTTAATCTTGAGATTTTTGAATCCCTGAATCTGGACCTTGATCCAGGGGGGGGGGGCAGTTGCCTCCCCTGCACCCCACTGGGTACGCTCATGGCTGTTGGTCAAAGTTAATTTACCACAACCACTCTCCGAGTAACAGAGCAAAGTAGGGGAAACTCTGATTTGTTTGAAATTGTGAACTATGTCTATGTGTTTCGGTAACCGGTAACCACTCAATACCACTTTAAAATAAAAGCAATGTGACCTGGTTAAGAAGGGGTTGCGTCGTCGTCGCGGTGGGCGCGTGGTGCGCGGCGCCGATGATGTCCTGCAGGCAGCGCGCGAACTCGTCGATGACGTCACGCAGCGGTTCGCGCTCGCCGCCCGCGCCCCCCGCGCCCGCCTGCCCCTCGCCGGCCGCGGCCAGCAGGCACTGGCACACCGCCTCGATCACCTCGCTCGTCATGAACGTGCACGGCTGCCTGCAGTGTACACCATGTAAATTGATCATTGATTAACTAACTATAGCAAGTTATTTTAGACTGATATTTATACCAATCTAGAGTAACCTAGAGAATAATACAGGCTTGTAAGTATAGTAATTTACTGGTAGTGTTAGAAGCAGGTTACTATGGTAACCTTACTAATTGCTCGGGAGTTATGGACAGGGGCCCTACTCTAAGTGCGATCGTCCCAAGTATCGTTTATTTTCAAGTGAACATTTTGTAAAAGTTTGAAGAATTATAAAGGACATTACAATTTTAATAGCATCATATTTTTGATAACTTCCCTACAGTGTTATGTACCAACAAAACGAAAGGTCAGAACAGGGTCAAAAATGTGCTCAAAAATTACGATATATCGATTATCGATTTTACGACTACACCTACTGGTTACCACAGGCGCTATCGAATTGCTATAGTTATCAGCAGGGTACTGTCACTGTGCAACAATGTGCACGTGCATACAGCCCTAAACAACAGCCTCTCCTCCACGTTGCGGCACCGCACGCACCGGCACACGCCTGCACACGACACTCACTTGGCATGCGGGCCGGCATTGCTGGCGGCGCGGCGCGCGAGGTGCGGCGGCAGCGGGCGGCGCGCGGGCAGCTCGGCGCGCCGGAAGTGCTCCAGCGTCTCCTCCACGTTGCGGCACCCCACGCAGCGGCACAGCGGCACACGCCTGCACACGACACTCACTTGGCATGCGGGCCGGCATTGCTGGCGGCGCGGCGCGCGAGGTGCGGCGGCAGCGGGCGGCGCGCGGGCAGCTCGGCGCGCCGGAAGTGCTCCAGCGTCTCCTCCACGTTGCGGCACCCCACGCAGCGGCACAGCGGCACACGCCTGCACACGACACTCACTTGGCATGCGGGCCGGCATTGCTGGCGGCGCGGCGCGCGAGGTGCGGCGGCAGCGGGCGGCGCGCGGGCAGCTCGGCGCGCCGGAAGTGCTCCAGCGTCTCCTCCACGTTGCGGCACCCCACGCAGCGGCACAGCGGCACACGCCTGCACACGACACTCACTTGGCATGCGGGCCGGCATTGCTGGCGGCGCGGCGCGCGAGGTGCGGCGGCAGCGGGCGGCGCGCGGGCAGCTCGGCGCGCCGGAAGTGCTCCAGCGTCTCCTCCACGTTGCGGCACCCCACGCAGCGGCACAGCGGCACACGCCTGCACACGACACTCACTTGGCATGCGGGCCGGCATTGCTGGCGGCGCGGCGCGCGAGGTGCGGCGGCAGCGGGCGGCGCGCGGGCAGCTCGGCGCGCCGGAAGTGCTCCAGCGTCTCCTCCACGTTGCGGCACCCCACGCAGCGGCACATCGCCGTGCACGCTATCTTCGCCTGCACACGAAACGTTCACAGTTCATTGGAAAAATCCTTACAATAACTCTGCCTAGTCTTTGAGAGGTGTTTATCGAAAACGAAACCTATTTCAATTTTTCAAAATATACTATATATTATGATAAGACGTAAGAGAAAATATATTGATATAAAAATATATTGATTACCGGCGCTTTAAGTGCGATTTTAAACTAACGTATTTTTTCGGCGCATATACCGTCGTTTCGGAAAACGCGCTTACACGCGCACTACTTTTGGTACCGGAAAATGTCAAATCTTAACGTTTTGCGGCTACACGCGCTTCAAAAAACTAACATGAGAAGCGTGACCACGCCGAAAAATACTCATTTGAAACCGCTTTAAGAGCGTTTGCAGTACTCCAACGTTGCCGCTGAGCAATCGCGACACCACGTCAACGCGACGTCGACGTTGCGGTTTTCGGCAACCGGGCAAGGGCAGGGCAATCGTTAGCGTTGCGCATGCTTTAAAAGTCACGCAGCGACAACGTTGGATAAACGGCTCGTAAAACGTCAGGGATACAACCACTGTTGAATTAACAAGTTGTACTACGGACACATTTGTCTTGCTCATGGGCCAACCAGCTAAACTACCACAGGTATAAAATTGTCTTTGGTATAACTACTAATTCAAAGTGCTTTTAGTTGGTCCCTGGTACTATCAGTTGCACCACGCTGTTGTCCCATGGGCAATAAACCGAAAATACCTGAAAACAGAAAATAAGAACATTTACCTCAAAACATTCACAATAATTCTTGAGACAGCCACTTCGCTTACAATTGCACCCTTTGTTATGCCGTCGAATTATTTCCGGTCCACCAGCTTTAGTCTTGCCAATTTTCGGCCTGCAATAGAAATATGATTTATATCAGTGTGACATACCAATGTAGTTTAATGCATTCTGTGTTTTTTAATTATTATCTTTGTTTATAGGTTGACACATGATGTTTGTGCTTTATTAAAAGTATAAAATAAATGTTGTTTTAATTAATTACTAACTATTATTTACGTGATATAACAAAATGTTACTTATAAAGAGATGTAGTTGTACCTCCAGCTGAAAATCGAACCATTGCAAGACTCCTATGTATCCTCTCCTAAAAACTTATGACCTCTAGTACTTGTATGGTAATAGTACTGGGAAAGTACTACTTTAGCTAGCTTAGCTGGAGCAAATAAGGGAATTAAAACTTTTGATTGCTTTATAAGGCAAATATCTGAATAACAAACAAGCTAACTGGCCCTGAGACCTTGAGTATATTATAAAATAATTACCTAAAAGCATTAGGATTCCTCTCGAGGCAGCCTCGAATAGCCTTCTGCCGGAGCTCTTCATTCTCCAGGTTGTTGTGACAGTTGTTGCAGTTACACCGGTTGCAGAACTCGCCGTTCGCGAAACAGTCGCAGTACAACTTGAGACACTGAGACTTGGTGCAGTTGCAGGCTTTCCGAGGCCGCAGGCCCAACTCTGCGGCCACTTCTACAAACAATGTAGCTTATATAAAAAAACCTATCTAGTTTGAGAGTAGCTTTTTATATCACGAATGCGGTTCGAGCACTGGTTTGCCAGCTGTTAAGTATAAACCTGACAAGCCGATTGAATGTAAGGCCGGTCACACTGGCGTTTTACGTGCGTTGGCGTTTCTCCATGGTTGTGGCTGCGCAAACACGACGTTGACGTCGCGAGTTTATATCGACATGCATTCATGCTGCGACGTCGCAACGTCAACGCTACGACGATTGTACGCTGGTCGTAACCCCGCCCCCGCTCATACGGACAGAGTGGGATGGCGTGATTGTACCAGTTTGATAAAAACAACGTAGACGTCGCGTTTGCGCGTTTCTCTAACGTTGCTTAGAGAAAAGCCAAGGCTCATAAAACTTCGCCAAAGGTCGCTGCTGGGAGTTTTTTTCCGCCGCCTTTTTTCTCTCAGCTCAACATCTAGGCCAAACGGGCACCTAAAGGTGATGACAGGGAAGAAATGACATTCATTAAGCGAATATTTTATATTCCTAATAAGAAAAAAATATTCTTTCTTTCTTTCAAAAACGTCAACAGGATAGCGGCCTAAATGACATATTGACAAATTAAGTAAGGGTCAGAGAAACAATATGCACCTAATACAGAGAAGTGAGAAGATTGGGTGTTCCCATCCTATCTACCAAACAATATACTGTGTTTGCTTACCAGATTCCGAGGGTGCCTGCGGTGTTAGGGGCGAGGTATATGTATTGAGCGGCTCAGATTCCATATTTAACAGACTTCTGTGAGATTCGTCCTATAACATATAGATTTTGTGACTATCAGATATTGTAGGTTAGAAAAAAAACAAGTACTAAAGTAGTCAATATTGTTGAAAGTTTTACAATACCCAATACCTACATCTACATATATGTATTTAAATTTGTCCTTTTTAAGTAATACTAATTCCAGAAAACGGTTATTATATCACTTTTAACGTATTTGCATATCAAATAAGTTGGCAAAGATACAAAATAGAACAAATTCAAATTATTGTTAAGCTCAAATTTTGAACAGCATGTAGGTTTTAGCAATAAATGGATTTACTTGGTTACTTCAGTCAGAATATTGTGCTTTATAAAATATGAAAAATCTTACATGACTCGACACCTCGTCTGGCACAATCATGTCACTATTGCTCATGTCGTAGCTCGAAGGAATCATAATAAGTCGCGCATCTTCATCCCTTTGACTGGATTCCATCATGTCTATGCTCTTGTGTCTTGGCTTAGGGCTCTGAAAATAGTTTATTTAATAATTGTTTTTGTAATCATAATTGTTGAAAATATGAATACTTTGCTAGCGTAGTTAAACTATTCAATTAAGCATGCATTACTGTTAATTGATTTATTGGTTTTTCATGTAGTAAGAGGAGACCTGTCCCCAGCAGTGGGACATAAAAAAATGTTGGAAAAAGTAGAATGCAACCACACAGAAGCAAATGTGAAAAATTAACGAAGTATTTTATATTAAATTTCGCAAGTCAGAACCTAAAATATTCGCTTAAAATATTTTTAAACAATTAATAATTTTGTAACAATAGAATCAGCACTTTATCGTCTACTATTTATTAGACCCGCATTGGAACAACGTGGTGTAGTAAGCTCCAGGGCTTCTGCTATAAAAAAGTTACATAAAGAAAGCTAATCACAAACGAATAACAGAAGTAGATATCTTATCATTATAGCAATTTCTAAAAGATAACTCTTGGCCTAGCGTGCTGTCCGTACAGAAATAATTTGAAAGACAAAAAAAAGGATTGCAGCGTTTAAAAAAATAATAAGTAAGCCAATAAAATATTTTACACACAAACACTAGTTAAGTGATGGTATTGCTTACTTTCTTTATTTGTAAACGCCTCCTTTCATAAGCTGGCTAAGGAATAGAAAATATCTTGTGAGAATACATTGTAATATGTATTTAAATAAATAAAGAGAAGGCTGTTGTATTTGTACACCTATATTCATTTTTTTTTCTCAATAAGGTTAACAGGATTTTTCATGTCCAAAATACCTTAAAAAAACCGGCTAAGTGTGAGTCGGACTCGTGCACCTAGAATTCCAAAATGTTTTAATAATATGTATGTATAAACTAAAAAAGTAACTAAAAATGTACGGTTTCCGCAATTTTCCTTCATTTGTGAAATAAGACGTTGCTTCGTTATGAAATTGCAAGATTCTGAGTTCACGCCAAGTACCCTGTAGGTTTTGATTCCCTTGCGAGTGTCGAAAATTTGCGGCATAAACCGCTGTATCTTTGACTCACACTTCGCCGGTTTTTAAATAACACAGTGACGAAATGACGGCAGTGTGGGTATTTTGTGGTTATTCTAAACTCAGCAAGCGGACAATTTATGAATTAGTTGTATTTTGGTGTACTCGAGCTTTAAAGAATTGGGAAATAAAATGGTGAATACTCACTGGAGGCTTCTTGTATTCTATTTCGACCTCAGTAAGCGACAAGTGCATGTCGTCCTCATGGACGGTGCTGTTGATGAGGGACTGCAGGGCGGCCTTCGAGTCGATCTCCTCGGTCTCCTCTCGACTGTTCTCCGCAGAGGCCTCCATCTCCTTCGAGCTGGTCTCCAAAAGCTCACTCAGGTTCAGGTTCTTCGTGTCGGGGACTGGAGATAGCGGCGCCAGCAGACTTTGTGACGACCGCGCCGGTTGCTGTAGATACACATACAATGTTGTTCCTATCGACATTTAACTGCCACGTAATTGTAAGGCATAGGTATCAATTAGACACAAAATTTTAAATATTATTTTGTATTAATTTGTAAATATTATTTTGATGATTGTACGTTACAAATTGCACAAGAAATGCTGTATTTCATTTTTGAAAATAATATACTTATAAACAAGTGTTACTCACAGATACTGAAGCTTTCGGTACTACTGGCGCTATCCGCACTAAAGTTTTCCCGCCCTCTGAGAACAACACATAAATTCACAACTTTCTATAAATTTTGTTACATTCCCGGCAAGCCTAATGAATCAAAAGATTTCAATGCCATGTTCTATTTTAAATTTTCAAATACAGAAAGTAAGTAAATATTCAAAATCTATTTATGAACACTATTGTGTCATGAATTTAAATTAAGTTTTCTATTTTCCAAAGTTTTTCTTTCCTTCCTTTCATGTGTCAAAACTTTTTTTTAAATATTTCAAGTTTAGATTCAGGATATTTTGCCTGAATATCTCTGTTTTAGAGTACACCTCGTACAGAAGAAAATTGTATAAGATGACTTTTATGCATTAAAAGTATATCATTAATATATGAAAATTAATTATTATTAGTAATTAAGGCTTAAAAATGTTTATATTTGGAAGTACCTAACTGGTACATTCTAACCTCTTTGTTCCAGGTTTTTACACATTTCACAAATCAATCAAAAACAAAGAATAAAATTTTGTCAAGAAGTATTGCTAAAGATGATGATTTTTCGTGGAATTTTATTCTAATTCGCTTAAATGATGCGCAGTTGCCGGCCAGACTTAAATGAGGTAGTTAGCTACCAAAGTATCACTTCAAATGCAAAGTTCCACCTCTAGCAAAAGTTCGAGCTGCTTGAGGTTGTTTGTGGACTGCAGCGATCACTAAACACCATCACGTGACCTGCAAGCTCTTCTGGTACTCCATTTAAATAAATAAAAATGAAAAAATACCATACCTTTGCTGTCAGTCAGCACAAACTTCGACGGCACAGAGAGCAGCGAGCCTGACCCTTTAGTCTTAGCCGTATTCGGGTTCGTAACCAGACGAATGTATTGGATCTATAAATATAAGCCCACAAAATATGTAAAATTAAGTTTTGAATTGAACACAGATATTGAAGGAATTTCTTTAAGTTTGCACAATAAAAGCGGTAATTCTAGAACTACAAATTTTAATCTTCATTTTAACAAGCTGATTTCGCTATAAGAAGAGGCATAAATTAGTTCAGAACGTGTACCAATTATTTTTTTTGGAAAGTAAATATAAAGTAAATGTTTTCCGTGCTTCAGACGGCACGTTAAGTCGTTAATCCCGGTTGTTATATATACTTATATATAAAGTTGAAGAGTTTGTTTGAACGCGTTAATCTCAGGAACTACTGGTTAGAATTGAAAAACATTTTTTGTGTTGAATAGTCAATTTATTGGCTACATAACATCATGCTATGACTAATACCAAAGTCCACGCTGACGAAGTCGCGGGCGGCCGCTAGTCAATAGATAATTAGTTTGTCCGTTTGTTTGTTCCTACTTTTTCATCATATATAAAAGAAAATATTTATTTGATCACTTACGCCTTTGCCAGGTACATTAATTTGATGAAGTTGTGTGTGTTGCCCGTCGATAACAACATTGCCGTCGGAACTGATCTGTAAAAAAATTAACAATGATATTATACATACTTCAACTCAGTTGTGCGCGCGGCGCTATGTGTGCGTGGGCTAGTAATTATGCAGCTTTAATTTGTGTGACAGTGACGCGGCCGTGATTTTCCGAACAACTTCACTGTACCTCTTGTCACGCACACAAAGTCACTGTGTATATACAGGTTTACCCACACATAGCGCCGCGCGCACAACTGAGTTGAAGTATCTATACCATTTATCATTCAGTTTATATTTGTAAGGGAGTCAAAATTTTGCGTGAAATTACAGATCAAACAATAAAAAAGTATATCTCTGTTGTAAGGACGATTGAAAGTAGGTAAAGATTAGTTTTTTGGTGCCACTAGGTATTTAGTTGGCCCTTTTGTACTCCTAACGTAGGATTAAGTAAATTAAAGTATAAACAAATATAACAAAGTAAGTATTGCATTGTTGAAAACTGTAAGATACAATAGGCGTCTACTCTTAAAATCGATAATCGATATATCGTGAATTTTTCAGCATATTTTTGACCCTGTTCTAATCCAAGACATGACCCTATAGTAAAGTTATCGACGATGTGGATCTATTCAAAGTGTAATACCCGACCCCTACTGACCTCCGAAACTCGTTTCTCTAAAAAAAACTAGCACGCTTTAACAAGTTCATATAAAAAGTATTTTTACGCAGGTCAGCTCTCCCTAAAATCTACCGACTTAGGCTAAAGTCTTTTGATAAATCCAGCACTGTAGTGGACGACGCTTTACATTAAAAACATATCTTAACCAGAATATGAAACAAAATATTTAACATGATAGTATGCGAATTTGTATGTTCTGTTGCGAAAATTTATAAAAATATTTAAACAACTAAAACCTGTGCTGTTTTAGGTGCTGCGGCTGGTTTCAAAATGACACTTTGAGCGGGATTGGACGATATGACAACTTTCTTTGTTGTTGTTCCTGAAAAATTAAATAAATATTTGTACATTACCAGTCACTTTAATTTCATTTTCTTTACTATTTTTTTTATAATTTACAGACACGTTTACCTGATGAAGCAGGTAGTAACTTCGGAGAAGGTGATTGGATTGAGATTATTTGCTTGGTTTTGCCCATTTTACCTCCTTGCTTTGTTGGAGACATAATAACCTGCAGAATAGTAAGTGGGTAAAAATTAACGTAAGTATGTACGTATCTAAATAATGTACATTCTAGGCAAAAGTCTGTGGTGTCATTTCCAAAGCATAACATTTCAAATTATGTAATGACGAAATTGTTACTAAAACTTGTATTTTATCATCCAGCATTTAGGTTATATTATATAAGAATATAGAATATTATTTATATATTTAAATATACTACTGTACTCGCATAATTTTATTCGAGGATCACAGAGTTTCGGTCCTAACCGAGGACCTTAGTCATGAGCTCCCACCGCCGGTCCGCTAGTTAGGACCGAAACTAGTCTGGCATCCCAGAATTAAATTACGTGAGTACTTCTTCTCAGTCGTAACGTTCTTGACAGAACGGTCGTGGTCATCATGAAGTAGCGGTAAGGGCTGATGTCACTCGCCTCACGATGTTTCGCCATTTTTCCCTATTGGCCGTCATCCTAGTGCATTCATGTAATGGGCCGCCCACCGCAGATTTTATTTGGTCGGTCCAGCGCATGGGTGACCTCCCACGAGGTCTTATGCCTTCCACCTTGCCTTGTACAACAAGTCGCTCTATGGACATTCCCCCTCTTCGCGAAACGTGGCCGAAGAACTTTAAGATGCGTCTTTGTACGATAGATGACAGACGATCTTTGATGTCGAGTTCTTTGAGTATGGAGGCGTTGGTCCTAAATTCGGTCCACGACACTCCGAGCATCCTTCTCCAACACCACATTTCGAGCGCATTTATCTTTTTCTTTTCAGTTTCGCGCAGGGTCCACGTTTCGGAAGCATATAGAAATATGGGGAATACAAGCGCACGAACAAGTTTTAATTTGGTGCTTTTTGTGATGTTGCGATTTCGCCAAATTTTCCTTAATTTGTCCATAGCACTCCTCGTCATTGCCAGACGTCTTTTAATTTCCTCCATGCAACCCCCACTGTTGCAGATCAACGCACCCAAGTAAACGTAAGATGAGACGACTTCGCAGTTTGCTATTTGAGTTACATTTGTTAGGTTGTTGTTGGCACGGTCCACAATCATTATTTTGGTCTTCTTGCGATTAATTCTTAAGCCAAACTCAAGACTGATATGTTCCATTCTTTTAAGCAGTTCTTCCATGAGCTCAGCACTGGTCGCGAATAATGTTGTGTCGTCTGCGTAGCGTAGATTTGCAATCTTATAACCACCTATGCTTATACCATCGTTCCAATTTTCTAGTGTAATGCGCATGATAATTTCAGTATATATGTTGAATAGGAGCGGTGATATTATACAGCCCTGACGAACACCTGCGCTGGGATGGAAATTGCTGGATAATATTTCGTCAGTGCGTACTGAGGCTGAACCGTTTTCATAAAGCCGTCGAAGAAGATGTATCAGATGTGTTGGTGTTCCCATGTCCATCAAGGTCTTCCACAAAATTGGCCATTTTACCGAGTCAAATGCTTTAGAAAAATCAACAAAGCAAATATATGCTGGCTTGTTGAATTCTCGAGCCTTCTCGATTATCTGGCGTACGATGAGGATTTGCTCTCGGGTGCCCTTTCCTTTTACAAACCCTGCCTGTTCTGGTGCAATTTCCTTAGATAGATATGACTTAAGCCGTTCATTTAGTATATGCAACATGATTTTACTAGAGTGAGATATTAGAGCAATTAGGCGGTAGTTACTGCACTTTTTTGTGGAACCTTTTTTATGTAAGGGTACGAAGATGGTATGTGTCCACTCTGAGGGCCATTCTCCAGTTTCCCATATTCGGTTGCATATACTATGGAACATTACGACTGCTCGTTCTCCTAGGGCTTTTATAGTCTCTATGGGTATAGCATCTGTACCGGTGGCTTTCCCATTTTTCAGGTGTTTTATTGCCGTCCTGATCTCCGATTGAAGAATATCGGGCTCTATATTCTCTTGGTCGGGTTTTGTGCTCGGGAAAATTGTAGAATTTGTACGTGAGTACAGTCGTATTTAAACTAACAATGTTAGTTTACAATCACGATTCGTTCTATAAGAAAATATATAACAGATACCTTATTTCCAATGGTAATAGGCACTGCTTTTGGTTGCATGGTGACAAAGCGAGGCTGTGTTGATTTAGCACTGGTGCTCGGTAATATCTTTGCAAGCACAGCAGATTGGTTGCTACTAGATTGACCTGAAATTAGCAATCATACAGATTATCATCAGATATGATACACAGCAAGGCAAAGGCAACTTTAATTCTCTATTGTCTTCTCTATTACTGTATCAATAATAGTATTTATGGTACGAGTAAAATAAAATTGTACTATATACTGTTATTAAAACTTCACTTATACTTACTTACTAAAACACCTGGCATTATCACTTTTGCCATCATAACAGGTTTCTGGTCTTTGGTTTGGAGCAGGGATGCCTAAAAATATAATTATAATTATAAAAAAGAAATTATTAAATTATCAGCACTCAATTAAGCATTCAAAGTTGTTATCGAAAAAGGTGATGAAATCCGAGTAATTATACCATTCTATGAGTGATGTCTCGACTTGCTGATTTCACCCTGGTTGTGGCTGATCCTTAACAGTACTCTTACATTTATATTTTATGAACAAGAATTTTTATTTTCGTTTTTAATCGGCAGAATGTTTAAGAGAATCGTAACTTCAAATTATCTTTAATACAACACTTTTATTTCCATTTTTGTTGTACATCACAGTTTGTGTGGCCAGGATTTAACACAGTCCTTAATAAATTACGAAAGTTAACAGGTATTTCAACAGGATAAAACAATTTTACCTGATCGCTACTAGCTCTCACATATTGCACTGCAGATGTCCCAGAGCCGGCGGATACTAATTTCAGTTTCTGTGTCCCCGCTGGCATCATAACTAGTTGTTTACCAACTTGTGCTGAAAGAAAAACATAGACAAGGTACATATAAATTGAAACAAAAGAAAATCTCAAACAATTTACATTGTAGTAGAACTTTTTTCAAATCGATATTGTCATTTGTTGAACTGCGGATGGGAGGAAGACATTTGATAGTGTTCTATGCCACAATAATATTAACAATATTACTAATATTCTACAATTCTACATTCTACATTCACAATAATATTAATATTCTACAACAGATGTCGGTAAGAGTAATATTTATTTTAATTTATTATTTTATATATTAATTTATATTTAAGCTATTAGCTATATATTGGCTGAAAATTCGAATAAAATGATAAATTCTAAAAATAAAACCTAGCTGGATCAATCTATAACCCCCAAAACCCTGGGCGCAAAATTTCATGAAAATTGTTAGAGCAGTTTCCGAGATTCAAATTATATAATATTATATAGGTATTTACAAAAATTGCTCGTTTAAAGGTATTAGATAAAAAAGTACAAAACAAAAGTCTTACCTAAAACAGTGTTTCCTTTAGAGCTTGCTTGCATCACATTAGACAGAGCGACTTTTTTGACTAATGCTACTGGCTTCGGGCCTATGGTACCCGCAAAGGTCTTTGCAGCCAATGGAGGAGGTTTCGGCGCTATTGCCACTTGACGCGGTAGAGGAGCAATTTGTGGTCTTTCCAACTTCTTAGTGGTAGTTCCTCGTGCTGGAACTTCTGCCTAAAACATAGTTATAACACTTGATTAAATTTCGACTGTACCACAATAATTCAGTGACAGCAGAAACCAGGGCTAGTCAAGCAATCCTATCGCATCACACTGTCAGGCAAAAAGTGAAATTTGAATCTTTACCTTCACAGAAATAACTGTTGGATTTTCAGTAACAAAAGCACTCTGAGGATTAAGTTGCAAATCCATCAATGTTTCTGCTTGAGATGTAAGGACATTTTGCTGAAAAATTGTAGTTACAAATACATAATTAAAATCTTCTAAAGAACTGTTTGCTGTATAATTTTTTTGCAAATATCAAGCATTTCAAAAATGGAAAAGTAAGGCTGTTTTAATACATATAATTATAATTGCCTCCACAGACTTGCTGGTCTTAATTTTGGTTTCTGCAATTAGAGGCACTTTTCATTCCATAATGGTATGAAAATGGCTTGTTTTAGCGATTTGCTGGAAAAGTCGCTCGCTGATATTAAAAATAGCATGCATGTTTGCGAAGGCCCCAAGAGTAAGTTACTTGATTGCTAAATATGCATATAATATATGAATTGAAATAAATAGTTTTCAAAATGCAACATCAAGTTCAAGATTGACATTGACATGCAGTCGTAACTGTATGTTGAATCAAAAGAATACAGTCATGGATTTAATCGTTTTGTTACAATTAAAATTGTAAAAGAAAATCAACTTAAAACTATTTTCTCTGGACTATACATACATTTGACTCTGCAGTAGTTGTTAAACCAGTGGTTTCATTGTCCTGGACAGAATATTCCTGGAGTGAAAACTGATCTCCCATAAAATCTGTAAATAAAAAAGTTTCTTGTGCTTATTCAAAACTAGGTCACATGTTACAAGTTTGACATGTCATATGTGCTCTGTATCTTTGGTGGTCAGCAAAATAAAATGTCATACAATACTGAAATTTAGCAAAGTTTGCAAAAACTTATGTTTCAGCAGTATAATCACCAAAATATTTAATTCAAAAGTATTGTTTGAACAAAAAGAATAGCAAAACTAATTATTGCCTTTCAATGCAGAGAAATTTGAGTCTATTCATCTTAATTTGCCCTTAGTCTGGGGGCACGGAGTGCCCCCGACAAGTCGAGCGCAAAGCAACACTGCCGTACCATCCTTTACTGGAACCATTTCGCCGCATTTTCAGGCCCCTATTTGAGAACCTCTGGATAAGACCAGAGCGCTGAAATTTTCATCATCCAGTAAGCTATAATCACATACTTGAAATACAAAATTTCAAGTCTGTAGGTTATTTAGTTCCGAAGCTAAGCGAAAGCAAAGTTTCGCATTTACGACACTCACTCACTCATGGATCATCAAAATAGAACTAGTACTTCCCATAAACTCAGAGAGCTGAAATTTGGTACAGAGTTAGGGTTTAATGGCCACATAAAGGGAAAACTATAAAAACTAGGATAACTAGGATTATTTAGTACTCTTAGTCCATCCTTTACTGGAACCATTTTGCCGCATTTTCAGGCCCCTATTTGAGAACCTCTGGATAAGACCAGAGCGCTGCAATTTTCATCATCCAGTAAGCTATAATCACATACTTAAAATCCACAATTTCAAGTCTGTAGGTCATTTAGTTCCGCTGTTAAGGGAAAGCAAAGTTTCGCATTTTCGTTCGCATTTACGACACTCACCTCACTCATAAAATCAAAATAGAACTAGTACTTCCCATAAACTCAGAGAGCTGAAATTTGGTACAGAGTTAGGGTTTAATGGCCACATAAAGGGAAAACTATAAAAACTAGGATAACTAGGATTATTTAGTACTCTTAGTCCATCCTTTACTGGAACCATTTCGCCGCATTTTCAGGCCCCTATTTGAGAACCTCTGGATAAGACCAGAGCGCTGAAATTTTCATCATCTAGTAAGCTATAAATACATACTTAAAATCCAAAATTTCAAGTCTGTAGGTCATTTAGTTCCGAAGTTAAGCGAAAGCAAAATTTTGTTTATTTAGTTAGAATGGGGGCGTCCAGCGTTGCTCGGAATAAAACAATTTATTTACTTGGTTTATTTTTAAGCAAAACATTCATTGACTTAGTGTTACTTTACAAATCCTTTTGAAATACCTAGCTCCCAATTAAAAAAAATGTCACAAAAAATAAAAATGCAACTTGCCTACTTGAGATTTGAACCCGCGTCTCTAGCTCCGAAATTGGTTTTCGTAACCATTCGACCAAGAAAGCCTTAATTCCGTTGACGAAATTTTTATAGAGGTCTTTCATAATTATCGACATTGTCATTTGTTTGAAGGGTGGATTGTCAGTTTATTTAGTTAGATAGTACCTGGACGCCCGAGCGTTGCTCGGAATAAAACAATTTATTTACTTGGTTTATATTTAAGCAAAACATTCATTGACTTAGTGTTATTTTACAAATCCTTTTGAAATACCTAGCTCCCAATTAAAAAAAATTGTCACAAAAAATAAAAACTCAACTTGCCTACTTGAGATTTGAACCCGGGTCTCTAGCTCCGTTTTCGGCTTTCGTAACCATTCGACCAAGAAAGCTTTAATTTCATTGACGAAATTTTTATAGAGGTCTTTCATAATTATCGACATTGTTATTTGTTTGAAGGGTGGATTGTCAAACTTGTACCTATATAAGACCCAGTGTATGAAATTTTTTAAAGCAATCGCAAATAAATGGGGCTCGAAGTCACATCCTTTCTTCGACTCCGAGAATATGTGACCCGAAGTTTTTTCGAACCTCAACCCCCTCTCCTCGAGTCCTCCAGGAGGCAGGACAGTAGGTAATTCCTTTGGTAGAAAGTTCATTGATTTTATTATGTAATTATTAATATTAATTATATTAACACTTGTCTAATAATAAAGATAAAGAGTTAACGGTATGTTTATAGTTTGTATAGATTGAGTAGGTTCAGTATTATTTTCTTTGAGTTTTTTTTTATTAAGATCAAATTTAATCTAGCCTATTGCGTCTCAATGCTGAGCGAATGCCTCCCCTTCTGCTTTTAATACGCATATAAATAAAATTAAAGGAAAACTCTGGATAAGACAAGATTGGCTTTTATACTTATACTTATAAGTATACAAGAAGAAACAGTCGAACGATTAACTTTATTCTACTCTAACATTACATAGGTAAATTAAATAAACAAATTACACTAAAATATTAATTTCGCTCATTTGGTCAAAATATAATGCATTGGACTAAGAGTGGCGATGATACCCGCCGTTGCTAGATGGCGCTGACTGTATTTTAAAACGCGCTTGCGGCCGCGTTACAGTCGACTCGTTTACGACATTCTTCTACAGATACTTCAACTCAGTTCACTCAGTTGTGCGCGCGGCGCTATGTGTGGGTAAACCTGTATATACACAGTGACTTTGTGTGCGTGACAAGAGGTACAGTGAAGTTGCTCGGACGATCACGGCCGCGTCACTGTCACACAAATTAAAGCTGCATAATTACTAGCCCACGCACACATAGCGCCGCGCGCACAACTGAGTTGAAGTATCTGTACTGCGCTTGAAAACGTTTGCTATGGATTAGGAGGGATTATTTGCATTTTGTTGATTTCGCTTATTATTTCGTGAGATTTGCTAAGGTTTAGGACATGCATCAATGCGAAATACCTAATCACAAGCCACGCCTCTACCCTGCGGCGGGGTGATGCTGCTGCCCTTGCGGGGATTCGCCATCTATCGGTGACTTTAAGTAAAAAATAAGTTGATTTCTAAATTACGAGCCAGCGTCACCTAGCGGAACAACGAAGAAGCTCTTATACAACGAAGAAGCTCAAATAACTGTCTTGCAACAATGTCATTTAGTAACAAAATTATTTTGAACAAATATGTACGTATAATATATTATTATCAGCAACGCGGAGACTTGACTTCTGCCCGCGATTTCGTCCATGTGGATTTCAGATTTGTGGCAGTTGTTTTATTATCCTTACACTTTCCCGGTATAAATAAAATCCTAAATGTTGACCCGGCTTATTATGAAGACTTCAATAAATCGGTTTAGTAGCTTTTGCGTGATGCGCGCACAGGCAAACAGATATACACATAGATAGACAAAGATAAATTAAAAAAAAATTAGTAATTCGTCACCTTTGCTGATATTTATTATAAGTACTTAGTACCTACAGTACTTTTTTTTTCAACCTTTTTTTATGTCCCACTGCTGGGCACAGGTCTCCTTCTCCTTCTCCACAATTGAGAGGGATTTCGGCCATAGTCCACCACGCTGGCCAAATGTGGATTGGTGGACCTACAGTACTTAAACATTGCAAAAAATACGAATGTACAGCTTCGACTGTTCTACGATTGTACAGTGAGCCGCAGCTCAAATGTAAAATTATAAATAAAGTAAAAAAATCGATACTTAAAATAAGAAACGGAAAAACGTTTTCACTGTAAAAAATATATTTGTGGTTGAGGACTAATTTTACAAAAACTATACAAGTGGGAATCGAACCCAGAACACTCCTACGTAATGCACGAGATTTTATTACGAGCTACGCTCACTATTTCACTATAAGTGAAATAAAGGATCAGTATGGCTACACATTACGTAAGGATTTCTCGTTGTCGTCAGTCTATCGACTCAGTCGATATAGATAGGGGCAGTGTAATTGTAGGTTTTTATTTATGAAACAAAATTGATTACAGTGTAAAAAATTAAACACCTAAAGTATATAATGAATCATAGCTTTGTACCTAGGTTATGTACTTTTCTTTTGTTCATGTAGACTTTTTTCCGCCGTAAGAATTTCAAATATTTATGTTTTCAGTCTGTCTTTTTATAAGCTTTTTTATTGTAAAAATTATTTGTAATTTTAAAATAGTAAAAAAAACATAAATTTATATAATATAAAAAACATATGTTACGCTGGGGATCGAACCTGAGTTGTATTGCAAACGTGAGTGAAACAAGACTTCAAAAACTTGACTACAGACGCTACTTTCCAAATCATGAAATAAGGACCAAGTGTGATATTTATGTTACTCGGTAGTAACATAAATATTCTTTGCTCATAAATAGACAGCTAGCCTAAAATAAAATATATTACGAATAAAATTATTGTAAATCTATTATCGATGTAATCGATATATCGGGTATTGTTTCTAACTAAATATACAAGTGCAAGAGTTCTACTTACATTTTTTCTTCGTTCATTTAAGCTATTTGCTGTCGTTTGAATTGTAAATATTTCCGTTTTGATAATTTATTTTTACTTTTATTTCCCATTTTCTAAACTTTAAAATTAACTTATTCTTACTAAAAATAATAACTTATACCTAATACTTACTTACATACTAAGAAACAAAATATATTTTCAAAACTAAACAAAATGAAATAAAATTTGAAATTTTCGTATTTCGCGGGCGATTCGGGCATAAGTAAGTACGCGTCCATCGTTGACAGTGGTCACGGGTGGTATTATCGTATTATGGTGGGATGGGAGTGGTGAAGAGAAGAGAGTGATAGCATGCGTTACTTCAGCGCTCGCGAGGAAATGATAGCATCATCTTATTTATGTCGTAAGCGCCAAATCGAAAAACATTTTTCGTTAAAAAACTAAAACAAAACATAGAAAACTGTTTGCATAGAAAGCTTTATAATAATATTAGCTTGTTGTAAAAAAAATAATGATAAATACTTACATTCAAACTCGTTTTGACATAAAATGATAAAAATTGAAAATATTGTCCTAATTTTGAAAAATAATTCTATCGAGAAAATTTTATGGCATCGTGTTTTCTGTTGCATAAAAATTTAGTAAATATAAAGAAAATTCAGATTATGTAAAAACTATTCTCCAGTCGTTTCTACAAAATGAAACATATTCAATTACAATACCTACTCCTTTTTTATTAATGCATGCCCCTAATTAGCAGGTTGTTATTATAACAATTCTAAGATTTGAATAGGTACCTATGTTAGGAATATTCTGATTAGTGACGTATTACTGATTATTACTTAATTAGGTATTAGATTTCAAAGAAGTTTTAATTGAATGCTTTATTTAATTGTTACTTATTTAGTACTCTTAGTTTTCTAGGTTTAATTTACAGTTAGGCAGTACTTCGAATAAAAAGAAAAAAACTGTGTCAAATAAGAAAATCTAATAAAATAAATCAATATGCCCACGTTTCTACAAAAAGAAGTGAAATCCCACCAAAACATTCTGTAAAAAACTAGCCAAGTCTCGATGGAGCTGCTTGTTTATCTCTAAAAAGTAATGAAATCTAGAGAAAGTCGTGCCAAGTCTAAGGTTCCTTACTGCGATTTCTTTATTATTATAGTTAATGTTGTGTGACTTGGCCGTTGAAGGATACACAAGTGTTATTTTATGTTAGATCGGTGGTCGATTTGACGCTCCAAAAAGAAGTGAGCAGAAGTCAGCATTCTCAATGCTGAATGCATGTGTTGCATAATCAACAACAGCCTAAAATGAGACACTAGCGTCCAATTACCAATACCAGTATGGGCTATTATCTCGCTTAACATGGTACATACATGGTACGTACATGAACATAGGTAGTTAAAACAGATATAACATTACGTGTAAACAAAAAGAATGTTCAACGGCCAAGTCACACAACGTTAACTATAATAATAAAGAAATCGCAGTAAGGAACCTTAGACTTGGCACGACTTTCTCTAGATTTCATTACTTTTTAGAGATAAACAAGCAGCTCCATCGAGACTTGGCTAGTTTTTTACAGAATGTTTTGGTGGGATGTATTATTTTTAAAACATAATAAATAATGATTTTGTTCATTAAGTGGATTGTGTTTCTTTTAAGCTCCCATATCTGGCCGCATAATTATTTAATATCCGGTATTTGGCCAGATATTAAATCTAGGCTGGATACAGGCCAGTTGCAGGATATCCATTCAATCTCTAATAATAATGTTATTAGTGTAACAATGACCACATTAATATTTATTGGACACTTAATGCATTTTTCATACATACTTAGTATTTTTGTGCATACAACCTGATGTATGTTAATTTTCCATACTGTATTTTTTTTTAGAGGAGCAGCATATTTTTTGGGAATATTAAGTCATGTAAAACTTTGAATTTCAAAGGGTATTTAACCTTATCTGAGAAAAGTCCTCAAAATATACAATTTCAATTCAAAGATCAAATTAATTTTACTAAACCATTAATATTTTTTTAATATGTATATTTATTTTTAAGTGGAACAGTAGCCACAATAGTGAAGTGAACGTAAAGACCAATATTATAGCATGTTAAGGAGTAGGTGTAGTGTTAACGAGCAGCGATGGCCAAGTGGTAGAAAACCGGGGTCTTCTACGCGACCGATCCCAGGTTCAAATCCTCGGCTCGCACCTCTGACAAAGAAATTTGTTATGTGTGAATTTATAGCTGCTCCACGGTGATGGAAAATATCGTGATATTTCATTGATTACAATGTTCTCCATTGCCGTGCATGCCTGAGAGAAATTCATAATTTCTCGAAAGCATGACATCCACCAATCCGCACTTGGCCAGCGTGGTGGACTATGGCCTAAATCCCTCTCAATTGTGTGAGGAGACCTGTGCCCAGCAGTGGGACATAAAAAAGGTTGAAAAAAATAAGGAGTAGGTGCAAAATGATTATCCAGTGTTTTCATCAAATTATGTTAATTGCAAAATTCAGATCACTTATCAATTGCATTTTTTTTTTTTGTTTAATGATGAAATTAAAACTTTCCAAAAATTTATGTAATACCCTATTCAAGTCAAATGCTGGGTCATAGGTGAAGCTAATATTATTCCCAAAAACTATAACTGCATTATGTGTCCAGTGTTTATGCCCTGTGGTAGCAGAATACACTTATTGCTACAAGTGGCCTGCATTTACATTAACACACACTTGTGACAAAATGCTTTGTATATTTCTATCAAATTTGATGTTTGCTTGATTAAATGTTAATAGTTGCAAGTTAAATGAAGTACAAAAGCACAAAAAACAATAGAATCTCCAGTTTTATTAAAAAAAAAGATGTTTACCAATAATTTCCTCACTGCCAGTGTCCATCATTATTGGTTGCTCCTCAATCTGTTGAAAATCCATTGGGATGCTTTCATCATGGCTAGTGCTGGGCAGTTCTAAGTCTGCCTGACTCACTTCTATGTTGTCAGGAGACTCAAAGTCCACCTATTGTACATGTAAGAATTGTATATATTTTTTAATCTTAAAACACTTTAAAAATCTTCTTTGATCACACTTCATGAACACAAGAGTCAAGGAACTATGAAGAAAACACTAAATCTCTACTTACACCCATACTGCTTTCCAAGTTCAGAGAGTCTAAATTATGATCCATTGTTGTTGTTTTTACAATATACAACTTTCAACACTTTTTAAACTGATTATAAATGATACTGATATACACAAATCATAAAAAAGTGCAAACATTTTTGAGTTCAAAAGTGGCCGCCATTTTAAATTGTCAAATCCTAAAATCCCTCCCGCAAATTGAAGCCACGGTTGAAAACAAATTGTCACAAATGAGAAACGGTTGTTTATATAAATATTAGCTTAGAATAATGTTCTTTCAGTTTTAAATAAAAGCTTATTTAATATTCAGTGATCTATGCACCACTTGGTAGCAATTTATACGTGAAAACATAATCAAAATGTAAATAAAAAGCACGAAAATTATTATGGCGCTTCTTTCAATTTTTGTAAAGATGTCAAATAATGACATATTGCCAACATAACCAAAACGGACTAGAAACGTCAAACTGCGTTCTCTTTAAAATTAATAAGTGCGAATCCGCACTAGGCGGAAAGTGGGGAAACATCAATCGTAAAAACAAAAAGCTTTCTGTAGAGTTAAATAGGTGAAAACTTATAAGTTGTATTGTAACAGTAAAATATATAACTGTTCAATCTAATATTAACACAATTTGTGAGTAAACTTAGCATTTTTAAAAGTGGTCGTTATAACGAAGTACACTAAAAAAAACGGAATTCAATGAAGCAACGTAATAATTAAAAAAAGTTTTGACTTTGTCAGATTATGTCATTATTCTTCGGGGAGTTATTGGCGGGAAGTCTGACGGAACAAGTTGCGCTCTTGTTTTATTTTCATTTTCTTAGTGTATTTTGGAGTTATATCGGATAAAGTTGATGGCATTTTGCTCGGTTAATGAATGACATGACAGTGCACCACGTACAACATGTACAACATGTTTTTTCGGCTTGCCTCCAAAACTCCTTCGGACATGTGGTAAAGTAGCCATCACTTTACTTGAACATTTGACTGACTAGTCTGACTACAGCCTCGTCAGTCAAACTGATACACGACTAACTGATCTTTTCCTACGACTACAAACTGATGCAAAAATTATACTTGACGCTGGCAATATGCACAGAGTTTGCGATGCCATTATTAAAAATGAAAAGTAAATATTGAATGGCTGAAAGGATTTTTATTCAATGCCGTAAAACGAATTAAAAAAATGTCATTATTCCTTTCATTTTCATTTGTCACTGTCAGATCTGTCAGATATTTTTTGCAGGAATAGAGGATTTTAATATTTTTAATTTAAAAAGAACGTGTGTAAAAATAAACAATAACATTAATTTGGCTTGTCGTTATTGATTATTTTCGTGTTTATATATTTAACAATTCTTCTTCTAAATTCTTTTCATCATTGTAAATAGAAATGCCTTTGAATTTACAAGGGGTTCGTCAATATTTAAGCGAACTGAGAAACACCGGAGGTTTGCACAAAGATCAAGCAGAGAAGTAAGTTGCATTTTATACATAACTACCTCTTGATGAACTTCGTGATCCTTTTTAGGAAGTACCATTAGCAAGAAGAGAAATACGATATAGCCTTTATCAAAGATATAGGAAAATACAATTTCTATGGCCTATAAGCTATTCTAGTGTATAAGCTATGTTACAATCTTGTTTTTTTAAAATATGTTCATTAGTTTTTGTGCTAAAATATATTGAGTAAAATTTTGTGTTTATTAATTCAGACCAGTAGGAAGTATTTTTAATGTTTCAGTAATAGTAACATATTACTGAAACATTAAAACAACAAACTTAAAACATAAACATACTTGAAATATACTCAAGTAATAATGATAGACATTTTTAATAAGTGATTAGGAGTGGGCTTCCCTAACTGTGAGTCGCGACTCCCTGGGCGCCGCGGTATTATTCCAGGGGTGTCGTGAGGAGATCTTAATAGGTTGGCTGTGTATGTCGATGCGACCGAGTCGAGGCCGCCATGCACATTGTGATGCGGCGGGCGGGAGCGAACATTTTGAAAAATATTTTCACAAAAATCTGGAGCAATATGAT
Source organism: Pyrgus malvae (assembly GCA_911387765.1). Taxonomy (NCBI): domain Eukaryota; kingdom Metazoa; phylum Arthropoda; class Insecta; order Lepidoptera; family Hesperiidae; genus Pyrgus; species Pyrgus malvae. The sequence continues at coordinate 17,303,183 of OU426962.1, forward strand.
TGATTGGGTTATAAACCCTTTCCAGTAGACCTCACCATCAACACTTTCGATAGTAGAAGAACAACAATTAACCCCTGGTATGAAAAACGTATGCGCAAACATGTACCCGTCGTCTGCGCCGGTTCGCAACATGTGGCGAGCGCGCGCGCCACTTGTAATTTATTGAAAATCTCGTTTTATTTATATGATACTTACAAGACTAAGGAATGTTTTAGAAACCTAAATAGTTTTTCTGTCTTATGTACTGAGTTTTATTGATAAAACATATTGTATGTTTATTCTACAGGACATTGATCACAGCAAGTCGACTTAAAAATGACATGTCCTTGAAAATGTTTTGAACTTGAAACTTTCAATATATTGCATCCTCCAATTTTTGTTTTATTTTTTATTCCAAATAGTAAAATAAATTTACAAACCACTGATAAGATAAAGTTATTACTTAAAACAGTTTATGACATAAATACTAATTTGAAAATCGCAAAAAATATTTCGAGCGCCACCATTTTGCAATCGGTCATCGATAAGTATGAAATATACCTGTCTTATTTGACTGAATGGTAAGTTCAGTTGAACAGGTGATTGTTTTCTGTGGTTCGTACATTCATTGGGAAGCAAATGCAAGCAATAAAATACCTTATTTCTTTGTAATAAATTTTATATTTACGTAAAAGTGGTCCTTAGTCACCTTGTCCCGTATCCGAGCCTACTCAGTTGACGGGGGCCGCACAGATCCGGGACAAACCATACCAGGGGTTAATAGAATTGCCCTGTGACTCCAGCCTTAAACTGCAATATAACAAGGATAAGATAATTGAATTTTGCAACTCATTTGATCAAGAATTTCGTTCCGTCAGCACTGCAGCATTGAGGTTTTTGTTACCGTTTGCAACATCATACTTGTGTGAGACAGGTCTCTATGCAGTTGCAGTAACTAAGAACAAGTACAGATCGAAAATAAATTTAGAGAGTGGCAATTTCGAAACTTCAGCCTCGTTTTGAGAATCTATGGTCAGAAAAGTAAGCACATCCTTCTCAATAATACCAAAGAACAATGGGTGTGGTTGATTTTTTAATATTTTTTTTCACTTTCATTTTTGTTTTTATTTTGTGTTCTTTATTTATAATAAACAATTTAGATTCCATTTGGATTTTTTCTGACAAATTGTTATTCGGCTAGAACTACAAATTCTATGTAAATATATGGTAACAAGGCCAGGGCGTCGCAAAAATATGACAACTTCCCGAGGGCGTCACAGTTGAAATAAGTTTGGGAAGCCCTGGATTAGGAGATTAGGTAGTTTCTCTGTGTAGTCTTAGCCAATATCCTAAAGGTTCTCATATTAGAAGCCCTAGAAGATACTGTAAAAGTGGGTGTCATATAAGCAGTTTTCAAAACTTACATATCTGATAAAAAAAACAATCTGTGGCTAAGCTTAACCATTGAAATGAAATAAAATGAAAATAATTTAATCTGCGCAAATATGGTAATACCCATATTTGTTTTATGTACATTTATTATTGATATTTTGCCATATTTACCTCAGCGAGGTATGCAAATTTGAAGGACAGAATTAAAACGTTAATTAAATGTTAATAACTATAACTAAAATTACTTATAACTAAATTTATTATAATCGAAGACAAGACAGATTTTATTTTGGCCTATATTGTGCAAATTTTATTGTTTTGTTTTATCAATTTTACTATTATATTCTACCATGCCATACCATTGTTTTACAACAGACATAACACAACATAAAGTTATAATCGATTATTTTATCTGTTCAGGTATCGTAATGTGCTGCTAGAGATACTTCAGAGTCCAGAAGGGGAATTGGCTGAATGTTTAAAAGCTTTTGTTGAAGCCAGTAAGTTCATACTAACATATTTTGAATTAATTAAATGCTATTAAAAACAATAATGATACAAATTAAATGGCTGGCTGACATCCTTTTTGCATTCCACTGCTGGACATGGGTCTCTCCTCATTATTGCTGAAGCCTGAATTTTACTCACCATGTCGCTCCAATGTGGATTGGCGGAGGTGCGAATTAGTGGGCGACCCGCTATCGGTTGTTTTCAAACCACTCATTAGGCTTCCAACATGCTATCAACAACAACAACCGAACTGTTGGCTTAATGTCCCCTCCAAAGCATGGACACAGAGGAATTTTTTTACACCTAATGGTCACCCATCTCACACCAACCACGTCTGTTTGGCTTAGTTGTGTAGATTGCTTGTGTTCTACGCCAGCCTGTGGCCCATGTGCGTTTCAGACACTACATGCGATTGGCCTTCCATAATGATGATGATTATAAAAAAATATTTATTGATTGATACCCAATTATTTATTTATTAGCCTTTATTCAGACCTATTACAATAATATGTACTAATAAAACTTATTACAGCTTATCCTAGTATTTGTGATTTACTTGTTTTTTGAAGGTCTGTTTGCCAATCGGCAAAGGCCTTTGCCGATTGATACCCAATAACCATTGGTAAATATGTACATAATAATATATAAATATATTTTTTATGTCAACAGTTGTAAATGAGAATGTGAGCCTGGTCATATCCCGGCAGCTGCTCACTGATGTCAGTACAAGGCTGGCTCTCCTGCCTGACAATATTTCCAGAGAAGTATCTCACTTTGCATTAGATGTCATACAGCCAAGAGTAATATCTTTTGAGGAACAGGTGGGTCTTCTTATAGTTGTTGTATGTTTTGTTTTTATTATGTACATACTTTTAATATTTTTTATTACTTTGTATTCAGTCATTTAATTTAAAATGAATCAGTTTGTTTTTAGTATTAAGTAAAATATTTGGCCCTTTATAACATTTTAAAAAGTTATCTCATTAATAAATACTTCACTCATAGTCCACTCTATAAGAGTCTGGGTCTTTGGTTGAATCAACACACACAAAGATGTGGATATAAGCACCAAGCAGGAAAGATATCTAAATTCAACATTAGATAACTCTTGGTAGGAATTGAAGTGAGCGCCTGTTGTACAGATATTATGGTAGTAGTCACTGTGTCATCAAATAAGTTGTTTTCATGTAAATAGAAATAAAAAACCCTTTTGCAGGTTGCAAGCATTAGACAGCACTTGGCAGACATTTATGAACGTAATCAAAACTGGAAGGAGGCTGCAAACGTTCTTGTTGGCATTCCATTGGAAACTGGTCAGAAGTATGTGTTTTTGCTATGAAGACAATTCTTCTATTTGCTTATCCATTTAAAACAAGTACTTATTATTTTTTAATACAGTTGCTCAAAAAGTGACGTATTGCAGGGACGTTTAGCGTGCGGGAAGTGGGCTATTACACACTCGTGCTTTTTCTTTACATTTTCCGCACTCGTGCGTTTTCTTTCCCAACTGCCAAAATAATGTCTATTAAAAAGAAAAAAAAACCAACCAAGTTTTAGAAGTTTTTATGATTCATGCAAATATTTCTAAAAAGAAGCTACTAATTTGTTTCAATATCAGATTTAATGATTTGATTCAATGAGTTAGGTTAGGTTGCATTTCATTTCATCTCATTAACATTTTCATTTCATATCAATAAAAAAAATCTACTGAAGACTTGGCTGTATGGGCATAGTTCCCTTTGCCTACCCAGAATGGGTGAAGAAAACAAAACAAAAACTCTGCATATAGGTATTCTTTTAAGGTTGGCGCCATTTTTCAAAAATGTTCTTTGCGAGTTTTTATTATTTTATTAAATTGCTTCATTTTTTTGCAACTGTATTAAAAATAGTCGTTCAGTACACGTGCGGAACCGTCATTAGAAGGAGTTCCGACTGTCAACCCTCACCTTCGGCTGCGCCTCGGCTCGGGTAGACATTTGTCGGAGCTCCTTGCAATGACAACCTTTCCGCACTTGTAATGAAATATACTATTGTGAAACATTCAATTACATTATAACATAAACTCTTTCAACTAAACAACGGTCCAATAAAAATAATACAAGAAAATTAATGTACATAATATACAGGGTGAAACAAAGTTGAATGCAGCCAGGCGATTGATTGTTTACTGCTAATGGCAAAATTAATGAACTTTAATTTTCACATTACATTTCCAGTTGTTATATTACAGTTTACAGTCTTTATTTCTCCCCCATAAACCTTAATAGAGAATAGTTTGAAAATGTTTAATTCTTTTATTTTATCACAAATTACACAGGAATTCACTATGCAGCCTGGTCTTCAGAAGTAAGCGTTCAGTTGCGCCCAATGTGGTGGGCCTTGCTTCTATATATCTGTCTAGTTTTCATATAGTGTAGGGCCCTGTGCAAGCAGTATTGTAGTTTATTCTCAAATCAACAAATTTCTCCAAAATTAAGCAGCCCTTCCCCCCTCCCATAACTGAAATCCTAGATCCACTGTTGCCATGTAATCTGTCTCAACCACAATTTTGCATTATGGCAATCTTGTGATAGGAGATGCTACTTAATTAGTTTTGATTATAGAACTATACTCTGCAGTGAAATGCAAAGAGATTGCAACCATTTATGTTAGATATTTTTTGTGTAAATGTTATTTCATTATTTTTATAGGCAGTATACTGTAGATTACAAGCTAGAAACCTATCTAAAGATAGCCAGGCTTTATCTGGAGGTAGACGACCCAGTCCAGGCTGAAGCATTTGTGAATAGGGCCTCCTTGCTGCAGGCCGAGACCACCAATGAACAACTACAAATTTACTACAAAGTGTGCTATGCGAGGGTGTTGGATTACAGAAGGTAATTTATGTAATGTGTTATCTATTATAATCATTTGTAAAAATAAAATCAACATGTTAAAATTGTGTCTATAAAAGCAAATTCTGAAAATATTATAATAAAGTAAGAAAATATTAAAAAAAATTGTACATAAAATCTGTCCCTAGGAACGGCATTGCAGTTACACTATATTATATACTCCATTTTTTTAATGTTAATTGTGAGCTTCAGTTCAAAGATTGCAAATCTGAATATTTGAGATCAATAAAATTTAAACTTTATATCTGTACACCTCACAGAGTAAAATTGTCTTGACTGTCAGATGTACTGCAGATACATCAAAGTGATCTTGCAAATGTCAGCATTTAAAATTAATATTTTTTTTTATTTCAGAAAATTCATTGAAGCTGCACAAAGATACAATGAGCTCTCCTATCGCAACATTATCCATGAAGATGAGAGAATGACTTGTTTGAGGAATGCCCTTATTTGCACAGTTCTTGCTTCAGCTGGTAAGGAAAATCTTGAAAATTAATGAGGAAAAACACAATTTTTTCATAAAAGAACCTACTTAAGTAGAGTTTTACAAACATGTGAAATTACATAACTTCTGCTCAAGAGGCCGTATACGAAATTTTGCCGATTTAGCTGATTTTACACATGAGATTTTGCAGTTAAAATACAGTATTTCCATAAGTTTTATTGCACAATATAACTGATCATTTCAATACTAAACTATTAAATGAGCCACTTTTGCGTTTTTATTACGTTGTTTTGCTTAATAGATCTGAAGACGGTGACAGTTTTGTGAATTTTACTGTAATAGGTATAGAATATTACATATTTCCGGATCATTTTAAAATCTAAACAGATCGAAAAAAATGCCATGTATTGCTGTAAAAATCACATACATAGTAAATGAGCCACTTTTTGCCGGTCTCATACAAAAAATATTAGTAAAAAAACATTGAACTTAATTTTGAGAGAAAACGGACCAAAAATTTCATTTGATTTTGGCAGATTGGAATAATCTTTTATAAAATTTATTTGGTATAAATACACTTAAGTTCAATCCGTTTCCTGAAAAAAAATCGAATCAATAATGAAAATTTGGCATTAAAAATCTTTTAAAGTAACCTAAAGCTCTCATTATAAATCTTGATGCAAGCTAAAAAAGTGGCTAATTGTATTAGATTATTAATGATATTATGATCAGTTATATTGTGCAATGAAACTTATGGAAATACTGTAATTTAACTACATAATCAGCAAAATCGGCAAAATTTCTTATACGGCCCCTTAGGAGCAAAATATGGTTTATCCCAAAATAATTATTTTCTCTGTATCAGGACAAGTCAGATCCAGAATGCTGGCAACTCTCTTCAAGGATGAAAGATGCCAACAACTACCCGCCTATTCTATCCTAGAGAAAATGTACTTGGATAGAATCATTCGCCGCTCAGAACTGCACGAGTTTGAATCTTTAATGCAGACACATCAAAAGGTAAACTTTATATATACATATATATTACACAAGTCTTTAAAGTTTGGCAGCGGAATAGTTAATAGCTGTACTGTACAGTCATTATATATTGCAATAAGCTTATAAAATTAGCTAAAAACTACTTTGCGAAAATCCGCAATCAAAATCTATGATGGTGTAAACTTTTACATGCACCAGGGTTATTGACTCTACGACGACGGTTATTAGCAAGTTTTGCGAGTGTTGGAGGGAGGAGGTGCTATTTCATGTAAAAGTATACACTATAGTCTATCATTCATTTTCATTGTAGATTGTTGCAAAGTAGTTTTTAGTACAGTTGCTCAAAAAGTAACGTATTGCAAGGACGTTTCCGCACTCGTGCGTTCTCTTTCCCAACTGTCAAAATAATGTGTATTAAAAAGAAAAAAACCAACCACGAAGTTTTAGAAGTTTATATGATTCATGCAAATATTTCTAAAATGAAGCTACTAATTTGTTTCAATATCAGATTTTATGATTTGATTTAATGAGTAAGGTTAGGTTTCATTTATTTCATTTCATCTCATTAATATTTTCATTTCATATCAATAAAAAAATTCTACTGAAGACTTGGCTGTATGGGCATAAATCTCTGCCTATAGGAGGTATTCTTTTACGGTTGGCGCCATTTTTCAAAAATGTTGTTTGCGAGTTTTTATTATTTTAAATTACTTCATTTTTTCGCAACTGTATTAAAAATAGTCGTTCGGTACACGTGCGGAACCGTCATTGGAAGGAGTTCCGACTGTCAACCCTCACCTTCGGCTGCGCCTCGGCTCGGGTAGACATTTGTCGGATAATGGTTACCATGCCGGACTGCCGATCGGAGGGTCCCGGGTACGGTTCCCGGCGAGGTAGAAATTTGAATGATGAGTTTGTCTGAGTATTTGTGTTTCTGTCTTTGTGTGTGTGTCTATGGTAAGCGCGACACAGGATATATCAACCCTACTGTGGAGCTATGAGTGTGAAACATTATTTATTTATTTGTGTGTGTAAAGAATAATTATCCTTACAATATATGATTACAGCTTTTATCTATGTAATTTTTTTTAATAATTAAAAAATGCTGGAAGTATGGAGTGAGGCAATTTTTTTTACCCGGTCAACTAAAATGGTAGATTCGGCGCTGATTGTTACCTTGCTGTTTTCTTTTTTTTAACTTTTCACATTTATAGCTCCACAAAACTGTATTTATACCCTGTGTCGTGGGTACCATGAACACATACAATGACGGAAACAGAAACGCCCAGACCGAGAACAGAAATTGAAACTTATCATAAAAATTTCTGTTTCGCCGGGAATCGAACCCGAGACCTCTCGATTAGCAGTCCGGCGGTAACCATAGCGCCACGCGGGTCGGCGTTACTCCTCTCCTCATAGACCTTACTCATTAGCCGTACCTACTGCTCACCGAGGGTTCGACACTGAATTCCGCAGGCGATGACAACGGACGGGTCGACGATCCTGGACCGCGCGGTGTTCGAGCACAACCTGCTGTCGGCCAGCAAGCTGTACAACAACATCACGTTCGAGGAGCTGGGCGCGCTGCTGGAGACGCCGCCCGCGAAGGCCGAGAGGATCGCCAGCGCCATGATCAGCGAGGGCCGCATGAACGGCTACATCGACCAGATCAGCTCCGTCGTGCACTTCGAAAGTAAGTCTTGTCTATGTCTGGTCTTTAGCCACGTTGTGCACTTTTTGCTTAGAGCAACAACCTTCAGGAGAGACGGCATAGCGCCTCGCTTCGATACATAATTGTTGTGCCAAATCTGCGGGTAAAGAACGCACACATTTTAATTTTGTCACGCATTCACAAATATTCTTTCATCGCTACAGACGCATACATTTCTAAATGTCAATTTCAATTAACAACGTCATTTTCTATGCACATAACGCATGTCAGGTAACACTGACACCGACACACACTGACACACTAGTTGTATAAATAGAAGGCACATTGTGCATGGACGTTGCGACGAGGGGTTCAATGTCACTGTCAATTTTGACGCTCTACGCTTTTTTTGGGATGGCGGTGGGCAAACAATATTATACTCGTGTCAGGACACGTGACCTGATCGTCATATTATTATATTCGTAAGAACTAGGGGTGACAGGTGATGGCTCGACTGTCTGTATACGTAAAATCATAATATATATCGAGTGTTTAAAATATGGAAATTGAACAAAGTGCATCTATTAATGAAAAAAGTGACGATAAAATAGTGAAAAAAATCAGTGAGTACTTTTAAAAAATAGTAGATGAAAACCTACTGATAATACTAGATAATAAAGCAATTCGTGCGAAATTATTCCCTAACCATTCCCAAAATATCAAAAATGCACAGCGTTAATGTTCAAGTTTTTACTTCTGCCGGCATTCCCGGAGTGCAACCATTTGTTTTTTTTTAATAACTAGCCTTCACCAGCGGCTTCGCCCGAGTGGACCCGTTTAATGGGACCCCGTAGGATAAAAAATAGCCTATGTGCTGTTCCAGGCTTCATTGCTATATTGAAATCATAGACGTTTAGCCAGTTGTTCAACCGCGTTGAACCTATTTCCCGTTTTCACGTAGGAATGATGCATTTTCCCGCGGTAAAAAGTAGCCTATGTTACTCAGGGTGAATGTAGCTTTCTAATGGTGAAAGAATTTTTGAAATCGGAACAGTAGTTTTTGAGTCTATTTATTACAAACATACAAAAATATGAAAAAAATCTTTCCTCTTTATAATATTAGTATAGATGTCATTAACATTACTTAAAATTTTATACAGCTCGTGAGATCCTGCCGCAATGGGATAAGCAAATCCAGAGTCTATGCTACCAGGTCAACAGCCTGATTGAGAAGATCGCCGCAGCGGAACCGGAATGGATGGCCAAGCTGATGGAAGAGGAAATGATTCAATAGGTCTGCACGATACTGACTTACTATAATAATCACTTACTTATTTAATTATTTGAATAAAACTTAATGGTATACCAATAAAATTCTTTGATTTTAAAGTTACAACCATAAACAACGTACTTATGAACGTAGATCATCTGAAGGTAGAAAACATCTTGACGGCGAAAACCAATTTATAATCTTTTTGAGGTTGATCTAAAGATCTAGTAACTTAGCGGATTCACCTAATGGTATAAAATGGAAGGAGACTGAATAATTTTTTTCTTTAAAATAACGATTCACGCTCATAGCCGTGTCGCGGTGGTCCCATAAATACGCACATAGAGCAACACAAACTCAGATTTCTGCCTCGCCGAGAATCGAACCCGGGACCCTATAAATGACAGGCCGACATGGTAATCCTGGCGCCATATTACCGGTCGTCAATTGTCTACTATAATGTTTTTTTATCGAAAGGAGATTCCTTTCCTCCTTCCTAATTTGTATCGTATTTGAAGTGTAAGCCGATCAAGTAATTTCAAGTAAAATAATATCGTGGCGCAACTTATCATAATCGCTCGTTGTGTGGATGGATGGATTACTTAGGAACACCAACAATAGTATTACTGTATTACAGGCGTCGCCTTCGCGGTGACGACGGTGTAGCCGGAATTCATAAAAATATCGATCACTGTTACAATATTGACTATTGTTTTTCATTAGCTTCGCTTCCGTTGTAGCAATAACGAGAAATTGATAAATTAAATTCATTTCTTTTTAATCATCGAAACGTGCAAGCTACAACCTACAAACAACATTTAAATCTGTCTTAACATTGGGCATTATCTTTTATCCGGAGAAGTTTTGTTTGATGTGGATCTCAATAAATTGTCACTATCTTAGCATTCCAAAAAGTACTGGCGGACGATCCGGTCGTGTCTGCGGGTGTAAACTTAGACCATCGAAGGTACTGCCGTCAAATCTCTGGGTTGGTTTAAATGCTCTAAGGGTGTAAATGAAAATTTAATATGATAAAATTCATCAAATTTCGGACGAACATTTAGTTCACAGCAGAGAGAGTATACTCTATACATGCATCCGTAATTTTTAAAAAATTGTGTTTTATTTTGCCTTTTCAGTTTTAAACCGACGAATAAATGGTCTATCGTGAAAAAAACTTTTCCTTATTGTTCACTCAGAGATATTGTGGTTGTATGAGTGTGTGTGTGTGTTCTGTTGTTGTATGATTGATAAGCCATAAAAAATATAAAATAAAAACTTTCTGTTTGAAAAAATTAAACTGCCGAAAAAACTGAAAAGCAAAAAATAATAAAGTAATGTAATATTATTGGAATATGATACTTTTTCCTGATAGTGGTATCTTAAAACTATTATGGTGTCGGGACCTTAGTAGAATGGCGTTTCTTTCGTTCTAAATCAATGGGCTACCTACCTACTTCAAACTTACTTTCGTTTTGTCATTACCAATAGCAAGAAAAAATATCATATGCAACAAAGTATTAAGTAATTTTTTGTTAAAAAGTTTTCTGTTTTACGAATTCGAGGTTGAGGTAGTCAATAACCATGCTGCTATTACTATGTCACAATACAAGGAGCGCCTGCCTTACTATGTCGTTTAAATTCTTTTGGATGCGGACAGATGCATATGGAGTATGTCATCTTAAACTGGGACACTACTAAGCTCCATATACGCTATTATAAACCCAATAAAGGCTGACCCTGATTCGTCGACCTATTTGGGCCTTCCATCATAAATATTATACTTATTATGTACTTATTATAATTATAATATACTTATTTATGTTGTGCTTGAAGTGCTTCCATGCAGAAAGATTCTTATAATTAGTTATAATGCAATGTATGATAAGGGCGTAAGTATTAAAACAAAAAAAATGTGTTGATTCCAACAGACTATTCATTTTATTCTCAATCAATCAATACAGGTGTACACCATTGGTGTTTATTTACAAGACATTGTCGGCTGACAGTTATATGTAATATGAATTCGAAATTAATAGCAACAAATTGAGGATGCTCGTAATGCCGCGTGCTTAGACAGAGAGTACGTTAACATCTATTAAATAGGAAAGCTGCCCGTCCTTTACACTTTATTGACGTTGCAACCGCTTACACAAGATACAATCATACAAGAGAACATGAGAACAATCGAGTGGCGTTACACGCTCAAATACATTACAGGGCATTTAAAGAATGTTTAAATTGATTTGTAGTTTCCATCTGTCATTTATAACAGTGTGTGGCAATATATATTATCTACAAGTCTAAAAGCCAATGGCTCCGATAAATGCCTAGGGTTCCAGCTCGAGAGCGACACCCACTTTGTGGCCGCCGGCGTTGAAGTTCTGTCCGTCAATCGCCGCGGACAGCGTCAGAGTCACACCTGCAAAATCACAAAATATTATGTAATGTACTCCTAAATCATCTGATTCCTAAGAATTTTAGATAACGCAATGATGCGTGACAATAACGGAGTACAATAGCAGATCGTACGATATCTGATAACAATAGGCAATATTCTCACTGTCATGATAATAAAGTGTGGAACCATCAAAATTCTTGATAGAAAAATAACAAATTGTTTGATTAGTATTTCCTATTTATGTTTCATGTAGGCACCTACTTAAAGGTATTAAGATAGAGTTTATCAAATTTCATACTCCCTCAATGAACAGTGGGCAAGCATAATTTCATTAAACCTAAGACAGTCAATGAACAAAGGTCTTTCAAAAGAAAAATATAGTAAATTCTGTTTACCTGGGCGAAGTTTCTGTTGGTATCCAAGCCCAATGAGAGACTTGTTGTTGAGCTTGGCGTGCAGTGAGGCGTCCTGGTCGAGGGCGAATTTGGCGCCGACGCCGAACAGCGTGTCAGAGGAGCCCGCCGTCCACTTCATGCTGACACCGCAGTCCAGCTTGTCAGACACCTTCTGGTAGATGGAGCCCCCAAAGTCCTTTCCGTTATCACTGTTTAATATAGAAGTAAATTATTAGTATGAGAAACATTGTGTCTAACATAGAATCAAATGAACTAAGTAAAATCTGGTATTAAAAATTCTAAGTGATCGTGACCAAAATTTTTACTCAATTTTGTTCAGGTTTGGACAACATGTGAATTCTTTGACCACAGTAAATCAACAGAGAGGTGTTCAATTCTTGAATATGGGGTTGCTTGGAATGACCTAACAGTAGTTTAGACTAATCTAATATATAAAATTCTCGTGTCACAGTTGTCGTTGCCATACTCCTCCGAAACGGCTTGACCGATTCTCATGAAATTTTGTGAGCATATTGAGTAGGTCTGAGAATCGGCCAACATCTATTTTTCATCCCCCCCCCCAAACTGATAAAGGTGGCCCACCCCGAACATTTAAGGGCGGTACGGAGTTCGCGGGCACAGCTAGTAATCTATAAAATAAGATTTCTAAAAAAATATTTATTTAGTACTCCTACCAGCAAGTCTTGACTACTACATGGATAGTCTTAAATTTTTTCAATAAATTTAGGTTTAACATGTGAATTCTTTGACCACAGTAAATCAACAGAGAGGTGTTCAATTCTTGAATATGGGGTTGCTTGGAATAACCTAACAGTAGTTTAGACTAATAATCTATAAAATAAGATTTCTAAAAAAATATTTATTTAGTACTCCTACCAGCAAGTCTTGACTACTATACATGGATAGTCTTAATTTTTTTAATAAATTTATGTTTGTCAATTTTGTCCAACACTACATAAGCTTTAAAACATTATAAAATTAGTGTTTGATGACCCGCAACGCACAATGGTTGGACTGCCAATTGGAGGGTCTCAGGTTCAATTTCCGGCAAAACAGATTTTATTGATGAGTTTAAATTTCAGTTCTCGGTCTGGTTGGTTATGTTCCTATTTTGTATGTGTCCATGGTACCCACAACACAGGGTATTTATACTCTACTGTGGGGCTATGAGTGTGAAGCATCATTTATTTATTTAAAGCTCTACCTACCAAATAAGCTCATTTATTCACATATTCATTTAGACTATACATAATAACTGAACACTAACTCAATGTCACACTAGATAGAACTGGTTCCCATTATGTCAAAAGGAAGATGACATCCTTGCTAAGTTTAATCTTAACACAAGACAAGTGTTATGTAATATCATAAAATCAATACACAAGTAATAGGTTCTGTCATTCTACTACATAATCTCCAATACTTTATTTCTGTATGACCTAGTTTACAAACTTAGCAGCAAATGAATATTGTTTGTACAACTGCTTAGATTATGATATTAGCAAGGTTTTGTAATACAAAGTACAAATCTGTAAATCTGTGTACAAAGTGCAAAACTTCCGGTGACTGATCACTGTAGCTCAATATTCAAAGATACTGAAAACAATACTGTGATGTGTTAAATACTTACACATTGGTGTGCACAGCAAATTCATTAGTCTGGTAACCAAAGGCAAAGTTGTTCTTTGAAAACTTAGCCTTCTGTGTGTCGAATTGTGTGTTGGCACCAGCCAGCCAACCCTGGTATTTCAAGACTGCTGCAACATCTACAATGGGACCTGCCAGGTCCAAGTCGAAGTTGGTGTTCACAGCAACAGTGTCATTGGCAAAAGAGGTCTTCAGTTTGCCAGTCTTGCTTCTACAATCAAATTAAGACCATTACATAGTTTTACTTGAAATAAGATACAGACAATTAGCAAAATTTAAGCTTTAGAAGGCAGTTTACCCGGTCTGTGGTGCAAAGGTACCCTCCAGGGTGACCTTAAGGCCCTCAGCAATTTTATCTTGAATAGTGATGTCTGTTGCCAATGTGTTGTCAGTGTTCCACTTCTCTGTGAATGTTAGGCCATAGTCTTTTACTACATATTTAGATGAAAGGCTGCCGAAAACCTGTACAAAACATAGCAATATTAGAACTACTGTATTACTGTATGTAATGCAAACATTATGTGCCAATCTTATACCTTTCCACTCTCCTGGTTGGAGGTGATGCCGCTGCTGAATTCAACACCAGACTCGCTCTTGGTCTTAAGGTCAAGTTTGAACACACCAAAGTGGTAACCTTTGCTGAAGACATCATTAGCCTTCTTTCCAAGATCAGCATAGTATGGGGGGGCCATTTTTCCCTGAAAAGTATTAGAGTTATTACGTGGTTTTAGAGGTTTAAAATATTTAACCTATACATATAGCCAAAAATATTAACCTACGCCAATAGCGGTACATAAAGTTAAATGACCATGAATTAAACACCTAATAATAGCATTACTTAAAATAGATAAAAAATAAAAAAGTTGCAGAAAATGCAGCTATGACTTTAATACAAGGGATCAAGAGTCATAATTATCAAATTGTGCCAGCTGTGTCAGGGTCGGTGGGACTTCACATTTATCTATACTATTTACAAGCCACTTTCAGCAACGGTATTACATAACTTGCGAATCATTTGCCGACGCGATTGCAAACGTAAATCATGAGGGCGTCTATGGCTTGTGAGCTGCTCCTATAGAAAATAATCGTATGCAGCGACCGTAAACTTGACCTTTCATCAAAAGTCAAAGAAATAGTTGCCAAAGAACGAAATTACACGTATCGCCGATTTCACTAATAAAAGACAGATCAATTAAATTGTAAATTAAATCATGTGAAACCAATAACATCCCTATCCGCAGAGTATAAAATAGGCATAATATTTAATGATATTTTACGTGGAATAATCAAAATTTATTAAAAATCACGTGTGTGACGTCAATACTTCCCCGGCTAAATCTACTCTTAACTGTAACCTAATAAGAAACTAAATACTAATTATAAAAACTCACACCAATGGAAATAAAACAGTGTATACTTACTATGGATTAAATTTATTCACTAAACGAAACTAGATATGTAGAATTCAGAGAATTCTTGGCAATAATTTCGCCTTCCTGCACCACACCACAAGACAATTCTAATTTGCGACAGCAGCGCATAGAGGCAGTACACGCAGCGGAAATAACGTTATTGATATTGTCTCTGACTTATGTAAAATGTACTAAATACACAATCCCCTTATTAAAAATTTAATAAATAAATATAAATGGAATAACTGAAAGAAATTATTATGACTTTAATGTTTTAATGTGGACATTCAGATTCAAAAGGATCTTTTTGACTTGCTACAGTTGATAAGGCAATTTGGCATTCCATCTACTAAAGTCAACTAAACAACAAAATACTATAATTTAATGTACTGATCTCAAAATGTTAATGACAATATTCAATATATTAGATAGTTAAATTTTGTATTCGTTTATAAACACTTTTTACGATAAGAACATTAAGCTTCGTTTTGTTTAGTCAAGCTTAAGTGCTTCTCTCAATATTTCCCAAGGAAAACCGGGAAATTTAAATAAAAACAATTTGTCTATTCAGTCAGCGTACAATCTATTAATAATATAAATTCGAAAGTAACTCAGACAGACTACGCTGCTGCTGTCCCGCTTAGGCTACTCAATTTCAATAAACTTTGGAACACAGATTGAGTAGACCTTGGGAAAGGACATAGGATGGTTTTTATCTTACGGGAACCTATAAAACGGGTTCACGCGAGCGAAGCCGCTGGCGGAAGGCTTTACTTTATAATTTCGTTTAATTGGTATAAAGAAAGTGAATGTTGAAGTTTTTTTCATTGCATTTGTATCATACTTTATTCCTATAATTTCTTGTAATTATTTCAATATTCTATGTTAATTGGTAACCATTGCGCCATTGCGCAATTTTTTAATATTTTAAGAAGAAAATCAAATGCAGAGCGTAACATTGTTTCTTTTGTATTGTTTTAATTGTAATGTTATGTTCCGTTCGACGACCTGCGTGGCGCAATGGTTACCATGCCGGACTGCCAATCGAGGGGTCCCGGGTTCGATTCCCGGCGAAACAGAAATTTGAATGATGAGTTTAAATTTCTGTTTTCGGTTTGGGTGTTTGTGTTACTGTCCTTGAAAGTGTCCATGGTACCCACGACACAGGGTATTAATTACCCTACTGTGGGGCTGTGAGTGTGTGACAAAAAAGAAGTCAATAAAAATACCCTTAAATTAATAATAATACTACGCGAAGTGCGAACTGAGAGCTTACATTACGCAATGTTAAATTGCAATTTTTTTTTCAAGATACTTAACCTTAATTTTTTGTTAACATCAAGAATAATCTGATCTCAACATCACAAATTAATCAACACTCACTTGACAAAATTTAATCTGCAGAGGGCTTTCGTCAACATCTTCGTCTTCATCTATGCTGTCAACGCGAGGACAGTCTATTCTTTGGCCGTGCTCATCTTTGCATATTTCCATTTCACCCAGTGTCCCATCCTTTGTTTTTAAGAATAGCAAAATTAGCCTGTGTTCTAGCTTTTCAACTTAAACTAAACATCTAAAATAAGGCAAACTTAACAATATTTCTGGTCTTTTAATTCAATTCTAATATGACTTTTATGGTAAGTATGGTATCCAAACCTTCTGTGTGGATCAGCTTACGAAACGGTTTTTTAAATGCTCCCTATTTCTTCAAGAACTTTAATTTTCAACTATTTTACTGCAGGTATAGTTAAATAACTCATAAATCTGTTTCACATAAGACTTACGGATCGACGACATGGTACTGTTTCTCTAAATATTGCTGCATTCACTGAAGGAAGTTTAAGATTTTGTATTAAATTTACTAAGCTGCTGCCATTACAGGAACCAAATAAATATTCAAAAATTGACATAATTAGATAAATTCATTGATAAATAAGATATAAGGAAAATAATGAAATATTTCATGTATCGGAGTCCGTCTAGATCACAATAAATTTTAAATAATATTAAATCTATGGGGCTTCAAAGTCCACGACATCCAAGTAATTCATTTGTACTCTGAGAATATTATGAAACACATTTTTATGGCTAAGGTAAATAATACAAGTATATTAGGTAAATTAATGTCTTATTTTAACATGATAGCAGTAATTCAATTATGAATTAAAACAAAATATTTTATGGAGACATAAAGCAGCCAACACAGTAGACTGTAAGCAAAATTTAAAAAAGTATATACTCGTATTAAAAAAACCTACTCTTTGTATTACACGAACGCGAAATCTCCCTACATGCATTAAATACCAGAAGACGAATGAGTCAAAAGTACAAAATAAACTTTAACAACTATAGACATGAACATACTCGAGAGTTCGACCGGCCCAATTCTCGAATAACCGGCGTCTTATTTTAGCCGCCTCGAACGTAAAGTCTTTCAGATACTTCAATCTTCGTTCGGTAACCTAAACGAACGGTATTCTGTGGCTTTTGAGGGAAATCAAGTAGATTTAAAACATTACTTCATCATGGTAGATGTTTGCCATTACGACGTGCTTCAAAACGACAAATATGGTCGATATCTTGTCTCTAACAAGGACTTGGACAGTGGCGAAATAATTTTTTCAGATACCCCTTTTGCTGTTGGACCAAAACCAGGCAAGTTTTGTGGTAGATATTTGGATAAACTCACCATGGTCGTGACAAATCCTATGTGTGCTCACTCGTAGATGTTTCGTAGTGTCTTGTCCGAACCCTTACATTTTATGGGTGGAAAACCATTCAAATAATGAATAATATTTATCTCCTATCTAAACAACCACAAGCACGGATTGATCAATTTTTTTATAGCATCTACTGTGCTAACATAGATCAGGTGTAGTCGTGCCTCTATCTAAGCCTTTGTCCGATTTTTTTCCTGGCTGTTTACCTTTACCCAATTTTAACGAAATCCACTGCCCATAATAGTTATGATCTTCGAAATACCTGTATATCACCAATAACCAACCTATTCGTACATTAGTTTACATTACCTACGTTTTTTCAAATCAACAACACTACGCTACATTACACATATGTCCATCTACCAATCCAGTCTTTCGCCAGTGAATGAATACATACAGTGAATGTAGTCCACAGTCCGCCACAATATTCAAGTTCATACTAAATATTCTCCTTTTGCAGGTAAATACATACTATGTTTTCCAAACTACATATTATGAACAATCGATGTGAACAATGCGTTATACATATTGTTCATATTTTCCGATATTTAACCTATACTTATACCTTATAGATACGCCGCCTTTATGCCTCGGCTGCTACTGTCCGGTAGAAAATACTTATTGCTCTAACTGCGGCTGGCCGATGTGCGGTAAGGAGTGCGAGCAGTCGCCCCATCACATCCCAGAGTGTGAGGTGTTCGCAGCCGCGAAGGCACGCTTCCAACCCGTCGAAGACTGGACCGCTCCTACACCTCAACTTGACTGCATCACCCCTTTGAGGTACGTAAGCCTTATTCAACAAAAATTCGGGGAAGCACTATGCGTTATGTTGTATGGATAGATGGGTGAAAGTTAGATATGTTATGTATACGTAAATGTATAAGTTTACCAACTCTTAAATAGAAACTATAAAACCATAATAAATAGATAACAACTTAATTTTATAGTAAGTAACTAGCTGTGCCCGCGAACTCCGTACCGCCCTTCGCGGCCACCTTTATCAGTTTGGGGGGGGGGGGGGGTGAAAAATAGATGTTGGCCGATTCTCAGACCTACTCAATATGCTCATAAAATTTCATGAGAATCGGTCAAGCCGTTTCGGAGGAGTATGGCAACGAAAACTGTGACACGAGAATTTTATATATTAGATAAAAAGACGGTTAACGTAAACAAATAATTTAAAAAATTATCAAATCTAACAAAATACATCTCGAAACTTTTTACGTGACAATAGTCAGGCAGATGCCTCATTATGCGTGACAAATGGGAAGTAAAATAGTTGAATTTACGAGTAGATGTGTGCCAACTCCAATGTTTCCTTTACAGAGTGCTTCTTGCCAAAGAGAAAAATCCAGAAAGATGGCAGAAAGATCTCGAACCCATGGAAACGCATACAGAGGAAAGAAAAGAGCGCCCGACATGGAGTGCTGACCAAGTCAACGTTGTAGATTATCTGGTTGACCATTGTAAACTAGGCGGTCGATTTTCTAAAGAGCTTATCCAGAAAGTTTGCGGAATATTGGAGGTATGAACTAATACTACTTTTGCCTTTATTGAATTAAAGCTTCCTTGGCCGAATGATTACTTGGGCTGATTGCGGCACTAGAGACCCGGGTTCAAACCTCAGACAAAACTATATTGCGGTTATTTTAAATTGTTGTGAATTTTTTTTGTGGGCGTTTTATTAAATTAAACCAAGAAAATACATTGTTTTTATCCGAGTAACGATAGGTCGTCGTATTTATCGTATTTTAACGTGATTATTTACCTGACTATAATCACGTTAAAATAAATCCTACATTTTAATAATGCAATTACTAATGTAATGACCTACCCCTGACTACCCCGCGTAATTGAAAACATTCAGTGTCCACCTTGATGTATAAGGACGTTGAAAGCTGAGGTTGAAAGTTAATAACACCGTAGACTTGGCAAGCGCACTCGGTCAATGACGCCAACGACTTTCAATCTACACACTTATCTAGACAGAAATAAAGACGTGTAGTTTTTGTTTTTTATTTTTCATTTGAATGGAGTAGCAGACGAGCATGCAGGCCACGTGGTGTTGAATGGTCGCTGCAGCCCATTGACATCTGCACACAACCTCAAGCAAGCATGTAAGTCTTGTCTGAGGTCGTATGCAGTTGCGCTGCTACTCCGGAGGCTGGTGGTCGCCTCATGTAAGTGTGGCCGGCAACTGCACCTTTCCACCTAAACACAATAGAATTGGTTCACGGCAGAAGTGGGTGCAGCGGTCGTACTTCCCCGGGCGAGCCATAATAGAACTATTATGATAGATCCTAAAATGTTTTTTGTTTGTATAGTTACTGGATTTATTTATTTTGTATTCTGGGTTCTGTAGTTCTTTAAATTTGGTTTGACTAGCGAAGTTCCACAGCTGCATCCATTTGAAAGAAAGAAAAAATATTTATTTCATACTTACTAGGAATACAAAATATTGGCTTAATAAATGTAATTTTTTTCCGCCAATCGCCTGGTTCCCGTTTGGGCAAGATGTAAAGCCGAGAAAAAAAGACGGCGAAAAAAAATTCCTAGCAACAATCTTTCAAAAAAATTGCATTTATATTTGAGGTAACAGAATGGCTATGGGTCGATAATCATCACAAGCGTCGCGACAGTTGATAGCGTGATATTTTTTGTAGTATTGCAGTTGATCAATTTCAACCACCTAAGATTGTATTAATAATAATGAAAGGCCTAAAGAAAGGATTAATTTTAAGATTCTGATGAAAGGAATAATTTTAAGGCCTCTAATTTTTTTATTTTAATTTCAGGTGAATGCTGTGGAAATCCCATCACGCGGTGGGTTCAGCATACGTGCTGTTTACCCGCGTTTGGCCATTGCCGCCCACTGTTGCGTGCCCAATATTGTGCACACCATCCTTCAAAACGACTACCAGTAAGGAAATATGTTTTTATCATTTAATGCGCCGTTTAGCCGTATTAAATGTACAATGAAAAGTCCAACCACTAAAGTTGACTGTCATTTGTCCCGTGGTGAAAGATAACATTTTGATTTTTCGTTCCGATTCATATACGAAATTTGTAAAGGTAATGTCGAATATACAATTTTTCATGGCCAGCATGCTTATTGTCTGGATCCTTATTTCATTCTGAGGGAATACCCACCCAGCAATACAAGTGCGCATACTGAATCCATTTAGAACATTAAATATATTGTCTCCTGTGTGGGAAAGATGCATACATTTCAACCTATCAATATCTACTTACATATCTATTATAAAAAGGCGTGGTCTGAGCATGGAGATCACAGAGGTTTACAAATTAACGCAACTTTTCATCTCCTGAATTTATGACCATTTGCTTCCCTCCAAAATCTTTCGCTGCGACCACGCCTGATATTAATCTTCTTCGTAGCCTGTTACCATTTTTTAAAAACTAATGACACCTATTTCAGAGCCCAGGTTCGAGCAGCAGTCCCAATCAAATCTGGCGAGACCCTGCATCTCTGCTACACCTACGCACTATCTCCCACGATAGTGCGGCGCGATTACCTGTTGGAATCCAAATTCTTCAGCTGCGAATGTCCTCGATGCGCTGATCCCATGGAACTCGGGACTCATCTCAGTACTCTGAAGTGTAGCAAATGTGACAATGGCGTTATTTTATCTAGTAATCCGCTAGGTATGTATATTATGTATGTATGTGGATCGTTTTTACAAAGCCAACTTAATGATTCGACCGGGCAAGTATTTACCGCCGCTAAGCACATTTCTGCGGTGAAGCAATTACTTAGTAATTTGTATTTCGGTGGAAGGATATTGCCAGCCAGACCTACCTACATGTGGAGATCATTAGTCTTCAGAGTATTATTTAGTATCGCCACAGCACCAGGCGCTTTCGCAGATTTCAATTTTCAACAAATCAAAGGGGGGGGGGTTCACTAAGAAATTGGGGAGGGGGGGCTCACTAAGAAATTTGGGGGAAGAGGTGTCCCAAATTGGCTTGTTTCGTTTTATATCTACGCATGACTGATGGAATTTGGTCATGTCCACTGTGACCCTCCCCTCCGCTGGGACCGCGCCTGAACAGCACATTGCTTGTTTGATATTGTGTTAAGATTTCCATGCGCTTTTAGCCAATTTTGACAAATGACAAATGATTTATTTGCACAAATATGGGTATTACCTACAAAAGTTGTTTTATACATTTAATAGTCCGCCATATTTACCTCAGTAAAGTATGCAAATATTAATAAAAGTACTGACTAAAATCTAACTTAGAAATTTATTTGAGTATTAAATTTACTAATTATATTATTGATTTATATTTATCCCATATTTGCGTTTTTTTATTTCATTGCTTTTGGTAATTATTTATACGGTATTTTATCAGCGTCATCGGCTTTGGGTACCCAATTAACTGGGTTTTTATACACTGAGAGGGAAAAAAAGCCGGCGGAAAGAAAAACCTCCCAGGTTTTTAATCCCGTATGGCCCTCACGAAGTTAAAGTTCATCGTTTAGAAATTCAGAAACCGAGTACCTAGTACGCTTTTGTAAATAAGAACGTTCTAAGTGCTCGTTTAAAATCACAATTTGTTTTAGATTTGAGGGATTCAGGTAAATTATTATATATTTTTGGTTGACCACTGAATTTTATTTGAATAAAAAAAACTAATCAAAGTTATTTTCCAGTTTCCCTATAGAAAGTGTCGGGGGGTGGGGGGAAACCTTCAAAAGGTACCCGGCATCTTGGGAGAGGATACCGGGTTATGTGGGATTTGACCGCACTAAAACCCCCTCGGTGACCTGCCTCTGCGTTTTGGGAGGACTCCGGCATCTCCGCTTACGGCAGCATACGGCCACGCACACACCGCCGTCCTTCCCGGGGCTGCTGGCTGGATGGTTCGAGCTCCCACTCTCCCCGCCCGCAACCCCGGAAGCCTCCTTTTAGTCGCCTCTTACGATCATACCGTAGCTCTATTCTTACTACCTATCCTACCTAACCTACAGAATCCCCCGACTCCCCAAGACAATTAAAATGGTTTACACTTATTAGGAAAATATGAATGCACATACAACCGAAGTACCTAGCTACCTACCTACCTACTATAAGACGGTACGAATAATAAACGAACGGGTAATTGAGACTCAAATCAAAGTTGCATATAAGAACTATAAGTCGAATAACTAACTTGTGAATGTTCTTCGGAAATTTCAGGAACTCTGCCAACCGATGACATTTTGAACAAAAAATACGCAAAATATGTAAATATTAAATTAACAAATGGGGTTGATTTTCCAAAAACATTTTCATCGGTCCGCTCACAACCACAGAAATATTACGTATTTCACAATTCACATTATTAGTAGTTTCTACGCTGACACTTATTTTAGCGTTTCTTAAAGAAAAAAGAAAGATCGAATGAATAATATTTTTTGTTTCTTATTTGTTGTTATTAGACAACGAAGCCCAATGGAACTGCACAGACAAGAACTGTGGCTTCAAAACATCAAGCGCAGCGATGCGCAAGATGCTGGCAGTAGTGCAGGCGGAGATCGACCAGCTGGATGCCATCGAGCCGGGACCGCAGGCCATCGAGCAGAGAGAGGCGCTCGTCAATAAGGTCAGTAAGAGTTTCTTTTTTTTAAACTGCAATGGAACTGTACGGACAAGAACTGTGGCTTCAAGATGTCAAGTGCTGTGATGCGCAAGATGTTGGCCGCGGTGCAAGCAGAGATCGACCAGCTGAATGCCATTGAGCCAGGACCGCAGGTCATCGAGCAGAGAGAGGCGCTCGTCAATAAGGTCAGTAAGAGTTTCTTTTTTTTTAAACTGCAATGGAACTGTACGGACAAGAACTGTGGCTTCAAGATGTCAAGTGCTGTGATGCGCAAGATGTTGGCCGCGGTGCAAGCAGAGATCGACCAGCTGAATGCCATTGAGCCAGGACCGCAGGTCATCGAGCAGAGAGAGGCGCTCGTCAATAAGGTCAGTAAGAGTTTCTTTTTTTTTTAACCGCAATGGAACTGTACGGACATGAACTGTGGCTTCAAGATGTCAGGTGCTGTGATGCGCAAGATGTTGGCCGCGGTGCAAGCAGAGATCGACTAGCTGAATGCCATTGAGCCAGGACCGCAGGCCATCGAGCAGAGAGAGGCGATTGTCAATGAGGTCAGTAACCGTTTTTAAAAGCGGAAGAGACGGCCTGAATATGCAGAAGATGTAGACCGTGGTGTAGGCGGAGATCGACCAGCTGAATGCCATTGAGCCAGGACCGCAGGCCATCGAGCAGTGGGAGGCGAGCGTCAACAAGGTCAGTAAGTTTTTTTTTTTAAACAATTAAGTAGATGGATCTGACAGCAACAGCTCCATAGCCTTAGAAATTAGTGGGTTTATAACAATAAACACGGAGCAACTGTTGCAGCAACCGACAACTGGCAACTAGCTGTTTACATATATATCTTGAAAAGTCTACAGTTGCCGCAACTAAAGTTGCTGCGTGTGCCAAGTGCCTTAGGTACCTCGCGAAGCATTAGTTGATCTTGATACTTTGAAAAATATCGATTTTAACCTCAAAAAACTAAAATAGCTACTACCTACTCAAAGAGCCTCACTAAATTTTGACCTCCCGCTGCTATTAGCCATCGAGCCGGGACCACATGCCATAGAGTTAAGAGGATCCATCACGCTGCTTGGGGTCAGGACCGCGCCGACCTCCCACAGCGCCTGTGTGCGAAACCTATGAAGCGCCTTTTTTTTCACGAATCTTTATGTTTCAACTTATTTTTACATAATTCATAGTTTTGTTGTTTACGAGGCATTTGTTGCGAAACCTATGAAGCGCCTTTTTTTTCACGAATCTTTATGTTTCAACTTATTTTTACATAATTCATAGTTTTGTTGTTTACGAGGCATTTGTTGCGCCTATTACTACTCTACTTACTTATCGATACTCCACTACAAACAAAAATAATTTCGATAGCGGCGCCCCTATTGTCTTGGCGCTTGTGTGCCCGCACACTTCGCACAAATGGGCGGCGCGGTCCTGCTTTGGGTACAGGCTTAGAGCATCGATGAAATGAAATGAAATGAAATGAAAAACGTTTATTGATGACTGTTTACAAAAAAATTTGGTGTTTGCATCTAACAATAGTATTTAAACAGTCTACCTTATTCAGGCATCCAATAATCACTAAATTAACCTACAGTTATTTATTTACTAAATTAATTACAATTATAACTTAATTTAAATTTTAAATTTCAAGTTTATTTTAAAGTTTTAAGAATCCGTTAAATAAATTTTAATTCTTCTCTTTAATGCCTACCCACCGCTGGGTCAATGAGAGAAAAAAAGCCGGAGGAAAAAAAACTCTCAGGCATTGTTACATTTATATTTTATCGCGAAGAAGCTTCCCAAACCTTTGTACTTTTATTCAATAGATGGTTTCAAAAGGTCTTGTCATCAAAGTACTCATTAATATGTACTATAATAAACTTTTTTGACGGTATTGATTCACCCGGGTGCGGGTTAGTGACTAGTGAGCAACCCGCTGTAGCATGTCTTTCGATAACAGCCAGGACCAGCGTGCTACTAGCGATCACCCATCTCAAACCCGACCGCTTCCATTTAGCTTAGATGCGCTCTACGCCAACTGCCGAGCCCTCTACGAAACTCGGAGGGCTAAAATAATGTTATTTATGTTAATATCATTTAATTCCAGTACAAATCCGTGTTCCACCCGCGCCACTCCTACCTGCTGTCGGTCAAGCACTCGCTGGCGCAGCTGTACGGGCGCGTGGAGGGCTACACGCTCGACGAGCTGCCCGACCTCATGCTGGAGCGCAAGGCGGAGTTCTGCCGACTCGTGCTCAAGACCCTCGACGTCATCACGCCCGGAGAGAGTCGGATGCGAGGTTGGTTCAATTTCCTTCATTCCATCCATCAATCTTTGGAAGTTTATTACTAGAAATGCCTTCCAGAACGCGTACTCTGAATGCAGATGATTCCCGCTGTCTACTTCAGGAAGTCAGTCCATCGTGGTTGAAGGGTGGCCTGTACAGTGTACTCCTTTTACCGAGACGCGATCCACATTCAAGAACCTTTCTTCCCCATCGGTTATCGATTTTTCTCTAAGAATGTGAATCGCCCATTAAAATTTCAGCTTGAAAATTTTGAGAGCTGTTTCGGAACCCTAACTTTCGTTCTTCTTTAATGCTTAGTACGGTCCAATGTGGGATAATGAAGATAGAGCTAGTGGCCCACTCGTTGTCGTATTGTCCTTATTAAATAAATGTTGGTAGGTAAAATTACTAAGTATGTAAATCATGCATAAAATAGTCATAAATAATATTTTATTAATTTACAGGTATGATGTTCTACGAACTGCATGCGCCACTGATGTATTTGGCACGAAATGAGTTCAGTGCTGGACTCATAGATAACAATAAACTCAAGGAGAGACTACAAGAGCCCATTCAGTGCCTTGCAGATGCCGCTCGGATCCTTATGCGAGAGGACCCAAACAGCCCTGAAGGCATCACGGGCCAAATAGCCCACCAATCTATGGAACAGTTGAAAGCAAGCCTTGAGGCGCTATAAGTTTGATAAAATTTAATTATTAATCATTTTTATTTTTGATCATGCATTTTTGGATTTGGTGTAGAAATGTAATGTTTTTTTAACTTAAAAGTATAGCAAAAGACAAATAATAATTTGATCTCTCTGTATAAATTCCTTTTCATATTCCTTAAATATTATGTACTAATAATGTGCTCTTTATAAATAAATAAAAAACACTCTTTAAAAACTGTAGTTTTATTTTTTTAAACATTTGTTTTAAAATTTGATCTTTTTGGGTTTTTTTGGTGCATCCTCAGATATAGGTCTTGACTGGACTTCAATGTCTTCTAAGTTGCTGGCAGAGTCCAGAGTCTGCAGTTTTATAGACGTCCCCTCTTTTTTATTTTGATCCTGAAATCGAAAATGTAAACGTATTGTAAGTGTTCAATAATGTTCATAAATGTCAACTGTCATAGATTACATTACTTTTACTAGTAAGTCCTCAAAATTCAAAGATATTTACTGTGCATAATAAATGATCCTTAAGTATGACCACAGGTAAAAAAAATGTGCCAGAGGTACAACTAATTGGCATTTCTTGAACTGGTAGGGCCATGGGCAAAAAAAATGCCAATGGTACAACTAATTGACATTTCTTGAACCGGTAGGGCCATGGGCAAAAAAAAAGTGCCAATGGTACAACTAATTGGCATTTCTTGAATCGGTAGGGCCATGGGCAAAAAAAGTGCCAATGGTACAACTAATTGGCATTTCTAGAACCGGTAGAGCCATGGGCAAAAAAAAAGTGCCAATGGTACAACTAATTGGCATTTCTTGAACTGGTAGGGCCATGGGCAAAAAAAAAGTGCCACTGGTACAACTAATTGGCATTTCTTGAAAGTAAAGTACATAAATTGGAAATTGTATTCTTATATACGTATACTCGTATACGTATTGCGCGCAGGCTAGACGACTTCCAGCCTCCCGAATGAGCTGGATTCCCAAAAGCCTATAGTACCATAGACCACATACACACGCTGCGACAATTTATAAAAAGACCGATGAATATCTGCCGCTATGAGTTGCGTGTATGAGAAAGCCTTTGATTCTATCGAGACTTGGGCTGTGCTAAAGTTCCACTGCAGCGGGATGTGTGATACAAGGGATGTTATATCCCCGAAGCTGTTTACCGCTGCACTAGAAAACGTGTTTAAGCTAGAGTGGTTGGGTATTAACAACAATAGCGAACGCCTCACACACCTCTCTCCTTTCGCCTCACCACTACAATCGATTTGCCGATGATATAGTAATCCTAGCGGAGTCCATGGTAGAACTCAGCACTTTGCCAGCACCTCCATAGATCCTCACAACAGGTGGGACGTAAGATGAATATGGACAAGACGAAGATCTGTCTAACGTCCACAGAACATATTAAAAGAGATTAGAATGGAAATGTGGGCGGGGCAGACGCGCCAAGGATTTTGAGCAAACGCTCGTATCTCTACAGAAACACGCGATCTTGCTACGATATGCGTGCTTGTGTACTGCGTGGTTGAGTGTGATTCGTTCATTTGAAATCGCGTGATTGTGCGGCGCTAAGATTGGCTAGATTTGAAATTGCAAATATGTGCGAAGCTTCGTATTTATTTAAGTACAGATGTAATGGAGGTGAAAGGTGGGGCTTGATCGGCGACACCAGTTTTCATACGAACGGCGCATTATTGCCGTTCTACCTCTCTTAATATGTTCTGTGCTAACGTCCATGTCACACCTATACCGGTCGTTGTTGACGTCGTTACTTTCGAAGTTCTCGACGAATACATCTACCTAGGACAAGTGATCTATATCGGTAGGTCCAGCTTCGAGAGAGAGTTCCCTCATAGAATCCAACTTGGTTGGGCAGCGTTTGGGATATTACAAAGTGACTTCGCATCCAGAATACCTCAGTGCCTGAAGTCGAAAGTTTTCGAGCAGTGTGTGTTGCCAGTGATGAGTCGGCGCTGAGACATGGTCTTTTGCAGTTAGCTTTTTCAGCAAGCAATGGAGAGGGCTATGCTTGATATTTCTCTACGAGACAAAATCCTTAATGAGGAAATCCATAGAAGAATGAAGATAGCTCTCAAAATCTGCAAGCTGAAGTGATTGTCACTTCAGCTTGCCGGCCAGCAGGCCATATTAGTTAGGAGGACCAATGGGGAGAAAGGTCCTTGAATAGCAACCATGTCTGGGCAAAACGAGTACAGGCTGCCCTCCAACCAGGTGGACTGATGACCTGAGGAAGATAGTGGGTAGTCGCTGGATTCAGAAGGCCCAAGACCGGAGGCCTATTTCCAGCAGTGGACTATTAAAGGCTGATGGATGGATTCTCATATAAGTAAATTATTATATTCTTATGAGAATAAAGATATCTCAAACCTCTATAATAAAATAATATCATAAATACTGTTGTCATATTAAAAATAAAAATTGTAAAAAGTATGTACCGTAGGACAATCCTTCCTTAAATGTGTAACATCACCACAAAGTTTGCAACATCCACCGTTTGGATATAAGCCCTTAGGATTGTCTGGACATTGTCTTGCTATGTGTCCCTGGAATCATTTAACACAATTTGAAGAGTTGGAAGAGTTACACACCAAATGAACAATAGAATAAAGTTATCCATTAATTTACACAAAAATTGAATATACCATCCGTAAGCATTAATTTAAAAGCTAATTTAACAAAATATAATATCACTTAACAAATTATCATAGAAGTTCATTACAATGGATAGATAAAAGTCAATTTTGCATAAAGAAAAAACTAATATAATTAATACCACAGATGAAAAGAAGAAAACTATGAAGCTTACTTACTTGTTCCTTGCAAATAAAACAATTAGCAAATCTAAATTCCTTATCTCTCTGCACCTTGCATTCAAACTGCCTGTGTTCTGTCGAGCCACATTTAAAACAAACTCCTTCTGCAGCATCTACCCCTGGTATATTTGACTTTAGCTCAGGACAATCAGATAAGTTATGGCCACCTTTTCGACAATTGTAACAGACATCCCTTTTTAATCTTGCTAATGCTTTCTCTGCCCTTCTACGTTCCAGTTTAATAGTTCTGTTAACCTCACTTTTGGGTATACCCTTTTTAATCATATTAGACTTCAATTCACTTAGTCTTTCAGCATCTTTTTTCATAATCGGAAATCCATCAAACCTAATCAGTTCAACTTCCTTGCCATTGATAATTAGTTGAAAGCTCTTGTCATTAATTTCCTTCCTTCTAGTTGGTCTATCGCCTCTCTTTTTATTTGCTTTCTTCTTCTGAGCATTTTGATTAATTGGTACTGGTTTATGAGTTTGTTTATCTGCAAATTCTGTTTTAGATTCAAAAGTAGTGATGTTTGCAGGATGCTGTTTATTCTTTTTATTTTTTCTTTTTTCTTTTTTTGAAGGTACAATTTGTTCTGTGTTATTATTAGTTTCATCAATATTTTGTTTTATCATGGGGTCCAGATCATCAGGTTTCTTTTTGTTTTTATTTGTATTTTTTGGCTTTCGTATATCTTCATTACTTATTGTATTATTGGTTTCATCCATATTCTGTTCCAACTCAGAAGCTATATTATTATGTTTGTTTTTCTTTTTATTTTTCGGTTTCTGTGTATTTTCATTCCTAACTGCTTCTGGTTTATCTGCCTCATTTGATGGGTCATTATCTGCAACCAATTTTTTTACCTTCTTCTTCTTTTTTTGTACAGTTTTATCCACAGCAGTAGGATCTTTACTTTTCATACTTTCGGTTTCTGGAAAATCACACCATGTCGCCTTTCTCTTATGAACCTTTTGTTCTTTTAAAAAATTACTGTAATTTTCTATTCGCTGATTTTCTGCCTGAAATTAATACAAAAATATTTTTAAGGCACCTAGATACAAAAGAAATCTAACTGTTTCAATAATCAAACATATCCTTCTGATTTACATTTTCAGAAATCATTATGGTACCAATCCTATTTTTCACATCACTTTTACAATATTGTTAAAATTATTACAGCAAAACTTAACTACAGTATTGAGAACAAGTACTGAATTAATCTCATTGCATTGAAAAATGTGAAACATAGGTATGTGCTGCCATTCCCCAACAAATAAAAAACAGTATAATTAATTCACAAACTATTTAAAGTAAGGCCAACGACACAGACAAGATAAAGAATGTTAACAAACGGACTGCTACCAAGTTACATTGCGATAGCGAGCGATAATTACATCCATCCTTATATGACAGTGACAACTGTTGTTGCATGTTTTGTGGCACAGGAAAGCAGTCAGTACCGCAGTTGTCAACATTTGGTCCTCCATTTTGTGAACAAGTTCATTTATCATAAAAGTTGATGATAATTTTTATAGCCATATTGACGAGAGTTTTGATGGGAAGTCTGAAGGAACAAGTTGTGCTCTTGTTTTATTTTCATTTTCTTAGTGTATTTTTGAGTTATATCTGATAATGTTGATGGTATTTTGCTTGATAAAGGTTAATGACAGTGCACAAGTGTTGTGAAATAAAATAACAGTGCAAAAACATGTTTTTTCGGCTTGCCTCCAAAACTCCTTCAGACATGTTCTGGTAAAGTATTCATCACTTTACTTGAACATTTGACTGACTAGACTGACCTGATACCTGGCAACTAACTGATTTTTTTCTACGACTACAAAGTGATGCAAAAATTTTGCTTGACGTAGGCAATATGCACAGAGTTTGCAACACCATTATTAAAATTGATAAGTAAATATTGAATGGCTGAAAGGATTTTCATCCAATGCCGTAAAACCAAATAAAAAAATAAATAAAATAGCCATATTGACAACATGACTGATAGTACAATACTAGTTTTGTCATAAATACTGCTAATTCGGACTCCCTAAGGAGACACTCCGACCGAGATATCTTTGTCAAATACAGACAACAGCGATTAGAATGTGAAATCCAAAATTTGTATATAATTAATTCAAATAAAAATGTTTTGAACCCCTAAAATTTTGTATACATTCTTTATCTCATCTCGTTGGCCTTACTTTAGTTAAGAAGTATAAAGATTCTACCGTAATACTATTTAATTAAGCCAATGTTAAGCAACAGTAAATAATTTCAAAATATTGAGTCAGGTTTGTTGCAGTTTATTACAGTCAACGCAGTCAAAATTACTTTGGAAACGTAAAAGCAAAATAATTATGCATTAGAGGTTGGTATTGTATTGGTACCTACTTGTTGTCTATTTTTACCCTCCTCATTGTCCTTTTTGGCCTGAAGCAATTGTTCCTTCATCACCTCCCATGGTGTACTATCATCAGGTGCTTTGAGGTTAGATGACTTCGAACCTTTCGCACGGGCAAACCTCGTCATTCTTTACTTTTCTTTACATAGGTATTTCAAATGATAATAAATTCAAAATACTATTGTAGTTGTATTAATTCGACTTGGATGGAATCTGGATGGAATTGTTCACTTTGTTCAGTATTTCGATTCAGAGCTAAACACGAGCTAAATAAATAAATCAAACAATTAAATTAAAGTTTTTTTTTCAATTATGGCATCGCAATCTCTGTGCATATTGCCAGCGTCAAGTATAATTTTTGCATCAATTTTTTGCCAGGGCAGTTTCAATGAAACTGGACGAAGAAGGTAATAACAAAGTCAGTAAGTCGTCAGTAATCAGTCAGTCTAGTCAGTCCAACATTCAAGTAAAGCGATGGCTACTTTACTAGAACGTGTCCGATGGAATTTTGGAGGCAAGCAGAAAAAACATATTTTAGCACTGTTATTCTATTTCACAAACACTCGTGCACTGTAATTAACCTATATCAAACAAAATGCCATCAACTTTGTCCGATATAACTCAAAAATACACCAAGAAAATGAAAATAAAACAAGAGCACAATATGTCTTTTTCGACTTCCCGCCAAAACTCTAAAAGTTAAATATTACCTATAGCAGTTTAACAAATTAAGAGGTAAGTACTATACGCGTACGTAGATAGGTAGATAGGGACAGACAGGGTGACCACTTTAGAATCGGCAATAATCGGCATTTCTTTTCTACTAAAAACGTATCAATCAAAAACTACAAAAATCTACCGAAGTTCATATTAATATTCTAGTATAAATCTACCATAGACAAATATTCGATTTGAAACAAATTTTGACGTGATAACGTGACGTGATGACGTGACACGGCCTTATCCAATGAGTTTCGTTGTGTAATTTTGCGTATTATTTCAGAAGGAAATTTGGCAACGTTTTTTATTATTTACGGCCCACCCTTGTTTTTACACCCTTAAAGCATTTTCCTTTCGAACTGTTGACGCAGCATGATTCAATGGTCTTTGTTTATTGAGGAAATAAAGAAAACAAAATTTTAATCAAAAGATTTTTTGACGTGATAACGTCTTTAAAATCGTTTTAGTCGGGTGACATGTTCAGAAACTTGTGTCACACCAAAACCTCACGAGCGCGATCGCAGGTATAACGAGAGAGAGACGGACCGATCTCCCGTCTCATCTCGAGCGCTGCCAGTCATTCCGTGAAACTTGTCACGCGGAATCCTCACGAGCGGAGGCTGGCATAGCGTTCGAGTGAGTGGACCGATCTTCCGTCTCTCTCACTCTAGCGGCATACAAACGAATGGAGATTTTCTCGTGCGGACGTTATCACGTAAACATCTCGATCGTAAACCTACTTTACAAACAATTTGCCGTTTTTTGAATAAAAAATTAGATCAAAAGCGAGTTCACTACAGGTGCTAAGGATTTTTTATGCAACTAATAAAAACGTACTTATAAAGTACTTATTAATTATCGTTTCGAAGCCATACGGGACAACATTTTTGCATTACTTGCTTTCCAGAAGGCACTAGCTAGTGTAAAGTGTTGTTTTCGCTAATAATATAGTTAAGCAGACATTATTATCATAGCGAAATTTGGGCGGTTTTTTCATTGAAATTCAATTTGAAGTGTATTCTTTACTGTGACAAAAAAGGTGAATTTGCAGTGCTAATAATTTCAAAGTATCAAATGAGATTACGTCTTTAAATCGTGCATGGGTTTTTAATGTAATGTTTTGTATTTTTGTTTGAAATAACACGTTTACTTTTACCCCAGTATTTAGTATTATGGGGCAATTATCAACATATTTTGGGGCAATTGTAAATATCGGGGTATTTGGGAACAATTCTACAAATTATTAATATCTGATAGTGGGTAATTGTGAACATTTTTTAGGTACTCAACATGACTAGAAATGATAGTAAGAAAGAAAAAGGCACATGATATTCCTTAGAAGAGATCCAAAGAGCTGTTGAAAATGTTAAAATGAAAAGGCGGACATACCGTGACACCAGCCGGTTCTATGGAATTCCCGCGGCCTGAATAATTCATAGAATAATTTTGAAAAAAAGTAAAGAGGCAAGCATGAAAGGAACAGAAGAGATTGGAAAAATGGAAAAAAAAATAAGAAAATTAATCATGCAAAGAAGCATACACGAAAAGTTATAATTGTTAGTAAATAAGACTTATAATTGTCAGCAAACAAGGTCAAATTACATAAATGTTTCATGGTAGTTTTGTTTTCAATTTCCCCTGACATTTTCTGATATACTTATCTACTTTGTTTACAATTACCCAGATATTACTGAATTGTTGTCAATTACCCCAGTTCATTTCATTTCATTATGAAATTATGGCAAATTCTTCTTTATTTACAATTGCCCCCAACAGGGAATACCGCTTTAATCTAAAGGTAAAATAATAGATTTCATAATGCAAGAAAACGCTTTTTGTGGTTTACATTTAGCCCAAATTTAAAACAAAAAGTTCGAGATGCAATTGTAAACACCAAATTTAAGAATATTTTACTATATTTAGTAGATATATTACGTTTTAACATCGTTTGAAATTCATTAAACTATGGTTTTGTACAATTTTTATAGCCTTTCTGCATTTTTATAAAGTTTTTAAAGACTATATGCGAGATCAGGATTAGATTTTTTTCAATGTTGTTTACAATTACCCTGCTTGACCCTAATTAATAATTATTAAATAACGCAGCGCAAAGTACCGACCGTTTATTCGATGTGAGAATCGTCATGCAAATATAAACCATAATTCGCACGAGTATAATAGAATTAATTCAACTTCAAACTGAACCCTAGCAACAAAACAATAAAGTTCCTTTTATTGTTGTTTCACTTTGTTTAAAGTAGTCACTATAATCGGGGAATCATCTCTTATGTATGGGGACATCCCGGTAGTTTAGCCAATTTTTGAATAAAAAGTGGTTACATACAACCGTTACAACCATAAACTACTAAATAGTACTTACTGAATTATTTTTTCATACCAAAACCGTATCCATTTTGCTTGAAATCTACCAAAAAGTAGAAAACTACTGAAAGTGGTACATACGTCATACGTGTGTGTGTACGGTACGTACGCAGCGCAGCAATCTCGCTCTCGCCGCTCGCGTACGTTCTAATCTAAGAATCAAAACTAAAGGCATAAGAATAAATAATACTACATAGAACGGAATCTTCTTTGACCGCCACTGAAACGCCGTCATTTATGTACCTACATGTATTATTGAGCCTTAGAGAGTTAGAGCATCAAAGGTACTGACTCACTGTGACGAGTGTCATACCTGTCAATGTTGATGCTCTAAGTTTGTACCACTCATATGCAAGCACGTTTTTTTGATAAAGACAATTCACCGTAAACCTTGAGGCCTTATGGGCGGTTTGAAAACATCCGACAGCGGGTTGGCCACTAACCCGCATCTCCACCAACCCGCATTGGAGCAGCGTGGTGTAGTAAAGCTCCAGGCCTTCCCAATAATGGGGAGAGACCCGTGCCCAGCAGTGGGACGCAAAAAGGGTTGCGGCCATAGACTTAATATTATTTTACACTATTTCTTACATTTGTGATCTTCTGTCTTACATCAATAAAATGTAAAATTTTCTTTTGTGTATTTTAAGCACATTCTAGGAGTACGTATTATTGTCCTTCTTTTGACAAACTTTTGTCTCTTTTTAGTCTCTTATTTGGTTACTCGGCTACGTGAACATGTTCCGAGATATCGATCGATGGTAGTAGGTATTCAGGCGAGTCAATACCAACCTCTCCTAAAAATGTGTGTAGGTTACCTACCTACCTTGTTTGTTTTTGACATAGAGAAAAAAAATTGAGCTCCCTAATTTTTGTACACTTTGTATGCACGATGACTCGCTAAAGCATGTGCGAGATTCTCTAAGAGTTTATGGCTGCAACCCTTTTTGCGTCCCACTGCTGGGCACGGGTCTCTCCCCATTATTGGGTAGGCCTGGAGCTTACTCCACCACGCTGCTCCAATGCGGGTTGGTGGAGACGCGGGTTAGTGGCCAACCCTCTGTCTGATGTTTTCAAACCACCCATAAGGCCTCCGACAAGGTTTAACGACTGTTATCTATCGACAACAACCGGGCCCGTCGGCTTAACGTGCCCTCCGAATTTTTTTGCCACTAGCGGTCACCCATCTCCCGACCGCGTCCGTTTGGCTTAGTTGCATAGATCGTTTGTGTTCTATGCTAACCGCCGGGCCATGCGCGCTTCACGCGCTAGGAGCTTATAACGGCTTATAATGATGGATGCAAAGTGGAGCACATGGCTATTTACTAAAGATAATTATGGCATGACACATACTCATCGCCAAGTTCTTCATTTTGCGTCTCTGCCGCCATATTAGTGAAATCCGCTATTTCCTCTAGAAAAATTTGCTTATTTTCACCTTCTCAGTAATCTATTTCATCAAAAAGATTTTCTGCGTTTAGAGATCAAGATTTTATTAATTGTTGCCAAAAAAACCGAAAAAATAATAATAAAAAAAAAACGTAATGATAAAGAATAAATTTTACCAACGTACCATCCACATCCAACCATAATAATAATTATATTATTTGCCAAAAAAAGTGCTTGGTGCGGGCCTACTCCCCACGAACGGTGTTAAGGGTTAATATATTCGGCCTTAAATTGCAACGCACCTTAAATTCCTATTTTATAAAATTTGACTCCAATAAGTCTCCCTCCATGATGCTTTTTTTTTCAACCTTTTTTTATGTCCAACTGCTGGGCACAGGTCTCCTAACAAGTTAGAGGGATTTAGGCCATAGTCCACCACGCTGGCCAAGTACGGATTGGTGGACGTCATGCTTTCGAGAAATTATGAATTTCTCTCAGGCATGCACGGCGATGGAGAACATCGTAATCAATTAAATATCACGATATTTTCCATCACCGTGGAGCAGCGATAAATCCGCACATTACAATTTCTTTGTAAGAGGTGCGCGCCGAGGATTTGAACTCACGATCGGTCGCGTCGATGACCGTGGTTTTTTAACACTCAGCCATCGTTGCTCATTTGATCGTTGCTCATCGTTGATCATTGCCATGATGCTTTAGTAACTGCAAATTCAGCATCCCGCCCGGGCTCCCTTACTATATTGTGTTACTGTTAATAACAAACACAACAATCACGCAATTAAGAACGAAAAGTATGTGGATTGTAAGAAAGCGAGCCTGAGCAATGCTCAGGAAGTGAATTTTTATTCCACTAGAAGTTCATGCCTGTAAAGGAATTTCAGGAATGTTATTAACAGTTCCACAACAGGCATTATGTAAATACCTTTAACGATATTCTATAAAATTATGATTGTAGTTCAGTAATCGGAGTATGGTAAATCTTTTACTAATCGAACATTGTGTCTGATGATATCGCTTCGCGCCGCGTCACCCTCCGTCACCGTCACGCACATTAAAAAAAACGTTGGCGCCTGATTAAAACACTTCAACACTTTTTAACTTTTTTATTTGAATTTAAATTAGCTTCTATTAATATGACCCAATCTTCATATTGCTGATTATGAACTTCGTCTAAATCTTCGCAATACCTATCGATATCATCATCATTTATAATTTCTTCTTTTATAATTTTGCGCTTCTTTTTCTTCTTAGGTTTTTCTTTGTCGTCGGTGTCTATTGCCTGATTGACTACATCTTTTGGTGCTTCTTTATCTTCACCGCTTTCTTTACAGTCATTTTTATAGTTTTTAATGGTGTCTTTAACTCTTTCTTTTACCATATTTTCAGGTACAACCGCTTTATCTGAAACCGTACATTTCTTTCTTTTCATTTTACTATTCTCTGCATGTTGACTTAAAGTTGCATCTTGAACTTCTTCTGACGTAAAATTATCGTGTTTTTTCTGTTTAAATATCTTACTAGAACTCCTAGTTTCATTTTTATTTTCCTCGGTAATTTCATGATGTGATTTATCATTATGATCTATTTCTATGAATTTGTTTGATATGGATGTAATATTTTTATTCGGTTTAAGAAATTTACTTTTTTTGTTTTTCCTGGCACGAACAAGAGTTGCTTCTGTACCGATTTGAGATTCTTCATTCTGATTTATTTTTTTAACGTTACAACTCTCCTCATTTGATACTGTAACTTGTGATTCAGAATTGGAATCAGATACGTTCATCTTCTTAATCTTATAATTTCGCTTTTTGCTTCTTTTCCCCATAATTCTGAAACAAAACCGTGTTACGTTACGAAAAATTTTTTTTTCAGTATTGCGTAATGGTATGGTACTGAATATGAACATAGTAATTAACAATAGTAAATTTTATTTATTTATATATTTTTGCAAACACCTTAAACTAGGGGTTACAAAGGGTTTAACCTAATGCCTATAGGCATTGTCTTCCAGTCAACCCTGGGTGATGATGAAAATGTGGGGTAGGCTTCGGAACTGAAAAATTAAGTCATAAAGAAAAGCAATGAAAATTTTTATAGTGAATAAAATGAAAGGAAATTCAAAATATGAATCATAAATACATATATTTATACATATATATACATACAAACCATACTTGTTTGTCAATATAAACATACATAATAATACATATACATATCTATAAGTTCTTAACTCATTGAATGAAAAAAAAAAAATGCATAAAACTATTTAAAGATATTTTAACCTTTTTGAAAAAGTATTTAATTAATTATTGTTACTTAATTATTGGTTACTTAAGAAGTGCTCCCGAACTTGTTTTTGAACGTTAATTTGCTAGGTGCCTTTCTTATATTTTCGGGTAAGATATTCCAGAGTTGTATAGCCTGAACTGTGAAGGAATGATGGAAAAATCCACTTTTATGTGGCGGAAGAAAGATGCTTAGATTTTTAGATGAACGTAGTCCTCTGCTGTGGGTAGAGCAGAGGTACTGAAAATTTTCCTTGAGATACGAAGGAGAGGTTGGCTCATGCAAGACAGAGTACAGAGCCAATAGAATCCTAGAGTTACGCCTTTGTCGAATAGTAAGCCATTTAAGGTGGCTTCGAAATTTAGAGATGTGATCATATTTGCGTAAGTTGAAAATAAACCGGATACAATTGTTGAGAAGGCGCTCTAATTTATCTAGAAGATCTTCGGTTAGATCAGGCAGGGTAAGACACATCTGCATAATCGATTATGGGTAATACAAGAGTATGTACCAATGATAGCTTGGTGTGTTGTGGCAAGAAGTTTTTAAACCGATATAAGGCCTGTAGGGTTGCATTGATCTTCCGACTAATTTCAAAAATCTGCGGTCGCCAGTTTAAGCAGTTATCAATTATTAAACCGAGATTTTTGACTGTTTTGCTAAGGGGAACTACATTGTTGTCGTAAACAATAGAGGTTAAGTTTGACCAATCAATCTTAGCTAATAGTCTATAACGAAATTTTATAATATTTCGTTAACTTATTGGATAAGTTAAAATAGTTGGTTAACTATTAACCGTTTAGTAAAAATGAGGCAATATGTTAAATTTGTCCTATGAAAATAAACAGAAGACATATTCGCAATATGCACAAAAATAAGTGGTAGGTAGCAATTTTCATCTAATTTCGTATGAATGACACGGGCAACCCCAGGGGAGCCACCCGAGCATTGCCGGCTTTGGAGGAGAGCTTTTTTTACAGCTTTCTTGAAGAACCCCAAGTTATAGTCCACTGGGAATGCCTCAGCTGGAAGGTTGTCCCATAACCTACACGTCCGTGGTAAGAAGGAGCGTGCAAAGCGGACTGTGGAGGACCGCCACTAGTCCAGATGGTGCCTGTGGAACTTTAACCTTCGTCTGGTGGTATAATCATGGAATGGTGATGTAGGCATTAGTTTGAAAAGTTCCTCGGAGCACTCACCATAGTAAAGTCGGTAGAACAGGCAGAGCGAGCCTATTTCTCTTCGCAAGCTGAGCGGTTCTAGCCTGTCAGTCAATCTTGGGTCGTTGACGATTCGGACTGCGCGCTTTTCAACGGAGTCAAATAGGTGTAGCTGGTATTTTGGTGCTCCTGCCCATAGATGAGAGCAGTACTCCATATGGGGTCTGACCTGGGCTTTGTACAGCGTCAGGAGTTGCCCCGCAATGTTACTGCCTCGCCCTATTGAGGACACCAAGCTTTTTGGACGCCAATTTGGCTTTGTGCTCCAAATGACTCCGGTACTGCACTTTACTCGTAATGTCAACTCCCAAAATACCGACACTTTCACCGAAGGTGAGCGCGGTACCCTGGAACTTGGGCGCTATAACAAATGGGGTTTTTTTAACCGGTAAACGCGCAAACTTGTGTCTTCGTGAGGTTGAACTCGACAAGGTTAGGTCGACCCCATTCCGAGACCCGCTCCAGTTGCATAGCCTCAGGGGAAGACCGTAAGATGGAAGCTTTGCGAGAAGGGCCCTATGCCAGACCCGGTCAAAGGCCTTTGCGATATCCAAGCTGACTGCCAGAGCCTCCCCGTTGCCCTCGACGGCTTCAGCCCAGCGGTGTGTGAGGTATACCAAGAGATCACCGGCCGACCGGCCCTGGCGAAAGCCATACTGACGATCGCTAATCAACCGGTGCTTCTCGAGGTACCTAAGGAGCTGCGTATTTATAACACGCTCCATCACCTTAGAGAGCAGGGAGGTTATCGCAATGGGCCTGTAGTTGGACGGGTCCTTTTTCGGGATTGGGTGTACTAGGGCTACCTTCCACGAAGACGGTACTTTACTAGTGTAGGAAAGCGAGAAGAAGCGCGTTAAGACGGGAGCCAACTCGGGAGCGCACGTCTTTAATACGATCGCGGGGATATCATCCAACCCGCTCGACTTCTTGACATCGAGGGCTAGCAGAGCTTGTCTGACGGCCTTTTGAGTGAATCGCACGTCTTTCATCGAGCTCTCACACTGCTTCATGGTCGGCGGTGTGGCACCTCCGTCGTCCAGAGTCGAGTTTGAGGCAAACAGGGTACCCAGGAGATCGGCTTTCCATTTTGCCGTGTGAGCCAGAGTATCGTCCGGTTTGCGTAAAGATGGTAGAGACGACCGACAGAAGTTACCTTCGACAGGCTTGGCAAGCGACCAAAAAGCTAGACTCCCGCAAGAGTAGCTTGATAGACGCTGGCCAATTCTGCCGACGTGCCTAAACTTCGCCTTGGCTATTTGCTTCTTTGCCGAACGGGAGGCAGCGTTGAATTTTTTCCCAAGCTTAGACGATTCGGGATCCTTGCGCGTGTGCGCATCAGCCCAGGATTTTAAAAGCTTCTTGCTTAAGGCTAGAAGCCTTAGCGCAAGAACCATTAAACCAGGGCTTGTTTCGCCCGTCAATGGATACTACAGAGTTGGGAATAAAACCAATCATGCCCTGTCGTATCACATCGGCTATCGATTCCGCACACGTGCTAGGATCACCCGAGGTGAAGCACAGCTGCCTCCACGGGTAGGAAGCCAGGAATTCCCTGAGTCCATCCCAGTCCGCTGACCCGTAATGCCAGATTTGACGCTTCCCATTGGGTCGAGAACCTTCTGGGGGCGGCAATGGTACGGCAGAATCTACCAGGCAATGGTCAGAAGTCCCAAGTGGGGCCCCAACCGTCACCCGGTAGTTAGATGGATGGGTGGTCAGCAGAAGGTCCAGCAGAGAGGCAGTATGGGTCTCAATATCTGGTACTCTGGTGAAAGTGTGTACCACCTGCGTCAACCCATATGCCAAGGAGAGGTTGTAAGCGGCCCTGCCAGCAAAGTCTTCTGGATCCCAACCATTCGGGCATTATTTTTAAGTTTTAATAAATGTTAATATTTTTATCGATAAACAACGTGTTTATTTTATTTTTTATCTGCCAACATCTGAAAATCCTTTGGAGGTCACGCCGCCGACGACGCCGCCGCCGCCGACTCCAAAAAGTCGGCGCGCCGCCGCCGACCTCCCACCCATCGGCGCTCATATCTAGTTTAGTGTCATTGGCGCCAAATTGCAATTTATGTTCTTGGTTATTTAACATGTATGATCAAATTGATTAAGTACGTAGATACCATTGATCAAATATGTTTATTTAAAGGCAATGTCTTGAGTGTAGAGTTATATTACAGATCAAAATTCATTTCAAGTTTATATAAATGACTAAAGTAATTAAAGTTTTGAAATGTCTAATAGCCTAAGAAACCGTACATAACTACCTATGTTAACCACATAAACACGTCGACTTATCTTTTATTTCTGGGTTTAACTAATTGAGTACAATTGACATCTTTTATCAAATGAGTCATCTGAGCAAATGAGTAACAAAGTACCCCTAAGCAAAGTACTTTAAAAACTTTATC
Organism: Pyrgus malvae; assembly: GCA_911387765.1. Taxonomy (NCBI): domain Eukaryota; kingdom Metazoa; phylum Arthropoda; class Insecta; order Lepidoptera; family Hesperiidae; genus Pyrgus; species Pyrgus malvae. Next base: position 17,345,164 of record OU426962.1, read on the forward strand.
GATACAGGTTGAAGTGAATTCATTGAAACATCCAAAATTTCATATTAGTTATAAAGTAGAATATTATATTCGCCTCTTATCTATTACTAAACAGGAGTTAATAATTTATTAGCCTTATTATCTGTTAGTCTGAAGTACTGAAGTATGTGATAAAGATAAAATCGACAAATTGACGAGTGAGAGATAAAATACCTACCAACCTGCCTACTAGTACTAGTAATACAACGTGGTAATACCTCTACATAATAGAATTTTATTTTACGTAACTGAGCGACGCGACGGCGTGAGTGTCACAAACGCGCGTCGTACTGCGTCCGGCCGCCCGGCACCCGCCTCCCACTTCACGACGTTGCACTGCCGCCAGTGCCGCAACGCAGGTCGCGGACTTTTCATTCATTCAAACAAATACAATCAACGCGTTTAGATTAAACATATTTTCTCATCGCTCATTTTTCTCACGCGTTGGGTGTGCAAGATGGCAGAAAAACAATACATTTTAGGCATGGACATTGGAACTACATCTGTGAAAGTGTGTGTTTATGATTCTATTACAAAAGAGTTAGTTGCTAAACAAAACAAGGATACAGCGGCTAATATTCCAAGCGATCAAGGGATAGAAGGAAACAAGCAGGATGTTCCGAAAATAGTATCAGCTGTACATTACTGTGTCTCACGTTTGCCGAGAGATGTTTTACGACATGTCACGAAAATTGGCGTCTGCGGTCAAATGCACGGGGTCGTGTTGTGGAGAGACGGGTACGTAAATGAATGCAGTAACATTTTAATTAATAAGACATTTAAGTATACTGATTTTTTAAATAAATAATTGATTATTTTTTTATTTATTACAGGGCATGGGAAAGAATAGAAAAAGATGGTGTTGTTATCCGTTTTGAAGCAACAAGGGAAAATATGTCAGCACTATATACTTGGCAAGATACTAGATGTAAGCCTGAGTTCTTGGACACTTTACCGAAACCTGATTCACATTTAAAATGCTATTCTGGTTATGGTATTGCTACTCTTATATGGATGCTTAAACATAAGCCAGAAAAACTGAAGAACTTTAACTGCTCAGCTACCGTCCAAGATTTTGTGGTTGCAATGCTTTGCAATTTAGAGACACCAATAACCTCAGACCAAAATGCTGCCAGTTGGGGATATTTTAATACTGAGAAAAATGAATGGAATACTGAAATTTTGAAGGGCATAGATTTTCCCGTAAATTTATTGCCTAAAATTGTCAATAGTGGTGAAATGGCAGGAAAGCTAAGCACCTCTTGGAATGGCATTCCGGAGGGCACACCAGTAGGAGCTGCATTGGGTGACCTACAGTGTTCAATTCTTGCTACTTTGGAAAATAAGCAAGATGCTGTTCTCAATATTTCCACCTCTGCCCAACTTGCCTTTGTAGTGGACAACATCTCGAATTTGGGTTGCAATACCATTGAACACTTGCCATATTTTGATAATAATTATTTAGTAGTATCCGCATCATTGAATGGTGGCAATGTCCTTGCAACATTTGTTAAAATGATTCAACAGTGGATGTTAGATTTAGGTTGTGCTATTCCACAATCCAAAGTATGGGAAAAAGTAATTGCGCTTGGTTTGGAGGCTCCTTCAAGTAGTATGAAAGTAACTCCTCTTTTACTGGGCGAAAGGCATGCTCCAAAAGCAAAAGCTTCAGTTGAAAATATTGATTTATCTAACATTCAGTTAGGCCAAGTTTTCAAGTCTCTCTGTGATGGTTTAATCGACAATCTGCATGTTATGATGCCTAAGGAAATATTGCGTAGTGCGAATATAAAGCGAATTGTTGGAAATGGTTCGGGTTTGTCAAGAAATGCAGTTCTACAAAGAGCAGTTGAGCACTATTATAGCTTGCCGCTAGAATTTACTTCTGGAGGAGATGCAGCCAAGGGAGCAGCCATTGCAGTTATTTCAAAGTAGTAACTATAAAAACTCATACAGTATTAAAAGCAGAAACCAAATACTGTGATAGATTCAAAAAGACAAAAGCAAAGTTCCTTTTGAACAAATAAATTGTTATCTCTATTAAATGTTAAACTGATTTTTTAGATGTCTAGATTTTCTATTATATTGCATTTAATCCCTCTAAATTTTTTATATTAAAATATTCATTCTTATGTTAAAAAATTGCTTGTTGGGAAATAAATTTCTAAAAGAATTTAAGAACTGTTATTTTATCCAAAAACTTTATATATTAAATAAAAGCCTGTTTTAAGTTTTTCTACACTATCAGGTAAGATTAGATTTTTTGTTTCAATAGGTAAATTGAATAGTGCAAAACCGTTATTTTAAAAATCCTTCACTAATATACATACATTAGCTGTCTGTGAGTAACATAAACTATTTAGTTTGAAAAATATTTATTCCTCAACATAAGGTATAAAAATTGCACTAAAAACGTACTTTTTTCGCGTGCCCGCAAAAGCTATTGCCATTAAATACATAAATATTGAGATACATTTTGTGCGCTCTCACTAATATGAAGAAATTCTGTCATCTCAAATATATTATTATGTACTTTTTTTTAAAAAGAGTGCTGGGAGTATTTTCCGCCGCTTTTTTTTCTCTCAGCTGAACATCTAGCCCAAACGGGCACTTAAAGGCGATGACCGGGAAAAAATGACATTCATTAAGCGAATATTTTGTATTCCTAATATGAAATAAATATTTAATCTTTCTTTCTTTCTGTCTTTCAAAAAAAGTTCGTAAAGCCTCACGTGACATGAGTATGAAATATCAGTTTGAAAATTTTATGTATGATGGATGAGGGCAAGTGAGAAATGTGTCAGTTTTTCCAATATAAAAAATATTTAAAATCATTTCCTTTTGTGAGTTCCAAAATATACCCACATAGACTTAGCTTTCTCATTTCTGGTCAAGCAATAAAAGCAGATAGATGTTTACTGTGCTGAACTCTGAAAAATGATACGCAAAGACAACCCGTGTGGTGCAATGGTTACCATGTCAGACGGGTCTCGAGTTCAAGAATCAAGAAATTTTTTATGATGAGTTTTAATGTCTGTTCTTGGTCCGGGTGTTTGTGTTTCTGTCTTTGTTTGTGTCTATGGTGCTCACAACAGTCATGACACCAGGAATTCTAGAGTGGGGCTATGACTGTGTAACATTCTTATTTCATTTATTATTTCATTATTGTACATGTAAACCAATACATGAAAACAGCTTTTACACATTAATTATATGGTACAATTGGCGATCTTATCACTAAGCAGCGATCTCTTCCCGACAACCATAAATATAAGGAGTTAAGGTTAAAAATCATGTTAAGAGGTAGGGTGTACACAATGGTTACAGATATTGTGAACAAATAATGTTCAAGTAACATAATTTATCTAGTATATTTAAAAATGTTTTGATAAACTTTTAGGTAAAGATATTAAACGTGACGGTCTGTAGCTTCATTCGCACAGAGAGATGCTGCTAGGTAGGTACCTATATGAATTATTCACATTTAAAGAAGCATTACGGAAGTTGAGGGAAATATGGGGGGTGCATGGTGTCAATAGTTATAAATATTTTATTGACAGATATGAGTAGAGTGATTATCATTTCGATAATATTTTAAAAAGCACCCCACGCTTTTTTTTAAATAAAATATTTTTTTTTATTCACACTATTATTAACTTATATTCATTGAAATTTTTAACACTATTTTCTTAATTTAAATTCATTAAAATTTATTTTCTATTTTTTAGTTCGGTTTTCTATAAAAAGCGTGTTTTTTAGTTTTTTTAAACTATTATTTATTTTCTACTTTTTAGTTTGGATTATTTATTCTTTCCATGATGTTTCCACGAGCAATGGACTGGTTACTGAGAACCTTCTTCTTTCTTTCAAAAATATCTTTATCTATCATTAGGCTTGTTACATAACAAGGTTACATATTTTTTTAATTTTTACGTTTTCATAAAATTTGACCTGTCTTACGACTTAACAAATTATTTATATTCTTTATATATCTCATACACGTTTTCGGTTACTGAGCACCAATAGTCTACTCCCCTACATATAAAAATATGAGCAACCCAAGCAGCAAAATAGTCGAATAGTAATTAGATTACTCAGCCTTTAATCGTATAAGAGCCGAGTAACCGTTCTTAAAACACCCATTTATCGTGTAATAGCGGTTATCTCGACTATTTGGCAATATTTGCTAATGTGTGCTTTAAGGACGTCGAATAAACGTTTACAGCACTATGTTTTAGCACTTTTACTCCACCTTTTAGCAGATGCTGAATTAAAGTGGCTAAAATACTCGTTATTAGATCGTTTGATCTATAACAGTCGTATAATAGCTGTAGCTCTATAAACGCAATCGAACAAAAATCATATTTTGCAAATTGAAAAATGGAATAATTTTATCAAATTAGTGTATTGTCATCGGTCCTCAATAAATCTACAAAGTTTGAACGAAATCTGGCCGTTTAAAGTGGGTCAAAATCGCGCCCAAAGAAGTCGGTTACAAACATACAAACATACAAACATACAGGTGAAGCTAATAAAAAGCGTGTAAAAACAATGTCTTACTTAGTTCACAGACTTGCGTATTTTTATTCTCTACATGTTTATTTCCTAGAAGTTTACTGGTATAAAAATGGATCTGACAGACAGACAGACATACATACAGAAGGGCAACAAAGATTTCTCTTAACCTCTTGAGGTAAACAAAACTAAAATAATAAAACAAACTTATCACAGTCTTAACATTTTGGTTAGTAGGAAATTTTCAAAAATCAAAAAACACTCCTTGTGACTGTGACAACACGGTCTTGGATGTAACCTTAAAATGTAAACACAAGGAAAGGAAAAAGATTCTTCGTAAGTATTGTACTTCTAATACTTACAATAAATGATATTGTTTCGACTCTCTTGCGATGTTCACTTTATAGTATCTTGATAGTAAATTACGCTTATGAATTACTCAAAAAAAGTAGTTTCTAGTTTACAATTGCTGCTTTGAAATGAAATTTAAATTTTAATGAGAGAAAATTGAGTTTTTTTTTTTTTTCTCTTGACGAATGGCGTCTCGGTCTATTGACCATTATGCCAATGACAAGCGGGAGAAATCCGATACATAAAAAGACCCTATTTCGAATAATTTGGGAAAGGACAGATCAGGAGAGTTGGTAAGGATAATAAAAGGATATGATACAAAGTGATATTACAATAAAATTTTATAAAATTATACTTAAATATGATATTAAAGATTAATATTGTTTTTGGTTAAGAAGGATGATAGGATAGGATAAATTTGTTTACTATTTAAAATTAACAATGAAGATATATTAAGCGGAAAAGGAATTTGAAGGGAAATGAGGCTGCGTAGTAAGGAAGAGCGGTCGTATAATTTGCAAGAAAAAAATATGTGATTCAAATCACCCTCATCTTCACCACAAGAACATATCGCGTTGTTAGCTATATTAAGTTTTGCAAGATGTTTTGGAGAACAAACGTGGCCTAACCTAGTACGAATCAATATAGAAGTAGCTTTTTTACCAAGTCTAATTTTGAAGAACCATGGTTTCTTTGGTAGTTCAGGCTGGATTTTGGCATAAAATCGACCTTTACTTGAGCTACTTAATTTCCAAATATGATGCCACGATTCCATAAGATAATTTTTTGGTAAAGCCAGTAAATCTTGAGTATAAATTTTAAACGGATAAATATCTCCACATTCGATAGCTTCAGTAGCAATCACATCGGCTCTCTCATTTCCCCTGATGCCACAATGACCAGGTATCCAAGCGAACTTAATGGTATAGTTATTTAATGAACATTTAAGAAGTAAGTTTCTGATTTCAAAAATAATACTATGAATTTTAGCTTTAAAAGGAAATTTGGCTATTGCTTGTAAGGAACTTAATGAATCGGAAAATATGATAGATTTTCGTAATTTCATCAGTAACACGTATTCTAGGGCTTTTAAAATACCAAAACATTCTCCAGAGAAAACAGAACTTTCTGGCGGAAGTTTTATCTTTTGTACGATATCATATTGTGAATGGTAAACACCAACACCTACGCACCCATTTTTTGCCTTTTTTGAAGCGTCAGTATACAGGGTTATTGGAAATGTGACGTATTCCTGTTAAGGGGTTATAGATGAGATCAAAAGCAATCGATTTCATCTTATAAAGTATTTTTCAAAAGTTACGGTTTTTGAGTTATTGGAGTATTTAGTTTTTTTTAGAAAAAGTACTATTTTTGTTAAGATAAATAAATTTAAAAAAAAAAGTACCTAATTTATTATAATTATTTTGTTGTATTTTGACAGATAACATTCCAAATATTATTTACAACTCACAAAAAAGTCAAAAAATAAGGGGGACCACAAAATAATCGTATTCCAAAGAATTTTTTTGTTTGCCTGATAAAAGAAAACTGACATAAACAGCAATTTTCTCATAAAAATCTCCTAACAATTAAATGTGCAAACAATGTTAAAAACATCTACGTCTATCTAGCTTTCTAATGAGGTATACAACTTATCAATAATTTGAGAACAAGCAGAAAAGAATACAAAAAGACAGGGACTCTGAGAATTTATTTATTTGTTATTAATTAAATTTTATAACATTTGCTCAAATTGTTGACCCCTATTTCTAATCTTTGTGACGCGTGTAACTCTTTGTAACTTTATTTGTTCTGCTGCAGTGATTATTCTAGCCATAAGCTCTTCGCGTGTTGATATGGGTGACACGCCATACACTTTTGTCTTCATATGACCCCACACATAATAATCCATGGGTGTGGTCTGGACATCTTGCTGGCCAAGGAATAGGACCACCTCTCCCAATCCATCGATTTGGAAACGTTGAGTCCAAATACTCGCGCACTGTTCTTCTAAAATGTGCAGGACAGCCATCATGCTGATACACCATATTCTGCCTAGTAGCTAGTGGTACATCTCCCATCAATAAAAACAAGTTGTTGGTTAAAAAGTCTTCATGTTTCTCCATTCAAATTATCTGGTAAAAAATGGGGCTCGATTAAGTTCCCATCAATTATGCATTTTTTCATTCTTTACTCTTTTCTTCTGTGGATTCAATTGGTCCTTATCAGCCCAATAGTGTTCGTTGAACTTTGAAAAAGTGACGATGTATAGCGAACACTGCCGAAGCGCTTGAAACAGGTAAAAAATTCCCAAATGACCTTCTCTGTGTTATTGTGTTCTTTTCTGCTTTTTCTCAAATTATTGATAAGTTGTATACCTCATTAGAAAGCTAGATAGACGTAGATGTTTTTAACATTGTTTGCACATTTAATTGTTAGGAGATTTTTATGAGAAAATTGCTGTTTATGTCAGTTTTTTTTTATCAGGCAAACAAAAAAATTCTTTGGAATACGATTATTTTGTGGTCCCCCGTATTTTTTGACTTTTTTGTGAGTTGTAAAGAATATTTGGAATGTTATCTGTCAAAATACAACAAAATAATTATAATAAATTAGGTACTTTTTTTTTAAATTTATTTATCTTAACAAAAATAGTACTTTTTCTAAAAAAACTAAATACTCCAATAACTCAAAAACCGTAACTTTTGAAAAATACTTTATAAGATTAAATCGATTGCTTTTGATCTCATCTATAACCCCTTAACAGGAATACGTCACATTTCCAATAACCCTGTATATGTACTGCCATCCATTGAAATCGTTTGTAAGGATGACATTAAAATGTTTATTATTTTCTGTATCAGCTTTGTTAATGCCAATATTGTAAAGGATATTTGGTGTAATTATCATAGCCTCATAATTGTATTGATAAATTGGTAGTAATTCTGTATTATGTAGCGGAGTTGTCAATGATTTTAATTTTATGTAACTGCTTACAATACACGGAAGAGATTTATGTTTCCAGGAATTCAATGAAGCTGTTTTTTGTAATAAATTTTCAAGAATCGGAAAAAGAGGATGATATGAAAATTGTGAACATCTAAATATAAAACGGTCAGATAAATACTGGCGTCTTAAATGAAGGGGAGGATCTACACATTCGACTTGCAGTGCATTAATGGGACTTGTCTTCATACATCCAGTAATTATTCTTAAAGATTTAGCTTGTATGTTATTTAATTTTTTCCATCCAGCTTTGTTACCTGGTTCCAATAAAAATGTCCCATAATCAAGAATGCTCCTAATTAAATAAAGCAGTTTTAATGAGAGCGGGTGGGCACCCCACCATACCCCTGATAAACATCTTAATATATTTATATTTCGTTCGCATTTTGAAACAATATAATCACAATGAGGAATGCCGGTTAGTCTAGAATCTAAAATAAGGCCAAGAAATTTCGTTTGAGTTTTAACAGGAATTAAATTGTTATCGAAATATATTTCAATGTCAGGTATATTTCGTTTTCTAGTAAAAATGACTGCAGTACTTTTTTGAGTAGATATTTCTAAAGCATGTAAATTCATCCAACATTTTAATGAATTAAGGGAGATTGATAAAGAATTACAAGCTATGGAAATAGAATCGTTGACATTGTATAAGAGAAGGTCGTCAGCGTATTGCAATATTTTTATTGGTCTTTGGATGGATTGAGCTAAGTCGAATGTATAAATATTATATAACAGCGGACTTAGCACCGATCCTTGCGGCAAACCCTTCCAAACAAGTCTTTCGATTAACATTCCATTATCGAGAGGTAATTTAATTTTTCTTTCGGTTAAAATATTTATAACAAATTTTGTGATGATATATGGAATGTTAAGAGCATTCATTTTATGAAACAGTAAAGGAAGTAAAACACTGTCGTATGCCGATTTTATGTCGAGAAATGTAGCAGCAACGGATTCATTATTTGTAAAAGCAAGTTGAATATCAGAACAAAATATAGCAATGCTGTCTATTGTACTTTTTCCTTTTCTGAAGCCAAATTGTGAAGCCGGAATTATGTTATTGTGTTCAATAAACCATTCTAGGCGATTTTTAAGTAAATGTTCAGTTATTTTTACTAAAACCGAAGAGAGTGCTATTGGCCTGTACGATGATGGTTCTTCAGATGGTTTATCAGGTTTTAATATTGGAATGATTATTTGAGATTTCCACGAGTTAGGAACGGACCCTGTCAGCATAACGGAATTAATTATTTCTAAGTAATAGTTAAGTAATAAATCGTTTAAATTAACAATGAAAGAATAAGGAATAAGATCTTCACCAGGAGCTGAGTCCTTCAGATGACTCAGAACACCTTTTAATTCATTCATTGTAAATGGGGAGCTAAGACCGGTCTGATTAATATTAGAACTCAAAGCATGTGGGCAGAATAATTCCTCTTCTTTAGGCACGTATGAGGGCGCTAACATGTCCATGAACTTACAAGCGAGGTTGGGAGAAATAAGAGTTTTTGTGGGTTCTTTATACACTGATCGAAATCTTTTAATATTTTTCCATACTTCAGAAGGAGAGCTATCGGGAGAAATTGAGGAACAATATTTTCTCCATCCGTTAGATTTCTTTTTCTTTAAGAACTTATGGGTGCTCACAATTACATCAGATAGAGACTTGAAATTTTCAGGAGACATTTCAGAACAATACTGTTTTTCAGCCTCTTTTCTCTTTTTAACAGCTTCTGTACACTCCTCATCCCACCACGGCGGTGATGGAATCTTATGATCATTATTATTATGTTTACATTTGAAGATTTTTTTTGTTACGTTTTGTAACATGCTTACAAAAGCATCATTACAAATATTTTCATTATTGTCAATTTTAGGGAGAGATTGAAAGTTTGCATCAGTGAAGTTTTTATAGTCTGCAGTGTTGCCAACGTAGGCGATTTTTCGCCATTTAGGCTACTCAGAACGAGAATCGGCGACGAAAAATTTTAAAAGGCGACTGGTCGCCAATTAGGCTACTCAGGGGGCGCGTTTTTTTAAAATACTTTTACGTTTTTTTAGGAACCAGGCATACTGCCGTACGTGTGTGACGGTGTCTTAGATAATATGTAACCAAATTGAGAATGCAATATTAGTAGGTGTTATGTTGTAAATAGTGACTTATGCAATTATCTGTGTTGTATTGTCTAATTAATAGTTCAGATCATAGAGGTAGGAATAAAACATAGAGATGCCGTATTCTACTATAGGAACAGCACATTATACAAATATCTGTTTAATCGACACAAACATGACAAATATAACGCTGTCTCGTTTTAACTAATGGATGGCTGCATAAGAAAATAAAGATAAAAGATTAGTGGTAACTAATTTTGGCAACAACGTCATGTTAAGTTGAATACCTAACTATGCGTGGCACCATCGTGCCACGGTAGCCATTTAACATTTTATGTTCCCAGTATTTACAAGTGTACTCTGTGTATGTGTGCGTTTGTTTTGTTGTGGTAGGTCTGCTGTCTAGGGGTGTCCATTAAAAAATATATCGATAGTGGAAAAAATTCAACTTTTGGCTCCAAGCCGCGTATGCCTCTCAACCAGCAAACCCAAAATTGAAGATTTTCCCTGGCAGTTAGGTGAATCCAATATTGACCGAGAAGCTATTATGAACCAATGGCGAGTATTAAGCACGATGCGCATAGAGGAGATAATCGGAACAGCTGATTCTCCGAATGACACAGAACATTTTTGGATACAAGTGCTAAAAATTACGAATGCCAGTGGAAACCCGATGTTTAAAGATTTAGCAGAGTTCTCTTTACGATGCCTATCATTGCCCCTGAGTAATGCCGTCGTTGAAAGAATTTTCAGCGTGATGGGGACAATCAAAACAAAGTTAAGGAATCGCATGCAACTACCCATGTTGATCGCCAATATCGCCATTCTTAGAATTCGTACCCATATGAGGGTACGAGGGTTGTGTTGTAACAATTTTTAACCCAGTAATTACATGGTCGGCTTACACGCTGGCAGAACAATGTACGTCCCAGGTGGACTTTGCGCCAGCAAATCGACAGCCGATACATCAATTTCTACTGAAGACGGCGATAATCTTATTGATGCCCTAAGTTTGTTAACAGAAGACGAGTAAAACAAATTTATTTCAGCTAATAGACAAATTCGGCATCGTAAACTTGACGCATTTTTTTTGGCGTTTAGTCCAAGATTAATGGTAGTAAACGAGAGTAATACTTGGGGCGGAGCATAAATAACATCAGATGAATCAGAGTTTTGTTAATTTTGATTAATTTCTTTCTCTACTTTTAAAAAATCAGTTAATGTTTTTCGTCGGTACAAAAGACGTTAAAAAGTTAACTTAAGCTTAATCACTGTTTTATGAAACATTTATGTGAAATAAATTGTTGAAAACCACATTTTATTTTATTCATATAGAATTTTTGGTGTTTAGGCTACTTTAGGCTACTACAATTGAAATTCGGCTACTTTAGGCTACTTTAGGTTTGAGAAACGGCGACATCAGGGCCAGTGCCGTTGGCAACACTGATAGTCTGTCAAATTATTTTTATTTAATCTGTATCTAGGCCGAATCATATGTTTTTGTTGATTTTGTTTATTGTCAATTAATGAGCTGGGGAAGTTTATTAAAATTGGAAAATGATCGCTACCGTAAGAAAAAGAAAGTGTATCCCACGATAGAGAACACGCAAGATTGGGGGAACAAATGGACAAGTCTACCACGCTTTTATTTTCATTGGGATTAGTGCGGCGTGTGGGCTTTCCTGTATTTAAAATACACAAGTTGTTCTTGTCTATAGCATCAAGCAACATTTCCCCATATGAACTATTAACAGAACTACCCCACACCTGGTGATTGCTATTAAAATCTCCCATTAATAAAGTTTGCTGTGGGAGTGAATATAATATTTGTTTAATTTTTCCAAATACTTCTAGGGATGGATGAGCAATGTATGTTGTCACATAGCATATGTCATCTACAGATATAGCAAGAAGCGGAATGTCATCAAATTCAGGAAGAGGGACAGCAGAGAAGTGGACAGAGTTCTTGATTAATGTGGCAATGCCACCATATCCATCTGATCTATCCTTTCGGAGACATGTATATCCTGGTATTCTGAAAGGAATACCTGGGGACAACCATGTCTCCGAAAGGGAGATAATAAGAGGGTCATATTTATTGATTAAGTAAACAAGATCACTTTTCTTGTTTACTATACTTCTGCAGTTCCACTGCAGAATTGTAGCGTGGTAATCCATTGTTTACAGTGATTTGCTTTAATACATCAAGTAAGGGAGCAACGTTGTTCGGTGAAAATATTTTGTTTTGTAATAAGGGATTAATTAAAGAAATTATAATGTCATTGATATCTGGCTGATTTTGTATATTTTCATTTCTATTTATATTATTAATTGCACCACCATTTGTTGGCAGAGGAATATCATATTCTTTAATTATAGACTGATGTGTTATTTGATCATATCCTATTTGAGTTTTAGGTGGGGATCTAGGTTTTAAAAATGTGGTTTTCTTGTAAGAGGTAGGTCTCAGAGTTGATGGGTAATCTACTAAATTATTATTACTATTGTTTGGAATTATATGATATTGTTGCTGGTTTGTTTTTAAAACATCAGAGTATGACCTGGACAGTGGAGGATGCATTTTTGATGCTTCAGCATACGAAATACTATTTTGGACCATAGTCAGTTTAATTTGTGTCTGTCTTGTAAACTCTGGGCATGATTTATTTGTTGCAAAGTGAGTACCAGAACATATACAGCATCTAGCACAATCATCTTCTACCTTACAAGTATCGCCAGTGTGTCCATCACCACACTTGAAACAGCGAGGCTTTGAACGACACTGCGTTTTCGTATGACCATACCTACAACATTGATAACATTGTATGGTAGGATATGTGTAGAGTTCTACCGGAAGAGCATTATAACAAATGTAGACATATTTAGGTAAAACTTGACCATCAAAAGATAACACAACTGTTTGGGAAGGTTTCCAAACTGGAGCTCCGTCTATTAACGATCTCAATTTATAATTAAGGCGCCTTATTTTAATAATTTCACCACACCCAAATGGAATGGAAATGTTTTCTTTTATCTCCTCTGGTGTCCACTCTACAGGTACACCTCTTATGAGACCTATACGTGTTATGCTAAAGGTTGGTATAAAAGCTTTTAATTTATGGGAAACAAGGCAAGGGTGAGTTAAGAACCAATTGGCATCAGTGAAATGAGAGAAAGCCAATGAGATCCTGTTCCTTCCAATTTTTTTAATACTTCCGTTTATAATGTTTTTAAAGGAATACTTCTGCAATAATCTACCAAAAACTACTGGGTGGAATGTGGTCGCATCATCAGGAGATGAAAGTTCTCTTTGTACGTGAACAGTGTATGGTGCTACATCGGTATTAACAAAAACTTTACGATATTCTTGTGGTTTTTGAGAGTTATTTGAATTATTCTGATTATTTACAATATTTGTTGGCTCAGTGGGTCCGTCATCGCTGTCACATTTACAGTTACAGTCATATTTTGAAGATGAAGAGCTATTTCCGCTTTTCCTTTTTTTGTTACAAGTCTTGCAAATTTTTTTATGTTTTATTCGCTTACGGTGGCTTTTTTGGGTTGAAGCGTCTGTATCCATGCTCGACTCGTTATTAGAAATCGTAACATTGTACGCTACCGGAGGGACGGAACCCCCGGGGTCCGGGGGCTCCTCCATATCGAGAAGAAAAGTATAAAAAACTTACCAAAAGAGCACTGAACTAATTAAATATATAAGAAAAGATATATACAAACTAAAAGAAAGTTAATTTTACAACTCTTCTGATCAATTTACTAATTAATCTTAAATTTTTATAAAGAGCGCCGAAAAAGTACACCCGCCAACTTTGAAGATTTCCCGCGCTTTTTCGAAAATTGAGTTAATTGTGAAATGAGAATTAATGTATTTTTTTTAGTTCATTTTACGGCATTGGACAAAATCCTTGCAGCCATTCAATATTTTCGTTTCTTCTTGTTGTTGATTTATAACACAAACTAACTCACTTTGGATCCATGGTAGCCCAATCGACTTATTAAAGATTAATTAATTACTTTAATAAAAGAAAAACTATACAGTAAAATTAAGGAATATTGAAAGGCTGAAAAGACTGATAGCCAAGGCAAAGAAGTAAATATGTCAGTATGGTGTCAACGTCAGTTTTCAACAGTGACGTTTTTGTTGACACTTCTGACTTCTACTTCTGACTTCAGCAACCAGCACTCAGCAGCAACTTTGTTGCATTGAGTAACGGTATGAAAAGAAGTTGTTTATTTTATAAAGTTTCATATTTATGAAAATAGTTTAGAATAATACGTATAGATGAAGTGATTTTCCAGTGGCGTAATGAGTGTTTTTTTATATTTCTTTAATATTGAGTTACTCATTTAATACAAAGAGGTTATCCATCAGTCAACTTATAAATAAATTTTTAACTGTAAAAATGACAGTGGAGTGTATAAAGAAAAGAGATGATGCGGACATTCCAGCTGCTGAAGGGAATCTTTTGCAACAACCGAAAGACGAAACAATTCCACCACGAAACCCCCTGATGAAGGTTCGTACATATGTGTTGGCACTGCGGCCGTGGTCTCTCAGCGGTAGCCTCTTACCCACGCTGCTGGGCGCCGCTCTTGCGTATCGGCTGCCCGGTGACAACGGATTCAGTTGGGTCACATTGTTGCTGACTTTATGTACAGTAATACCAGTCCATGGGGCAGGGAATGTGGTGAACACGTACTTTGATTTTGTCAAAGGCATTGACAATCGAAAGTCGGACGACAGGACTCTTGTAGACCACATCCTAAGCATAGATGAAGTTGTATCTCTTGGAGCTATACTTTACATGGCAGGATGTGCTTTCTTTGTGTTATTGGTTTTAATGTCACCTGCCAGGATGGAACATCTGGCCTTAGTATATTTTGGTGGCTTGTCTTCTTCATTTCTATACACAGGAGGCATTGGTTTGAAATACATTGCACTGGGTGACATTTTGGTTCTAGTCATATTTGGGCCAGTATCAGTTGTATTTGCTTTCTTAGCACAAACTGGAAGAGTGGATTGGCCTATATTTTACTATGCTGTACCTTTAGCTTTAAATACTGAGGCTATCTTACATAGTAATAATACCAGGGACTTAGAGACAGACAGTAAAGCAGAAATTGTAACATTAGCTATATTGATAGGGAGAACAGCTTCATATTTATTGTATGCTTTCTTGTTATTTACACCCTATATTATGTTTGTAGTAGTGTCAGTGCGGTGTTCCCTATGGTTCTTGTTACCAATGTTGACACTGCCAAGGGCATTCGAGATTGAAAGAAGGTTTAGATGTCCAGAAACAATGCAATATGTTCCTCGACAAACTGCCAGACTTAACTTCTACTTTGGTATGTTATATATGATTTCCTGCCTCTTTGCACAGAGACTACCCTTCCTTTTAAGATAATATTGAAATTATTAACATTTATTTACAAAGCTGATATGTACTTACAGAGCTTACATTGCTGTTCTGTGATTGCCTCTTCTAGTATGTATGTAATTCTTAATGTATAGAGATATCATATATCAGTTAATGATGCAGTGCACTTACTGCACTTGCAGAAATTTATCATATTGGTGTTGTTTATTAATAAATGATAGTACCAAACTAGTAAATGACAAAATATCAGAAAACAACCCAGGGCATCAAGCATGTCTTGAATTTTATTTTCTTCTACATTATAATGCATTGAAACATTTTGAGAAAGTATTGTCTACCTTTTTACCTGTGTGCAACTGTAAATTTTACTAAAAACCCACTGTAAATGTTACAGTTATGTCTTCTATGTTGTTAAATTAAATATAGGCAAAAAATTGTATATTTCTGTTGTATTTATTTTTAGTTATTTTCTCTTATGACAATTATGTTAAATTTAAATTTGCTGTAGCTTCCAATCTTGAAACATAATGTTTACCTACATTAAGATATTTTGATACTACAAGCGGGGTGTGTTGTAAACTCGTAATAATATTTATCTAATATTATTATATAAATATTATTATTTAGATTATAATTACTAGACAATTTTAAGTCAACCAAAAGTTAAACCAAATACCTTAATAATTTTGGATCTGATTTTTATTCTTGCAAAACTAATTTAATAGTCATTTATTTGTGTAATTTTTTTATGAATATGAATCAATTGAACAAGTTAACATTTATGATGTAATGGCATACATATCATTTAAAGTGCTAAAGATTTAAAAGGCAACAGGATGTTACATTTACAAATGATGTATTGTGACAGATGGTTGATAATATCATTCTACCTATACATATGAAAAGAGTTTGCCTGTCTTCTGAATGTTTTATTTTAAAAAGTTGATTGACCTGAGCCAAGCCTTCACTAAGATAATATCTCATCGCAGCTACCTCTATTTAAAACGAATAATAATTTATATTTAGTTCATTGTCTTCTGATGTGTGTATATTGCATAGGCTTTTATGTGTTTATTTAAGTGTCTTGATTCTCTGTATAAATTATGACAATAATTAATATGTAATAAAAATTATAATACAATGCCTCTTTATTTAAAGTTTCATTTTAAGTATATTCACTTGTTATGTAATAAATATGTAGTAAATATTTATATAGGAAATAGGTATTACTATATATTATCCATCAGATTTATGAGCTTGATGTGAGGGCAGTGAGTATTGCTTTGTATGACACTGTAAATGAGAGTATCAACACCAAGTAATATAACTTGGTAATAAAAACACTCTTTAGGTGTGTTTATAATATTTTACTGATATATTAACATAAGAGACCTTTATTACATAATCTTTATAAGTAAAGATATAATAAGTCAAATTATAATACAATTGAGACCATATAATTTTAGAGAAATGGATTTCATTTAGGAATGCCCAATTTATATTCTAGGATGACAAAAGTTGGCAGTGATTTAAGATAATGTATTCCCTTTTAATAATTTATTTAAAGCATAATGATAATGCATAGATATACTGTTCTTAAAGTTCTAAAGTGAAATTCCATTTCAAGTGAAAATTAACAAAGGAACAAAATCACATTTAGAATACAAAGTAATAATTCAGCTAACATAACTATTAAATAATATCACTATGTGCAAACAATATGTAATTAATTTGCTGAATAATTGTAATTTTTAGTAAACCTAGTAGATGCCTAGTATTTTAAATTTAATTAAACATGAGACTATTACTTCAACTATTGCAACACTAGTTTTTAAATGTAAACCTCACACAATATTTAGGTACATAGTTTCTATCCTATGAAATGCACAGTTAAATCGTGTATATTTCTTTTAAACACCTTTTGCAGGTGTTGAATATACATTGGGGTCAATCACAATCAAGCACCACAATGATGACCTTGATTAGTTGTAAATGATCAATTTTCAATAATAATATAAAAATACGACTTCATTGTTAGGCCTTTTGTGCATGACTATTATGTTCCTCGTGATGTTACGTTTAAAACATAAAATTGTTGACATTTCTTTTAAATATCCAAATTAAATAATCTTATTTGTATACATATAAATACAAGATGTTCCAAAGAACTTACATAACAAGTAACTTGCAGATGTGCAAATAGTTTGAAAATTTCAGTATATTATTACAGTAATAAAAACAACTTCAAGATCTAATACAACAAATAAACAATATTAATGTAAATCAGAAATGTTTTTAGGCACACAGCCATTGAAACTAATTCTTCCGATTTTTAAGAAAGAAATATTTTTTAAATATCCCATATACATACATTGTCATATTGACTCTCAAATTAAATTTATTTGCACAAATTGCAGCTAGTTCCCCTTGCTTTCGTTTTGAAATATACATACATATCTAAATTTCTCTAATTGCATATTTTTATTAGGATACAATCACACTAGGACTACATTCTTAGAGTAATCTCACAAGCACGCATGCGCGTGGACAATAGTCCGCCGTCGCGGAATATTCCAGACAAGCCTTTAAAAATGTATTACATTATATACATCAGACTTTAATGGTTCTCAAAACGCTTATGATCTAGAAGAAGCCCCTTTTATTTCACGTTGCCATCGTTGAATTTTCTCTTTGAGTTCAGTTGCTGTAACATATAAAAAATGTTTACACTCTGATTTAATTTCTTTGATGAATTTTTAAGATAAAATTTTTGCACAGTAACATTAACTTACCAGGACGTAATTCATCTTCTGTGAGGGGTTGGCGGTTAAATGGATCTGTGGCACTGTTCAGCAAGTGTCTTAAAATCACCGACCGGTCCATGATCTGTCAATAAACATCACAATAGAATTACTTTGAAGTAAACTGAAATAATTTTTATTTCATGTCTTTCTAGTTTGGGTCTTACTTTCTCAAATCTAGGTGGATATAGCTGCTTAATTCTATTATTTCTTCACCAAAACAATATAAAACGAAGTTTAAATACCGTCATTACGGGTAACTTTGAATTGACATTTAACTTTGAACAAAGTTGGAAAAAAGATTTAACAATTTATTACATCGAAACTTTTTGATATTTCAATATAATAACTGTGTTAAATGGATTGCCAAAATCTTTTTGTACCAAATGAAAATTAAAGAAATAAACTATCAATGCCATAATTCTGAAAATTCCCACCTTTTCCGTGGTTAAGTTGCTGGAAGTTTTTGAGCGCTGATTTATAATCGTAAACTAGTCCGCTTTGATTCATATGGCAAAACCAAGCTATTTGTTAATTTT
The DNA here is from genome assembly GCA_911387765.1 of Pyrgus malvae. Classification (NCBI taxonomy): domain Eukaryota; kingdom Metazoa; phylum Arthropoda; class Insecta; order Lepidoptera; family Hesperiidae; genus Pyrgus; species Pyrgus malvae. Next base: position 17,363,911 of record OU426962.1, read on the forward strand.
TTACGTCAGTGTAGATGTTATTTTTATAGATAAGGTTTTTAAATTTAATAATACCTTCTTTTTGTTTTACCTAAACCTTAAAATATTAAGGTTTTAACATTCTAAAAAAATTTATTCAAAGTTACTCAAAATTCATGATTGATGAAAATTCGAGTTTTAGGGGAAATTATGGGTAGTTCTGATGTTTCTTCCGCAAATTTATTTTGTTAGACAGAAAAACCAACTCAAAAGGACACTATTCATTCAATAAAATAAAGGTGTCATAAATTGTACGTATTACAGTGCATTTATATTATAATTAAATTAAAAATAAAATTACCTTCCCAGAGGGTAAGAGCACTGGATCTGTCATTAGGGTGTCCATGAGAGGATCTCTAAACTCTTCAGGCGCATCCCCAAAGTCATCTGTGTTTTGCTGGTTGGAAACTGCAATATTTTATATAGTGAAGTATAGTATGTTTTAGTTTGTTCATTTGTGCTTATCATTTTTATGACGGGTTTGAGAGAAAACACGCAAAAGAGAACCATTAATATAAGCAAAATCTTTAGATATGCTCCATATATAAAGACACTAAAATAAATAAATGCTAAACATTAATAGCGCCAATACCCCATACTAGGATTTTACTGTGTCAAGGGTGCTGTTAATACACACAAGCATACAAATACTCTGATGGAGAACAGAAATTTAAACTCATTTATATTTTTTCCTTGCCTGGGAATGTAACTCAAACCATTATGTTACATTATGAAAACATTTTTTTTTAATTTCATATGATTAAAAATAAATACCCATAATTTCATAGGCTTGGTCTGCGAGGGCCTTGAAGCGTTCTATTTCGCTCGGCGTCTTGATGCATGACTTAGCCAGTCTCACTGCTGCCTCTTCAAACAACTCCTTGCGAAACGATCTCTGTAAACATTAAAAAGACAGGATTTGGTAAAGATGACCAAAGTATAATGATGAAATATTGTTTGAGCACCTAACGGAACGCAAATTTACGTCGCGAGCCCTTATTGGTCTACGTATGAACATATATGAGATAGTATCCCATATATGGGTCCAAGGGTTCCCATGAACCAGCTTGTTAGAGCTTAGTGTAGATTCTGTAGATGTCCATACATCTACAGAATCTACACTAAGCTCTAACAAGCTCGGGACTGGCTTGAGGAGGCTGATGAACTCGTAGCCGCAAAGACCCTGGGTCGTGACTCGTGGGTGCAATGGATACACACAAAGACAAGGAAACAAACATGTAAAAACATCATTAAAATATGTCCCCGCTAGGAATGGAACCCAGGACCTCTTGTATGGCAGATAATGTGGTGACCTCTGTGGCGTTGGGGTTGTCCAATATCAGACACTAATTTTATTTACATGTTAGTAGGAAACTCAAAATGTCAATAAAAATAACAGAAATCGCTATAAAAATAACAATAACATCTTAGTCACACTCACCTAAACTAATCGAATTTGGAGTGAAGTATCAGTAAGATTATGGAGGAATAGGACTGTGGAGGTTGTCCATAATGACAAAGACGGTAATGGTATATTCCCCAGAGGGGATTACCTCATCGGCGGCAAGCGCGGCGTGGAAGGCGGGCGCGTCAAGGTGCAGGTAGATGTCCACCAGCTGGCTCAGCAGCCGCCGCGGCTCCCATCCGTACTTCTCGGGACGACGAACCTGCGCAACAATCGCTAAATTAACCAATCTATTTTTATCAGCTCTTAGAAATGTTAGTGGCAGCAATAGTTTATTTCATCGCACTGCTGGGTTTTATCCTACGATTTATCTAGTCTAAGAGGAACCTTTTGACTTTTCATACGTTTTGTATCAAATAACTTTTTATGTCACCCGTCAATAGAAAGGGGATTGCGCCTCGCTTCGATACATAATTTTTGTGCCAAATCTGGTGCGGGGGGAAGTAGTCGTAGTACCTTTCATCATCAGTTCAGCAACATGAGATGTAAATATCTTTATATGTTTTGCAGTTTAGTAATTATATGAAAATAAAGTGTGTGCCCAAAACATTTGGAAGTACCTCTTGATTTCCCTCATCATCATCATCAGATGTTGATTTTGTGACAATGAGATCAACAGTAGGCTCTTTTTGGAAATCGGTAAAAAAATAGTTTGCTTTTTATTGATTGATTTCCAACAAAAACGATGAAGCGATTAAATAGATGCATTATTTGGCAGATTTAACTTCGAAAATTCACTCAAATAAGTTCTTGTACGTCTTGTTGGCAACACTTTGTGATGGAGGATATTTCTTTTTGTTTTTTACTAACTTCTTGGATTATTTTATTAAGTTTAGATCGGCTTTATAAAATTAATATGACCATTGATCTGGACCTAGGATCAAGGGGTTCGCCCATAGAGGCCACTCTTTTGGGTTAAATGTTCTAAGAAAGTAGCTAACCCAGCGAACTCCAGGTTATTGGTGATATAAGGGTGAAAATTAAGAGTTCTGTGTATTTTTATCAGTTATAAACAGTCGCCATTTTAAAAATTAGGCAGTTTATATTGACGGGAATCGATTCCTTCGATGCTTTAAAAGCATTTAAGAAATCATTCCATTCAATACAAAACATCCCTTCGCCTTTTCACATCTCACTGATTCAAAGATAATCTAGAGTAGTCATATGTTACCTGTTCAAATGGAGTTTAATATTTTGTTTTTTTGATAATTTTACGATAAAAAAGCTAAAAGTGAACAAGTATTTTGTGTAAATCGAAATCTAAGTGATTAATAAACAAATCTTGATGCTTATACCAAAGTCAATGCATGCGGTTGACTTCAAAGTTTGTGATTTTTGTATCAGGTAGTGTTTGTCTACTATTTAAGACAATTCAAAATAAATTTGACTTTACAATACTACGTGCGTCTGTGTGGAATGCGATTTATGTTAGCGTCTCGTGAGCTATGCGTATTCTGTTCGTTTTAACTTTTTTCATATTTTTTTGACGTGAATACGTCTTTAAAATTGCTTTTATGGTTGAGTTTTATCAGTTTTTTTTTCGAAATTTTAAATCAATCGATTAAATTTCGTTAGGTTACATATTTTTTTTCGTTTATATTGTCAATTATATTGTCACTTAATGTCAATAGGACTATAGGTGGACTTAAGTTCATTATAATCAATTACGTCGAAAGATTTACTAGCAGGCCAGTATAATTTACAGGTTTTAATTTTAGCAGATTACTATAATTATCTGGTGGTATCTATAGTAACCTGGGTATGGTATCTATAGTAGCTTGAGTATGGGTGATTGATTGGCAGAGTTATTGCATTTGGATTCGTGATATTAAAAAAATACGGATCCTGGGTCCTCGGGGCTACAATACCTTGAGGTTCTTGCACTTAGGCCCGCACAGCTGCTGCAGGTTGAAGTTCAGCATGGACGCGAGGCGGTCCACCAGCTCCGCGCGCAGGAACGGCTCCTTGATCTCCACCGTCAGGTACTCCAACATGTCCACCGTCTCCCTGGAGATGAGAAATGACATATTGAAATTGGATTAAAGTCATTTTAGTTAAAAATTTATTTCCATACATTAACTAACAATGAGAATTTAAATTCAACTAATACTAGGGAATGATTGTTCCTGTTGTTATATTTTAGATGAACAACTGGAACAAGCTCTTACATGAGAAACAATTCGGTTTCAGAAAAGGTCCCTCTACGATTGATGCAGGTGTAGAGCTCTTCAAAGATTTTATTCCATTCGATTCGAAGATTCGAAATAAAGCCAGAAAAATATTGTTTTAAAATTCGTATTCCATTAGTTTTCACATCACTTGTTTGAGCTTCAACAATATAGACCAGGCAACGTTAACGAACGAATGGCGCGTTTTTGGTTCCAACGTTCCCATTCTGGAAATTACGATTTACACAATGAGCCTCGTGAACGACCTTATACTCAAGTGAATAACGAAGAACTGAAGGCGATAGGCATTAAAAAATAGTGCTGCTGAGAGTTTTTCTCCACTGCCTCTTTTTTCTCAGCTCAACTCATCGCCCATACGGGCATTTAGAGCTGATGATCGTGAAAAGATTTACGTTCCTGTATTTCAAAAATGAATAAAATGTTTTGAATTTTGACGAGCACGCAGGCCACATGGTTGCTACAGCCCATGGACATCTACACACAACTTCAAACAAGCGTTGGTTACTCTTGTCTGAGTCATACGCCGATGTGCTGCTACTTCGGAGGTCGATGGTCGCCTCATGCGAAAATTGATTCACAGCAGAAGTGGTAGCAGCTGTAGTACTTCCCTCCTGCTTCTACTGGCCCTAGGGGCGGTTCCCGTGCGAACCATAAAACTTCTGCCACCTATAGATCTACTGTATATATGTAGGCTGAGATGGAACCCAATACGATTTTTTTTTTTTTTTTTTTTATAAATAAACCTAACAATAAGGCAGACGGGCCGCGTGATGTTAAGCGATCACCGTCGCCTATGGACACGGGCAACACTAGGAGAGCCGCCCGAGCATTGCCGGCTTTGAAGGAGAGCTTTTTTTACAGCTTTCTTGAAGAACCCCATGTTATAGTCCACTGGGAATGCCTCAGCTGGAAGGTTGTCCCATAACCTACACGTCCGTGGTAAAAAGGAGCGTGCAAAGCGGACTGTGGAGGACCGCCACGAGTCCAGATGGTGCCGGTGGAACTTTAACCTTCGTCTGGTGGTATAATCATGGAATGGTGATGTAGGCATCAATTTGAAGAGTTCCTCGGAGCACTCACCATAGTAAAGTCGGTAGAACACGCAGAGCGAGCCTATGTCTCTTCGCAAGCTAAGCGGTTCTAGCCTGTCAGTCAATCTTGGGTCGTTGACGATTCGGACCGCGCGCTTTTCAACGGAGTCAAATGGGTGTAGCTGGTACTTCGGTGCTCCTGCCCAGAGATGGGAGCAGTACTCCATGTGGGGTCTGACCTGGGCCTTATACAGCGTCAGGAGTTGCCCCGCAGTGAAGTACTGCCTCGCTCTGTTGAGGACACCAAGCTTTTTTGATGCCAATTTGGCTTTGTACTCCAAATGACTCCGGTACTGCACTTTACTCGTAATGTCAACTCCCAAGATACCGACACTTTCACCGATGGTGAGCGCGGTGCCCTTGAACTGGGGCGCTATAACAAATGGGGCTTTTTTAGCGGTAAACGCGCAAACTTGTGTCTTCGTGAGGTTAAACTCGACAAGGTTAAGTCGACCCCATTCCGAGACCCGCTCCAGAGAGTTCTCGACTTCAGACACAAGTTTGATTCTGCCTTCCTCCACTTGTGACCTAGAGGCATTGGCTCGACAGGTGTATAGTGCGTCCACCGTACTATCATCTGCATAGCAATGTATACTGCGTGATTGTTGCAGCATGTCATTGATATGCAGAATGAATAGTGTAGGGGACAGCACTGAGCCTTGGGGAACACCGGCGTTAATGGGCTTCATATCTGAGCAGCATCCGTCAACAACGACCTTAATCTGCCGCTCAGATAAAAAGCTAGCCACCCAGTTGCATAGCCTCAAGGGAAGACCGTAAGATGGAAGCTTCGCGAGAAGGGCCTTGTGCCAGACCCGGTCGAAGGCCTTTGCGATATCCAGGCTGACTGCCAAAGCCTCCCCGTTACCCTCGATGGCTTCAGCCCAGCGGTGTGTGAGGTACACCAAGAGATCACCGGCCGACCGGCCCTGGCGAAAGCCATACTGACGATCGCTGATCAACCGATGTCTCTCGAGGTACCTAAGGAGCTGTGTGTTTATAACACGCTCCATCACCTTAGAGAGCAGGGAGGTTATCGCAATAGGCCTGTAATTGGACGGGTCACTGCGGTCACCCTTTTTCGGAATTGGGTGTACTAAGGCTACCTTCCACGAAGACGGTACTTTACTTGTGGTGTAGGAAAGCGAGAATAAGCGCGTTAAGACGGGAGCCAACTCGGGAGCGCACGTCTTTAGTACGATCGCGGGGATATCATCCGGCCCGCTCGACTTCTTGACATCGAGGGCTTGCAGAGCTCGTCTGACGGCCTTTTGAGTGAAACGCACGTCCTTCATCGAGCTCTCACACTGCCTGATGGTCGGCGGTGCGGCACCTCCGTCGTCCAGAGTCGAGTTTGAGGCAAACAGGGTACCCAGGAGATCGGCCTTCCCTTTTGCCGTGTGAGCCAGAGTATCGTCCGGTTTCCGTAAAGATGGTAAAGACGACCGACAGAAGTTACCTTCGACAGCCTTGGCCAGCGACCAAAAAGCTCGACTCCCGCAAAGGTAGCTTGATAGACGCTGGCCAATTCTACCGATGTGCCTAAACTTCGCCTTGGCTGTTTGCTTCTTTGCCGAACGGGAGGCAGCGTTGAATTTTTTTCGAAGCTTAGACGTTTCGGGGTCGTTGCGCGCGTGCGCATCAGCCCAGGTTTTAAACGCTTCTTGCTTAAGGCTTGAAGCCTTAGCGCAAGACCCATTAAACCAGGGCTTGTTTCGCCCGCCGATGGATACTGAAGAGCTGGGAATAAAACCAAGCATGCCCTCTCGTATCACATCGGCTATCGAGTCCGCACACGTGCTAGGATCACCCGAGGTGAAGCACAGCTGCCTCCAGGGGTAGGAAGCCAGGAATTCCCGGAGTCCATCCCAGTCCGCTGACCCGTAATGCCAGACTTGACGCTTCCCATTGGGTCGAGAACCTTCTGGGGGCGGCAAGGGTACGGCAGAACTTACCAGGCAATGGTCAGAAGTCCCAAGTTTAAATATTTAAATGATTGAAATGGTAGTCCCCACGTTCAGAATCAGTAGATAAGATTTATTTCCAAAAGAATTATTTTTGTTGTTAAAGTTCTTAAGTGATAAAAAATGATGATAAATGATAGAATCTGTTGGCAGTGAGAACACGCGCGACATAAATTGCATCAATGCAGCGTAAACTGCTGACGCTGACGAATGTACGGTCGTAGCCAATACATCTACGTTATCCTCTGCCTCTTGTAACAGGCGACTAAGGCTTGTCACATAACATTCGGAATTCCCTTACGAAATTCCGATTTGAAGTATGGATTCAACATTTGATATCTGTAAATCCATATAGTTCATGGACCCACCACATACATAAATGGTAGTCTTACGTTTGAATTTTTTTTCGATTTGGACTTCCGAATTGTGGCCTGTGCGTACGGCATCCCGCACGGAAAAAGCTTAGATTTTATCTTGTAATTTAACCCTATTTTTTATATGGCTACAATCCTTTTTGTATCCCACTGCTGGGCACGGGTCTTTCTCTATTATTGGGAAGGCCTGGAGCTTACTCCACCACACTGCTCCAATGCGGGTTGGTTGCGATTTTTGGGTCCATTTTTTGTATAAAATTGAATTATTTAAATTGTTTAGTTAAATCACAGTCAAAAAATCATCATCCATGCTTGCTGACAATTTTTTTGAACTCAATAACAGTTCCGTACAACTAAGCCTATTCTGTATAGAAAAAAAGTATACACATACTAAAAAAAAGTATGTGTATGATATATTTCCGGCATTCCGAATCAAATGGAATCGGAATCCGGTTTTGGACAACCAAATCAATTGAGATACTTTTAATGAGCTATCAAAACGTGACATCCTCATATTTTATATGAGAAAATAATTTGTGACGTCACTCATATAGTCAAATGACAAAATTTTCATTGATTTAAAAGGTAATACAAATAAATTAACAATTATCCTGCCTCCCAAGCGTGGTTTAGTGCCACCTTTTAAAGACATTTTGATATTCCGTGCATAGTGTCCAAGCCCCTATTCTGTATGTCTGTATTCCTATTCCGGCAGCCTGGTCACATTGGAAGATGTCAAACTTCTAGATCCCAAGCGCATTGTACGGTTCCTAACAACCGTCAGCCCTGGGAATCAGATATAAATGCGGGGCCAGTCTACAATAGATCATCTACTGGTCGCAGTGGCCTAAGGGTAATGGTTGGTTGGTTGCAACCCTTTTTACGTCCCACTGCTGGGCACGGGTCTCTCCCCATTATTGGGGAGGCCTGGAGCTTACTCCACCACGCTGCTCCAATGCGGGTTGGTGGAGATGCGGGTTAGTGGCCAACCCGCTGTCGGATGTTTTCAAACCGCCCATAAGGCCTCCGACAAGGTTTAACGACTGCTATCCATCGACAACAACCGGGACCGACGGCTTAACGTGCCCTCCGAAGCACGGAAACGCGCATGAAATTTTTTGCTACTAGCGGTCACCCATCTCACACCCGACCGCGCCCGTTTGGCTTAACTGCATAGACCGCTTGCGTTCTACGCTCGTCGCCGAGCCATGGGTAATACGGGGGGTATTACCAACTCAAATAACAATAATATTCCGTATGCATGCGGCAGTCGAGTATCGGAGTAGTAGTATACAATAAGAGCAGCGGCGGTACCGGGCCAGCGTGAGGTAGGAGCGGCACTGGCGCTCGTCCTGCGCCAGCGCGCGCGCGCGCACCTCGCCGGCCGCCGCCGTGCCCGCCGAGCCCGCCCCTCCCGCCTCGCCCTCCTGCGCCTCGTGGATGCGCTTCAGGTACTGCAAAATATTTACATCTCTAAATCCTCTCCTGTTCTACTTTAATGCCCTGCTAATACCATTTGACTGCCTTGATATTATACTATAATTTATTACTGAACACGAAAACATCTTAATAGCAATTCAGGATATTATCAACGCGAACGATTTAATTTTATGTGTAAGTCACTGGTACGGAGCTCCTTAATCTCACGAAACTTGTGTAAAATGGTTTTGTAGGTGTATGTACGTTCGATTTGTGTCTATACAATGTCCTTTACTAAAAAGATAGCAGTCAGCTACACCCACATATTATTACGATTGTCATGTATTAGTAATTATAGTAACAAAATGACGTACATACACCCCGTAATCATAGCAAACTGGTATTAGTGGGATTAAAGAACTATATTGAGTAAAAATAATAATATAATGTATTTAAAGTAAATAACAGTAAAAATATATTATAACAATAATTTAAAGAAATTAAATCATATATACCTACTTCAAAACAAAGATAAAGCTAAAACAGTAAATATAGTCTGAATTGCTTTTGGAAACAAAGTTATGAGTTATATAATGTTTAGATAAGGTTAAAAAATCACAAATATTTTATATAATAAAAACAAAACATACCGTAAGACATTCATCTAAAAGGAATGTTGTGTCATTCATGAGCATGTTGATAAATTTGACGAACTGCCGCCCCGATCGAGACTCTTTAACAATAGCCTAAAACAAATTTATAAGGAAAACATCTTAATTAAATCTGCATGTTCCAAAAACTGGAACAAAGAAAACATTTCAAGATCAATTTTAAAGGCATATAATGTCTGCCAACAATCCCTGAAGTTTTATGTGGACCATATTCCAAGTCCTTCTCAAGTCTGCAAAAGATATCCAATTAAATAGAAGATCCTCTAATGGGTAACCAACAATGTCAATTGAGCCGCCAAATATAATTTGCTTGTGCTATAAGTAAGCATTTGAACCATTTAATAGGGCTCCTTGACCTTAGATTTAAGGCGCAATTTACTATACAATGTTATTTTTATAAACACTAACAATTAGAGTCACTGACCTGTTTATGAATGGGCTGTTCCCACATGCCCTTTAATATGATGCTGATATGGAATCTTATCGTAAACTTGTCATAAAACTCTGTGCTCTGACCGGTAGTTTCTATATCCGTGTAGAACTTCATGAGAGCGCTCGGCAGTAAGGTCTGTGACATTGGGTGATCCATGAACTTCTCGTACACGTTCTTTAACTTAAGGGGAACTGACACGTTGATGACGAATAAGACTTCGACTATCTTCGCCACTAAGTAAGGATTCTTGATATAGTGTGAGTAGCAAATTGCATTCAATAACCAGGTGATGATCGGGTCCTCAATGTAGTCTGCAACTATTTGTGGCACATATCTGTGAATAGAAAGAGTTTTTGTAAAGTTTTTGTAAGTGAGGCCATATTTCTCGTGACAAGTACCCAACTAAAGTATGGTTAAACTCATTGTGAATTTTTATAGGTAAGATGAGAGAGTGAACTACATAGGTTCTATTCAGTTCTAAAGTAATGTAGTGTAAAAAAGGAATGTGGCACATCCTTTGCCTTTTCAGCCAGAGAAATCACCAGGGATTCCACTCCGGCAACGGGACAGATGTTTGAGTGTTTTCCAGAGGTACTTCTCCAGTGTCCCTTTCCGCCCAATAGAACACGCACCGTGCCTCATTAAGAGCAGATTGAAGGCAGAAAAATCACTATCCCTCTGCCAACAGGTTACTTGTCTAGGCTATTGGTAGGACAGCAGCACGCAGCCAGCGGGACGAGCATACAAGATAGAGACAAGACAGTAAGACAGTGACACTCACTGCACGGCGAAGAGCATGAACTCGGCGATGTCCTCGACGTACCACTCGGGCGTGGCGAGGAAGGCGTGGTCGGCGCAGAAGGGCGCGGCGCCGTCGGCGGGCGGCAGCGGCGCGCGGCGCGCGGCGTCCAGCTGGCGCACGAGCAGCGCGCACACGGACGAGTAGAACTGCACGCTGCGCCGCATCAGCTCGCCGTCCAGCAGCGCCGTCTCCGCGCACTGCTTCGATCTGACCAATAGAGCCGTCATGTGTACGTGCCACAACAAACACAACGTCAGGTAGTTTTGCATAAAGTTTCGGCCAATTACGTTAAAACTGAACGAGTAAATCGTAATCAGCTCATAACTTTGGAAAACTTTGTATTTTGTCAGTTATATTATCTGTATTTCAATATTTATATCTCTTCATATTTATCGCATATATTATTATGTTTTTGGAGTTTACTCCTTAAGAAACGATTTGAGTTACAAGGCCCGGTACGGAAATTTTATGAGCTCGGAAGCTTGAGGCGTTATGTAGAATACTACTAAATTTTAAAGTCAACTATGTGCTGCATTATCTTTCATAATTCATGACATTAAATTTTATCGTTTTAAAAATGTTTTAAAATGCTCAGTGGAGCTATCTGTGATGGTTTGCATTAAACATTTGTTTATGATGAGCCTAAATTTAAAAATATACGTTTTAACTTGGGATGTGAAGAAAATACTAACCATCATAATTTAGTCGGGTTTTTTACAAGTTGTGCAGTGTCAAAGTTGTGCAGTGTCAAATGTATTAAGTTTATCATCAAGTGATTAAAGTAAAAAAAAAAGTATTTGAAAATATGGAATAAATTGATTTAGATGATAATGACAAAAATCCGAAAAACACATGAATGTAGTTAATTCGTGAGCTTATCGTATACGTTTATGAATAATAAACATTACAAATACGAACAACTAGATCTTTTATTTAGTGTTTTTATTATCTTTGATTAATTGGTTTAATATTTAAATATCACAATATTTTTCATCACTGTGGAGCAGCGATAAAATACGCACATTACAAAATTCTTTGTCACAAATGAGCGAACGCAGATTTTCTATTCGATATATTATTATATCACAATCATAATAATTATCGTTCGTAAGGAGTAAACTCCAGTCGTGCGTCAGAGCTGACACACACACAATTTTTTTATTTATTATATTTCACTTCTATTCTGATCCTTCTCTCAGGTAGATCTTTTTGATTCTTGTTGTTAGCTGGTAGAAAATGCCAATAGGCATTAAGCTCGCCTTTTGTTCAAATTGTAAAATTTGGTCAATAAAGAATTAATAAATAAATGTCAAGTCATTCAGATATTCAAGTATAGTGATGGATGGCTACTTTACTAGAACGTGACCAATGGAATTTTGGTGGCAAGCTAAAAAAACATATTTTCGCAGTGTTATTCTATTTCACAACACTCGTGCAGTGTAATGAACCTATATCAAACAAATTCCATCAACTTTATCTGATATAACTCAAGAATACACCAAGAAAATAAAACATGAGAACTGTTAATTAAATTTAAACTATTTAACTAATTTAAAGTGACGAGTACTAGTACGCTGACGACATTATGGACCTTACTTAATTTTGTTTATTTCATAACTGTTAATTAAAACAATTATTTATTATCTGTAGGTAAATAATTTATCTATAGTAAAATAGAACTTAGAAAGAGATATTAGTAAGCAGCAACCGATCCCGCGTTCGAATCCTCGACGCGCACCTCTGACAAAAAAATTGTAATGTGCACATTAAAATTTATCGCTGCTCCATGATGATGGAAAATATCGTGATATTTAATTGATTACGATGTTCTCCACCGCCGTGCATGGTATCTTCATTTTACTTCATGATTTATTTTGGCCGAGATTTTCTTTCAGACAATATAGGGTGGATATCTATATGATGAATTTACGAGTCATTTCCCAGACCAAGAAAAAAATTGCGTCCTTAGCTTTGTGTGTATCCAAGCATGATACAGGGTATCCCTACCTTTGCTTATGAAGAATATATAATATTGACATAAAATATTGTACTAGATGAATTATAAAATAAACAATACCCTTTTTGCTGACACTTCCTTATTGGCAGAGATTATAACAACGTAATTTTGACATTAAATCATAAACTACGTTGGACATTCCTAGCCACCGCCAGCCAAGCAATAAAGATGTAACTAAACACGCATAAATACGCAGAGATTTCGAATCCAAATTACTAAGAACTTTTTGAACATACTTTTTACCCAAACACGTGAGAAGTAGGGGTAATATTTTTATAGTTCTTTTATCTAACGAATATGCACGGGAGAATATGCACGTGTATATTGTCTCTCTATGTGTAACGAGTACTTGGTATCTCACGATAAAAGAGATATGCCTTGCAAATCATTTTTATTTTTGTCAGTTGTCTTTTTAATAACAGCGCCTCCGATTTCAAGTCTATTCCATTTCTGAACAAATTAACGTTAAATGAATCAGTCACCTATGTATCCGCTTCATCTGGCGGCGCCACCGACGCAGTAACTCGCGGTTCCGTATGGCAGAGAAGCTGTTTCTCCACTGCGGCTCGATGGCCATCAACTCCTCAATCACCTTCTGAAGGTCACGGAACGCTCTGCAAAAAATAAAATTTAGTAAAAAACATGATCTAAGTAAGTGTAGAAAAGTTGTTTAAAACTTTACAATGGGTATCTTCTTTATTATTTTGTTATGTTGGTGCACAAACACATTGACACTTCAGGTTGCAAAATTTGAGAGCTATGTCAGTAACCTTCGTTCATCTACGAATTTCATGGTTAATTCGATCTCGTTGAGAAATACCAAGCATAGCTCTCTACGTAAAGCGTTGTAGGTATGTACGTTGTAGTTGTACTACGTAAGGCGTTCTCAGCGTTGTAGGTTATCACTGGCAACACACACAGCTCGTAAGTTTCGACTTCACGCACTGAGGACCTGAGGTATACATATATTGGACGAGGAGATGCTTTGAAAAGGCATGTGACATGGACATTAGACATAACCTTTGTTTTGATCCTGATCATCTTAAGATCCCGTTATGAGGCGCGGTGGAGGCCTAATAAATTATTGATTTAAAATACCATATTTTGTTTTCTTTTTTAAATAGTATCCAATAAAGTATTTCTTTTTTTCATCTATTTTTAATGTTGACAATGGCACAGGTCTCCTCTGCCATTGTCGCGCGTCAATGCTTACCGAATACGCCGCTGATGGGTATGCAGAGCTGGTATGAGGGCCACGTGGTGCATGTGCAGCGTGAGGAACCAACCCACCGTCTGGAACTTCGCTTCTGGCCATTTGTGGACTTTCTCTACAGAAGAAAAAACATTTTGTTCGTCATTTAAACGTGAATCTTGTGACGTTAGCTAATCCATGTATAAAAAGATTGAAACCGTAAAACAAACGAGCATTGAATTGAAAGTTATACATAGTACTTATACTTATAAATAGGTTCTACAAAAAACACCGAAAATACTGGAAAGGAATGTAAAAATGTAAAAACTTGGTAAAAATCAAACCATTAGGTCGCTTCGGTGCGACAGATAGCGAATATGATTTTGAATATCACCTTTCACAATTGATTGTACTATTAAGTAAAGGTTTTATTTTCGGATATGAAAATATTTTTATTACTTTAGAAATTTGTTTACACACAAACAATAACTCGTCTGTCTCAATGTTATTCTTAGTCTTAAAAAGAAAATCAACATGCTTTCCTATTGAAAAAGTACCGTGACGACAATGTGACGTCAAGCGACATTTACCGTGAACAATACATTTCCAAAGACACTTGAAAAACTTTTTCAAAAGATTTCGAATTCTATTTACATGTTTTACGTAACATCATTCCACAAAGAAGCATAAACAATGTCAATGTTTGATTAATTTCCGAGATCTGGACTAACTTCAGCATTAGTGTTTAAGCTTATTTTAAAGTTAAAATGTTGCAAAGACGAGACGAGAAAAAAGGTCATGTTGAGCCAAGCTTCTAACTCTACAAGCTCGAACGTCGTGGCTCGGTTGTTTTTGCAACTCTTACGCTTCGCACAACTACCATATTTATTTAACCGTCAAGTAAAGAATAGGCGCTTTTAATCGCACACTTGAACCAATTCGGTTCCTTGTCATTATTTGATTGCAACCCTTTTTACGTCCCAAAGCTGGGCATAGGTCTGTCCCCATTATTGATTAGCATTATTTATACAAGCGGTAAAAAAATCACGTTTCTTTCTTTCTAAATATTCTGTGAATATTTCAAGTTTCTAACAGTTGACGTTTTTATTGTCGTCCGCGTGAGTTAAGTTTTTATCCCGCATCAATGAGATGTTTATGTCTCCCTTTAAGCGTCTAACGTCACTCTCTAGTATCCAAACTTTACCAATACAAAAATCGGGTCAATACGTATAACTGCGCGACGTGAAAGAAAAACAAGCAAATACACTTTCACATTTATAAGTATCAATCACAAATTCGTCTCTTACTCACCCAGTTCAGTGAACCAGTCGTTGGCCTCCTGCGTGGTGAAGTAGAGGCGCGTCTCGTCGCGCACGTTGATCCACGTGCCCGGCTGGAACGTGTACAGCGGGTTCACGCGGTCCAGCTTGATGCGCACCGACAGCAGTTGTAGTACGGAGCACACGTTCAACATGAAGCCGTCGCCTGGAACAATGCTTCCATTATGTTGTGTTATGGCATCTTATGACCAAGCCAAACCAGCTACTTTTAGATTTGGAAACTTGGTCGCAGGCCGCAGCATCGGAATGCTGCATAGCGTCTCGTGACTACCTAAACTCGAATGCGGTAGCGAAATCGCGCGTATTAGCATTATCAAGTTAGCGTGGTTTCGTTGAGAGTGGCGTTTAGCAAGTAAATCACCGTTCGGAATGTTCATAGTAGCTAGCGTGGTATGTTGTGTTATGGCATCTTATGACCAAGCCAAACCAGCTACTTTTAGATTTGGAAACTTGGTCGCAGCATCGGAATGCTGCATAGCGTCTCGTGACTACCTAAACTCGAATGCGGTAGCGAAATCGCGCGTATTAGCATTATCAAGTTAGCGTGGTTTCGTTGAGAGTGGCGTTTAGAAAGTAAATCACCGTTCGGAATGTTCATAGTAGCTAGCGTGGCTTGACCTTTACAGCAACGACGGATGTGCCGTCAAGGAATGGTCTTACCAGATTTCCCCTGTTGGGAAAAAGTTACGGTAGAATTTAAGTAGAATTACCAGGACCGTTGTACAACACTACTTAGTTGAGATTGCTAACAATCGATGTAGAGTAGGATGATGACGATACTGTGACGTCAATTGAGGTTGTTCTCATTTTGTAAATGTGTAATTTATAGCCACGGCAAGGAACTATGTCATTGTGCAAAAAAATACAATCTGATCTTGTAGGTACATAGAATTAGTTGATTCGAGCTAGTGTAGTCTAGACATACTTATAAAAGCGGACGGCGAGGGATCAGAGGTGGTGGAAATGCAGGAAAAATAGCCAGATAATTAAATGAATATTATTTTACAACGTAACAGAATTGACAAGAAAAGAAACAAAAGACATTAGAATTCTTTAAAAAAAATATAAAAATACAGAGTTCGGTTTGCCACACTTATAATCTACGACGAGAACTAGTCGATCGTAGCTCCCTTCGCCTTAACTAATTTGACCCGAGCACCGTCGGTAACACTGCTAATATGAGCTATGACTATGAATCTATGAATATATCTATGAGTACTATAATCTATGATTATATTGTGGAGAATCTTTATATGCAGAGTGGACATAGAATAAAATGGCACTGAAAGCCTTAGCATTAATTTCACTTTGTCTTTCTTTTTTGTAGTTCTAAATAGTATCGAATTGTGTATAAAATAAAATACACGAGAGTAATCAAGCTGGTAATAAAAAGTCAACTTTAAATACTTATATGAATAAAATTGCAAAAATTCTAAATTTTAGTATTTAATAGACACGAGCTGGCTTTATTCCACTTTTATTCGAATTTACTTTTAGACGCATCCAGTATGATGCGACAGATACCTACCTACTATCGTTGGGTGTACCTAATACGAGTATAACCTATAGGTACTTATTATGCCTCATACAATTTCAATATTATTATGCTATAAATATAGAACATAGCAATAATTCAATCAAAGTGTTCACAAAATGTTAACGTTGTAAGCAAGATAAGAAACTCGTGCTACAGCAACAAATTAGGTAAAGCGTGTTTTTTCGTAAATGCAGTTAATTGCGTCGACAATGATAACTGTTTCAGTAGTTCAAGGTAATCAAGGTTAACAACATTTCAGATTGACATTTTCACTTACGAAAGGTTATATACCTAGTAAAGGACAACCGTGAACATAAACAAAAAAAAACGATTGGTTAGGTAAACGTAAAGAAGCAATAATTATTGTTTTCTGAAAAACACAATGATACGTTGATGTTTTGACACAGATGAGTCTGTTTCACTTGGCAACATACAAAATAACAGACGAGCATTTCCTCAAATTTACTAAGAGCCGGTGATTATATCGAGACGTTGGAAAGTAAATAAATTGGAAATGGGCCAATAGAAAATCGTTAACTCAGACTAGGTGAGCGACATTGGAGCGTAATTCACGATCTATTTTCGCTGACCATTAAACACGCGCCCGTAAGGATTGCGCAGTCAATGTAAACGTCTTTTATCATCGGCTCCCAGATAATAACAATGCGTAAATAGATTGGCAATCTCGCTCTGATAATGACCTTATGCAAGTTACACATAATGCTCATAATTGCAAATGATAGGAATCGGGTATTGGCTTGTTTTGTAAACAATTTGATTATTACCATGTAGGTATCTCTGTCTATGAAAATAAAGGAAATTAATATCAGATAACAGATATTGTTGTACATTATCTTGAATGGATTCATACCTGTTCCTGTGGTATACCAAATAAAAACTACGCCGTCACGTACATTACCTCACAATTAAATTATTTTGCGTTCAAAGTTTATTTCGTATCAGTAAAGTAGTAAACAGTTATGTAGGCTACCTAATAAAGTACTTAGTTACAGGAAACTATCATCATTATACACTCTTTACTTGAAGTCGCCACTTTGTACAAACAACACCCGACCCGTGTGGCGCAATGGTTATCATGCCGGACTGCCAATCGAAGGGTCTCGGGTTCGATTCCCGGCGAAGCAGAAATTTTAATGAGGAGTTTAAATTTCTGTTATCTGTCTGGGTGTTTGTGTTTCTGTGTCTCTGTGTGTGTCCATGGTACCCACGACACAGGATATATCTACCCTACTGTGGGGCTATGAGTATGAAACGTTAAAAAAACACAACCGTTCAAAAGTTGGCATCATCACCATCCCAAATCTTTTTCCAGTTTTGAGATAAAACGAGTACTAGTTTCCACTCATAACTTCTCAGTTAATGCACGTTTCGTCACAATCGTTGTCACGACTTTAACCACAGCATAACAATGTTTCCTTCCAAGGTAAATACTTAATTAATTACTTGCTTCGCCATATATCAACAAACCATTTTCCCTTTCTGATATATTTTAAAACTAATTGTCCATAATATGAATATTAAATTGCATAAGTACCTATCTATCAGTAAACATGGAGGGGGCAATAAAAATATGGAACAAATATATCTATGTATTTTACACGATTAAATAATCGAATACGTAAAAAATAAAAAATATAACCAGCATTCCATGCATATAAAAATAACTAATATGTAGTTTCAAATTCAATGTACTGTACATTATAATTTATTTCCATCCAACATAGATATGAGCGCCGATGGGTGGGAGGTCGGCGGCGGCGCGCCGACTTTTTGGAGTCGGCGGCGGCGGCGTTTTCGGCGGCGTGACCTCCAAAGGATTTTTTGATGTTGGCAGATAAAAATCACGTAGTTTATCGATAAAAATATTTATATTTATTAAAACTTAAAAATAAACAAATTACGGTTCAGGAAAGTGTAACATTTTGACACTTAGCAATTAGAACAACGTAATTATACAATTTTGAATAACAGTTTGCCGATATTGCAGGTCGGTGTGTGACAGGATAGTTTTTTTTATATACATATAAATAAACCGTACAAAAAGGCAGACAAGCCGCGTGGTGTTAAGCGATCACCGTCGCCTATGGACACGGGTAACCCCAGAGGAGTCACTCGAGCTTTGCCGGCTTTGGAGGAGAGCTTTTTTACAGCTTTCTTGAAGAACCCCATTTCATAGTCCACTGGAAATGTCTCAGCTGGAAGGTTGTCCTTTAACTTACACGTCCGTGGTAAGAAAGAGCGTGCAAAGCGGACTGTGGAGGACCGCCACGAGTCCAGATGGTGTCGGTGAAACTTTAACCTTCGTCTGGTGGTATATTCATGAAATGGTGACGTAGGCATCATTTTAAAAAGTTCCTTGGAGCCCTCACCATAGTAAAGTCGATAGAATGCACAGAGCGAGCCTCTTCGCAAGCTTAGCGGTTCTAGACTGTCAGTCAAGCTTGGGTCGTTGATGATTCGGACTGCGCGCTTTTGAACGGAGTCAAATGAGTGTAGCGGTGTAGCTGGTATTTTGGTGCTCCTCTCGTATAATCTGCAGCTACGTATTGTGTATGTGGACTATGAGAAAGCCTTCGATTCTATTGAGACCTGGGCGGTGCTAGAGTCTCTCCAGCGATGCCAGATTGACTATCGGTACATCGAGGTGTTGAAGTGTTTGTACAAAACCGCAACCATGACAGTCCGAGTCCACGACGGAAGCACTGGACCTATTCCACTGCAGCGCGGAGTACAAGGCACAAGGTTCATATCCCCGAAGCTGTTTACCGCTGCACTGGAAGACGTGTTCAAGCTGATCGAGTGGAACGAGCTCGGTATTGACATCAATGGCGAACACCTCACACAACTTCGATTTGCCGATGATATAGTAATCTTGGCGGAGAACCTGGAAGAGTTCAGCACTATATTATGTGACCTCCATAGCGCCTCACAAAGGATGGATCTTAAGATGAACATGGACAAGACGAAGATCATGTTCAACGTCCATGTCACACCTATACCGGTTGTTGTTGATGGCACTACTCTCGAAGTTGTCGACGAGTACATATACCTGCGATCCGTATGGGTAAGTCCAGCTTCGAGAGAGAGATAACTCGTAGAATCCAACTCGGTTGGGCAGCGTTCGGGAAGTTACAAAGTGTCTTCTCGTCCACAATACCTCAGTGCCTGAAGTTGAAATTTTTCGAGCAGTGTGTGTTGCCAGTGATGACCTACGCTAAGACGTGGTCTTTTACAGTTGGCCTTTTCCATAGGCTCAAGATCGCACAGCGCTCGATGGAGAGGGCTATGCTTGGTATTTCTCTACGTCGGTACGGTTCGGTACGGTTCGGTACGGTATTTCTCGCGTAGAGAAATACCAATTTCTCTACGCGATAAAATTCGTAACGATGAAATCCGTAGACGAACGAAAGTTACAGACATAGCTCTCAAAATTTGCAAGCTGAAGTGGCAATGGGCAGGCCATATAGTTAGAAGAACCGACAACCGATGGGGAAGAAAGGTTCTCGAATGGCGACCACGTCTCGGCAAAAGGAGTACAGGCCGCCCTCCAACCAGGTGGACAGATGACCTAAAGAAGACAGCGGGAAACCGCTGGATTCAGTAGGCGCAGGACCAGGAGGAATGGCGAACGTTAGGGGAGGCCTACTTCCAGCAGTGGACTACTAAAGGCTGAAAAGAATAAGAAGAACTGCTTAAAGCGGCCTACGGCAACAACGAGCACGTTCATACTATTTGACTAGTGACCGATTCAATTATCTCTCGCTCACTCGGCGCGCCGTTACCTTTTCGCGGCGGCGGCGGCGCGGCGAAATCTGCGGCGGCGGCGGCGCGCCGGCGCGGCGCTCATATCTAATCCAACATAAACCCAAAATTGATCTATTCGAATTCAATAACTACTTAAATTAAGCAAAAATGCTAACTGGCTGACTTTTCTCTAAATAATTATTTTCGGTAAGTAAAACCTTACTGTTCTGATACAAACATTTTGCCATTATTCTCGGTATTTTCACTTAATGTCCGTATGTTACGAGCCGTAAAACAACAATAAAGGAATTTACGAAGAAGAATCGTCATGATTCACACTTCCTGTTTGTCAGTAGTTAATATGTGCTGAAGTTGTAAATAATTTTAGTTAGTTCCTTTCTAATTTTAAACAATTCCTAAGCCAAAAGAAAAAGTTATTTGTTTTCAACTTTTGTGTTCACCTGACATATAATACAAGAGAAATGATCATGAATCATGATTAATGATATCGAATCAAGTAACAAAGTTTTTCATTCTCTGTAGAAGTACGTCCAGCCCCACTACTACGAGTAACTATCGCGATTGTATCTACCATACGGGCGGGTGCAAAAACATATAGAGATTGAGAGAGTTCATGACAGGTGGACACATTTGCAAGGCTCATACAGTTTATGAAACAAACCCGCCGGTTATTTTTACGGGCGCCCTAAATTATGTTCCACCAACCATCTGTTGAATTAACAGTTCGTTTTGCACGCTCTTTTTGCTTCACCCAAATTGTGGGACAACTTTAGTTGTGACATTACCAATGGAATATGACGTGGGTTTCTAGAAAGAAAGTACAAAATCTCGCCTTCGTAACTCCTTCTGTTTGCATATTTGCTGGGTTTTATATAACTATGTAAATAAATAAAAATGTAATGTTATAAGGAGGAACGAGTATGTAAAAAAAAATAATTTATTGATTAATGTAAGATAACGATTAGAGAGAAGTCAACAAGTCATTATATAATGATTGACGTACTGCATGGTTCACGTACGGGCCGTACGTGAACCATCGCCACCACACCTGATGTTCCACTACCTCTCCCTTACCTGCAAGCGACCGTTCGTCCGTCTGCAACTGGGCGCGACGCTCGTTTCGCTGCAGGATCGCCGCGAAGTAGTTGAGGAACTTCTCCCTGGCGTCCGGACACAGCAGTATGTTGTGGCAGATGCTGTGCAGGGAGCTCCGGCTCGCTTCCACCTCACGTTGGAGCGCGAACGCGAGGCTCCGGTCGCCGCTGCCCGATGCGAACATCCGCTCCGCTAAACGAGGATTTTCCTCGGCGAATAATGATATCTGTAGAAAATTGAAAATGCTTAAATTACAACTATGTTGAAACTGATAGTTTCCGTAATAATAGTCGGTCCCTAAAGTCTGGGAGTCCCAATGTTTCTTATGCAACATACCAAGTAATAAGTATACTTCGAAAATTACATGTTTAATCTGTAGAGATAGAAGTACTTTATAATTTATAATTTATAAGTAAGGAAATATGAACAGGTCAATGTACATTGTAAGCGTTTAAATCTATAGAAAAAGACGCTTGTTAACTATGAAATGTGAATACATATATTACTGTATATTTAAATGTCTCATAAAATGTCATTATTCCTTATGATATTTACGGCCTACCGCACGTAACGCACGCACTAAAAACCTCGTGAGGTAAACCATAAGTATTATATTACTATGAAATAAATATGATACCTGAAGATTCCAATTTAGGTCTGTGCTACTCACACAGTAAAACCTTTAGGCAATCGCATAATTAAACGCAACATACTCTTATATCTAGTCAGCCAATATAGCAGTAAACGCCCAGGCATTATGACATACCTGATGTCAACTATAGAGATAATTTGGGAGTTGAAAAGTGATATAGGCTACTTTTTTCTCAGGGAAAACTCCTATGGGGGAAAAAACATACAGCCCATGCTGGCGGATCCACGGACGGAATGCTAGTATCCAACTGATGAAATATGGAACTCACCGCAAAGAATGGTCCCAAGAAGCTGGTCCGTGCTATCTCTCTGCCCGGAGCAGTGGTGATCGAGGGTGGACACAGGCTGGGCAGCCGAGCCAGCAGCGAACACACAGGTCTCTCTGCATGCCGCGGGCCAGCCCTGAGCTCGCACAGCGACCGCAAGGCCCGCAGCGCCGCCCCGTGGCCACGCCCCACCAGCGGAGACACGCACCGCCGCATCTCTTCACGGATACCCATCAGGAGAGGAACAAACACCTGGATGTAAGAGAGAGATATAGCCATTTTTAGTAAAAGAGAAAGACTTTGACCATTTATAGGGTTCTGTACCCAAGGAGGCCAACGGGACTCTATTTCTAAGCTTCCACTGACCGTCTGTCTGTCTGTCTGTCATCAGGCTGTATCTCATGAACCATGATGGCTAGAAATTAGAAATTTTCACAGATGATGTATTTCTATTGCTGCTGCAACAACAAATATGTACTAAAAAATTTAATAAAATAAATATTTAAGGGGGCTCCCACAATAAATGTGTTTTTTATATAATGGGCTCTCTATATTTCTGTTGCCACTATAACTAATACTAATTTTATTATAGATAATGGTACATAACCCTTCGTGCGTGAGTCCGACTCGCACTTGGCCGGTTTTTTTTAGTTGTTCATTAGTTTGTGCTACTTAAAGAAAACTTAAAAGAAAAGTATTTACCTCCTCAAAAGCCTCTTGGTCACCATACGTTGCAAGCAGTACTTCAGGCATAAGACCAATGGGCGTGCTCCCGATCAGTATGTAACGTAGTAGTGGGGACTTCCGACACTGTTCCAATTCGAACTTCCCTCGAAGAATCAGCACGAGATAATTTACGAGCATAGACCTCAAGGTTTGTAACAGATCATACAGAGGCGGTTCTGAACTCTTTTTAGGATGCTCCCTTTCATAAATATTCATGTTGTTATAAAATTTCAGTATGTAGCTAACTGCTAATCCCTGTGTTGGAATAGTTTTTGGTATAGGCAGCGACGGCGCGGGACATTCCGACTTGTCCGGGTCGGACTCGGAGCCGAGAGGCGTGTCCTCACCGCAGTCCTCGCTCAGTCTTTTATTGGTCTCAGAGATTGCAATAAGCTTCTGGTTCAAAGGATCTGACCCATCAGCAATCTGAGTTATGACATCTATTAGTGCCTGGGATACCAACTCTTCTAAAGGTAGTTTAGGATTATCAAGTAGAGATTCTGCCACTGAAGGTACAAAAATACCACCTGAAAAAACAAAACTTGGTAAGCCAGTAGGTCAAAGTACAGTTTTCATTTCATGAATACAAAGCGCTTAATTGTATGCTCCAAATTTGTCACCTATTTGCTAGTGACCATTACATGTGTTGCAAAACTTTACCTGCACTATCTTCTGACCACGAGACCTGCAGGATCTTTGCAACAATATATCGAAGCTGATCTTCAGACAATTCTGTGCTGCTGACTGTTCGTGACCGATGGATTTTGCGAGCTGGGGACTGAGTAGGATCGCTATCTTCTACCTGTTTGCAGAAAAACAATTTGTTTAAAAATGTATGTCAAACTATGGTTCAAAATAACATATTTGTCTCCACATCATCCTGTATAAATTTCTTCAACCTACCTGTAAAGTAATAATTCAATGCAAACTCTACTAAGTAACATTTTGTGCTCAATAATTAAAATGATAATAAACTCGAAGATCTTACACTAAAACAAAGTTGATTAACCTCAAAGTCAGAAAGTCTGAAGGTGTAATAACCCAAAACAATCTAATACCTTTAAACAAGCAATTCTTGTATATATCTAAATATATTTTTTGAATCTCAGAAATGACTCCAAATATTTTGATGAAATTTAGTACCCTGGTTTCGGGGGTGATGAATTGATCCAGCAAATTTTTATTGCTGGAAATTTTTAACTGTATAAAAATATTTTCAGTGATAATCAATTTAAATATAAACTGCAAAATATGACTCTTCCTGACTATTGGAGAGTATTAATAATATTGTGGCGTAGAAGCCGTCAAACAGGGGAGCCCACGAGGCTCATTGTGGATTTCCTCAAGCGTCATCACGCAGGACCTTATGCATTTTATAGGTTGCTGGTAGGAAGATTGAAAGATTATGACGTTTTGCGTTTAACCGGTGGCGAGAGCGCCTATTGGTTTTCAAAAATTTTATACAAAAGGTACAGGTAAAATAGTAGAATAAATTAAATGCATTAAATTCATTTATCCTTATTTATGCGTGGTGTCAAGGATCACTATCTCTCCTTAGCATAGAATGTCATATTTATTACAGTTTTATTTGAATTTTTTTTAGGTATAAGTATATGTTATTGTATTTTTCTTTATAATTATATATGAATATATGTATAAACACATGTATATGTATGTATTATATGTACTTATATTATATAAATATATATGATATGGTATTATGTATAAGTGCGTACACACACTCAACCATTAAAATCCAGCTCTCCAGTTACAGGTCTGCTGGAAGAAATTTCTATAGGAATAAGCAGTACCTTTGTACCCCATTTCTGTTAATGTCCATGTCTTCTATGTAACTGTGTAAAAAATTGTGAAATAAAAAAAAAGCATGCTAAGTCATATTTCAGTAATTTAAATGCATGGTAAGTCATATATCAGTAATCTGATGATTTTAGTATTAATGTATACAAAACAGCGAAATAAAAAACGGCATTTTGGCAAACTCTGAAAAGTTCGAATTTTTATTATTTAAAATTCATGGTTCAACGGTATCGGGGTATTCTTATCTGACCATTTTGACATCCGGAAGTAAGATAAAAAAATACTGTACCTATATAGAATGAAATGAAATGAAATGAAAATACTTTATTGTTGACTGTTTACACACATAAAATAAGATGTTTAAAATTATAATAGGAGTTTTAAACAGTCTACCATGTTCTGGCATACAATATTATTAATTAAAATTAACTAAAAAATATTTTGTTTTAAGATCCGATAAGAATAATCTTAACGGATCATCGGCTTTTGATGCCTACCCACCGCTGGGTCAATGAGAGAAAAAAAGTCGGCGGAAAAAAAACTCTCAGGCATTGTTTAGAGTTACACTTATTTTATAATGTATTTTACGCGGAAGCTCCCCAAACTATTTTTATTGCACGTATTACGCACGTATTGTCTTATAATAAAAAATTCGTTTATATTGTAATATGCTTTTTTTATAAGCCAATGTTTTAATTGTTTTTTAAATTTAGTATTTGGTAACTGTTTTATATCTATGGGTAATTTATTATATATTCTAATAGCAAATATGTATGTACTATTTCTGAAAATCTGACATTTTACTCGAGGTAAATACAAAGCGTCAATATCTTTTAGTCTCGTGGGCACATCTCTTATGCGCATGTTTATTTGCTTTCCAAACAAGTTTTTATTATTAAAAACGAAAGTACAAATCTCTAATATATATATTCCAGTTAATGTAAGGAATTTCTTTTCTGAAAATAGTGAGCGAATAGATTCGTCACCCGCTTTACCATACAATATTCTGAGACTACGTTTTTGCAATATAAATGTTCTACTAACATTAACAGAATTTCCCCAGTATATAATACCATATGTTAGAAGGGGGTAAATATTGGCATAGTAAAAACTTTTAGCTACTTCAAGAGTTGACGCATCTACTAATACTGAAAGAGCATAACAATTAGCCGATATTTTATTATTAATTTTATCAATATGACTTTTCCAATTTAAGTGGGTATCTAAGGAAACCCCTAAAAAATTCGTTTGCTCTACTTCTTCTATTTCATAAATATTGGCATAGTAAAAACTTTTAGCTACTTCAAGAGTTGACGCATCTACTAATACTGAAAGAGCATAACAATTAGCCGATATTTTATTATTAATTTTATCAATATGACTTTTCCAATTTAAGTGGGTATCTAAGGAAACCCCTAAGAAATTCGTTTGCTCTACTTCTTCTATTTCAACTGCATTTAAATGAATATTTAGATTTTCTAAGTTCTGTTTATAATTTTTTAATTGCATTATTTTAGTTTTATTTAAGTTGACCTTGAGGTTCAGTGTGTCTAGCCATGTTTTTATAGTTACTAGTGTACTTCTTATTTCATTCCTATAATCCTCAGCTGAAATGTTTTCATTGTAAAATAAAATTGTTGCATCATCAGCGAACATAACACATGGATATTTTGCTATAGTGGGTAGTTCATTTATATACATTAAAAATAATAATGGACCAAGAACACTACCCTGAGGAACACCTATTTTACAAATCTCGAATTTAGATTGAACCTCTTCTAACGTATTGTTCGATTTATTAAATGTTGTAAGTACCGTCGATTGTTTCCTATCATTAAGGTAAGATTGTAATAGCTTATAAGCGATACCTCGTACACCAATTCTTTCCAACTGTCTTAGAAGTATGTTATGCACGACACAGTCAAACGCCCTGGTCATATCGACAAACAGAGCGGCGCATTTTACTTTATTATTAATATGTGTCCAAACTTGAGAAAGCATCCTGTATATAGCACAAGAGGTAGATCTATTTTGCCTAAACCCAAATTGAAAATCACTTAATATTTCATTTCTATTCATGTAACTAACCAGTCTGCAAAAGATTACTTTCTCGAAAATTTTTGAGAAGCTAGGCAGTAACGCTATTGGTCTATAGTTATTAATTATGTCTTTTGGGCCTTTTTTGTGAAGGGGCTTAATTAATGTGACTAAGATCATCTGGAAAGCAACCCGTTTCTAACATGATGTTGATAATATACACTAGAGGGTTTACAATTGCATTAATACAAGACTTAATTACTTGTGTGGAGATCCCATCGTAACCACAACTTTTTTTATTTTTAGTTGCCTAACTATTGTAACTACTTCTTGTTCGTCAACCGGTTTAAGATACATACTTTGACATACACTATCAAATTGAGGGACATATTTATCTTCAAATGAGTTATTGATATTTTGTGTTATATAAAGGTTATTAAATTGCTGTGCTATCTCTGGTATGCTGGTAATTTTTGATGCCCCGATTTTTATGTCCTTGATGGACTCCCTAAATTGGTTGCACGGTTGAGTTAGGTATTTAATAAGCCCCCATGTAGCTTTAATTTTATTAGAACTATTACATATATATCTTGAGTTGGACATCCTTTTAGATGATCTTATTACAGCTTTTAAAATTTTCTTATAAGATTTATAATGTGACTCGGACTTACTGGACCTGTTTTTCATTAAGTTAAGATAAAGGTGCCTTTTTTTCTTACTTGACCTTCTAATGCCTTTCGATTTCCAATTGGACTTCCTAGAAACGGTAACCCTTACTCTTTTAATTGGCATGCAACAATCAAGGTTTTAATCATGGCAGTACTCAACAGGATGCAAGGTGTACCCCATATCTTAATCTGACGCGCTCAAGTAAATCCGAAAATCCCCTCTTGGGCTCCCCCACTACCATCCGCCAATTCAATGTTCAAAGAAATGATAATTTGATTTGAAAGAGCTCCATGAAAATTTTATTCATTGAATTAAAGCTTCCTTGGCCGAATGGTTGCGTGAGCTGACTGCGGAACTAGACCCAGGTCCAAATCTTCATCAAAACCATATTGTGTCTATTTTTTATTTTTATGAAAATATTTTTTTATTACGAGCTATTTCAGATGGCGTTGTTAAGTAACACTAAGCAAATGAGTGTTTCCTTTGAAACTAAACCAAGAAAATAAATTGTTTTTATCCGAGCAACGCTCTGTCCTCCAGGTACTGGGTATTGATATAAGTAAGGGACAGTTTTATCTATTAGTGCAAAACTCTTTTCTTCAGTCCATTGTATTGAATAAAATTTCTCATATTCAGATATTTCAAATGAAACAAAGTGAAATATTATGAAGTAATATCAGCAACCATTATTCAATTCTGTTAACAGCAGCTAGCTGTTAAGTAATTTTGCAGGCCAATAAAAAATCTATATGGAAATCTTTTTATACAACAATATTATTAGTATATCATGCAATCATATAAGCTGTTGGCTATATGGCAGAAAATTATGTATTTAATTAGCTCCTATTGATAGCTTTTCACACTAAATTATTAATTGATTTTGAATTGATAAAAATGTTTCATGAAATTGATTTACTGATAAATTAATAATTTTGGCTGAGAAATCATATGTTACTGCCCACTAAATATTTTTATTTGGCTTATGAATTAATTAACAGCATTAGATACTTTGCTTCAAGTCCTAATTAAGTAGATTGTCTTTATATAATGCTTAATATCTTATATTATCTGTACCTTCCCATAAGCTAAATAAATATAACCTACATTTATTGCAAGGTACTCAGAGAATTATTAATATGAAGATTAAGGGATGAAAATATGTACTTTACAATAATACAGAAAAACAATGACAACAAATATTTTGGGAGAATGCAAGTGCAACAATAAAGCAAACACTAAACATACCTCCATTGGCTCCTGCTGCTGTTCTGACTGTGAATTTCTCTCTGAAACATCATCCACTTCCATTGAAAGTGACCGTCGAGAACAGCTGGGTGAAGTGTCACTGATCCTAGGCCGAACTGGTGGTGGCTCCACAAATTGGGGTGGTGATATTGACCTTGATGTACTATCTTCTCTCGTTGAAGCTCCTTCTGAACCACCAATAGTAGATTGTGGCAAACTCCCTACTCTTACAGAACCACAACTGAGTAATGTGTCATCACCGATTGAGTCAAAGCTATTGTACTGCCTGGTCTGAGACAAGTCTGTCATCTTTGTGTCTGGCATTTCATCTAACAAATTGTTTTCTGGCTTTTCAGTTACAATCAACCCATCTGCTGGTATTTTAGTTTCATTTGTTACATCACTTTTGTTAACACCATCTGAATAATTTGTATCTTTTGTGTTTGCAGAGGTTTTGTTAGCTTCTGCAGCTGCAAGAGCTGGTGGAGAAGTGATACTGGAGGGTGTCTGCAAGTTAGTCGTCTCGGACGGCATGGATCCTCCCGGAGTGACGGGAGGGCTTGTAGGTACTGGCGCAGGACTGCTAAGCGCTGCAAGCCTAGCCAAACGTCGACGTCTTATCTGTAAAGAATAAGAAATTCTTGCAGCACGTGTGAATAATCCACGCACGAACTTGCATATCACTACTCCAACGCTTTGTTTTGTTACGAAATTAGATTGGCCATACGCACTACGTCAAGGTCCGTTTACAAAATAATCTACTCACCTCCTCTTGACTTAGTTCACTCATCTTAGTTGATACTTCTTTTTTGTTGAGTTATGGGTATTGTCTACACTTTATCACTAATTTTTCTCACAAAATGTGAAACCAGACCAGAAAGAACAACGGAGCAAAGCAAGCCACACAACGTCAAGCAGTCAGTCACCCCCTCTGGCTCAGCTGAGACGATTGGATAAAATTGGATTGGTTTTTGACGTTTGTATTGTAAAGGATGACGAGAAAGTATTGAAAATACAATGCGTCATCCTCATCCCACAGCACAGCTAAATTTAAATTGATATGATATCGATGTTTGTAACTTTGTAATAATCTGTGCTGGCCAGTATACAATATTAATCTATGGTGCTGGCCACTGCTCATCACTGCTGGCTGGACTTTTGTTTTTAAAACGTTTCTCTCTTCACGCGTGAACAAACTCACATGAAGAAATCTCAGAATTTTATTCATAATTATTTCTTTAAAATTGATTTCCGTCAGTATAGCTTAAAATAATAGTCTTAAAATGTTATATATGTTTTAATATATATCGGTTATGTATTAATCATCCAATTATTTATTCTTAAAAAATTTCACAAGTGTTATTTATTAAGTTTCAGTAGTAGAACGGATTATTACGTTCATTTATTATTAAAGATTAAGTAGGGAGAGAATTAACTTGGAATAATTAACATGATTGATAATACCTTCTGTTTAATATTATGTATGTCTGTGGACAGAAAAAACTAGTACGTAAAGTAAGTGTGTTATTCTAAGTCTAAGGAAAAATATCGTGTATGTTTATTAAAAATATTTTTATAGCTTCAATCACATTATATTTATGAATATTGTAATTTAATAATTCATAATTACTGCAAAATACCAACGAATCATTATTTGGATCGATGGACGAATACTTTATTTGGATTATTTGAAATAATCCAATCAAATGCAATCCAAGGATTCGTTTTTTTTTCTTCAATTATGGCATCGCAAACTCTCTTTGATAAGGGGGATTCGTTCCTCATTGCAAACTCTGCATATTGACAGCGTCAAGCATGCGTCAAGTATAAATTTTGCATCACGTTTTTGCCAGTTCGGTGAAACTGGACGAGTAATAATAAGTAAAGTCAGTTAAGTCAGTAGTAATCAGTCAGTCAAGTCAGTCAGACATTCAAGTAAATAGATGGCTAAAAGTAAGTACTAATATTTATTCTTATGACTAAAGTATGTTTTTTCTGCTTGCCTCCAAAATTCCATCTGACACGTTCTGGTAAAGTAGCCATCGCTTTACTTGAATGTTGTACTGACTAGACTGACAGATTACTGACGACTTACTTACTGACTTTGTTATTACTTCGTTTCGTCCGGTTTCATTGAAACTGGCATAAAATTGATGCAAAAATTATACTTGATGATGGCAGTATGCACAAAGTTTGCGATGCCATAATTGAAGAAAAAAAAAAAACATGTTATGTCATTGGTATGTCAATCAAAATGAAATATCTGCTGAAAAAAGCGCGGGAAACTTAAAAAAGGGCGGTCGAGGTTTTTGGATTTAAATTTTCAATTTTATAGTTTTAGCTTAAATTTCAATCAGTTAAGTTTTATATTGTATATAATTTCATATTTTAACTTGTAAATATAGTTATTTGTATATAATTCTTCGGTTCGGTAAGTAGTTAGTAATATTTTAATATGAACGATCCTCCGGATCCTGGTGGGACAGTCCCCCAGGCATCAAATTTTGTAACAATAGATTAATGCGAAAATGATGAATCTGCGTTTGACACAGATGGTTCATCCAAAATAATTACAGGTAAAAGGAAATTTCAAAAAAAGATGTGTAAAACATGTAATAAAAAACAGAGGAAGCATCTTGGTAATCAACCTAATATTGGATGTACATGTCTCGATGAAGACAATACTTCTACTACTGAAGTTTGTAATGTAAATACACCCCTTCAATCCACAGGCACAGTTTGTACAGTGAGTAATAACAGTCAGAATCAACCCATCATATCTGATAATATTAATTCCCAGATTGCTGAACCCCAACAGATTTTCAGAAAATTGTATAATGATACAGATGCTGCTCCATTTATTGTCCACGTACAAAGGATTACATCATCGCCTAATGATGGAACCTCACTCCACCCTATTACATTCGGGAAATTTTTAAAAAATTACAGATTTAATAATATAGTTGAAGGGAGTCTTAAGAGAATTGGTAGAAACCGCATGACTATTGCTTTTTCCAATTATCTTAATGCTAATTCGTTTATAACTAGTGAATGCCTAAATACCAATAATCTTAAAGCCTTTATTCCATCCTACAATGTTACTAAAATGGGCTTAGTGCGAGGTGTTCCAGCTGAATGGTCTCCTGAAGAAATTCTAGAGAACATTCAGACTCCAGTAGGGTGTGGTAAAATATTAAAAGTGAGACGTCTTAATTATAAAGTAATTATTGATGGTTCTCCTACTTGGAAGCCAACACAATCTATTGTTGTTACATTTGATGGTCAAGTATTACCAAAGCATATATTTATGTGCTACAATGCTTTAGCAGTTGATTTATATATTTACCCAACCATACAATATTTTAACTGCTGCCGTTATGGACATACTAAGTTACAATGTAGGTCGAAACCACGGTGTTATAAGTGCGGGCAAGAACATACTGGTGACTCATGTAGTATAGGCGATGATAATCCTATATGCTGTATTTGTTCAGGTCCTCATTTTGCCAATAGTAAAAATTGTATAGAGTTAAATAGGCAAAAACAAATAAAATTATCAATGTCACAAAATTGTATATCTTATGTAGAAGCGTCAAAATTACACCCTCCAATTGCAAAATCTTATGCTAGTGCTGTAAATACTGTTAACAATAATCACAATATCATAAGTTCACCAAATCAAAACACACAAAGTTTATCTTATAAAAAAACTGTATTTCTTCCTCGACGGGCTCCTAGCACTCCAATTAAAAGCTATGATCGCAAAGCTCATAAAGAAATTATTCAAGATCACATTAATAATTTTCAATCATCTAATAGTGGTACTGTTCTTCAGTACAGGGAAGATGATGAAGCTTCACCAGCTCCATCGCTTTCTGAAATTATCAATGCCCTTATTGCTACTTTATCGCAGTTTAATATTTATTTACCGTCCAACGTTGCACCAATTAATAGTGTATTATCTAATATTAAAAATTCCAATGATGGACAGCAAAGTCCTGCAATGGAATTGTAGGAGTGTATTCCACAAAAAAAGTGAAATGTTCTATTTAATTAATAAATTTAACCCTTTCATTATTTCATTATCAGAAACTTGGTTAAAACCTGATGTTTGTTTCAAAATATCAGGTTATAATTGTGTCAGACATGATCGTTCTGACGGTTATGGCGGTGTTGCCATTTTAGTTAAAAACACATTTGTTTATTCTGCTATATCTCTTCCTTTTCATAGTGATGATTTTTCAATGGTTGCAGTGACTGTTAATAAGATTTGTTTTGTGTCTCTGTACATTCCTAGACCTAGACCATTTATAATAAAAGAAATAAAAAATCTTCTCAATACTTTACCCAAGCCATTTGTCGTAATGGGTGATTTAAATTGCCAGCATCAATCTTGGGGAAGTTCTGTTTCTTCGCTATGTGGAGAGCTTTTATTGGAAGTTTTCGATTCATTAAACATATGTGTTTTAAATACAGGTATTCCAACCCGACGCACAAATCCCCACGAAAAAATTAGCGCAGTTGATTTGTCGCTGTGCACGCCTAATTTAGCGTCTAAATTATCATGGTCTGTTCTTTGTTCAACTTACGGAAGCGATCACTTCCCAATAATTATTTCTTTTCCCACAAATATTTTTAATCATAATAACTACAACCCTCCTCCACGTTTGCGATATAATACATCTAATTTAACCGATAACGATTGGAAGGTCTATAGTGCTACTATAGAAAAAAAAAATGAAAAGTAAAAATTATTACACAATTAATGATCGCGCAGAGTTTTTTGCTAAAACTATAATTGAAACAGCAGATAAAATATTCCCTCGTAAAAATCAAAAAAATACTTTTATTCCATCACCCCCGTGGTGGGATAAAGAATGCACCCAGGCAATTAACAAAAGAAAAGTTGCGGAAGCAAATTATATTAGTAACATTAATGAAAAAAACTTTTTTATAGCAATCAATGCAATAAAATCTACCAAAATCCTCTTCAAACAGAAGAAACGGCAAAGCTGGCATAATTTCTGCATGTCCTTATGTCCAGATACACCTTCATCTCTTGTATGGCGTAACATTAAAAGATTTCGATCTTCATTAAATATATCAACATCTCCTTGTTTATCTGAAAACCTAGCTCAGGAATTCTTAGACCATTTAGCTCCTCCATTCGTTCCTGAACAGATATCTTTTTATCCTATTTCCCACCTTTCTGAAACTGATCATCCGGACTTAAATTCTGAATTCTCCATGATCGAACTCCAGAATGTTTTAAAATATCTACGGGACTCTAGCCCTGGCCTTGATGGCATACCTTATTCTTTTATATCACACCTATCTGACATTACATTATTTGAATATCTCGATATCATTAACTCCATCATGGTAACAGGAAACATTCCACAGTCTTGGAAGGAACAAGAAATAATTCCTATTTTGAAGCCACTTAAGAACCCTTCTCATGCTACTTCCTATAGACCCATAGCCCTCTCATCTGTTCTAATCAAAATTGCTGAACACTTAATCAAAAACAGATTAGAATGGTTCATTGAAAGTAACAATTTGCTAAGTGAGTCTCAATTCGGATTTCGGAAAGGTAAAAGTACCATTGATAGTTTGGCCTTATTTACAACAGATATTCGATTAGCCTTTACGCAGAATCAATCTATTTTATCTGCTTTCTTAGATGTTACTAATGCCAACAATAATGTTATACCATCTATTCTGAAAGAAAAACTTTGTAGCTTAGGGGTGCCTATAAAGTTTATAAATTTTATCCTTCAAATGTTATCGGAGAGACAAATATGTGTGTCTTTTAATGATTATACTATTATAAAAAGAACAATCTGGAAAGGCCTACCTCAGGGATCAGTTTTAAGTCCAATATTATACAATATTTATACACACGACCTAGAAGCCTCTCTTCATGGTTCAGTTAACATCTTACAGTATGCTGACGATTTACTCCTATATACTTCAAATCATAATATTATTGATGCATGTTCATCTTTATCTTTATCTCTAGAATTATTAGAAAAATGGTTGGATAAAAATGGTTTACATCTTTCAGCAGCTAAAAGTACAATAGTTTTATTTTCACGTAAGCGATTATTGCCACCTATTAACATATATTACCAAAACGTATTAATTCCCGTTAAGACTCAGGTAAAATTTTTGGGTTTAATGTTAGATTCTAAGCTTACTGGATTCCAACATTGCGAGTATGTGTTTAATAAGTGTGAGAGACATATTAATATGATTAGATGTTTGGCTGGAGTTTGGTGGGGTTCTCATCCGTCGTCTTTAAGGTTAATATATAATTCTATTATTCGTAGTCGGCTTGACTATGGAACTTTTCTCTTGGAACCAGCTAACGCTTACGGATTAAAACGTCTAGATAGTATCCAATCTAAATGTTTAAGGATAATATGTGGGGCTATGAAATCCAGTCCTCGTAACGCATTACAAGTTGAATGCTGCGATCCTCCGTTTTATTTAAGGCGCCAAATGCTATGTGATAAATATTTTTTCCGGACCTTGCAATATTGTAAACATCCTTTATTATCTAAACTTAAAATTCTTTCAGATCTCACTGAATCTTCTTCATACTGGACTCATAAAACTACTCCCTGTTTAGTTATAAGTTACAAAAAATATTTATCCCTCACAGCTCCTGTAGAAAGACTTCCAATCTTACCTGTATTTAAATATAGCTATGAATCCCTAATTCATCCTGTTAATATTAAACTTAATTTTGGAATCAAAAAACATGATCTAAATGCAAATCTACATTTTACTTCCATACTTAATGATCAGTGGTCTGGTTTTGAATATATTTTTACGGACGCATCAAAACATGTGACAAGTAATAACGATTGTGTTGGTGTAGGCATTTATCATTCACAAAGTAATATAATTCAAAAAGTTAAGCTTCCACCAGAATGTTCTATATTCTCTGGTGAATGTATGGGCATTTTAAAAGCAGTCGAATTCACGCTTCTTATGAAACTATATAAAACCATTATTTTTACTGATTCTTTAAGCGCCCTTCAAGCACTTTTAAAACCTCCGTTTAAACATAATCCACAACACCCCCTTATTTTTGAGATTAAACACTTGCTTCATCTCTCTTTTCTTCAAAATTACTCTATTCATTTAGCTTGGATTCCTGGTCATTGTGGTATAAAGGGTAATATTAAGGCAGATCAACTTGCGAATGAGGCGGTGAAGTGTGGGGACATTTACCCATACAAAATTTATGTGCCTGATTTGTTTTCTTTACCAGCCACTTATCTTCGTAATTCTTGGTGTTCGCTGTGGAAAGAAACAAGCAAAACAAAGGGACACTACTTTTTTAAACTACAGCCAACTATTCCGTATAAACCTTGGTTTTCCAAACATAAGCTCACCAAAAAAACTACTAGCATCTTAATACGATTGCGACTAGGTCATACTTGTACACCTAATCATCTGGCTAGACTCAATTTAATTGATAACTCTAATTGTGCCTGTGGTATTGATCTAGGAGACTTAAACCATTTATTTTTTTCTTGCCCATTGTATAATCACTCTTCCTTTTTTGCTTCCCTTATTTCTTTGAAAGTTCCTTTCCCCTCCTCTATATTATGCCTTCTTCTAAGTAAAGATCCTGCTGTTTACAATAGTATTTCCTCATTCATATTAGAAAATAATATTCAAATATAGTAAATATACATATAAATATTTATCGTTAATAATAATATGTACTGTGTATATGCATATATTTATATTGTATTTTTATAAATTTTTTTCACAACTTTCCTGATTGATTTTTCCAAATTGAATCGATTTTCATTTTATATACGTCCCGTTTCTCCGCTTTATTGTCATTGGCGATACGCAAACCGCGTGATGCCATTACCAGAAAAAAAAAAAAAAAGAAATATCTGCTGTTGTGTTTTATGGTTTTGGCGGGAAGTCGAAAAAGACATATTGTGCTCTTGTTTTATTTTCATTTTCTTGGTGTATTTTTGAGTTATATCGGATAATGTTGATGGTATTTTGTTTGATATAGGTTAATTACAGTGCACGAGTGTTGTTGAAATAGAATAACAGTGCTAAAATATGTTTTTTCTGCTTGCCTCCAAAATTCCATCTGACACGTTCTAGTAAAGTAGCCATCGCTTTACTTGAATGTTGGACTGACTAGACTGACTGATTACTGACGACTTACTTACTGACTTTTATGACTTCGTCCAGTTTCAGCAAAAAATTGATGCAAAAATTATACTTGACGCTGGCACTATGCACGGAGTTTGCGATGCCATAATTGAAGGAAAAAAAATGGCCAATGATGGCCGCAATCGGCCGCATGTTTTTTAATTTGTTTACAAATTAAATTCCACCAAGAAGCAAGAAATAACTTCTTTTTTGAATTAGAGTAGAGGTATACGTTGATATAAAACAGTATTTACAATAATTAAGAGTGTGTAAGAAAAACAATTACGTATTAAGGTAAAAGTGATAAATTCAGAAAAAGTAAAGATGTGAACTAAAAGTGTATTAAATGATATGTAAAGATATATCAAAAAAGTTATTTAATCGGTTTAGTTCTTAAATAGCCGGCAAAATGACTAACTATCATGTGTCGGATTTGGTGTCGGGGCTCAAGTCCCGACATTCGGAGTCCAGGCTCAGAGCTATTCGAGAACTGCTGCATTTTGTGAAGACTGACCTCAGGGAGATGTCTCAGGAAACCCACAATCAAGTGCTCGACGACTTTAACCAACAAATACACGCGTTGACATCTAGTTATGATAATAATGAAAAGAAAGCTGGTATCTTAACTATAGGTAAGAAAAATAGATATGTAGGTGCCTAGTTTTTTTATTTTTTTTTTATTTGAATGGAGTAGCAGACGAGCATGCTGGCCACGTGGTGTAAGTGGTCGCTGCAGCCCATGGACATCTACATACAACCTCAAGCAAGCATAGGTAAGTTTTGTCTGAGGTCGTATGCAGTTGCGCAGCTACTCCGGAGGCTGGCGGTCGCCTCATGTAAGTGTGGCTGGCAACTGCACCTTTCCACCGAAACACAATAGAATTGGTTCATGGCAGAAGTGGGTGCAGTGGTGGTACTTCCCCGGGCGAACCATAATAGTTATAGCACCTACCAAAATATAATATCACGGATTCGTGTCTTATGGGGGCACATACGAAATTTTGCCGATTTCGCTGGTTACCTAATTTAACACATGAGATTTTACTGTTGAATTACAGTATTTCCATAAGTTTCATTGCACAATATAACTGATCATTTCATTAATAATCTAATACAATTAGCCACTTTTTTAGCTTCTGTCAAGAATTATAATGCAAAATTTAGGTTACTTTAAAAGATTTTTAATGCCAAATTTTCATTATTAATTTAATTATTTTTCAGGAAACTGATTGATTATGAACGGAAGTGTATCAAATGCAATTTGTGACCCATTTTCTCTTAAAATTGACTAACTTCAATGTTTTTTTACTAATTTTTTTTGTATGAAAATGGCCTAAAGTGGCTCATTTACTATGTATTTGATTTTTACAGCAATACACATCATTTTTTTCGATCTTTTTAGATTTTAAAATGATCCGGAAATATGTAATATTCTATACCTATTACAGTAAAATTCTCAAAACGCTGTCTTCAAGTCTATTAAGCAAAACAACGTAATAAAAATACAAAAGTGGCTCGTTTAATAGTTTATTATTGATATGATCAGTCATATTGTGCAATAAAACTTATGGAAATACTGTATTTTAACTGCAAAATCTCCTATGTAAAATCAACTAAATCAGCAAAATTTTGTATACAGCCTCTTAACGCAAAATACCTTATTATTTAATTTAAAATGTTACGTGTTTCTTTAATCACGTTATTATTTGTCTTATTTTATCAGAGATTTACATTTTTAATGTGGATTACATTCATTATTGTTTATATTTTTTCAGTGTGCCTGATTAGTGGGGATACAGATACTAGTAAAGCTAGATTAAATTGTTACGTAAATCATTTACGTAATATATTCCCAAGCAGTGACATCAGTGTTTTAGAGTTAGCAGCAAAAACTATGGGGAAATTAGCTGTTACTCTTGGAATCAAGCGAGCAGATTATGTAGAGTTTGAAGTAAAAAGATCTTTTCAATGGTTAGTTGAAGAACGAAATGAAGGGAAGAGATTATCTGCAGTGCTTAT
Source organism: Pyrgus malvae (assembly GCA_911387765.1). Taxonomy (NCBI): domain Eukaryota; kingdom Metazoa; phylum Arthropoda; class Insecta; order Lepidoptera; family Hesperiidae; genus Pyrgus; species Pyrgus malvae. The sequence goes on from OU426962.1 coordinate 17,402,931, forward strand.
ATTAAAAGAGTTGGCAATCGCTTTGCCATCATATTTTTTCCAGCACATTAATGGCTTCTTTAACCACATAACAATAGCGCTCAGAGACCCTAAAGAACAGATACGAGAGGCTGCTGCCAAAGCTTTGAGGGCTGCATTTGTTGTAACTTCACAGAGAGAGGTACCAGAGCAGAGTAACAGAGCTCATTGGTATATACAGTGCTATGAGGAAGCTATGGCTTCTTTTGCTGATCACACTGCAAGAGATAGGGGTTTGAGCCGAGATGATCATGTACATGGGGCATTATTGATTTTAAATGAACTACTAAGATGTTCAAATTCTGCTTGGGAGAAGAAATATACAATGCTCATGCAAAAGCTTGATGCAGAACAAACCATCACAGATGAGATGTCTCCACTTAATCCTGAAATTCAAAGTAACTGCTCCCCTCAACATTATCTTGGAAACAAAAATGATCCAATAGCCATTTATGAATCCAGTATTTGCAAACAACTAGTTACAGAAAATTATGAAAAAATATCATCTGGTAAGTATGTTACGTTACATCAATGTTAACAATCAGTGATCAGAGTAGGTAGAGTGATTTTATGTACTTGCGTCACATTTTGTGCACGAAATCTTAATAATGGATATGCCTTATCCGGCAAAACTATCCGGAACATTTTGGGACTTTATAATTGGAGTAAACGCTACTTATTGTATAAATAAAATACGTTGAATTACGTGCAAAAAGAGGAAAAAATATAATACCAATGAAATAAAATTAAAGTAGTATAATAAATTCTGTTCTTTATTAATACAAATAAACAACATAGTATAAAATATATTAAATATAGGTAAAGATAAGACACATATTTCTTACTTCTTTGGGTTTATAGAAAGTTGAACAATAGTTTGCTTAATTTAAACAAAAAAAAAACATGCTGAACAAATAAAGCGTAAACAACGACTAACTTCCAAGAGAATATGACAATTTAAATCTACGGTTGCAAGTTTCAGAAATAATGCAGTTCTGTTGTATAATGTGCTCTTAAAATAACAATTAATAGTTTTACATTAAAATATACTATAAACTTTTAAAGTACAATTTATAGTTTATTTAAATTTAATTTAAGATAATTAAAATATGCGGTATTTGTTGATTTGAACTTCGTCGAGTACTCTCCAATTGATCATATAATTTTAACATGAACTGATTTTATTTTTAATTAATTTTTGTAACAGATGTAGCAAATAAATTAATTTGATTTAATATTATTTATATGGCAGTACCATGATTTTTTTCGTGATTATGTTTATGATTTAATATTTAATAAATCCTTGCGGTGAGCTAGTAATCTACGCAGTAATTCGCAACTTAAGTCCGACAAACTGTAAAAAGTTTACGTTATCCTAAGTTTCAATAACCCGCGGGAATGTCCGTACTAATTTATTTTTAAAGATCGTACGTAATATTTACTCACATATTTTGATTTTATCCTCTTACAAACTAGAATCATACTTTAATTAAAATTTAAATATTTTTGAAATCCGGAAATTCCGGAGACATATCCATATTAACACATACTTGACACGTTAATTTTCCGGTTTCACTCTACCTACTCCGATCACTGTTAATAATACATAAATTGCCATAAATTCCATTTTTAATAGTGTGTATTAAGTGAAATATATAAAAGAGCCACATTCTCTTTCTCTCTCTTAAACTGATCTTTTAACTGTTTTAATCTAAATTTTAGAAAAAACAATCTAGTTATTTCTTTATCAATTAATATTGTATACATTATAAAATATTGTAAAAACACAAATAATGATATTCTACATTTACTGATTCTAGATGTGATGGCACAGCAAATATCAAGGTCACATCATGTACACCAAATGCTACTCATAATAATTCCTCGATTGGCTGCATTTAACAGAGATGCATTTGGGAAAAAGCATCTTAAGTCTACAGTAAATCATTTAATTACCTTTCTACGAGGTAGGGAGAAAGAGAAGGCAATGGCATTTACAACACTGGGTCTCATTTGTGTAGCAGTAGAAGCAGATGTGCAGTCATATGTTGGAAGAATCATAGAAATCATAAAGCATACTTTGCCTCTTAAAGATACACCAAAGAAAAGAAATGGAGCTGAAACACCATTGTTCAATTGTGTCACTCTTCTAGGCTTTGCCATGAAAGAAAATGTAGCCAATGAACTAAAAGATTTATTAGATCCCATGTGCATTACGGGTTTGAGTCCACAATTAACAACCTGCTTCAAAGAACTGAGCCAGAATGTACCATCTTTAAAGAAAGATATTACTGACAAACTATTAAATATACTGTCACTTATACTGAGAAAGAAACTTTATGTATCAAGCAAAACAGAAAATCAAAGCTATGCAATGTCACCACTGTTACTTACTGAAGCAAATGATGCTGCAAAATTGGTACTAGCTCTTAGAACTCTTGGTGCTTTTGATTTTGAATGGAATAATACTCTCATGTCATTTATAAAAAGATGTACTGATCACTATTTATTGAGTGAACAACATGATGTTCGTATAGAGTGTGTAAAGACAACATCCAGATTACTAATAAAAGCAATTGAAAGGTGCGTAGTAACAAATTCGAGAACTTTAGCTATGCTTGTCGATGAATCCCTAGGGAAGTTGTTATCAGTAGGCAGATCAGACTTTGACCATGAAGTTCGCTATCAAGTGCTAGAGATTTTTACGAATCCTATTTTCGATAAATATTTGGCTGTCGAAGAACACCTCAATTGCCTGTTTGTGGCCACCAACGACTCAAACACTGATGTGAGTGAGCTTGCTTTATGTGTTGTTGGAAGATTAAGTAACTTAAATCCAAGTTACACAACTCCGATGTTGCGCCAACTGTTTGTGCAAATATTAATGGAAATACAGCACTCTGAATCTAATAGAAATAAAGAACAAGCATTGCGTATGGTGAACAATATAATATCAAATGCGCCACGAATCACGAGACAATTTGCTGAAACTATTCTAAAGGTTCTAGTCCCTAAATTGAAGGACGAAGATAGTAATCCTGCTATGGTATCAACGATTTTAAAAGCCTTAGGTGATCTTGCTGAAGTCAATGGTGGAGAGCAGGCACTAAGTCAATGGTTACATGAAATCATCTCTATTCAGCTTGAAATACTCTCAGATCCTAACCAACCAGAAAAAAGAAGTGTAGCCTTATGGTCCTTTGGCCAAGTGATTAGTGCTATTGGTTACGTAGTTACGCCTTATGTAGAATATCCGCATCTGATGGACATGCTTCTAAATTTCTTAAAAACTGAACAACAACCTAGCGACAGACGAGAAACGATACGTGTTCTCGGTTTATTAGGTGCGTTGGATCCATATAAACACAGAGTAAATCAGGGACTGATAGACTTTCAGACAGTATCTACACTAATACCCGTTACAGAGACGCCATCCTTAAGTGAAAATTTCGACGCTAATGTAAGCGAAATGCTGGTAAATATGTCGCCATTGGTACTGGATGAATTTTACCCGGCCATCGCGGTTGCGTCGTTGATGCGCATATTGCGGGATCCGATGTTGTCCCAGCACCATACAAGTGTTGTGCATTCGGTTACTTTCATATTCCGTACTTTAGGAATCAAGTGCGTTCCGTACATATCTCGCGTGACTCCTAGTCTTTTGTACGTAATCCGCACAACCGATAATATTAACTTTAGAGAATTTCTTCTCACTCAGCTCGCCCAACTAATATCGGTTGTTAAAATACACATTCGTCCCTACTTGGAAGATATTTTCGACATTATCAGAGAGTACTGGACGCCGAATAGTCCTCTACAACCTACCTTGATTTCGTTGTTGGAGCACATAAGTGTCGCTATTGGGACAGAATTCAAAGTGTACCTCCGAAAAATATTGCCAAATATATTAAGGGTTCTGAAAGGCGACCGTAGCAAGGACAAATACTTGACGGAAAAACTACTTATTGCAATACAGAGATTTGAAAACAACTTGGACGATGTTTTGCTGTCGATTGTACCAGCTATAACTGGACTTTTTGAGGGCAGAAACATTCCAGCATCTATATCAAAGTTAGCTATGGAAACGATCGAGCACTTATCTATATACTTGTACTTTAAGCCGTATTCTGCAATGTTGATACAAGCCCTCGCAAAGGTACTAGACAATTGCCCACCATTGCGACAAACCGCAATGAATACGCTTTGTGCGTTAATAGTCCAACTGGGACGGGAATACCTCGATTACATTCCATCAGTGGACAGAATTTTAGTAAAGCATAAAATCCAATGCCCAAACTATATAGTGCTTGTATCAAGGCTTCAAGTTATATCTACTCTCGCCTCCGATGACGATTACTTAGACGAAACTCGGTCTAGATTACGTAATCAGAAAACAGATGTAAGTAACGAAAGGCATTTATTATGTTTACAGAATTGATGTTGTCAAAATGTACTAACATCCAAAATATTTTTTAGGTCATGTCCAATACAAACGAAACTCAATCTATTCAGAAATTGACGCTCAACGTTCAGAACTTACGAAAGCGGTGGTCGACTAAAAACCTCATCTCAAAAGAAGACTGGCTGGAGTGGCTGAAACAGCTTAGTGTTGGATTTCTCACCGAATCCAACAGCCCGGCGATTAGGTACAAGCATTATATCATTCTTTTTCACTACGTGCCTATTTTGTGTATATACATTTCTTGGTATCCACAACACACCACATAGGGTTGCCAGATGTCTGAGTTTTAGCCGGATATGTCCGACTTTTCACACAAAAGAATTTTTATCTACAAAAATCTGTGTGTCCTGCTTTTAGAGCAAAATGTCCGGCTAAATATAATAATATAAAATAAAATAATGATTGCACACTCATAGCCCCACAGTAGGGTAGATATATCCTGTGTCGTGTATGCCATGGACACACACACAGACAGAAATACAAACACCCAGACCGAGAACAGAAATTTAAATTCATCATTCAAATTTCTGCTTCGCCGGGAATCGAACCCGGAACCCGTAGATTGTCAGTCCGGCATGGTAACCATTGCGCCAGCCAGCCGGGTTGTCAAATATGAATCTGTGTCTGGCTTTTTGATTTTTGGAGCCACAATTCTGTGAACCTGAGTGTGATATTTGTATTTTAATTTAACTTTTTTTCCAGAGCATGCGCCAATCTAGCCCAAAACTATGTTAAGTTAGCAAGTGACTTGTTCAATGCTGCATTTATGTCCTGTTGGACTGAACTAGGAGAACAGCCTCGTAGCGAGCTTGTGGCAGCTCTAGAGAAGGCTTTAACTGTGCCGGACATTCCCGAACTGGCCCTTGCTGTGTTAAATTTAGCGGAATTTCTTGAACATTGCGAAGAGGAAGCTTTACCTATATCCATTAAACTTCTCGGTGATACTGCAATTAGCTGTAGAGCATACGCGAAAGCTCTTTATTATAAGGTACGTGATTATTTTTGTCAAGTTCTCATATAAACTTCTATTCTAAAAAGCAAGTAACACTTGGCACCATTTTGCAATTTATTTTCAGGAAGAGGAATATAGAAGAAACCCGTCAACTCAGGTCGTCGAGGCCCTTATTCACATCAATAACAAACTCCAACAAAAAGAGTCTGCTACTGGCTTATTAGAAAAAGTAATAATGCAGAAAAAAAGCGGCGAGTGTACGCTGAACGTCCACGTGCGTTGGTACGAGAAGTTACACAATTGGGATCAAGCCCTGGAATTGTACACTAAGAAATTGGAGACTGATCCACAGGACACTGAAACACATCTGGGAATGATGAGGTGCTTAGAAGCTTTGGGAGAGTGGAGAAAGCTTGACAATATAACTAGTGAACGCTGGGACGGTATGTCTGATGATATGAAACAAAAAACGGCAAAGATTGCGGCAGCGGCGTCCTGGGGACTTCAAGAATGGGATTCCATGAAGAAGTATGTGGAATGTGTTCCTTGTGACACTCAGGACGGGGCTTTCTACAGGGCTATCATCTCTATACATGATGGCCAATGGGTCGAATCCAGACATTATATTGACACCGCAAGAAGTCTACTCGATGTCGATTTAACAGCTGTAGTTGGGGAGAGTTATCAAAGAGCTTATGGTGCCTTAGTTAACGCTCAGCTTTTAACAGAGCTAGAAGAAGTCGTGACATACAAGCTAGTTGAAGAGAGAAGAAGTACCATAAAACGAGCCTGGAGAACTAGACTCCAGGGTGGCCAGCGGTTGGTCGAGGATTGGAGGAAGATGCTCCAGATACGAGGCTTAGTTATGACTCCCCGAGAAGATTTCCAAACGTGGTTGAAGTTCGCATCCCTGTGCAGAAAGACTGGTGCTTTAAGTCAAGCACATAAGATAGTAGTTTCAATGTTGGGCTGCGACCCCGTTACCAACCCTGAGGTACTTTTGCGTGCGCAGGACCCGAGACTCATATTGGCTTACAGCAAAAATTTGTGGGATGCCGGCAATAAGAGATATGCTTACGATGTTTTGCAAAGATTTGTCGACAATTCAGAACCAGAAAATGAAGACCACTATAGATTGCTTGCGCGATGTCATTTGAAACTAGGTGCCTGGTGCGAGTCGCTTCAGGAAGTTAATGAATTATCGATTCCAGAAATTTTAAGGAATTATGCTACAGCAACTATCCTTGCCCCCGAATGGTATAAGGCATGCCACGCGTGGGCGTGTATGAACTTTGAGACGGTATTGTTTTACAAGCAACAAGATAACGTTTCGGAAAGTAGCTTAGTGGGCTCGGGTGAAAAGAAAGTTTCCCGCGCCGAATTTATAAACACCTACACGATACCTGCTATTGAAGGGTTCTTTAAGTCTATCAGTTTGTCAAACGGTAGTTCGTTACAAGATACACTGAGGCTTTTAACGCTGTGGTTCGAACACGGACATCATCCCGCGGTTTACGATGCCTTGTTCGAGGGAATAAGACAGATAGACATAAAAATATGGCTCCAGGTAATACCTCAGTTGATCGCGAGAATTGATTCTCCTAGAAGCTTGGTGGCAAAACTGGTCCATATTTTGCTAATCGACATCGGCAAATCGCATCCGCAAGCCTTGGTATATCCGTTAACAGTGGCGACGAAGTCATCGTTTGTAACGCGAAAGACTGCCGCGAACTATATCCTGAAAACGATGTCTACACACTCTCAGAAGCTTGTCAGTGAAGCAGACATTATTTCGGAGGAGTTGATCAAAATAGCAATGTTGTGGCATGACCAAGTATACACTGCATTAGAAGACGCCTCTACGTAAGTGTTATTTTTATTGCAATAATTAAAGTTGGTTGCAATAAATAAATAAACAATTTTTATATTTTATTTTTACAAATTTTACTATCTGATAACCCTATTAATAATTGTTTAGGTTGTATTTCAACGAAAAGGACTACAGAGGCATGTTTAGGACGTTAGAGAAAATGCACGCAATGCTAGCCCAGCCTCCAGAGACGTTGAAGGAAATATCATTTCTGCAAATGTATGGCCGCGATCTTCAAGAAGCGCAACGATGGTGTGAAATGTACAAGGTACAAAAATGTTTATTTTAATATTTGATCAGTAGGTATAAAAAAAATTCAAGCATTTTGAAATACTGTATTGAAAAAATGGGAGTATTCAAATCTCATCATGTCCATGAAAGATCCTTGACTGCATTTTTTTGCATCTTACTGCTTGGTATGGGGTCTCCTCATAATTTGGGCGACCTAGAGTTTAATCCACCACGGTCTGCTTCATTGTAGCAAAGATGCAAATTACCAACTGGTGATGAGTTTACCACAAATCCGCATTTGAGCCGCGTACTCCACTATCCAGACGTCGCCATTATTTGGGCCACTATATACTTGACAGTTTCTTGTCACGATCAGATTTCGAGTATTCATCATTGATTCAACATTCACGCCTATTTTGTAACAGGAAAACAACGAAGACCGATACCTGAACGAGGCGTGGCACCTGTACTTCCACGTGGCGCGGCGCATCGGGTCGCAGTTCAAGGCGCACATGTCGCTCGAGCTGCAGTACGTGAGCCGCCGCCTGCACGCGTGCAGGGACTTGCAGCTGGCAGTCCCTGGCTCCTATGTACCCGGGGAGCGCGTCATACGGATATCTCACATCAACACGCATCTGCAGGTAACATTTTTAAAAGCTTTTATTTGTTCGGGTGGAATCTTGCTTGGTGCTCAATTTTGAAGCAGATAGAAATCTTCAACCGATTGAGCTGAAATTTTGTATACACGTTAACACGATAAGCTGTGTGAATCTCTGTGTACTCCCTTAGGTAAGCTGGTAGATAATGGCATTAGGCATTATATTCGCCTATTATACCACGAATTATTGGGGTCAATAAAGTTTTAAATAAATAAAATTCTAAATCCAATATGGCGGACCATCCAAGATGGCGGAAAATCGTTATTAGAGTTAAAAATTATGTCTCTCGAACTAGTCTAAGGCGCTGCGCAATCGTAGGCCCTTTTGTGTCTTGTGTCGTATACAAGCTACCAATGAATATTTGACTTCTATAGAACCAGTATGAAATAGTCGTCAGTTGAAGATACACGTTTGCGCAGCGCCTATTGCAACCGCAGCCTTTACGCTTGTCGGGACGAGCAGCTTGCTGTACCTGGCTTAATGTACCCGGGGAGCTCGTCGTACGAATATCTCATCAATCAACACGCATCTGCAGGTAACAATTTAAATTCATATCTAAACTATATAGATCAGCCAATGCTTCTACGTGTGACGGCAGCTAGCATGCCTAAGCAGAGGAATTCCCGGAAGCCCCCACTTAGTTGCCTTAACCAAGGTTGTTAAGGTTGCCTATCACATGGACATGCCATAGGACCAAAACTATTCTTAACTAAGGGGACTATGCATGCCATTGCCTACAACATGCAGTAACCGGCTCTTGAGATTAATTAGGAGTTCGTCACATTTATTGAAAGAATTTGCTCTCAACTTCGACCCATTGACCAATTTTATTGAACCTTCAATAATCAGCTTAGAAATAAAAGATGATGATTACCACGCACAAATATCTGAATTGTGTTAGTAAGTATATGAAAAACGATGTGTGTGCGTATAAAATTTCAGAGTTTCCCCTCGATTTTCCTTGGATCCCATCATGAAATTATGACTCGGAGATAAGGAAATCGGTCCACAGTTGGCAGAGTAGTCAGTAAACATACATATTTTTTATGTACTCGTATATCGATTACTGATACATACAACCGAACACAGTACTTCCTCCTATTTGGAAGTTGGTGAAAGTACTAATATAAATCAGCACTCTGCAGATAAAATAATCTACGATTTTTGTATATATATTATTTGATGTCATATTTCTTTGATGCCAAAAATATTGCGTGAAAACGCGTAACTCGTGCTATTCATATTCCTGTCATACACTATCAAATGCTTTAAATATCTTGATACTAAAACATAAGGAAGTGATGCGACACCTGCTCAGCTATTTCCAGATCTACGTACTTGACGATAGTCCAAATGTTACATTAGTTAAAGTATGATATCGACTGATTTAGGTATGTTAAGGAATGTTAATTATTATAAGTTAATCTATTACCGATGTCAAATGCATGATAATGTTTATACTGTTAAAGATTTTCTTAGTTTTGGATAATTATCCTGTCGTTTTCTTTTTAATACATACCTACTTTTTTATACGCTTTATGAAGGACCTTACTTGGCTGCAACCCTTTTTGCATCCCACTGCTGGGCATGGGTCTCTCCCCCTTATTGGGGAGGCCTGGAGCTTACTCCACCACGCTGCTCCAATGCGGGTTGGAGGGACCTTACTTATGCTAACTAAACTTTTACATTAATTATTATGATAATTGTATATCATCAACGTAATCCGTTAATATTTTAATTCTTTGATAAGTTACTTTTCTTTAGCAGAATTGTGCACTTTATGGATATGCAATTGCATTTCATTCTAGGATTTTCTGCCTTAAATAATTCTTTAAGTAAAATAAATTCCTATAATATCTCTAAGACATCATAGGAATTTATAGCATTCATAAATTCGTTTTTAGGGTTCCGTAGCCAAATGGCAAAAACCGGAACCCTTATAGATTCGTGATGTCTGTCTGTCTGTCTGTTTGTCTGTCTGTCCGTCCCTATGTCACAGCCACTTTTTCCGAAACTATAATTACTATACTGTTGAAACTCGGTACGTAGATGTATTCTGTGAACCACATTAAGATTTTCACACAAAAATAGAAAAAAACAATAAATTTTGAGGGTTCCCTTAGAACTGAAACTCAAAAATTTTTTTTTCAAATCCATACGTGTGGGCTATGGATAGGTCTTCAAAAATGATATTGAGGTTTCTAATATCATTTTTTTCTAAACTGAATAGTTTGCGCGAGAGACACTTCCAAAGTGGCAAACGGTAAGTGGTAGGTAGGGGCCCCCTGTAACTTCGAAAATAAGAGAATGATAAAACTAAAAAAAATATATATGATGTACATTATGATGCAAACTTCCTCCGAAAATTGATTTGAACGAGATCTAGTAAGTAGTTTTTTTTAATACGTCATAAATCGTAAACCACAATTTACCTTTCATTCAATCTTAATGCAATGACTTCTATGGATAATCAAAGGCAATGATGTATTTCTGTTGCCGCTATTGTTATACAAATACTAAAAATAGAATAAAATAAATATTTAAGGGGGCTCCCATACAACAAACGTGATTTTTTTATAGGTAATGATACGGAACCCTTCGTGCGTGAGTCCGACTCGCACTTGGCCGGTTTTTATAAATATGAGTCAAGACTTGAGAATGTACAAGTATTAGTTTTCTATATCAAGTAACTTAATTACAGGTAATCAAATCGAAGCAACGACCCCGTCGCCTCACCATTCAAGGATCCGACGGCAAGCAGTACATGTTCCTGCTGAAGGGCCACGAGGATTTACGTCAGGATGAGCGCGTGATGCAGCTTTTCGGGCTCGTCAACACGCTGCTGCAGGCCGACTCCAATACGTACCGACACGACCTTGCCATACAACGATACGCCGTCATACCTCTGTCTCCGAACTCCGGCCTCATCGGATGGGTCCCCCAGTGCGACACCCTGTACAAACTGATCAGTGACTACAGAGACAAGAAGTCAAACAAGATGACCGTGTGCACTGAACAAAACATCATGAAGAATATGGCATCGGATTATCAGAAACTTTTGCTGAAACATAAGGTTAGTATTTACAGGTAAACAGAAGTCTTTCAAAACAGCATCTGCAACTATTTCTTTGTAAAGTACTAGTGACGTATGATAAAAACGTATCGACATCAGTTTTTTTTAAAATAATGAAGTATCCATATTTTATGCTCTCGAGTTAAAACTACTTCCTGCAAGACCTAATTATTTTAAATAGTACTTTGAAAACTGACCTTCATAGTGCGGTGCGTGTCGGAGTACCGTTCAAGGATTCAATACCCAGTGGGGCAGAAATTTGAAAGAATTTTTTTTTGTGAACTAATTAGATTTATGGTTATTGTCATTCTACCATTCACCATGACCATTCGTCAATTACATTCAAATTTTTTTCCTTTCCTACCTGTATTTAAAATTTTGAAAATCTACTGTATACATGTAACTGACTATCGAAAATATCTACAATACAAAGTGTTATTAAGACGACCCGTGTGCCGCAATGGTTACCATGTCGGACTGCCGATGGCAGGGTCTCGGATTCAATTCTACTATGGTACCCACGACACAGGGTATATTTACCCTACTGTGGGGCTATTATTTATTTATTTATAGAATATGGTTAAGATAGTTTCAAAACCTTGTAAATTAAATGGAATACCAAGAGATTAGATGAGTTGCATTTCATTTTAAATCAAATTTATAAATAGATAATTACAGAGATAACACTAAGGAAACACTTATAAGACAAGTACTGTGACGTCGATATTATTGGTGATAACACTGATAACTAATAAATCTAGTTGTTACGAGTATTTGTTTGTGACGTAACATATAAGACCCATTAACCTTACTTACACGTTTATTGTGATAAGCCTGAATAAATTTCTAACGATCTATGTTACACTACTCTGTAGTTAAGCTATACTAAAAATGATACTAGATAATTTATAACATTATTTTAATTTTTATATGAGGGGTAGTGGCAGGGCCCCTTCAGCTCAGGTCTTATAACCTAACAAGTGTGTTTGAACCCATCGACAACTTGCTGGCAATTTTTTACTCTGATGAATTTATTATTTATTAGATTTCCGCCCGCGGCTCCGTCCGCATGGACTACACGTTTTTCTCCCGTAGGAATGAGATATTTCACCCAGGTAAAAAGTGTAATATATGCAGGAAACTCTCAGTAACAAGAAATCATAATATTTCTGGAAAAGTTAATTCTTTACAAAACCAACTAAATTGACAAGACGGAAAAGACAGGATGATAGAGAAAAAAATAAAAATAATACTTTCTAAATTCAAAACATTGACAAAAGTAACCTATGTCACTGTCCAGCCCCCAACTACCTACTTAGAAAAAATCAGGTCAATCCTAGCGCCGTTGCGACGTGAAAGAAGGACAAACAAACACACAAACACATCTACGTATTTATAATATTCTTATTAGGTCAAATTAGTTAGGTGAAAACGTTAACGCAACATTATAGATGTTGACTATTACGTTTTAATAAGAAATTTTAATGTCGCCTACTGAGTTTTTCTCTAACCTAACAAATAGTCGCTTATAAAGATCTGATTTCAGTTTTGATTTCAACTCTATGTACGTAATATATAAAATTATCTCGAGCAATTGTAAAAAAAATACTTTTTCAATTTTACCAGGTGGAGGTATTCGAATACACACTGTCACAGACACCCGGCAACGACCTGTCACGTCTCCTGTGGCTGAAGAGTCCGTCGGCGGAGGTGTGGTTTGAGAGACGTACCAACTACACCCGCTCGCTGGCGGTCATGAGCATGGTGGGCTACATTTTGGGCCTCGGAGACAGGCACCCCTCTAACATCATGCTGCACAGGGTCACTGGGAAGGTCCTCCATATCGACTTCGGTGACTGTTTCGAAGTCACGCAGAAGCGTGAACGGTTCCCGGAGAAGATACCGTTTAGATTAACTCGGATGCTCATCAATGCTATGGAGGTAAGATTTTTTGAAGGCTAAGCTGTTTTATATATGTACTTATAAAACATTGGTCAAAGTGTCATAAAAATTGTATTGTAGATTCGATTTAAAATGTAAATTATTCTCTTACAATCTATTTTACTTACTTTTTTTATCTCACGAATGTAAGTTTACCATATTTGCACGCGCACTTTGTCTCTGTGTGCATTATTTCGGAAACTGTCAATCAGTGACATTCGACAATAACTATAGTAACCTGCTGGTAACTTTTGTAACTGATGCCTGATTAAAATCTTCTAGATAATGCACAAAGAGAATGTTCACATGATGCACCTCCAAACCTCGGTAAATACTATAAATAGGCATTCCCGAGATAAAAGAACTATGAGTACCTATAACATTTTTACGAAAGTTGTGTTCACTGTGGAACTTTGCTTAGTTAATAATATTATTATCAAATACTTCTAAAAACAAACATGTCTTCTAGGTGACGGGCATCGAAGGAGCGTACAGATTTACCTGCGAATCAGTGATGCAAGTCTTACACAAGCACAGGGACAGCGTGATGGCCGTCCTAGAAGCGTTTGTGTACGACCCACTGCTCAACTGGCGACTCATCGACAACGAGAAGCACTCAATAACCGAATCCACCTTCTCATCAGACATGGATTCGCCGTACTCATTGCCGAGCAGAAGCAGAAATCATCTACATTATGAATCTTTGGAAATACCTCCGGAAGCGAATCTAAATAAACGCGCTCTCGCAATACTGAACCGAATAAGGGACAAGCTAACAGGAAGAGATTTCCCAACCGTAGAGGCCGTTGTGAGTGTGCCGAAGCAGGTGGACTTGTTGATCAAAATCGCCACCAATAATGAGAATCTTTGCCAATGCTATGTAGGATGGTGTCCCTTCTGGTGATTGCAGATTTTTTTATTGGCAGGAACAACTTTATTGGAAAAGTAAATGAATGTTTACTGACTAATTTCGAAATGACTTCATGTCAGAAAATATCGTGCTTCCTTTATTTATGAAATTCAGTTATTATTAGTTTTGTTCAAACCTCTAAAATTAAATTTGAAGAAAGTGTAATCAAAAGTTGCAATGTCTCTGGTGTGACCAGTACTGAATGTTTTGAATAAACGCAAGTTTGGATAACCGGTTACAAGACTAGACTGGTAAGTGTATTTTATTTATTGATAAACATTTTGTTAAGATTACTGAAAATACAAAATGAAAATGTGTGAAATATTTTGTTATTATTATTTATACCATTCATTCGTTTAATGTGTCTATAGCACCTTTTTCTTATGAATGTCGATTTACCTTGGTGAATGCATGTGCAAAATGTCTGTGGGATTGCACCCAGCTGTCAATTAAGCAGCACCAAGTTAAGAAGCTGTCAATCAGTCAGTCAAACCTCAGCGTCCAGTCAGATTACTATAGTGACCAGCAAATAACCTGCTGGTAACTATAGTTACCTTTTTTTTGTATCGGGGGGAAACCTTCAAAAGGTACCCAGCACTTGGGAGAGGATACCGGGCTATGTGGGATTTGTACCGCACTAAAACCCCCTCGGTGGCCTGCCTCTGCGCTTGGTGAGGACTCTGGGATCTCCATTGGAACGCACCGGTATCAGGCAGAACAGGCCCATCTTCGGGACAGCAGATGTGCTCTCCTGCACCTGCAGGTGTTCACGGCGGCATGCGGCCACGCACACATCGCTGTCCCTCCCGGGGCCGCTGGCTGGACGGGTCGAACTCCCACTCTCACCGTCCGCAACCACGGAAGCCCCGTTTTAGTCGCCTCTTACGATCAGGCAAGAGATACCGTAGCTCTATTCTTAATCCCGAAGCTACAGGGACTAACTAATAGTTATCTGCAGGTAACTATGGTTAACCGGGAATCGTGGTATATGAGAACTTACAAAAATGTACGTTTAAAAAAGGATTCACAACTTCATCGGGTATCGTTCACGGGAAATGAATACCGCAATTTAATTTAAGATGTTGTTCATAATATTATGTACTTAATTTGCGCAAAGACAACAAATTCAATTAAGACAAAACGTAATCTCACTTATCCGTCTGCATTTGTGGCAGTAATAGATTAGCAGAGACAGATTCTACTGATGCCAAATGGTTGCAGTGTATCAAATCCTGGTAAAGCATAAATCTTAATGCAGATATTTTTTCTAGGTTTTAATTTGGGTGCTTTATAAACCAGGAACTGTAGTACATAAAAATCTACATAAGCATTTTCCATAATAGCTAAAATGTGAAATTATAAATTAAGCGTCATCCAGCATTTTTTTGGGTTTCGCTTCCGTTAGCAAGTTTAGAATATTAGATTTAGAATTTAATCTTCATAAATGCTTTAGAAAAGAGCTTTATAATTTTACTTTTTATGTGTTTTTATTATTCGAACTTAAGAAATGTCGCGAATGCCAAAATTGAATTTCTTGTGCCTTTTTTTATTAGTTCTGTAAAATCATACAGCTCACTGTATGGTATTCGCTATTTGTATACGCAAATATTATTTTTAACTGTAAAGTTGAAAAGAAAACTGGTCTTGATTTGGCTTTCACTACTCTATAAGTCTACGTAAAATTAACGAGAACAATGAATTGGACAGAACTCTCTTCGCTCGCCCTAATAAACTTTCAAAACAATAAACGGATATCTCTACTGTCGTCAATTGAGATGTTCACATTTGATTATTTCAAATGGACGGCGCGGCGGTGCGTGTGCGTGATGACAACGATCTGCTACTTTGTACGCTTTGTTGTAACGTATTATTGTGTTGTGACTAATCATCTTATTAGTCTTATTACCCAAGATCTGTAGTAACATTTGTAACTCCGATTATGTAAGAACACATAATTATTTCATTTTTAATATTCGCAAAAAAGCAGGCTTAACTACTTTGAACTTATTTCAAACGGTTGTGAAACGATTACTTGTTTACGGTTAAATTATAATAATTTTAATTTTTAGTTTACTGGCCATTTTGAAAGAGAATCTGTAAACGATTCGCAATTGTTTCGTGTGTAATAAACATTACTATTCGCAAGGCTGATAAGAATGCAAAATCAAATGCAAACGTAGTAACGACAAGGACGTTTATTGCCTTTGCATAGAATTGATATTTTCATAACTTTTTCCCTTACATAAAAAAAGATACGAAAATCTAATGAAAAATTTATAATCTTAAGTGTATGTTTAAATTAACAACATATCTAGTCGTTCTTAAAAGTGAGCAGATTTTTTAATAAATACTTAAAAAATTGCTACTTAAATTATTTTGATTACTTTTTAGTAAAAAGTTGTTAGTAACAGGGCTATTTCATTTTCTTTCACATAATTTTGGGAGTTTATCACTCCCAAACTTAGTTCCAACATCAATCCAGGATGAGCAGTTGAAAATTTTGCTCTATACAATACGAGAATTTTATAAGATAAAAAAAAACTTTTATCATTTTAAAGATATTATTTCAACGATACTAAAGAAAAAAAAACCGGTAAGATTATGAGCGTGGATTTTATGTGATATTTAGATATTTTATGTAATTTTACTATATTAAAAGTAGTAATTAGTTACTTTCTTATTCGTTCCTGCAAACATAATATGAATCACATAATTCAACGACCTTACATTTTGTATAAAATATTGACTCAAAAATATTATGGACTTATTTTTGTGAAGCAATCTGTATTAGAGTATTAGCTGATTCTGATATTTTATTCATTCCAAGAAACTGCTTGTACAGAGAAACGTAAATTATAACAAGGTTTTAACCATACCAAAATTGATGAAAATATTGGACCAAAATAAGGAAGTAACTTTGCCATGAGACTGTAACTTTGATGTGGTTATTTTGCATTGTTCAATAACTACACCTGCATAGCAATGTTAGTATGCAACGATACATAAATTAATTTAGTGTACCTATCAAAACCTGATGCTGTATTTGCGTAATTTCTTAATTCCTTCGGTAAATTTTTAACACTGATATTATTTTTCTATGCTAAGACAAATATAGGTCCCTCTAATTAAAGTCTCCATAATTTCCATACAATCGAATATATCGTCGATAACTTCACAACAAGAGAAGGGTCTTCCCCTAAATGGACAAATATCGTTGGTGATGTGTACAGGTCATGTTTAATGTTTTCATTTCATCGCAGTTCTTTTGTGCGTCTTTGTTTGTGCTTATAATTTTTTAGCACTTCTGCGTAGACGATTTGCTTAAGTAGTTACTTGCACTTTGTTAATCAAACAAAAACTTTTTAGAAAAATTTATTTCACTGTTTTATTTTCACTGTTCACATCACATTTGGTCCTTACAATAGTAACTACACTTTTGCTATCACACTGTCCTTTGTATAACTGACGAATGCTAGGGGATGTAACTTTGATAATTTAATAACTAACACTTTTTCCATTGTCGGTTTGCTTAAGTAAATATCTATGTCACCCTCCGATGAAATGAACTCAGTCAGGGTTTGCCGGCAAACTCCGCAGGGTGCCGTGAAGGAGGCCCTTTGGTGGGCCACCACTGCCACCCTCTTCACTTTTAAATAACCGTCACACACCGCTTTGCAAATCGCCGCTCGTTCCGCGCATATCGCCGGCGTAAACGCTGCGTTCTCTATGTTGCATCCCGTGTAAACTTTAGAATCCTCTTCCGTCTGAAGTGCAGCGCCTACTGCAAAGTTTGAGTACGGACAGTATGCCTTCTTTCGAATCTTTACTGCATCCCGAATTAAATTTTTGACTGGTTCACCTGTGTAAACAAAAGTATGTTGGTTAATCTTAAAATTCAATTTACAACAATCTTAAGTACGTCCAATACGGCGGTAAATTAAACGTAATGGCTTGACGTAACTATCGTCTCTTTTCTTTCATTAAAGTAATTACGTGGTAATTGAGTAATTGAACGAATGTTTTCAAGGTAACATGTCGAATGTCTGTAACGATCACTGTCTAGGCTTTTTATTTTTACGACGGCGATTGATTTATCTATTCCTTCCATTATTCTGGGTTGGTATAATATATTACTATTATTAGTAGTACTGTTTGACTAATGCTAAGAAAATGATTAATGCACGCAATTATTTATTTTCAAATACTCTTCAAATGTAGGTCATGTCATAGCGTAGCACAGGTGCAAAAATAAACTACCTACTCTACAATATTTTATAACAGAGTAAGTGCTAGGCTTAATAATTTATTTTAATATCAAATTAAAGCGCAGACCTGATATTAGACAAATATTATTTGTTGTGAAATTAATAATAGTCGACTACTTACTCAGTGAATTAAAGTCGACAATTTCCGAGTCATCCATTTGTGCGCGGCGGTAATTTCGTGGTTTTTCGTCTGAGCAGCGGCGTCCAACGCGCCTTGCGGTCACCGGCCAACTGATTAAGGCTAACGATCGTTAATCAGATACTGTTGTGCCCATATCTGAATGTCTCTTGTGGCCAATATCATTCGAAAATTGCTGATACGTTTTCTCGCAACTACTCTATCTTTCTGCTCTCTCAATGTATAGTAATGTTGATTTATACTGTACTAAAGATCCTCCCGCGTGGACTTTGCGCGTGTAGCCTACACGGTTTTCCTATACAAATCAGATGTTTTACCCGGGTAAGAAGTGGCCTATGTCACTCTCCAACCTCCTAACTATCTCCATACAGAATTAGGTCAATTCGTAGCACCGTTGTGACGTGAAAGAAGGACAAAAAAACACACTTTCAAATTTACATACTGTGTAGTTTCAGAAATAAAATTCTCAACGTAAAAATATAACATCGATTCGTGATAGTTTGTTATCAGCTTTAGCCTACATCAAAACAATTGATATCAGTATCTAAATGATGTAATTGTTTTTTAATAGAGGAACGGATTAGAATGAATCTCATTCATTTATCACCATTTCTCAGTTCTCCATGTATGAAACATGTCCTTCCTTAACGCTTTACGCTCCCATGGAGTCCATAGGACTAATTCCGGAAGCAAATAGAAGCGATGGTCTAGTTCTAGAATATAACCCATTTTACGTCTCTATCAGCAAATTAAAGGTAGGTACCTACTATAAAATGTTTTTGCAATAGAATAGAGCTCTGAAGATCAATGTGGACTAATTGTAACGACTGCTTTTCAGCAAGGCTCAGTTTTGTCTGAGGTCATATGTTCGATCAGCTATTCCGGATGCAGCTAATTTCATATTTATATTGAGTCCTATGGCCGTTACGCGACAATGTCGGCATCTGTTCACTGATTACGCCTTTCTATTCTTCAAGGGCATTCATCAAGGGTCATTCATAATCGTCACTCGTAAGTTGTGAAGTTTCACATGCCATTGGCAATATAACAACGTCATCTGAAATAGCTCTCAATAAAAATAAAAAAAAATATAACCAATGGTTTTGATTGAGGTTTGAACCCGTGTCTCTAGTTCCGCAGTCAGCCCACGTAACCATTCGGCCAAGGAAGCTATAATTCAATGAACGAAATTTATATAGAGCTCTTTCAAATCGACATTCTCATTTCACTTCTTTGAACGTCGGATTGACGGATGGCGTTTGACGGCGTTCTACGCCACAATATTAATATACATATATTATATACTAGTGGCCGCCCGCGACTTCGTCCGCGTGGACTTTGGTATTAGTCATAGCATGATGTTATATAGCCTAAAGCCCTCGGGTAACTCCCCTGGGGTTGCCCGTGTCCATAGGCGACGGTGATCGCTTAACACCACGCGGCCCGTCGTCTGCGTTTAAAAAAACGCTTCCCAAAACAAAACAAAACACAAAAAGATTTTTTCAATTGGAACCAGTAGTTCCTGAGATTAGTGCGTTCAAACAAACATACAGACGAAGTAACGAACAAACTCTTCAGCTAAAATAAAGCAGCTAGATAAAATATTGATTAACGGGCTAATATAAAAAACTTGAATAAGCCAAATACAATACTATAGGTACTTTAGTAATCTATGAAATGAATGGCTAAAAGGATTTTTATACAATGCCATATAACAAATAAAAAAAATAAGAAACATAAAAGACAGATGTGACAATTTTAATAGCTGCGTCAAAATGTAAATAAACAAACGAGTTTTGGCGGGAAGTCGAAAAAGACATATTGTGCTCTTGTTTTATTTTCATTTTCTTGGTGTATTTTTGAGTTATATCGGATAAAGTTGATGGTATTTTGTTTGGTATAGGTTAATTACAGTGCACGAGTGTTTGTGAAATAGAATAACAGTGCTAAAATATGTTTTTTCTGCTTGCCTCCAAAATTCCATTGAACACGTTCTAGTAAAGTAGCCATCGCTTTACTTGAATGTTGGACTGACTAGACTGACTGATTACTGACGACTTACTTACTGACTTTGTTAATTTTGTTATTACTTCGTCCAGTTTCATTGAAACTGGCAAAAAATTGATGCAAAATTTATACTTGACGCTGGCAGTATGCACAGAGTTTGCGATGCCATAATTGAAAAAAAAAAACAAACACAGAAAGTAAATAATTTTGTAAAGAAATAGTTAAGGAAAAGCAATGTATAAGAATAAAACAAAATGATATAAGTTATAAAATATGATAATGGACGTGAATGAAGTAAGTAATAATATGTAGTGTATTTATAACACTACACGGCGCATTTCATTCATTTCATCCTGTGGGAATGAGATATTTTTCCGCGGTAAAAAGTAGCCTATGTTATTTCTCAACGTCCTTTCTATATTTATGCCAAATTTCATCAAAATCGGTTCAGTGGTTTAAGCGTGAAAGAGTAGCAGACAGACAGAGTTACTTTCAAATTTAAAATATTAAGTATGGATTAATACTCTCCAATAGATGACAGGAAGTATCGTATTTGTTTATATTTAAATTGATTATATTATCGCTAAAAATATTTTAACACTTTAAAATTTCTAAAAATAAAACCTTGCTGGATCGATTTATCACCCCCGAAACCAGGGTACTAAATTTCATCAAAATCGTTGATCAATTTGGAAAAGTATCGATTATCTATTTAATTTTTACGAGTAGACCTTCAGATTGTAAACGAAGTAGATATTTATAAATGTCCCGTGGTGTGAAATATAGTTACCAAGATTCAAATTTAGAAGCTATTATTACGTGGGTTAATTAGTAGCTAGCAAGGCCGCATCTTACACGTTATTTACCAATCGTTATGTAATTTTAAAGTTTTTCTAGCATTTACAAAATGTAATTGAAAACCCATTTATTTATTCATTACTTTTTTTGGCTCGGGTTACATTGACCTTCCATGGGAGGAAGTTAATGTAAAATATAGTTAGTAATTGATAGGTTCGTGAATTATTTTACTTTTAATAATTTCCGTTTTATTAAGAATTTAATTTTCTATAGCAATCGGTTACATAGCATTCATATAACAATTTATTAAATTACTAGCCTTCCGCCAGCGGCTTCGCCCGCGTGTACCCGTTTAATGGGTCCCCGTAGGATAAAAAATAGCCTATGTGCTATTCCAGGCTTCATTTTTATATTAAAATCATAGGCGTTTAGCCATTTGCTTCAACCGCGTTGAACCTATTACCTGTTTTCACGTAGGAATGAAGTATTTTCCCGCGGTTTTTGAAATCGGAACAGTAGTTTTTGAGTTTATTCAATACAAACATACAAAAAATACATATTTTTCCTCTTTATAATGTTAGTATAGAAGTATAGATAATACGCACACTATGAAGAGGGCAAAATAATAGAGTACGTAATGTCTAAATTAACAAGATAGAATTAGAATAGACTCATTACGACTTTTCTTTCTCTATGTTACGACTCGACAGCCGCAAGAACTGTTAATTTTTAAACCTACGAAAAATACGCTTGTTTGAAAGCGCTCTTCGGCTTTACAAGCGCGCGCATACCTTGTTATGCGTCTACAGTATGCAAGCGATCAACATAGCTAATCGAAACGATCGCGGTCGAGAGAGAAATGGGCAAGGCAAGTTTCAAGCCCGTTTTCATGCTGTCGACAGCCGCTGGCAGAAGGCTAGTAATACATAATTATATGGTATAATACACTACCAAAAAAATTAAATATTGAAGCAGCGTGGTAGAGTAAGCTCCTCCGGGCCCGTCCTCCATCTAGGTGAAGCTCCAACTAGGTACAATTAATTAGTCATATGCAAAAATAAAATTTTATGGACCATTATGGAAAATATTTTTATGAATCTCTCATCTCGTTAAAAATATAAAAGACACTGGTTTTTAATAGAAGTTATAATCGTATTGGCTAACCCTTTTTGAATCCAACTGCTGGGTATTTTATCTTGTCGTATCTAGAGATGTTTTTCAAAGGGGGCCTGGCCTTCTGTAGTCTTTTTGAAGAGATGATCTCCATATCTAAGTTAATCTATAACGTACTCTCTGGAGTGGGCAACAGGCTATTTTTGGCGGGCATGGAACTCCTATCTTACGCCCATGGCTAGACATGGGTCTCTCCCCATTACTTTTGAGGCCTGGAGCTAATGCGAGTTAGTGGAGACGTGAAAAACTAAACTTTGTTTTTGTTATTTGATAACAATTATGGGATAAAAGGAATCAGTGCGTTTTTGAGTTGCGAGCATAATATTAGCATGTATCAAATCAAATCCAACGCTCGTTCGTAAACGTCAGTGGGAAAGCGGCCTAAATTCACATGTATCTCTTACAGTCATTACGGGTAACTTTGAATTGACGTTTAACTTTGAACAAAGTTGGAAAAAAGATTTTACAATTTATTACATCGAAACTTTTTGATATTTCAATATAACTGTGTTAAATGGATTGCTAAAATGTTTTTGTACCAAATGAAAATTAAAGAAATAAACTGTCAATGCCATAATTCTGAAAATTCCCGCCTTTTCCGTGGTGAAGTTGCTGGAAGTTTTTGAGCTCTGATTTGGAATCGTAAACTAGTCCACTTTGATTCATATGGCAAAACTAAGCTATTTGTTACTTTTTTACGTTAGTGTAGATGTCATTTTTATAGATAAGGTTTTTAAATTTAATAATACCTTATTTTTGTTTTACCTAAACCTTAAAATATTAAGGTTTTTTAAATTCTAAAAAAAATTATTCAAAGTTACCCAAAGCTCATGATAACTTTGAATTCGAGTTTTAGGGGAAATTATGGGTAGTTCTGTTGTTTCTTCCGCAAATTTATTTTGTTAGACAGAAAAACCAACTCAAAAGGACATTATTCATTCAATAAAATAAAGGTGTCATAAATAGAAATCAGTTTTAATAATACAAATAATGTCTGTACGTATATAAAAGTTGATATACGTGAATATAAATTAGTAATAGAATATATTCAATACTGGAAATGAAATTCTGTTTAATACTCAATAATCCGGAATTACATAGGTAGGTGAATACTAGGAACAAACGAAACAAAATTTCCCCAATCAGTGCCAAATAAAATTTATTGACTATAAAAATATGTACATTGCACAAAGTAGGTATATATGTATCTATCTAGTTAATTTTAAATGTTTCCATAGTATATTTCCAATTTACCAAATAAATCTACAATTAAATGCTCGCAAAATCATATCGTCTTATTGGGAAACAATAATTGATAACATCTATTCTTATACTTATAATAAGCATATTCAGAATCATGTAAAAACTATATAAGTCTTACAAGATCTTCATATCACTATATGCCACACATTACCTTAAATTAAAAAACTTATATTAATAAGGTAACATCTATTTACATGCAGTAACATCATACAGAAGCATAGTCGTAGTAATTTGAAGCATGGCATATTCATAGAGAAATAAATCCTGATGTGGTTCGCAATGTAGAGGGTACCTAACTCTTCCAAACGTTCTCGATGATTCTTTATTTACAGACCCTACAGTACTTTTTCTCAAAATAATCAAACATCATTTGCACAGTTTATTATGTAAACAGAGAATTTGTTACATCCCAACTACAAATAGGTACATATATGTATAGTAGCGAACCCAGCAAACGTTGTCATGCCTCAGTATCAGAGTATCAGAAATAATCAAGTTGAAAGTACTTATAAGTAAACATAAAAATTAGCAATAAACATTATCAAAAATTATAAAAAAATCAAGAATCGCAGTGCAGATTCATAACCAGATCCAGCTTTATTTATGTAAACACATAAATAATCTGCAAGGGTTTCCTTCATTTAGGAAATTCGTAAAGTCAAAACAAATCTATTCTAAGAAGTAATTAATAATGTGTCTATCATCCTTAGGAGTATTTATATTACTGTTATGACACTTATGACACCTCAACTTTGACATTGACAAAACGGTGAAAAGACCAAGATGCGATTCAAAAATTACATTTCAAGTGACCTTTTACCGCAGACAATTTTGACATCAATATTTATACGATATAACGTCACTCAATTGTTTTGCCTTCCCGGAAACTCTCCACTAACACTTGAACTTTATGATATGGTATTATTAGTTCAAAATTGACTTTCAAGTATTATTTCGAATCGTTTGTATGGGAGTATAGAAGAGTGTTATTTTTAGACTTCATCAGGCAATTTTTAAAAAAAAATTCTGCTTAAGAACCATCCACGCACTACAAGGAATATTCCAAAAAAAGAATTAGCGAAATCGGTTCAGCTCTTGAGATTTGCGCTTAGCAACACATTCAGCGATTGATTTTTATATTATACGTGTAGATTCAATTTCACGAAGTCTGTAAACTTTTAAGGCGTTAGCAAAGACATCTGAAAGGACTTCATTAACTATAAATTTATTACATACCTCACAGCACATTAACTCTGGAAGAGTTTTTCTACGTTTAGTTGTCATGCTGATGTTACTAAACACTGAGCACTCCCGAAGCAACACACACGTAAACAATGTACATTTGTACTTGTACGCCTCACAACATTCATAGCCGAATGACACAGAACATCTAGACTTCGATTAGACGTACCGATGTTTCAAAAATCGTTCGATAAGTTATAAAGAGAAGGAGAACTGCACTACCACGCCCTGACTTCGTTTGTGTGACAACTATTTAGTTTCCTAATCAGGACCCTAATGGCTAATATCTGTGACAAATGTCTATACCTAGGAAATAGTTTTACATAAAAAAAAAATTAGCGTTTTGAAAGATAACCATTACCTTTCAAACCGCTTTTCTTAAAGAAGAAGTCTCTATAACAAAATCTCTACTGAAAATAATGCATTTTGTAAGTATACTCAGTACACACAGATCACAATTGATGGAAGATCTTTGAACCGATTTTCAACTTTTATATTTAGTCAAATATATAACTACATTAATTCCTACCAGAATCAACGAACATCACACTGACAGAGATTTTCATTGCTGGTCGCCAGCTGGATTAGTAGGTCAATATGCTTAGGAACCGAAAAGCTAGTATCCTCGATATGGGTGAAGTCCCAACCGGTGAGTATATCCCAGACCCTGTTGACTATGGCCAGGGCTCGCTTGTTAAGTTTGGTCTCGGCGGGCTGGTTGAATAATGTCTGCAGCCAACATAACACTGGCAGAGATTTTCATTGCTGGTCACCTGTTGAGTTAGCAAGTCAACCTGCTTAGGAACTGAAAGTATACTCAATACTCTCTCTCTGAGTCTCTTCCAGTGAGCTTATCCCAGACTCTGTTGACTTTGGCCAGTGCCCGCTTGTTAAGTTTAGTCAAAACTTCACATTATATTTAGCTTTCTTACTTCAATTACTCCTACCAGAAGGGACACCAGCCAACGTAGCACTGACAGAGATTTTCGTTGCTAGTCGCCTGTTGAATTAGCAAGTCAACCTGCTTAGGAACGGAAACGCTAGTATCCTCGATATGGGTGAAGTCTCTTCCAGTGAGCTTATCCCGGACCCTGTTGACGATGGCCAAGGCCCGCTTGTTGAGGTTGGTCTCGGCGGGCGCGGGCGGGTCGAGCGGCTCGGCGGCGGGCGCGGCGGGCGCGGCGCGGCTGCGGCTGGGCGGCGGCGACGCGGCGTCCGCCGAGCCCTCCGCCTCGGTGCGCGAGCGCCGGCCCGCGTCGATGAGCCGCCAGTTCAGCAGCGGGTCGTACACGAACGCTTCCAGGACCGCCATCACGCTGTCCTTGTGCCGATGCAGCACCTCCATCACTGACTCGCAGGTGCGGCGGTAAGTTCCTTCTATGCCCGTTACCTAGGAAGGAGAAGGTTCAAGTTATTTAAATACTATCAGAGAACGGAGTCAAACAGTAATTTCTACACCTAATTACGAGTGCAGATTTCAGAATGTGTAAGTTATTTTCAAAATTGCTTTACATAACTTTTAAGTTACGTCTAATTTCCTTATAAACCTACACGAAATTCCCGAGTAAACCTAGCATGCTCTGACTAAGTCTTCTGTCAACTCTTATGTGCGTATATGATTAGACTACACTGAATACCTGAGAGGAACACCAAATTAATAGTACTGGACTAAATAAACAAAAAAGACGATAAATCCACCTCGATTTCAAAAGGAAACCTGTACGTAGGACATTAAGAGGGTTGAAAAATAATAAATAATGTAGTTTAAAAAACTAAAAACACGCTTTTGTGAAAATACGAACTAAAAAGCGTGTTTTTAGTTTTTTAAACTACATTATTTATTTTTAATTTTTTAGTTGGATTTTTATTCTCAAATTATTGCATTATCATCGGCCCTTGACCCCTATGCAAATTTTCAAGTTAACCAGACGCTTAGACGTGTTAAAGTACCTTAGGCCACGAACTTATCAGCCGCCCCTCGTATATTTTATTTTATCCTGATGATCCTAGTTACGACTTTAACATAAAGTTATGAGATTATTGTATTGTCATCGGTCTTAAATAAATCTACAAAGTTTGAACGAAATCTGGCCGTTTAAAGTGGGTCAAAATCGCGCCCAAAGAAGTCGGTTACAAACATACAGGTGAAGCTAATATAAAGCGTGTAAAAATAAATACAATCTACTACAACTATAACGTTGTAACATCGAGTACTTTAAATTATTGCATAGATTTAATTCAATCTAACTTACCTCCATTGCATTGATCAACATTCTAGTTAGTCTAAACGGTATCTTTTCGGGGAATTTATCTCTCGTAACCGCTACTTCGAAGCAATCACCGAAGTCGATATGTAGGAATTTCCCAGTAACTCGGTCCAACATGATGTTGGATGGGTGGCGGTCTCCTAGACCCAGAATGTACCCGACCATACTCATGACTGCTAGAGACCGTGTATAGTTCGTTCTACGTTCGAACCACACTTCGGAAGACGGACTCTTAAGCCAAAGTAGTTTTGCGAGGTCGTCGCCGGCAGTATGTTCTAAAGCGTGTTCGAAAACTTCCACCTGCAAAAAAACTAATGTTAATCTTCTGAACATTCATGGTGCTACACAAAAATATAAATTTCTAAAAGATATGAGTTTTTAATGATGTGGAAAATGTTGATATTTAAGAAAAGCAGATAAAATAAAAATAAAACTTTTTTTTCTTGTACGTTGTTCTGCAATAAATAATTTGAATCGAAAATAGTACATTACGATACGCGTGACCTAAGTAGCCTATTATTGCACGGCGTGAAGTTAGCGCCCGAGCGCAGCGAGGGTGCTAAACGCCGTGCATTAGACAACTTCGGTCACAAGTATCGTATCGTATACTATTTTATAGCAAGTGTGACATAAACCCGGAAAAGGAGTGGACTTATTTTCTTTTTGCCATTTTCAATGCTTTATACGCTGCTTATAATCGTTTCGATTTTGCGAGCAACAAATTCAATGCCACCGTTTTTGCCACTTCGTTTATTGCGTCCGGAACAATTTCACTGTTCTCATAATTCACTAACTTCATAATCCGAACTGGCCATTTTCGCGAAAGAAATTATAGCTGACCGTTTCTCTTTGTTTTGGCTGTAACTGAAATTGCTAACCTATCCCTAATTTGTCATTTGTTTGCTACGAATTTTCAAGCCTCACATGATAGGCCAAGCGCCGGGTATTTTTTTTGCAATGTTGTACAGAACGGATTTTTGTTTGTTGATCATTTTTATAGAATTTAATGTTTGCCGTCTTCTTTATTTGAAACTTTTTTTGTATAACGCATAGATTTTGAATTATAGTGCTCCAAACTTTTTACAATGTAGTTATTGCTCAATATACAGGGTGTCCCGTAAATAGTGGATCAACGGGTTATGGGGGGTAGTGAGACTTATTATCTGATAAAAATAATAAAATTTATAGTCCTAGGACTTGTTGTTATTAAGTTATGCTTTGTTTACAAAATTTGGTGAAATTATCATCCACGTAAGCTAAATATTAAATTTTACCATATCTGCTTTGTTATTTTGTTGTTATTTTTGTTCAAGGTAATTAATAATACATAAGTCTTCCTAATTAAAATGATATTCAACCATAATTAACAACACAAAAAAAATACAACCCATAATAGTTGCAAATTTTACGTTCAAAAGTTTTCTAACTGAAGTTTGAACAACGCTGGTGTAAAAAAAATGTATGGTTACCTTGTGAAACTTTATTTTAAAAACATCTGCATTTCATAACAATTACAAAAAGGTATAATTCTTAGGTATAAAGTAGCATATTTCTTCATTTATTCAATATCATAGGATATTTTTGGGAGAAAATAAAAAGACGTGACATGATACGGGCGTAAATTATTCCGCTTCAATATGCGATGTACTGTACTTCTTGGGATACCAGTGCGACTAGAAATACGGCGAGTACTAGTTGAAGGATCTTCTTCTACTTCTGCCAATATCTGACGTTCATCGACTGCTCTAGGCCTTCCTTCATGGTTTCCAGTTCCAACTACACACGTGTTTAGCTCGGACCCGTCATTACGATATTACTATTTGTTAAAGTGCGCTTGAATTGGACCTTGATTTTGCTTGTGATTTGGATATTTTTCGACTTGGTTTTTTTGAAGAAAAATGCCTAATACATACACTCCACGTGAATATGCAGATGGGATGGGAATGCTCGGCAAGCAGCACGTACGTATCGTGAGCGCTATCCCAACCGGGATCGCTATCCCGATCACCGAATTTTTCTGAGACTGAATAACGCTTACCTTGAAGGTCGAATTCCTGGAACTGGAAACCATGAAGGAAGGCCTAGAGCAGTTGATGAACGTGAGATATTGGCAGAAGTAGAAGAAGATCCTTCAACTAGTACTCGCCGTATTTCCAGACGCACTGGTATCCCAAGAAGTACAGTACATCGCATATTGAAGCGGAATAATTTACGCCCGTATCATGTCACGTCTTTTTATTTTCTCCCAAAAATATCCTATGATATTGAATAAATGAAGAAATATGCTACTTTATGCCTAAGAATTATACCTTTTTGTAATTGTTATGAAATGCAGATGTTTTTAAAATAAAGTTTTACAAGGTTACCATACATTTTTTTTACACCAGCGTTGTTCAAACTTCAGTTAGAAAACTTTTGAACGTAAAATTTGCAAATATTATGGGTTGTATTTTTTTTTGTGTTGTTAATTATGGTTGAATATCATTTTAATTAGGAAGACTTATGTATTATTAATTACCTTGAACAAAAATAACAACAAAATAACAAAGCAGATATGGTAAAATTTAATATTTAGCTTACGTGGATGATAATTTCACCAAATTTTGTAAACAAAGCATAACTTAATAACAACAAGTCCTAGGACTATACATTTTAGTATTTTTATCAGATAATAAGTCTCACTACCCCCCATAACCCGTTGATCCACTATTTACGGGACACCCTGTATAGTTAACCGTTGATGTCACATTAAAAATGGTGGTAACCAAATTTGTAGAGCGTGTAAATATAATAATAATATATACAAGTCTGTATACCAAGAGAAATGTTATCGCCCCTTGAATTGTCATGCTTTTGAAATTTGAAAAAAAATCACAATTTTCAAAAATTAAACGTTACATGAGCACGATATCTCCACATTGGCAATACGAGCGATTTGTAACTCCTATATAAATATAATGAAATATGAACCGATCGATATTTTCCAAACACAAACACACACACACACACAGCGAGTTCCACAGCATATCTTATTATATTTTAATATAAATATCATACATATGTGTGTGGTTGTAAATATGTATATTATACATTAGGAAATAAACAAAAGAAAATAAGTAAACGCAGACACACACACGCACGCACTTGCACATCCGGATATATTATATATGAATAAAAACTTTTTTACCTAAACTATCAGTACTTCAGAGTGCAGGGTGTTTGCAAAATACATTTTATTGTATATACATGTTTTTTATATTTTTGCGTATTATTCCCTTATGGTTTTCGAGTTTCGAAGCAGGTGCTCATGCTGTTTTTCTCCTCTTTGAATACTCGCTGATAATAGAGTCTGCACCCTTTTTTCTTTCACTGTCACTATTGTTCCGTCAATGTCAAATTTCCAATGAAATTTATAGGAAATATCGTGTTGTACTAATTTGGTTACCACCATTTTTAATGTGACATAAACGGTTAACTATATATTCAGCAATAACCATATTGTAAAAAGTTTGGAGCAATACAAATGAAAAACTTTGCATTTTACGGAAAAAAAATATTAATAAAAGTGATAGAAAATATTATTATCTAAGTATAAAAATTATCTCTACTACTTGTATGGTGCGCGGTTCGCGACATATTCGATAAAACATGTTTTTCAAGATGGCGGCTGACGCGCGTGCCCCCCTACTCGCCCATCTGGATTTACATTCAGGGAACATC
This sequence comes from Pyrgus malvae, assembly GCA_911387765.1. Taxonomy (NCBI): domain Eukaryota; kingdom Metazoa; phylum Arthropoda; class Insecta; order Lepidoptera; family Hesperiidae; genus Pyrgus; species Pyrgus malvae. Next base: position 17,433,921 of record OU426962.1, read on the forward strand.
CCTGAACATATTAAAAAAAAATCCGTTCTGTAGAACATTGCATTATGAATGAACCTACTTTTTTGCTCTGGCGCTTGGACTATGACATTTAACGCTAACTTCACGCCGTGCAATAATAGGCTACTTAATGCGGTAGTTAACTGCCAAATCAATTGACATACTTTTGAGCTGTCAAAATGCGACATCCTCATACATTTTGTACGAGAAAAATATTTATGACGTCACAACGTGGTATAGTCAGTTGACTTAATTATTATTGATTTAAAATGAAATAAAAATCATTTACAAAAAATAAAAATAATTAACAATTATCCTAGTTTCCAAGCGTATATTAGTGCAACCTTTTCGAGGTACACATTTTGAATTTTCCTGTTCATAGTGTCAACTACCCTATATAGACCGGTGTCGATAATTTTTGAGACCAAAAAAAATTATAGTAGAATGAAACCTATTGGAAAAGGTTGAGAATATAACAAAAATAAAAGGAAAAATAAATTAGAGGCGATCTGAGGTCGGGAAGGGGGAGGGGGGGATTTGGCTTTAAAGGGTAAAAAACGGTTTATCTCGATTTCCGGCAAAACTACAGGTCCTATATCTACCATCAGAAACAAGCGATTTCAACGTACAAAAAGCATACCGACTTTTTAAAAAAAGCAGTTATTTTGACGTGAGAATTTTCGATTGAAAACTAGGCTGCTTTTTCGATATTAAGTCAAAATGAGGTGAAAAAAATTAATATTTTAAACCGAAAAAAATACTGTATATCTGGGACATAAAAAGGTAAGTTTCACCAAATTTTGTGAAATTTTTTTTTGTATAAGATAAAAATAAAAAACCAAAAACATGTTTATTTGAATATTTCACTTATATTTTGAGGTTATGTGAAAAAAGTGTAAATATAAAAGTTGTAGATCTTTTTATTAACTACATCTTTGCCATTTAACTTTTTTTCATAGGACCTGTAGTTTTGTCGGAAATCGAGATAAACAGTTTTTTACCCTTTAAAGCCCCCCCCCCCCCTCCTCCTTCCCGACCTCAGATCGCCTCTAATTTATTTTTCCTTTTATTTTTGTTATATTCACAACCTTTTCCAATACGTTTCATTCTACTATAATTTTTTTCACTTTTTACCATTTTCAACATTATCGACACTGGTCTAATATGAATGAAGTTGGTCAATTCATTTACGCACCGTGCAGAAATAGGCAACTTAGGTCACGGAAAAGCGTGCGTAAAATACGGGTTTAGGTCACACTGTGCTATAAAAAATATATAATGTGTCTTGAATAATAAAAAATATGGGTTAACCACCTTTTGTATAAGCATGAGTTTCTCCAAATCCGACGCCATTCGCTGCATTATTCTGTGTTCTATATTGAGAAGAATCTTCCGTTTTTCTCTATAATCTCTGAAAAGGTAAAAAAGAAGACTTTTTCATCATCCACCCTAAAACAAAAAAAAATAGCCGATTTGTATAAATCATCATGTATGGAAGTCATAAAAAATAGTACTAAAATCTTGCAAGTTTTAGAGTTTGCATATAAAAATTTCATTCACAACTGTGGTAATTCCTTAAGATATATTTCCATAACTGATGGTCGAAATTTTTTTTTAATACCGTTCAACAGTTCATTATACATTTCAAACGCTAAGAAATCTAGCTGGTGTGACGTTATTAAAACAAATGTAATAGAAAATGGTTGCAAGTTTTGGTTTCTCAGCTCTCTGAATATTTCTTGTGTATCAAATTTTTGAACGACACGGCAAGACAGACCAACGTTTGACAAATAAAAACATTTATATTTTTATATGTGATCAAAAACACTAAAGACTATTGATGCAAATAACCCCCAAAAAATCTTTCTATCCCTTTTTTTAGAGTAGAAGATGAGTTTCAATAAAATACGAAATGAGTCTTCCATCAATTGTGTTAGTAAAGAATGTTTATGCAAAATTTGAAGTACATTGAACAAGTAATCACGCTGTCCCATACAAACTTTGCCACCGTTTTGACGTGACAACGTCTTATAATTCGATGGAGCCGGCTGCACGCACGAAAAAACATGACTCATGCGGCGTTACCTCGCTCTGAGGCGTTCCATTTAAGGCTTGAAGTGCAAGCGAGAAAGAAGCACAATCGGCCTCCGCGTTCGGCAGCGTTCGACATCTGTCTATTTCCTACTTGAGTGAGCGATGCGTCCGCGTGGACAACTGCTATACAATAATACATTTACATGTTTTCGTCAAGTATGAAGTGCAGTGAAAAGTGAATGTGGTGTCAATTGTTTATAGCAACAAGTATTTTCTTATGATGTTATCACGTTCAACTATCGTCAGTAAACCGACTTTACAGACAACCGATTTTTAAATACCCTTGGAATTTCGGAAAATCCTCTCTAATCGGATGCCTACGTCACTAAAAACACACCCTCTAAGTTTTAGGTCTCTACGATCTGTGGTTTGAATTTACGAACTTAAACTATACTTACAAGTTTGCGATTCTTGTGTTCTTCATTCATGCTTTCAGACGTGCCGTATTCTGTTTTTTGTAAGTTTGTTTTTTATCACCCATTTCTTTAGGCGGTTTAGTTACCTAAGTCTATTTCTATTATAATAATGTTAGTATAACACGTCTCCGCACCAATGACTAGACGTCCCTGTTCTTGATAATTTCACTAAATATTAATGTCAATTACCCTTCTTTACGTCGCGCAGTCAGGCAATCGTCACGGGAAAAAGTGATACAGGTCTGTCCTCGACGGCGCCAAGCGCTGAAGTGAAAAAAGAGCAGCGGGCCGTTTTTATGGTTTTTGTACTACTCGGTAAAGTTAACATGACAACTGAGAGGCTATTCTGTATGCATCCGTCCGTAAGTTCTAACATTTTCGGAATAATTTTTGGAATATTTAGATGAGCGGTGTCATTTTTCATGTTATTTATTTATTTCATCACCTTACGACTTTGAGTACCTATATCTCAAAAACAAATCGTCGCTCAGCAAAACCCCAAAAACGCATAAATATTATAGCGCGTTACAATAACATTAAGCCACTGAATGAAGAATATTGCTAGAATTTCGTCAGTCTTAGTCAAAAATGAGGCCCGAAAATTCACGAGGTTTCGGATACGTTCGTACCGAGCAGCCTCCCAGGTGTCATGTTAGCATGACCGGTAGTATACTATAAAGGCTAAAGCTTTAAAGTGTTCGCGTAAACTATTTCCACCGGTTACGTTATGAATAAGTCATATATTTTCGAAACTGTTATCCTATAATGGTTTTTTTATAAATAAACCGTACAAAAGGCAGACGGGCCGCCTGGTGTTGTGCAACCACCGTCGCTTATGGACACGGGCAACCTCAGGGGAGCCAACCGATCATTGCCGGCTTTGGTGGAGAGCTTTTTTTTACAGCTTTATTGAAGAACCCCATGTCATAGTCCACTGGAAATGCCTCAGCTGAAAGGTTGTCCCAAATTTACACGTCCGTAAATATATATAAACAACTTTGTAAATACCCATATTTGTGCAAACAAATGTCTTTGTTTTTGTCTTTGGTAAAAATGAGCGTGCACAGCGGACTGTGGAGGACCGCCACGAGTCCAGATGGTGTCGATGGAACTTTAACCTTCGTCTGGTGGTATGATCATGAAATGGTGCCGTAGGCATCATTTTGAAAAGTTCCTCGGAGCACTCACCATAGTAAAGTCGGTAGAACACGCAGAGCGAGAATATGTCTCTTAGCAAGCTAGGCGGTTCTAGCCTGTCAGTAAATTTTGGGTTGTTGACGATTTGGACTGTGCGCTTTTGAATCGAGTCAAATGGGTGTAGCTGGTATTTTGTTGCTCCTGCCCAGAGATGAAGCAGTACTCCATGTGGGGTCTGACCTGGGCCTTATACAGTGTCAGAAGTTGCCCCGCAGTGAAGTACTGCCTCGCCCTGTTGAGGACACCAAGTTTTTTGGATGCCAATTTGGCCTTGTTCTGCAAGTGACTCTGATACTGCACTTTACTCGTAATGTTAACTACCAAGATACCGACATTTTCACCAACGGTGATTGCGGTGCCTTGGAACTTGGGCGCTATAGCAAATGGGTTTTTTAACGCGAAAACTGTGACTTTGTAATATTAAACTCAACAAGGTTAAGTCGACCCCATTCAATTCAATTCAAAGTAAGACATACTGTACATACTTTAATTCTCTACAAAACTATAAAATATTTATATATTGATTTTATTTATTGATGCTGGTATACTCAAAATATTTTCGAAAACGTACGGTTTTGGGAAATAAAAAGTATCAAACAAAAATCTGTTAATGGTGTTTCGTCGCCTATAAAGCTAAGAAAAAGGGTTTAAAGAAGCATATCTTAAAGTTTTATATCCTTCAAACAAGTGGTTGGCTTGGTAGGAGTCTTCAAAAAACACCAAATTTTGGGCCCCTCTCAATCAAAAACTAAAAATCGTACCTTATCAACGAATGCAGCGTATCACAGTGGGGCACCCATCCGATGAGCCCCGAGTTGGTAGAGAGAGGTATGACAGCGTATCTCTGTATGGCCAGGTCGCGGCGGAAGGTGTCGGGGTCGGCCTGCAGCAGCGTGTTGACGAGCCCGAACAGCTGCATCACGCGCTCGTCCTGCCGCAGGTCCTCGTGGCCCTTCAGCAGGAACATGTAGTCTTTGCCGTTGGAGCCCCGGATGCAGAGGCGACGTGGTCGCTGCTTTGAGGTTATCACCTATGACCAATAAGCGTACATATTATTTGCCCTGTGAAAATATACTTCAGGAATACAGTACGGATTTTTAGAAATATAGTAATAAACAAACATAAAAATCACTAATTTTACATTACATTAAGCTCCGTTCTGAATATATGAAATAATATCATGAAAAATAACATCTTTTTCTATTTACTACTTAAGATAATTTAAAAATGCACTATGCTTACTGGCTATTGAAGTAAATGGAAGCATTTTTACTTTCATTTCATAGACTCTCATATTATAAAATGGGTTCGACCGGGTATTATTGCACTTGCTACCCCAGAGAAACCATAAAACTTAAACTCAACTAGAAGTATAAAAAGTTTATTTGATTGGGAAGGATTTGAAACGGACTCCACTGTACTGCTCCAATCTGTGTTGTTGGAGTATAATCACTTTATGAATGTCAATCTTTGCACGCTGATAGGTCTTAGATGCCATTAGTCCCTGCAGCTTCGGGATTAAGAATAGAGCTAGGGTATCCCCTGACTGATCGTAAGAGGCGCCAAAAAGGGGGTTTCCGGGGTTTCGGTCTGTGAGAGTTGGAGTTCGACCCGTCCAGCCAGCAGCCCCGGGAAGGACGGCGGTGTGCGTGACTACATGCCGCCGTGAGCGCCTAAGGGAGCAGGAGAGCACATCTGCTCTCCCGAAGATGGGCCTGTTCTGGGGCGCCGCGCGTGGAGGACATCGGTGCGTTCCACTGGAGATCCTGGAGTCCTCCCCAAGCATAGAGGCAGGCCACCGAGGGGGTCTTAGTGCGATACAAATCCCACATAACACGCTATCCTCTCCCAAGATGCTGGGTACATTTTGAAGGTTTCCCCAAATACCAAAAAAAAGGCCTTAGATGCCATTACGGTTGATAATTTGAGCTGAGAGAAAGGAACTGGAGAAAAAAAGTTCAATGTTCAGATGTGAAGAGCATATAAACTAGTTAAAGTGCTAAATCCTACCTGAAGACTGCTCGAGCACGTAGGAGCCGGGGACGGCCAGCTGCAGGTCGCGGTCTATCGTACTGCATAGAAGCTCTCACCTGGAGACTGCTCTGGATGTGCGCGATCCTGATGAGGTCCTGGTCGGGCACGTAGGAGCCGGGGACGGCCAGTTCCAGGTCGCGGCAGTTGAGCAGACGCGGGCTGACGTACTGCAATTCCAGGGACGTCAGCTGCGGCAGCTGGCGGCTGATGCGTCGGAACACGTGGTAGTACAGGTCCCATGCTTGATTCAGGTCACGGACAAGCCCTGACTCCTACAATGATACAATAGAATATTAAATTTAATCACCTCAATGAAAATGAAAATATTTTATTCCCTGTGCGGCTCTTGGTGAACGTTATTCTATGGTCTGCTCTGGATGGAAGCAATAAATATTTGAGTAAAATTTCAGCTCCGTTTTTAAATATAATACATGACCACCCGCAGAGCCATGCGCACTTCAGTCGACATATATAATATTTATGAATCATAAGTTAAGTATTGGTATTCGAACCCACATTTCTACTAATAAGTTTTTCGTACATTAATCAATGCTAAAATTTCCTCTACTTTGATATTATTTTGTGCATAATATAAGTCACCTTAAACCTGTTACACCATTCTTGAGCCTCATTAAGATCTCTTCCGTAGGCATGGTTGAAGGAAACCTCCTTCAATGTTGTAGGTCCTCTCTCCAACATCGCATGTAAAGGCTCCAACGACTTGAACATAGCTTTCACGTCATGTTCACTGAAGTATAGCCTGGATGCCTCCTCCAAGGCTTCATGCCACTGTTCGTGCCACAGAATAGCCACTCTGATAAGTTCCTCGGATATCATAGCAGCTTGGTTGACTAGTTTACTGGAATGTGTACACATTGATTTCAGTATTTGGTTAGCAGCATTCTTGCGGTCCACAAATGAGGACTTTGAGGCCACTGTCAGAGGATATACCAGAGCTTGTGGATGTGACTTTCCGATGTCAATCAGTAGCGAATGAATCAGCTTGCCCACTAAAGCTCTAGGCGTGTCAATACGCGCTATCAGTTGCGGAATAACTTGAAGCCAAACGTTGATTTCGATCGTTCGTATTCCTTCTACGAGCGCTTCATGTACCGCTGGATGATGGCCGTAGTCGAACCACAGGGTTAACAGTCTCAAGGTATCTTGTAAAGAACTTCCATGAGACAAATTGATAGATTTGAAGAATCCTTCCACTGCAGGCACAGTATGCTGTTGGATATATTCTGGTACTGTTTTTGCATCTCCAGTACTGGCCGACACGGATCCATCCGCTTCCTGATGCTTGTAGAAAAGAACTGTTTCAAAGTTCATGTACGCCCACGCGTGCCAAGCTTTGTACCAGTCCGACGAGAGGTTTGTCGCCGCTAGGTAGTTGTGTAAGATCTCAGGAATAGATAGCTTATTGATGCCTAATAAAGCTTCGCACCACGCCCCTAATTTGAGGTGACAGCGAGCTAACAGTCGGCAGTGTTCCGCGTCACCTGTTTCTACTTCGTTCACGTATCGTTGCAGTTGGTCATACGCCAACTGTCTGTCGCCTGCCACCCACAAGTGTTTGGCGTAAGCGAGAGTAAGTCGGGGTTCGTGAGCCGGAAGGGGTAAGTCCTTATTTTTGCTAGGATCTGTCCCAAGCAACATGACCAGAGTTCTGTGAGCTTGACGCGGCGCTCCGCTCTTTCTACAGAGGGACGCAAATTTGAGCCAAGTGGCCATGTCTTCTTGCGGTGTTAGCACCAAGCTGCGTACTTGGAGAATCCTTCGCCAGTCTTCGACTAATCTCTGTCCTCCCTGCAGTCGCGTCCACCATGCCTGACGTATCGACTCCCTTCTCTCGTTAACGAGCTTGTATGTTATAACTTCCTCTAACTCGGCTAACAGCTGAGCATTGACTAACGCTCCGTATGCTCGCTGATAACTCTCTCCAGCGACTGCTGTGAGTTCAGAGTCTAAAATTGATCGCGCTTGATCTATGTACAGTTTAGAAGTGCTGTAATCGCTATTGTGGATATTCAAAACGGCTCTATAAAACGCTCCATCCTGGGTATTTTCTGGGAGGAAGTTGACGTAATTAGCCATCGACTCCCACTCGTTCAACCCCCATGCAGCCGCAGCTGCCAATCTCGCAGATTTAAACTTGTCGTCGTCACTCATATTCGTCCAGCGCTTGGATACTGTACTGTATAGCGTCGACCACTCGCCCAATGCTTCGAAGCACCGAAGTGCCCCAAGGTTGGCCTCTGTGTTGTCAGAATCCATTGATAATTTTTCTTCATATAGATTTAAGGCCTTCTCCCAGCTGTGTAGTTTCTCGTACCATCTGATTTGTACCTTGAGACTCGCGTCTTTTGAGTCTCGTTGTGCCATCACTCTCTCCAGTAATCCCTCGGCCGCTTCTTTCTGTTGTAACTTATTGTTGATATGGATCAGAGCTTCTACAACTTGGGAAGTAGCTCCGTTGCGAAATTCTTCCTCCTGAAATTAAAATAATCTATATATATGTTAAGTTATAAAAAAGTACCACCACCGCCGACAATGCTGTCGTGAAACAATTCTGTTGTGTTCAGTAGAAACGTATAGTTGCTGATCATAGTTAAATAAGCCGACCATCAGCCTCCGGAGTTACAGTTTCTATGTGCTGCAGGGACCATTTAACACCACGTAGTCTGCTTGCTCGTTTGTACTAAATTAAAATTAAGAAAATATCAGCTACGAACCTTATAATGCAGTGCCTTGGCGTACGCTCTGCAATGCATAGCTCTTTCACCCAAAAGATGAGTGGAAATAGGCAGGGCACCACCCTCACAGTGCTCCAGAAACTCTGCCAAGTTCAACACAGTGTGTGCGAGTTCTGGAGCGTCCGGCGCTGTTAGTGCTTGTTCCAGAGCGTTCGATAGTTCTGCCCGCGGTGACTTGTCCAACTCCGTCCAACACGACACGAACGCCGCATTGAACAGGTCTCGCAGTAGTTGGGAGTAATTGTGAGCGAGGGCGAGACACGCTCTGAAAATTATATAGAAAGTGTGACATAAAATAATAATAATAATAATAAGATATACCACTAGTAGAAGATATACCAATGAAGCGTTCATCACCCGGCGGCTGGCGTAGAACGTAAGCGATCTACGCACCTAAGCCAAACGGGCGCGATAAAGTGTGAGATGGAGGACCGCTAGTGGCCTGGGAAATTCATGAGCGTTTCCGTGCTTCGTAGTGCACGTTAAGCCGTAGGTCCCGGTTATTATTCCAACAGCAGCAGGACGTTGTGGGACGTCCAGCAGTGGGACGTTAAAAGGGTTGCAGCCATATCACTAGTAAAACACATTTTAAAATCGTACTTTCGAAAAATGGCACATAAAATGCGCTATTTTTTTATATAAACTAAATTGCTTGCCGCGCTAAGGTCGGAAGTGTCCGTTCACGTTCGTGTACTTTTGACACAATCTTAAGGTGCTCTTACACTTTTTGCTCCATATTGCATAGTGTTATGTGGTTGTATGCAGGTGCAGGTATCGTCCTAAATGGCTTGATGTCACGTCATACTTGAAGAGTACAGAGTGGTTGCCTTGTAATAAATATTTCTTTTCATAATTAATGTGATCTAGCTAAAAACTGACCTGCAAAAGAGATGGAAAAAGAAAAAAGTACTGCTCCTATAATAACATTAATTTTGATCGCAAACTTACCTTAAGGCGGGGCTATGTGACTCCGTGAGCAGACCAATGCTAAAGCGCCTCAGCCACTCGAGCCAGTCGTCCTTGGAGACGCGGCTGCTCACAGTCCACGCCACCTTCAGGCTGTTGGCGTTCACGTACAACTTGCGAATAGACTGCGACGTGTCGCAAACCACGATGCGAGCCTGAAATTGAAAAGAATAAAATCATTCAAGATTGGAACTCCACAAAGTAATAACTTATAAAAACTGTACATACCTCCTGATTGTTATTCCTCGGTTTACGCCTTGAACTTTGTAAGAAGTCGTCTACGGTGTGGGTGGTAGACGATTGCAACTTAGATACGAGTAACTCGTAGTTCTGATGCTGAATTCTGTGTTTCACTATCACTTTTTGTACCAGTGGAATGAAATCCATATATTTCCGGCCCAGTTGAATTATCAAGGCGCATAATGTATCCATAGCGGTATTTCGCAATGCGAAGCACGAATCCAGACTTCTTACGAGAGGGTGAATTATTCTAGAAACTAACTCACTGTAGTTTAACGAATCTGAAAGATAGTCTACTGTCTCCATTGCAACTTTGGCCACAGGAATAGGACAATCTGTAGCGTCGAAAAGCTTTACTATAGACGGGATCACTAAGTGCATGTAATCGTCCAAATTGTCTTCGAATTTTTGTAACGCATACAAAAGTTTTTCAGTAACAACGCGATCCTTGCTTGTATCGTGCGCCAACACTCGCAGTATCTGTGGCATCAGTTGGGGCAAGTAGACTTTGAACTCTGAACCTAGTGCTATCGCGATGTGTTCTACTAATAAAATCAGAGTCGGCTGTAATGGACTATTGGGGGTCCAAAATTCTTTGATTATATCGAATATCCTATCTAAATAATTGCGAATATGTTGCTTGACGATGGCAATCAATTTAGCCAATTGGGTAAACAAAAACTCTCGGAAATTATTGCTATCAGTAGAACGCGCAACGTAAAGAAGGCTGGGTGTTACGCGGGAGATATAAGGAACGCATTTGATGCCCAAGGATTGGAAAATAAACGTTACAGCTTGCACCACGCTTGTATGATGTTGCTGCAGGGTCGGATCTCGCAGAATACGCATCAACGTCGATATAACGATCGCTGGATAGTATTCATCTAGCACTGGCGATGACATGTTCACTAACATTTCACTAGTTGTCATGTCAAAATTGTTTTCTTCCGCTTTACTGTCTGCCACGGGCACCAAACTAGAATCTGGTTGACCATCTTTTAAACCTCTAGTCAATTTATGTTTATATGGATCCAGTGCACCTAAAAGACCTAACACTCGAATCGTTTCTCTTCTGTCCTTGGGCAGTTGCTCAGTTTTTAAGAAGTTCAATAAAACATCCATTAGGTTGGGATATTCAGTGTAGGGAGTAACAACATGGCCTGTAGCACTGATTAACTGTCCAAAAGCCCAAAGAGCAATGCTTCTTTTTTCCGTTGCACTTGCATCAGACAATAATTCTAAAAGGATGGTTAATAGTTCTGGTAGGTACTTCTTTAGTCCACTATTATCTCCATGGACATCAGCTAAATCTCCCACAGCTTTTAAGACACTTATAACCACTCCAGGGTTCAGATCTGAGTCTTTCAGCTTTGGCACTAGAACATTTAGTATTGTCTCCATATACGGTCTTACTAGTTTAGGAGCATGTAGGATAAGGTTATCTAACATTCTTGCTGCTTGCTCTTTGTTCCGGCTCATTCCTGAATGTTCTAATTCAGTTAAGAATTGTATTAAAGTTTTCCTGAGTCCTGGCATTATGTAAGCTGGGTTGACAGTACTTAATCGACCAATTGTACAAATAGCTAGTTCTCGTATTGACATCTGCTCATCATTCATTGCAATGAAAAGAAAACTCAAGTTTTCAATCTGAGCTAAGTGGGTATCAAAAATGGTGGTCAGGGATTCTAACACCCAATATCTCACTTCATAATCTGGATCAGTAACTGACACAACCAACATTTTTCCAACAACCTCTGCAGTTAGCATTGTTAATGTCCTGGAACTGTTATTAGTACGTATAGTTGCATCAGATAAAAGTTTTGCAGCTGTTTTAACAGTCTCTAGCCTAACTTCCTGCTGGTCACTTTGTAGAAAATGATCTGCGCATCTGCGGACAAAAGCGAGCAGGCTATGTTGGCCTTCAAATTCGAATGTACCAAGAGTTCTCAATGCCAGTACTATATTTGTACTGTCCTGTGGTTCAATAACCAAACTCATGCTAGTCATCTGCTGCTCCAGGCTTCTTGGCGCACCGGGATGCAAGAAGGGCTTGTTTCTTAAAACTAAAGACAGCATATTTAATAGACCTTCTGATATTTCCCCTTTCAATGATGGCAAATGTTTACTCAGTTCTTTTAAGCAAACTGTTAAAGATGGACTAAGACCTGTAGCAAACATAGCATCCAGTATATCTTTAATGTCATTAACAACTAGATCTCCTACAGAACAGCCTAAGAGAGTTATGCAGGAAAAAATTGAAGGATCTACCCATCCTCTTTTTTTGCTCAAGGTATCCCTAACTGGCAAAGACTGTTTGATGACATCAATTATACGAGGTATATAGTTTTTGATATCTTCTTCCAAGGCAGCAGCCATGAGTCCTAATGTGATGAAAGCCATATTTTTATCCTTTTCTCTATTTCTTATTGATGTCAGCAAATAATTCATAGTGGAGTTTAGATATTTTTTCATAAATAACTCCTTATTAAATGCAGCAAGTCTTGGTATTATTATTAAAAGGATCTGGGGCACCCCTTGTGTTTTCAAAATGCGTTGTGCCATTACATCTGCAAGAAACATATTGATAAATAAATAAATACACTAAATCTGCAACATTATTAAAATAATAACCTTAAAAATTCACTAATTATCATGATAAAAATTATAAGCTCATGTTATAGCATAAATGTTTTACCTTGAAAAATTCTTTCGATCTTTTCATTAAGAAGCTTTTTGCAAACTTCTGATTCGTAAATAGGGACGGGATACTGAACATTTTCAGTTTTGAACCCATCACAAAGATAACCTCGTTTGACTGAGGGGCTGTGCAATTTGGAACTTATAAAAATTATATCATCTGAAGATATTATATCTTTTTGTGTATCTAAAGCATACATAAGAGTGTTGTACTTTGTTTCCCAAGTTGCATTTGAGCATCGTAAGAGTTCATTTAAGATGAGAAGACCTCCATGAACTCTATCTTCTTTATTAGTGCCTTTCTCTTTGATAGTCTCTTCAAAAGACAACATAGCTTCTCCATAGCATTGCATGTACCACTGTGGCTTAGATGTGGATTGCTTAGCTGTTTCCCTCTGTGCAGTGACAACTAAACCTGCCCTTAATGCTTTGGCTGCTGCCTCTCTTATTTGTTGTTTGGGATCTTTAAGCGCTACGAAAATATGGTCAAAGAATCCAGAGACTTGTTGATAGAAATATGTGGGCATTGCAATAGCTAATTCTTTTAACAGTAGCACAGCTGAATGACGCCTTCCCTCATTCCTTTCCTCAGACAACCACTCAAATGCTCTTTTAACTTCAAACTCAACATATTCTGCCCTCTTAACTCCTGACACTGTGGCAAGACGACCAACTGTCTTGGCAGCAAGTTCCATTACACCAACATCAGAGGAAGGTAGTAAATTTCGAAGGTAGTTTGCAAACCTAGTTATCCTTGTTTTTGTAGTATCACAGTCTCCACCAATAAGGCACACTACAAAGATAAAAATTAATATAAGGACTTAGTTACCGACCTAGCTGCACTCCTCATACATTTCATAAATACTTAATTAAATTTAGACCATTAGTTACAGACATCAGGTAAGAATGAAATGGAACTATTAAATCTTCAGTAAATTGTGCTATAACTAAGATATTTCCTTCAAGGGTTTGGTATATTATAGTTCTACCAACTATGTTTTTATCAAGTGTATCAAACTGGTAATGTAGCACAATTAAGGAACAAAGTTATATCTTAGTCACTCTTTTCTACAAATACTCCATGATAGAAATGGGTGAAATGGTAGAATTTATCTTCTTGAACTATTCATGCTCTGGTAACAATTAAAACTACAGATTGAAAGTCAAAACTCCAGGCACTTATATCGATTTAAGAATTTTAATTAAATTTGATGTATAAAGGAAAATTTATCTAATAGGTATTTATTTAGGTACATGCTTTGAATTTTACTGTATGATTTAGAACAACATATTCATTATTTGCCACCAGACCTGCAGCCTGAGCCTGGAGGCGATGGTAATGTTAAATGTATTATTTTATAGCGAAACTGGCATACATACCGATAGCGAGCACACCGCCCTTCTTTTCGTGAACATCATTGCTAGACACCATTTCGAATATATGATGGTTGAATTCATCGAGGAACTGCGTGAGTTCCTCTTGAGGAACCTCTCGAAGTTCAGTCTTTGCATAATGATACAGTTCACGTGCGGTACGGGTTTGTACACCGACAATACGGGACTTTAGCCCCGCAACGAACGCTCCCACTTGGTTCGACATTTTTATGCACTTATCCTTTCACATACATTATTAATTGCAAAAGATCAGTTAAGTGTTTTAAAAATAAGCAACAGTTTAAGTTTTCTTCAAATTTTCGAAAATAAATAAATAAACACGGCCAATAACCACACAAAATCCAGTTTTTTTTATCTGTTTTTCGGTCTTGCAGACCTTGCTTGCATTGCATGCAGTGCAGCAGTGTGACCATCTCAAAATTGGCGAATCTGCCACAGACTGGGCTTAAATTCTGCTAAATCTGCCACTGGCTAGACCAAATTCAGTCAAATTCTGCCAAATCTGCCACACTTGAGTTTTTCGGGCTATTACGTGGGTTTAACAATGTACAATACTAATATATTACAAATTTTCTTCATTAAAAACAATAATAATTAATGTTCAATAATAAAGTAAATCAGTGAAATGTTAATTAGATATGTCAAGTAAAGTCAGTCAAAATAATATGATTGAAATAAACGTTACACACTCGTCGTTACCCTGTGTCGTGGAAACACACACAGGAACACAAACACCCACACCGAGAACGGAAATTTAAACTGTTCCACCGGGAATCGACCCAGACCTTCCCCCCCCCCCCTCTTCTGTTTTTGCACGATTGAGCAACAAACATCCAAGCTTTTGCATTTTAAATATTATGCAGCCAATTCGGAAAAATCATTTTTAATCTACGTTATATTACACCAAACGTTAAATTTATGAAAAATATTCATTAAACATTTATATTAGGTATGAGATTTTATGACTCGAAATCTCGAGATTCCTAAAATCTTCAAAATCTGCCATTTTTATAATCCGTCACCATAATCTGCCAGAGCCAAAATTTAGGAGTGAAATCTGCCAAAATAGCAGAAATCTGCCACAAATGGTCACACTGCAGTGCAGCAAAGGAGCAAAGCCTTAGACTAAGAATAATGTACTTAGATTGCAAAGCATTGTCAAGATTGTCAATTCAAAGCCGGGTTGCCAACCTTTTTTTTTTCCTTGTACGGAAACCGATAATAATCTCGTATTTTGGCTTTCGAATCTCGTACAGTCTTCGCGTCAATAGTGGCAATTTTCGCACCCCCCTGGATATTATTTGGTATTTTAGTCTATGTCAGCTTATAAACACGTATGCATCATTTTATATGTGTATGTATGTTTGTATTCCAGTATTCCACGCATAACTCAAAAATTATAAGCCGGATAAAAAATATTCCTGTGAAATGAAAAACTCGTACCTTGTACAATCGTTCTCGTACCTCGTATAGAAGGTTAGAAATCTCGTAAATTGTACGAGATATCTCGTACGGTTGGCAACCCTGTTTCAAAGCAACAGCAATGCCATCAATGCCAATATGTCATGACAGATGACATTCACATCATTCACATGACATCTGCCCCATTTTGTAATTCTGACAGATATTATTTCATTTACTTTGATTGAAATAATTTCTTTTTCTCTTCTAAGTAGTACATTATTCAATTACAAAATCAGCCCTCTGCATAGACCAATAATCTTAGTATTTATTCTTATGACATTATTCATTGCATTATTCTTATTTTAGTTTATGGCCCTCTAACTAGCTGTTTGACATCTGTCGGACATTGACAGCACCAATGAGTAACGAATCCCTTAGCACAGACTGAAGTTTTTTGAATATTCCGTAAATTTCAGTAAATTCATATCTTTGAGTTGCTCAAAATTACTTATAAAGGAAACTTGGAACGTTATAATGAAATAGCTATCCATCCATTTCAAAATTTATCATGAATTTTTGTGATTTTGATAGGAGCATCATAGGCATTGTAGCAATATTTTTAAGCTGTGCCTTTGTGCTTGACATTAGTCTATGCTTACATGGCCGATAATACATTCATTCATTTGAAGCATTTGATTTGAAGCTTCCTTTCCTTTTCTTTCTCTGTCGCATTGATATCTATGTGCGGGCGGTCGTCGCTGGAGAGATATCCGTTTAAATTATTAAATGAAGGTGCTATAAGTGTTGATTTTATGAAAAAACTGTAGGTTATAAATTGTTAAATAATGATCTTGCTGGAGATCAACAATAGAATTATAGAAGAAACCCTTACAGTTAAATATAAAAATGCTCTGGCGCGGTGAGTACGTTACGCTTAGAAAGTTTACCTGTTTTTCTATTCGTTGTGCGATTTACACGACTGTGAAGCATTACGTTACGTTCACGCTTTTTGCTCATATCATAATGTTGACTAACCTTATCGGCATGATTTTTTAACTATAACCCCATTTTCGGGAGCAACATGACAAGTGTCAAATAAATCTTTAGGGTGGGCCCACACGTAGACCGCTGCATATCGGAATATAGTTTAATAAGTGGAATTAAACCTTACTAAACTTGTATCTCACTTTTTCTTACGCGGTTGGACCTCAAGGTGACATAGTTTACTATAATATGTCAGCATGGATGACTCATATAGGTTGTTTGTATGTACTGGCGGTGCGCGGAAATGCCCTGTTCAATGTTTTTGGATACCATCGGTAGTAAACAGCGTTGGGCATCTGATATTATGTCAGTGACACTGATACACCCATGAATAAGTGGGAGGGGAGATAGCACTGTCTCATTTAGCAGGATATGAGTAATGATGGCAGTGCACCAACTTGGTGGGTCAATGAAATTGCTCACTTACTATGTTATGCATATTCAAATTTATTGTAGTAAATATTATTTGGTATTAAGTTCAGAGGAATTTAAAAATTCACACTAAGTACATATGTAAGAGATATCTTAATTACACCTACTGTAATACATTAATCACATTTTCATTTACAATATTTGCATATTAATTATAAATATATATTATTTATTTGTATGAAAAAAAAAGTAACAATGTATGTGACAAAATTAGTACCTTCACTTTTGAACTTTATTCATTTTCAGTTTAAAACCAGAGTCCATAGATGTGACAGTTGCAGACTTTGATGGAGTTCTGTTTCATATAGCCAATGTCAATGGAGACAAAACCAAAGTTAGGGTGAGTACTAGATTGTAAATATTTAATACTTAACAAACACTTACTTCCATACTAACACTGTAAATGTTTTCACATTTTATGTGTTTATTTGTCCTTTAACACTGTTGGAATCAATACATTATTATCTGATAGCATTGCAGTTACCTTATTTTTCCCTCTTAGTTGTAGCTATAACTGAAAAGTATCAGTTTACATTTATTCAGATTTATTTTATTTGCTACAATATTGTGTTTATTTATCTCAAAAGAATTTTGTATCATGTTACATGACAAGTAGGATTCAAATTATCAAACACATTTTTCTTACAGGTTAGTATATCATTGAAGTTCTATAAGCAGTTAGAGGAACATGGGGCAGATGAACTGCTTAAAAGAGTCTATGGTTCACTCTTGACAGAAACAGAATCTGGTGAGCATTTTGTGTTTTATTATTACATATTATTACATATATTGTATAACAGTTTATAGCTTTCATACAATAAGTTCTTGCTTATAGTACAATTGACTAAAGTGATCTAATAACTAGAAGATATCAATGATATGGCTGCAACCCTTTTTGCGTCCCACTGCTGGGCAGGGGTCGCTCCCCATTATTGGGGGGTCTGGAGCTTACTCCACCACGCTGCGGCAATGGAATTGGTGGAGATGTATGCTGTCTGATGTTTTCAAACTGCCTATATGACTTCTGACTGGGTTAAACAACTGTTATCTATCGATAACAACAGGGACGGATGGCTTAACGTGCTCTGCGAAGCACGGAAACACGCATGAAATTTTTGCTAGTTGCGATCACCCATCTCACAGCCGACTACACCCGTTTGGTTTAGCTGCATAGATCACTTGCGTTCTATGCGCGCCGCCTGGCCATATGGGCTTCTAGAAGATATCACATGAATATTAGGATTCCTTTTTTAAGTTACATACCTGCACTTCACTATCAATATATTTAATTAAAGTATTTTAAAAGACATTGACTTATTTCAAACTTAATGATCTCAAGCTAAAAGAATTAAAAAAGTTTACAAATACACATATTTACAATGGTATTTGCTAACAAGAGGTGTTACTCAAGTAATAACTAGAGCATTAATTTCACAGTCCATAAACTATACTGGCCACAGTGAGATTATCAATTGTTGATTCATATTATTTACAGTTTACTTTTTAAACCAGCTCATATTATGTGAGTCACCATACATACCTATTTCAGTCATTTATCTATCTATTAAAGCTAGCTACATGGTTCTCGGCTTGCTAAAATTATATATTTAAAAGGACATAATATATTATCCAGATTCAGAACTCAATCATAATGAAATATACAATGAGATAAATGAGAGCTAACACATATAATTATATGCATCACCAGATCTTCAATATTTGACACATCTGTCATAACTTATCCAAGCAGTATTTTACTGACTTATTTATGCATTGTTAGCAAATATTCATCAAGATTCATATAAATAAAGGTTTGTCAAGGTTGAATCTAAATGTTTTGGTTTTGAGGTCTCTACATGGATCTGCTAGTGAATAAAAGCATATAATAAAAATTAATAAACGTTACACACTCATAGCCCCACAGTGATGTGATTAATACCCTGTGTCGTGGGTACCATGGACACATACAAAGACAGGAACACAAACACCTAGATTGAGAAAAGAAATTTACACTCATCATTCAAACTTCTGTTTCACCGGGAATCGAACCCGGGACCCCTCAATTGGCAGTCTGGCGTGGTAACCATTGCACCACATTAAATATAATTTTATTTATTAGGAAACTGTTAAAATAATATTAATCTTTTTTGCTACAAACAAATAAATATTGCTAAAATATGTACATTCAATGAATGTTTATCAAACACAAAGAGTGATAAGATTAAATTCAGGTCCACTTTTAAAACTGGTTCTGATAAGAACACTTGGTAATACATTCTTTTTGTGTTGATTACATAACAATAATGTTTAAATTTATTTTATTTGTATATCCTCTCAAATTGAGTATTACAAAAACAGGAAAGGATGTACATTTAATATGAATATGGCTTATCTACTTGGTTTCCTTCCTTAATATGAGTATGTAGATATAGAAATGGACATTTCTAAAAAAAAAGAATTCCGAGCAATGCTTACTATCGTAAATAAAAATATACACAAAACACAAGAAAAATAATGTAGGAGATTAAATTAGCAAAAAAAATCAGTACATGTATAAATATGATAGAGTAACATCATTTAAGTATGAATGTTGTTTACCTTCATTCTCTAAAATGTTGTATTTTGAGAACTTTGAAAGTCATTAACTTTTTTTTCTATATTAGGATACAATGTATCAGTGCTGTTGGACATGGAAAACATCCCAGATGACTGGGAGTCCATAGTGAAGAAAGTGGGCCTCCTGAAGCGAAACTGTTTTGCATCAGTGTTTGAGCGCTACTTCAGATTGCAAGAGGACGGAGATGTCAGTCACAAGCGCGCCGTCATCAACTATCGGCAAGATGAAACACTGTAAGGATATGCTACTAATGTTACCAATCATAAAAACGTAGAGAGTCATTCCTTAATAATTATGTGTTTATTGTCTCATCTGAAGTTTCAGACTAGGTAGTCAGTCGGACGTATTTCCTGTTGATATATGTATTTGTGTACCTATGTATATAAGCAATTAAAAATGCCACAAATTGTTGTGACTATTTGTTCAATTTGCAGGAAAAAGATAACTAAATACTTATCATTCGGAAGTATCACAAGTGCAACAAGATATTTTATATTGTTTACTGAATTAAAATAATTTCTAAAGAAAAACTTCACTCACTCACTTTTGATCATGAATAAAAGCACAAAATTATGGGCCTTTAGTACCTATGTATAAATGAGATTAATAGTGTGTATGTGTATTACTAGACATCCAAACACTCTATAATATAGAGTATTTGGACTGCACTCTAGAATATAGCCAGAGCTACATATGTATCAAAAATAAGCTTATTCTGAATCAATTTCTGGATCAATAATAAGAATTATATTATTAATACAACTATAAAGAATAGTATTGGCTAATAAAATGTTCATTTAAAACCCTAAAACAAGATCAAAATAGCGCAAAAAGCAAATTATTTTTCGACTCTGATTCCATTCCATGTGATTCTGTTATTTTAGCTATATGTACATATTATGTGCTATTACATAAAGCCCTTGGCCTTCTCCTAGAATGAATTGATATGTGTATCAAATAACCAATACAATGCAATATTATTGTTTGCCTTTAATGAATTACACCTACATTATAATGTATTTTATGAGATAGTAGGCATATTATTTTTATTTTTTCTTTTACCAAAAATATTTATTTGGGTAGAATAACTTGCATTGTCAATGACATTACTTGATACTTTTCTTTGTTTAACAGTTATGTAGAAGCACAAGAAGACAGGGTGACAGTGGTATTCTCAACTGTGTTCCGCCATGAAGATGATATGGTGATTGGCAAAGTGTTCATGCAGGAGCTGAAAGAAGGCAGAAGAGCATCACATACTGCGCCACAGGTAAAACTTCAGTTAAATTTCAAATTATCATTAATGCACATCACATTCTGTGGTGTATGTGCTATAGACATACACCAAAAATAACTTTTGTGTGTACCATGGAAATACAAAAGGATAAAAATATCCTCCCTAGATTCATCATCTAGATTCCTTTCTGATTATTTGAACTCATACATAATTACATACCTTAAATCTGCATTGAACATCATGACAAAATTAAATGTTCCATATCATTAAAAAATAACCTTCTCCTTTATATGACTATGACAAAGTCAAGCTAAATGAAACCATTTCATAATGATGACCAGTGTGGCACAATGGTTACCATGCCAGACTACCAATCGAAGGGTACCGGGTTCGATTCCCGGACGATTCCAGGAAACAGAAATTTGAATTGTGAGTTTAAATTTCTGTTGTTGTTCTGGGTGTTTGTGTTTCTGTCTTTGTGTGTGTCCATGGTACCACGACACGTGGTATATCTACCTTACTGTGGGGTTATGAATGTGAAACATATGATAAAATCACAATTCAATTTTAGTCATTAAATTTTCTAAATGTCAGAGCATTGTTTTCATGTAGAGTGTCATTGTGTTATTTTATTGTAAACAATACTGATGCGTCTTGAAATGGAGATTGATGTTCAGAGCAATTGATCTTTTGAGGATTCAGTACATACAGGAAATGCTTATAAAATTCGATTGAATGAATAAAATAAATTGATACCATTACTTTTGTGCAGTGTATGTATTATGTACACTAGTCTTGTTACACAGAGGCTTGCCAAAGATAGGAGTATAGTTTATTTTGCAGCAAACAAAAAATCTGAAAGACATCTAAAGTGCCATTATGTAAATAAGTGAAAGAATCAGAAAGTTTTAAATGTTTAAATTAAATCTTCCTTGATAAAATCCTTCCTTCCTTAAATTCCTGGATAATTCTTTGTGTATTGCACTCTTTGAGACTGTCCCGGTTGATCACTACGTCTGAATTGTTACTTACAGGATATATACCCGATATATATAATATAGGGAGCTCGATAATAAACTGAATCGTGTTATATGTCCTGTCAGTAACAATTCAGACGTCTTCGTGTATTGTTGAGTGAGCCTAAGCCAAAATACATAAACTGTAAAATAACTGGCCCATAAGATTAAATCTATGAGATTTTGCTCTATCGTTGATACCACACACTAGTAGAGTAGAGCAGTATATATTATTCAATATCGGTATTTATATTTATACATGTGTTGCAGGTCCTATTTTCACACAAAGAACCACCTCTAGAGCTTGTGGACACAGACGCTAGAGTAGGAGAAAATATCAGTTATGTTACATTTGGTAAGTGATTCTAATTTCGTAGTTGGTAGAACTTGCATGATTTGAATACGGAAGTATTATTTTATGCTGCGCCCATTTTAACAATCCTGTTGTGTTTCTGCGGAAATGATGGTTGCAGGTTGCAGGCCACACAGCCATGAGATCATCCCTGCCTGCTGCATGAGCATGAATGGAATTGCATGCGACCTTCGAGAAGATTTGAGCTTTGCTTGATACATAACTTCAAGCAAAGCTCATATCTTCTCATCTATGTTCATAGGTCTGCTTAACATAATTTTCTGCTCTTCATTTAAACAACAGAAAGTAATTAGACCTAATGATAATAAAAATCTGCTTATAATGTAAAACATCTTATGAAGTCAACATTTCAGCATCATACTCTTTTTAATTTTCATTATCTAATGTCTTAAAACATATTGAGTATTACGTTAAGTAGGATGATGTCAGAATTGTTTATAGCATGTGTGCCAAACTACCATATGAAATACCATATGGTGTTCAAACTGGTTAGGCTTAATGTAAATATTACGTAACTCGCATCATGAGAGATTATAAATATTTATGGCCTTTTTTGCACTTCACTTTAGTACCTTTTCACATTTTTAGTCAGTTTGAATTTATGAATGGCAATCAATAATGGTTGGAAGCTAGCGACATCCTAATTTAACAAATTTAGCAAATTTTTTCTGGTTGTCTCCTGTAAGTATGGCTGGCAACTACACTTATTTACTCCATGAATAATGTGTTGATAATAGATTAAATTCAAATTCAAATTCAAATGTTACAAAAATACATTATACCAAATTTGTTTTTTGTTTTGTATAAAATGTTGCAAACTAGTATGCAGTATACCAACCGCAAATTTGATCGAGTTTTCTCTAAGGTATACAACTAACAAATGCACTGTCAGTCTGGAGACTGCTGGCCCTATCCTTCATATAAATTTACATTAGAAAGTTGTTCAAAATTAATTTCTTGGTGTGTTTATAAAATAATCACGACCAGTACGAAATAAATACACTATATTCCAATTTTCTCCACCAACCCACATTGAAACAGCGTGGTGGAGTAATCTCCAGGCCTCCCCAATAATGGGGAGAGATCCGTGCCCAGCAGTGGGACACAAAAAGGGTTGCAGCCATTCCAATTTTTGCCCTCTTGTACAAACCGGGTGATATATTAATAGTCAAAATCAATGGGTCGTAATTAATTACTTAGTCAATTTCAAATCGACTGACCAGTTGATTAGGAAAGGTTATACATATACTCACTAAATAACCTCCAACGTTGTCGTTGCGTAAATGCGACGTAGACGTTGCGTCAATGGATGCATTGCATCATTAACGTTTCTTTTGTTAGCCAATTCATGCTGATTAACTAACTCATGCTACGGTTGGACTCTGGTCGTAGCTTTGCCCCCGCCCGGTTGCCAAAAATCGCAACGACGTTAACGATGCGTTTGCGCAGCAAAAACGTTGGAGCAACGCCGACTCTCGTAAAACGTCAGTGGGATAGCGGCCTGACTCAAAAATTCTTTTAAGTTTCTGGCATAAGTTCCATTAAAATAATGTTTCTATATAGTAAGACGTAAGTCTAAGCGGAATTGCGAAGACTTATTCATCGATAGCCTTCTCTTTGCTGACGATGCTGCTTTCGTCGCCAATTCCCAACGTGAGCTTCAAGACATTGTTGTGTCAAACAATCACACGCTCGACACTGAGATTAATGCACGTATTGGCAAAGTAACTACCGTGTTCGGCAGGCTGAGTACAAGAGTATGGAACAACAAACACCTGACCACAAAAACCAATATGATTGTCTACCAAACTTGCGTTTTGAACATACTTTTGTACGGGGCTGAAAACTGGACATCGTACGCAAAACAGGAACGTTGACTCAATACATTCCAACTGCGCTGCGTTCGAAACATCTTGCATGTAGCCTGGCAGGACAGAGGCACAAACGAGCGGGTTATAGAAATTGCACAACTGCCTAGCTTCACCGCTATGCTTAAACAGAGACGATTGCGGTGGCTTGTGGCTAGGGTATGTGCGCCGAATGGATCCTTCTCGTCTACCGCGGCGTGTTTTGCTTGGCGCTATGGCAAACGCAAAACGAGAGTGGTAGGGAGACCTACATATACTGCGTTTCAAAGATTATCAAAGCTTAATAGCAATTCAAATATTATTAAAAGCTTATATTAACATCGATTTTCAAAGCTGGGAGAAAAGTGTGTTCGATGAGCATAAAAAATATGACGACGCCTGGTTTTCTGGTCTCGCTGACAAACGAAAAGAACGGCACATAAATATTCATGTTCCAGTCATTAATTCCGCCTTCGCCTGCAGAGCGTGCGTAAAATCATGACGCTCTCGCATCGGCTTATTTAGCCATGAAAAATCTTGCATCAGACACTGAATAAATCGTCTGTCGCGGATGTCTGAGGACTACGATGATTATGATGACTATGTATATATCAGGGTAGTAACAATTTGGATGTTTATTCCATGTTCCAGTGCTGTTCCCGCGGCACACGTGCGCGGCGGCGCGCGACAACACCATCGACCTGCTGCACATGTTCCGCGACTACCTGCACTACCACATCAAGTGCTCGAAGGTGTACGTGCACTCGCGCATGCGCGCCAAGGCGGGCGACCTGCTCAAGGTGCTCAACCGCGCGCGCCCGCAGCTCACCACGCGGCCCCAGGAGCGGAAGACCATCACGTGAGTTGCTTTTTTAATTCTTTACTTGTTTGCAACCGGTGGAGCAGCGATGGCCGAGCAGTAAAGACCGCGGTCGCTGATACGGAGAAACTGGGTTCAAATCTTCAGTGTGCACCTCTGACACAGAAACATGAATTTGTTATCTGCATGTATATCGCTGCACCATGGCCGCGGTGATGTAAAATATTCCTACTATCCTCACTTAGCCAGCATGGTGGACTATGGTCTAAATCCATCTCACTTGTGAGAGGAGACCTGTTCTCAGAGTAGTGAGACATAAAAAAAGGTTGAATAAAAAGCAAGCCAACTCAGTTAACGAAACGCAGTCGGTTGTGAGATTGGTGACTGTGAGTAACAAATACATGCGCGTTGTAATATTTAGAGCGCAGGTTAAGCTGGTTGCTATCGATAGATAGCATTCGTAACCTTGCCTTGACTAAAGCTTTATGGGCGATGTGAAAACATCCTGTCGCTATTGGCTACTAACCAGCATTGCATCCATCCTAGATTACAGCAGCGGGCCGCTTTAGTACGATATAAACGTTGGTGCATGAATAAAATATACTTTTTAATACAGTTGCTCAAAAAGTGATGTATTGCAGGGACATATAGCGTTCGGAAAGTGGGCTATTACACACTCGTGATTTTTCTTTACCTTTTCCGAACTCGTGCTTTTTCTTTCCCAACTGTCAAAATAATGTCTATTAAAAAGAAAAAAACCAACCACGAAGTTTTAGAAGTTTTTATGATTCATGCAGATATTTCTAAAAAGAAGCTACTAATTTGTTTCAATATCAGATTTAATGATTTGATTCAATGAGTTAGGTTAGGTTTCATTTCATTTCATCTCATTAATATTTTCATTTCATATCAATAAAAAAGTTCTACTGAAGACTTGGCTGTATGGGCATAGTTCAGTTTGTCTACCCAGAATGGGTGAAGAAAACAAAAAAAATCTGCTTAAACTTAGGTATTCTTTTACGGTTGGCGCCATTTTTCAAAAATGTTCTTTGCGAGATTTTATTATTTTATTAAATTGCTTCATTTTTTCGCAACTGTATTAAAAATAGTTGTTCAGTACACGTGCGGAACCGTCATTGCTAAGAGTTCCAACTGTCAACACTCACCTTCGGCTACGCCTCGGCTCGGGTAGACATTTGTCGGAACTCATTGCAATGACAGCCTTTCCGCACTTGTAATGAAATATACTATATTGAATATTTTATTTCCAGGGGGAGAACATTCGTGAGGCGAGATTGAGTGTTCCGCGCCGGCGGGTCGTAGCGCGGCCCGCGCGGAGCGCCCACAATGTGCGTATTTCCCGTAACCACCGTTAACTGAACGATCACACCGTACTCCTAATTATTTATTGTATCCGTATCATTGGTCACAAGGTCCTCGTATTACCCGGAAACGAGACCATCCGAGCTGCGAACTGCCTCAAAATCGATTGCCAAATAATCTGCTCAATATTTCCAGTTTAGAATTTGTTCGCCGACTTGGAAGAAATGTGCACATTGTAGTTTACGTATTTATTGTCAACCTTTCGAGCCTAACGTAGCGAAGTCGATGACGGGAGTGGGGTTGCCGTAGTTCTTGTTGATGACGAAATTATGATTTTATTATATGAGAGTTCTATTTATAGTGGTGGCGCTGCGACTTTGGTGTCTCGGGTTCCTAAATGTTACGTACCCCCTGACAGGTTCAAAGATTTACGTAGACCCGGGTAGTGTCCGTCGGAGCGAGAGTTTACTTTTGCTTCCGCAATTTTTTCTATTTAAGTAACGCGATTACCGGTCCTCACGTAGGGTATAATGTAATATAAAATGTAGCCTATACTTATCGTTTCGATTTAAACACTTGTAAAAATGTAAATCTCTGAAAGATGAGACGGATATAATGCACAAAGTCTTACGAATTTGTTTATTTTTAATCGTACTCTACGTTACTCCTCTATTTAGTTCCATAAAGCTACGCAATATACGAACAATAATTATTAATTAAATTTACACTCTTATGTTTTTAGGTAGGTCCCATTCAATTATTACTATGTAAGTAAAAATGTATAAAGATTTCTTCATAGATTCTTCCATAGTCAAGGGGAACTCGATGAGTTAAATAATGGCCTTATTTAAGGAGAAGTTCTGTTTAGCGCCGCAGCGGAAGAGCAGCGCTAGTGTTCACGCGGTACCGTAGTATCGATCGTGTCAAGTGCAATTCGACAAACTTCTTCACACTACTTAAATTCATAATATGCATTTATTTTAGCTCGACAACGGAGTGACCTCGACTTACTATTGTTAACTTTTTTAAGAGATTTTTTCTTGTGAATTTTATATGTAGTGTCATCCAATTATTAGCGATCACCATTTTTATGATTGAAAGTTGACGAGTTTTTTGCGAAATGTTTTTAAGTTGCTGTTCGCATTGAATTGCTCAACTACAATGAACACCAGTGAGCTAAAGGGAGCGAAAGTTTTAGAGATCAATAGAACATTAAATGTTAACTGTGTGTGAAATTAAAAAGTAATATATGGGAGTTTAGCGGTAAGGTAATTGAATGTGTTTGGGTGAGATTGTGGCAAAATGTATATCGAGTCATGGACTGAGAGTTTAGGCTAACGGAGTGATTCGCTTAGATGTGGAAACGTTTTCAATGTAATTCACTAAGTCATACATTTAAATGAGTCTGTAACGTGACGTAAAATAATTAACATGACAGTTTGGAAAGCAACAAATGTTTATGCGAGTTCGTTAAGGAAGGAACGTAATAAAAGCATGTAGAAACAATTTTAACTATTTAAAAATGTAGCTAACTTGAATTTTATGTAATTTTTATTTGCAAGATGTATTATTTATGTATTATAAAATGTAAGTTAAATGTTGCTTTAAAGTTAATGCTTACAAGTTGATCATTGTTTTTACGATCAGTTTTACCTTTATCGCGACACTATGTAAACTGCCGAACATGATCGTTATTTGTGAATATGTAATTATTCTTGTGATCTAAAATCCGTTTATACTGTATTTTTTATTTTCTAGATTAAAGAAAACATCTTACTGCATAATTTTATTTATTTCATCCCTTTAAAATACTTATACAAATATTTTACAGTTGTTCGATAATTTGGAATACGTTATAATAAGGCACAGTCTTAGAATAATTACAATTACATTATAGAAACCAAGTTCGCGCGCCCAAATTGAAGCATGTTGATTTGTGCCATTAATGGCACCAAACGCGGGGCCGCTCCGTAAGACTTAAGGTTAATTTTTATCACAACACTTTTTAAAAACAAAAGAAGTCTAATAAAATAATTTTTCACAGTGTTTTCAATATTTTGTAGTATTTTATAGTTAATTTGGTCAAAATAAAAATATTTTCTTTGTCAGATGTGACAGCTGTAGGAATGTATTTAGTGCTTCAATTTTGACAGCGCGCTTGTATCAAGACACTCATTCTATTCGTATTTATTCTAAGGGCACATTCAATATTTGCATGGAAGTTACTACAATCACAGTATAGTTTTACTCCTAGCGAGTACTACTATTAAATAAATACTCATTTTCACTAAGCATAGGATATGCCTAAATCATCTGATTTAGGCATATCCTATGCTTAGTGAATGCCTAAATGTTTAGGAGTTGCCTAGAGGAAAAACACGTTTTACTAATCCTTAAGTCACGACATACGACGTTATGCATAAACTAAAGTTACGACCCCGTTTTGGAATGCAGTTGTGCTTAGGTGCCCCTAAACAGACATGTGACTGTCGGTCAAATTGATAAATTTGATTGACGAACAAAAGCATCGACAACTGTCAAAATACTAGGCTACTCGTAAGATAGGGACCAACCCTATTATACATCGATTGGTGAAACGGCACTTTATGCTAAGCATTGCCCTAAATTAGGAATTACTTTAGTAAGGCGTTCCCTTGTTCGTTGGTAGTGAAAACGAGCATTAGATCAATAGTTACTTAACATTGACATTGTTATTCGAAGCAAAACATATTTTTAAGATATATACATAGCAATATTTGTACAACCAAAGTAAAACATAGGTAAAGAATGCTAATGTAATTTTATTAATTGACTTTTCGGCATGCAAAAATCCTTATAAACTATAAACGTTATACAAATCTAAATTTTTATATGTAGATCCCATTCAAATCTATAGTAACATTTATTAAAGAAGTTGCCGTTATTACATTGATCATATTACCTAATATAGAAGAAATTATGTGATACAATCCAGCTCTCCAAATCAGTGATTGTTAACTTCAAACTATCAATTATATTGTGATGTCCAATAGTTATATTATTATGTCCAATAGTCGAACTAGGTCCAATCAAAGCGCAGCAATAGATAATAAATATATTTTTTGTAGTATCCATAGATCCTATTTTTCTTTTTTAACTTATAAGATGAAATAAAAAAAAATCAGGTAAACTATAGGAAATATACATTAGCATATATAGCTCCTATAGTTTACCAAAAATAACACGTTTTTACATCCTGATATTAATATTTGCAACTTTCAAACTTAAATATTATGTATTTAACGTTAAAATAAAATTTACGCATACGCATACATTACATACTATTACCCCACGTGGCCATCTGAGTTGGCGGAGCAGTTGAAACAAAAATATGTCTTCTTTATTAGGTTATGCTCGATTACAAGGAAGATGTTTTAGAAGTCCATGCGGCTGGCTGCCGGCGGGGGCGAGGTGGGGGACTTGGGGTGCAGCTTGGACAGGTGCGCCACCTTGGTCGCGAACTTCACGAAGCTCGACCCGGACACCTGCGGCTCGGGCTTCTGTCCGCTCTCCGGTTGGAAAGACGCCTCCAGGGAACCTCAAAAATAAAAGGATGTTTAAATTCCATAACATCCGCTCTACATGAAGGAATAATATTGGCGCCTACACTCCACTTTCAGCACTAAATTCTAGTTTTAGGTGCCCCCTTCTAACAATGTGTGGATGGAATACACATTTCTCAGGTAATCCCTACTTAATATTATAAATTCGAAAGTAACTCTGTCTGTCTGTCTGCTACGCTTTCCCGCTTAAACTACTGAAACAATTTTAATGAAAATTGGAACACAGATAGAGTGGACCTTGGGAAAGGACATAGGATGGTTTTTATCCTACGGGAACCTATAAAATGGGTCACGCGGGGGCAGTCGCTGGCGGCAGGCTAGTACATAATAATATGATCAGAAATAGAGGATTTTCTGGCGTCTAGACTAGATTGGGGAGGGGGCTTGTTTATACTTAAATTTATCTCCCACAGATAAGCTAGACTTCGGTCTACTAATCTTTCGTAATACGTCCGTCGTACCAATGGTATCCTAATTAAATTAGCACTTGATAATTTAACAGTAGTTATGAAATTGAATTTTCTTCGCTGATAATTTGACAAACAAAGTTACGTGACTGTGTCGGATTTTTTTATTTAAACATATAATAGTAAAGAAACATAAAGTATGTGTAATACTACTGGTAATGTAAGGCAATTGAGTTCATGCCGGACTGCCGAACAAGAGTCCGGGTTTAATTCTCGGCGTGGCAGAAAATAACATGATGAGATTCTATTCTCGGACTTGGTGTTTCTGAATTTTGTGTCTGTCTGTCGACGGTATTAGTGTTGGTTGGACTATGGGTGGAAAGAGTTTGCATAACATTTCAATAAAAACTGTTGTCCAGAATGCCTCAACTATCTCGTAAGAGAAAACGAAGTAAGTACATACTTTGCTGCGGAGAGACGAGCGAGCTGGCCTGCGAGCCGGGCTGGTGGTCGCCGTCC
The DNA here is from genome assembly GCA_911387765.1 of Pyrgus malvae. Taxonomy (NCBI): domain Eukaryota; kingdom Metazoa; phylum Arthropoda; class Insecta; order Lepidoptera; family Hesperiidae; genus Pyrgus; species Pyrgus malvae. The sequence continues at coordinate 17,464,354 of OU426962.1, forward strand.
ATGGCCTGCGACTTCTCGTGCAGTACTTCCAAAGCTGGCGGCGTGCGAACACAACGATATTACATGCACCTCTGTATCAATAAGTTACTTGGAGTCAACCGGTTAGTTCAACGTATCCAGCAAATTTAACTAACCACCATTTCCTTCCTATCTTATCTGGTAATTCTGTAAATAAATGCTCTTTCCTTTAATACAGTTATCACGTGAACAATATAATTTATCATACAGTAAACATTGAAATCTTTTCTTTAGTAAAATAATGTGGAATGTCATGAAAGTTAATTTACATAGTCTCTGGAGAGTGGTATAGTCTATTTAATTACCATTTTAATACTAGGTACAAGTTTTACATTGTATTGTAGTTGGTATTTCTATCTACCTTTACTTAGTTAATTTACGTAATTAATTAACCAAAATCTTTTATTTTTTACGTACCTAGTAACTTTTTAGTAATCTGTCTGTGGTAGTGTATCTACATATACTTGCTCATTTGTGATTAATTAAAACACAATGACATATAGTTGTAATACTTGTAATAAGAGTCCTTGCACATCCAGATGCAATCCTCTAGCAAGTAAGTGTGGCCGGCATCGGCACCTTTCTAGCGAAACTGTGCATCTATCTACGACCGAACCATGCAAGTTGTTACGCTTTGGCAGCAAACCTTTTCCCGTCCAGTGGGACCGTGCCCAGCAGTGGCTGGGCACGGGTCACGCCCCGTTAGTGGTAAAGCTTGGAGCTTTATAATCCACCACGCTGCTCTAATTCGGGATATAATTTTTAAGTCAACTCTATCAACCCGCATTGGAGTAGTGCAATGGAATAAGTAAACTCCAGGCCTTTCCAATGGGGAGAGATCCGTACCCATAGCTGTGGGTAGCAAAAAAGGGCCAAGGTTGTCAATATTTTACGCTACAAATATAAACTAACATTTTTTTAATTTTTACCAACACTACCCAGATATTTTAAAGATATAAAATATTATAAGTTAAAGCTTTAAATACGGTCTGCTATGCGTGATCCGTGCGTACATAATCAGTGCCACAAATTACTTATCGGCGGCGGATTTTGTGTCAGTACACACGAATCAAGGCTAAAACCTAATACTAGGTACTAATTTTACTGCATTTTGGTTGCTCGCGTTTGTGACGGGTGACATGACGACGTGGAGCGAGCAAAGAATGCCTAAAGCAATACATTTATAATGTCCGGAGCTCATGCATATTAAAGTACCAACTGTGTAAGTGCTGTTCAAAACTCGGTCGAGAGGCTGTGTCGCATACATATTGAAAGACCTACGAAATAATACCTACTCGCACCAATTCGTGGTGACATTTCAGGGCTTTATGTTACCTCTCCCGATTTATCAAATTTTATTTCTGTGTAAAATTTATTTTCAAAGAGAAAAATTAAACTACAATGCTAAAGCAAAGATAGTTGAGATCTTGAACGTGTCAGTTATGGTATGGTAATTTCGGCTCTATGAACGTCGTCAGTTATGGTATGGTAAGTTCGGCTTTAATTAAACTACGTAATTTTTAATTTCACATACCTAATAACACCGATTAATATTAAAATATGAATTATTTATTGACCGTGACTAAAATACTTCTAATAAACCTGTATTACTTAACATAAATATACTGTTAACGCACAACTTTAGACTGTTTTCATTACCGTCTTTTAGCGACATGGCGTCCATTTTGGAGTCCTGTATAGTCTCCAGCTCGTGACGAAACTTAGCAGTAATCTTCCGACGCTGGTAGTCTGCCTCGATCTGCTGTTTCGTGCGTGGAATCCGGAAGCGAAAACAGCAACACACCATCACAACTGTTTATTGAGGAAATATTTAATTAAACATAAACTTCTATTAAATCGAATGTATTATCAATTCACAAATCAAACTTACTTAATGAGGTCATCCCGGCCAAGCATAGAAACACTACTTGCCATACCCTCAATTCTCCAATTATCGTCTTTTCGAGCCATTCAGGCTCCTCTGAATTTTTTATTACATCCATTATAGGATCCATTGTTTGAACTTGCTATATCGGTTTAGTAGATTACTAACAGCGTGAACTAGATTAACTAGGACAGAGCGGCTAGCAAGCGTCCGCAAAACACTCCAGTTGAAATAAAAACTAATTGTCCCAATTCCAGGGAGTGCTTGTTAATAGCCACACCTAGTATTATGATATCAACCCCCGGCACTCCCCTTGAAGTCTCATTTTAATTGAAGTCGTGTTATTCGCAGTCTATTCAATTTCTAGTATTATGTCGTTTCAGTGTATTTAAAATTAATCCTTAAAATGTCAACAAATAGTGTGTGTATAGTTAATGTCCATTCGTCTGTTATTTAGCTAATGTACAACATATAGGTACTTTGAAATAATAAGGCACTGTACATCTGGTTTAAATTTCGCGGGGATTTTCAAGTTTAAGTGTTGCTATTGATAAATTATATAAGTTGAAGATGACGTGTTTTATAAATTTTATAATATAACTAACCTTTAATATGGATAGCGACAAAATCTAATTAACTATATCTCAAGAAAAACTTGGAAAAATTAATAATATTTGTAATGGTTTAAGTAGTACATAAAATAATAATTATCATTTATTATTGTTGAAAGTATGAATAGAAATAATAAGCTGCTGTATTGTATCGGGAAGATGGGATATAAAATTATAAATAATGGATGAAATAAAATAATGAAAAAAATACATATTTTAATAAATATTTTAAAAATCGTGCAAAACTCAACACAAATACCTACATACTCTATGAATTTATGAATGAACAAAGTGCGCTAGTATGGCTTTTTTTGTGATGACAACAATTACGTTCGATCGTTTTTCTCTTTCGTTTGACGACTGTTTCACCTTCCCGCAGAAAATAGGGTGTCGAATCTGTCCTATAACCTCCGATATATTTATTACTTTTTAAGATCAAAAATGCATCATTTATGATAATTGTGGTTTAAATCGTGCTAAGGCTGTTATAAGTGATGTTGTGTAAGATCGTTTGTGTTCTTGCGGTCACTCTGTAGCGTTTTTAAAAATTAAACATGGCCTCGAACCGAGGAATTCAGATTGGATCCGCGTGGTTTCAACGAAAGCTGAACTTGAGGCCGCAGCACAGAGGAGTGCATTTGGTCACCGAAGAGATCCTGAAGCAGGTGCCGGAGCTGTCTCAGTTCGCAGTGGGCCTCTGCCACATCCAAAGTGAGTACCAGTGCCGCGTTCTTGCCGCCGTTGCTGCACCCCCTCCCACCTGTGATTCTTAACAAATTTGATATCCCCGTGCCGGTCTATCGTCAATGGTTCAAATATTTACCTCTAACATGATACAATGAATATGTAAAGAAGTGCAGCGTGGTGTCTCAGCTGATCTCTCGTAAATGCTGTTTCCAGTTATGCACACTTCGGCCAGTCTTGCACTGAACGAGAGTTGGGACCCAGACGTGAGAGACGACATGGAAATGATGCTCAACAAAATAGTGCCAGAAGGCCTACCGTACCGACACTCGTGCGAAGGTCCCGATGACATGGTGAGTTCCGAATTACAAATTTCGAACGAATGTTTTTTTGAAACCGTTTAATTATAAGACAGTTTGTTCAATTGTTTCAACTATTGTCATTTAATTGTTTGTGTTAGTGATATGCATCCATCATGACAGCCAATATATTAGTTGTTTTGTTTGCCTATTGAGTGTTGATCAACAATTTGATACATTTACTTCTCAATGTTTTATGTTCTGGCTTAATGCAATAGTAAACACATAAACACATTATTGTGTTAACTTCAATGCTGAGATGTCAGTAGATATATTGACATGCAAGGTTATCAGTGGTGCATGCTTACTATATGTGTGTAATATTATCATTAGTGTTAAATTGTACAAGGTTGAATCTAAGGCACAGGTTTCTGCAGGCACATTACTCATACATAGTCTTACTAGCTATTTCCACAGAAAATATTTATTTATATATAAAGGCTGATAATAAATAAATATCAGCCTCATCATTGAATGTTTAACAGGCTGTATATAATTTTTATTGTTCTTCTATTTATGCAAAGAATCAACGTAATAGTGTGCCATAAATGACCTTAAATATATAATAAATTTGTAGACATGTCAGTAATATGATACTTCAGTTTGATTATTGTCCCTCGAATGCATGAATATGTCAGCCATCAGAAGAGCGCTGACATGTTAATGAGGCAAAATTTGCCAGGTTACCAGATTTCTAGGGGCCATTTTCAGAGTGGCTGTAACACATCATTCCTATTTTTGATATCCTTGTTTGCAATATCTGGGTTTATTAAATATTTAATTCTAATAATGCTTAAGACAATATTACACATTGGTAAAACATGTTTTACCAAGGTTGTTGTAGAATATGTTTGAAAATACATTAGCAATACAAACAATATAAAGTGCATCCATTACTATCACTGACTGTTTATATGACTTACTCAAGCAAAGCCAGTATCACACTTCCAAGCTGCTGTAACAGCTTACAAGTCTGTGCTTGTAACTATGCTTCCCTAGTTTTATTGGTGGTTAGCAGAATCAGATTATACTTGAATTATGTGCAATTCCTTTTAAACAGCATGAACTAGCAATACTCTTGTGAATATAGGTAGATGTCAATTGAATACCTGTTTGTGATGTTTTTAGAAAATTGTAGTTATTCATCATATTATTATTGTGTTATAGAACAAAAACCCCTTAGGGAGTCCTTAATGTTTCTGGTATAAAAAAGGAAATATTCAGATGAAGAAGTAAAAAGAATTTATAGCATAAAAGAATAAGAAGGACAAATGGGCATTACAAAGTATAAATAAGGTGGCCCTATGCCTCAGTAATATGTAATACACTGTGGATATAACTGCATATCACAGAGTAAACTTGTATTCACCTGAGGTGAGCTGTATATGTCTATGGACTACAGCAACCATTTAAAACCATATATTGCATACTCAATTATTGCTACTCTATTTGTAATAATATTCTTTACTGTAAGATAGAATAGATTTTCTGCACTAGATTGGGCAAAGAAGCCTATGCTGCAGTGACCAACTTTACCATGTTAACTGTATTTTAATGTACTGCATTATTCCTTACAATAATAAAATAAGCAATACAAACACCATCCACTCCTTTATTCAATGATATCAGTACAAGTTAGACTCTAAGTTGAGTTACATGGATTTCAAAATAATAATAATAAATAAATATCTTTGGACAATTCACATAACACAGTCTGATTCCAAACTAAACACCACATAGCTTGTACTATGGTAATCAGAAAGCTGATAAACATACTTATATAATTCTAAATACATACTTAAATAGATAAAAAATAATTAAAATTAAGCTTAAATAGATAATTGAAGCGCGCATGGCCCGGCGGTTAGCGTAGAACGCAAATTATCTATGCAACTAAGCCAAACGGGCGCGGTCGGGTGTGAGATGGGTGACCGCTAGTGGCAAAAAATTTCATGCGCGTTTCCGTGCTTCGGAGGGCACGTTAAGCCGTCGGTCCCGGTTGTTGTCGATAGATAACAGTCGTTAAACCTTGTCGGAGGCCTTATGGGCGGTTTGAAAACATCCGACAGCGGGTTGGCCACTAACCCGCATCTTCACCAACCCGCATTGGAGCAGCGTGGTGGAGTAAGCTCCAGGCCTCCCCATTAATGGGGAGAGACCCGTGCCCAGCAGTGGGACGCAAAAAGGGTTGCAGCCAGATAATTATGTATTTAGAATTAACCAAACACAGAACAAATAGTCATATTCATCACACAAATATTTGTCCTGGGTGGGAATCGAACCCACAACTTCACGCTTCACAGTCAGCTCATCACCCATTACGCCACGGAGGCTGTCAAAAATTCTTAATACATTTAGTAATGTATTAAGAAGGCTATGCTATTATGTCTTTGTTATATAAAACGGTCACTATTATGTCTTTATTAATATATTTTTATTTCCATACAGCCTGCTCACGTGAAAGCCTGCTTTTTGGGTTCCTCACTGACAATTCCCATCACGGATGGCAAGCTAAACTTAGGCACATGGCAAGGAGTGTGGTTATGTGAACATAGAAATCATGCAGGCAGCCGAAAGGTAAATATGTGAACCAATGTTGATTCTACGTAACTGATACTACGTAACATCTGTAATGAAATTATTTTTTTATTATGATACATCCCCAATGTGTTAAGCTAAAGCAAAAGACAAAATTTTTACAATAGCATTTTGATTATAACATTATTAACTTGTGCTAACTACATACATTAAATAGTTTTTATCAGTTATGGATTTTAAGAAGTGCTGGTGTAATAATATATAAAGAAAAATTTTCAAAGTGTAAAGTCCACTTCACATGAAGTCAAGAATGTCACTCAACCTCATTAAGTCAGGTAGGATCCTCTTGACAGTTCTTGAGGTGAACCCACAAAGATTGTTATTCATTTTGTTTTAAGAGCTTTACAGGGCCCTTATGAATTTGCTTAAAAGCCATTTAATTTTGTGGGGCGAGTTTTGTAACTATATTGGAAAATGATTAAGAACAAGTGCTTCTTAAAGAAATATTGTCTCATTTGCCTAATGCAATGAAGTTTTTTTTAACTATTTTATTTCATTATTTTGTAGAACTAACTTTGCTGTCTTTGGCACCATTTGGATAATCTACATGTTCTGTTTGTTTAGTTGTAAATAATTTTTTGATGCTGGTCAAGTGCTGGTATATGTATTTAAACATTGTAGGTCAAAATAATACTATGCGAATTTACACTATAATTATTTAATGTTTTGACACTTGTAATAATATACCAGTTAAATATTGGTAACAGAGTATACAAGCTGGGCATACTTGAGACATATTAATTGTATACTTATTTTCAGGTGGTGGTGACACTGTCAGGCTGCCCGCGGGACTCCCCCCTGTCGCCGGTGTCGGCGGCGTCGTGCTCCAGTTAGGAAAGGGGGGGGGGCGCGACCCCCCATACACAGTCCCACTCGCGCCCCTCCTCAAAGAGCACGCGGAGGTAAACTCTGCGAAGCACCTTTTATATCCTCACACCTAACCTAGATGTTAGTTCTTACTCTTATCTTGGAGCGACAATATGTACATAAGATTAATATTTTGTAATACCCTTCATGGCACTTCGAGCAAATCATGTCCGCTATATGAATTAAATGTTGTTGGGTTTACGGGTCTATCTGGGAACATTCATCATAGGATGGATCAGTTTGTTTCTGTCCACTGTTATTTGTTTCCAGACTGATAAATGATGCAAAATTAATTTTTCCCTCTATAATTTGATTAGCACATGTTTGTGAAGTTTCATTTAACATCTTCATTCATTTGTCAACACAGTGTTACTTGACTATGGGGTAATTAAATTTAATATAATATTGATAGGAATTGATAAACAAAATCAGCTTTAAATAATCTTCATTACTCCATTGACATGTATGAAGTGCCATGCGGGAACTAAAAAAATCCCTATTGATGTTACGTTCAGTAAAATTGAACTGGACCCGGTAAATTTGTACATAAGGATGTGCAACAATTTTAAAGTATACATAAAGATTAATCGTTGTTTTGTTATTGCAACTTGTCGATATGTACATAGATCACGCGTGGACGTTGTGGCCATCAGCTTCGTAGGTACGTTCGTTGAAGGATGATGTGGCGCTTTTTTTACCATGATGCTATGAGGTCGGGTTCGTGTGGGTTAATTTCAACAGACTATTTTCACTCTTGCACTCGTTCAAATTTTTCGATGTTCATCGGGAGACACTATGTTTTTAACACGACACGACGTTAGACGTTTTTATGAAGTCGAACACCCATTTTACTACACCAAGTTTGTACGTAATCGCACCGGTTAACGGGCAGTTCGCATAAGTTTTAAGAGCCGAGTATAGGTTAATAGTTAAGTACCTCGTACGTCTACGATAGCTCCCTTCTTTCTCCGTGTTAGGTTAGATTTTATTAACGATTAGTATGTGAAACATGTCCATAGCTTTAATCGTGTCACACCCGTTGTATCAACGGGTCCCTCGCGGGACGACAATGAGCTAACATTTGGTACCACTAGTAAGTAGTAGAATATCATTACTGTTAAGGTCATGTAAGTGCCTCGGATTTATGGGGTGGTTATGTATCAGCGGCGCGGGCGCCTCAGTGTTGGCTTCCTATGTTAACTGCTGTTGCATCTCTTGCGTTCCCCTGCCGCTCTGCTCACTCGGTGTGCATTCTTCTTCTGTCTACGCCCTGTCTTTCGGTTCGTGACGTCTCCTTATGTGAAACGATGCAACATTTATTCATTTCTTACGTGCTTCTCTAGAGCTTGATTTCGTTTTGCGATGTATGTTCAATGAGTAAAATTGTATAGTCGTGTCTTCCTATGTAAGTTCCATCACATAAAAACAAATTAGTATAACTTTGAAAGTAATGTACTCGGTATATGTGATCGGTATTAGGGTATGCAAACGTAACCTCTATATCCGGCCACATTAGTATCGCTTAGATATGTAATGAAAATATATCGATAGTGGGCTTGAATGATGAATCCTCCGGCGACTTAGGATAAAAGATAGCCATAATATAGATTAAACGGCATAACTGGTAGAGAGTGTCATTTTATATGAATTGAGAAGTAGTGAGACTAATTTATAATACGGGAGGACCTTTCTACAGGTATGTACTATTGTATTCACGACGGTTATATTTAGTACTGGAGTGTTGTGTCGGCGCGTGTTCAGAGTTTACTACGAGACGATTCCTTTGCCCCATTGACAAGATTTTTACTGCACAATTACACACGAAAATTTAGGACTAATATATATTATAAATTTAAGGGAACGGGTGTTCGTTAAGTTAATCTTAGCGGTGTTGACCGTGGGAGGGTCAAAGCCGAATTTTATTGAATTTGTCGCAGAGCTGATTTGAATTTCGCTTTTCGTGACCCACATTAATGGAAATTGCAAACGTCCAGTGTAGAAGGGCAAACAAACCGGATGACCTCTTTTATCGGTTTGGCCCGTGATCATAAAAAAATGTTCGATATTGCATAATCAATCTCGAGCGGCTTCGATAACGATATTGTGATATCTTTTATTACACATTATACGTTATTATATGGTCTTGTCGCTTTAAAATCGATATCAGCTCGACTAACAAGTGTTCATTTAGCTTACAAATAGTTAGTGTGGATCACCGAATGTGAAAGAGGGACGAGGCGTCGGCAATATACGCCGGAAAGATGACACGCACAATAAGCGTTGTTTTGTACACAGTAGATGTCACAGACATAAACAGTTCGTCTCATGGACGACTAGACTTATTTCACTTAGGAAGCTTCTTGTACCTTCATACTCGGGCTTTTGATATAATCACGTTAATATTACAATTTTGAGTTGTTTAACACGCTTTATCACGTTTAGTAACACGTTTATCGTTGTAATTATGGGCCAGACGCTGTATTTGAATTTATTACTCTATACACATCTATGTAATACATGCCTTATGCTTGAATCTTTTTCACTAGTTTTGCACAACTTACGTATCACTTGATTTTCTATGGGTACTTTACTGTTTCGGATAGAATTTTCGGAATCGGTCGGGGGACTGTTGTTAAGTGCTTTTTAATTAAATTTAACTATATTGATTAGGATTTTGTAAATATTTTTTGCATTAATATAGAATGTACATTTATCCGTGTACATATAGCGGTTTGTATGTAAAAAATGTTCCAGAGCTATTTGTGTATGGGTGTTAGGTATGCCACTGCCATTGAGAATAATGCCTCCTCTAAATGCTAGATTTATATTGATATTGTTTGGCACATAATTGTCAATTTGATGAGTTTGTATTTTAAATCTGTACTTTATAAAAAAAAAATAGGCACGAAATGTTTTAGTTTTGAGGGAAATACTAAAGCGACTGGTTCGCATAAGTCCTTATTGTGTTGAGTTTTGAGTAGTTCCCGGGGCGCGTTGAGTTATTATCCTGTTGAGTTAGCTTTGGTCCCGTTCCAGGCTGTTTGATTACAACGAATGTGTTAGAATTTTATATTTAAGTGATTTTCCATTCCAAGTCGTGCTACTAGTTAACGTACGATTTAAGAACCATTGTTTTCTTATTATGTATTTAAGTTAAAAATCTGTTTTTGTAATGTTAAGAACATAATGAGACTTGTCCCTGCGTAGTAGGGATTATTTATTCCTTAATGTACTTAATAAATTTAAATACGAAACGACTGTATGAGTACATTCCGATGAAATAATAATAATGTTAACGCTATTTTTACAATTATCAGTTACTAAATAATATCCATTATTATGGGTAACGTGCCAAAACTGACTCCCTTTCTTGCAGGACCTAATTAAAGCAGTTTTTGTTTTGAAGTGATTTCATGATAATTATTACTATGTATCAAGTTGGCATAAAAGATCAAAAATAGATTTTTAACTGATTCAACAATTTGATGTACCAAGGACACAAATAGCAGAGATTGTAACAAATAAAAAAAAACAACTTGTTTTCAATTATCCTTCGTATATTGCATTGAGTGTTTTCACAATTTTAAATGTATAATTATTATTACAATAACAAATTCACTAATAAGAGCACGAATTTTTAACGTAATTGTTTATCGGTATAGGTAATTACTTTGTTATTGATATTGCACATAGGAAAATGAGGTTGTAATCAGAAATATGAAATAACAAGTCGAGACAAATAATTTGTGTGTATATTATTTAAGATCAATATTTACCTAATTACGATATCAATATTATTATGGTTGTACAGTTGATTGATTCACCGTTTTCTTATACGATCCTCGTGAGTTGTATACTTATTGTTGAGTTTACGCGCTCACTCAGTGACATCGGGATGTCACGATAAAATTTAAATGTATCATAATAACTTGTACAATATAAATATTATAGATCCACAATTATAAAAGAGATTAAATATTTGCAAAAGTTAAAATTGTAAGAGTTTTATTTTCTATACATCCTTATCAGTCAGTTGAGAGTAAAAAAGTCTAAGTAAGCTTAATCTAAATTTTAAGTATTAGATCTACGTTATTTGGTATTATTTTAAATTATTTATGGCGCCGTTAATCCTCCGCCTTGTGTGGGCCGGGGCCTTTATCTGAAAATAAAGAAAAACATCAATATTTTTTTCACTGGAAAAGGAAATTAAAATATTAGCTATATGTATAATATATTGTAAAAAATACTTTTAGAGAGCAGCGATGGCCGAGTGGTAAAAGCGGCGGTCTTCTACGCGACCGATCCCGGGTTCAAATCCTCGGCGCGCACCTCTGACAAAGAAATTTGTAATGTGCGCATTTATCGCTACTCCACGGTGATGGAAAATATCGTGATATTTAATTGATTACGATGTTCTCCATCGCCGTGCATGCCTGAGAGAAATTCATAATTTCTCGAAAGCATGACGTCCACCAGTCCGCACTTGGCCAGCGTGGTGGACTATGGCCTAAATCCCTCTCACTTGTGAGAAGGAGACCTGTGCCCAGCAGTGGGACATAAAAAAAGGTCGAAAAAAAAATACTTTTATATTATTTTGTTAGTAAAGAGTTCTACTGGGCAATTTTTTCGCTGCCGATTTTCTCTCTGCTCACACTTTAAACCAAACTAAAGGTGATGACAGTGAAAAATTACTTTAAAGAATATTTTGTACACTAATGTATTTTTTTTCTTAGGGCATTTTAAGATATCTACCTTCTATTTTATTTTTCACTTCGTTCAGACCACTCTTAGCTTTTTCTAGCGCTTCGCCGAGACCAGTTTTAATTTGTCCGAATTCCTGTGTGACCAGCGACAGCCGGCCCAGCAAATAATTTAGATTGTCCTCCACCTCGAGCATGCGTGCCTTTATCGAGCCCACCTGGGAATATAAATTTTAAGTATAATTACACAGCTCTTATCACAAAGCAATAAGGTCCACTTTACAACTCACCTTGTCGTTCATGCTGTCCATTGTGGTGGAACTGTCGTTAACGTATTGCACCATTCTTTCCTGTACATACATATCAAGTTAGTTACGTTAATTTCAATTTGGTAGGTACTTATACAACTTATGAGGAATCAATTTTTTTATTGTTTATGAAGTTTAAGTTAATAATACGACCTTTTTTTATTACGTAGGACTATTTTCAACTATTAATTTAAATTATGACAGCGGACGACTCGTGTGGCGTAACGGTTACCATGTTGAAATGCAAATAGTAGTTCCGGGTTCGATTCCCGACGAGGCAGAGACTGAAATAATGAGTTTCAGTTTTGTTCTCTGACTGTGTGTTAGTGTGTGTCCACGGTACTCACGACACTGGGTATATCTACACTACTGTGGGGCTATGAGTGAAACGTTAGGTACTCTTTTTTTTCTATTCCGACTACTTACAGTAAGTTTATCAACGGACTTCTTGCTGGAGGTGAGCTGCTGGTACATGTTTCCGATCTGCCGCCATACCTGCGCCATCTCCGATTCGATCTTACCGCTCAAGTTTTTAATTGCCGATGTTTGGTTGGCCACAATCGTCGACTCTATGCTGTCGAACCTGTACAATTCATAAATCCACAGTTATTGAATTGAATAAATAAAAAAATATAGGTATTGCAACAATGATATTGAGTGATCACTTTTGTAAATATTGTAATATTAAAATCGGATAAACTTCCGAAAAGTAGATACCGAATTTTGTCACAAAATTTTGCACAGACGGTCCATTGGACTATCTAAGAGTCCCCTTAAAAGGATTTTTGGCGACGCGCAATATTTTTCGAAAAATTGAATTTTTTAAGTACGTTTAAAAGTAGGATGGGTGGCCATAGGATATGTACATAGGTATTTGTACATATCATATGTACATATATATGTACATGTACATATCTATGTACATAAGTAACGCCTGTAACGCAACGACAAGTATATATAGATATACCAGAGCGTGCTTAAGAGCGTACTCTAAAAATTCAATATTTCGCTTCCTTCCACTGCTGGACATAGAGCCTCCCCTAATATTCACCACCAATTCGCCGAAGCGCGCATGGCTCGGCGGCTGGCGTAGAACGCAAGTGGTCTGTGCAGCTAAGCCAAAGGGCGCGGTCGGGTGAGATGGGTGACCGCTAGTGGCAAAAAATTCATGCGCGTTTTCTTGCTTCGGAGGGCACGTTAAGCCGTCGGTCCCGGTTGTTGTCGATAGATAACAGTCGTTAAAACTTGTGGGAGGCCTTATGGGCAGTTTGAAGACATCCGACAGCGGGTTGGCCACTAACCCGCATCTCCACCAACCCGCATTGGAGCAGCGTGGTGGAGTAAGCTCTAGGCCTCCCCAATAAGGAGGAGAAACTCGTGCCAGCAGTGGGACGCAAAAGGGGTTGCAGCCAATATTCGCCACTCTGTCCGGTCCCTCTGCGTCCAGCGGTTTCCCGCTCTCTTCTTCAGGTCGTCACTCTACCTCTATAACCTAAGAGATAATGTAAGTTCAGCTAAACAAATATAAAAAAATTAATTCTAACAGCTGTGTGAACTAAGATAGTTGTTAACCCAATTAGCTAAACGTCAGACCTGGCGCTCATAGTCTTGTTCAAATTCTTGCCCTGGTTCATAATAAGTTGACCGACTTCGACTAATATTTGATGCACTCCGTACTCCACGAGCTTCTTTGTGGAGATCACGGTGTCTGCCGTCTGGAGCATGACGTGCTCGTTCTTGGAAACCTCTTCAATCTGTGGAGTAGATATTGATCTCGCGTTCAAGTGGTTGACACACTTTTGAATAGTTACTCGTACTTGCAGCGGCCAAAAGTAAATTCGTAAGTCTAAATAATTATCAATTTTTGTTCTATTATAAAAATGGAATGTGTTCCAGTATAAAAATGGAATTATAATTTAATCTGAAGCTATAAGCACCGCATGTGCATTATTGCTCGAAGACGAGCGCAGAACTTTTGAATCCGATTGAAATATCTATCGAGCAGTAACAGTTACCAAGCTAATACTGGCTAGTAGGATCGGGGCTTTAAATTGAAATATTTAAAATGGGACTATATAACTTATATAATAAATTGACAACATAATAATATTATTATATCAAATTAGTGTTAGAAACAAAGATTTTCAATAGAGCCGTAAATTATACCCCTTGAAAAAACCTCCCGTAACCACCACCAGGTACGACTTTATAAACAATAATACACTACTCATTTGAGCAAATATATGTAACACATATTTGATAACTATTTCCTGGTTACTTAATTAATTAACTGACTTTAATAATAAGTCACATGATTTTGATAACTGTAAAGAGGATCAATATTTATGTATACTATGTACATAGTATCATATTTTCCAAGATATTGTAATTTAGGCGGGTATCTGAAGCCTTATGGGCGGTTTGAAAACATCCGACAGCGGGTTGGCCACTAACCCGCATCTCCACCAACCCGCATTGGAGCAGCGTGGTGGAGTAAGGTGCAGGCCTCCCCAATAATGGGGAGAGACCCGTGCCCAGCAGTGGGACGCAAAAAGGGTTGCAGCCAAGGCGGGTACCTGCGTGCGCAGCGTGTCGTAGCTCCGCGAGATGTCGCTGTAGGCGCGCTCGCTCATGGTGTTGCCCTGCGTCAGGCTCTGCTGGATGTCCTCGTTGGTGGCCAGCAGGCGGTCGTTCATTTCCCGAAGTTTTGTCGTAATCTTGAGTACCGCTACAAAATAAGTATTTGCATAGTAAGTGCTTCCTTATAGGTTTGTCAATTTGTAAAGAATAAAGCGTTACGATAGTTAAATGGCACTTGTTTAGGCCCACAGTTCTTTTCAAAAACACTTATTAAGTGGACCAGTTAACTAAAGATTGTGCTAGGTTGTTCTGAAATGCTGCCGTATAAGGCTTCTGTAGGTAAACAGGGCACTTATTTATTGGTCCCGACGACGAAACTTACTGCAGCAACTTACACTTATCACTGGTGTCGGTGAGGTTGTTCTGCAGATCGGAGACGCTCTCGATGGTGTGGTTGGTGGCGCGCTGCAGGTCGGCCAGCCGCGGCAGATCCTTCCACATGCTCTCCGCGTCCGACAGCAGCTTCTGGATCCTTTTTATGTCTTGCTCTTGGCGCTCCATCACTGTCACCAACAAATATAACAATATTTTATTATTGCGAACGAAGAATACCTGCATGCGCTGTATTGGCCTTTGATGGTGTGAGACTTTGAATGCGCTATATACAGCGTTAACGTCCATATTATTTTCATTTTAGTCAACGCCCCGGTACTCATCAGTCACACTTTTTCTAAAGAATGACGAGTATTAGTACGCAGACGACACTAATATGGACGTTTACCTTACCGACATAAGTCCGTTTTTTAAATTGTCTCAGGTGCGAACAATATGCACACACGGGCTACTCCGTAATGGACTACTGAACTTATTTTAATAAAATATGCACACCTGTGCAATTTGATCCAACTTGAAAGATAGGATAGCTTACATCTCAATTTATAGTCGCAATAACTTTTGACAGCCTCCGTGGCGTAGTGGGTGATGAGCCGACTGCGAAGCGTGAGGTCGTGGGTTCGATTCCCACCCAGGACAAATATTTGTGTGATGAACATGACTATTTGTTCGGTGTCTGGGTGTTAATTTATCTATTTAAGTATGTATTTAGAATTATATAAGTATGTTTATCAGCTCTCTGATTACCATAGTACAAGCTCTGCTTAATTTGGAATCAGATGGTGTTGTGTGAATTGTCCAAAGATATTTATTATTTATTTATTTATTTATATTATTTTATTTCTGATACTTTAAGGCAGGACAGCGTCTGCCGGGTTCGCTAGTATTATATATATATTTGGACAGAGGCAGGTTCAAATCAGGGTATAGTTGGAGTCTCGTGGGTAAAACACACACACGTGTTGTATAGTAGGAAAGGTATTCAAAGACAGACGCGAGTGTCATTTTAAGATATGGATGGTATAAACAAGCTTCGAAATAAGAAGATCAAAACACGGCCGGTACTCAAGCATAGTTTGCTTAATATTGGATTTAGAATGACGTCACACAGCTTATCGTGTATTGTTATCCAAACTAAACGTTTACACAAAATTTCAGCTCAATCGGTTGAAGATATCTGTTTTAAAATTGAGTAGCAAGATTCCACCCGAACAAACATACATTGCAAGTTAAATAAAAGCTTTTAATTAGTAGTTAGAACATTAACCTTTTTTCAGATTTTGGTAAGTTTACCTTCAGACATCTTGCTGTGCCACGCCTCGTCGGCCAAGGACACTTCGCTGAGCGGCACGAAGTCGGTCTGCACCTTGGTGGCGTTCCCGTTGTATTCGTTGAGCTTTAGTTCGTACTTGTTGAGCAGCTTCTCTGCCTCGGTGATGTGCCTCTTCAGGGGATTCACGTCTGACGAGATTTCTAGGCAAATTGCATGGAGTGCATCCTAAAATTAAACTACACTGTCAGATACATTATGATTATTAAAACATTGAACTACTTATATTACTAATAAGACAAAACACTGTATAACTATAACAAGCGTATACAACGTTTATTTGTAAGAGGGTAAATACCTCAGTGTATTAAAATTTAAAATAGGAAAATAATGGCAATAGATCGTAAGAGTGTATGAGCTTTCGAAACTGGGGTCAAAATACAATGTTCGTTTAATATAAATCTCATTATGCGAGTTAAATAAGTTAAATATCGGTACGTATATAATAGATTTTTATTTATGACCAGCCTTCCGCCAGTTGCTTCAACCGCGTTGACCCTATTAACCGTTTTTACGTAGGAATGAAGCATTTTCCCGCGGTAAAAAGTAGCCTATTTTCTTAGGGTAAATGTAGCTTTCTTCTAATGGTGAAAGAATTTTTGAAATCGGAGCAGTAGTTTTTGAGTTAATTTATTCATTACAAATATACAAAAATTAATAATAATATAAGAGAAAAGATTTGTATTTTTGTATGTTTGTAATACAAAAATACAAATCTTTCCTCTTTATAATAATTAGTATAGATATAGATGATAATTGTATACAAAATGCATGCATGAGTACTGCCGTCAGGTCTTAAAATGTTGTATATAATATTGTGTATACTTACTTATTTTAACTAACGCGGATCCAAAGCGGATGACGGTCATCTGATGACCGTAGAACAATGACAAACATCAAGTGTATATTATTACCCAGGATGTTAATAAACTATTTCATTTCATTTCACTATTTCATTTCATTTCATTGCGTATTTAAGATTGTGTATTGAATATTATAATTTTAATAGCAACAGACACACAATTTCTCTCTATGCAGGCGCAGTAGCAGCCTTAAAATTTTACGCCAAAAATTTTTGGGTTACTAAAAATTTGGGGAGAAGAGGTTTCCTAAATTGACTTGATCGCCTTCCATCTACGCATAACTGATGGATTTTGGGGGCCATGTCCCCTGTGCCTCCCACCCCCCCTGGGATCGCGCCTGTGTCCAAAGTACCCACGACACAGGGTATATCAACCGTACTGTGGGGCTATGAGTGTAAAACGTCATTATAAAAATAAAAAGAAATAGCAGTCAGTGCGAAATGAGGAGAGATGGAAATATGAATGCCGCTGACTTCTCATAGCGTCATCTTAAGTTAATTCGTGGTTTAATAATAGCACCTGGACGACCGAGATTCTTTGTTTAATTTCAAACGAAACACTCATTTGCTTAGTGTTACTTAACAACGCCATTTGAAATAGCTCCCAATAAAAAAATCACAAACAATAAAAAATAAACGCAATATGGTTTTGATTGAGGTTTGAACCCGGGTCTCAAGTGCCGCTGTCAGCCCAAGTAATCATTCGGCCAAGGATGCTTTATTTGAATGAAATATTTTTTTATAGAGCTCTTTCAAATCGACTTTATCATTTCTTTGAACGTCAGATTAGCGGATAGCGTTTTACGAGCGTTCTACGCCACAATATTATAATACTCTCTAATAGATGTCAACAAGAGTCGTATATAATATATACATATAATTTTTAAAATTTAAAATTTCTAAAAATAAAACCTAACTAGATCGATTTATCACCCCCGAAACCAGGTTACTATAGTATATTTCATTACAAGTGCGGAAAGGCTGTCATTGCAAGGAGCTCCGACAAATGTCTACCCGAGCCGAGGCGCAGCCGAAGGTGAGGGTTGACAGTCGGAACTCCTTCCAATGACGGTCCCGCACGTGTACTGAACGACTATTTTTAATACAGTTGCGAAAAAATGAAGCAATTTAATAAAATAATAAAAACTCGCAAAGAACATTTTTGAAAAATGGCGCCAACCGTAAAAGAATACCTATATGCAGAGACTTTTTGTTTTCTTCACCCATTCTGGGTAGGCAAAAGGAACTATGCCCATACAGCCAAGTCTTCAGTAGAATTTTTTTATTGATATGAAATGAAAATGTTAATGAGATGAAATTAACTGCAACCTAACCTAACTCATTGAATCAAATCATCAAATCTGATATTGAAACAAACTAGTAGATTCTTTTTAGAAATATTTGCATGAATCATAAAAACTTCTAAAACTTCGTGGTTGGTTTTTTTTTCTTTTTAATAGACATTATTTTGACAGTTGGGAAAGAGAACGCAGGAGTGCGGAAAAGGTAAAGAAAAAGCACGAGTGTGTAATAGCCCACATCCCGCACGCTAAACGTCCCTGCAATACGTCACTTTTTGAGCAACTGTATTAAAAAATTCATTAAAATCGTTAGAGCTTAAAAACCGAGATTAAAATAGTATATTTCATTACAAGTGCGGAAAGGCTGTCATTGCAAGGAGTTCCGAGTACAAATGTCTACCCGAGCTGAGGCGTAGCCGAAGGTGAGGGTTGACAGTCGGAACTCCTTCCAATGACGGTTCCGCACGTGTTTTTTTTTTAAATCACAAACAATAAAATCCGACAAATGTCTACCCGAGCCGAGGCGTAGCCGAAGGTGAGGGTTGACAGTCGGAACTTCTTCCAATGACGGTTCCGCACGTGTACTGAACATCTATTTTTAATACAGTTGCGAAGTAATTTAATAAAATAATAAAAACTCGCAAAGAACATTTTTGAAAAATGGCGCCAACCGTAAAAGAATACCTATATGCAGAGACTTTTTGTTTTCTTCACCCATTCTGGGTAGGCAAAAGGAACTATGCCCATACAGCCAAGTCTTCAGTAGAATTGTTTTATTGATATGAAATGAAAATGTTAATGAGATGAAATGAAATGAAACCTAACCTAACTCATTGAATGAAATCATGAAATCTGATAATAAAACAAATTAGTAACTTCTTTTTAGAAATATTTGCATGAATCATAAAAACTTCTAAAACTTCGTGGTTGGTTTTTTCTTTTTAATACACATTATTTTGACAGTTGGGAAAGAAAATGCACGAGTTCGGAAAAGGTAAAGAAAAAGCACGAGTGTGTAAAATAGCCCACTTCCCGCACGCTATACGTCCCTGCAATACGTCACTTTTTGAGCAACTGTATTAAAAAAAAGTATTTAGGTGATATACAATAATTGCTCGTTTAAAGGTATTAGATAACCTACCTCATTAAAAATATTCTTAAGACTTTCAATTTCAGCCTTAACCGCATCCAATTTAGCGTCTGTGGCGTCCAGTCTCTTGGTGAGGACGTCGTCTTCCGCGGTGAGGTTGGTCTCCAGCGCGGTCTCCGCTGCAGGCTTCTGGTTCTTGGCCACCATCGCCGTAAGCGCTTGTAGTGATGCTTGGATCTCGACCAACGTGTCGTGAGTTTGCTTTTGTATTGCCTTCTCTTTTTCTTCTTTCTGTCAACAAAAATGGCACCTAAATTTATGTTGAAGTCAACTGTAACCACCCGTATGGCGCCTGCTGTGTTACAGGTGCAGGGTTCGATTTCCAGCAGGGGAGATACATAAAAGTTGCATAACTGTTATTTGTACGTAGGTACCTACATTGTAATGGTGTACCCATGAATTGAAGAAATAGATAACGAAATACATTAATATATTAATGGTAAATTTATGTTGACGTCAACTGCAACCACCCGGGCCGCGTATGGCGCCTGCCGTACGTTAAAGGTGCAGGGTTCGATTTCCAGCAGGGGAGATATATAAAAGTCGCATAACTGTCATTTGTACGTACATAATGGTGTACCCATGATTTGAAAAAATAGATAAAGAGACATTAATATTATTACGTCCACATGTCACAGGGTTACTTTAATTTATTATTAATAATACATCGTATAGAAATTAAAATGTGTTATGTAGTGCGTTCATTAAATTCAAGGAAAGCGCTAAATCAGTTACAACAACGGCATTCAATGAAACACCATAATATAACTTCAAATGCGGAATGGACTCTTATGAATTACAATGCAATGCGACCATGACGTGGAAAGCAATAGAAGAGACGTATTATTATTTTTTTGATATTAATACAAAAAAGTAACTTTTACTGTTTTAAGCATTAAAATTGATTTTTAAGACACAAGTACCTTAGATCAATTTAAATTTTTGTAACGTAGTAAGTACAAAAAGAGCTTTGGGAGACGCAATGGAGTTATTCTATAAGGTTTTCATTTTCCAGTATGCGATACCTACCTACCCTTTAAAATAATTTTCAGTCTTATATTTAAATAAGTACATTTGGTCTAACCTCATACTGACGTTTAAATGAACGGCACTGAGAAAAATGTAAAAGTAAAACGTAAAAGTCACTGCAAAGAGAGAGTTCTGCATTCACCACACTATATGAATTTACCTTGAAGCATTATGTAGTGCCATTTCTTATGAACTTTATATCTATGGATATAAACGCACGACTATAATGCGGCATTATATGTATTATTCCCTATCGCATGGTTGACACCATGTATGTCTTGATAATGACTAAGGCTAGGTTTAAAAATATTGAAGTTATAGACAGCAATAAAAACACATGCATATTATCGGCCAATCAAAGATAGAAGCTCTCGAAGTTAATTTGAAGAGGTATTTAATAAAATTGTATGCTAGTCTTAATATTTAATCGGTTTCGTGGTAAATTAATTACTCAGATGTCTGTCTGTCCATTAGTCAAAGGGGCTCTTTCTACATTGGCTGCAACCCTTTTTGCGTCCCACTGCTGGGCACGGGTCTCTCCCCCTTAGTGGGGAGGCCTGGAGTTTACTCCACCACGCTGCTCCAATACAGGTTGGTGGAGATGCGGGTTAGTGGCCAGTGGCCTCCGACAAGGTTTAACGACTGTTATCTATCGACAACAACCGGGACCGATGGCTTAACGTGCCGTCCGAAGCACGGAAATGCACATTTTTTTTTTGCCAATAGCAGTCACCCATCTCACACCCGACCGCGCCCGTTTAGCTTAGCTGCATAGACCGCTTCAGTTCTACGCTAGCCGCCGAGCCACGCGCGCTTTCACATTTTTGCTAAATGTATTTCTATGAACGTTATATAAAATGGCTTTTTGAACCACATCAACTTTAATACCTAAAATCTTTTCATACAGAAAATCCGTCTCGCACGCACGTAACTGTTTTTTTGTAGTAAAACCTGCCCTTAATCTCCAACGCTCTCGTAGAGCAGAATGGCGACAACGTCCTCCATTAAACCACTCTCAAAGCCCTTAGCACGGAGCGCGGGAGGCTTAACAATCTTCAATGGGTGCATTGTACATTGTGTAGTATACAATGTGATATAGGTACATAGGTACACGCACTAATAAAAGGTGTAATAAATACTTGGTTAGCTTTTATAGAATACTAGTGATCAGGTGTTTAGTGATTATATGATAACATTAATGTACCTCACGAGAACAGTAGGTACACGTATGGGATAAAAAGTAGCCTATGTGCTATTCCAGACTATAATCTATCTCCGTTCCAAATTTCTTCCCGATCCGTTTAGCCGTTCTTGCGTGACTGAGCAACATACATCCCCAAAGCCCCAAACCAACATCCAGTTTCGCATTTATAATATTAGTAGGGAGGTATTAAAATTACCAAACATTTAACTTTACTCGAATTTTACGTTTTCGGTTTCATCAGCTAAGTTATTTATTAATATTGTGTCTTTTAAAGACTTGACTTTTATTATTTCTGAACTATGTTATTGAAATAAAACAAGCATTATGTTGTTGCAACGTATACCATTACTAAAACATATAATGACTAATATGTACCTACCTACTTTAAAACAGAAAACTGCTAAGGTACACCTCTGTAAAACCATTTCTGAGTAAAGATACATACATAAAGAGTGCTCCACACAAATGAATATCAATAGACCATCAATAGACGAACACACAAAAATTCTAAAAGTGATTACTACTTTGGCAAAGGTAGATCTCCCGTCGGGCGAGGTGGTCATGCCTGCGGGCCGCGCTCCAACTGACTCAATACGGAGCTTGTATATGCTCGGATATTCAGAAAACTTCGATAGCGTGATTGGAGTTAAGTCGATGGCATAAAGTCGCTACACCACAAAAAAAACGATTACGTTTTTATAGAAATTATGAAAGTTATACGAAAGAATGACGGACACTAATTAGAAAAGGTAATAAAAATAGGCCAAAGTACTATACTAACAGTGCGCTCATGTTAAAAGATATGGTAAAAGCCGGTAAAATAATTGATGGTTCTATCAGGGGAATATTACCGCTGCTCCCATTTATACCTTGAAGAAAGACTACTATGTTTCGGCGGAAGGTGCATTGTCGTTGTGACAGACTTACATGATACGACTACAAGCATGGGCGTACCCAGTAGCTGCCCCCCCTGGATCAAGGTCCAGATTCGGGGATTCAAAAAATCCCAAAAGATCTCCTAAACGAAAAAAGAAACCTATAAAGAGTACGCTAGATAATACCTCTGCTGTTTCCTTTGTATATTTAATATTGTGTATGCGTGTCTATAGTCCGGCCAACGAGACGAGATAAAGAATGTAAACAAACGGACCGTTACCAAGTTACTATTGCGAGAGTGAGCAATTATTATCTCTGTCCTTATCACACGTATGCAGTAATGGCGTCAGTTAGTCAACGATAGCTTTTGTTGCCTGTTTCGTGGTACAGGAAAGCAGTCAGTACCACAGTTGTCAACATTTGGTCGCGTTTTTACGGGAAGTCGAAAAAGATATTATGTTGTGCTCTTGTTTTATTTTCATGTTATTGGTATAATTTTGAGTAATATTGGATAAATTTGATAGCATTTGGTTCGATATAGGTTAATTACAGTGTATGAGTGTTGTGAAATTAAATAACAGTGGGAAAATATGTTTATACAGCTTGCCTCCAAAATTCCATTGGTCACGTTCTGGTAAAAAAAGCCATCGCTTTACTTGAATGTATGACTGACTTGACTGACTGATTACTGACGACTTACTGACTTATTATTACTCGTCCAGTTATAACGAAACTGGCAAAAACGTGATGTAAATATTGTTACGCTCTATGGCTAATAAAATACCGATTGCAACGTAGAAGTTGTTTATTGTCTTCTTATACAAAAATCCACTCAACAGAATCCAAATCATCAAGCACAATCACTATAGTCAAATATCTTCGCTGTAGTAGTCGTCGAAATAATTCTTCCTTGTTGCTTGGAGTGATCGCTTTGATTTCACTTCCGGAACTAAACTATATCCTGTCGCGGCCCGGTGCGTGCCTTACATACTTACATACGGCTACCCACGGTTCTCTAGAATTTTCCCGAACTACCTAATACAATAGGCCCGTCCCGAACCTTCCTTTATGTTACTAACGCAATTATAGTTATGTACAGTCATAAATAATAGCCGCGGCCCGCGATGTGGACAACCTATACATGTACGCATGTATTAATCCTTATCTAAATTAAAACGTTAATTAGCTTCGTCAATTCAGATTAAAATTGTACAAAATGTAATCAAATAAATACTTTAGAAAATGATATTTTGTTTTACCATAAATCATAACATCCCCCGGCGCGAATTCTCATCGCGCATCTATTTTTTGCCTTTAGTACTTAAATGGGTTTTTGTAAAATAAATTTTAATGTATATCACTTAATCGCTCGAGCGAAGCTGGGCCGGGTCGCTAGTATATGCTATGTATATAATTTATTCAAATAAAAATGTTTTGAACCCCAGAAACTTTGTTTACATTTTTTATCACGTCTCGTTGGCCGGACTATACGTGTAATAGACCAGGGTCGATAATTTTGAAAATGGTAAAAAGTGAAAAAAATTATAGCAAGATGAAACCCATTGGAAAAGGTAGAGAAATAACAAAAATGAAAGGAAAAAAAAATACGAAACAGATAAGTATACAATATTACATAAAATCTTATGTTTTTCGAGTAATTTAAGTATAAATTTTAATAAATAGCTCAAAATTGTACGTAATGATTCAAAAGAAATTCGGATTCGAGTTTTCATTATTTGTATTTTCTGAGAACATTTACTCTAGTATTGTATATTATATTTTTATACCACCAGAAAGTAAAGAAGATATCAACGAACAAAAATAACACCGACTTTTTAAATTAAAAAAACTAACAAACACGCTTTTTGAAAATACGAATTTAAAGTAAAAAATAAGAAGAAAATGTATTTTACTGTAAAAAATACCGTGAGGTGGTTTTTAAGATACTATTGACACCATGCACCCCACAATTTTTTTTTTACAGTAAAATACATTTTCTCATATTTTCTTCTTATTTTTTAGCTTTTAGTTCGTATTTTCACAAAAACGTGTTTTTTTAGTTTTTTAAACTACATTATTTATTTTTTTAGTTGGATTATTTTTACATATTATTGCATTGTCATGCAAATGCAAATTTTCAAGTTAATCAGATGTTTAGAAGTAGGTGAAAATGAAGTTAAAAGATTCCGTTATATACATATATACAGGTCAAGCTAATATAAGCGTCTTAAAAATATAAAACTTTATATTTGTTTCATTAAGTACCTTAGGCCGCGAACTTATTAGCCGCCCCTCGTATATATTTTTTTTATCCTGATGATCCTAGTGAGGACTTTTACAAAAAGTTATGAGATTATTGTATTGTCATCGGCCCTTGAACCCTGTGCAAATTTTCAAGTTAATCAGACTCCTAGAAGTAAGTGAAAATGGAGTTAAAAGATTCCGTTACATACATACATACAGGTATAGGTAACTTTGCGTTGCCATTTTTTTTATAGAACTTGTAGTTTTTCCGGAAATCGAAATAAACCATTACCCTTAAAAACTCACCCCCTCCCCCTTTCCGATCTCAGATCGCGCGTAAAAATTTTTCCTTTCATTTATGTTATACATACATATTCTCTTACCTTTTTCAATGGGTTTCATTTTACAATAATTTTTTTTGGTCTCAAAAATTATCGACACTGGTCTATAACGTGAAAGGCAAAAACACGCGCGGTACCCAGCTTAAAAAAATTTGACACCCTGACCAAGAACCCCCCCCCCCCCCCCCCGACCAAAATTTTGCCCCGTCCTAGCCAAGACTTTACCCCCCCTGGCCAAGAACCTGGGTACGCCCATGACTACAAGCCTATTAGTACTCGTTTTACAAGTATACTCGTTTGCTACTCCATTATAATAATTAAAATCTTACAACTATTGAAAAGTATCCTCAATTAACCCACCTGCACGAAAATATTTTCAACATTGTAGATGCGCTCATCTAGCCGCGAGATCATGCCCTTGAGCGGCTCGAGGGCCCGATGCTTCTTCTCCAGCCCGAGTATCATCTTCTTCAGAGTGTCACCCAGCGCCTTCTCTCTGAACTCGTGACGCTCCAGCTTGCCTTCTGAAGCTCGGAACATGTGCACGAGGGACATTATCGCGTCTCGTATGTCTTCGTTTCTATAAATAAACGACAAGTAAGTAAATATACAATGTATTAATTATTCCATGAATTTGATACCCTTACAAAATAATTACATTATTGTTTTGACAGTATTAGTATAGGTATGTACTTATAAACTAATATTTTATTCGCACATTTCACTCTGCAACAATACTGCCACTAAAAACTGTCGTGCAAAATAAATTTTAGTAAAGTAACAAAATAAAACTTTTATTGAGTAGGTATTCGGCCCCATGTTGACAACAAAGCATGTTGTTAAAAATGTAAAAAGTGTACGGTAGCTTGAGGGTTATATTTAAATTAAAAAACTTCTTGTACGATACAAAACAAATATCCATAACTTATAACTGTGCTCACATATGTATGTAGGTATATATTTTGCAATCGACTAGTGACATACCTATATACTCGTCTGTGGCTCTAAGCCAGCTTATCTTAGGAGCGAAAAAACTCATTAAATGCTGCCGTTTTTTAATACTGATAATTATATTTTTATTTGTTAGTATCTACATTTTAAGTACCTAGTATAGAACATCTAATCATTAAGATATGTATACAAAACATAGCAGACCTCGTGTAAAATAATTTATTTTTAATAGGTGATAATGTACGTGTTAAGTAAGGAAGTCAGTACTTTTAATTCATTTATGCAGATCCAGATAACATTCTAGTGTTTACTCAATTAAATACGGAATTCATGCCGAGATAGGATAATTTATAGAGAGAGGATGGCACAGATAATATTTCACTGCTATAGTACGTAAAATCTATATAATCGCAGTAACAAGTCACGTATAGGAAAACAATGATAAATGTATGAAGAAAACCTAACTATCTAAATGTTTTTGCTTAACACATCTGTCATACTTAATACTCGTACGTTTGTTACCTTTAAATGTAATATCACGAAAGGGCTAAGTTAGATCAAAAGGTCAAGTATAGCCGATAAATGAACAGTTACGCTACTTTACCATGCGCATGCAATTCGAATTTGAACTGCCATCCCAATACAAAAATATTGATTATGATATAACTTATATTACGTAATGTCCCTATGTTTTAAACAAACGACCGTTTAGTTAGAATTAGAAACGTTCGGGAGAAAGGCGACACTTTACGTAACATGTAGATAAGTATGTACGTGTCTACAAGCGATTCAATATTAGTTCAGCAGGATCCAATAAGACGTCTGAAAATTCAACGAAACATTAAGCCAGAATGACATTTATAAATAACTCGAGTCCTAGTTAACTGGAATGCTTAGATAATCCGGCCGGCTCAAGGTGCCCAATTGCATTGATCTATCTCGAATTTGAATTACAACAGTTACAACTTTTCCATGTCCCATTAATTCTGATCTGAGATATTCTTATAAAGTAGTTTCCATTAAATACAAATTGAACGGCATAACTCACTATTATTTAACAAGTTGTAGATACTGTACCTACTCGTATTAAAGTAATATTTTAAACCTTACTATACCCAGTTCGATACCAAGATAGAAACACCATTACGGGAGAACAGTCCCGAAGTAGGCAGCGGACGGAATTATCTTTACATAAGGTATAATAAATCTGTAACAAGTCGGTTTATGTACATTGAAGATATTTGAGAAAAACTGACACTAGGGCTATTTATTATTATTTATTATACTATAAAACAATGATTTTTAGAATTATTGTCTGTTTGTTTATCTGTTCGTTTGTGCGTGCTAATCTCAGGAACGGCCTAACGTAGAAGGATGAGGTTTAAACTGATGTATTGGTATTTATTTGGATTAACATTTAGTGTAAATTTGTTTTATTTAAATCGGTTCACAAACAAAAGTTACGTCCATTTCAAGAATTTATCGAACAGTGTTAGGAAGTATCGTTGTTGATTTATCGAAAACTTCAGTTAATATATTGAAGTTTTATAATTTACAGTCCCTTAAATGATAACATGAAAGTTATAAATGAAAAGAAAAATAGATAATACATAGAAAAAAAACATAAGTTGTGCTGGCAATAATATGGTAAACTGTACGAAATAGGGTTCACGCTTTTTCGTACAGTTTCCAGTTTCCACACGACACGACAATAATTAATCAATATTTTAATCTATACTTAAAGCTGAAGAGTTTGTTCGTTCGTTCGTTTGTAGCTTTATTTGAACGCACTTATCTCAGGAACTACTGGTTCCAATTGAAAAAAAAAATTGTGTTGGATAGTCCTTTTATCGGGGAAGGCTTTTTTTAACAAATAAACCGAACAAAAAGCAGACGGGCCGCGTGGTGTTAAGCGATCACCGTCTCCTATGGACACGGGCAACCCCAGGGAGCCTCCCGAGGGCTTTAGGAAATATAACATCATGCTATGACTAATACCGAAGTCCACGCGGACGAAGTCGCGGACGGCCACTATCATCAATATAAATCTTTACGTCAAGTAAACACCTCCACAGTAATAAAATCCCACTCCTTCATAAAAAGATCAATGCTCTGAGATTAAAATAAATCATAACAAAATTTCTATTCATAGAGTTAAGTCAATACACAGTTAAAGGGAATTATGTGTTGTGTGGTCGCATCGTAACCATTAGTTTACTGAGCGTTTAATATTTTACTTAGAATTCAACCGTTAGAAAAAAAAGCTTCCCGTTGTTTGAATGTTATAGGTTTTAAAGAACAGAGAAGGAAAAGTTAATTTAGATTACTTACGCTTGAATTTATTTATTGTTTCTATGTCGGCTTCTGAAGACCTTGTCTTCGTTTTCATAATTCTACTTTTTTGTGATGCAACAAAATATGATATAGGCATTTTGTATGCGATGTAAAAATATATGTAGTTAGAAACTTCAAAAACACACTCACCGCATCAACCGAGGTACCTACCTAGGAAGCTTGAGCATCAAAGTTACTGACTCACCGACGGGTGTCATACCTGTCATACCTTGATGCTCTAAGCTAGGAAGCTACCTTTTTTATTTTTATTTTAATAATTTATTTCTAGTTTGTATTTCTACTAGGCTGTATGTATTTTTTTTTTCACCATTATTTATGTTCTGATTCTAAGTTCTCAAGTAGCATTATAAGGTAACCGGAAAATGGCACAAGAAAACTGATACTCTCAAAAGGCAAGAGCCTTTTATCCGATTATTTTTCATGGCTTTTACATACATACTTGTGTAACTTATTATATGATTTAAATACATATATAAAAACCATGTTGTCTAGAAACGCCATAATAGCAAATAACGTCGTAAGCTCTGGTAGTATTAATGTTCGGTTATCTGACAACCCTTGTGGAGCAATGGTTACCATGCTGGCATGCCGGACTGCCGATCGGAGGGTCCCGGGTTCGATTCCCGAATAAGCAGAAATTTGAATGTTGAGTTTAAAATTTCTGTTCTCGGGCTGTTTGTTTGTTTCTGTCTCTGTGTGTGTCCATGGCACCCACGACTAGTGATGGGCGCAAGGTAAAAACCCATTCAATCCACCCGGGTTAAAACCGGGTGAATTGGGTATTAACCCGATTTTAACCCATTATCACCCAAATTGAAGGGTGAAAACTGTTTATATGTTAAAAATATTTTTAAGGTTATTCTTACAAACAAAATCTCTTAGTATAAGTACTTAGCCACTTTCCAAATATTTTTTCTATTTATGTACAGTAAAATGATTTGAAAATCTTAAATCTAGCTATATTTTTACTTCAAATTGCAGATCTTACATCTGCACAACTAATTTCGGGTTCCATCCATCCATCCATCCATCAGCCTTTTTATAGTCCACTGCTGGACATAGGCCTCCCGTCCCGTAACGTTCGCCACTCCTCCCGTTCCTGGGCTTTCTGAATCCAGCGACTACCCGCTGTCTTCTTCAGGTCGTCAGTCCACCTGGTTGGTGGGCGGCCTGTACTCCTTTTGCCGAGACATGGTCGCCATTCGAGGACCTTTCTTTCCCAACGGTTGTCGGTCCTCCTTACTATATGGCCTGCCCACTGCCACTTCAGCTTGCAGATTTTGAGAGCTATGTCGGTAACCTTACATACCAAGAATAGCCCTATTCATGGCTCGCTGAGCAACCTTGAGCTTATTGAAAAGGCTAACTGTAAAGGACCACGTCTCAGCGCCGTAGGTCATCACTGACAACACACACTGCTAGAAAACTTTCGACTTCAGGTACTGACGTATTCTGGACGATACCTCGTGGACGGTTTGTACCATCCTGGTGTTGTATTCGTCCACAGTCTCACATTCTTCCAGGCCCGCGAAACGATTTCGCAACTCGACCTGAAAGTTCTCGGAGCCCTCGATTTGGACAGGTGTTGGTCGGATTGAGTCTTCATCAGGCGTGACCGTTCCAGCTTCATGTTAATATTTTATGTGCCTCGTACCATTCGGAGACGGCTCCAGAGAGTTCTCGACTTCAGACACAAGTTTGATTCTGCTTTCCTCCACTTGTGACCGAGAGGCATTGGCTCGACAAGTGTATATACACTTATTGCATGCAAGTGCATTATAATGCGTCCGTAGCAATAAATACTGCGTGATTGTTGCAGCATGTCATTGATATGCAGAATGAATAGTGTAGGAGACAGCACTGAGCCTTGGGGAACACCGGCGTTAATGGGCTTTATATCTGAGCAGCATCCGTCAACAACGACCTTAATCTGTCGCTCAGACAAAAAGCTTGCCACCCAGTTGCATAGCCTCACGAGTAGACTGTAAGATGGAAGCTTCGCGAGAAGGGCCCTGTGCCAGACCAGGTCAAAGGTCTTTGCGATATCTAGGCTGACTGCCAGAGCCTCCCCGTTGCCCTTGACAGCTTCAGCCTAGCGGTGTGAGGTACATCAAGAGATCACCGGCCGACCGGCCCTGGCGAAAGACATACTGACTATCGCCGATCAACCGGTGTCTATCGAGGTACCTAAGGAGCTGCATGCTTATAACATGCTCCATTACCCTTAGAGAGCTGGGAGGTTATCGCAATGGGCCTGTACTTGGACGGGTCACTACGGTGACCCTTTTTCGGGATTGGGTGTACTAGGGCTACTCTCTCTCTTCAAGCTCTCACACTGCCTGATGGTCGGCGGTGTGGCACCTCCGTCGTTCGTAGATGTCAAAACTTGACTTTTATAAATAGCTTGATCACATGCACTGCTACATCTTTGAATTTTTATTTTTTTACATTACGAATTGAATAACACAGGAGGAGAAATTATAAACTTGATCAAATTCGACTCTTTATAGGTAACGAAATTTACATTTTCCTTACCATATTTTTATTTTTCACTTTATTTTATCTACGGTTTTTAATCGCTCTAATACATTTAACACACACTTACTACTTGTTATCAATATGTTTTTACCCGGTCAATTGAAGAGTTAGATCAATTAAAATGAACGTAATCCTCAGTCGGTTTTTACCCGGGTGGTTAGTAATACATTTAACAGTCAACACGTCATAGATAAATAACTATAATATTACAGTGTTTTCACCTGGTCAGTGGGTCGTTTGGGTGGATTGAAATGGGTGATAACTGGGTTTTAACCCAAAAGCGGGTTTTTACTCAGGTGGTTACCCATCACTACCCACGACACAGGGTATATCTACCTTACTGTGGGACTGCGTGTGAAACGTTATTTATTTAAATGTTATTAATAATTATTCATTTCTCAATATATGTATAAACCTCTTGAAGAGAATAAAAATGTATTTGGTGATCTGCCCCTAAGCGTTTTAATAGAAGATTTCAAAGTTTGTTTCTTGACTATATAACACACGTACGAGTAGGTTGTAAAAATCGTATGTAATCGTAATCAACTTGTTTTGTTGCAATAAGTTGAAAAACAATGGAGTAGATCTATATGGGATTATAGAAGGAAGATGAATCTTTGAGAAATTGCGGTTTGAGGACCCAATAGCATGGTTTTGTACTGTACCTACGACATGTTTTTATGACAAAATATTCATAGTTGATAATGTTTAATCATTCATCAAACAGTTTTTAAATTATACTATTTTATAGAACCTGCTTCACAACCTACGCCTTTTTATAGGGATTCGTAACTCAAAAGAAAATAAGAAACATACAGTTTCGTTGTGGTGTGTTTATCTGTTGTCAAGACACTTTTTCGTACTTGGGTAAGTATTTATCGCTGCTTCACGGTGAGGGAAGTCTTTGTAATTTTACAAAGTTTTAATGTTTTTCGTCACCTACACATGCCTGAAAGTACTTAATTGCAATAACAATAAGAAAATGTATTTTACTGTAAAAAAAAGCGTGGGGTGCATGGTGTCAAAAGTATCTCAAAAAACACCCTACGCTTTTTTTACAGTAAAATACATTTTCTTCTTATTTTTTACTTTTTAGTTCGTATTTAAATAAAAGCATGTTTTTTACCGCTTTTTAACTAGGGACATTATTTATTTTTAATTTTTTACTTTTACTATTTTTCATATTATTGCATTGTCATCGACCCTTGACCCCTGTGCAAATTTTCAAGTTATTCAGACGCTAAGAAGTAGGTGAAAATGAAGTTAAAAGATCCGTTACATACATACATGTCAAGCTAATATAATCGTGTTAATTAAAAAACTAAAAACACGCTTTTGTGAAAATACGAACTAAAAAGTAAAAAAATAAGAAGAAAATGTATTTTACTGTAAAAAAAGCGGGGGGTGGTTTTTACCACTGTTACTGTTGACACCATGCACCCCACGCTTTTTTTTACAGTAAAATACATTCTCTTCTTATTTTTTTACTTTTTAGTTCGTATTTTCACAAAAGCGTGTTTTTAGTTTTTTAAACTACATTATTTATTTTTAATTTTTTAGTTGGATTTTTATTCTCAAATTATTGCATTATCATCGGCCCTTGACCCCTATGCAAATTTTCAAGTTAACCAGACGCTTAGACGTGTTAAAGTACCTTAGGCCACGAACTTATCAGCCGCCCCTCGTATATTTTATTTTATCCTGATGATAGTTACGACTTTAACATAAAGTTATGAGATTATTGTATTGTCATCGGTCCTCAATAAATCTACAAAGTTTGAACGAAATCTGGCCGTTTAAAGTGGGTCAAAATCGCGCCCAAAGAAGTCGGTTACAAACATACAAACATACAAACATACAGGTGAAGCTAATAAAAAGCGTGTAAAAAGGCATGATGCTCGCCAACCCGGCGGCGCCGGCGTGGCGGGTTCAGTTCCTAGAAGAGAACTGTGTCCAGTAATCATAAAAAAGTGTGTACCTACTTAATAATTAAAGGGTGTAATAAACTATATCACAAGTAAACGGAAAAACCCTAATCCTAATCACAATTATTATGCTTTGTGCGGTGGTTCCGACGTTCCGTCCCCGTATGCGGTTTTGCCTCACACTTATCCAGTATTTTTTTATTCAGTAAAAAACTTCCACGGCTTCGATTTCTGTAGAATTTTTGATTCCATGATTATAATAAATACATTAAACATATATTATTATGTAGATAAATAAGATACTATGAGATTATATATGTCTAGCCGTCTAGCCATTGTTATTTCAAAATTCAATCTGAATAAATTGATTATGATGAGGAACGCAACCCGCTTGGGGTATCAATTATCATGTAGGTAAATTTACTAGGCAGATACCAGAACAGAATATTAAATCAACACTCAAATAACTAGGACTTACACAGGCAGTGTCATATTTCACTGCACCAGATGCAGTCAATCTTGGTAACAAGGAAAGGGAGAATAATTGAACTTAATTGTGTGTTGACAAATCGGGGTCCTAATTCAATTTATTCAATTACTGCAAATCATAACTGTTATTAAACAAAATTGTGCAATGAGGACAGACAGTTCAAAGTAGGAAAGAAACACGAAATAAAAGATTTGAGGATTTTTAGCTGCAATACACGTACTACTCGGTCAAGTTAACATGACACCTGGGAGGCTACTCTGTACGCCCGTATCCGAAACTTCGTGAATTTTCGGGTCTCATTTTTGAGTAAGACTGATGAAATTCTAGCAATATTATTCATTCAGTGGCTTCATATTTCATTCATGAAAAAAGAAAGTGTCTAAATATGCCAAAAATGATTCCGAAAATGTTAGAACTTATGGACGGATGCATACAGAATAGCCTCCTAGGTGTCATGTTAACTCGACCGAGTAGTAATAACATCGATCGATTTGAGGACATTTTCACCAGTGTCATCAGAAGAGGGCTATTTACTGCATGTGACTTCAGGCAAGACAGACTTGCTTACTTTATATGCATGTTCTTCCGTTACCCCATTTAAATGAAACAGTAGGTATATGTACAGTCCCTGTAGCTTCGGGATTAAGAATAGAGCTACGGTATCCCCTGCCTGATCGTAAGAGGCGACTAAAAGGGGGCTTCCGGGGTTGTGGGCGGTATGAGTGGGAGCTCGATCCGCCCAGCCAGTAGCCCCGGGAAGGACGGCGGTGTATGCGTGGCCGCATGCCGCCGTAGGAATCGGAAGGTGCAAGAGCACATCTGCTCTCCCGAAGATGGACCCAATTTGGGCGCCGCGCGTGGAGGACACCGGTACGTTCCACTGGAGATCCCGGAGTCCTCCCCAAGCGCAGAGGCAGGCCACCGGGAGGTTTTAGTGCCGTTAAATCCCACATAACCCGGTACCCTCTCCCAAGGCACCGGGTACCTTTTAAAAGTTTCCCCCCGATACAAAAAAAAACTGAATTCCTGGACTAACAAGATCGACTAGCAATTAATATCACTGAAGCCTTTGTGTCTTGAGCAGGGTTGGATTATGTACTATAATTATAGTATTTATACTATAATTTCGCCCTTTGTACTATATACTATCCACATCTAAGGATAGTACACTAAAATACTATAATTTAAAGTTTGCTCCCGAATGCTTAGTTTTACTTTATATGAATATTTAGACCGTGCGTGTATCCGACCGAATTCTGATCTTGCGATGTTTTCGTTGTCGATGGCCGGGGATTCCCCAATTATCCTCCGCAGTACACTTCAATTCTTCAATCTTTCCACTAATCTCTTTCTATCCTTCCATTCCATTCAAATCCATTCCATTCGAAATTCAATCAAAGTGAAATCACTTAGTCTTGAGAATTTTTGTGTAGAGGGTTTTGGCGGGAAGTCGAAAAAGACATGTGCTCTTGTTTTATTTTCATTTTCTTGGTGTATTTTTGAGTTATATCGAATAAAGTTGATGGCATTTGGTTTGATATAGGTTGATTACAGTGCACGAGTGTTTGTGATATAGAATAACAGTGCTAAGATATGTTTTTTCTGCTTGCCTCCAAGATTCCAAGGACACGTTCTGGTAAAGTGGCCATCGCTTTACTTCAATATTGGACTGACTAGACTGACTGATTACTGATGACTTACTGACTTTGTTATTACTTCGTCCAGTTTCACTGAAATTGTCAAAAAATTGATGCAAAAAATTATACTTTTTTTTAAATTGCCACAATTGAAAAAAAAATTGTGTAAAATAATACGTTTTTTGCCATAATTGGTGTTGATTTTAATGACTAATAAGTTAAATTAAAAATAATGAAAGTGTACTATAATTTTTTATAAATACTATCCTTTTAATTTTTTTGTACTATCTTTTTCAACGTACCTAAATCCAACCCTGGTCTTGAGTATTTAAACAAATATTTCAGTAGAAGCCAGCAATCAGCCTCACGAGCAGCAGCGCAAGTTGCATAATAATATTATGATTTCAGACAAGAATATACAAGTTAATATAGTTGTTCAGGGCTTCAGTCAACATTCAACACGACTATGGCTGTTTTTTAATGTTACAAAGGTTTCTTAAGAAGGCACAATGAGATTCGAAGACCTAATCTAAAATTATAGAGACATTGTTTGCTCTAAGGAACCAGATATCGATTTGGGCAAGTTTTAAGCAAATTGCTCAGGTATTTATGTATTTCACGAAAGGGGTGATACCCATGAACGTAGAAAAAACAACGACAAGAACATTTCACGTCACAGACGTTACATTATTGTATGATTATGATTTTCCATTGTCTAATTACAATGATTTAATTTAAAATTTCTTTATTTTATTAAAATTATGATACTCACGTTACGTTCCGGGCTTCTATTTGTGAACTCCATATTAAAACTACCGCGAGGGATGCCCACCAAAGTCTCTGGGGACAAAAATTCACTTAAATAATATACTTAAATTAACGAGTTACCTTTAACTACTTTAAAAGCATATAATAACAGCTGTACCTTTTTGGTCTGGTCAAAGTTAGGGCTTACTTAATTTCAAATTATGATTTGTGTCTATGCAATTTATTAAGTCATTATTTTTAACATAAACAACGGCAACGGTCACGGCTACTACCTATTCGTGTCTAGTTAAATCTATGAGTCTCATTTAAGCCCAACAGTAAATTAATATGACTTTCAAAACAGTAGGTATCTACTAATAGTTTAGCCAATAAATATTAAACTCTGTGAACTTTCAATAGATTTGTATCCATATTGAATCGACCTTTACAATTCATTGATTGATTCAAAAAACACATTACAGTCACTATTAATATCGGAATGAACACCAAAACCTTTGAATGAAAACAAACGGAAAACGCTTAAAAACGCAAATTAAGTAGGTCATTAAAGAAAAAAATTGCTTTTTAAGGTTCCATATAATAATATGGAAAATATTATGTGGAACCTTCAAAAGGTACCCGACCCATATAATATGATATAGAAAAAAGGTAATCGACCTTTAGGTATGATATATATATGATAGGGAATCTTAGAGCATCAAGGTATGAAAGGTATGACACCTGTGTATAATTATTATTTATTCTTATGCCTGAGTCAGTTACTTTGATGCTCTAAGGGTGCAATGCATCTTTCTAAAATTTGAACATAAACGCATGCAAAAATGCAGAGTAATTCAAAATTTCCAGTGAAATATTAGTACTTGATGAGTACTTGTATTAACCTTCTTTATAAATGTTTTTTTGCATTAGCATCCTAACAGAACAGGTATGTGTAATAATGTGTACCTACCTATATTTTCATTTAAATTGTTGGCAACAACGTGTTGACAAAGATAAAAATTACCCTAAAAACATGAATTCTATTATTTTATCATATCCAAGACCATCTAAAAAAACACGTTTAGGGAGAGGCATGTTTGCTTAGGTAATCTAAACAAATACGGGGCGTTAATTGTATGAAGTGATAAACGGTTAGGGTCACCTTATCTGAAGAGGGCTATCTTCAAGTCATTTAACTTATTCACTATTTTGTTCTATCCACTTCACATTTACGTATTTAGATACTATTTTATTGCTTTTTTATATATTACGCTTTCGTTATTTATTCATATCTACGAATGTGTAGAGTATAATAGGTACGAGTTTGATACACTTTACCCTGAGAATGTACCATAGTGAACGATAGCTTAACCCCAACGACCTTTCGAGTGGATATTTACAAGAATATATTTTATTATGGTCAAGAGCTTCATCAATCCGTTTTGGGTAAAGCGATTTTGTACCTCGAGTTCGGATTTCTCATTAGTCATTATTATTAAGTACGATATTATCGTCATTCTGTCGATCTCCTTGAACTGTGACGTCTTTATTAGGATTGTGGACATAGCCATCCTGCTCACAACGATGGCTCCGTACATGCTGAAACGTTGAACACGCCAGGCTGCCGCTGTCATCGGTTCTCAAATAAAAATACCTACATACATAAATCAGCCATGCATTGCAAAGCTTTCTAAGAAACTCCTAAAGACTTCTTAGCTTATCTAAGACTTTGGAATGCTTTGGAATGGCAAGCATTCTAAATACTTGCTTGGATCTTAGGTTGAGATGTTATGCAAAAACCTATCTCGGATTTATTTTAGGCCTCCAGGCTCCAGGCCCCCACAATAATGGGTAGAGATCCGTGCCCAGCAGTGGGACGTAAAAAGGGTTGCAGCCATATAATATAAATAAAACATATTATTAGGAGAATTCCAAAGGACTAACAAAAATTTTGAATGTGTGTTGTAGACCAATCTTTATTGTAATGAGGCCACAGTAAACTTCGACACCCTCAGCTTTCAAAGAAGATAGAAATGTACCTAATAAATCTAATATCTCCAGAAATTCACTACTGTCTGTAGTACCTAAGTATAAAGAAATGTTTACAATTTATTTATTTATTCAAACATTAATTCAGTTTACGGCCTTAAAATCTTTATTAATTAATTCAAACCATTTCGGTTTAAAGTTCCGACTTGATGTGGGTGGCAGATGAAGTATAGTTTATAAATTGAAATTGATTAATACATGTACCTAAATTCAAGATTGATGATCAAAACAAATGAACTCATATTTTATTTTATAGGTCATAAATTAAAAATACTTTCTCGTTATAACGCCGCCAATGAGGCTGTAGATGTACCTATTGATATTTGATTTTACGAGATGTTAAGCAACTGACACAGCGTATGTTTGGTTTAGGTACCAGCTTATCTTTTGAAGTAATTTATTACACCGGGTCGTTATATTGAGCAGTTAATCATTGTGCAAAGGTCTAAACTTCAATCTTCTAAATACTTACGTACCAAAATGTTGCAATAAATATTTTATTGCCTTCATTATTAACGTCACTCTCCAATTCCGATTTTTTATGTGGTCTTATAGCAACTGCTTTTGAATTTCCATACCAGTGGGACATCCATAATGGTCATATACCTAGTCAGTTCTCAAATAAAACCTTCAACTTCTTCCCAAGCAGGTGATGTAGGTAATACTAGTTTAGAGCCAGAGTCGCCATATTTTAAATATACTGTAGGCCTGTGCTGTAGGGCCCTAGAGGGTAGGATAAAGACACTATAATGAAACAAGTGGACAACACAGGCAGTACCTAATTCAGCCTGATAAAAAAATAATGTAGTTAAAAACTAAAGAAAACACGCTTTTGTAAAAATACGAACTAAAAAGTAAAATTGTGTAAAGTTGCATGGTGTCAATAGTACCTATCTCAAATAGCACCCACGCTTTTTTTACAGTAAAATACATTTTTTTCTTATTTTTTACTTTTTAGTTCGTATTTTCACAAAAGCGTGTTTTTTAGTTTTTTTAAACTACATTATTTATTTTTAATTTTTAGTTGGATTTTTTTTCATATTATTGCATTGTCATCGGCCCTTGACCCCTGTACAAATTTTCAAATTAATCAGACGCTTAGAAGTATGTGAAAATGAAGTTAAAAGATTCCGTTACATACATACATACAAGCCAAGCTAATATAAGCGTGTTAAAAACCGTACAACTACAAAATTTATGACGAATCAGTTTTCTTCAGCAAACAGCAGTTGGTACCATAATTTGTGCTCTTAATAAATGCATGGCTCTGCTTTACACATCCGGTACAAATATTGCTTCTACCTCCGTGGGTTCTAGAGATTATATTTATACTGTTCGAGACAAAAAATATTTTTCTGACTACACAACAAACCATAACACTTGCCACTGGGAAATGTGTAGACAGGACTCAGACAGGTACCAGAATTTGTGACAACAATCTACTTTTATAGATGACTGATTCACACCCTCAAATTTTTTTATACTTTTGCTGCCACTGCGTCTGGATTAACGAGTTCATTTACTCATGTGGTCATAGTGTGTAAGTTTAATGAACTACCTACATGTATTTAGGTGTAACGGCGATGACGTGACGGAACAAAGGGAAAGGAGTTTGAACTAAATGCTGAGTGTAGACCTTGGCCGGAATCCAGACAAATAGCAGAATTGCACAAAGCTTTTAATTCCTTTCTTCAGAACCCGAGCAATTAGCTAAAGTTATACATATCTTTATTATTAGTCACAGAAAATATGTATCAACTAGCTTTGCCCTGCGATTACACCCGCATTTGAAAGGAATGAATACGTTATAATGGATCTTCCCTAGGGAATGAGATGTTTTACAGCTGTAAAAGTAGCCTATGTCTATAAATAAATAAATAAGTAACGTTTCACATTCATAGCCCCACACAGAGACAGAAACACAAACACCCAGACCGAGAACAGAAATTCAAATTCATCATTCAAATTTCTGTTTCGCCGGGAATCGAACCCGGGACCCTCCGATCGGCAGTCCGACATGGTAACCATTATGCCACCTGGGTCGTCTTGTCGTCGTTTTTTCTTTGCTTTGCTGCAACCCTCTTCGCGTCCCACAGCTGGGCACATGTCTCTCCTTATTATTGAGGAAGCCTGCAGCTTACTCCACCATACTGCTCCTCGCACAAGTCGTTCCATAAGATCCAAAGATCCAAGATTCCATCGCGACACATCACACAAGGACAAACAAACACACTTTCGCATTTATGATATAAAGTAATTAGGTACATAAGTGGCATTGAACTTGCTTACAAATTTATAAAATATAAGATAAAAAATTATAACGCGTACCTACTTATAGTTATAACTTAATAATAATGCGAGACTTCTTTCATTAGATCAGTGGAAGGCCTTCTTTCAATGTAATAGTAATAGGCTAATGTAAAAGGCCTTTCAAATAGTAGTAATAGTAGTAGTACAATCCATTGGTGTAATGGTATTTTCATGGAGATTCTAGCTTTCAGGAGATCGAATTTGGTGGCTCAACAAGAGGGAATAAGAGCTATTGATTTTTAATTAATTATTCGCTTACCTTTTTTTTTTTATTCTAATGTTTACTCATCATACCCATTCATTTGATAACGATAATGAAGGTATATTTGACATTATTCGATTTATTTATTACCAGTTTAGGTACCTAGTAAAGGGCAAAACCGATTTTGATATCACATTATCTAATAAATTGTAATACACACGTAACGTCCCACCATTTGATACATTACTCTGGGTATAATCATTTTTTTATGCCCATTTTCAACTCAAAGACTTGGCAAAAAAGCAAAGAAAAAGTGCGTATTTAAAAAATACGTTTTAACCAACATAATTAGTAATTCTATTTGCGAAGGGGTTAAAAAAGAATAACTAGTAATTTTCTATTACTTAATATCTATTAAGTTTAAAAACAAATATTTTGTAAGAAAATTGGTTTGGTCTATAAACGAACGTTGTTAGGTAGGTACCTACACGTGTATGTACGGACCGGACTGGTTTATGTATGGATGGATACATATACCATAAAATAATAATATAATAATAGACACCAATAGATAGACTTAGAAAATATTAAATTACCTTAATATTTCATCTGTTTCAATTCTTCATCATCCGAAACACTAATTTATTTCATGCATGTTATTTACTTGGCGTTGCCCGTAAATAGCATCAATATACCAGCTTAAGCTGAGAAAATTTAACACGACTGAAAATAATAATAATAATAATAGCATAATGTGATAAATATTGAAAAAGGGTCTATTTTACCAAAATAACGAAATTGGACAAAGTTAATTAATGTTCCTAACTAAATGTTAATTGTTATTGATTAGGTTACTTTTGACTGTTTTCCACCGTGGAAAATGAATGAAAATAATTTTCAGTTTAATAATTAATTAGTTAATTACATATAAGGAAAATGCAATGCTCATGCAGAAATCAAACTTCATAAATACTTCTCGTTTAAACTAACTGTTATAATCTGGTACAAAAATTCTCTCAATATATTTTTATGAGACCTTTTGATAAATAAGTAGGTATAAAAGAAAATGACTAAGCTACATTGAAAATAATAATAACAAAGGTTTAATGATTGTTAAATACAAAAACGCAAACCTGAATCTAGTGACAAAGAAATTAAGAAAAACTTGCAGTGTGTGTAATGTGTTTCATTAATCATTTTATGCGACAGATACATCAAACTCTCACCCTTATTATAATCCTGTATCATTTCATTACCCACTCGTAAGCAATAAATCTATTAGTAAATTTTTATGGACTCACCATATTGAGTATCGCCATGTCCTCTTTATTTCTAATTTGGTCTAGGAAGCACGGATCTTCTTATTGGTTTTATATCTACTAACGTTGTAATCTAAAATAGCCGACAAGTTTGAAAACTGCGGTCCCGCGCGCAGCCGGTCGCGGACTGACTGAACTGATGAACTTTGTGAAGTTGTGCAGGCGCCGGCCGCGTTGCACGCAGGGTGAACGAATGCGCCCGCGTCTGTTTATTATGCCCCACTGACGTGAGCTTGATCGACATTCCGTAGGGTTAAGTGGGCCTTATTTCCGAACATCAGGCTCTTGACAGCCTGCTACCGGGTAATATTAATAACCGCCGGCGTCTCCTCATCTTTGTACTAGTCTAAGGTACACCAATAAAAAACTTGATCTGAAAGTACTTAACCGTTAAGAATCGGAAAGAAGAGAAGAAAGAGTTAGGACATTGCTCCCTCTGATTTCGGTTATGTTAATAATGATCAAAGATAATGTGGGCGTCGGTCGCTAACAACGATTACACTTTCGTATCTTTACGAACTTTTGTCCGTAAGTAGGACCCCGTGTACGGAAATAGCAAACAGAATAAATCTAACGGAAGTAGCTCGCGCAGCATATTATTATTTCGATTAATATGATTATTATCCACGCACGCTCAATATAAAATTGAGGAAAGCAAACGTTTATTTTCACTAACCATACAGATTAGTGAATATCTTACAATTTAGATTTAATTGGAAGATACTCAATTCTATTCAATCAGTTAACAGCAATATTTAAATATTTAGAAGCATTTAGTATTGGCTATTAAAAATATTTTTTCGTAAAGTAGGTCAGGTTCATTAACTGTCATAATGATACGCGAGAGTAATATTTAAAATTTAATAAATTATTTTAAATTATTCTATTATGATTACAATAATAAAATTGTTACCAATGATTACCAAATTAAAATATAACTAACTAATAAAATATTCCACATTAAACAAAATAAAATTTATCTAAAAATAGGAATAAATCTGTATCCTTCCTTAGACAACAGTTTCTATTTTTTACAACTGCAGTACGGTTCGCAATGAATAGCGCAAAGACATTTTTACACAAATGTATTTTAATCTCGCGACGGACGACCACGTCACGTTTTATGCACGTGTTAATTATGCACTTCACTGAAAATCAATGCACAATCGCAAATATGAATGTATTGCATCAACCGACACTACTATTGAACCTTAACATTGCGATGCACAATTCGCTTGTGGCGGCTGACGCAGCCCGCGGTACGGAAGGTCTTGCCGCACTCCTTGCACGAGAACGGCCTCTCGTCCGTATGTATCCTGTTGTGCACCCGGAGGATGTCCATCGTGTTGAACCTCTTCCCGCAGGTGTCGCACTCGAACTTCCTCTCGTTGGCGTGGTACACGAAGTGCTTCCGGTACTGCGCCAGCACGTGGAAGGTCTTCCCACAGACTTCACAAGTCTTCTTCGGCATGGGATCGTGGACCGCCTTGTGGATGAGCAGGCCGCTGCGGAACTTGAACTTCTTGCCACACACGTTGCACGCGTGCTCCTTGCTGTTGGAGTGCATGTCCAGGTGGCTGACGAGGTTCTTTGTGTGTTTCCCGCAAATTTCGCACACCTTCCAGTAGTCGTACTTTAGTTTGCGCGGCTTCTTTCTTTTTATCACTCTCTCCTTCTTCTGCGCGGGCTTCCTTTCTGGCTTGGGTTCGGAATCGCTGGGCAAATCGTCGAAGTGGGTGTCATCTACGTCGAAATCGGGCTTTTCATCGTAGTCATTAGCCGGTAGAATAGGGACGTTTATTTCGAGCTGGTTCTCTGTCTTGATTTTGTGCTCTACTTGGACGTTTCGAAATCTATTGTCTGATTCTTGGCATTTTCTTCTAAATTTGTAAGCGTTTTCTAATTCCCGGGCACAGTTTTCGCATATTTGTGACGGCAGGTTATCAGTTACATCCACCTAAAAATTATGGACCTGTTATTTTTGTATTTAAGATCTTCTTAAAAACTATTTCTGTGTATTTTTAACTTAGGAAAGAAAATAATAAAGTAAACCATCGCAAATATGTTATTTACATACCTCTACACCACCGATCGCTTTCAATTTTTCCGCTATATTTACGCCTTCATCGTCTGTATACCTAAAAATGTCCAGGCTTCCGCCCTCACTGGCGCAACTTCTGCAGTAGTTCAAGTCAGCGAACTCTTCTTTAGGCGTAATTACTTGGAGTTTCTGCTTTAAATCCG
Organism: Pyrgus malvae; assembly: GCA_911387765.1. Classification (NCBI taxonomy): domain Eukaryota; kingdom Metazoa; phylum Arthropoda; class Insecta; order Lepidoptera; family Hesperiidae; genus Pyrgus; species Pyrgus malvae. The sequence goes on from OU426962.1 coordinate 17,508,461, forward strand.
TTAGCTTCATGTCATCTTCTATTTCATTGTCGCTCTGTCTGAAGTCATCGTCAAAATTATCATCGGTTGTGGGCAGTGGTTTTGGTTGTTTTATGGGCTTTTTTAAAGTCCTATTTTGCTTTTCCGTATACGCTACCATCGCTTCATAGAACGGCCACTGTTCATTCAGCATGCCCTTATCAGCAAATTTTCGTTTCCACTGCAATGGAATGTACAATATTAGAAACACTAACCAAAATATATTTAAATGGAACGAAAAAATATTTATTATTAATTTTCGTTACCCTGTACGTCTTCAACATGTGCCCCCATATTTCTGGTAATTCTAGTAAGCTATGATCTAGTGGCAAGCCCATTTTTCGCAGCTGCCTTTCAACTTCTCTAAAAAAACGAATCAAATTATTTAGAAATACAATGAGTTAAATGAATTATTTATCACATGAATGCTGGTTCCTCGTTGTTGTGGGGATGCGTGTACGTGGATATTTAATATGTGTGTGTGTGTTACCTTAAAATACCTTAATTGTTCATCATCAGTTATCGGTAACTAAAGTCACCGATAACGCGTGGCCGCTCGGTTCTAACTGAATGATTGTGTATGTGTATTGTGAACGTGCATGCTCATGTGAGTTTCCTAAAAGCCTGTCAAATCCCACAACCATCCCACAAATATACAAATATGATAGATAAGCATTCGTGGGCTAAAAGAGCTATACCTACCTACTTCTCTATAAAAGTGTTATAAAGCTTAATTCCGGTTTCCCATAGCTGATAGGGATGAGTGTATGTGGACATTGAATATGTGTGAGTTACCTTTAAAGCCGTCAATTATTCATCGGTTACTATAGTTACCCACAGAGACGTTCGTGAGATAAAATGTACTTATAAACTTCTCAATAAAACTGTTTTAATTATAAAGCTTGATTACCGCCAGCCGCTGGTCTGATCCCTTACGTCTGGTTTGAAAAAAGACTCACAGTTGCCTCGGATACCTATTAAATTGGAAAGCCATTCATCCTTCCCTGTTAAAATATCAAAGTAAAGACAATTAAAATTATGTAAAAATAAAACCATTATATGTTGTAATTTTTGGTACATAAAATGTACCTATGTGGTAAACAATATTGGCATTACTTTTTGTTTCTAACAAAATTTCTAAACGGAAATCTGTTTAATTATTAAACAAGTTTTGAGTACAACCTTTTTATTTCCATATAAGTTTGTCAATACCATCTCCAAAGAAAACAATGCTAACGTAAAACAGCTGTTCAATGAAACTAATGTTAAAAATTTAATACACTTACACCCGGTGGTAGGATTCAAGCTGAGGTTTCCCTCCCCCAAATATACTTCAAAAAGATTATGATACACCCATAACTTATTGTTCGTTGCCTTCGCTTTTTGATATTCCTGTAAAAATAAATTATCATAACTACATATCTACTTTACTATATAACTATTATAATCATTGTAAGTAATTAAACAAGAACAATGGGAAATTTTTAACAAAAAAAGTAATGATTATTTTTAAAATTATACTTCGTAATCGAGACTCGTTAAGTTAAACAAAAAAGGGCCAAAACACACAAGCGATTTCTCATTTTGTAAAATCTCACGACCGCTGCGGAATCACATTTGCAATAATTTATGTTCATGAACATAGAAATCCTACGACAATATTTTAATGTAAAATATTGACAAGAAAGATATATTATGAAAAATCAATCCCGTAAAATTACACGCCCTAAATCTACCAGCCCTAACTTCACCAACTCTACATCCCAGTGAAATTGTGTATGCAGTGGCGGATATAGGATTTCAGTTTGGGGGAGGCTTGTTTTATTGTTTTTATTTTGGAGCAGGTGTGGGCTGAAATTTAGAAGGGGGTCAGGGCTGAAACATGACGTGTACTCGGACCACGCCTGGTTTGGGGGGGGGACTTAATTTTAATGTGGAGGAAGGAATTAGAGGTTTGTCAAGAATGAGTGCGAAAGGTAGGGAGGAGGGAGGGGGGGGGGCTCAAGCCCTGGATCGGCTAGTGTGTGAATGTACGGAATAGTTCGTCGCTTCTCATGAATAGTGTACAATCTCAAAGATAGCTAACTTTACAGGAGAGCGTTTTGAAAATTGAACCGTTAATAAAAGCGTTATTTATAAAGTTCGACAGTCGCTCTTATTTTTAGAAAATAGTTCAACCCTTTAGCTCATAAAATAACTTATTGTAAGTAAGTACTTAAAAAGCGAACTCATGAAAAAAAATTTTTAAAATTAAGTCGTTTTGACTTTAGCTACTTTTTAAGAAAGAAATTGCTCATTATTTAGATATTCGATAGTTATTTTAAAGTATTAAAGCAGTTATAAATGGCATTTTTTCAAAGAAAGAATCATAAATTAATGCAGTTTTTATTGGAAAATCACAGAAACATAATAACAGAGATTTTCAGTCGCGTTTTATAAAATAAAGAATACAATTTTCTTCCTATCAGTAGGATATAAATTAACCAAACTTAAAAAGTATCAAAAACCATAAAATACTATCAAAAATATAAATCCATCCTTTTAGTTTTTAAATAATATAAATTCTTGACATCAATGATTAAACATTTTCTGTAATTCTGGAGGGTCCTGGGTTCGATTCCCGGCGAAGCAGAAATTTGAATAAAGAGTTTTTAATTTCTGTTCTTAGTCTGGGTGTTTGTGTTTCTGTCTTGTGTGTGTCCATGGCATCCACGGCACAGGGTATATCTACCCTACTGTGGGGCTATGAGTGTTAAAGCGTCAATAATCAAGAGTAACAGAACACTTATTTTATAATCAGTCTTACAATACGATAACATTTTTTAAGTTTAAGGACTAGTTTCGCAGATTTCAAGATAGAAGTTATTATGTATTAAAGATTTTGATCAAATGCACTGTAATAACTTAAATTATTGGAATAGTTTTTTTGTCAACTAAGCTTAATAAACCCTTTTTTTCTGTGCTGAAATCTTGATTGGTGCCTTATATGGTGTTTTAAAAGTGTAGTCGTTTTTGATGGTTTAGTTAGATGGTTGGTTTGAGTTGAGTTTGGCTATTAAGCATTGTCGGGAACATTAAAATCATAAGTTCCTAAATCTGTAAGGATCAAACATCAATTATGCTATGTAAGAAAAAAGCAAACAATGTTTTTGAAATCAATAATACAAAGTAATAAAAACTATATACCTGACATTTCACCCGTCCCATGTTTCATTTACCTACCTATCAACGAAAACGATCATCGATTTCTGTTCTGCAATGGGCGTATTATTACTTTCCTTCATCTTTGAGGCTTTATAAAAAGAAGATTCTTTTTGCCATTTTTTACGTGTACTTTCATTTATTAATCTGATAAAAAAATATAGAATAATGCCTTACCGAGTTATCATCCAAACATATCGAATTATCGCAAAAGAGATTATACAAAAAATATTGAAAACACAAAGAGCCACCTAGTAGGTACTAAACTTTTGTAAATCTATTGGAGTTTTAGACACATTGGTTTATGAAGGTAAATAACGAAAAAAAATACGAATAATTCAAATTTCCCGCCACTGAAGTGACGATCCACCATAAACACACGCTCAGTATTAAATTTGAATTGATTGCATTTGTTAAAAACCGAGTAACCCTTTCACCAAAAACAGCTAAATAAATAATTATAAAGTATGTATTTAAAAAAACCGAAATAACACTTTTATTTCTTCTAAACTTTAAAGTTGAAAAGAAACATAATTGTGGAATTAAACATTTTATTTTGCCAATTTTATCATTTAAACTATACAATTAAATATTTTAAACTTTAATTCTTACAAAATGTACCGTTAAAAACGAACAATTAATAAATAATACGGTTATGATGAATAAATTTACGTTTCGAGGCAAAAAAAATTACTGAACAAAACTGCCCAATTTTGAGATTGTATAGTCTTTTAGAGAAGAATTTGTTAAGTGTTAGGTCAACTTATTGTCAAAAACCATATAAATTTGATTTAAAACAATATTACAGAGAAACTGAACTTACATTTAGGTCGTAATTTCGTTTTTGTACACTTTTTACGAGGAACTCTAAGTGTATTTTGCGGAATCTTTGACACAACTAAAGATTGTAATGTTTTTGCGCGAAAGGGACGTAAAATCGCGCCAATTTAAAACTAAACATTAGCTCCCCTGGCGGCAATTTTTGAAAGTAGCCTCTTTAGATACTTTTCACGAGAAAGAGTAGGTGATTCTTAGTATTTCTGTATATTTAACTTGATTTCGCAAAATTTTTGACTTTGTACACTTTTCATGAGAAGCGGCGAGTTGTTGTGACAAACACCTACGTCGAGAAATCGCTTGTGTTATAAAAGTTATAACTGCTTACACTAAACGTTGATGCCCATTTGCGACAAAGATCTCTTCCGGTCAATGAATTGGGGAATCCGTACTCTTCGCGCATGATGGCTAGTAGATCGCTGTAGGGAAAAGCGTCCTGATTAAATCATTATGGAAACGTGTATACATGGAAATCCGATACGGGTTTAGATAATTAACTCACTTCCACGCCCACTTGCGTTCTCTGAACAGCCAGTCGTTCTGTAATCGGATTTGTATGAACGACTCCGTTATATCCTTCGACCCTGCAAATGACTCATGCACTTTCAGGAACTGTATGAGCGTCAAAATGATGTATAGGTGATTTTTAATGTGACGTATTTCATGTCGATGGTGTCAAATACATTTCAGCAAAGATACATAGGTTGTTTAAGGGTTTACTGATTTTTAAAATATTTGTTAATAAATAAATAAAGTAAAAATATATTATCGATCAAATCTTTCGCACCATTTCCATAGTAAATGATTTTTTGAAAAAAAAAAGTATTAACAAATCAATTAAATGGTCACAGCCATTAACATTTACGTTCCGAACTCACAATTTGAGTCCTGTCTGAACTCTGAAGTCCAGGCAGTTTCTAATATAACACAGATAAGACCGACGACAGGGTGGTAATAGCTGAGTGTGCTGAAGGGTGATAGCTAATTATATTACAAATAGAAGATAATTCAGTATTATATATAAATATTATTTCTAAACTTATTTTTTACTAAATTCAGTATTATATATAAATATTATTTCTAAACTTATTTTTTACTAAACTTTTAGAGCGAAAAATTACGATAACACGGTAGTTGTCTGCCTAATCAAAATCAATTGAGATACTTATAATGAGTTGTCAAAGCGCGACATCCTCAATAGTCAAAAAATTATAATGATTATTGATTAAAAATTTAATAAAAATCGTTTAAAAAATATATAAATTATACTTTTTTCCCAGCGTAATTTAGAGCAAACTTTTTGGGGTTGCATTTTGAATTTTTCTGTACATAGTGTCAACTACCCAATTAAAAAGTTTAAAAATAATTCAATCAAAACGACGTATTAGGTGTTTTATATGAATGGGGTTTTACAATGGTTGGGGTGAAGAAGCTAAAAAGCTGTTCACACTCACTCCCGAGCCTGCCAGTAGGTAGTTAAAGTAACTGCAATGATGACTGATTTACGACTTTTTAGACTGAACCGAGATATTTTGCACGTGCACAGGTACACCTCTACCATAAGACTCCACCTCCAGTACAACAGTAAACCCGCATTTGTGACATAAAATAACCAGTCTTTTTTTTACTTTCAAGACTTTTTGAAGAATCTTTGCATTAGCATGCAAATTACTGAGTGTGTTGGCTGCAAATAAGTTTAATCATTCTGTAAACATGTCAGGTTGATGCCTCGTCGAGAGTTAGGAGTTAAGACACTGTTTGTTTGTATTACCGTCATATCTGTGTCATGCGTTAATTGTGCTCATTTCACTAAATTGTAATTTATTACAATTTTTTTAAATAGGCAACAGTAGCTAAATATGAATATATTGTAACAACTGTATAAGTCGTGACTCCACAAGTAGGTAAGTGATGTATTCGAACATTGTTGAAAAATATCAATTTATGGATTACAAATTTGATTTTTTTAATACATACGAGTATCCTTTTCAATGACATATTTACGCTCCATGCCAATAGAAGACAACATACATACATTTATCTGGTAGCTATTAAAGCAAATCTAAATAACTATTCATATTATTTTAAGTATTTTAAAAATAATTAAGTACTTACACTGAAACTCATCGACTTGGTCTTCACCATCTTTCTTCTCATTGCTTTTGTTTAGATAATTCTTACTGGATTTTCTTTCTCTGCTTATATAGTTAGTGCCTGATTCAGACTCCAATTTCGAAAGGTAATCTGGCTCGAACTTTTCAAAATATTTCATCATTGAGTCATATAGAGGCCATAGTGTGAGCTCAGCACCCTTTTTAAGTTTTAATCGATGTTTTCTCTAAAAAAGATTTTGATTATGTATACAGAAATATATATTGTAGGTGAGCTTCGGGATTAAGAATAGAGCTACGGTATCCCCTGCCTGATCGTAAGAGGCGACTAAAAGGGGGCTTCCGGGGATGCGGACGGTGAGAGTGGGAGCTTGACCCGTCCAGCTAGCAGCCCCGGGAGGGACGGCGGTGTATGCGTGTAGTGTAGGCGGTGTAGGCACCTTAGGAGAGAACACCGGGATATATATGGGATTTGACCGCACTAAAACCCCTTCGGTGGTCTGCCTCTGTGCTTGGGGAGGACCAGGATCTCCAGTGGAACGCACTGGTGACCTCCACGCGCGGCGCCCAGAATGTGCCCATCATCGGGAGAGCAGATATGCTTTCCTGCACCTTCCGATGTTTACGGCGGCATACGGCATGCGCCCACGCACATACCACGTCCTTCCCGGGGCTGCTGGCTGGGCGGATTAAGCTCCCACTCACACCATCCACAACCCAGGAGGCCCACTTTTAGTCGCCTCTTACGATCAGGCAAGGGATACCGTAGCTCTATTCTTAATCCCGAAGCTAGAGGGACAGATGCCCCTACGTACTATTAGAACATACCCATATCCCAAAATAATAGTAAATAATAAAATTGTATAATAGTTAATAATATTTTTATTTATATAACTTTTCTAGCGAGATTTAAAAAAAACATTTTGAAAAATAACAATAATATTAGCAAGTTAGAATTTCCCCACTGCTGTCTTCATAATCATAATAGGTTTTCACACACTCTTTTACACATGCATATGTTGTTAAAACCCCATAATAACAACTAATAATTAATATAAATACTTACATTAAAAGTAATTCTTATATGCTGCCACAACCCTTTAATGTCTTGTATGTAACAATCTAAAGGCAACTCTTTACCCCTTAAAGACAGCTCCACTTCTCTACAACACATTTGAAAAAAATAATATTAACAGTTACTGTCATATTCATAAACATGTGAAGTAATTACTCAAAAAAATTGGTTTAACAATATTATATTTGAGGTCTTATCAATTAATTTATATATTTTATAACAGCGTTAACTATATTATTTGAGTATAAAATTTGTAATATAAGCATTCTATATTAGGGATAAAATTGACAATGTAATTACTTAAGAATTAGACTTGTCTATAAATACAGAGGTATGCATATAATAAAATGAGAATTAATCAAATAATATATACTGTGTCAATAAGGGACTATATTGGAAGAAAAATGGTAGTGTGTGTTCAATATTCTGCCATATATTGTAGCAGGCAGGCTTTGAGATAAATACACCTTTGCAGATATTTGCTTTTTCATTCATAAAAAAAATCTAAATGATTAATTTGAATACAAATAAACAATGGCCAGTATTTATTTTGTAAGAAATGTTTTGGCATACCTGAAAGAATATAATCTAACAGGAGATAATGAGTTAAAAGAATGTTAACAATGGGGCACTTACTTCCAAAAGTTCTGATAGTCGAGGTTTTTATCCTTCGCCTCACATATACTATCAATAAATTTTAAACGCCAATGATCACTCCCTAGAAAAAAAATAGGTACAATTTATTTCTGAAATAAATACCCTTTGCATTGCACATGCATGATATTTTGTTGATATTTTGCTGATACTTACAAGACTCATATTTATCCAACACTTTTGTTCTACCATAGAGTTTTTCAAATAATTTGTAATATTTATAGTTTTTGTTATTTTGTTTTTTGGCTATTTTATATGTCTGTAAAAAAAAAAAGCAGATGATAAATCAAAAAACCATTATATCTTAGAAAATAAGTATTTTTCTGGTTCTGCTAAAAGGTAAAAGGTTGTTGCATAACTTTTTTTTACACAGAGCTTTAAAAATGTTTTCAGAACACATGCATTGAAACAGTAAGTTTTGATCTCTGTTTTGCCAGTCGAAATAAGACAATTTCAAACCAATGGGAATGTGTCAGTCAGAAACAACGTTGTTTCTACCCGGCACCTTCATTTATTTATTATTTACGTCTTTATTTCAAGTCTGTCAGAATCGCATTGACAACTGTCGTCAAACTGTTGTCAAAAGATATTACTGCGCTATTTGTTTGAAATAGTCTTACTTCGACTGATTACGGAAATCAAAACTCGTTGTTTCATTACATGTGATATGAAAAATACAGTGTGTGGCACGGGATGAAACAAAGACGATTTCAGACCAAGGCGATGACAGCCCGAGTGAAGTCAGAAATCGTCTTGTTTCAGCCCCTGCCACACAATATACTATTTTTAACGTCTTAAAAACAGAAAGTTGCATAATAATGAAGAAAGTTTAATACAACTGTAGTGAAAAACTTTAAAACTTACATCATACATGTATGACCACTTCTTCCTAACATGGTTAACAGTCATCTCAGTGGGAAAACCACTTTTGATAAGAATTTTGTGAAATTCACTGAAACAAAAAAATATTTGATGAATTTATTATATCTTGCCTTTAACTAATTTTTTTTTATATAAATTTCAGTTTGAAATGTTGTAAGACAAAAATCTATTATAATGCTACAACTGGCAAGAACTTTGTTAGTCTTTTATACAATAACCAAGATTATACACATGCAAAAGAAAAATAGCCATAAAAAAACAATGGGTTGCACTCTGGTAGTGCTGGCAGAAGTGAAAACTTGAACATTAACGTTGTGCATTTTTGATATTTTGGAATGGTTAGGGAATAATTTTGCACGAATTGCTTTTATTATCAGTAATATTTTTTATCTAGTATTTTTACAAAGTAGTCACTCATTTTCTTTCACTATTTCTTCGTCACTTTTTTCATTAATAGATGCACTGTGTACAATGTCCATATTTTAAATACTTGATATAAACGAATTTTACAAGTATAGACAGTCGAGCTGTGATCAGCTGTCACCCATCCGTCTTACGAATATTCAATCAGGCCACGTGTCCTGACACGAGTTTAACATTTTTAACCCATCCCAAAAAAAGTGCACAATGCCACTAAAGAAGTTTTCACTTCAAAATAATGTTACTCAAAAAATTACCATGTACAATATTTAAATTATGTAAATTATATAAAAACTATATTATCTTTTATGTGTCTAACGCATGACACAGAACCTCCCTCAATAGAGATTGACATCCACATTGGTATACTTGTACTGCATGGTATGCGATTTATATTAGTGTCACTTCAGATTTGCAAATTTTGTTTGTTTTGACTTTTATCACTGTTTTTGTTCAATATTTTAAATCAATTGATTCATTGAATTCAATTTTGTTAGGTTACAACACTATTGTCAGTTATATTGGCAATAATGAAGGTGTCAGCGATATCATTTTATGGTAAATAGACTAAAGTAGTTTATTACTAATGGAATCAGGACTTTCTTGTCTGGCTGGATGGGTTTATTCAAATCTCTTTAATAATAATAATTTTTGTTTTGGATGGATGGATGCTTGAATGCAAGTATATTTTCTGAAATTTTTAAGGGACTTTGCATAAACATAAAAAAAGCATTGCTTGTAATAGTAATGGAAAACATTGCCTCATCTAGAATGTTATCGAATATGCGAAATCAACAATATCACCCGTTTAGTAGAACTGGGCTTTGAACGATCGCACCTGTACCACTCGTTAAATTAAGATTGTAGTCCTTACCCCCAAGGTTGTTTTTTCCTCCTAAATAATCGGTCATGATCAATGCGATGTTGTATCAGTTGTTTGTTGAGTTCAGGAGTCCCTAAAAGACGGCGAAAATAATTAAAATATTATGCAAAATATGGAACTATCTGAAGCACATAAAATCGTATCATGTTTACTTACAAACAAAAGCTTTTTCATCCATTACAAATATAAGTTTATAATTTCAATACTTTATACAGTCTTAACTTATTATTCTTGAATTGAAAATAAAATATTTTGTAGTTTTTCAACAAAAAACATTCCAACAACAACAGCTTTGTGTTCCGCTTTTGACAGTTCGACATTTGACATTGACAGTTGACTCTATTTCATTTCATTTTTAAATAGTGGCATCGCAAACTCTGTGTATATTGCCAGCGTCAAGTATAATTTTTGCATCATGCACGTAGTAGTCATAGAAAAAATCAGTAAGTCGACAGCTTAGAGATTGCTTACTGTGGCTTAGAGTTAGAGCATCAAGATATTGACAGGTATGACACTTTGATGCTCTAAGGTCGACAGGTATCAGTCAGTCTACTCTAGTCTCAAATGTTCAACAGTCACAGTGTACCTTTCATAAACTAAAGATGCTAAAGGTCTGATTACATTGACCAACCTGCAGGGGCCGACCCGGTATACATTGCTGGTTATCTGAGTACATTGTAATAAAATACTTAAGATAACCAGCAATGTATGCCAAATCGGACCCTGCAAGTTGGTCAATGTAATCAGCCCATAAGAATAATGTGTACCTTTGATGCTTTAAGATTAAAGTGCACGACACGAGTGCTATGAAACAGTTACTTGAATGTTTAACTGACTTGACTATCTAATTACTGACGATATACTGACCTGACCTTATCGATTTTATTTAATTTTCTCCGTCCAGTTTCATTGAAACTGGAAAAAAATTGATGCACAAATGATACTTGACGCTGGCAATACGCAGAGAGTTTACGATGCCATCATTGAAAAAAACCATGGATTCAAACAAATGTCAGTTATGATGTTTATGTCAGTTGTTTTGTCACAAATGTTGAGTGAGATTGTTTTCACGTGGTTTTGTAATTTGCTCTAAAATACCTTTTCGTTCGTGCCTATTTCGGAAGCTTCCAGTAAAGTGAATTAAGACTCCAAGTATATCGTGTTTTTAACTATTGTTTGAAATGGTGTTGTCTTAATGGTTTAAATAAGACAATGCATCGTCTAATCTCTGCACGAAATTTGTACCAAAGTAACATTCATGGGATCACTTTACCATCAAATAATACATTGAAAAGTTTATCGCCAACCTCACAATGCTCATTTTGCCGCAAAATTGTTTTAGCAGAACATTACACAGGTAAGAATTTTATATTATGTTTAACACTATGGATTAAACAATAGATTTTTATAAATGCAATATTTATGTAAACATAACCTACACAGCTCATTGCATAACAAATTTTGTTAGTTCCAGGGAATACTGTTGTCGTGAGACATCAATCTACGAGAACGGCTAATGCTATGAAGTCAGTTAAAAAGAAAATTAGACACAAATCATACAAAAAGTATGGTGAAGTTATGCAAGGTTTGTTTTCTAATTGATTTGATCTTAAATTATTTTTTTATACCTTGTATTTATTGTTTTAATTTATCCTACAGTCAATAACAGTAGTATGACAGAAACCAAAGTATCTATCAGTAAATTGCATGCTGAACATCTGTCGAAGCTGGCATCCAGCCCAGTGTCTCTTGGGCAACTCCATCAGTTAACCACTAAACCATCCAAGAAGCCTCCAATCAATGAAGTGGACCCAGAACTATTGAGAACTGTGACAGAAAAGATCCTTAAGAAAAATACACCTAGTGCTACAGAGAATAATTTAGAAAACGACAAATGTGCTCTTATATTTACTAGTCATAAAATTACTGCATTGGAAAATAGATTCAAAACAAAGCAGTACATAGATATAGTAAAAGAAAGCTACTACAGTTTTAGAAAAGCGACCCTTTATGACCAAAGGCTACAGGACTTAAGATATGCTATTAACGAAGGTGTAACACAAGAATTTGACTTGGACCCTAGTGATACTAAAGGAGATCAATTACCAAAAAGTCCACATGCAGTATTTAGAGAATTGTTCATAGATAATAATAATTTAGATAGTTATGATCAAGAGCTTTTTAGTCAACTTTCAAGATTGCAGTAAGTATATACTACTCCTTATGACTTACTTACATAACCCATGCATATTCTACCAGATATCTAATAATTTCACCAAATCCTAAAAAATGTAATCAATGTAATTGTCATGATAATGCTCTGATGAGATTTTGTTATAGCACAATATAAAGACTCAACTGTGCCAACACTGACACCAGTAACCACAGTCACAACCAGCGCTAGGTGCTATGCCTTGACTTTATTGGTCAAATCAAGCATTGGGCCATTTACTATAGTACAGTTTATCAATCCATACTATTATGAATGCAAAAGTAACTCTGTGTGTTTCTTACATTGTCATGCCTAAATTACTGAACCAGTTTTAATTATGTTATGTTATTTTGATATATTAATACACTAATAAAGTGAACCTTGGGCAAGGAGGTAAGATAGTTTTTATCCTGGAAATATGTACTGTTCCAGTGTGATAGATAAGTTTTTTTTTATTATTGAACAAATTATGAGAATACACTAACATTACAGTTATATTTTACCAACTGTACTCACATTAATGTTGATGGGAGTTGCTGACATGTTTTGGTCCTGACCGAGGAACTTTTTCCAAGATCTCCTGCGCATTTGCGGAGGCATTGTAGTAGAGAGTCTCCGCCATGATGCCATTGCTAAACTCTATAAACATCAATGTGAGTAAAGTGGGTGTATATAACTACGAGATTGGTAAAATCACTAACTCAAATCAGCCAAGTCCACATCACATATAAAAATGTACATTGAAGTATACAATCATATTTTACATTAGTAAAATACTTCATTAATTCATAATATATGATTGTTTTCTAGATACAGAGGCATGACTCATCCAGCTTTAGATGACATATGTGATGATGGTGCATTACACCCAGAAATTGATGCTAAAGATGAATTGGAATTAGAACAGGAGAAGGAGCAAATTGAAAGAACTTTAAAAGTAAAAAAAGCGTAAGTAAAAATTTTGTATAAAATTATTCTAGTTCTAACAATTTCATTATATTTTTATTATATAACAGCTTATAGATTTTGCAAAGATATTTCTTCCTAATTAAAAATCTTGTATAGGGAGTTTCTACATACATATTTATATTTTAATTAACATCGAAACAGCTTATTTATTTTGTAAATATAACTTAATTAATTCTACAGACAACAGGCAATAAAACAAAAGAAAAAGAAACAACGGGAGAAGCGCAAAGCTGCTAAAGAGCTGCACATGAAGCAGGATATGCGTGCTCTGGAGCTCCAAGGCAAGCAAGATGCATTGCATCGCCTGTTGGCTGCACACTTGCAACTTCTCTGCTCTCTGCATATGACCACGGAGGTAAAAATACATTATATGTATATGATATATGTGTGAGTGAAGAGATGAACAATAATGAACATACATACAAAAATACATATCAGTTAAAATAACCCTCCTTTTTGCTTTGTCATAGTCAGCTAAAAATTACACCTCACAACCATAGTCCCCCAGTAGACAAGGACATAAACACCAAGACAAGGGAAAAAAAGAACAAATTGAACCTAGGACTTCTCGCACTACACATTGTCATGGTGAACACTGTTATATGGGTCATCAAATTGTATGTTTTACTTAGGTTATTTTATTTATTTATAACTGTAAATTAAAATTGTTGAACAAAACAATAGCATCAAATTGTACTCTAAACAATTCTCCTTCATAAGAATAACAAATTTGTAAGTAGTCTGGCAATCCTGATAAACCACAGTTAGTTAAACTGTATTATAATATTACAAAGAATAAAGTGTTGCAAATTGTTAATTTGTACTGTTACTCATGCCTTGTATTTGTAGAGTGTCATCTCTTGAGTAGGTCAATAAAACAAGCATGTCAGTTATGATATGGTTATGATTTTATTTCTTCAATAATGCTAATCACCATTTTAAAGATACTTAATGTGAACATATTACTGACATTAGCAGCAACCCTTTTTCTCTCTCCTTCTCCCCTGGGGTCTCTCGCCCCTATTAGGGAGGCCTGGAGCAGCATGGTGGAGTAACCACGCTGCTTCAATGCGGGTTGGTGTAGATGTGTATTAGTGTACCAATCCTCTGTCAGATGTTTTCAAACCGCCCATAAGGCCTCCGACAAGGTTTAACAACTGTTATCTGTCAACAACAACTGTGACTTTAACGTGCCCTCCAAAACACGCTGAATTTTGCCACTAGCCATCTCACACCCGTTATCTTAGCTGCATAGATCACTTGCTTTCTACATTTACTACTATTTTCATTACTGACATTATCATAACTTTTGGTATCAACACACAATAAGGATAATGTAAAAATATCAAAGATGTACCACTGCCCTACTTTGATAAGACACATTTCATGACTATTAAATTATTTCAGTGTTTTAGTAGCTATAGTGACAAAATCAACACCAATATTTTACTTTTGATGATTGCTTTTCCACAGATTATATTGCGTTTTATAATATCAGAGAGTTGCCTTTTATTTACAGGCTCGACAAGTGTTACAGTACTACAGACAAAAAAGTTCTAAGGTGGACCAACCAAAAATTACAGATGTTAATGTGTACAACACATTGATGCATGGATATGCATCCAAGGTATATATAACTATCATTTTACAAAAAGGATTAATACATTTGTTGTTTTAAAGCTGGCAGCTTTATATTTATGATGTCAGTTGTCAGGCTATTTGCTTTGCATACATAACCAAGTGTCATCATAACAGTGTAAGGGTTTGTTGCACCATGTAACTGTAACATTAACTAAACCAAAACTAACCCTCAAATCCTTGGTTAAGCAATATTTGCATTGCACCATATAAGCTATGGTTGTAATGACGTCATAATTTAAAGGTAACTGCTCGATTTTGGCTGGTTAAAGCAATTGTTAAGGTCAAATTATCAAATCAACTGAGTAAATTAACTTCACCGCCTATTAACTTTAACAATCAAGAAAAACGAGATGGTGAAACAGACTATTGTTAAATTATATTGTCATTGTTAATGTTACTGTTAAAGTTTTTGTGACAGAAACTATAAACAGGGCTTACGGTGCAAAACAATAAATAATCACAAAAAATGGTATCTAGGTCAAATTACGTCCGAAATTTGAAAGTGTAAATTTTAAATAGAGTTTTAGGTCACTTATCTGTAAAATAAAAATATTGCGTTTTTTTAGTGTTATATTTGCTTATTATCAATTTGAATTGCTTTCCAAAAATGAGTGTAAAACCTAGTATGCCAGCTATTTTAAATTGACTTTATAGTTTTAGTTTTGTTTCAGTTAAAGATTTTCCCATTACTTATAATCTTTTTCAGGGTCATCTTGAGAGTGCCCAAGAACTTTTGATGTTCATGTCAGAAGATGGAGTGCAGCCGAATGCTCAAACCTATGCAGCCGTGTTTGAATGTGTGGAAAGAAGCAACATTGAAGATAAAATTTCAGTATTAAATTATCATGAGCAGAAAATGCAGGAAAAGGTTGGTGTTACTTTATAATACACCTTCAGAAAGAATTGTGTGTAGAATTTAAAAGTTGCTATTGTGGAAAGTAACTTAAGTAACCATTTACCATTGATATATGAATTAGTATTATTTTTAAAACAGAGAAGATTTGAGTTTGTTTAAGGTTGAATCATATATGTTATACCATTTTATTTGATTTTTTCATTTCAGGGCATTACTCTGAATGACTTACTGGACAAGACAAAGTTCTTATATGACCAACGTGATGTGGTATTGAGGGCTGTGAGGCTTTTACAACCAAACTTTCAGCCTCAATACACACCACCACTTCTAGACCACGACTGTCCACTGTTGGAGGATCTAAAGCTAGACAATCATGAGAACAGGAAAGGCCTCCTGTTATCCCCAGCTGAAAACCTTCTCACGTTGGAACAATTGAGAGAGATGGGCAGACAGCAGCTGGAAATGGAAATCAATGGAGAAATAGAGGTGGAAAACATCTCTGCCATGAATAAGGAAACACCATCTGTGATTAAATATGTAAGGTTCTTTCTATAATGTAAGTGACGACCCGCGTGGCGTAATACCTATACCAGTTACCATGCCGGACTACCGATTGGAGGGTCTAGGTTCGATTCTTGGCTAAGCAGAAATTTTAATCATGAGTTTAAAATTTCTGTTCTTAATCTGGGTGTTTGTGTTTCTGGTTTTGTGTGTGTCCATGGCACCCACAACACAGTGTATATCTAACCCCATTGTGGGGCTATGAGTATGAAGCGCTATT